>CM077558.1:53398703-55798703 GCA_039657345.1 Stephania japonica | reverse complement strand
TAAAGGATTCCTAAGTCATAGGCTTGACCGATCCACCTTCAACCTAAAAGAAAAACTAGTTAAACATAATAAAAAAATCTAATTCTAATGCAAAACGGAAGTAAAACAAAGGATTCTTTCGTTTGAGAGTCTTCTGGTATTTATAGGAATAATTTCAAGTCGGTTGGAACTTTAAAAATCCCGAAATACCGAGTTCTTGGTTACGGCGCCGCGTGGACGCCGTGAAGAATTTGTGAAGGCCGGTGTGCTGGATGACGTCAATCCGCAATGTTGTTTGAGTGCTGAGATGAGGAGTTGACACTTCGCGGCGCCTTATTGGAGAGAAGACTGTAGCGCGCTGACGTGGCACACTTCTATTGGCCGGGAGAAGTAATTGTGACGTGCTCGGCGATTAGCAAGAGGTCACGTGGCACAATGGCAGGAGCACAAGGCGCGAATTCGAGGGTTGTTAAAAAAGTAATGCTCTTTTACTTTAAAATTCACTAAATAGGGTTAATTTCTTTAAAATCACAAAACTAATGTATGTTGCCTTTTGAAAAGGCGTCATTGTGTGTGATGTGGTCAGGGTGAGTGTGATGTGGCAATTGGATTGTATGAATGACTCCTTTTCAAAAGGAGTCATTTTAACAAAATATGAAATGTATGAATGACTCCTTTTGAAAAGGAGTCATTCATACAACTTATATCCACCCATACTCTTGGCCGCCTAAATTAAAAATACTACACATATATCAACCCAAACCACACTAAAATACATATTGGGTGTGTTCCACACTGAATCGAGACGCGTATAGATAACTTACACACCAATGTGTGTTTTGGTAGTGTAGTATTCCTCAAACCTAATACCATTTTCATTGAATTCCACTAACAATTAATTTTTCTAGTACACAACACGACGAAATTAATAAAATTATATACATGTCAAAATGTATCACTCATAACTCATACCCAGCATAAACCGATAAAAGTAAACAAACGTATCAGTAGGGAAGTCCACAGTTAGATCACAAGAAGTCTACGAATGTCCACGCTGGTGTCCACGTCTGCAATGACGTCATAAATAACGACAATTAAAAATAAGGCCATTACAATACAAGTAAGAGAAAAAAATTACAAAAAAAATCGAACAAATATACAAATCCAAGAAATTACCATGACATCAAAGAAACTCATACAAAGATATGATGAAGTTCTATCGACGTCGACGTTGCTCCTCCGTTAGGCAAACCAGACGTACTCTATTTCGACCTAGATTTCTCTGTGCTTGTACGTCCGGCTAAGTCTGTTGAGCTCGATGAGTCGACTAATCTTCTTCCTCGTGTTGACTCGATTCATCTCTACTACCAGTGCTATCAAAGTTACGGGGTTGAACCATTCCGACATACTGACTTCCTGTATATGATTGGGTGAAAGGAACATGAGGTGGCATGCCTAATAAGTGCATGAATGAGCCATCTCCACTATATGGAATATTGTAATTATAATATGGCATAGTAAATGGACCTGGCATGTATTAAGGCAATGGACCATGCATTGAATGTGTAGGCATTCTATGGTCCATGTAGGAAGATGATGGCCCAGGTGCATATGGATCAAAATGATAAGGACGAACACTCATGCTCGGTTCCTTAGGTAAAAACATATGAGCATCAGGTTTTATGGAGGCGGCAAAGGAGTGTACCATAAGAAGAAGGACGGGTTGGAGGTGGTGGAGGAGAACGTCTGCTGCTCTCACCAACAGTCTCTATCGTTCTTGGTGTTGGACGAGTTGGAGGTGGTGGAGGAGAACGCCTGCTGCTCTCACCGAGAGTCTGTGTCCTTGTTGTTTTTCTTCTCCTCCTTCTATTTGCTAGGCATTGATCCTCTTCTTACTGTTCTTTCTCTTCTTCTTGATAAGCTTCATCATCTATTTCCGACTCAACTACATTTTCATCATTCCACATAGTAGTCCTTTGCCGTTCCTCCTCATCTAAGATTCTAAGGCCTTCATGTAGAGCAGCAATGATGTGATCGATTCCGTCATCAATAAACACTCGCTCCAATTGACGCGCAAATGTAGAATGATATACAAAAACACAGTGTTAGTTAACAATTTTAAATATGACTCATAAAGAAAACAACATTATAGTTTCAAGCTTACCAAAAATTCGCGTAGAGCCCTGTCATGTCCAATGAATCGCCTGGTGATAGATCTGTACCACCTCATGTACTCTTCATGATCATGTTCCCTTTCTTGTTCTATTGTGGCTACAATATTACTATGATTCCACAACTCTATTGTGACAACCCCTAATTTAATTAAGGAATGTCCGGCCTGAAACCCTAATTAAGCCCCGGTAAACCAGATCGGACCTAATTAGAGCCAGCAGCCTTACCACATTTCCTGATAACAACCTGTATATCTTGAGTTAAATAAATAACATAAAACAAACGCAGCGGAAAATTTAAAACTTTTTCGATAAATCACAAGGTATACAATACCGGCATGAACATCAGTATTGAGCTCGTATTCCTACCCATTTATTTATAAATCATAATGCAATACAATATATATATAACAGAAACTCACCGCACCGTAGAGAAGATACTAAACCCCCGGTCTTCTCCTTTCCCGAGTTCCAAGTCCTAGCGTACATTCATACGGGAAATGTTAAGGTGGGTGAGCTCCTACATGCTCAGTAAGTGACTCTCATACCAACCATCAACTATCAATTAATATCAAGGCAATGTATAACAACATGAATCAAATGCATATCTACAGGAGCATATGAATCAATATAAACAATATATATAACAGATGCAAGTTCTTTGGTTCATTGCAATGTACCCGTGATTTGTATTTCACATTTTCGTATTTGCATTGAGTCGCCCCCTCACATATCCAAGAACCAATTACTGGGCATCTAACCAGTTCTTGTCAATGTGCCGCCAACTCATAAAACACCGAGTCGCACTTACTCATCATCACTAAACCAATCACTGCTCATCTAATTGGTTTATGACTAATGAGTGCTAAACTCAATCGGAAAGCATTGATCGGAATAATTCCCAAGCAATCGGGGCGCAGATGATGGTTAGCAATTCCACCACAGCTTCCCAAACCCCATGCCGATCCGTCCCGTCAAACCTCTTTCCGTATCCATTTTTCATTTCAAAACATTTTTGTAAAAACCATCATCAAATCACGGTACATTGCCCCATTCCCAAATCCAAGTATACTACATGCTCTAATAATACTATTTTACATTGCATAATTGATAAAAGTTACGAGTCCCACTTACCTGTCCTGAGCTTTCTATGTTTTACCGACTTGTACAACCCTCCAAAGTCCTCAATCCTTTCCACATTGATTCATTCCCTAAAATAGATCAATTATCATCAACTTAAGTCTCATACTCATTTACTAACATTTCTAAACTGGTCCCATTCAAATTCGAAATCTCGGGACCTAATTTCTAACTTATTTTGACCATTTCACGCTTTTTGAGGTAAAACCCGGTGTAAAGTCTCCTCCGACTTTCAAACTTCTCATTTTTCATAGAAATCTCTCAATTTTTATTTGTTTGGTCAAAATACTATTTTTCCATATTTTTTCCTATTTTTCTGGATTTTCTTTTCCTTTTTTTTCTCTTTTTTTTTTTTTTTTTTTTTTCCTTTTTGGTTTGATTGCCCCCGAACCGGGCCGAACCGGGTTCGGCTCAACCGAGCCGAACCGGCCCGGTTCAGGGTCGTCCCCTACCTCGCGAAGAACAGAGCAGCGCCTCGTTGTTCTTTTTTTTTTTTTTTTTTTTTTTTTTTTTCGATTGATTCATCGTTGGGGTTGGCTTTCAACCCCAACCCCAACCCGAACTAGCAAGGGAGACCACTCCCTTGCCTTTCACCACTCTCGGCCATGGCTTCCGCCATGGCCGAGCTCGCTCATCCTCACCCAATCACAACCACCGATACACAACGACAACAACGACAACATATGCTTACCTTGACTCTATGATCACGCGAGCTCGTCATCCCGAGCTCTCCTCCTCGGATCTCTCTCGGCCTTCTTCTTCTCCCTCGTTTTCTCGATCTCTCTCTTCTTTGTTTCAATTTTTCAATTTAAGGAAGAAGAAGGCGGTTTAGATGGAAAATGACCAAATTGCCCCTCTCATTTTATCTCTTTCTTTACAACCTTACTACCCTTAATGGTAATTTCACCATTTTCCTGATTTATTATATATATTTATATATACTAATTTATATATAAATATATATATTTATCGATACATTGCGCTCAAATTCCGGTTGACACGCCAACGAGAACTTCTCGGGCGTGCGCACCACCGTATGTCCGACGCGTGTCATTCGTGACCCCGCGTATCACTCTGCGCCCGACAAATTATTATTATTTTATTATTTTCCATTTAATATATATTTATATATATCCCTTATATATATAAATATATATATTTATGCCTATAATTACACCTATAATTACGTAATTTCCACCGTGATTGAGCACACTCGAGCGTCAATGTCTTTGTCTCGCGTCTCATGTGTGTCCACATGACCCACACATGGTATTAGGCATTTCCCGTTAGTCCGATTATTCACATATATGTATTAATACACACCAAACAAACACAATACATCACGCAATCCCACACACACGTTAGTCGTGACAAATCGGGCTTAACCACGAACCTAACTCTGATTAATTACCATTCGGATTTACACTAATCACCGCTTAAACTAACGGTCGTTACGCTCTCCCCAATTTAGCAACAATTTCGTCCTCGAAATTAGGACAACTTACAAGTTACCAACAGATTTCAAGATGAATGAATTTTTTCCTTATAACTTCCGTTCCTTAGCTTACTTCATTCCTTGCTTGTCCAGTATATGTGATTTCACCACCATATCACTAGCACAAAGCTTATCTCAACTTTACTTTGAAGAATAAACGTAACTAAATTACCGTTTCATTCTTCTTTTTCATTTTAATAGAATGCCAATAACATTATTCCATTAATTTCACTTAATCCGAATCTATATAGCCCGCTCATAGGTGAGATTTCCAAAAGATCCCATATATCTTTTGATACATCTATACCTTATGATATTTGTCACGTTTTCTCTTTTTCTTAAGGATTGTTGTAGCTCAAGCATTGACGAATCTACTAAGTATCAACAGTATCGTGTCTCCTACCTCCGTCCATCTCATAACTGAACGGCAAGGTCGACAATCATCATGTCTCGTACCTCTGTCCACTACAAATGAACAGCAAGGCAACATATGTATGCATCATATTTCCTACCTCTGTCCACCACAATTGAACAGCAAGGTCAACATATGTGTGTTTCCTACCTCCATTCCACCCATCGGTGAATGACAAGGTCAATAACACAACATTCTCATCATCATCATTCTCATTTCATTTCTTTTTTTTTTCTCGATACCTGCTTGAACCTCATAGATTTCGTCAATCTATACACTACAACTTTATCCTCAAATTATTTATTTCCTTTATATTGTAGTTATACAGTACCTAGTCTGCTCTATTTTCTCCGTGTAGTTCTTTATTACCTTATTCATTCTAATACAATAATTCTCATTCTTATCTCTCACCCTCATGGTAGGATAAGAAAGAGTATAGTTCATTCTCAGTAACCCCTCGGTTACTAAAGATTATTAAAGAACTCACGCAGATAAATCGATTCTTTCAGTGATTATCATGATGAGACACAAGCTCCATCATATTCATTGAATTAAGATTAGTAACACATCTCTTCGTCATCACGAAGGAAATATATTGTACCGAGATTGAGACTGGTTTTCATTTTATATCAATAACTTCTTCCCTCGATGGAAGCAAGTCTCGGATCTCTATCCGAAATATTTTTAATATCATACCATCTCCCATCTCACATCTCGCATACAACTATTTTGCTCAATCCTTTCGAACATAACATATACCTTCACTGACAAGAATCTTGCAGACTAGATTCCCTCATCAACTATCATTTATTGTGCTGACGTCTATTTTCCATTACAAAATCTATAATCGTATTTTGTTCTCTTCTCAGGTATAGACAAGAATCTAACTTTTCATATTTCATTACTCAACAACACATACTGATCATATCTCATATCTCTTCATAATCTTTTTGTATATCATCATCTCAACTCATTTATAATCTTATACTCAAATATAGTATAGCATTATATATATTAATCACTTAACGAGATTCCTGAGACCTTCAGAATCATTCTTGTCTAACCTTCCTCACAAATCACAATTTTCATTTCAGAATTTAATACGTCCAGCACAACTTCCATTAAAACATCTAATATGGACACTACTCTTTCATAATCAATCTCTAACATATTAAGTAGTTCCAATTAGATTTCTTAATCAATTCTATCACCCATTAATTCATTCATTTACTGAGTTCAGTCTCATTCTGAATTCCAAAGAAAGGACTGATAATTATCAATTCCAACCTCTCAATTTATGATATGCTCATATGAGACTTCACTCATTCATCAATTATTATCTATCCCACAGATGGGATAATATTGAGAAGTTCCTATTATAATTACCTCTCATGCCTCTTTCTTTCATTCAACTATCATCTATCGTCAATCACTTATATGAGTGATTCCTCAGAGTGATTGAAACCCAAAATAGCTATTAGCTTTACTTCTCAGTTTTGATCTGCCTTATTGAACTCTTTTCCTATTAACTCAAATATAACTGAGTTACAATTTCATTATTCTTTTTCAATTTTGTGAGTGTGGTTACACCACCACTCCACTATTTCCTGTTTGACACCAGTATTTCAGTGCATGTGAGTACACCAGTCTCATACTGCTTATTTTCACACTCAAGTGACTTATTCCACCTCAATTATCTTCACTCTAACAAATATATTTTCTTCAAACTCCCATAGTTTGAAACTTTCCTCAATTCACATTCTACCAGTTTCACTGGTTCTCAAAGTTTTTTCTCATCTAACACTTAGTAATTCCTCTAAGATCTTTCAGTCTTAGAAATAACTAAATAACATTCATACCCTTCAAACCCTTGTACATGATACAACTATACTTCACAACCTTTTAATGAATGAATGAACTTGCACGCATCTTGTCCAATCAATCGAATTTATACTAATACTGGGATCCTCATCCCTATTTTCCATATTCATGTCTTTCTTCTAAGATTTATTCTTGCAATTCATTCAATCCATCATTTGAAATGTATATTTTCAATTCTTCATTATCAACTGATGCCTTATAATAATTTCGCACTCTTACCAACACAATTACTTTACATTAGTTCCCCATGAACTAATTCAAATGTATTTACTACAATCTATCGCTTTATTGTGTCAACCGACAACTACTTGGATGAAATATTACAATACACCTCTATCTCTAACTTTTTCCGTACTCCAAGTATAATTAAGCAGCTAATGTAGTCAAACTACATTTCCAATTTCCTTAAGGCATCCTTTGTATCATGTACAACTCATCCTCATTTTATTATAGAGGTGATTGATCATACAATACAATTATATCACAAATCTCTGTATACGTTGTTTGTATGCTTCAATCATTTCACATTCAACCACATTCGTATTCTTGTGTTGAATATAAGACAATTCTCTAATTGTCTTAATCTTAGTCAAGTCCCTTAACTCATAATTTAAGATTCAACACATATCCTAAGATTTATAGGTGAAACTTATCCATTGCACATACAACTTTTGGTATATACTAACCTATTATCAGAGTTTCACATAACTCAGAATAAAGATTTCTTTGTGCATTTGGTACAGTTTCAACTATTTTCATATTCGTCATCATTGTCAACTTACTGATGATCTTATCTCAATAGAGTTTAACAACTCTACATCTTCATTAATAAACATAGCGTGAGCTCTAATGAATTTCTATGGTTTACACCATAATCTTTCACCTTATCAAGCCATCACTTGATCATATACACTTAAATTCTTATCTTTACTTTATGATAATCCAATCTCAATCACTATTGAGAACTAATGGTTTCATTTAATTTACACCCTTAAGTTGTCAATCCTGAAAATCACTATTCCTTGGAATTCACTTCACGTTAATTTGTCACTCCACTTGAGTCCTCAAACTCATACAATTTTTATAATACCTCAAAGTACAATATAATTAATCATTAGTTTGGTTTCAACCAGTCAAATACTTTGATGAATTCCTTCTTTAGGATAATCTTTCAAGCCTTTTCCAATATACTCATTACTTGAAACCTTAATCTCACAATCTTACATTCATCAAGCTTGCTTTTCTCTTTATTGACCTATCATCAGTTTACTCAACCCAAACCATTTGAGTTTTGATTGATTAACTAAATTTCCACAAATTCTCATTCCCAAAATTTATAAATTTCAACATTTTTCATCATATATTGCAGTCAATACCAACATCTTGATATGCTGCGCACCTATTCATTTCTAGTATTGTACATCATTCTGACAACTCATTCTCCCCAATTTAGACTGTACTAGTCTAAACATCAAATTTAAAACACCTCATAGCTCACTGCTATGTTTTTCTCAATTACCTGAACTGTACACCTCTTATCCACATCAGATGTCTCTAATGACAAGAGTGTCATATCTATGAATTTTTATGTATTAATACCAAAAAAAATCTCAAATACTTTGATGTTAAGCCTCTACCTTTAACCTTTCCAGTCCTTCAGCGTATGTATTTACAACTTACTCTTTATTTTATTTTCAAATTACCATTTCCTTATAAATGATTCTACTCATCAAACAAGATAGAGTTGATCAAGAACACAATTTTTTCTCAAATCCTTCATATCTCATTTCTTGTTTTAACTCTTCACTTTTAGAGTAATGTTACCTTCAGCTCGTTTTTGTATATTCCATCTTTGATCTATACCTCAATTAAGTATCCTTACATCACATCTCTATGTGTGGTTCTTCCACATGATCATTCATTTCTCTTATTGCTCTATTAGTGAGTGTGATTACCCACAACAACACTAATAAGCCCTTGTTATTCTGCCTTCAGTATATACAACTATATTTCAACTATACTGACAGGCTTCCTTATCATTATACTATTAGTGTTTGTAGTTACATCACCACAACACTAATAAACTTCTTTCTTACATAATTTTCAGTATGTGTGGCTACCCCACAACCATACAGACAATTTCTTCTCACTATTTCAATATGGATCCGCATCCTATATGAAATTTTTATACTTCATATTCATTCGTGAAGTATGAATAATATAGTGAGTAAATAACCTTAACCAGGTTCTCATCACCATTTACCACCAATCTTTCCCATTGAATAACTTTTTATCTCACTGAACTAGTTTCAACACTAGTATATTTTCTACTCAAAGTGACTCATCACCTTTGAGTTTCGTTGTCAATCATTTTATATTCCATTTACTTTGTATGGTCATTTCATCTGACCTATGTCTCTGAGTCCCGAGTTCTTTATTCCTTCAACATCGACTATTTCTCATCGATAATATCAGTGAGAATCAAGACCCGTAGAGACTACTCAATAAAAGAGTTATTCATAACTCATCTCCTTTCCATATCTATATCATTTGGGTTCAAGGTTCCATAAACCCTAACCCTCCACATATATACATTCTCATTTCATGATAAATAGATGGCTACAACCCATCTTATTATCGTTCCACCGTCTTCCTTTATCACAATATCCCCGAAGTCTAGGTTCCCAAGAACCCTCACCATCAATTTCATTTGACTTACCAAGTCATAGATGTGAGATAAGACTTTCGATTCATTCCAAGGCAAGACAAGACAGCCTATATCTAACGCATAGATATAATATAAAGCTCACAAATACATGTCTCAAGCTTTTATCTTTCATTACCCCCAAAACATCGATAAAACCGTTCATTTAATCTTGGTTTATCCCTGACTTGAGAATCAATCTCCAAGTCAGTTAACCTAAATTTTTAATTTTAATATACAGGTACAACTCAAAATTTTAATCCAAACGGTATCAAGTATTATCACATCACTTCGAAACGGATCGAAAGTGACAACATTAGTCTCCGATACTAATCTATATCAGAGTTATTCCATTGACTTCTCAGTGGAATAATCAAACCAAGCTTTACAACATAGTCTCTTATATCAATCTATATCAAAACTGTCTCTTATCTCGAGACCAATAATAAACTTAAGTTTGTAAAGCCTTGGCTCTGATACCAACTGTGACAACCCCTAATTTAATTAAGGAATGTCCGGCCTGAAACCCTAATTAAGCCCCGGTAAACCAGATCGGACCTAATTAGAGCCAGCAGCCTTACCACATTTCCTGATAACAACCTGTATATCTTGAGTTAAATAAATAACATAAAACAAACGCAGCGGAAAATTTAAAACTTTTTCGATAAATCACAAGGTATACAATATCGGCATGAACATCGGTATTGAGCTCGTATTCCCACCCATTTATTTATAAATCATAATGCAATACAATATATATATATATATAACAAGAAACTCACTGCACCGTAGAGAAGATACTAAACCCCTGGTCTTCTCCTTTCCTGAGTTCCAAGTCCTAGCGTACATTCATACCTGGGAAATGTTAAGGTGGGTGAGCTCCTACATGCTCAAGTAAGTGACTCTCATACCAACCATCAACTATCAATTAATATCAAGGCAATGTATAACAACATGAATCAAATGCATATCTACAGAGCATATGAATCAATATAAACAATATATATAACAGATGCAAGTTCTTTGGTTCATTGCAATGTACCCGTGATTTGTATTTCACATTTTCGTATTTGCATTGAGTCGCCCCTCACATATCCAAGAACCAATTATCGGGCATCTAACCGCAGTTCTTGTCAATGTGCCGCCAACTCATAAAACACCGAAGTCGCACTTACTCATCATCACTAAACCAATCACCGCTCATCTAATTGGTTTATGACTAATGAGTCGCTAAACTCAATGGAAAGCATTGATCGGAATAATTCCCAAGCAACCGCAAGCAGCGCGATGATGGTTAGCAATTCCACCACAGCTTCCCAAACCCCATGCCGATCCGTCCCGTCAAACCTCTTTCCGTATCCATTTTTCATTTCAAAACATTTTTGTAAAAACCATCATCAAATCACGGTACATTGCCCCATTCCCAGTCAAGATACTACATGCTCTAATAATACTATTTTACATTGCATAATTGATAAAAGTTACGAGTCCCACTTACCGTCCCGAGCTTTCTATGTTTTACCGACTTGTACAACCCTCCAAAGTCCTCAATCCTTTCCACATTGATTCATTCCCTAAAATAGATCAATTATCATCAACTTAAGTCTCATACTCATTTACTAACATTTCTAAACTGGTCCCATTCAAATTCGGAATCTCGGGACCTAATTTCTAACTTATTTTGACCATTTCACGCTTTTTGAGGTAAAACCCCGGTGTAAAGTCTCCTCCGACTTTCAAACTTCTCATTTTTCATAGAAATCTCTCAATTTCTATTTGTTTGGTCAAAATATTATTTTTCCATATTTTTTCCTATTTTTCTAGATTTTCTTTTCCTTTTTCTCTCTTTTCTTTCTTTTTTTTTCCTTTTTGGTTTGATTGCCTCTGAACCGGGCCGAACCGGGTTCGCGCTCAACCGAGCCGAACCGGCCCGGTTCGTGGGTCGTCCCCTACCTCGCGAAGAATGAGAGCGGCGCCTCTGTTTTCTTTTTTTTTTTTTTTTTCGATTGATTCATCGTTGGGGTTGGCTTTCAACCCCAACCCAACCCGAACTAGCAAGGGAGACCACTCCCTTGCCTTCACCACTCTCGGCCATGGCTTCCGCCATGGCCGAGCTCGCTCATCCTCACCCAATCACAACCACCGATACACAACGACAACAACGACAACAACATATGCTTACCTCGACTCTATGATCACGCGAGCTCGTCATCCCGAGCTCTCCTCCTCGGATCTCTCTCTCGCCTTCTTCTTCTCCCTCGTTTTCTCGATCTCTCTCTTCTTTGTTTCAATTTTTCAATTTAAGGAAGAAGAAGGCGGTTTAGATGGAAAATGACCAAATTGCCCCTCTCATTTTATCTCTTTCTTTACAACCTTACTACCCTTAATGGTAATTTCACCATTTTCTCGATTTATTATATATATTTATATATACTAATTTATATATAAATATATATATTTATCGATACATTGCGCCTCAAATTCCGGTTGGCACGCCAACGAGAACTTCTCGGGCGTGCGCACCACCGTATGTCCGACGCGTGTCATTCGTGACCCCGCGTATCACTCTGCGCCCGACAAATTATTATTATTTTATTATTTTCCATTTAATATATATTTATATATATCCCTTATATATAAATATATATATTTATGCCTATAATTACACCTATAATTACGTAATTTCCACCGCTGAGCACACTCGAGCGTCAATGCTGTCTCGCGTCTCATGTGTGTCCACATGACCCACACATGGTATTAGGCATTTCCCCGTTAGTCCGATTATTCACATATATGTATTAATACACACCAAACAAACACAATACATCACGCAATCCCACACACACGTTAGTCGTGACAAATCGGGCTTAACCACGAACCTAACTCGGATTAATTACCATTCGGATTTACACTAATCACCTGCTTAAACTAACGGGTCGTTACATCTATAAATCTTCTATGATACATTGCCCAGTTTTCTTAAGGGTGTCCTCTCAATTGGACGCGGTGCAGTCGTGTGTCAAAATCACAGTTATGTAACGACCCGAATTCTACTTGACCCAACTCGAGGGTAATTTAGTGATTTTCAATACTGAATGTGTGCAAGTGTGCTTTGTGAATTGTTTAAGTGTGAAAAGTATAAATTAGGATAAATAAATATTGGGCCTAACAAGAGTTGAGTGGATGTAAATGATATGGAGGCCCATAATGGTATTTTGGTAAAATAACAAGGTTGTACATAACCCTACTCTAAAACCCCACCTATATAAACCTTTTATAAAGTTTGTAGCCCCTTTTGTGTTGAAACTCCAAACTTGTGATGGGAGAGAAGTGGAGGAAGGTTGATGATGAAGAAGATGATGATAAAGTCCATTTAAACATTCAAGAAGGTAACACACCCTCCCCTCATCCCATCTAAGCTTTTATTTGTTTATTTTATTGAAAAAAATGGAGTTTAGACAAGTTGTAAATAATCATAACCCTAATCCCTAACCCTAATGCTATTTAAGCAAATCAAAGAAAACCCTAGCCTCAATCTTGTTAAACACCCCCGTAGAGAGGAGGAGAGCAAGAGGAGGATTTAAGTTCAAGAGAGATACAACCTTACTTCCCTCATTGATTTCTTTATTATTTATTGAAGATTTGGAGACCAAAGGGTCGATGGCGTCGACATCGGCAAGAACGCGAGCAAAATAGAAAAGAAAATAAGAAAGGAAAGATTTGATCTATGTTAGAATGAGATTTTGGAAAGGATTTTGAGTCAAAGATTCCATTGAAGACATGGTGAGATTCTAATACTCTCTAGATTTATTGTCTTGATGTTGGTGTTGGTAATGAGAGTTGATTTGCAAAGTTTGTTCAATATTTCTTAGATCTAGTCTTGAAATGAGTTTTTCCCATGATTTTAGCAAATTGAACGCGGTTGGAGTTTATTGATAAAGATATGGCATTTAAGGTTGAGTTGAGATTTTAAAAAAATAGACTTATAATGAACCATCAAGTACTATCATAGACATAAGATTCGTAAGTCCAAAATTGTAACAACAATAATCATGAATAACATTAAAGAGATTGACAAATCATTTCATAATTTCAAACTTTCATATAAATGAGGGGGTTTCGCGAGATTATGTACTATAAAATATAATAATACGATAAGTCGATGTTCCATTCAATGCATACTAGATATTGGCAAGAATCCGGTGACCGATTCTCCTACTCTCAAAGTGATGGAAACAACCAGCTAGCACATGGCCTTATGTGCCCTCTCGTTTGTCCCATCAAATCAACAGTAGGTTCATCCAAGCCATCACCGATGCACATCTCTATGTCTCAAGAGTACAAGAGAAGGTAACTCCAACTCATGTCCCTACGTGACATACTTATGAATTCAATTAGTCAAGTAAAGCCCTCGGTGGTAAACTCCACACCCTGGGGTGTTAACGACCCTCGGTGGTAAACTCCACACATTCTGGGGCCATGAATAACAGTGCATTTACATTCCATAGATTCGTAGATTCGAGCCAATACCACGATGCAACCCATAAATCCCAAGTCTTTAATTCAAATTATGAATCCTAAGCATAACTAATAATTATGCCATATGTGATAATTGAGCAAGCTCCCCACTTACCTGCACTCGCCGCAAATCCTAATCTCGATCCTCTCGCGTTTGGGCTCGATGTGAACCGTCTCGCGAATCTAGACAATTTGAAATAATAATTACTTTATGTATCTACAACCATACAAGTTTAACATTAATTGTCTAGACCTTAGAGATTCACCCTATTTTATAGCTGACTTCGCTAAAGGTCATTCACAACTTTAAAATCAACACTTAAAATTAGAATCAATGATTCGAGTAAAATAGGAATGCGGTGATGTAAAACAAGGAAAATCCTATAAGACTTAGTTTTTCCAACATAAATCGAAGACATTCGATTAATTTTAATTAAAAAGATCCAAATCACCATACAAGACTCAATTTAGACTTTAAATTCCCAAATGACAATATTCAGTCAAAGTCTACAAATTTATCGACTAAGTTTATTTCCCAAAGAAAGATTCAAACTCCCTTTTTTAAATCTCAACTCAACCTTAATTGCCATATCTTTATCAATAAACTCCAACCGCGTTCAATTTGCTAAAATCATGGGAAAAACTCATTTCAAGACTAGATCTAAGAAATATTGAACAAACTTTGCAAATCAACTCTCATTACCAACACCAACACCAAGACAATAAATCTAGAGAGTATTAGAATCTCACCATGTCTTCAATGGAATCTTTGACTCAAAATCCTTTCCAAAATCTCATTCTAACATAGATCAAATCTTTCCTTTCTTATTTTCTTTTCTATTTTGCTCGCGTTCTTGCCGATGTCGACGCCATCGACCCTTTGGTCTCCAAATCTTCAATAAATAATTAAGAAATCAATGAGGGAAGTGAGGTTGTATCTCTCTTGAACTTAAATCCTCCTCTTGCTCTCCTCCTCTCTACGGGGGTGTTTAACAAGATTGAGGCTAGGGTTTTCTTTGATTTGCTTAAATAGCATTAGGGTTAGGGATTAGGGTTATGATTATTTACAACTTGTCTAAACTCCATTTTTTTTCAATAAAATAAACAAATAAAAGCTTAGATGGGATGAGGGGAGGGTGTGTTACCTTCTTGAATGTTTAAATGGACTTCATCATCATCTTCTTCATCATCAACCTTCCTCCACTTCTCTCCCATCACAAGTTTGGAGTTTTAATACAAAAGGGGCTACAAACTTTATAAAAGGTTTATATAGGTAGGGTTTTAGAGTAGGGTTATGTACAACCTTGTTATTTTACCAAAATACCATTATGGGCCTCCATATCATTTACATCCACTCAACTCTTGTTAGGCCCAATATTTATTTATCCTAATTTATACTTTTCACACTTAAACAATTCACAAAGCACACTTGCACACATTCAGTATTGAAAATCACTAAATTACCTTCGAGTCGAGTCAAGTAGAATTCGGGTTGTTACAAGTTAGGTGGCACGACTTGTGTCAGTCCGAATTGTCTCATTACCCTTTCCGGTCTATGCCACTCGACTATATGGAAACAAATTAAAGGATACGTCGAACGCCAGCTCCTATGACCTTGAGTACAGAATTGTGGAAGTGACTCGAGGGCATCAATGTATGGTTGCCACTCCACGACATTCTCCCTCTGCGTGTCAAGTGCATCGCGATATGATGATAAAACGTGTGTGGAAGTCCTAGTAACCGAAAATGCAACTATCCATCTGTATACAAAACAATAAATTAGTCATAAATTAAAAAGACGCAATGAATAATTAAAAATAATATGAGAAACATTTTCATTACCAATATCCCGAAGGAACTTCATTGGGCATGTATACTCCATCACATGTTCGAGGTCGAGCTCTAGGAACAGGCATGCGCCTTTGTGCTATAAATGGAAATCTATCCCAGGCCCATAGTTGTATAAGAATTGACGCACCAACGACCTTGTGCGCACTGGAGCAAGATTCGTAACACAATTCCCTGTATAAATAAGCCAAACATGCACTTCCCCAACTATACTGTCTAGCTGTTTAAAGGTCCTCAAGCAACAGAAGAAATATCAAATGTACATATCGGTTCGACTTGTCAGCGAACACAACCACCAATAAGTTGTAGAATGTACGAACAAACATAACGTCGAACCACGTACTCATTGCTGTCATCCTCTATAGGTGGCACATTTTCTTCGAGCCATGAGACAAGAACTCTATTCCCTGAAAGGTCAAATGCATCAGGTCTTGCACCAAGTAGTCTTTTACACACCTCGAGATAGTCGATATATGTGCTTCCAGTCACAGACATACCATTAATAGGTAACCCGAGCTGAATCTCAACGTCTTGGAGTGTTATCGTACACTTGCCATAACGCATGTGGAACGTATGTCTCTGGATGCTATCTCTCAACGAAAGCGGTAATCAAAGCCCAATCAAGTATGAAAAATCCTATGCGTGAAACCGCATAAAAGCTACTAGAACGTAGGTAAGGGATCATTCGAGAATGGTAATTCACCCGTCGATCAACGACATCCCGTCTTCTTCGCACGTGCATCGTATCATGTACCTTATAATTAAAAAAATGTGTCTATATATATATATTAAAAGTTTTTGCATAAATATTAGACACATACATGTTAAATGTATATACCTGACCCCTCCAGACTTGTGATGATCTGTGTGTAGATTGGAGGCATAGAAGAGAAGGATCAGATGGTCCTGGTTCCATTTGTGAACTCGCTACAACTGTGTGATTAGAAAAATTAGTAGAGCAGTTTTAAAAGTCACAACGAATCATTAGTACGAGTTAAAACATTAACAAAGACTTATCTATTACTTTACGTAACATCTCCGAATACTATATAAATATAAATGTTATGAAATTACCAACTGACACCATTTACAAACAAAACACAAATCCCCTAATTAGTTTGGATTGGGGGGTTGAGCTTTTGATGGACAATTTTTTTTTGTTATGTTCTTCCGCAAGACAAAGACCGCATCGGTTCCTCCTAGTAGGGACTCGACCACGATCTCTATTTAGACATGTTGTTCGTTTATGTCCTTCTTGATGACATATGCCACATCGCAAGGTCCACGCAACATTAGGAAGATCCATCTCATTTTGCCTTCGTGTCCCTTTGGTCTCCCTCGGCCACGTCTACACCTTGGATCTGGTAGAATCTTCGTCGCAAAAGTCGGCCAATACTTCTCACCGGGGATAGCTTTGAATTGAGAGGAGTAGCATCGTGCGTACAAGTCCATCCTGTAGTATGGCTCAATAAATTGTGTATAATCAAGACTAGATCGAATTGTTTATTGTATACCCTTAATATGTGGATCCAATTCAATTACACTTAAAACTATAAAATAATATCACATACACCCTTATAGTTTTCTAATTTTAAGGAATATCAATGTCTACAAAAATCCTTCACACAGAAACACAAAAACAAATCTCAAACCTCACTCTCCACTTAGAATCTCTCTTAAGTTTGAAACTCACATTTTTTTCTTTGACTTTCACTTTCAATTCTCTAACTTTCTTGAGTTACACCCTTATAGTTTTCTAACTTTCACTACCTCAATTGGGACTTGGGAGGGACTTCTTGACCAAAAAAAAAAGGGAAGGTTCTTGCATTGAAATTGTAGAAGAAATTTGAACTATAGATTCAGTTCCATGACACCTTAAAGGTCACATGATCACATCTGAAAGTCTCCTCATATTTAACGTCAGTATGAACTGTATGCACACGCATATAAGGATGTGCGAGTCCCCTCACCAAATATATATGTGAAGGGTGACTTTTCAATGAATTATTTCCAAGTCAATTAGGAGTAAGGACAGAAGAAGCAAAACCATTTCACATTATAAGTCACTCTTTGCCATGTCTATGTCTATTGAGCCTCTTGGGGTCCTATATATATGCATGTACTTTTCATTAGTCATTGCATGCATACACTTGCAACTTATAACTAGCTTGATCAAATTATAAGCATGACCACAACGCCAGTTTTAGTATTGCTATTTCTCTCCTTGTCTAGTATTTTCAGTAGTACCAGTTTTCATGTAAAAGCAATTGAGAGTGAAGCAGAAGCTCTGATCTAATGGAAAGCAAGTTTGATCTCTCATTTTCTGTCTTCATGGCTTGTCACCAATCACAGCATCAACAACAGTCCTTGCGAATGGGAAGGCGTTCGATGCGACATAGCTGGGAGAGTTAGTGAGATAAATCTTGCAGAATCAAATCTTCATGGCACCCTTCACCAATTCAATTTCTCAATCTTCACATAACTCACCTCTTTAAATCTCAACTCCAACAAATTGTTTGGACCAATCCCATATCAAATTGGGTCTCTTTTCGAACTTACCGCTCTTGATCTGGGTCACAATGGTTTCACAGGTATCATAACTAAGGAGATAGGACAGCTTCGAGAACTTCAGGTTCTTCACTTGCACAACAATTCACTCTCGGGTGCCATTCCTTATCAGCTAGTAAGCAATCTTTGAGAGGTATGGGACCTTGACTTTAATCACAAAAATCACTGAATTAAATTTACGCGCAAATAAATTGTCTGGTGAAATTCATCCTGATTTTATTTCCAATTGGACTAAACTCACTCATTTGAACTTGTGCGAAAACTACTTCTTTGGAACAATACCTTTAGAGATTGGAAACTTGTCCAATTTGATAGGTATTAACCTATGTAAAAATAAAATATCAGGTACCTTGCCAATTTCAATTGGTCACTTGGCAAACTTGGAAGACCTTGCGCTGCGAAATAACCAATTATCTGGTTCCATACCTCTAGAGATTTTGCAATTGTTGAATTTAAAAATACTATCAACGCATCACAACCGCTTTTCAGGTGCCTTACCTTCTAATATTGGAAACTTGTCAAGCTTGGAAGCGGTTATTTTGGATCATAATAGTTTTTCAGGCTCCTTGCCACATGAAATTAGACTCTTGTCAAATTTGCAAATGCTTCAATTATCAAATAACCGGCTAACTGGTCCCTTGCCTTCTGGGATTGGAAATATGTCTAGATTGATCTACCTTCACTTGTCGAACAATCAATTAACGGGCAACTTACCTGTTGAGTTGGGGAAGTTGCCAAATCTGCGAATGTTATACTTGTCTGCTAATGTATTCTATGGCTCCATCCCAAACAGTTTGTGTAACATCACCTCGCTGGAAATGTTGGACTTACATGAAAATCACTTTCATGCTTTGCTACACGCTTTCCAAAATGCAATCAATTTAGTGAGTCTTATTGTACATGGAAATCAATTACACGGACAAATTCCAAGATCTTTAGCTCATTGCAAAAAGCTAAAGATTTTGGACCTAGGAAACAACATGATGTATGATAAATTTCCCTGCTGGTTGGAGTCTTTGCCTGCGGTGCGAATACTTTTACTGCGATCCAACAAATTCTACGGCCCCCTCAAATGTCTGAAAACCGAACATGGTTTTCAAAAGTTGCACATGTTGGATCTTTCTTCGAATGATTTCACAGGTTATCTTCCGAAAGAATTCTTTCAAGGTTGGGAATCCATGCGAAATGGGATCGCTAGCAATGATTCTAATTTCAAGGAAGAGGTGGTAACTCTCAGATTCAACTTTACAACAACATTGAGGTACAACAACTATGTGACAGTGGGTGTCATGAATAAAGGTCAATATATGTTACTCAACAAGAGCTTGGATATCTTCGCATTTCTTGATCTCTCAAACAATCATTTCGAAGGAGAGATTTCAGAGGCGTTTGGAGAGCTCAAATCACTCATCGCGCTGAACTTGTCATGCAACAACTTCACTGGGAGAATTCCACTTTCCATTGGAAACCTTTTGAATCTACAAGCATTGGACCTCTCACAAAACAAGCTCTCAGGGGAGATCCCGAATCAGTTAACTAGTCTCACTTTTCTTGCCGTCCTAAACCTCTCAATAAATCAACTCACTGGTGTCATTCCACGCGGCAATCAGTTCAACACATTTTCAAATGATTCCTATGAGGGCAATCCAGGACTATGTGGGTTTCCACTTTCAAAGCAGTGCAAGCATGTTGATGTCAATCTACCACCAGAAACACTAGATGAAGACGATGCAGAATCAAAAATCAAACTTGATAAGAAATTCATGTTGATGGGATATGGGAGTGGCTTGGTAATTGGCTTTTCCATAGGCTATGTGATGCTTAGGAGTGACAATAGAATCCTTGCAAAGATTTTCAAGTTTTTGTATTATTATAGAATTGTGAGGTTGTAGTGAGTGTAAGATATTGAAAGCAGGGTACTTTATAAAATATGCAACTAGTCTATGTTTTTTTTTTTTTTTTTTGTGAGAGGGTGAGATGCTTAATATGTAACTTGTCTTTGTCATTTCTTCATGATATTTATTCTGTTTTTTTCAGAAAAATTAAGGATTTTAGTTAGAAGAAGATATTGCCTACCAACACTAAATGGTATCAACTACATGTATACTCCTGTGTTTCAAGTCAAGATGCTATCCTATTACATTGCAAGTCTTCATAACAAAACAAGTGCTTTCAATTTCAGAAGTTACGGATCAGAGCCAATGACTCAATCTACACGTTTAACTACTCGAATTGGAGAAGAAACAGTTCTGGAGTGTATTTGGTTTAAACATATCACTGGGTGTTTTCATTTCGGTTTCAACAAATTAGATGTGATAGAATTATATGTGAACTTGAATTGTAACGACCCAAATTCTCCACGACCCAACCTATGGGTATTTTGGTAATTTCATGATAAAAATATGTTGGGTGTTTGATGTGAAAATACAATTCTAAACTTATCAAATTAAATATGAGTTAGGGAGTAAGTAAAGTTTTATTTTAAATAATAAAGCCCAATTGAGATTATGACCCAAAAGGGCATTTTAGACAAGTTGTAAATAATCACAACCCTAATCCCTAACCCTAATGCTATTTAAGCAAATCAAAGAAAACCCTAGCTTCAATCTTGTTAAACACCCACGTGGAGAGGAGGAGAACAAGAGGAGAGTTCAAGCTTAAGAGAGGTACAACCTCACTTCCTTCCTTAATTTCTTTATTATTTATTGAAGATTTGGAGACCAAAGGGTCGATGGCGTCGACAGCGACAAGAACGTGACGAAAATAGAAAAGAAAATAAGAAAGGAAAGATTTGATCTATGTTAGAATGAGATTTTGGAAAGGATTTTGAGCCAAAGACTCGATTGAAGGCATGGTGAGACTCAATACTCTATAGATTTATTGTCTTGGTGTTGGTATTGATAATGAGAGTTGATGATTTACAAAGTTTGTTCAATTTTTCTTAGATTTAGTCTTGAAATGGGTTATATAAATTTTTAAGCTTTATGATAGCGAGTATTATGGATGAATCAATCTTGTTTGCCATGGTTTGACGGTACATGAAAGGATTTCCCGAGATTTAAAAAAAGGACTTTGAATCTTTTCTTTGGGAAATAAACTTATTCGATAAATTTGTGGACTTTGACTGAATGTTGTCATTTGGGAATTTAAAGTCTAAATTGAGTCTTGTATGGTAATTTGAATCTTTTAATTATAATTAATCGAACGTCTTTGATTTATGTTGGAAAAATCAATTCTTAGTAGATTTTCCTTGTTTTACATCACCACATTCCTATTTTACTCGAATCATCGGTTCTAATTTTAAGTGTCGATTTTAGAGTCGTGAATGACCTTTAACGAAGTCAGCTATAAAATAGGGTGAATCTCTAAGGTCTAGACAATTGATGTTAAACTTGTATGGTTGTAGATACATAAAGTAATTATTCTTTTAAATTGTCTAGATTCGCGAGACGGTTCACATTGAGCCCAAACACGAGAGGATCGAGATTAGGATTCGCGGCAAGTGCAGGTAAGTGGGGAGCTTGCTCAAATATCAAATATGGCATGATTATTAGTTATGTTTAGGATTCATAAATTGAATTAAAGACTTGGGATTTATGGGTTGCATCGTGGTATTGGCTCAAATCTACGTATTTATGGAATGTGAATGCACTGTTTTTCTCATCTATGTTATTCAGGGCCCCAGAATGTTTGTGGAGTTCCACAGAGGGCCTTATTAGCAAGTAAATCAATATGAATACCTCAGAATGTTGTGGTACCACCGAGGGTCGTTAACACCCCAGGATGTGTGGAGTTTACCACCAAGGGCTTTACTTGACTAACTGAATTCATATATATGTCACGCAAGGACATGAGTTGGAGTTCCTTCTCTTGTACTCTTAAGACATAGGGATGTGCATCGGTGATGGCTTGGACGAACCTACTGTTGATTTCATGGGACAAACGAGAGGGCACATAAGGCCTGTGTGCTAGCTAGTTGTTTCCATCACCTCGAGAGTAGGAGAATCGGTCACCGGATTCTTGCCAATACCTAGTATGCATTGAATGAAACATCGACTTATCGTATTACTATATTTTATAGTACATAATCTCGCGAAACCCCCTCCTTTGCATGAAAGCTTGAATTTATGTAATGATTTGCCAATCTCTTTAATGCTATGCATGATTATTGTTGTTACAACTTAATGGCTTATGAATATGTAGTATTTGCTATGAAAGGATGAATTCCTATTTATTTGTGGCTTACAAACCTTATGTCCATGATAATACTTGATGGTTCATTATACGTCTATCTTTTTATGAAATCCTGCTACCATGCTACTATTAAATGAATCCTTGTTTGTTTTCAAATACATGCTAGACTTTGCATGCTTATTAGGTATTACTTGCATATTTGATGGTTGAGCGGGTTTTTCGCATTACTGAGCTCCATTAGTTCTTTTAGCTCACCCTATTTACATCTCAGGTATCCACGACATATTTAGTGAACTATAGTCCATCTCAGTTCTATGATTTGCACAGAATTGAATTGCTTAAGTCTGTATAATCCCATGAAATAATGGAATAAATTATTTGCATTAATAACAAATTTCTACTTTGGTCGCTAAAACTACGTTTGTAACAATATGGTCACTCAACTTTGTAAGTTGTAACACACTAGCCACTAAACTTTATAAACTATAACATGTAAAAGTGGCGTGCCTGGGGTGGAGCAAAAAGGGCGACCGACCTAGGCCCCACCAATAAGAGGCCCCCCAACTCATGTGTCAACTTAGTATATATAAGTTTATTAAAAAATAATTAAATGAATGACAAAGTTGGAAGGGTCGGGCCTACTAAAAAGCCTCCATGTTTAAGCATAAGTAAACTACACTTCTTGTTGGCGGTCTCAAATCGAAAGAAATGATGGAAAAAAGATGTCAAACCAATTTTTAAAATATAATTGTAGTTTATTTTTATTAATTAATAAGATAAATAAAATAAAATAATTTTAATGAAGGCCCATTTTAAAGGTTTCTTCCAAGGCCCCCAAAATTGCAGGACTGCCATGCATGTAAGTCATTCAGCGGCTTTTCATTTGAAGGTCTTGCAAGAGTTCACACGTGGCACCTAGTGACCTCTTCTCTTACATAAAGTTTAGTGATTTAGAGGGTAATGGTATTGGGTGCTACACGTAAACTCTCACCGAACCTCCAAACAAAGAGACACATAAGTGACTTTCGTGTTACACATTGTAAATTTCAGTGACCAAAATATTATAACATGTAAAATTTGATGACCATGTGTGTAATTTCCCCTTTACTTTTAGTCCCAAAGGCCAACTTTCACTACTTCTAGTACCCCTAAAACAAGCTAATCTATTTTTGGAGGTATAAGAAGACTACCAAATCAAGTTTTCGCAACAAAACAAAAGCTGTCAATTTCAGAAGTTACAGATCAGAGCCCATGACCTCAATAAGGTCATGTCTATGCATTACTCCATTATTACGAAGGAATCAATCAATTGATTGTTGGAATTTATTATTTAAATTTAATGTGTATGGAGCATGCAGAACATGCCTACATAGTTGGATCAAATTAAGTGCATGTGTATATGTATTGGGCAGTAATGTAATGGAATGTTTATTGATATGCTAATCTCTTTACTGTTTTTATTTTAATTTTATATTTTTAACATTGATTTCTCAAGTCAAGCTATTTTGGAACTTTGCAATCTAGTCTCTTAAATTTTAATTTCTACAGAGATGATAGAATCAATTGTGACCACAAGCAAGCGCCTAATCCACCTATAAATATGGATATACTTCTCAACTAGTTCTTGCATCAATTGATTAATGCATGCACTTGAAAATTATAAATAGCTTGATCAGATTTATAACCATGCCCACAACATCACTTGATTCACTTCTACTACTGCTCTTTCTCTCCCTGTTAAGTATTTGCAGTAGTACTAGTTTTTATGAAAAAGCATCCGATAGTGAAGCAGAAGCTTTGCTTCAATGGAAAGCAAGTTTGATCTCTCATTCTCTATCTTCATGGCATGTCACCAATAAGCAGCAGCAGCAGCAGTAAGAGTCCTTGCAACTGGGATGGTGTTCGATGCGACACATGTGGGACAGTCAGTGAGATAAATCTAGCAAACTCCAATCTTTCTGGCTCACTTCACCAGTTCAATTTCTCAATCTTCACAAACCTCACCTCTTTAGATCTCAACTCCAATGACTTGTTTGGACCAATCCCATATCAAATTGGGTCTCTCTCTAAACTCACTACTCTTGATCTGGGTCACAATAACTTCACAGGGAACATTCCCAAAGAGATAGGAGACTTGTTCAGGTGGACACTCTCGGGCGCCATTCCTCATCAGCTTATAAGCAATCTTGAAGAGGTATGGGATCTTGATCTTTCATTCAATCATCTAGAGAATCCAGACCCACTGATGCATTTCAATAATGGATCAATGGCATCGTTAACACATCTTTTGCTCCACCATAACTCCCTAGGACTTGAGTTTCCTACTTTCATTTTTCAGTGTCACAAGTTGATTGTTTTGGATTTGTCGTACAACAACATTGTTGGTTCAATTCCGCTTAGGCTTTCACCTAATGCTTTCAATCAACTTGAGCACTTAACCTATCCACCAATCAGTTGGAGGGACCTATACCAAAGAAATCTTGAGGAATTCCAAATTGAGAGAGTTGTCGTTAAGAGAAAACAAGTTAAATGGTTCTATACCAGAGGAAATCAGTCTCTTATCAAACCTAGAAAGTCTTCGACTAACTAGCAATCCACTTCATGGACCAATACCACCTTCCATAGGAAACCTCACCAAGCTTCAACTCCTTGCTCTCAGAAACACCAGTTTGAGGTCCCACATCCCTACTGAGCTTGAATTTTGTAGTAACCTTGTTGTTCTCCACCTGGCTCAAAATCAAATATCTGGTTTCATACAACCTTCAGTTGGTCGTTTGAGAAACTTGGAAGAGCTTTGGTTGTACCAAAACTACCTCTCCGGCTCCTTGCCTCCAGAGATTGGAAACTTGTCCAATTTATTAAATATGGGGTTATGGGAAAATCAAATATCAGGCTCCATACCACCTTCAATTAGCCGTTTGAGAAACTTGGAGGGACTTTGGTTGTACCAAAACCACCTCTCCGACTCCTTGCTTCCAGAGATTGGAAACTTGTCCAATTTAGTTTATCTTTCACTATTTGAAAATCATATATCAGGCTCCATACCATCTTCAATTGGTCGTTTGAGAAACTTGGAGGAACTTTGGTTGTACCAAAACCATCTCTCCGGCTCCTTGCCTCAAGAGATTGGAAACTTGTCCAATTTAGCTCTACTTTCGTTGGACGATAACCAACTCTCTGGTTCCTTGCCTCCAGATATTGGAAACTTGTCCCAACTGAAGTGTTTCATTTTACGTCAGAAACAATATATTTTCTGGGTCCTTGCCAGTTGAGATTGGGCGTTTGTCAAATTTAGTGGGTCTTGATATATCAAATAATCAGTTATCAGGTCATTTGCCTTACACCATTGGGAATGCGTCAAGATTGAAATATATTACTCTATCCAATCAATTAACAAGTAGGCTGCCTTTTGAAGTGGGTAAATTATCTTATTTGGAGGAGCTAGACCTATCCAACAACCACTTCAGTGGTTCAATTCCAGATGGTTTGAGTAACATCAACACACTGAATGGTGTTGAAATTGCATGGAAATCACTTTAACGGCCTACCTCATAGTTTCCACAATGCAAGCAATTTAATGACTATCATGATCCATGAAAATCAAATACATGGAACAGTTCCAAGATCTTTAACGAATTGTAAAAATCTTGAGATTTTGGACTTGGGAATCAACATGTTGTCCGATGCATTTCCATGTTGGTTGGGAACTCTACCCATGTTACGGGTACTTTCACTGCGATCTAACAAATTCCATGGTCCCTTAAAATGTTCCAAAACCATGCATGGTTTCACAGTTTACATTTTTTGGATCTTTCTTCGAATGGGTTCTCAGGGTATCTACCTAAGGAGTTCTTTCAGGATTGGAATTCGATGAGAAATACAACTAATGTCAGTAAATTTCATTTATGGGATAATACAACAAACCTTGCCATTGACCTATATGACCTATGTGACGGTGCCTATCATTAATAAAGGCCAATACGTGTCATTGAACAAAAGCCTGGAAATGTTCAAGTTCCTTGATCTCTCAAACAATCATCTCCAAGGAGAGATTCCAGAAGAGATTGGGGAGCTCAAAGCACTTGTCGCGCTAAACTTATCACGCAATGCCTTCATCGGAAAAATCACATTGTCAATTGGGAATCTTTCAAATTGGAAGCATTGGATCTCTCACAAAACAAGCTATCTGGGGAGATTCCAAATCAGTTAACTGGTCTCACTTTCCTTGCTATCCTGAACCTCTCAAGTAATGTGCTCACTGGTGTCATTCCACATGGTAATCAATTCAACACACGATTTTTTTGAGGGGGACTATGCGGGTTTCATTCAAAGCAGTGTGAGCATGTTGATGCTAATCACCATTCAATGTTACGGATTCTTCTCCCCAAAGATTCGAACACTTGAAACGAGTTTGACACTTAAAAAGACATGGATATCCATTTGAAGACTTTGTATAAAAAGATTTAAAATGTAAGAAAAAGAGAAAAAAGAAAAAAACTTAACAAGAACTTTCTAGTGTAGAGTAAGAATTGAAAGATGAGAAAAAATATAGGTGTATAAGCTATTACATATATGCAATATATGTTATTACTTATATATAAGCATATGTCACGTAAGTTTTAGACACTTTTTGCCGAGTCTCCGTGTCTTTAAATTAGAGCTTTAGACAACACACCGATGTAACATAGTTGCCAACACATGACGAAGAAGATGTAGAGTTGTCAACAATCAAATTTGATTGGAAATTCATGTTGATGGGGTATGGGAGTGGCTTGGTAATTGGGTTTTCCATTGGCTATATCATGTTTACAGATGATAACAGAATTGTCGCAAGGATTTACAAGTTTTTGTATTATAACAGAATCGTGAAGCTGTAGAAGAAGATAATGAAAGCAGGGTGCTTTAGACATCAAAATATGTAATTTTTTTTCTGGGTGCTTAATATGTAACTTGTCTTTGTCATTACTTTAACATCTTTGTTCTGCACTTTGTTATGTACTTATTGTAATAAATAATATTAGGATCATTGTGAGAACTTACAAGTTTTATTATTAATAAACAGCATGTATGAATTTAGAGGAAGATGTTATAGTAGAACTTTTTACTGCTAGTTTTGTACATGAGATGCAGCTTAAGTTTGTTGAGCACTCCGTAGTGCAGTTAGTGCAATTCAGACTAATTCATGCTGAGATTCACTTTATCTCATCTGTAATTACAAGTTCATGGAGAACCTTTTGTACACATCAATTCAGACTCATCAAACTTCATATTTAATGAGATTGTCATGTTAGTCTGGTTGATCTAGTTGGTAGTTTTTGGAATAGACTTGTTTTATGGGTGTCCGTTGCAGTCATTGTTAAATAAATGATTAACACGCTATGTTTCGCCTATCAATTATTAGTTCAAAGAATCAATGCAATGAACTAGGATGGTTAAGATGATTCATAAAGCACTAGATTACACTAGAATGCTGCATTTTCACCATTAAATAAACCAGACCTTCAATGTTTCGATCAATCAAGGTATAGAACAAAGAAAGAAATGAACATGTCAAATGAGGGCCAACAAATAACATATAGATCAATAGATAATAAACACATATCAACAACAGAATTAAAGAAATGAATATGCAAATGAGGGCCAACAAATAACATATAGATCAATAGATAATAAACACATATCAACAACAGAAAGAAATGAACATGTCAAATAAGGGCCATTAAGATGATAAATGAAACTTCATTTAAAGAAAGCAAGTCCCTCGTCGGTCCTCCTTGTATATCCTCCCCTCTCTAATGTAAAAATGCATCAAGGCCCCGCATAGTAGGAAGTCAAGTCAGTGGTGGCAATTAAATTTATAGTTCCGCGAAGTTCGTAGAGGCAATTAGTTGTTGACTTCTGAAGTCAAGTTACGATAGAATCTATTGATTTTTGTATGCATGCATTAAAATGTGTGTGTTGAAAGGACACCAAAGAAACTGTAAAGTACTAGGCTCTATCCGTACTCTAGTTAACTTAATCCGTGAGGCTCAATATCGAAACTCACTTAAGGGGAACCAAGTATCTTGTTGGACCTCCTAATCAATCTAAAGATGCATCCACAGGCTCTATGCGCGCCTAAGAAGTCAAGTTGCACATAGAATAATTTGCACAAGTATTAGTCATAATAATTAATACCTGTGTCTTCTGAAGTCATGCAAGTTAGGATAGAAACAATTGTGATCACAATTTCAAGCGCATACTCGAATTCACCGACATTATATATGCATACACTTCTCAATTGGTTCTGGCATGCAAACATTTGCAACTTATAACTAGCTTGATAAAATTTATAACCATTACCAGCTAGCATTAATGTTAGAGAAAGCATTACTACTTTTCTGATAGAAAACTAGCTTGGTCTTTCATTCTCTTCCTTCATGGCTCATCTCCAACCACAGGAGCACCAATTGTCCTTGCAAGTGGGACGGCATTCGATGCGACATATTTGGGAGAGTTAGGGAGATAAATCTTGCAAACTCCTATCTTTCCGGCTCACTTCGCCTATTCAATTTCTCAGTCTTCACAAGCCTCGCCTATTTAAATCTCAACAGTGGTCTCTCAGGTACCATACCTAAGGAGATAGGACAGCTCCGAGAACTTCGTGTGCTTCACCTTTACTTAAATTCCCTATCAGCTCATAAGCAATCTTCAGGAGGTATGGGATCTTGATCTTTCCTTAAATTATCTCGAGAATCCAGACCCACAAAGGATCCATGATAACTCCCTAGGACATATATGACTTCCCCACCTTCGTTTTTCAGTGTCACAAATTGATTGTTTTGGATTTGTCATACAACAATATTGCAGGTCCAATTCCAACTCATCTTTTTCCAAGTAATTATGATCAACTTGAATCACTTATCAAACCTTGAATTCCTTCGATTGGCTAACAACATTCTACTTCAAGGGCCAATACCGCCTTCAATAGGTAATCTCAGCAAGCTTCGGCTATTAAATCTCAGAAACAACAGCTTTAGCTCCAATATCCACAAAGATCTTGGATTTTGTCATAACCTTGATGCTCTCAATCTGGCCATAAACCACCTAATAGGTCCCTTGCACTTTCCATGGCTTCTTACCATGTCTGCCTACAACCTCAAAGGTCTAGTTCCGAACAGTTTGAGTAACATCAACACATTGAGCATATTAGAATTACATGAAAATCACTTTCATGCTTTGCCTCATACTTTTCAAAATTCCAGCAATTTAGTGAAACTTAACTTGCATGGAAATCAATTGAAAGGACAAATACTGAGGTCTTTAACAATTACTGATGTCTGAGTGATTACTATTTTGTAACTGCGGTGTTCTCCGGCTATGAGACAATGGGTGCCATTATGATGGCAATCCAGGACCATGCGGGTTTCCACTTTCAACGCAGTGCGAGCATGTCAATGCCAATCAAGTGCCATTGCCAACACTTGATGGAAAAGATGCAGAGTCAACACGCAAATTCGATTGGAAATTCATGTTGATGGGTGATGGGAGTGGTGTGGTAATTGGCTTTTCCATCGGCTATACCATGTTTACAGAAGATAATAGAATCCTCGCAAGGATTTACAAGTTTTTGTATTATAATAGAATTTTGAAGTTGTATAAGAAGATACTGAATGCAGGGTACTTTAGACACATCAAAATATGTATCTTTTTTTTCTTTGTGGGGGTGCATAGTATGTAACTTATCTTTTTTTTTTTTTTTTTTTTTTTTTTTTTTTTTTTTTTTTTTTGAGTGGGGTGGATGTGTCTTTTTGTCATTTCTTCAAGTTATATGTTCTGGTTCTTTTTTTTTTTTTCAGAAAAATTAAGGAAAGTGAAGATCTATGTAGAGGAAGGCATTGCCAAGCAGCACCATATGGTATCAACTGCATATATACTCTTGTTTTTCAAGTCAAGATGCTATTAAGAGACCCTATTACATTGAAATTGTCTCTGCAATTGGTGACGCTTCTTGTACATACCTGGCTATATTAAATAAAGTCTCGTTCCTGTAAAAAAAAAAATTGGTGACTCTGTTTTTTTTATTGTTTTACGATTGGTGACCTAGAGTGAAAGGATACTAAATCCATATACAACAGAAAGAATTAGGTTTTGTGAGCAACTACTTGGATGAACTTTCTAGTCTGGATTGTGCTAATTTTTATCCAACACTAATTCATTCTTGAATTCTAACAGACACATCCATGATCCGATAAACAAGTTCAACTACTCAACGAAATATCACGCCAATCAATTGTTGGTTCAATGAATCAATGCAAACATTTAGATGGTCAAAATGGTACTAGAAACCCAAGATTACGCTAACAAATCAACCAATCAACAAAATTCAACAATAGTTCTTTTCCTATCGATCTTTGAATTTGTGTCATGTGTTGTGCTTCTGCCAATTAAGCAGAGCATTCTTTTCCCGCTCTTTATTAACTTCAAAAAAATGTGAATTAGTTATTACCGTTAGATGGATATGAGACATCATACACACCTCGAGATGTACTGTGACGGCTTCAAAACCTGAGGTCGCCACGTCATGCCCCGTAAGCCCACAACCCTGCCACATCATGGCCCAACCATATCCCACGGGCATCATACCTCATATCCAACCTCAATTAACATTTAACTTTATAACTTTTTCATCAAATTAATTAAATCAATTAGCTAAGACATCTAATCATCTGTTAAATCTCAAATTTTTTAGCGGAAGACTTAAACCATAAATTAACAAAAACAAACGATAAATCATGACATAAGAGCATTTTCCTAGTGTAGAAACCTATCCAAAGTGCCATGAATATATACAATCATCCATGATCCATCAAAATATCAAAAATGAACCTCAAAAAGCTGATATACAAGTCAAGGAAGTCTCTCATATCTTAAATCCCAACATAAAATGCAGAAAAGTAAACAAACATACGAGTAAGGAACATGCAGTCAAATAACAAAAAGTCCTCTAGCTTGCCCTTCTCATGCTTGTACTGGGGTCTGCACTCAACCATCACAACAAAATAGATGACGAGTCTAGAATGAGTAATCCTAAGACATTTCACCGAGTAAATAATATAAATAAATACTGGAATTTAAAAATACTATTTAAATAAACATGCTGCACTTTTTTATGTACTTATTAATATAAATAGTATTAGTATCATTGAACCAAAAAAAAATATATTAGTATCATTGCGAGAGCTTACAAGTTTTATTATTAATAAATAACATGTATGAATTTAGAGGAAGATGTTACAGTAGAGTTTTTTTACTGCTAGTTTTGTACATGAGATGCAGCTTAAGTTTGTTAAACACTCCGTAGTGCAGTTAGTGCAATTCAGACTAATTCATGCTGAGATTCACTTGTATCTCATCTGTAATTACAAGTTCATGGAGAACCTTTTGTACATCATCAATTCAGACTCATCAAACTTCATATTTAATAAGATTCTCATGTTAGTCTGGTTGATGTAGTTGGTAGTTTTTGGAATAGACATGTTTCATGGGTGTTCGTTGCAGTCATTGTTAAGTAAATAATTAACATGCTATATTTCTGTTGACAATCAAATTTGATTGGAAATTCATGTTGATGGGATATGGAAGTGGCGTTGTAATTGGCTGTTCCATAGGCTATATCATGTTGACAGATGATAACAGAATCGTCACAAGGATTTACAAGTTTTTGTACTATAACAGAATTGTGAGGTTTTAGAGTGTGATCTTGAAAGTAGGCTATAACACTGCTCTCATATTTCATCTCTACTAATACATTCAATCTGATTAGCAAAACTTTCTTCTTTTTCATTTGTACAATGTTTCAAACATATTTATAGGTTGATATCTTGTACTTATCTATTAAAAATCTTGAAATGTTGCTTTTTGTCTCTTCATTCATATTTATCAATAGAACTTGAAATGTGGCTGATAAGTGTTCATTTAGGCATGATTTAGTATAGGTTATTAGGAGTTAGTGGACTATATTTATCTTATTATATGGTGATAAATGCATATTTATGTTGCTTTTTGTCTCTTCATTCATATTCATAGAAACAATACTTGCTTGAGCATACTTAAAATTCTATAATTTGTTACTATTGTGACGCGTGTCGAATGCGTCAAAATAAATATTTATATATAAAGTCACGATGAGATTACCAATTTGCAAGTAGTGGCAAGACGGGGTCGAACCACGAATACTTAGATGTTTAGGGGGTGGGTTTTGAAATTTGAAATTGCATCAAACAATGAAAGTTGATTTGAGTTTGTTGAATCCAGAGCTTGGATTTCAACATTGAATTTAGGATGTTGATTGCTGATGTTATGTACACCTACACAGTAGAATCTAGTCATAATAAATGGACACAAAAACTTAACAGTTCTACTTATTGCCACTTAAATTAGTAATAAGTTGAACGTGCAGCTGTAAATTAGTTAATTCTGTTCTTTTTCTTTTATTTTGAGAATACTGCATCAACTTGAAATTTCGTGAATTTGGCATAAGGCGGTAATTTTAAGAAACAACATTGAGATGAGCATAAAATGAGTTGTAAATTATTCATAAATTGAGGAACAAAGGTTTCAAAATGTTGGCCTTTCTAACTGCGTTGGTAGATTGTTGTAAAAAGACTTGTACGCTGCTTAGGCAATGACTCAACAAGATAGCTATGATGTAAATTATTCATCTGATGAACAAGTTTATGGTGGTATTTATTTTGAAATGTCATTTCATGTATTTATTTGCTTATTGTTTGTTACTTAAGTTTTGGAGAAATATTAATGTGGTTCTGTTTCTTGCTATTTCAGTGTATTGGTCACTGATGTAGATTTAAATACTGTATTTGCGAGACAGCAGGGACCAAATTCGTGTTGACGTTGAAGAGGTGGTGTGCCAGTGTATTGGCGAGACAGACGAACGTCAATGACTCAACAAGATCAGTGACCATCCGGGAAAGGGACAGCAGGGACCAAATTCGTGTTGATGTTCGTAGTGAAAGAGGTCACTGATGGTAAAACACATTTGTTTCCATGTCTATTGATATTCACATGGAGAATGATTTGTTAGAAATTGGACAACATGCATTTATATGTGTAAAGTGAACGCTTACCTCCATAGAAAACCAACAAATGCTCCAGATAGAAAACTTGTCACGCTAGAAAATAAAGGAATTCATTGGTTAAGAGTGGACCTATGTGGTAATTTGGGATTTATTGAATGATTAATAAAATCATGTCATCAACTACATTTAATCATCAAGTGATTATTTAAACATGTCAGATGACTCGGATCCATGTAGCTGACCATAACTCAATTGGAATTGAAGCTTTGATGCTTACACTTTCAATTCCTAGATAGTTCATTCAGCACATATATTTATTCCTGAAATAGAATTAGCAGTGAAAAAGAACATTAGGCTTGTGAACCAGATTTATGAAATTAAATAAGCATAATGATGAATACAGACCATATCTTCTGATTCTTGAGGATGTTCATGGATGGAATTGCATGAACTCGGCTTGCAACTCTTCTTGTATCTCCCTCGCATCTCCTCTCTCATTTCTTTCTCGTATCTCCTCCCACATTTCGCCGTGCATACATTTCGTCTCGCACGTCTTCCTCTATCTCCATCAGTAGCTCATCTCGTATTAAATCTAGATCAATTATCCTTGAGGCCTGATAAGACGCATCTTTGGTTGGACCCAGTTCATATGTAGAAACAGGACAATTTCTATCAAGACCCATGAAACCTCTAATCCAAACGCTTGCTATCAAAAGAAAATAAGAGAAATTCCAAAGGAGTCTTCGAAGGGCTTCCCACGCATGACTCGGAAAAGAAAAGCTGCATGCAGTCAATGAGCCAAACATACATGTAAACTAGGGAAGAAAAAAATGTGCTGATAAATTTTACCTCAACCAAACAAAGGATAATCAAAAGACAACCATCTAAATTATCGATTCACAAACTAACAAAGCAAACTTTAGACTGCATTAATTTCTCATCCAAAAAAAGCAAATCGAGTTTCTCCCTAAAATGTTCCAAAACCAAGCATGGTTTCCAGAGATTACATTTTTTGGATCTTCTTCTAATGGGTTCTCAGGGTATCTACGTAAAGAGTTCTTTCAGACTTGGAAATCCATGAGGGTTTCCATCAGTAGCAATGAATCCCACTTGTGGAATAATAAAACTTTCCATCATGGTCAAGTTTTCCTTATATTTGACTTGTATGACTTTGTGACGGTGCCTTTCGTTAGTAAAGGCCAATATGTGTCATTGAACAAAAGCCTGGAAATGTTTAAATTCCTTGATCTCTCAAACAATCATCTCCAAGGAGAGATTCCAGAAGAGATTGGGGAGCTCAAAGCACTTGTCGCGCTGAACTTATCACGCAACGCCTTCACCGAAAAAATTCCATTGTCAATTGGGAATCTTTCGAATTTGGAAGCATTGGATCTCTCACAAAACAAGCTCTCAGGGAGATTCCAAATCAGTTAATTGACCATCCTTCTTTCCAAGATATACTAAGTTCTGCCGAGGAAGAATTTGGATTCAACCATCCAATGGGTGGTCTCACAATTCCATGTAGAGAATCTGTTTTCATCGATCTGACTTCTCGTTTGACAAGTTTTTAGACGCAAAAGGAGGGTACATACAAATAGTAAACATTTTTTGAGAGTTAAGGTAGCAGGGGTGACTACTAACCATTTTGTCCATTCATGGGCACAATTTCTGAAAAATGTAGGATTTTCGCTTAATTAATTTGATTCTTTTCTCAGGGAATGATCTTGTTGTAACTTCAGCTGAAATTGTTAATGGTTCTATAATGATGAGAATACTGTAAAACAAATATAATGCATTTCTTTGGAGATATCATACCAATAAATAATGAATGCTTATTGATTTATAAGAACGGACCGACACGGATTGCGGTAGAGGTCAAAGCCCAGGCTGTTGTTATGCCCGTGGAGACGTCGTTGTCGCAACCGTGGTGAGAAGCGCGCGCCATTCGGCATGCCTCTTGTACCTACGCGCTCTCAGCGTCGGCCTGTGGGCTCCCCATTCGGCACGTCTTGAAGGCCGAAGAGGGGAAAGGTTCCATGTGAATGGCACTTGCACATGGGTTAGTCGATCCTAAGAGTCGGGGTAACCAAGTAGAAACACAAGCTCTGGTTTCTCTCTTGTTAAGTCCTCTACATGCCATTCTTAACTGCTCAGGAACATATATAAAACAAAGATAAACAGGCAATGAAAAGATTTTGTATGCGTGAGAGAGCATATCCTCATAATATACAAGCAATACAGATGTTTATCACCTATAAGCAGTGGTATCCAAAGTTGATATGTAGTCATTTTCTGAGGAATAAAATAAGAAACATACAGGAGGTTTAGATTATGTTAAAGCAGTCAGTATAAAAAGAATGAACAAATGGAATTTACGAGCTATACTTCTATCTTCTGAAATATTTGGGTCCTCACAGTCACGCTTACTGTAATGGTATTAGCTTTTTTTGCTTTACAAACAGAATAAGCTTCCTTCAAAATAAAATTCTTCCTCGGATTATTTGCTTATCCACATATCAAGTTGGAGTAATTGTTCCAAATGTCGCAACTTCAAACAAATTAATGAGCAAATCCTATAGACATACAAGAGAATTGATGTCCATATTCAGCTAATTGCGCTAATTCTTTCTCTCGTACATTTTTACTGTACCAGAGACTTCAACATCTAGCCATAACTCTTCACCATGGCTATTAATTAAAGGTAACGCCTTCAGCTTTATGAGAAAGTATGACCGGAGACAACATAAAACATGACTAGCATCAATCAAGTTAGGCTGATCAATCATGTTGAGAGTCAGTTACTTTTGACACACATTACTTGGTTGATAATAAGCCTTGTGAAAGTTGTGATAAACAGTATAACTTCACGTAATCAAAATCTGACATTAGAAATCAACCAGGAAGATCATCTTTTGCAGCTCAGAGGCAATAGAAGGAAATCTGAGTATATGTGAATATCCTTGGAAGGCAAGCAATATAGACACTTCTCTCCTAGAAGTCATTGAGTCGAAACATCACTCCCTTTTCCTACAACTGGAAAAAAATACAAAACGATTATTAAAGGCTAACTAAAAATACAACGAAAACTTTTTCAAAAAAAAAAAAAAACAACTAAACCAGCACTTCATCTTGTACTACCACTGCTTTTGAGTTCAAAGTACTAAACAAGTGACATATTTAGATTCCATATATATGCTCACACAAAAGCTGTAAAAAGTACCAAGATAAAATACTTAGCTAATTTAATGTTCAAGCAACCAAACCTTAAAGGGTCTTTGATATCAGCAATGGATCAAGAGTTTTGGTAAGGATTTGTCCGATTTAGCCACACATAGAACAACAATATGCGAGATTGATTCCGCCAATTTGAAGCAACGCGTCAACTGAGAATCTACAAGATCCTTATTTTCTCCTCTCCCCTCAATTACATCTTTGCCTGTATGAAGAATATGCATGCTAGTTAGCACATTGACAGAAGCAATGCCTTTATCTTCTTCTTTTTTTCTTTTTTTTCTTTTTTTCTTTTCGATGGGAAACAAAACCTATCAATGATTTTTTTTTTTTAATAAAAAAAGCCTAACACAACGTCTAATTAGCTAGCATGTCATGATCATACTCTTGTACATAGACAAATACAAACATACCATTCTAATTAATTGATCAAAAGAATTTAAGCCCTCATTGTAAAGTTCCAGTTCTGTTCAACCTTGCAAGATAAAGATGGCAGAACTGTTGTAGAGATTATTTCCAGAGTAAGCTCAACATTTTTCTTCTATCTCCAACATCTTTTCCGACCCAAATCAGAAGGCATGCTTCCTCGTATTAATTATTATTCTTCACAAGATGTTTGAAAGAATGCTGCAAATGAAAAAACAGAAAAAAATTGCCAAGTGAGATGAAATGAACATATATCAAGGGATAGAAAATTAGTTCAAAAGCAATTGGATAATTTCATCACTTGATATCTATCCATGCACAATGAAATCATCTGTGTGATAAACCTTTGAAATTCATATAATCAGAATATGAGATGTCAGAAATTGATTCAGGATGATAATTAACCTGCAGGCTGCAGAATCATCCCGTGCAGCAAACAGATGCAATCTCTTTTACCCACGATTATTTATGTTGCCTGCAAGAACGAGATTAGATGCAAGTTTATGTAATTCCATAATATAATAATTGATAGGCCAAGTAAAATCCAACTGAAAACAACATTTCATCCTCCACTACCAATGTTTGGAATTAATGTTTTCTGATGACATGGGAAATGAATTGTTGCAAATTAATAGATGTTTCCTTCTGTTCATACTCTAGAAGAGAATCAACGAGTCCAAATGTCAACAAGCCGGCTAAGAGAGTTTGAAAACTCTTAAATTATTGTTGAATATGGTGATTCCATGGCTGCAGTTTCACCATCGATAACTACTGATTTGTGTATGGGTGTTTCTAGTTATAAAGAGAAACACATTGATTGATGAAAGAAAGGTAAGGCGGTGAGTTTCCAAGCCACTAGGGCAATTCCGTCAATCTCGAGAAGTACCATATCCAGAGGGATTTGAGGGTTGTGAGGCGTTGAAGTTGATGAGGTAATGATTGGAGAGCAGCCCACCCATGAATCCATAACTTGCGAAGACAGGGGAGAATAAGGGGATTGTTGGACTGTAATGATGATGCACTGATTGTTAATGGGAAGTCATTCAACTCCTCTGAAAATGGACCAAGCTGCAGTTTTCCACAGTGATAAACTCTCAATTCACGAAGAGAAGGAAGGGTCGACAAGTCAATAGATGAGATCTCAGGACGTCGTCCAGCACGTCTTCAGCATCATAAGCCACTTCCTTGAGTTGATGAAGCCAGTGTCTCACCGCCAATTGCTCCACTTGCTTTCTCTGGGCATCCTGCAACACAGCTTGGATGCCCATCAGGACAGTTCCAAGCTTTTTCACCTCTTCTTTCACACCAACCACCAGACCGATCTCTCCAACAACAAGAGTGAGGAGCCTGTTCACCATCTCCCCCGCGCCAATGGCGTATTCACCCATCTATCTAATTTGATGATGATGAATCCTCCATCACTAATTTCTTTCTTTTCTTGCAAAAACCAAAAACCAGATATATGTATGTATGTATGCATGTATGTATGTAGATCTCTCTCTCTCTCTCTCACACACACTCAAGGCAGTGCAAGAGAAAATTCAAGAGGGACGGATGAGATATTGAGATCGATGTGAAGAAATGAAGTCAACGTAAAGTCGTGTCCTTCAAGAGGATAGATTAATAAATCTTCTACCAATTGAATTATTGAAGGCCTTGTGAATTACTGTATTGAATTATTGCAGACCTACTTCACTTCAGAGAGTACAAATTTTTACATGTGAACTACCTTACTTTTAAGGCACGCGGCGCACGCTACTAGGCCCACTACGTTGTGTCACTGCTGTTTTTTTCCATTGAATTCCAGCAGATGCTATTAATGCTGGCATTAATGCCATTTCATAAAAGCTGCCATTTCTCAAGAGACTTTGCAAGTCTACAACCATTTCATAAAAGCTGGCATCTTTTGGAATATTATATAATTATTTTTGCAATAAAATAATGCTGTTGCCATTAATTACCAGCAATTAAATAAAATAAAAGAAAATGCTTCAACATGTAAGGACTAGCTAGCAAGACAAGAAAGAAGACTTTCATATATTATATAGCATTAATTCCTTAACAAATAAATATAAGCTCCCTCTTGGATGAAAATCCTTTCATCCTGTTAAAGGTATACATCCAAAGAAAGAAAGAAAGAGAGATCTAGATTCTAGAGGGGAAAGAGAATGGCAAGGCCTTCCTGCTCTAGTGGGGATAGTCAGTCTTCTGCTCCGATTCCTTTGATTGGCTTGTACATTGCAGGTGTCACATTGGTATGTCTTATACTCATACTTTGTGATATAATTTCTAGTTTTCGCCGTAAGGCTAGATACGTGCCTTGCAAGTGGTTTTCATTGAACTCTGCCACATTAACTCTCCTTGCGATTGCTTCAAAACTCCCTGTCGATCTTACTACTTACATGCCAAGTGCTGGTGACCAACTATCAAAGCTCACTGGCACTACTTTGGTTTGTGTAAGTATGTGTTTCCTTATGCCTTCGCTTGCAATTAATGGAGAAAGTGAGAGCATCTCAAACATGATTGCTCTAAGTCTCTTTGTTGTGACTATTGCGGTCAACATATGCATACAAATTTACACGGGGGTGATCTTCTCATTCATTGTGGAGCACATCATGATTATATGTTGCATGTTGTTGTTCTTGCCTGTGCTCTGGACTTATACTTCTCTTGTCATAAATGAAAAGATCACCTTTAGTGAGGCCATGAAAAATACCATCAAAAAGAGAGAAGCATCATCAAGTTTGCTGCACCAAGTAAAATTATGGTATATGAGTAGTTCCATCAGCAATCCTCAATATTTTGTAAGAGGATCAAGTGACAGTGCTTTCAGTGTGGTGATGATTTGCTTCCTATGTTTAACAGTTTTATTGCAAGCGACCTTGCGATCACTTGCCCATAACTCTGAAACATGTGAGGGTATTTCTGACTATGGATGGTCAATACCAATCATACTCGTAACGCAAATTATCACAGTTGTAGTAATAAGCTTATCCACTATCTTTCGATGGATCGTAATGGTATCTGATCCTACAATTAAGTTGGTTGATAAAGCTACAACTGATGAATTTAGTTATGCTGATATGCATTTTGAGGTTGAGATATTTTCCTTTCAATCTCTTGTACATAATAGAGAGCTGCAAAAGGTCTCAATACAATTTTTCTTGTATCTCCTACTTAAAGGGGTGATTCTCTTTACGGTTCTATTGACTTTTATTGCTCTTGAAATGCCGCCTTTATATGTCCGTTCCATTTTCCGAAAATTAATGTGTACTTTCCATGCCTATTGCCATGCAAGCTCAACTAACAGCAGCACTGCTGTTGTGTTAGAAAAATGGAAAACAGAATTGAGAGAGGTTTTCAGTCCCACAAAAGACTTTCCAAATTGGATAATGACGAGAAGTGTGAAGGAGATGAATAAATGGACAGATCTAAGCAACACAAGCCCCCCAAACTATTTAGTCCAATTGTTATCCAAACCTCGAATTCGTCACCCACCGCAAACTCTTTTAAACAAGTTGCAGGAAATTGGTAAGGCCAAAGGGTATTATTATAAACTCTCATGCCTGTCGATGGCCATCCTTGTAAAAGTTGTTGCCCTTTCTGTGTCATTTACTCTTGCAGAACCTATATTGCGAGCCACTGATGAAGCTTTTGAAATTGTTTATTACATTGACAAGAAAGTAAATGTTGGAAATTTTCAAGATGGAAAGAAGCGTCGGTTCGCAAAATTTTTGTTGGCACAAAAGAATGTTCATCTGACCAAAAAAGATTACAATACTAATAATTTGGGCATGTCCGTGCCTGAAGCATTGTTATCTATTAAAAATGAATGGAAAGCATTCCCAGACGGATTAGGGAAAAGAGAAATGAAGATCATAAGGGATTTCCTTCGTGGTCAAGAGTATGCATCTACTGAGGAGCTTTACGAAGATTTGGAGCAACTATTTGTTGATATGTTGCTCTTCTTTCTTCCTCAACTTCCAATTGTCACATTGAAGGATGTGAATGAGAGTCCAATTGAATTCCTTGAAGAAAGAGCCAGATCTGCTCTAAAAGTTCTCTGCAAACTCAAATTATTAGAAGACAAGGTTCAATGGTTGTTTCCTGAAGGAATCACAACACTAATGGGCCCAGACGATGAAGAAGACAACAACAGTGATAAAGCAAGAAGTACTGAGAATCTCAATCTCGTCACACCGGCGGTGGATCAAGATGGAGGTAACTATATAATTCAAGTGCCCAATGCTGCCGCTTCTGAAATTGTTGAAACGAGCTCAAATGTGTGAACATTTTGAATTGCAAGATATGATCAGTAGAGAGAACTTCTTCAAGTCAGTTCTAAAGGTGCATTAGTATTTTTTTTTTCAGTTGGTCAGATCATGCTTGATAAATGTATTATTTTACAAGTTCTGTTGTGATAAAAGATCAAAACTTTCGTGTTAAACACTACCTGTGACTATTCTTCTCTGGTGCCTGTTGTCACAGTATATATTTTAGGTGCCTGTTGTTAATTTGGTCTACGTCGTCACGGTGCATTCCATGTAAACTTTTTTCACTTACTTTTGTTACAGTACTAACTCTTCTTATAATAGCTTCAAAGATCACTGTAGATCTTAAGAATGTATGCTCAGTGCTAGATATCAACTGTCTAAATATATGTTGGAGGACAAAGAACAATGGACATTTCCTGAAGGTATGCATCTCACTCACTTCTTTGAATCTTTAATCTGCAATTATTGCTCTTTTCGTACCATTTAATTGTTGTTTTGATGTATTTATTTGAATCAGAGCAGCCAAAGAATAGAGTCAGGGAAAAAAATAATTGGAAAGCCATGGATTTGAATGCTAAAGGTCGGATTTATTTTTTGTTTGAATTTTTAATTTGAGTAAATACTTGTGATGCTTTAAGGGTTAAGGGTTTGTTTAACTGTGCCGGCCAGAATCTAGTACCACTAGATTTATATTTATGTTTGCGCCACTTCTAATGTTCAGGGAGAGGTTTCAATTAGTAGAGCTCAACTTTATGGTATTGTAACTATTGTTAAACATTATTCGCGTGTGTGCGGCGCCATATATCGATGTTGAATGAAAGAGTGGGAGGCTAATTGATTTGGAGCACTCATGGGAGGGTTTAGCAGCAACATTGTGAAGTTGAGATTTAACAAGTCCCTTTCCTTCAAATTTAGCCTTTCATTAGCCTTCTAATCCCATCAAAATCAAGCAATGACACGTGCCGAACGCGTTAATAAAATATATAAACCTAAACCAACTATTTGCAGAATAGTGGCAAAGGGTCGATCCCATATAGATTGGTTTTCTTTCTAAGGTTAAAAAAATAACAAAAAGGAAATCGAGGGATTTAGAGAAAATGAGTTAATTACCTAATCTAAATATAAACAAAATAAATAAAAGCAATTAAAATAAAGTTAAAAACAATTAACAAAAATAACACCTAGGTCAAGGCATACAAGTTCAGTTCAGTAAAAAGATTGAATTCGATCGTCAACTTATGTCAAAAGATACAAATCAAATTATCCAAGTGTAGCTATAGACCCGATGACGCACTCGGCTCGTCACACTTCTTAATATCGGCAGCCAAGGTACGACTGTTGACTACTTCTCTAACCAAACACGCAACCTGATCGCTAGTGCTTCGGATTTAACGTGTTGGCCGCATTACTTCGATTCGTGAAGGCACTACACCTAAACAACCGGATTGCTAGTGCTCCCGATTTAGCTTAGATCCCTAAGGTACTTGGCCTGTTCCAAAAGGGTCTAATCAATTAGTAGGGTCAATTGCCACTAGTGTGGTCTTGTCGCACAAGGACGGATGCTTACAACTCACTGGCTATATGTAATTTGGGATTAAGCCATCTGGGTACCTTCTTCTTGTTGTAGTTGTTGTTGTTGTCGTCGTTGTTGAGAGTATACTTGAGTTCTTTATAAGCGACGTCGTCCAGCTCGTCCTCAGCATCATAAGCCACTTCCTTGAGTTGATGAAGCCAGTGTCTTACCGCATATTGCTCCACTTGCTTTTTCTGGGCATCCTGCAACACAGCTTGGATGCCCCTCAGAACACTTCCAAGCTTTTTCACCTCATCTTTCAAGACCGATCTCTCCAACAATAAGAGTGAGGAGCCTGTTGATAAGTGTTCATTTAGGCATAATTTAGTATAAGTTATTAAGATTAATTGACTATATTTATTTTATTTTATGGTGATAAATGCATATTTTAAGAAATTAGGGATTTATCGGAATAATATGAGAATACATATCTAATTATATTTAATTTTCGTTTTTAGGAGAAACTGAGCGCACGGTTGGATCCGAGGCGGAAAAATACTCAAAATAGAGTATTTACTTGAAAAAATTGGACACCGGAGGATTTGTTTCAGAATATACACAAGAGTTGGGTAATTGGAGTTCCGCAGTGCCACGTGTCCGTTTTTTATTGTCCAACATGCACAGCCTGCCACGTGTTGCATTTTCATTCGGCCAGCCACCTCACACACATCGCTCAACCAATCCATGCATGCCACGTCGCCTGTCCCAACTTATCACCGTCTGCCACGTAGCACAACAAGCTGCTCCTCACATACGTCGTTGATCTGCCACGGGATGCGTGCTCAACCGAACTCCCAGATCTTCGCACGACTTCACGTGAACGCGTTCTCGAACAGTGCCCGCCACGTGTCCACGCTCGGTTGGTCCGGCGCGTCACCAGCTCATCCACCAGCCACTCACACGCTGTCGCGTGTCGCCTAGTCAGCACAACATCACGTCATCAACAGCAAACTCGGTCTATCAGCGTCCGCCATGTCAGCGCGCCACAGCAGCTCCTCCAATCAGCTCACGACACATCAGCAAAACACAGAAAAACACCTAGTCACACGCTGCCATGTGTCACGAATGCCAAGAAACTCCCAAAACTACGAAAATTGGTTTTTCTCACCTCTAGAGACCAAATTTGGGGTATAAATATATATTAGGACTTAGATTAAGGGGAGAGGTTGATCTATTTTATTTTTCTTTTAGTTTAATTTAATTATGTTTAGCTAGTTTTTCCTCTAGGTTAAAGGTGAATCAGTCAAACTTATGACTTGGGACTTCTTTATCAGGTTTATTTATTTTTAATTATTATTGATTCTTTTATATGATTTACTTTCTTTGGTATTATTTGAACAATTGAGGTTAAACACTAGTTTAAACCTTAATTTACATGTCAGTGAGTCATAAGTACCCGTGCTTGTGCAATAAGACCACATTAGTGGCAATTGACTTTACTAATTGATTAAAACCTTTTGGGACTAGTTAAATACCTTAGGAATCTAGGCGAAATCGGGAGCACTATCGATCCAGTTGTCTAGGTGTAGTGCCTTCACGAATCAAAGTAATGCGACCAATGCGTTAAATCTGGAGCACTAACGATCAGGTTGCGTGTTTGGTTAGGGAAGTAGTCAACGGTCGTACCTTGGCTATCGAGATTAGGAAGTGCAAGAAACTGAATGCGTCACCGATTCTATAGCTGCACTAGATCATATATTAGTTTCATAATTTTCATGAACCGACAATTAATAAATTCAATCCCAAGTTGTATGGCGAGACTGTGAAACTGAATACCTACATTTAGTCCCATTAGATTATCGTTCCATTTAATTTCTTTATTTTTAAAAATATATATATATATATATATATATGTGACGGCCCCAAATTCCTAATGCAATTGGGTACGCCCGGCCTAGACTCGTACAGGTCCCGAGTCAGTTCCTCAGCGAACCTAACGAGCCTAGTCAGCCTCAAATTATCAAAATTTCAAGATTTATGAAAGAGTTATTGCAATTATAACACAGCGGAAGTAAAATCACATTCTAATCACATATTGGGAAATATATCATTCAAAGGGAAATTAGAAATCTATGTAAATGTGGAAAACCCCAATATATTCATATCCAAGTCAACAAAATGGATTGATGGAATCCACCTCAAAACATATTCCCCAGTTCCAAAATAAACATATATATAAACGTCATACAAAATGAAATAAACATGAGCCTACATCTCGGTACCTTACGTCCAGCTGCTCACAAAAAGTCTCCTAGGCAAGGTCCCTTGCCCCTACTGCTCTCCGTCCTATCTGCACCCACCGTCACAAACTAGACGGTAAGTAACTGAGAGAAATCGAAAGTAAAGCCAGAAGAATATAGCAGTAATTCATGGAATAACAAACAAGACAGTCTAAATATCATGCGGGTACTGAAAGATAAGAATTTAAATAAACAAGAATGCATGATAGACAGACTGGAAATGATAGCAATCGAAACATGCGTGTTCTACGAGTCAAGAGAGGCCATAAGTGGTCTATATTCCACAACAATCCACAACAATCCACAACAATCCAGTACATGGTATCACACAATCACTAGGGGTGGTCAAACACTCGTGCGCTCGAGTGCCCGCGTTTTATCCCTTCTAGTGCAGGCCGCATGTACCTTTGAGACACACACTTATGCCAAGAACACACATACAAGGAATATGGAATGGAAGGCCAATAATTTGATAATAACAAACACAAAGAAATGAAAATGAATCACATGATATTTTCCAAACTGGCTTACTAACGTACAAATGCTTTTTAAGGCAAATGTACTTACCTGAACTATCGTAACCCGCGTAAAACGCTCCTGCGACTCCTAACGCGTATCCCCAAGTTTCCCGCTACCTGACAAGGTCGGAAACTCGTATTAATAGGTCAAGTCATTCACTAAACCTAGGTTTAAACTTATCATTATCCCCAATGTTTTGAATGACTCGGACGACACGACAATTTAATCAACAAAGGAATACTCTCTCTCCCGGGTTTTGAAAACACAATATTTATAAGCCTCATCGCGAATCATAGGCTCGGCTCAGTCGTATGTGGGTCATGTCATGGTCTCGAGGACCGGCAACATGACCACGACGTCATAGCCATTCATCGCCACGCGATGTTTGATTACCAACCAACACTTAACCATAACTCCACGTGAAAACCGAACCGACATGTACAAAAGAACATGGAACCTCACTGGTGTTGTTCGACGTTAGTGAAGGGTTTCCTTAGCATGGAATGGCTGGGAAATACCCTCGAACATCGGTGTCCAAATACATTGACTAAACAATTCTCAAACTTAATATTTGTATAAAACATAACAATTTTTCCAACACATAAAATATTTCGGACACAACCAAGGATTTGCAAGACTTCCAACAATGTTAGATGAGATCCCCGACAACCTCCACTGGTGGTGGTCCGGCCGGTAGCACCGCCGGCAGTGGCGGTTTCGGCGAGGTTCCACCACACCAAACACATAAAATAACAACATTTTAACTTGAAATGAAACTGTTGTGGCCACTCTTTGGGCTGTGGGACCCACGTATGAGTTTGGTGGGGTCCCCGACAGTGTCCCCGTCATCGTGGTCCGGCGGTGGTGGTGCCGGTGAGGGCGTTTTTCGGCGAGAGGGTAAAAACCCTATAAAACCAACTTATTGTATGTACACTAGTAGGGACCTTGCATGGGCCATGAGGAGGGTTGCTCCGGGACGGTCTGGACTCCGGTGAGTCACCGGAGGTCGCCCACAACCGGTCCTCGTCACGGCACCCACTCCAGCAGCCCACATGCACACACAAAAAAAATGAAGAAAAACAAAAACAGTGAGCCGAGGGAGAGAGAGAGAGAGGAGAAAGAAATAGAGGGATGGAGAGAGAGGTCTCCGGTGAGGGAGTGAACCCGGGTCACCACCATCTCCAGTGGGAGAGGTGGTGTCGTGAGAGAGAGAGAGAGAGAGCAACCCGAGACGAGAGAGAGAGAAAACCGAGAGGAGAGAGAGAGATCGAGTGAACACGAGAGAGAGGGGGGAGGATGTGGGACCTCCGGCGAGCTTCCTCGCCACCACTGCTCCTCCGACGACGGCGAGGACTCGGCCAGCTGAAAGGTGACTGGACCGAGAGAGAGGGAGGCCGAGAGAGAAGAGAACCGTGAGGGAGAGAGAGAAACGGGAAGAGAATGCATACCTCCAGTTGACGGCCACCTCCAGCGTCCCTGGTTCGGTCAGCGGCGAGAGCAGAGGCGGTGGTGAGATGAGGGAGAGGTTACGTGAGAGAGATGTGAGAGGTGTGTTTCAAGAGAGAACGTGAGTGAGTGACGTGAGATGAGTGGGGGGTGTAAGAGTGTGATGTGAGTGATGGGAGTGAGTGGGGTGTGAGATGTGAGTGATGGGAGTGGGTGGGGTGTGAGATGTGAGTGATGGGGTTGGGAGAGTTATTTAAAATTTGAATAGGTATGGTAGGAATAGTGGTGTGTGTCCTAGTTGTGTCCACCCATTTTTACCAACCCACAAGTCTCAAACTTTAACCCAAGGGTTCCCCGACCCATCTTACCTCATCGACCCGTATTTTCCCGTCATGTGCACACTTTTACTTTTATCTCACACAATTGAACTATATAATTGTTAAATAATTATTTTAATTATCTTTTTACTGTATTTTCTCCCCCGGTTACCTAGGCGAAAACTCATTCATTTTAAAAATCGCCCGAATGGCTCGTCACACGCATTTAAACTATAATACTATTACACACATCAAAGAATCATAAAATTACCTCGGTGTCGACTCCCAAGGTTCGAAATACAGTCCAGTACCACGTGGCCGAGTCACGATCCTGACACGTGTCACACAAGTCAGGTTAGAAATCGAGGGTTGTTACAATATATTTTCTCTAAAACTCAAATTCTTCTTTTTTGTATTTTTTTACCTAAGAAAAAAATCAATCTCTGTGGGATCGACTCTTTACCGCTATTTACAAAATAGTTAGTTTAGAAAATATATTTTATTGACACGTTCGGTGCGCGTCACCTGTTCACCATCTCCCCCGCGCCAATGGCGTATTCAGCCATCTATCTAATATGATGATGATTCATCGATCACTAATTTCTTTCTTTTCTTGCAAAAACAGATGTACGTATGTAGATCTCTCTCTCTCCTCTCACACACACTCAAGGCAGTGCAAGAAAAAATTCAAGCGCCACGGATGGGATATTGAGATCGATGTGAAGAAACGAAATCAACTTAAAGTCGTGTCCTTCAAGAGGATGGATTAATAATTCTTCTACTAATTGAATTATTGAAGGCCTTGTGAATTACTGTATTGAATTTGATAAAAACAGAGTGTTTTTTCTTTATTTTAGAAGAGGACAAGAGAACACGACATCTTTTTCTATTAACTCTTAAACAAGTTTTCTTCTCTCTTAATTTTACAACTTAGAAATAACTCTATTTATAGCCTTAGAAATGACTTTTAGAATTCATACAATAATTGAAAATAATAATTTCTGACTTTTGGTTACTTAAACAACCATAACTATTTATGGGAAACTCCAAAAGATAGACTCTTCATTTGGCTAGAATGATCTAGAATTGCCCTTTCAAATTCGTTCAGTAATCAACTTCAAAATTTGTCTATTGTGCAGTCACGAATTTAATGGCACATTAAGTTTATTCATCAACAAAATTATATCATACTCAAAATGACTATAAGTGATCTAAATCATAACATAACGACAAAGATTCCTCGATCACTAATTTCTTTCTTTTCTTGCAAAAACAGATGAATGTATGTATGTAGATCTCTCTCTCTAGGACTTTTTGCTTGATTAACCCATTTGAAAATAGTTTTTACCAATCTAACACACCTACTAAAATATATAACAAAATAACACACTTCATGCCACATCACAACGCCACATCAATGCCACATCACTAATATGGAAGTCGTGGTTTGCGAACACGACTTCCATATTTTTATTTTCGTTAATATTTTTTTTATCTCTTATTTATATTTATTAAATAAAAAATCCCTAATAATAAAATATGGAAGTCGTGTTTTGCGAACACGACTTCCATATTTTTATTTTGTAAATAATAAAATATGGAAGTCGTGTTTCGCGAACACGACTTCCATATTTTTATTTTTCGTCAATTTTTTTTAAAACAGTTATATATATTTATTAAATAAAAAAAAATTAATAAACTAAGGAAGTCGTGGCTGCAAGCCACGACTTCCTTAGTTATGTAAAATGTAGGGTTTTTTTTTTTTTCTTCTCTTCCACTTCGCCTCTTCTCTTCTTCTTCGCCCACTCCTGCTCGCCTCTTCTTCTCCATCCACTCCCATTCGCACCCGCATCGCCGCACCCGCCACCGCCGCCATTGTCGCACCCGCCACCGCCGCCGCTGTCGCACTAGCACTTCTTGATTCACCGCCGTTCTCTTCAATTCTCGATTCACTTCGACTTGGCCGATTGTTTTGGTTAGTATCTTATCATCTCAATATTGTTTTGTTGTTTTGTTAGTCGATTATCATTGTTTTTGCCAATTTCAGAATGGGATTGTTTTTTGGGACATTGTGGCTCGGCATTTTTTTCTTTGATGAAAGCATGCTTGGTGATGGTTGGGGCTGGTGTATGTGTGTATTGGTTCAAACTCAACTTAGATTAATTATTATATGTTATAGGAGAAACAAAATGCAGGAAATTTAGGGTGTGTTTGATAGGTGAGGAAATGAAAAAAACCATAAAACTTTTTCCATTATTCCGGAATAACTGACTTTTTTGGTGTTTGATATCTCAAAATCGTTTTGAGAAAATATTCCATACATCCTTATTTTTCTCAAATATTTACTCTCTCAACACCTAAGAAAATGGGAAAAAACCTCATCGTATCCAACTTTTCATCTTCATCTTCGTCCCACCAACGCTTTCATTAATATCAGTTGTGTTGGAGGTGAAGATTTTAGATGCCCTTGGGATCAATCAGTTGTAGTGTGGATTATGCCACAGTTTCGAATTTGGTTACCCAAACTTGCCAATTAGGTAATACCATTTTATTCTTACTTATAAACTAATTAAAACCTTTTTTATTTTTTTTAAAGAGAAGGCATTAAAACCTTACCAGATCATAATTACCCAATTTAGATGAAGTTCATCATATGTGTTTGTATAAAAGCCTTAGTAGAATGTAGTTTTTGGAAGCAGTGCTTAGTTTTCAACCTCAAGCCCAAACTTCAAAGCACATGTATAGTTTTTCTCTTTTTTTTGAATTGATGGCGTCCACATTCTCCTAGGATCAAGACACAAGGACTTTGATGAATTGATGGCGTCCACAACCTTGCTCGTTGTTCTATTGCTTGCACCAATTGTGTCACTTATGTGATTGGTAGTTGGTTCCTTTTTGTGAATAAAATAAGAGGCTAAAATAAAATAGATTTTTAAAACACGTTGGAGTTTGTTATGTTTCTATGTACTTGGATGGAGTTTGTTAAGTTTCTATGTACTTAGTTGGAGTTTGTTAAGTTTCTATGTACTTAGTGAATTAATTATTATCACTTCTATTGACTAACAATTATATTATATATGTATATTATATAGATTCCATAATGGTTGACCGGAGAGTGACTTTGATATGCTATATGAATGGTGCCATTGTTAATGGACCATTTGGAATTTCATATACAATAGCACCTATTCGACATCTCAGATCTAAGTTGAGTTTAGGGTATGAAGAACTTGTGAGTTTTATTTGCAATGCTTTGGAGATAGACGTTGAAAAAATGATATTACATATAGTATATCGTTATCCTGTGTACATTGGAACTGGAACGTACAACTATGTCCCTTTGCAAATAGTTGATGAATCGACTCTTAAAGATGCTTGGGACATTGTGGCTGAATGTCCACCACCGAATTGTATGGAGCTGTTTTTGGATTTAGTTCCGAGGCAATTACATACTAGTTCTAACATAGCGGTCATCATGCGGAAGGGCCTAGTATTCAACCCCCATTTGAACGTAATTACTGTGCATCACCTTTAATGACTTTAAATCATGATGTTGACGAGGAAACTCATGCCCTTGGTGTATGTGGTGGTATGAACGATGATGACGATGATGACGATTGTTACAGTGATGGGAATACTACTGATCAGAGCAGTGATGATGCCAATGATGAAGGAATTGATGCACTTCATGTTCCTGATAGCATAATTCGAGATGCATTAAACCAAGTCATTGCCGAGGATGGCTCATTATCTTGTCCTCCAATCTTGGATGAAGTTGGAAACAATAATTTTTTTGATCAAGAGGCTAATGGACTTAATGATTCGCCTGTGGGTGTTGGCGAATTTGTCGTACCTTCATCCGTATTTATGGAATTGAGTAGTGAGGCAATGACCCCCCTTCATGAGAACACAATGATTCCTTCTAAAGCTCTATGGAATGAGGCATCAGAATTTCATGTTGGCATGCGGTTTTTTTCTAAGGGAGACTTCCAACATGCAGTAAAATTGTACAACATTAAAGTACACAGACAATTTGTGGTAACTCATTCAACACCTAATGTGTGGATTGTCTGTTGTAAGAAGCTTTCGGAGGGATGTGCTTGGAGGTTGCGGTGTTCAAAAAGAAAAGCACATGGAATGTTTGAGATAAGTAAATATGAGGGACCACATACCTGTATCAATGCAAAACTATCAAAGGATCATGCTCATTTGGACTCATTGCGTTATATGTCGTGAAATTGAAAATGTGGTGATAAGAGATCCATCTATTTCAGTTCCAGTTCTTCATCAAATTATCAAGGACAAATTTAGTTATGATGTTCATTACAAGAAAGTCTGGTTGGCAAAAAAAAAGGCGGTCGCCAAGATCTTTGGAGATTGGGAGGAATCATATAAAATGTTGCCGCGGTGGATGGCCGCTCTTCAAGAAAGCAATCCTGGGACACGTGTAGATTGGAGATACGGCGAACCCAATGCCAACAACGAAGTTGTATTTAAATGGGTTTTTTGGGCATTTGCACCATCTATTGCAGGTCACTAATACAAATTGATGGCACATTCTTGTACGGGAAATACAAACAAAAGCTCTTGATAGCCACAGTTGTAGATAGCAATAGTCATATATTTCCCTTAGCATTTGCCATTGTCGATGAGGAAAGTCAAGACAGTTGGGGATGGTTTATGGCTTGTTTGCGACATCATGTGACTGATCGAGATGGTATATGTGTAATTTCTGATCGACACCCTGGTATATTGTTGGCAATGAATGATCCTCGAAATGGGTGGACTTGTGTGAGCTAAACACAGATTTTGCCTTCGTCACATATGTAGTAATTTCAACATGAGATTTGGGAGCAAAGAATTGAAGAATATGGTGTACTTAGCTAGGTGCGCAACATCAACCTCGCAAATTTAAGGCATATATGCAAGAGCTTCAACAAATTAATGCTGAAAGTATTGCGTGGTTTAATGATCTTGATCGAGCACAATGGACCAATGCATACGACAAAGGATATCGATACGGATGGATGACTACAAATCTAGCGGGTATTATGTTTATATTTATTTTTTATTTAACGTGTTTGATTTCTGTCATGTTTATAAGAAACTACTCATAATATAACTCATAATATTTCTTTTCACAACTGTAGAATGCTTTAATGGGGTCCTTAAAGGCGCACGATTTACCCCCCGTCAAAGATTGGTGCAAGTAACATTTTATCGCATTATGGCTTACTTTAACAAAAGGCATGACGAAATAGGTGTCGCCTTAGGAAGGCCGAAAAATACACCAAGTATGCACTTGATAAGTTACAACATTGGGGAAAGGCAAATTTGGGGGCACAATGTTACATTAGTGAATCGTGAAAATGGCACATTTGAAGTAATCACTGGAACGCGCGGGTATCATTTGAGAAAAGGGTCTAACAAGCAAGTGGTGAAGTTGGCGGCTCGTAGATGCACTTGTATGAAGTGGCAGTGTTTTGGCATTCCATGTTCCCATGTTCAAGCAGCTTGCACTAGTGTTGCTATAGACTACTTTCAGTACATTGAGTCCTATTATAGTTTGTCCGTGTACAGTCAATGTTATGTCATGAGTTTTCAACCAATTCCTCACGAAGATTATTGGCCGATTCTAGAGTTCCATACACCTTGCTACGACCCTTCTCTAAGCGAGTGAAAAGAGGTCATCCCCAAACAAGACGTTTGCGAACTGAGATGGATTGGAGAGGCAATCAGAAACAACCGCGCCATATGCAGCGAGAAAAAGAATGGAGAGAAACGCCAACAAAATTGCAATGTAGGCTCATGGAATTACTTCAATTCATCAGTTGACATTGGGTGATGATGTTTCCATTCCACGTATTAGAGATATGGCTGCATCAACTTTGACTACAATACATGCAGACTATCGCATCTATAATATGCCACCCTTTTTTGAAGAATCCCCTCAATCTTCTCATGAAAATATATGTTCGAGTCATGGTACTCCAGTGTATACTCCATACGTACCTCTTAACAATGAGTCTGCGTTACTACATCTACTCATTGGCACCTCCCAACACCGAGTTTGAGACTACACAAGCCTTTCATTTTGACAGATACCTACATTGCCACATCATTTTGATACAAGTCCAATACCGATGAATTCATTCGAAACTACTAGTAGTATTGGTGGTGAGAGACATGATATCAATGAAATTCAACAAGAAGATGCTCAAAATTTATTGCCTCTCGATGTGGACTGCGGAATGTGCCATTAGCTTTAGATCGTGAACGACGAATTAAAAAGAGAACACGTTGTGGATTTGGAAGTCATTTTTGGGGTCGATTAAGTCATCTTTTTTATCGGTTTGAAGATTGGTTAGTTGAGGCGTGGAAAGGAAAAACAAATCCCATGTTCGTAATTCCTAATTCGTAAACAAAGTTGTGTGCAATTTGCTTATTCAATCATTTCCTCTAGAAATGATTTTATTCTTTTCACTCTTTGCATAAATTTCTTGTTCTCTACTCATTTGAATTGCTTTCTTATTTCAAACTTCTCTAGTATTGTCTTGTGGAAACCGATATATTTTGGTGTTTGTCTTCATTTTATTCATCGATAAATAAATTGCAGATTATTGGTGTTTCGACAAAGCGAGAGAAGGATGAGATAGTTAAGTCGGTGATGAATCTAAAAGGTCTTGAAGTGGAAGAAGGGTACACCATGCCTTAGATGATTTGGCTATGTTTTATGTTAGATTGAAGAGACACTGGAGGAACTTGCACTGCTTGCTTGCTGGAGTTCTTGGGCATGCCTCATACACTGAAAGTCTTGAACGGAGAAGAGGGGCTATAGCAACATTGCATGAATTGCTTCGCCGGGGCCTTGATGTGGAAGCTTCATCCCAAGTTCAAGACTGGCCATGCTTTTTGATTCAGGCACTGAATAAGTTAATGGCTTCCGAAATTGTTGATCTTCTTCCTTAGGAGAATTTAGCTGATTCTCAAGCAAGCAAACAGATCTGGTATGTTCTAGGTCTTGCTTATTTTACTTTGTTGTGAAGTAAGGAAAAAAATAATATGGAAAAGAATTATTTTGGTAGATATCAGGAATTGAGTTCAACATATTAACACTTTTAGTTTCCTCGCATGCAACTGACTTTGAGAGGTTTGGACAATTTGGTTGTTCCCCATCGGATACATCAGGTTGTGGACCCTCACAATGCCATTTGTAGACAAATATAATGGAGGACCGCTCTTGTTCAATGATTAGGAAAAGTGTATATTGGCCTAATTTTAACTTAAGTAGTTGGGACATTAGCACGCGTGAAGCATTGGATATGAAAGAGTGTTACCAGTCGGTTTGATCAAACATCAAACACTAATATGCATTTACAATCAACAAAAGGTTCTATAAAATTACAGTTTTTTCAAGGTTTTTCTCTGAAAACTTCATGCATTTATTCACTCTTGATAATTGACTAAACATTTGCAGATAACCAAAGCTAAAACCATATGTGAGTGTCTTATAGCATCTGAAGGCACGGAATGTTTAAAGTTGGAGTATGCATTTTGTTGTTTCCTTCTTGGGCAGGTATGTTCTTAATATTTAAATGTTTTTGTATCTAATCGAGGAATTTCCAAAAGTTAAAAAAAAATTTCAACTGCATTATTTGGGCTGAAAAAAAAAAAAAAAAATTGATCGGAGACTGAGGCATTGTTGTTAATTAATAATGGCTTTCGGGGTTCGAAAGCTGCGATTGAGATATACTTCGACAGATTGAAGTCAATTCAGTCACGCTTCACCGGGTTTCCCATCTACTTTTTCGAGACAAAGGAAGCAAATGGCTCTAGTACAAATCATTTGGTATGGAATAATTTTTTCATCTACCGATTTGTATTGCTAGTTGGTTTATAGCATATAGGAACCATACAGGCTCATGTTGAATCTTTTATTGACTATTCCATTATCTAGAATCTCAATTTCATCTTAAGAATGTATGCTTTCTTCTGCTTTTGAGGCTTCCTACAATGAACTTGCATTAAACCTTTGTGCTTGTTTTGCAAGTAAGTTTTCATTTGTAACTAATGAATATTAAGTATTCTTATTCAAAAAAAAGAGAGAGAATAGAGTGTTGGGCTTGTGGCGAGCTCTTGCTATTAAGAATAACTCATATTACGTGGCTCTCAAATCCCAATGTTCCATACACTTCATGTGAATGTATTTGGGTGTTTTGTGTGGTGTTTTAGATGGGAGGGGCTTGGGCCATATCACCTGTGAGTCCGGAAAATCTCAAGTGGAAATTTAAGCGCTTCTTTGGATTATTGTACTAGCCTCAAGATTGATATTGTCTTATGCGAGGTCCCGCTGAAATTGAGCAGAAATATGGTGAAGGATCTTGTGCTTGGTCTTTTCCGGATACACGCGATTGTTCTCCAAAATTGGTAAGTCTTCCTATGCCAGATTGAAACTCATTTAAGAACCCTTCCACAGAAAAAATGTAGTTCAGACCTTTCAAAATCTCTGCAGGCTAACTTCTTTGTTGGAGAGAAGATGATTTTCAGGGGTACAAGACAAACCAAGGAAACTCCAAGAAGTCCAACCTTCAACCACCGACCATCTGCAGTTCTTCCACCTGAATGTGCGAGTTCTGATGAACGTGTTCCACATTTGAGCTCCCCTAGGCATTTTGGGACTGCTGTAAAGATTAAGTCATCTTTTTTATCAGTTTGAGGATTGGTTAGTTTAGGCGTGGAAAGGAAAAACAAATCCCATGTTTGTAATTCCTAATTCTGTAAACAAAGTTGTGTGTAATTTGCTTATTCAATCATTTCCTCTAGAAACGATTTTATTCTTTTCACTACTGCATAAATTTACTGTTCTCTACTCACTGAATTGCTTTCTTATTTCAAACTTCTCTAGTATTGTGCTGTGGAAACTGATATATTTTGGCTGTACCATTAAGCGTTCATGAGTATTAACAGAACATAACTGTTATTTACTTTCTTTTTTTTTGAAAACAAAAGCTGTTATTTACTTTCCCATTTTAATTTTCATAATTTGATGTATCTATGCAATGCTTCATACAACATCGCCTTAATTTTCATAATTTGATGTCTTTGCGAAAGTGTTTGATCTATGTAGTCGACCCTAGTTAATTTTCAGGGATGTAGAGATTATCAGAAATTAAGGCGATGCCGTTAGCAGCTAGCCTGTGTCCGAGGAGTTTTTCCTTCACTGATTTTAAAAGACCAAATTAAGGATCTTCATGTAGGCTAGAAGTCTCTGACTATAGTTTGCATGTATATATTAACATCCGAATTCGATCTTCTTCTCCTTGTGCAAGAAATAGTACAAGGTCCATCATCCATTTTCTTCCATGGGTTCCGTCAAATGAAAACACTGGCGGCGACGTGTGTGGTTTGTGGCGTCTACGCTAGCATTAATTGTCTCGGTAACAAAAGGAATTGATATCTTCCTAGAATGGGATGTTTCTATTGTGAAGTTCAAGCTTATTGCGCATGTAGGTAAGATGGTAGAAAACCACACACCAGAATAGGAAGATTCAGACGCAAGGAATTGTGCTCAACAATTGGATTTCCGGCATAAAGAATTTTATTAAGAAAAAACAAAAAAAAAACCAACAAAACAAAAAAAACAAACAAACAAAAAAACAAACAAAATATATGGAATTATTTGGATTAAAAATTAAATAAATAAACAAAAATATATGGAGATAAAAATAAAAATATGGAAGTCGTGACTGCAAATCACGACTTCCATATTAAATAATTTATTTTCGTTTTTTGAAAATGAAAATAATAATAAGGAAGTCGTGTTTTCTAAACACGACTTCATTATTTTATTTGGATTAAAAAATAAATATAAAAACAAAAAATATGGAGATAAAAATAAAAAATAAAAATAAAAATATGGAAGTCGTGACTGCAAATCACGACTTCCATATTAAATAATTTATTTTCATTTTTTGAAAACGAAAATAATAATAAGGAAGTCGTGTTTTCTAAACACGACTTCATTATTTTATTTGGATTAAAAAATAAATATAAAAACAAAAAAATATGGAGATAAAAATAAAAATAAAAAATAAAAAATATGGAAGTCGTGAGTTCAAATCACGACTTCCATATTAAATAATTTATTTTCGTTTTTTGAAAACGAAAATAATAATAAGGAAGTCGTGTTTAGAAAACACGACTTCATTATTTTATTTGGATTAAAAAATAAATATAAAAACAAAAAATATGGAGATAAAAATAAAAATAAAAAATAAAAAATATGGAAGTCGTGAGTTCAAATCACGACTTCCATACATATGTTGTTCGTCGCTCTGTTTTGTCCCACGTGGCGTGTGAGGTGGCGTTTAGTGTATTATTTTGTTATATATTTTTGCAGGTGTGCTAGATTGGTAAAAACTATTGTCAAATGTGTTAATCATGCAAAAAGTCCTCTCTCTCTATCTCACACACACACACTCAAGGCGGTGCAAGAAAAAATTCAAGAGCCACGGATGAGACATTGAGATCGATGTGAAGAAACGAAACCAACGCAAAGTCGTGTCCTTCAAGAGGATGGATTAATAATTCTTCTACCAATTGAATTATTGAAGGCCTTGTGAATTACTGTATTGAATTATTGCAGACCTACATCACTTTAGAGACAGTACAAATTTTTACATGTGAACTACCTGACTTTTAAGGCACGCGGCGCACGCCACTAGGCCCACTACATTGTGTCACTGCTGTTTTTTCCATTGAATTCCAGCAGATGCTATTAAGCTTGATCTTTTTTTTTTCCATTGTCAAAGTATTAAGCTTGATCTTTAATCAGCTACTCTTTGGAAAAAAAAAAAAAAAAGTGTCAAACGCCTCGAAATCCATTTTTTTTACCTTTTTTTAATTTCTCATATTTTCTTTTGATTTTTCTAAATTAGCTACTTTTTTTTTTAGTAGTCCACTGCACTAGTCTTTATAATTTTCTCTTTAATGGATACATGCATCTACCTCACCTTTTCTTTTCTTCGCATGTGATGTGAACAGGACTGACTTGAGTAAGTCAAGCCACTCGATAATTCACGTTTGTCAGTACTTTTTCTTTTATCAAATCACATCTCAGTATTATACTTTTTTTTTACTTAAGTATTAGGAGAATAAAAAAATGACCAGCCACACACACTTTGGGCGCATACTCTTATCTTTTAATTATTTATAGTATTTTGTCATATGTGGGGCCCAAGCTTGAGGAGACAAGAAAGAGTCATAAATGACTAAAAGACAAGTGTGTGTACTTAAAATGTCATTGAAAATAGATCATTTTATCATTTTTCTAAGTATTAGGCTTCGCTCCACATTAGTTTGATAAGTAGTCACCTACATAAACAGGTTCTTTGTAAAGCATGTGGTATTATTGTTAATGCAATTAAAATTTGTATATTATTAGGGCAAATTGAATACAATGGGGTGTTCTTATTTATAAAGCTTTGCAATACAAAAATAAGAAAATAAATTAGAAGATAAAATAGTAACACCGTAAATACCATAAATGCCTAAATATAGCAACTTTGTATAGTTGCCTAACAATTTTAAAACATAAAACACTTCACTTTCTTACCATTCACTTAAAGTTGATAGACAAAAAGCCCAGATCATGTACATAAAAAAGAGGCCTACAACATCATGTTAAATACAAGAACCTCATCAACAAAATTCTTAAAACGGTCATTAGACACTTCATATGTGATTGTTTCATTTTCAAGCTTTTACACTGCAAATACTACTTTCCATTGAACAATTATCTTCTTATGTGGACAATCCAGGACTATGCGGGCTTCCACTTTCAAAGCAGTGCATGCATGTCGATGCCAATCTAGCACCATTGGCAACACTTGGTGAAGAAGATGCAGAGTCGTCAACAATCAAATTTGATTGGAAATTCATGCTGATGGGACATAGGAGTGCGAGGTAATTGGGTTTTCCATAAGCTATGTCATGTTTACAGATGATAACAGAATCCTCGCAAGGATTTGCAAGTTTTTGTACTTTAACAGAATTGTGAAGCTGTAGAAGAAGGTATTGAAAGCAACTAAGCAAGGTAGTTCAGGGAATATCTAAATATGTAATTTTTTTATTTGGGTGCTTAATATGAATTTCTACAACCATATTTGCAGTAGAGTTTTTTACTGGTAGAATGAAAGGATACTAAATCTGATCATAACTAAATGATTAGATTGCGAGACATTGTTTGCTGTCGCGATTTAAGGTTCACGCGATCAAGTCATCCTTGAATCCAAGACTATTTCATTCTTGACGTGTAACAGAATAACATCCATGATCCAATCAACAAGTTCAATTCAATGGTTCAACAAAAAGATCTATAAACAGAAAAAACAGGAAAGAAATCAACATGCTAAATTAGTGATTGTTGGGGATGTGTGGACCGAAGTATAGCCCCACATCAGTTAAATATGACTTCATAAAAAAATACTTAAATATTGATCGCTACATAAGTAGTATAGATGCATTCTGAAGTAAAACCCCACGTATGTGAGCTCCAAGTGTTTGCGTGAGGTTGATTAAGGCATCCTTCAATCCAAGACTAGTTCATTCTTAATTAAATTCCCGTGCAAATCATGTTCAGTCGTATATGTAGAACATGTTGGTTGACCAAGTTTCCATCTCTCTTTATGTATATATGCCATGAAGGGTGAGCCGACCTTTAAATGAATCATTTCCCAAGTCCATGGTTCTCTGCATCTATCCCACATGCCACACGTGTAATTAACATCCTATATATATGCATATATTTTTCACTAGTCTTCCATGCATACACTTGCAACTTAATTAACTTAACCATGGCCACAAAACCAATTTTACTCCTGCTCTTTTTCTTCCTATCTAGTATTTGCAGTAGTAGTAATAGTTATTATTATGTAAAAGCAACAGAGATAGCAGAAGCAGAAGTTCTGCTTCAATGGAAAGCTAGTTTGCTCTCTCATTCTCTTCCTTCATGGCTCATATCCAACCACAGCACCAGCAATGGTCCTTGCGAGTGGGTAGGCATTCGATGCAACATATTTGGGAGAGTTAGTGAGATAAATCTCGCAAACTCCAATCTTTCCGGCACAATTCACCAGTTCAATTTCTCAATCTTCACAAAGCTCACCTTTTTAAATCTCAACTCCAACGACTTGTTCGGACCAATCCCATATCACGTTGGGTGTCTCTCGAAACTCACTACTCTTAATCTGGGTAACAATAACTTCACAGGGAACATTCCCAAAGAGATTGGAAACTTGTCCAATTTATTTTATTTTGACCTAACAGCAAATCAAATATCAGGCTCCATACCATCTTCAATTGGTCGTTTGAGAAACTTGGAGAGACTGTGGTTGTACCAAAACCACCTCTCCGGCTCCTTGTCTCCAGAGATTGGAAACTTGACCAATTTAGGTGAACTTGTGTTGGACCATAACCAACTCTCTGGTTCCTTGCCTCCTGATATTGGAAACTTGTCCCAACTGGAAATGCTTCGCCTCAAAAACAATATATTTTCTGGGTCCTTGCCGGTTGAGATTGGGTGTTTGTCAAATTTAGTGGGTCTTGATATATCAAATAATCAATTATCAGGTCATTTGCCTTGCACCATTGGGAATGCGTCAAGATTGAAATTTATTGGTCTATAAAGCAATCAATTAACAAGTAGGCTGCCTTTTGAAGTGGGTAAGTTATCTAATTTGGAGGAGCTAGACCTATCCAACAACCACTTCAGTGGTTCAATTCCAGATGGTTTGAGTAGCATCAACACACTAAAAGTGTTGAAATTGCATGGAAACCACTTTAACGCCCTCCCTCATAGTTTCCACAATGCAAGCAATTTAATGACTATCATGATCCATGAAAATCAAATACAAGGACGAGTTCCAAGATCTTTAACGAATTGTAAAAATCTTGAGATTTTGGACTTGGGAATTAACATGATGTCCGACACATTTCCATGTTGGGGTCTCTACCCATGTTAGGGGTACTTTCACTGCGATCTAACAAATTCCATGGTCCCTTAAAATGTTCCAAAACCATGCATGGTTTCCACAGTTTACATTTTTTGGATCTTTCTTCAAATGAGTTCTCAGGGTATCTACATAAAGAGTTATTTCAGGCTTGGAAAGTCATGAAAAATACAACTAATATCCATAAATGTCATTTATGGAAAAATACAACCCTTATGACCCTTGACCTATACGGGCTTGTGACGGTGCCTATCATTAATAAAGGCCAATACGTGTCATTGAACAACAACTTGGAAATGTTTAGGTTCCTTGATCTCTCAAACAATCATCTCCAAGGAGAGATTCCAGAAGAGATTGGGGAGCTCAGGGCACTTGTCGCGCTGAACTTATCACGCAACGCCATCATCGGAAAAATCCCACTGTCAATTGGGAATCTTTCAAATTTGGAAGCATTGGATCTCTCAAGAAACAAGCTCACTGGGGAGATTCCAAATCAGTTAACTGGCCTCACTTTCCTTGAAGTGTTGAACTTCTCAAGTACTATGCTCACTGGTGCCATTCCACACGGGAATCAATTCGACACATTTTCAAATAAGTCATATGAGGGCAATCCAGGACTATGCGGGTTTCCACTTTCAAAGCAGTGCGAGCATGTCGATGCCAATCTAGTACCATTGCCAACACTTGATGAAGAAGATGCAGAATCGTCAACAATCAAATTTGATTGGAAAGTCATGTTGATGGGATATGGGAGTGGCGTGGCGATTGGGTTTTCCATAGGCTACGTCATGTTTACAGAAGATAACAGAATCCTCGAAAGGATTTACAAGTTTTTGTACTATAACAGAATTGTGAAGCTGTAGAAGAAGGTATCGAAATCAGGTTGCCGTTGGCATCAAAATATGTATCTTGTTTTTCTTTGAGGTGGTGCTTAGCATGTAACTTGTCTTTGCCATTTCTTTATCTTTGTTCTGCACTTTGTTATGTACTTTGTGCTTATTTTTATTGTAATAAATAAAGTGTTAGTATCATTGCAAGAACTAGAAGGGAGTTTTTGGAATGAAAAAATGATAAAATGACCCACTTTGAACGTACACTTTGAACGCACACCCTTGTTTTTTAGCCATTTATGGTTCTTTCTTGTCTCCCCAAGCGTGGGCCCCACATCTGACAAAACACCATAAACGGTTAAAAGACAAGGGTGTGCGCACAAAGTGTGCGTCAAGAGTGTGTTAGATTATCATTTTCCTTTTGGAATAGAGACTTTTTTGTGGGTGTTTGTCGCGACCAGTGGTGATAAGAGTGAAATGACACTAGATCTGAATACAGCTGAAAGATTGGATTGCGAGAGTCGATTTAGATGTTGTTCCTAACTTCCTAGTCTTGATTGTGCAAAGTTCTTGTTGTTTTATGATACATTTCCATGTTGATTTGGGTCTCTACCTATACAATAAATCACTCTCGGGCGCCATTCCTAAAGAGCTTTGGTTTTGTGTTAACCTTGTTTCGCTTGAAAAGCCTGGAAGAACTTTGGTTGTTTCAAAATCAACTCTCCGGTTCATTACCTGTGGAGATTGGCCAGTTGTCAAACTTAATATTATTCACGATGTATTCTAACCAACTTTCAGGTCCCATTTGCCGAAATTGGTACTCTTAATCCTTTATGAAAACAAAATGTCAAGTCCATTACCTCCTGAGATAAGAAACTTGACACAGCTAGAGCTGTTTTACCTTGGAAATAATAATTTTTCCGGATTCATACTGATTGAGATCGGGTGTTTATCAAATTTATGGTTTCTTAACATGTCTAATAATCAACTATCAGGTCAATGTCCTTACACAATTGTGAATGCATCAAGATTGGAGTTAATTGACCAAGCAAACAATCAATTACCAAGTACCATCCATGTTGAATTGGGTAAGTAATCTAATTTGGAAGCGCTAGACCTATCCAACAATCATTTCAATGGTTCAATTCCAGATAGTTTGAGTAACATCAACACACTAAAGGTGTTGTAATTGCATGGAAATCACTTTCATTCCCTTCCTCATAGTTTTCATAATGCAAGCAATTTAAGGACCATCAAAATCCATGAAAATCAAATACAAGGATGAGTTCCAAGATCTTTAACGAATTGTAAAAATCTTGAGATTTTGGACTTGGGAATCAACATGATGTATGACACATTTCCATGTTGGTTGGGGTCTCTACCCATCTTACGAATACTTCACTGCGAGCTAACAAATTCTATGATTCCTTAAAATGTTCTAAAACCCAGCATGGTTTTCAGAGTTTGCATTTTTTGAACCTTTCTTCTAATGGGTTCTCGGGCTATCTACACAAAGAGTTCTTTCAGGCTTGGAAATCCATGAGGGTTGCCATCAGTAGCAATGAATCCCACTTGTGGAATAATGTAACTCTCCAACGTTCTACAATTAGCTTTCAGACTGACTTCTATGACTGTGTAACGGTGCCTATCATTAGTAAAGGCCATTATGTGTCATTGAACAAAAGCCTGAACATGTTCAAGTTCCTTGATCTCTCAAACAATTGTCTCCAAGGAGAGATTCCCGAAGAAATTGGGGAGCACAAAGCACTTGTGGCGCTGAACTTATCATGTAATGCCTTCATCGGGAAAATCTCATTGTCAATTGGGAATCTTTCGGAATTGGAAGCATTGGATCTCTCACAAAACAAGCTCACAGGGGAGATTCCAATTCAGGGGAATCAATTCGACACATTTTCAAATAATTCATATGAGGGCAATCCAGGACTATGCGGGTTTCCACTTTCAAAGCAGTGCGAGCATGTCGATGCCAATCTAGTACCATTGCCAACACTTGATGAAGAAGATGTTGAGTCACCAACAGTCAAATGCGATTGGAAATTTATGTTGATGGGATATGGAAGCGGCATCGTAATTGGCTTTTACATAGGCTATATCATGTTTACAGAAGATAACATAATCGTCGCAAGGATTTACAAGTTTTTGTACTATAACAGAATTGTAAGGTTTTAGAGTATGATCTTGAAATTAGGGTACTTTAAATAGATCAAAATATGTAACTTTGTGTTTTTTGGGAAATTGCTTAATATGTAACTTGTCTTTGTTCTCTTCTTTTCTTTTTCTTTTTTTATTTATTTTGTTATGCACTCCATAAACTAAATTGAGCGCAGTGGAAGAGTTTGATCTGTGTAGCCGACTCCAACTAATTTGGGATTGAGGCTCACTTGTATAGCATCAATTCAGATTCATCAAACTTCATATTAATTTTCACATTGGGATTGAGAGTATTCGGGTGCTAATTTCTTGTCGATTAGGGCATACGCTGATCCAATTAATAATTTCAATCACTCCGCGAATCAACGCAAACAACTAGATGGTTAAGATGGTACTGGAAACCCTAGATCACACAATAATTTCGCATTTTCGCCGTTAAATGAACCAGATCTTCAATGTTTCAATCAATCAAGGTAAGAAAAAAGGGAAAAGATTGAACATGCCCAAATCAGGGCTAACAAGAAACAGATAAACACACACAAATCAGATATAGAAAGAGAATTAGGGATCGATCGGATTGCGAGACTTACAGCGATTGGCGCGGAGAAGAAATCGACTAATCAATCCGTGACGTTCATCCATCGTTCGCGCCTATCAATCATTGATCTTCTTGTCTTTGAATTTGAAATTAATCTGTGTTTATGTTGAAATCTCTCTCTTTTTTATTCTCATGATCTGGCACCCTATTTGGTGAAAAGTGGGGTTTTTATTCTCCCGCGCTTTATGAACTTCAAAAGATTATAAAATGCAGTAATTGGGCTGGGCCGACAGATAGAAATGGATTATGGAGTGGACTTCCTATTGGTTGGCACAACTGGAGCGGGTTGTTATCTTTTAACCAGTGACTCGAGTTTGAGTCTAAACACCAATGTTGGGAGTTCTTCCCAACTAAGAGGTGTGTGACTCGAGATGAGCTTGGAGTAATCGTGAGGAGCAACTCTCTTATGAAGTGGTATTTTTATTTCAAATACAAGCTCACGAGGAACAATAACAAACTTATAGACTTTTAGTGGACGAACTTAACTGGTCATAGTAGACCAATAAAACTTAGGTGAGTCACGGCAAATTCATACAGCCCAAGGACGACAGGCCTCCGTAACTAGCAAGACTGATCATAATGGAGTTGGATTATTTCTACAAGATTCATGATGGACTTGGAGTAATTCTACAAGATTACACAAAAGATATATATGATGTATATTTTATTTTATTTTTTTGATAACTCCGGATATCCACACCCCAAGTGGAGATGAGAATAATCCCACAGGCCCTTGCCGCCTCCCAAATAAATTGGATAATCAAGCAAGAGCTGCCCCAGTGGCTCGGTCAATGACACCGTGGGGAATCAAAACAGGGTACGTGCGCTTAACTCACAGTTACCCAACTTCGTCATTACCATTGTAGCAACCCGACCGGGTTAAGATATATGATATATATGTTACAAGTATTGGTGCTTGGTTTAAAACATGTCACTGCACTGCAGGTTGTTTTCATTACAGTTTCAACAAATTAGATGTGATGGAATTAAATGTGAGCTTGGACTAGTCCATTTCAGTACTAGTGTCTATAATTTGCATAGTGTGCATAATTTCATGAACATAATGGATTCAATTATTGAGTTCTCAACTCAAGCTTACATTAATAATAATAGCTTCACAGGTACCATTCGTAATGAGATAGGGCAGGGGTACAATATTCCACTATCAATAGGGAACCTCTCAAACTTGGAAGCATTAATTGGATCTCTCATTAGGGGTGTTTTTGTTGTCCTGGTGCAGGTGGTGCAGGTGTTGCAGGTGTGTAGATGCGTTGAGGTGGATGATGAGAGGCTTGACAGACGTATTTATAACGAGGCTCTTAGATTCGTTTCTTTAATGGGCTTCGTCCCTTATGTTTCTAGCTGCTCCTAGTTGAGTTTTGCCTCCAAGCTTCATCACGCTTGCGGAAGAGCTAGATGGTTGTGAGCTTTGGCTCTATGGTTTGGCTACGGCCTATTGTTTTGACCTCTTTGGAGGTGTTTTGTCGGGGAAATTTTTGTTTTCGTCTCGTGTGTTGGTGGCGTTATTCATTTTTGTATATAGCATTCTTTGTAAATGGCAAGGAGGGTAAACAGCCCCTCTAGTGTACATTCTTTTGCGATATTTTTTACTTTCTGGAGCTTGCCTCCAAATTCTCAAAAAAAGAAAAATAATTGGATCTCACATTTAACAATCTCTCTGGGAGATTCCAACTCAATTAACAAACCTTTACTTTCCTCACGATACTAAACCTCCCGATCGAGAAATCAACTCACTGGTGTCATTCCACACGACAATCAATTCAACACACATTCAAATGATACTTATGGGGGTAATCCCGGATTATGGGGGTTTCCTCTTTCAAAGCAGTGCAAGCATGTTGATGCCAATATATATACCATTGCCAACACTTGATAAATAGATCAATAGCGAGTCGTCGACAATAAAATTTGATTGGAATAATTCATGTTGATGGTATATGTGAGTGGTGTGGTACTTGGATTTTCGATAGCTTTGTCATGTTTACAAATGATAGCAGAATATCCTTGCCACGATTTACAAGTTTTTGAATCATTAATGATTCCTTGTAACGTGGAAAATGCTTCGTCGATATGGTCCTTAACTTTTAGTACTGTACTATATATAGATGGATCAAAAATGTAATTTGGTTGCAGTTTGATATCCACATTTATGCAATTTCGGAAATAAGACGCCGTGTAAGATTTAGTACTTTATACAAAGAAGACTTCCAAAAAAAAAAAGTTGTCAAAATGGCACTCAATCTTGTAATCACATTTGCTTGTACCATTGTAATTAAATAACTTTGGCCTGCGTCAAAGCCTTTCAGGTAAGATAATAAAGACATCATTTACCAAAATAAGACCTCAAGAGATCGTAATTTGACTCTCACTGAAGTATAAAAAAAAAAAAAAAAAAAAAAAAAAAAAAAAAGTAACTTTGGCCTGCGCCTAAGCCTGCAAATTTTGTGATTAAGAACAAAGTTTCAATGCCAAAGCTTCACTGCAAGGGGCATATACCCTTCATACTTCATTAGTTCCACCATACCTATTCATAGGCCGGCCCCAACTGGGACCAGGCCTAAGAACCTTAGCCTAAGCCTAACCCACAAGCTCATATATAAATATTTAAATATTAAAAATATAAATATAAATTATTTATATTTAATTTAAAAATATTTTACGAACTTTTTCAAAAAATTTGTGTTTCTATGTATATATTATATATTCTTTTCTTATGCATAGAAAAAAAAAAGTGGTTTAAATGGTAAGGATCACGTAATGTGATTATTGTGTCCCAAGATCAAATCCCACCTATAACACCCGACTGGTCTGAGCTTAAGCTTTTTAAGGTGGCCCAAGCCCAGCCCACTTGAAAGCAGGTCTAATTGGGCTCAGGCTCGGATGGGGCTTTTCTTAAAAATAACTACCAAAACTCAGTAATTTGTTCAGGGGCTTGGGCGGGCCGGGCGGGTACCCAAGCTCGTGATAAGAACTTCAACGCTAGCACCTTATATAAGCCATATCACTAAGTCCTACAATCACTGCAACATAAAATCAAGGCAAGTATAGTAGAAGTATTAGGGGTGCACACGGATTACAATAATCTGCGAATCCGGTCCAATCCAAACCAATTATCACTAATTGGATCAATTGTTTGATCCCATAGACTGGACTGGATTGAAAAATCACTAATTCAGCTAGATTGGATTGAATTACGAATCTTACATTAAAAAACCGCAGATCCAATCCGATCCAGTCTGTTTAGCACATCAACATATATACATATATGATCATATGCACTATAGTATTTTAAAGAGATCAACTTAAACTATTAACTCTAAACTATAATATCTAAAAGACTATGTTTATTCTTAACCCTTTTATTATGCTTTCAACCCTTTTTTTTGTAGGTTGCATGTGTGTGCACTTTTTTAATGTTTTTGTGAGGGTGTATGGTGAAAATTTGTGGATGACATATTTATTTATGTTGGAACTTACATTTTGAAGGTTATTGTGATGACATATTTGTGAGAAATATGTTATATATAGATTTGAGGAATGTATATTGTAAATTTATCATTCATGAGATGTATGATTCTTGTGATTTATTTGATTAAGTCTAATTTCATGAATCTTTGAATAGAAAAAATGTCAATCCGTAGAACTTGATCAATCTTTGAATAGGAAAAATGTCAATCCAATATGTGGGCATCATGCTATACATAAAAAATGGCCAAATTTATCCATTCTCTTATCATGGTCGCCGCGACAGTTTTGTTGAGTGTCTTCACCAACGCAGTCGAAGGACAAGACACAGGGATAGCGACATTTAATAAGCCACCCTACACTGGCATGCACATTGCGCGCGTTATAATTACAGTTATTTTTTACTGCTAGTTAATTTTGTTTTTACAATAAGCATTAATACTTGTTTCATGTCTATGTATGAGATATGCAGCTTCAGCTTGTCATGGCTTTGAAGATGAGGGAGTGATGATTGCAGCAGCAACTGATGAAATTTGGGACAATGGCGCCTCATGTGGATCGATGTACCAAGTGAGCTGCCTTAGCGGAAGGCACTCCGGATCCTTGTTTGGGCTCAGGCGCGGTGGTAGTGAAAATTAGGGAGTACTGCAAGTTGCCGGCCGGGTGTCAAGGGACCCTCGACTTGTCACAAGAAGCTTTCGACTCCATCACCGACACTGATGCAGGAGTGAATCAACATTTCCTACCAGCATCAATTGATATGTTACTTAAGAGATCATTGATCAATGTTGCAAATGTGTGTCTATTTCCTCTTTCTGATTCCTTTTCTTTTTTTATTGATTTCATGGTTGATGCAGGGTATGAACGTGGGCTGAGGATGGATTTTAAGAAGATTCATTAAGCAGGAAGAGAGATAAGACTGATTTAAATTTTTTGTGTTGTAAACAATAAGAGATTGTGGAAATAAAATTGTAAGAGAAGTTCAAATGAACTACTTTTATTACATCAATAAAATAAAGCACTTTTTATTTGAATGTGATCTCCCAAAGAAATACAGGTAGCAATGATCATAAACTCAAAACATATTTCAAAAGTTAGGTCGTTATTCACCATGTATACTCGCTTTCGCATACTATGGAAAACCAAAATAAAGGGAAATGCTAGAATGATAACGCCCAAGTCACACCCAAAGTTAACCAGAACAGGTTGGCACATCAATAAGGTTGAGTGCGGGATTAAATGTGTTAAGTGCACAATTCTTAGATCAATTCCCTAGCATGGGTCATGTGGCAAGTTCGTTTGGGCCACCGGGACGTTTTCATGGTCGATAAGCACCAAAGCCTTTTGGGATTGGTGAGAATGGTAACCTCTGTTAGGAGATAATGCTTATCAATTCAAATCTCAACTGTTAGCTAAATCTAAGCTGTTAGTTTGTTAGATAATGGGTGTAATCCAATAAAGATCATTGTTATCTTTTGTAACAGATTGTATTATAAAATGTGTATCTATCCCATCAATCTAATAACAATGATTTGAGTTGTTCTCTCAATAACTAAAACCAACGTTTTTCTATTCAATTCTTCATGGTATCAGAGCACTGAAGATCCAATAATCATGGCAGCTTCTACTGATTCTTCAAATCATTCTTCATCCTCAGATCCTAAGGTAACATGGATCCAAACTTCAGATGGGCAGGTAACACGTCTAGTTGCCTCATCTCTGCCACAAATTAATCATGCTACATCAATTAAATTGGATCATTCCAATTATCTTTTATGGAAAACTCAGTTGTTGACCTTTATTGAAGTCAATGGTTATGAAGATTTTATTGATAGTTCTATTCCCCCACCAGAAAAACTTCTCGCCAACAATGAAAAAAATCCCAAGTATAAAACTTGGTCGCAACGAAATCGTGTTGTCATGCGTTGGCTTTACTCATCACTCACCAAAGATGCTATGACTCAAATTGTTGGTTTAAACACTGCAGCTGAAATTTGGGATGCACTTGAAACAATTTTTTCTGCAGCTTCTAAGGCGAAAATAATGCAACTCCGCCTCGGTCATTCGTCTACTAGTATTGTCAACAAAGTCTTATCTACTTGTCGTCTTCCGTATGAAGTTAACTCTCATGTATGCAGTGTGTGTCAAATGGCCAAGAGCCATCGCTTACCTTTTGCATTGTCTGAATCACGAGCTTCGGCTCCCTTGCATCTTGTACACTCAGACTTATGGGGTCCTGCACCTCAAGCCGGAATTAATGGTGCTCGCTATTTTGCATTATTTGTTGATGACTTCTCTTTCTTTTCTTGGCTTTACTTGTTGCACTCAAAAAATCAATTAATTTCAGCATTTATCCAATTTAAAACAATGGCAGAAAAACAACTTGACAGTTCCATCAAAATTCTACAAACAGATGGTGGTGAAGAATTTCAGGCAGTTGATAAACTGTTAACTGCTCATGGCATTATTCACAAAGTCTCATGCCCTTACACTTCACAACAGAATGGTAGAGTGGAAAGAAAACATCGTCATGTTGTAGAGACAGGACTAGCTCTCCTAGCCCAATCATCTATGCCTATGGTGTTCTGGCCCTTTACATTTCAATCTGCAGTTTATCTCATCAATAGGCTTCCAACATCAACGCTTGCCAATATATCTCCATATGAGATTATCTACAAGCAAGTACCACAATACAACTTATTGAGGGTCTTTGGTTGTGCATGTTTTCCTTGTCTTCGTCCCTTCAATGCAAATAAACTTGCATATCGATCGGCTTTGAGCACTTTCTTGGGCTACAGCACCAAACACAAAGGCTATTTGTGTTTAAATATGCAGACAGGACGCTTACTTGTATCCAGGCATGTCATCTTTGATGAACTAACTTTTCCTTTTACTTCATGTAGTTCACCAGTTGCTATATCTTCAGGATCTCTAAAGAGATATTGTACTATCCCACTTGATCTCTCTACTCTACCCATTACACAAACCTCACCGTTTTCAACTAGTAACCAAATCCCATCAGACTATTCTCCCACATCACCAAATGTTAATTCATTAATATCTAGCCAGCCACCTACTTCACCTACTACAACTATTACACCTACCTCTCCACTAACTATAACTATTTCACCAGCTACAACTATTTCACCCACTTCACCTACCCCACTACCAACTCCACCTACCTCACATACCCCTCCACCATCTCCATCGACAAAACCCTTTCTAATTAACTCTTCTTCTCCAGCACCCCCTGTGCCTGCCATATCATCATCTCCTACTTCAACAGTTCCTCCAAGTCAAGAACATACCCACCAAATGCAAACTCGTAGTAAAAGTGGCATTACCAAACCCATTGACCGTCTTTGTCTTCTTCACACTAGTTCTTCCAAGCCTGTCTCTCACTCTATTTCTCCACCTAGTGAGCCCAAAACACACAAAGAAGCTTCCAAATGGCCCGAATGGCAGTCTGCAATGCAAGCAAAATATTCTGCTCTTCAACACAATTGCACTTGGGAGTTAGTTCCTCCTCCTCCCTTCGCTAATGTAATCGAATGCAAGTAGGTGTATAGAGTTAAACACAAACCAAATGGCGTCATTGATCGCTATAAAGCACGGCTAGTTGCTAAGGGCTTCCATCAAGCGTTTGGTTTTGATTATTTTGATACGTTTAGCTTGATTATCAAACCAACAACAATTAAATGCAGTTTTATCTCTTGCTTTGTCTCAGCGGTGGTCTATTCGACAACTTGATGTACACAATGCATTTTTGAATGGAGATCTTCATGAAGAGGTATACATGGCACAACCCCCTGGTTTTCAAGATCCTTCTTTTCCCTCTTATGTTTGCAAGCTTAAAAAAGCTTTATATGGACTTAAGCAAGCACCTCGTGCATGGTTTACTAAGCTCAGTTCGGTCTTATATGAATGGGAGTTTACTCAATCTAAATCTGATAGCTCCATGTTTATCTACTCCAAGAAGGATGTGCTTCTGGTCATACTCATTTATGTCAATGACATTATTATTACCGGAAGTTCATATTCTCTCATTCAAGAACTTATCTCTGCACTTAACGGCAAGTTCTCCTTGAAAGATTTAGGGCCTTTGTGTGACGGCCCCAATTTCCCCATGCAATTGGGTACGCCCGGCCTAGACCCGTGCAGGCCCCAAGTCATCACTTGGTAACCTGACGAGCCTAGTCAGTCTTCAATTTAATCAATTTAGTACTTTATGAAAGAGTTATTGCAATATTATACAGCGGAAGACTAAACAATATATAACAAGGGGAAATAACTCAATCAAAGGGAAATTAGGAATTCTATAATTGTGGAAAACCCCGTGTTCATGTACAATTCGATAAATCAACATACATGATACTAATCTCAACAATAATACCAAGTTCTATAAACCAAAAACATACATATATAAAGCGATATACAAATGAGCAAAAACATATAACCTACTCTAGGGTTCCTCAAGTCCAGTCGCTAATCCTCACAAAAAGTCTCCTAAGCAAGGCTCTTTACTCTCTACCGCACTCCATATATCGCACCCACCGTCACAAACTAGACGGTGAGCAAGCGAGAGAAATCGAAAGTAATGCCGAGAAGAATATAACGAGTAATTCATGAATTATCAATCAAGGCGATCTAAATATCATGCGGGAATTGAAAGACGGGAAGTTAAATAAACAAGGTGCATGATAGGTAGACTCGGAAACAATAACAATCGAAACATGCGTGTTCTACGAGTCAAGAGAGGCCATAAGTGGTCTAAAATCCACAACAATACCACAACAATATCCACAACAATCCACAACAATCCAGTACATGGTATCACACAATCACTAGGGGTGGTCAAACACTCGTGCGCACGAGTGCCCGCGTTTTATCCCTTCTAGTGCAGGCCACATGTACCTTCGAGACACACACTTATGCCAAGAACACACATACAAGGAATATGGAATGGAATGCCAACAAATAGGTAATAGCAAACACAATGGAATGAAGATGAATCACATGATATTTTCTTAACTGGCTTACTAACGTACACAAGTTTTTGAGACAAGTGTACTTACCTGAACTATCGCGACTCGGTATCACTCCGAAACTCTAACGCGTTTCCCCACAAGTTCTCAACAACCTGATAAAGTTTTGGAATCCTGAATATTAGTTTAAGGTTTGCATTCATTCTTTATGTTGTGCCTATTGTATTAGGCTTTGATTGTAATGTGTATTGGATGTGTTGAGTCCTCATTATATTGTGTGTTGAACCCTTATTACAAATCCATATTCATTTTATATAAATATCTATACTTAAAAGGAATCTTATTTACTTACTCTTAAATCTAATGTTCATTATGGTCACACACACACAATTGATGTGTACACCCCACTGGTGTGTACACGAAGACTTCACACACCCCCATTTGTCTTGTGCACACCTACCCCATTGGTGTGTGTGCCTCTCGTGATTTACCATGTTCAATGCATTAGTATATTATTTTATTCTTAAAACCATGCTATTTACACATTTTCATTATGCATATCATATAAAGCTGTTGTGTACACCCCAATGTGGTGTACACATACGATCTTGTGTACCCCATCGTGGTGTACACACCCACATTTGTTGCGTACACCCCATTATACACACATTGCACATCTCTTGCACCTATTTCATACCAAAACAGCCCCATACTCGGTGTTATGTAAATTGACACTTGCACACATACATCTCATGAAAATAATCTCACCAAAGTGCACACACCCACACCCCAATGGGGTGTGCACACACACACACCGTACGCACCCCACACATATAGGACGAGCCACCCCACGCGAGTTATACACACACACACCTCTTGGTCGATTCACACAAACACTACACACATGAAAGAAAAATCAAAACCGTCACACACAAACATCTCATCTACACCTACAAACCGCCACACCTAGAAGTCACCTCCGCCGCGGCAGGTCGTCCGGAGGTCGACGTCCGTCAAGCACCCCCCAAACCGGTGGCGAAAACACGCCCAAACGGTCCCACAACCCATTCGAAAATAACGTGAAAACGGTGGGTAGAGGAGCACAAAACAGAGAGAGAGAGAAAGAGGGACGGTCACCTTGGTGTTTTCCGGTGGTGGTGGAGAGGTAGGTGGTCGTAGTGGGTGGCGGTGATGGTGGTCCGGTCGGAGGGACGAAAACAACCCCGATCGAGAGTGAGAATGTGAGGCCGAGAGTGAAAACGTGAGAGAAATGAGAGAAAGAGAGAGAACGAGAGAGATCGGGGAGAAAGAGAGGTGGAGCTCACCTCGTCGGAGTTCGTGACGCCGGCGGGAGGCGGCGGGCGGCGGCGAGAGGGAGGACGGTGAACAGTGTAGGCTGTTGAGTGGGGAAGACAATGAATAGTGTATTAGGGTTTGTTTGTTTTTATACTTGTGTTTTAGGACGAAATGACCATTTTGCCCTTGAGTTTTAACCTTCCCAACACTTGGACAGCTACCCTTATGGGTCATTTGCCTCATCATCTTAACTCAACACAAATGCACATCCCTATGCCCATCCAATGGTCCTCCTCACTCACCTGTGTCATTTTAACAATTCCATTCATAATATCCTATTAAATTAACTCCATTAATTTTAATAAATTACCAATAAAGTTACACAACTTCTCGCCTACCCGGTGCACCGTGTCCCGCGTTCGACACGCTTCCCGAGGCGGTCCCACCCTTGGGATTTGAATAAATTCCCTTATGCTTATGTTATATTTTATTGTAAAAATTTATTTTCCTCAACTTAGGTCATGTTTTTTTATTTGACTTTGTTTATTAATAATGCCCAAAACGGTTCCCGAAACACCCCGTCTAACTATGCGACATCTCACTCAATTAAAGCATAGCCCAAATGGCTCGAGACCCGTAAAATACTAATATACTAATACATGCATTATCATCCACAAATAACCAAATTTTCGGGTCGTTACACTTTGTCCTATTTTCTTGGCATCCATGTTACACACACAAGTGACATTCTTCATCTAAACCAAGAAAAATATGTCACTGATCTCCTACTTCGAACTGGTCTTCAAAACAGCAAGTCTGTTGCGACTCCAATGGCATCCGGTTCCCTTATCTCTATCAAAGAGGGATTTCCGTTGCTTAACCCAACAGAGTATCGAAGCATTGCTGGTGCATTGCAATATTGCACAATTACTAGACCAGACATTTCTTTTGTTGTTAATAGATTATGTCAATTTCTTCATGCACCTACTGACGTTCATTTACAAGCAGCAAAACGCATTTTGCACTACTTGAAAGGCACAACTCGCCTTGGTGTGTCACTTCACGCAAAGACTGGTGATTTTCGTTTGATGACTACACGAGATGCGGATTGGGGATCGTGTCCTGATAATCGTCGAAGTACCGGAGGGTATTGTGTTTTCTTTGGACCTAATCTCATCTCTTGGTCTGCTACAAAGCAAAGAGTCGTTTCCCGATCCAGAACAGAATCAGAATATAGAGCTATTGCAAATGCTACCGCTGAAATTGCTTGGATTCAAAATTTGTTGCAAGAGTTGCACGTATCCTTATTCAAACCACCATTAGTCCTATGTGATAATGTTAGTGCAGGTTATATAGCTTTGAATCCAGTCCTTCATTCTCGGACGAAACACGCTGCTATTGATTTCTATTTTGTTCGAGAGAAAGTCTTATGCAAGCAACTGCAAGTTGCCCACATTCCATCTACCGACCAGCCTAGTGACATTCTCACCAAACCATTGCCTTCCACTTCATTCACACATCTCAGACACAAGCTCACCGTTCAACAACGCCCTGTGATCTTGAGGGAGGATGTTAGGAGATAATGCTTATCAATTCAAATCTCAACTGTTAGTTAAATCTAAGCTGTTAGTTTGTTAGATAATGGGTGTAATCCAATAAAGATCATTGTTATCTTTTGTAACAGATTGTATTATAAAATGTGTATCTATCCCATCAATCTAATAACAATGATTTGAGTTGTTCTCTCAATAACTAAAACCAACGTTTTTCTATTCAATTCTTGAACCTCAACACCTACAGTTATTAAATCACATCAACACACGAGTCGTTCGTTTAAGTCATAAGATGTGAATATACATAAATTCGGTGCATAGCACACAGGTCGAAGCTACATAAACCGTTGTGCCTTCGAGTATGACTTAGGCGCGCTAGTTCTAATATTTTCCAAAAATAAAATAAAATAAAATAAAAAATATAATAAAACGAGATTGAAGAGTAACGGCAACCTGCATGTGCACCTAACTTGTCTGGTCTGACCATATACTTACTGCCTTTGAAGTTCAACAACCTTTCATCAACTGCCACCTCAAGTCCCCGCCACATATCTCATCTCGCGCTCCATCAGCCCCACATCTCAAGAAAATCCGACTGGCCTAAACAATGGTAAGCCGTTTCCCAAACCAACTCCCGAGAATACAGTATCTTTCTCAATACTCTCGTCCACGTATCCCAGGCCACGTGCCTCATTAATTTCGCTCTCTTTAAAAGTCACCAACTCCACTTCGCCTCTCTCTTCAGTGTGTACTGAATCGACGCGGATACGAATCCCGAGGAGAGATGCTCGGCGACTGTTGTTTCCGGCGCCGGAGACGCGTCTCCGACGACTCCCTCGACCCGGTACTCCTGGTCTCCGGCATCGGAGGCTCGATCTTGAACTCCAGAGACAAGAAGAGCAAATGGGAAATCAGGGTTTGGGTTCGGCTGTTCTTAGCTGATCTCGAGTTCAGGAAGAAAGCTTGGTCGATTTACAACCCCAAAACAGGTTCAAATTATCAATTTCATTTAATCAAGTGTTCTCTCAAATGGGTTTTGTGTTTGTTCGATTTTTCGATGAATTTTCGGTGTTTTGTTAGATTTTCTAGTGTTGTGAATGAAGGGCTTGTTTGGGTTTTGATAAATTTTGGTTTTGATTATTTTTGGTTTTCGTTTAGATTATAAGAAGTGTTATCTCAAATGGGGTTTTGTGTTTGTTTGATTTTTTTGATGTATTTTTGGTGTTTTGTTAGACTTTTGAGTGTTGTGTACATAAAGCGTTTGTTTGGCTTCTTGAAGAATTTTGGTTTTTGTTTAGGTGCATGCCTTGTTTAGATTATATAGAGTGTTTGGACAAATGGGGTTTTTCGTTTTTTTGATTTTTTGCTTGATTTGATGTTCTGTTAGATTTTGAGTGTTGTGATCAAAGGGCTCGTTTGGGTTCTTTGACGAATTTTGGTTTTTGTTTAGGTTATTGCAAATGGGGTTTTGTGTTTGTTTGAGTTTTTGATGAATTTGATGTTGTTGTTAGATTTTGAGGGTTGTGAACACAGGGATTATTCCTTGAGTAAGAGCTTTGTCGCCACCTAGTGGTACTACTAGGCTGGAGCCCGGATTAGTTGGGGCACATTGGGCTTCAGATGCTGGTGGTTTGAACTAAAAAAAAGTGCTCGTTTGGGTTCTTGACAAATTTTGGTTTTTGTCTAGGTTACTTGTACCTTATAGGGAGTGTTTAGACAAATGGGGTTTTGTGTTGTTTGATTTTTTTATTAATTTTAATATTGTGTTAGATTTTGAGTGTTGTGAACAAAGGGCTTGTTTGAGTTGTTGACAAATTTTGGTTTTGTTCAGGTTACACGGAGTGTTTGGATAAGAATTCGGAAGTTGTGGTTCCTGAAGATGACTATGGACTCTATGCAATTGACATTTTGGATCCTTCGTGGGTAAGTTGAGGAAGGCACCATTTGGTAATGAATTTGAAACCTGTTTTCGGAATTTCATTATTTGAAAGCTACGTTTTTGGACTTTACTTTGACATAAATGTTGTGTTTGGTAATACAAGTGTGCTGATTAGATCTCTATTGTGGAATTTAGTGTTCAGCCTTTGTGATAGAACAACACGGAACTGTGTGTCTAGTTTGTTCTATTAGCTATACAGTGTTGACAATCATGTTTCAGTATTTGCTGTACAGTGTTGATAATCATGTTTCGGTATTTGGTCACTTCTGGGATCATCTATAAATTTATTAATGTATGAGACTAAGGAATCGGATAATTTTGGAAGATTCGCATTCTAGGTTGTCCTTTTAAATCTATGATATGGGTTCTAGTTTTTTCAAGATGGCCCCCATTGTTGAATGGTTGGTTTTGATGCAATTTCTGGGGTACAAGTGTTACAGCGGGGTCACACCAGCAAATCAAACTTAAGTTTTTATTTTATTTTGTTTTTGTTATTGCATGTTTCTTGGCAAAGTGGAATTCTTTTTTTTTTTTTGAAGTACTTGAAAGTTTAAATGGTATAGAATCTAGAGAAGTAAATTTTATTTCATCTTTTTAAATCGTCGTGTTTATTTATATATAAGAACCATATACCTAAAAAGGTGTATCATGAATTTGCTACAATAATGTTTTTTCTGGATGGCCCTTTTAATATGGGTGTTAATGATATGGGTTCTAGTTTTTTCAAGATGGGTCCCCGTTATTGAATGGTTGGTTTCAATGAAATTCCTGGGTTGCAAGTGTACAGTGGGGTGACACCAGGAAATCAAGCTTACCTTTTTATTTATTTCGTTTTTGCAATCGCATGTTTCTTGACAACTTTTTTTATTTTTGAAGTACTTGAAAGTTCATATGGTATAAAATCTAAAGTAGTAAGTTTTATTTCATCTTTCATAACCGTCGTGCTTGTTTGTATAAAAAAAAGAAAATGATACTCTAACACACTTTGGGCGTACACTTTGTTTTTTAGCCATTTATGGCTCTTTCTTGTCTCCTCAGGCGTGGGCCCCACATCTAACAAAACACCATAAATGGGCTAAAAAACAAAGTGTGCACCCAAAGTGTGTTAGATTATCATTTTCCTAAAAAAAACCTCCCTAAAAAGGCACCTATCATGAATTGCCTACAAAGGCAATAACCAAAAGAAAACAATCGTTCCTTCTTTCGAAAGAAAGTCTTATTTTAAATCAATATTATACATATTTGCAATTTTTCATCATACATTTTCTTTTTCATTCTTTCTTTTGATAAAGTTGTTCCATGCTAACTGGATAATTCTATAATTTCCTTATCATCTTTGCTTTGACTTGGACTGATTCTAGTTTGTGAGGGAATGAGTTTAGAGTTTTGGCTAATGTTAAGAAGTAAGAAATTACGCATTGATTCGGAGGGATTTAAAGGATTTTGAAAGCACCCCTCATCAATTGCACTAAATCGAGCACAATGGAAGAGTTTGATCCATTTAGCCGACCCCAACTAAGTGTTGATTGAGGCTTTGTTGTTGTTGTTAAGAATTAAGTAAAAAAATTACTTGTGTTACCGTTCATTTGGATAGCTTTTAGTTATGATTGATGTCTAGTTAACCTAGTACAGGACAAGGTCTTTACTTGCATTTTTTGCTCTTTTTTCAGATTCGCAAGGATATAAATATTTTATTTAACTTCTCAAATTGTGATGGTACCTAAATGGTTTAGAACTGTAATTGACTGCCTTTTATAGGATTGCTTCGTGACTGCAGCATTCCTTTTCTAAAAAGAAACAAAAGAAAAAACAAAAAAAATTATGTTTTTTCTTTTCTTCAACAAAATTATGTTTGTTGATGGAGCATGACTGCAACATTCTAAATCAAGGTCCTTTGCTCAAAGTGTTTCTCTTGTGGCATTTAAAGCTGTAGTTGGTATTCCATTATGCAAGTGTGCAACTGTAGATACTTTTAGCTGTTTGCTTGTGTTGCCTCTTTGCATTCTTGCTAACATAGTCTTTTTATCTTTCCAGTTTGTTAAATTATTCCACCTTTCGGATGTATATCATTTTCATGATATGATTGATATGCTTGTTGGTTGTGGGTACAAAAAGGGAACCACACTGTTTGGCTATGGTTACGACTTCCGGCAAAGCAATAGGTACTTAACTTCTTTCTTAATTCTGTACCAGTAAGGGTTGTTTGCAATTTGCGCAGTTGCTTGTCATCTTGATCTGAGTTCACTTATTGCACTAGAAAGCACAATGAATTATTATGTCTTATTGCAACTAGAGTACACCAAAACTGCATATGATGAGATGGTCCTGTAATCTCAGCTTCAGGTTGCATATCATGTTGGCAGAATTGACAAGGCAATGGATGGTCTTAAAGTAAAATTGTCCACTGCATACGAGGCTTCGGGAGGGAGAAAAGTTAATATAATTTCACACTCAATGGGTGGATTGCTTGTGTTATGCTTCCTGTCTCTCCACAATGATGTGCGCAATGCTTTCTTTGGTTTCCAACTTAATCACTTATCCTTGATTATTATTATTATTATCATTATTACTATTCTTTAATGGAGACATATGTTTTCTTTCACATACCATAAAATAATGTGAATTGACTTCGCAGGTGTTTTCCAAGTATGTTAACAAGTGGATTACCATTGCCTGCCCTTTCCAAGGCATTGCTTCTATCATTATTATATGGTCTTTTTCACTACAGCCATTTATATTCCACTTGATTTTGATTAATGCTTGGTCATGCAACTAAATTGCACTTAACTATAAATGTAAACATGTTTTGCAGGTGCACCAGGTTGTATAAATGACGCTCTTTTAACAGGGTTGCAATTTGTTGATGGATTTAAGAATCATTTTTTTGTATCCAGATGGTCAATGCATCAATTGGTAATGTTTGATATGAAAATACTATTGTTATGAACTTATACAATCGTTTGTCAATGCATCAACGTATGTCAATGATGCACATTCACCTATTTTTCCCCATTTCAGTGACAGTTTGTTTTCTTGTTTAGCTGATCGAGTGTCCATCTATCTATGAGATGTTGCCAAATCCAACTTTCGCATGGAAAAAGCAACCCCAGATTCATATTTGGCGAAAGCAACCTGGAGGGAAGGAAAAGGCTTCGCCAGTTAAATTAGACTCCTACGGCCCAAATGATAGTTTTGCATTGTTTGCCGAAGCTTTGAAGAATAATGTGGTACGTCTCAAATACGTAAAGCAGAATCGTTACATCTGTTTTTCCTTTCAAACTTGCAGTCAGTTCTTTGCTCTAAGTTTAATAGTCAAATATCCATTGCTTGAATTTTAATTCTCTGCATGTTTTATATATTATAGATGTTGCTTTTCTGCTTGACCATTCAAACCCTTGTTTTGCTTACAGCTGAATTATAATGGAAACACAGTGCCCCTTCCATTTAACTTTTCCATTCTAAAATGGGCTATCGGAACCCATCAGGTTTTTGAAAAGGCACAGCTTCCAGATGGTGTCAAATTCTACAACATCTACGGAACTTCTCATAATACACCTTTTGATGTTTGGTATGGACTTCAGGCCTTGTTAATATTCATCTAGGGATGATTGTTGTGCCACGAAGTCTGGAGCTTTACATTGAGAAGTTTAAATTGTTATCTTGCATTGATGCAGCTACGGTTCAGAAACGTCTCCTATCGAAGATATACCTCAAATATGCCACACAATGGTGAGTACATTGTTACATAAGCATGGAAATATTTTTCGGCGTAATAATTAAAATTGGCACACTGAGCACATTCTTCTATAAAATTACATTGTTGATGAAAGTTGGATTCTTGGCGAGGCGGTCTTTTTGGCGGTGTGTGTGCCGTAAGTAGTTGTTTGAGATTCTGGTTTTATTCTGTTTCACCGACTAAATAGATGTGTGATTATAAGTGCATGTTTTTTCGGTGTAATACAGAATCATAAAATCCTCGTCTTTGTTCTTTCTTTGCCATTTTCAGCCTGTATATACTTACGTAGATGGAGATGGGACTGTTCCAGCTGAATCAGTGAAGGTTATACTTCTAAGCCTTCTTTTCTAGTTTGAGTTGAATGTTGTTTCGTTACTTCCTATAACACCAGTTGACATAATTGACTGTCGAGACATAATTTATGTTTGTTGTTCCATATCATCACAATATGAGTTTTAAATTTGTCGTTCTATACTTCTATATTCGTCATGCAGGCAGATGGATTCGCGGCAACTGCAAGAGTGGGTGTTTGTGCTAGTCACCGAGGTTTATTATGCGATAAAACAGTTTTTAAGCATATCCAACAATGGCTCGAAATTACTCCGGAGAATAGCCAGCTAAAGAAGACTTCCAAAGTCATAGATGATATGTAGAAGCAGAAGATGAGCTCTCTCTAAAGCTTGCTTTTGCCGCACCAACACTGTATTCAAAAATATCAGCCGGCAGCAAGACGGCTATTTCAAGTGGGAGTTTAGAGGCTCAAATCAAAACTCATTATATGGATGTGGAATGTGCACTTCCATGTGTAATTTGAAGAGCTTCATTGCTCATTGTTGTATCACCATGTATTGAAACTCTTTAATTTGTAATGTTTAAGTTTATTAGAAAAACTCTCCAAAACTTAATTAGCTTTACTTGTCAATCTTTTTGGGTGCTTTCTGTTCAATTTGACACTTTTTGATTAAAATTTAAAAGGTATTGAGTTCTAAATTCTTGAATTTTCACTCAATGAAGCTTTTTTTTTTTTTTTGACGAAAAGATATTTTCATTTATAGAAATTGTTGTTACATATGAGTTAACAATGAAATTATATCAATAACAGTTTTTTTCTACTCCTTGATGAGATCAAATCGACGTTACGAAAGTTTGCAAATTTATGTACAACTTATATGCTTATTTTTTGCATCTACAACAATAGAACTATAACTGAAAATAAAACTTTCAACAAGGGAAGACGAACAAAAACTTTCAACGAGAGAAAACAAACACAGACTTCCAACAAGAGAAGACAACAACTTATTGAAAAAGAAAACCTAGTGAAAGTATCAAACCAACAACTAGTGTAGATCCATACATGAGCATATAGAAGTGTCGACGAAATTGAATGATAGCAGATGGATGTGTGAAGGAGAGGCTAGTGGTGCCAATGATGAATTTGACAACTGTTGCAAGCCGAATGAAACTGAATATCTCATATCTGAATAGATTCGACTTTTATTATATAAACAAAAATAAATATTGTTATTGGAACCACAGTTGATCAAAAGAGAAAATCATTTATTTTTACTCAAGTGAGAATCGATCGTACCATTACTGATTAAAAGAGATCGTTTTTTTTTTCTTACTTAATTGATAATCGAATCATGATCTCTCGAGGTTTTGCCTTTTTGACAAGTTATGTATGTACCATCTCACCTAAGAGGCTTTGACTATATAATACACGTTGTTGAGGTGTGACGTTAACTATTGACAAATATTGGTATCTAACTTTAAATAAATTGGTTTCTTATTAGTCATTAACTATTCTTCATAAGATTTGTCGAGCTTAAATATTGGGGCGGGGGACGGGGCGCCTGATTATCCCATTTGAGATTAGAGTTAGAGGCGAGTCTAAATATTGAGACCCTTGATTATCCCTTGTACAATTAGTTGAAAAACTAACCAAATTAACTATTGTCAAAAGGAAATAATTTTTTGACATCACGAAACACGCATCAACAGTCCTATGAGCCATTCATATGTGCCTCGAGATACATTCTCCGCATGTAATACACAGGGAACTATGTGGGTACACATCTCAAGTCACGTGCAAACAGCTCAAAAGGTTGACGTGCTCAATGATGTCAGTGTAGCATTTTCCATTATCAAAACACTTGTCAATATAATGTAACTATCCAGAATTGAACTAATAACATCTGCCTTAATCAAAGTTTAATGGGCCTCGACCAATCTGGGTTTGAGCCGAGGAATACTACTAAGCCTTCAAAATTCTTCAGAGTTTAAAAGGACTCTATAGGTAGAGCCGGAGGTTGAGGCCACTGGTTAAAGCTTACGCAACTATTGCAAGTGAAGCCCATATTTCCCACCAAAAAAGAGAATTGGCAAACACTGAAACCTTAAAAAGCAACTGTGATGAGAGCTCGTCTTCTCCAAAAGCGCCGTCTCTGCACTCTCAATCAACAACGACAACAGAGACGATGTCGTCAAAGACCAATCAACCAAGTAACGAAGTCCAACTTCGCAGAATCACTACAAAGCCTCAAAACCCACATCGCCTCCGCAGAGTACATCGCCGTCTCGACTCGCAAGACGGGCTCTTTCGCCGCGCCGTGGCGCCGCATCCTCCCCTTCTTAGACACCGCCGAGACCGCCTATCTCAAATCCAAGGACGCTGCGGAGCGGTTTCAGATTCTGCAGTTCGCGGTCTGCCCATTCACGGTCTCTGAGTCCAAAGTGGTCGCCCACCCGTAAGAGCCCTAATTGGTATTGATTGAAAGTTTGGTGTTTTTTGGGTGGATTTTGGGTGAAATTAGTTGGTTTTTGGGGAATTGTGAGATATTGAATGGTTGATTTGTTGTTCTTCTTGTTGATTGATTGAAAGTTTTGTGTTTTGTGTTTTGGGGTTTGTGGGATTTGGGGGGAAATTAGGGCTTTGTTCGGGAGATTGTGTGATTTCAAATGATTCAGTGATGTGAGATTCAATTGAAGTTTGATGTTTTGGTTTGTGCTTTTTATGTGAGATTCACTTGGAAATGATTCATTTTTCAACTAAATTTGAGAGATTCAATTGAAGTTCTTAAACATTTGTATCTCTAATGATCCATTATATCTTGGTGTTGCTTGATTGAAAATTTGATTTTTTTGGTTTGTGTTTTTTATGCATATTTGTGGGTTCAGGGTGATTTGATGCTATTTGGGTTTTGTTTGGGTGATCATGTGATATCAAATGATTCAATGTTCTTTGATATTCATTGCTAAGACTTGGAAATGCAATTTTTTTTTTTTTTCTTTACTAGGTTTGGGATTGAGGCCTTCTTGTTGTTATTGAGCATTTCAATTGAAGCTCAAACAATTCAAGCTATGATGATCCATCTGTTCTTGTTATGCGTTTTTCATTTTGTTTTCGAATTTGGGTATTCATTGAGATTGTGATTTGGTTCAATTTGATGCTTTGCTTTGAATTTTTGTTGGGTTTTGTGTCAATTTTGGAGGATTTAAATTGTAAAACGTTTTAGAGCCTGTTTGGTGACTCTTCCCAAACTGCATTACAATGTTAGTAGTTATGTTATGTTATTGTTTGTACTTTGTAGTAGCTTATTCCTGAGGTTTCGTCTGTTTGCTATTACATATCTAGATTTGAGAACTTTCGAGTTTTTGTTCACGTTTACCTAGATTATAGATTACCTTTTGGATTGTAAAATCAAATTCTTCAAAATCCAATCGCTCTCCTTGTAAATTAAGATTGCTTTTGAAGGACCTGAATTGTTAAGTTTTGATAATTTTTTTGTTTTTTTTGCAGATACAACTTTCATTTGTTTCCAAGAGATGAGCTGAATGTAGGGATGCCTCCGTCCTACAGCTTTTCATGCCAAACATCCTATTTGACATATATGGCTCGAGAGGGATTTGACTTCAATTCATGCATATACGATGGTAAGCATATCATCTTTGTAAAAACTTTTCACTTGAAATCTCTGATACACAAAAGTATGCTTTATCACTTTCAGTAAAAACTGTACGAAGTATGAATCAAGTAGCAACATGGCTAGTGGCTTGGAAGAACCTTGGTCGTACTCTTAATGAATGGATTAGAAATTGGCAAATAATAGTAGAATTAGATTGAGTCACCTAGGAGGATGGACTAGATCTATTGTATACTGTTACGTTTCCTTAAATTTTCTGTTGTAACTGTAATTCTCATTACTAATAATACAATGGCCGTTTCCTATCAAAAAAATATAAATATAAATATATTAAAAAACTAATTTCAAAGACTTCGTGATGAAACAAGAAATGTTGGAACTTCATATTAATAGTGATCCTCGAATTGCATCATGAATAGGATGAAGTCTATGTTGTATTGGACATTCTTCCTATTGTAATGCATTTGAGATGAAGTATCTAAGATGTTGAAAAAGCTAAATTCCTGTCTTACTCATTTTTACGTGACATCTGTAATTCGAGTCAGTTTTCTTTAAGAGAGTTTCCCACAAAGTTGATAGTTGTATGTGTTAACGATGAGAAACAGTGAGCAGTCATGTTATTTTGGCAAAAAAGTTGATAAAATAGTATTCTGTCTTTTAATCATGACTATGGAAACTGTCTGTCACATGTTTAGCACTGTTGGTCTCATTAATAAAGTAGTAAGGTACAAGTTTTTCAGTTTTCTTTTTTCTTTTGAGCAGGCATATCATACTTATCTAGAGTACAAGAAACTTCCGCCAAAAATCGTCTTGGTAAACCTCTCGGTGGTATCTATCCAATGAAATCATCTTCAACCCATTCAGTTGCTGATTCTCTTTTTTTGGAAAGGATTAGAGCACGAGTTCAGAACTGGATGAATGTTTGCAAAGATAAAAAGGATATTGAAGTACCTGAAGGTGAGTAGGCTTTCGCATTCTCATTTTCACGCCATCCAAGTCCCTTTTTTTTACTTTTTTGTTCTGATTTCAGGTATTGCATTTCGTCTTTGTAGATTCACTTGTCCGATCCCTTAGGAAACTGATCTCATTCTTAGGAGTTGAACTGCATGGATCAAGACCATGCATGAATATAGATGTTTGCAATGAGCGGCAAGTGCAGCTTGCTCTGGAGGTAAATGAATAATTGAATATTATTCCAATTATAATATCCTTGTTTGGTGCAAATTACAAGTTGCTTAGATATTAATTTGATAATTACTTTCTTCAAAAGAAAAAATCGATAATTACTTTAACTCGGGGTCTAGCTTTTCTTCTGGTTTTTGCATTATTATCGCCTCATCATCTATTTTCTTTTCTTTTACTCGTCACAGATGTTGAGCAAGTTTTCCAGTGATCTTGTACCTTTAGTTATACCTGGCAAAAGTGGAGAACCCCAGGCTGTTCGTGTCGTGTTGACTTCTTCTGAGGAAGACAAGAATCTTCTTGAGGTGAGGAGCAGGATTGCTCTGACTATTTTTTTTGTTTTTCCTTAAAATCTCTGATTGCTTGTTTATCTTACGTGAAATAATATTATTTTATCTTAAATGGCAGCGGGAGCTTCAAGATGCTGAAGATGAAGAAACAAGGAAAATACGTGGTTTTCGGGAGGTGATTGATGCAATATCGTCTTCCCAGAAGCCAATTGTTGCCTTTGATTGTCTTCATGGTTTGCATCTCTTACTGTTTATACTCTAAATATTTTGAATCTACATCCGGTTTCTTGATATTGTTAATGATCTTCATGTCATTGGATGCAGAATTTACATTCATTCACTCAAAATTCGTCGCTCCACTTCCACATAGTATGAATGAATTTATGTGCTCATTACTTATGGTCTTTCCGCACATCCTTGATGTCAACCATTTATTAAAGGAAATCAGCCCCCTTAAAAAGGCGAGTAACATTCCTGCAGCATTTGCGCACCTGAGGAGGCGATTTTCTATACCCATTGATATGGAAATTCCTCATCAAGGTGAAACAGTCCGCCCTTTCCGTCAATTGTGACTTCTTTTTCTTTCTTTTTTTTTTTTTTTGAGAAATTCAATTGACTTTCAGTTATCTTCTTCTTTTCTTTTTTTTTTTTTTTTTTTTTCTTCTTCTTCTTTTGAGGAAATGCTGATAGCTTGAAATGTCACATTCCCATGAATCAGCTCCAGATGGTGAAAGCGATAATCACGGACATCATGTACTTCTCACCGTCAATCTATTCGCCAAACTCAGTTCTATTCTGAAAACAACTCATGCTGCTCTCACGGATTTCCCCGTCAACGATGTGGAATCTCTAGAGAGCTACATGAACATCTTCACCCCTAGCTCTGCAGGCCTACCGGAACAACCCAAAGAAGAAAATGTATGGATTAGTAACACTGCGAAGGTCAGCACCGAAGACCTTGTTTTCATCTGGGGCTTTAGACAAGGAATGCTAGCTGAACAATTAAAAAGCTGCTTGTCTGGAACCCACAATGTCTTCTCGGAAGACTTTGATGTCCGGTTAGCGGACAAGAGCTGCGCCATCTTGGTCTTCTGGAAGCCTGGTTTAGCGAAAATATTACTCGACGCAATGGATTCAGGAAGCGTCGGATGTGATTCTTTGAGGGAATTGGTGTCGGAAGGACTGAAAGCGACAGGCTATGAAGCTTATAAGAGGGTTTGCAGTTTGGGGCTTTGGGAGACAGACTTGGCTGATTCTTTTGACAGGAGTTTGACTGAGCAGTTGCAAGAATGCAACAAGGATGCTGACTGTGGAAAGAAAGCTATGGAAGTTTATTGGAGCTCTGATTCAATCAATCTAGATGAGCTATAGCATTCAATAGGTTTAACTTTTTTGTGAAGTAGTGCTAAGAAATTAATGAGTTCTTGATCAGTGGGAGATTTTTCAAGCAGTTCTAAGCATATGAGATACAAAGGGTTGTATGGATAGTGTAGCAAAAGTGCTTTGTTCTATATGTTTATTGTCGATTCGGCTTAAGTTGGGTGGCTAGTTTAAGGTGATTTCTGCACTATCCAATTTTGTTGAAGTGTTACCTGCTAGTGGCTCAGCTCTTAGACATAAATTAATAGGGCGGAGAGCATGCTATGCTATACGGCAACGACAGTGGCTCCATATATGTGGAATTTGGTTCTTAGGGAGAGGAAGATTTGTTTGTTAGACATAACTGGCAAAGGATGCTATTGAAGATTCAAGTCTCAGGTGTCTAAGTTTGGGTTGCATTGTTGCGATTAGTTGGCATTTGTAGAGTTGTCCAATTTGTGAGAATTGGTTCTGCATGTCTTGAAGTTGTATCAGGATGTATCAGTGAGCTAATGAAATAAAATACACATTTCTTGATTAAAAAAAAAAGACAACTTTGTGAGAAATCTTAGTCGGAAAATCAAATTTGGGCAACGAAGAATAAAATCAAATTAATTTTTATATTAAAGGTTTTTATAATTTAATAAAAAAAATTATGGTTCTTTTGTGACCAATTTGGTCTGTTCACTGAATTTAATAAGCTTGTAATTATTTTTCGTGCATCTATGATTGGGATAAAATTGCCTCTTAATGCAATAGGATGCTAAACATCCTCATGCATGATCTTATAACTAAAAAAAAAGGAAGAAAAATTAAAATATAAATTGCAAAATGATTTTCTAATCCATTTTGACACTATCAAATAGCACCGATTGGGTTCGCTCAGTATGATGCTTCGTGTGCATACATCTCAATTTCTCAAGGTGTATTGCAAGTGCGCAGACGTAGTTTATCCATTTGGCGATGTCAAAAGTGGGTTACTTCAGCAAGGCCTATATAAAATATTGAAAATAATGTTTTAACCCACTCTAGATATCTAAATAGGCGCACCAAGTAGGTTGGCACCATACGATGCTCCTGTGCCTCAAGTATGCATCTCAGTGCATATCATGCAACGTCAACCTACTTGATGCGGCTTTCTCGGTGCCTAAAGTGGGACAACATAGTAAGGTCCTATAAATATGGACATTGATAATCTAACACACTTTGGACGCATACTTTGGCATATTTTGTCTTTTAATCTATTTATGATGTTTTGTTATATATAGGGTCTAAATCTAGAGAGACAAAAAAAACTTATAAATAGACTAAAAAACAAAAGGTGATTAAAGTGTGTTAGATTATTTATTCTGTGTTTGGTAGGATGGTTGGCACATGGTCACGTGCCTCGTATAGTGTCGCCGTCATACAAGGAAAACCTGAAACCCAAAATCGCAGAGAAAAGACAGTTTTTGTTTAGAAGACCAAACAAACGCTCTCTCTCTCTCTCTCTACTGAGATTTGACGAAGAGAACAAACAAAGAAATTAAATCACAATCAACACAGCAGAGATCTCCACTGTTCTGTACGTCCTCTTGGTGATGGCGATCGTTCTTCGCCCAAACCTCGCTCCTCCCACCTCCACCTCTCTCGGTAATTTCACCATACTTTTTCATTTCACTTCAATTGTTTCTTTTTTTGGTGAGTTTGATTGAAATGTTCGTTTTTTTGGTGATTTTGGAAAACCCCATTTGATTTGAGACATGGGTCTTTGTGGGTTTTTGTTAAAGTTGTGATCTTGGTTGAAAAAAAAAACCATTTTTTGGTGTATTTTGATGATTTTGGAAAACCCCATTTGATTTGAGACATGGGTCGATGTGGGTTTTTGTTAAAGTTGTGATCTTGGTAGAAATAAAAAAATAATAATAATAATAATAATTAAAAAAATTCAAACCTTGAGTCCTTTGCATGCATGATTGAATTGGGGATCATTTCTAGTTCTGTGTACTGTGTGGGATCAATGATGTGATGGTGAATCACTTTGATTTCAAGTGGGAAGTGATTTGATTTACGATTTGATGGCTGTGTTCATTCAAGTAAATTGTTATTTTATTTACTTGAAATTGGTTACACAATGTATCTTACTTATAATGTTTTTTTTTTTTTTTTTTTTTTTTTTTTGCAGTTCCTTCTAATTATCAGTTTTTCCAAACTGAGAGCAGTTATTGCTTGATGTCACCTGGAACTATGACCAAGTATTCCATTGATGGTAGAAGAGCTTCTGATTTTACCAATATAAGGTCAGTGTGACCCGATTTTAGCCTTGGACACTTGGAGGCATGATTCCTGTTATTTCTCTTGTAGAGGTTTTATTTGGCGAGCTTGTGAAATTCAATACTAGAGGACCTGGTAGAATAGAATTTAAATAGATTAGATGGATGGCCTCTATTATTCTATTAGGTGTATCTTGTTGAAGTTTCTCCATGTTAAGAGAAAATTACTGCGTGTCTATGAGAATTTCTTTTGTTGTAGCTTTTTTAGCTGTTGTGATCTATAATCAAAAATTCCTACTAAGTTAAAAGAAAAATTTTATAAGACCGCAAGTGGGCCAGTTATGCTTTATGGAAGTGAATGTTAGGCGGTAAAGAAACAACAAGTACATAAGATGAACGTAACAAAAATGAGGATGCTTAAGTGGATGTGTGGTAAAACTCGTAAAGATAGAATTAGAAATACATAAAATCAAAGAAAAGTAGGAGTGGCACCAATTGACAAAAGATTAGGAAAGGGCGGTTGCGGTGGTTTCAACACCTCCAAAGATGGCCTACAAATGTCTCCACTAGAAAATTCAATGAGGTAGGGGTTGACCGAAGCTAACTTGGTATGCATTAATTAGGAGGGTTTTAAATGATGATAGCACACCATCAATTGCATTAAACCGACGCATTGGAAGAGTTTGATCTATGTAGCTGACCCCAACTAATTCGAGATTGAGGCTATGTTGTTGTTGTAGCTTTTTTAGCTGCTCTCATTGAATAATCTTCAGTTTCAGCACTATATTATGAGTGAGTAATAAGGATATAATGTTTCACATGTCAACTTTTGAGCTTTTCCCTTATATGAAGAACTTCCAATTGAAATACTTGTTGCCTGCTTTGTATACAGGATATGGTAGCTTTCAACCTACTAAAACCACTGATTTTGCTGCTTCTTACGCTTAAAAATACTGATTTATCTTGCTCACTCAAGATTTGGAGTTACAGTAATTCAAATGTAATGATTAAATATATGTATATTCAGTAAGAATGCTGTTTAAGTGTGTGAGTTCCTTTTAGAATTGTTTTTTTAATGAAGCTTCTGCAGATTTAGGTGCAGAAATCCAATGTTCGGAGCAGCACAAACTCATTGGTCACTTGTTGGACAAGATCTAAGCTCTTCAATAATGCGGGTTACCGCAGATCACTCAGACTCAATTTCAGACACATCTAATTTTATGAAAAGTCATGGCTACCACCCGCTTGAAGAATTGAAAGTCGTGAGACGCAGGAATACCATGCTTACTTCCGCTGAAATGGCAAGGACAACTGTGGAGGTGATACAAATAATATATTTTAGAACAAGAAATTAACATGGGTTAGAAAATGCTTGGAAGGAAACAGAAAATTTATTCTTGGTGAATCTCTTTACGAAAAACTTTAAAACAAATTAAGACACGAGCCTGACTTACGTTCTCACTAGTGATTAGTGACTGCTATCATCTTAGATAATTTTGTTTCAAAGTGCGACATGGGAAGATATCCTCTGCCAGTACAAATTGAATGATACTTTATAATATTCGATGTGAAATAATTGATGGCGAAGATTATTATGTTCTTTGACATAACTAATCTATATTTTGCAGGCTTACAGCACAGCAGTTCTGGTCTTCCCTGGAATGGTACACAACGAACCACATGAACAAAGCTCTTGGGCCGAATTGCACTATGTTATTGATGATTATGGAGGTTTGTGCTACTCCTTTTGAATTATTCTATAACTATCAGTTTTGGTTAATTATGATTTCTATAAATTATAATCATAATCAACCCTGGTTTTTTTTTTCTTGCAACTCTCCAGACATATTTTTTGAAATTTTTGATGACGAGAACATTTTGGAAGATCATTGGGCACTTAATCCTGTGGTAAGGGCAGACTCGTGCGATTTCTTCAAAAAGGAGTTTTACACCATTAATCTAATTTTTTTATTAACTCATTATGAAAAAAAAAATGTACGTGTAATAAAATTGAAAATGTATCTCATAAACTTCACATTAGGCACTAAATGTGAGAAGTTAGGTTAATGGCCTGCATTACATCTTTCAATCCAGCTAATGAGATACATTTTACATTTCTTCTTTTTTATTTTGGACATGAAAGCACTACTTAGTTTGTGACACTCTAGAGTTCCATCTATTTCCAAATGAAGTGTCTCCCAACATTGTTAGTTGCTAGATTTTGATCCATAAACATTGTTAGTCTGTATGGTTTTATATTTCTTTCTTCTTAAGATAGTTGAGATAACATATATTGACCATTGGCTTTGTTTTTTCTTTCAGAATGTCTTGATTGGGATGGATATCCCTTTGCATATGAACAAAATGGAAGCAGAAAATCATAGTAATAGCTCCGACATTGATACTATTGACATTCTATTGGATGATGAAAGTTTTGAGGTCTGTTTTGACTTATTGACATTTTCTTCAGAACCAATTGTTTTGACTTTACCTTACGATTTTAAGAGTTATGATCTAATCTAGTTGATTTTGCTTGTATATTTAATAGGACACAGATCCTGATGCTTCAACCGCTCATGTTGATTGGGGTATGCCTTACAGTTCTCGTCAAGTACATCCTTCATACTTCGCAAAGTGTATGACAAAGGTGATTGTTGTTTAACAGTGGTGATGTGCGTTACCAACGTGCTAGTTTTGTTGAAGTGTCCCATTATTAAAGTAGCTGAATAAAATTAGAATAATCTCCTAATATGATACATGACCTCAGAAGCTATGTCATTTTGGCAAGGTACCCACTAAGTGCCTTGAGGCTTAGGCATAGTGAGGATTAAAGAGACATCAAAAGTTTACAAATTTCAATTAATGTAAATTATTCTTTTTGAAAATGTCATGAATTAATGTAGCGACATAGAAGAGACATCAAAAATGTACCTTTTAAGTTCATTTATTAACTCTTTTTTTTTTTCCATATTTTTACGTGTGTTTGTTGGTGGAAAGACAAGCTTCTTTAAGTTCTATAGTAACTGCTTGTCATCCTAATTTTAACCTTTTCAGACCTTGTTTTATATTGATAATAGTACTTATGGATACTTCTATTCGCTTGCAAATGTTGCGTCTTCAACTTATTTTTCATACCAAGTGATTAATAATTTCATGGGTTACATGGAAAGCCAGCATGTTTTGTATTGACTTTCTCATTTACTTATTTCATACTCCTATATCTTACTGAAGTGGTCACAGTACATATATATAGAGGAACAAATATATGCTCATTATCATATGTTTTCCGTCAATTACATTGCTTTTTCTTACTGGTGCTGTGCAATAGGCAGTCAACTCTAACTATGGGAAACAGATGGAACACCCATCGAATGGAATTTCTATTTTAGGATGCCTTAGACCTGCTATGATGGATGATGAATCTTATGTAAGACGACTCTTCCATTATGATGAAAGCGACATTTACCATGATTGGAAAGGTAATGGTCTTCCGCCACTTTTGTAAATTCTCACTACCTTAGCTAGAGTTTTCTCACATAAGAATCTAACAAAATGGATCATCTAGATTCAAGGCCATATCTTGGCGTTATTTTTGATTAAATAAGTTATTTAACAATGGGAGAATGGATAGTCGTAAAATTAGGTTTTTTTTTTGTTGTTAAAGTAAAATCACTTTTAGGCTTTAAAAAATCAGTTTTTTTTTTTTTTTTTTTTTTTTTTTGATGGTAGTAGCATAATTAGCATTCAGTTATTTCTAATTGAGATTTATGTTGACTGATCAGTAGCATCTGTCACTAATGAAGTTAAATTGTATGCAACCGTTGTTCTTTTCCTCCATGAACAGTAGCTAATATAAGTGTTTTTATATGCAGGTGAACATGACAGAGTAGAGAGACAGCTCCCTGCATCTTATGACTTAATCGGTAATTCAAGTAGTGCTCAAGAATCAGCGTTTTTCTGATCATTACGACATTCTTATTTTACGCTTAGAATAATAGAGAGGTAGCATATTTAAGGAACTCGTACATGTAATTTGAAAATTAACTGTGGATGATTTTTCTTACTCGTTTTGATTTCTTTTGTGAAGAGGATGACATATTAGGAATTAATTCCAAATATGACGGTGCCAACGTAAGCTCAACATTGTTCAAATTAGACATTATGAGGATTGAACTGTTCTCAGTGTATGGCATTCAAGTAAGTATTTTTCATTAATGCGAACAAATATGTTGCTTTAATGTGTGCGTGTAACAACTACGTCTCGGCTTTGTTTTTGGTTTGTTGCAGGCAGCAATCAGTTTGGACGAATTTCAAGAAGCTGAACCTGATTTTCTTGCGCATTCTGCTTCTGCAATTATAGAACATCTTTCTGATGGGGAAACTAAATTTAACACTGCCCTTAAAGCTCTATGTCGAAGGAAGGGCGTAGACGTTGAGGTAACATTTTTCTTTCTTGAGCTGTTCGTATGTAATCTTCTATCGCTATATTGTTCTTCCATCCCAAAGCAAGGCTCCAATTTTTGCTTAGTTTTGGCACTTGTTTTTCTATCACATATGAAGAAGGCTATCTCGAACAAAGCTTATATGCCCACTTTTTAAAATGTTCTGGGTATTTTGATATAGAGAGCAAAACTTATTGGAGTCGACAGTCTTGGCATGGACGTACGAGCGTTCTTAGGACTGGAAGCTCGAACGCTTCGTTTTCCATTCAAAGCTCGGGTAAGAAAAACAGAACTTTGATTTGCACTTACGATTACATCGATTACCTCTTGCTCGTTGTTCTTAAGTTTATGTACTTCTAGTTTCCCGAAATGGCCAACTACAATTGCTTGTTGATTTAAGCTTTGATGCATTTTTCAGGCAACATCAGAGAGTGCTGCTGAAAAGAAGATCCAACAAATGCTCTTCCCTCGGCATATCAGGAAAAAATTTAGAGCTCCATACGAAGGATGAACCGATGAATTTCATATAAAATCGATCACCTAACGTTCTAAATTTTGATCTTCAAATTCTTTCAAACAGTAAGATCCCTTTGAATCTCATTCTGATGTATTTGAGATGTGCCTCATTTCTTTCGTCTTCCGCGATATTCCATGTTTTTGCTCTCTGAATACCATTAACTAACTACATTTTCGACAGCTTCGGTTAGGTTTTCTACGTGTAACGCAAAACCTGTGACGTACACAAGCCAGAAGGTTTGGCACGACAAAAATCGCAGAGAGATTATTCTTTTAGTATTTCGTCATCTTGCAATAAGGGATCATGAGCAAAGGATTTCTCCCATTCATGTGCGTGCTAATCTGATAGTCTGACATGTGAACCATATGATATATATGTTGGTTATCGACTTATAGAATATTTATGTATGAGTCGTTGGGTGGATGTTTATGAAGTTAAAATATTAGAATGGCTGTTGTGCAGTTGAGATCAATTCATTTTCTTTCAATGAAGTTTCAACTACTCCCTTCGTTCCATATCAGGGGAAGTTTTTTTTGTTCCACAACATGTCACGTTAGGAAATCAATGAAGTATTAAATGCTACATTTTCAATTTTAACCCTATTCTACTTAATTAATGACACCATCAATTACTCTTTTTTACACAATACCTATAATAAATGAAGTTATTTACGATAGGGTGATTTACTTTTTATTATAAAATTTTAATGGTAATTAATCGTCACCTTAATTCTTGTGCAAAAGTCAAAATAATATGAAACGATGGAATAGTATAAATGAAACTTGATGTACTTCCATTAGTTGGAGGCTTATGAGTACTGACAGTCTCTTAGGCCCAAGACACTAATTAAAACAAGAGCATTTTTTTTTTCTTTTGTTTTTTGAAAAGCAAGGAGCTCCATCAATGATCTGATGATGCAGTGTTAAATTCGTGAAAATCAGGGTTAGCGAATGGACACAATTTCTCTTAATCAAAGGCCTCGAGTTGGAAGAAAATTAAATTATACAATGCTTGTCTCATCTTTGAATGCCTCACAAAAGGTTTTTGAAAGTCAACTTTATGACAATTAAAATTAGCGAATCAATATATCATATGTTTGGTCATGTTCCATTTAATGTATTAAGGCCATTAATTATTAATGAATTTCTATTCCTTCAATAAAAAAATAAAAAAATAAAAAAAAAAAAAAATAAAAACTCGAACTCAAATTAGTACTAGCGAGAAAGAAATGCAACAATGCAAGACATTTATTTCCACCTTAAAATTTTCCCTCTTTGAGTCCAATTTACCTCAAAGAAGAAACCATTTACAATCTAAATACTTCCAAGACATTTAAACCTAGAGGACTAATTAACCTACTCGATAAATATTTCCTTTATTCTCTAGTTTGCCCTCTCTTATTAGAAACAATGTAGAAAAATGGTAAAAATGGATTGGTGTGTATGCATCTTGGCGACTGCAGGAACAACCTTTGGCAGTAGCTTGAGTTCACAATGAAATGTGTGAAAAGTGCTATCCTTGTGGTGAGGATAGACTTCTTCTCTTTCGCTTTCGAGTTTTTACAGTCTTGAAGATTTCTAACATTGGGAGTCTTTTCTGCTGCTGCGTTCGTTGACATCAACTAGTAGATTGAACGGAAAAAGATTCAGGTTTAACGTCGGATCTTTTTGAACTGCGCATCTTTGGCCCTTGATCTTGACCTTCACTGCCAACTTCTATGTCCTTTTCCTTGATTTCTTCAGCAGTTTCTGCCTCTACTTCAATTCTGGCTCTATCCTCTTCTTTAGAACCCCTGTGGAGAAAAAGGCAAATCAACAACATTCGTGCTTTAGATTGCGTCTCCTACGGAAAAGTTTCACAAAAATCAAATATTCGTGCTACAAGTAAGAGATGGAATGGCATAAACCAACTCAAGCAACAAAAGATCGGCTCTAATGTAAATTGCCAAAATTTGGCCCAAAAAATGAGCATAACCGACAGTGAGTTTCGACTTCTTTACAACCTCACTTGGAATACATGCAACTTTAGTGCAAAGGAAAATGCTTTAGTGACCCATTTAGGAGTACAGTTTTGTGCACCTAGCTGACGTGGACAGTGGGCCCCACCAACTGTCAGTGAGACAGCGGGACCCACTGGGTGCACAAAACGGTGCCCTAACTGGGTCACTTTAGTGGGCTCCTAGTACAAATGCTTCCTATGACATTCTGTCTCGCAGGTTTTCCGCCAAACAGGAAATCCGCAGATACTAAAAAAATAGTTAGTAAAGGCTAACAACAAACCTTTTCAGACTTTCGGTTATTTACTAGGTTCACAAAGATAGATAACTTAGGATTACGTTATGAAAAACTAAATATGAAAGTGTAGCAGGAAGAGAAAAAAAATATGAATATACCCAGAATAAATAATAAGACCAATTGCAACGGCACCAAATGCAATGTAGTACATCCAATCCACCTGAAATGAAAAGAACCATTAGATTAAGAGATGCTTATTCAAATTAGGCCAAAGCAATTAAGCAAGTGATCAATATAAAAGGCCGTGTCAAACCTTCTCATGGTATGCAAAGATGCGGATCAGAACGGTCCACATGTCTGCTGTCAGCAGTGAGAGATTGAGCATGGTAGAGCCACTGATCTGAGTAGGCACAGAAGAGAACATCAGCACTAATTATTCCACAATTAGAAAACAGCTTCTGTTGACAATGATATTTAAAGGCTCAACTAATCAGCATTCTCAAATTCCTATACCTCGAAACTTTCACATATAAACTTTATTCCACGGAAGTTTTGTATATTTCCAGTTTCAGAGTTCAGATCCAATTGAAGTAATAATAATGACATGAGATTCATGAAGATCCAGCCTATATTCTAACTGGAGCCAAAACCATCCAAAGTCTGGCTTTATGTTTGGGTAAGAAAACCAGTAAAATGTCATCTAACTGAATCTTGATCATGGCTTGGGCATTCAAATTAAATGACAATAATAGAACGAATTATTTGCAGTTACAATTGCCGATCTCACATCAGTCCTTGTTAGATAGCCAAGACAAGGAAATTAATATAGCAGTCTCAACCACACCTCAAAGAAGTGGACTCAAATATTGGGCGACCATAGGGTCTTAGGAGTAATCAGGGTTAAACCAGAGGCCCATGGTTATAAGATAAAAAGAATTGATGCCTCCATCACATACCTTAAGTAAGATAGGAACTGATGAGTAAATAAAAAACATTGCAGCGGCAAATCCGACAAACGGAAGCACCTGGAGATATAAACATGCATCCACATAAAAAGCCGTCAAAATCAGTGAACACTAATTGCAGAGAATAGTTTTAACAGCAAATAATGCATTAGAAGAAAGGGATTTCTAAGATTAATATCATGGTAGACAATTGCAAATGTACATCCAAAAATAAGTCATGATGAGGGGAATTTTTGTAAGAACAGTGCTTGAATGCTCAAAAGGGTAAAAAAATTTACTTAAATGAAGTCATGAAAGGCATTTCCAAGATTCTCATTATGCTATCTTTACTAGGTTTACCCAACATCCACCTAAGCATCCTCATTTTTACTACACTTATCTTATGCATGTGTTATTGTTTCTTTACCGACCAACATTCCATAAAGCATAGTTGGCTTAACTGTGGTCTTATAAAAAAAACTTTTAGCTTAACAGAGATATTTCGATCACATATCACACAACTGTTCCCCTCCACTTCTTCCAACTCCACTTCTTCCAACCAGCTTAAAGAGTGTAGGCTTTAAGAACTAATATGAGCCCAATAACTTTATACTCATAAGGAGGTTCTCAACACAAACTACAGGGAATATTTGATAGTTCAAAAACTATTAGTCTATTATATGTTCTTGAGTTCTCTAAAACAGAACAGAAACCAGTATGAGAGGAACTCACCGCACCAGTTGACCATTGAATAGATTGTAGTTCCTTGCGCTCAAGTATGCTTCTGTCGAAGTTATCAAGGAAGTACACCTTGAAAAAAATTAGAATAAATGCTGAGAGATTGACTTCAATCGATGACGATAATAAAGCTTTCCATCCGGAATTGCACAGTATTACAAATAAATCAATGGATTATTTTAAGGTGAAAGCTTGTTTGTCACTCGTAAGATGAATGAAGATTAGCAAATTTTCTTTTTTACTTGAGGTATGTGTCATAAAACTAGATACAATAGCCACAATCCCAAATTAGTTGGGGAATAAAACTCAAATGATGATAGACAAAAATGGCCCAGTGAAGGATACATTTGACAACCACTGATGATAGCTCCAAATAGACCCAGCATTGCCATGAGCTCAACCCTTTCAGCACTTTTCACCAGAAATTCCTGCATTCAACACATGAAACAGATCTGTTGGGCAACAATAGTGAAACGAAATCGGGCATTTATAGAAGAAGTAGATTATGAAGACCTACTAAATGGAAGAGAACTGTCAAACCTATACTGTATAGAATATGTGTTCACATGGTACGACACCTTTCAACTCAATGCAACAAACCATATGGTAAATCAAGCAGCAAAAGAAGATGTCAACAGACATACAGTTCTAGATATTATGCATACATAGCATGTGTGCATCCTTTTAATATAGACCTATAAATTACACTCTTGGCAGAAGCAGATGGTTATTAATTTCTCCAATATATTGCTACAAAAAGGCTCAATTTCTTCATATCTTGCCTACACTGAGTAAGCATTTGAAAAATGACTTTGAATATGTGAAATAATTATTTCTGTCACAAACAAAAATCTGAAGGACCTGAGTAGATTCAAGGTCATTGAAAACAAAGAAGAGCAATCACAAGACTGCTACATTATTGAAACCGAAGATATGGAAGCACTGAAACTGATATTTAGTTTAACATTAATGGAAAGTGAACAGTCTGAACATGGCTGAAAATATACAGTCCACTGATGAGACTGTAACTTTTGACTTGCTTGTAAAAAGAAAATTCCGTAAATGGTCTTTTAAACAATCAGTTCAAAAAAAATATGAAACATATAGCCTTTCAACATAATTCTGTATACACACCTCACTAACATTACTGACTGCGTACAGTGTGGCCCCAGCAACCACGATCAAATCTCCCTTAACAGGGTTTTTCCCACCTACAAATCATTAAAACAAGTAGTGAGAGATGCAAAATACATGTACCCTTTACATCTGACCTCAACGCACTCCAATAGTACAACAGGAATGAATTAGTTGTTCACTTGCTAAATCTCTATCTGAATGTGATTAGTCGCAACTTTCAGATGTAATGTGATGAGGGAAAACAAATGACCCCATTGTGCATGCTGGGTACTACTATGAGTAAGAAAGAGATTATGGATTATAATCTACATGTCCACATAAATTCGCTATGTTTATGTCTAATTTCACATTGATACATAAAATGCTGGTAAGCACTATTCACCTGCCCGATCTTTTGCATGAACATCTGAAAAAACAACTGTTACAAGTCCAGCAACACACACTGCAACACCAAGTAATCTTCTATATCTATATTTTTCTTTCAGAAAGAACCACGTGAGAAATATAACAGATGGTATTGTCCAACAATCCAACAGCATGACACTCGTCAAAGATGTATACTGATAGGCCTTCACCACTGCATAAAAAAGAAGTAAGCAATTACTTATTCGAACCATAAAACCCAAAAAGAATGAAAACTGGACAGAGCAAAGTGTACAAGGCTACAAGCAAGTCCACCATGCCAAGTATTATACGCTAAGCATTACATGACAGATAAGCTGATTGGAATTTTAAGAAAATGGAAACGCAACAAATCCTTTAACATGCCAAACGTGGAGGCAAAGTAACAGAAATGAGAACCAGAAGAAGGAAAGAAATTAAAAAAGCTAATCATGAAATTGACAATCACATGCAAGTTGCAACAAATTACTACAAAAAGATAGTTGCAAACTGAATAATTTAATAGAACAAGTAATTCCCAAGTTTATATGTAGTGACCAGTGACTTCAGCAAAAGAAGCATGTTATTAGCTAAAAGAGGCCACTAGAAGAATATTCCTCATAAAATCACCAGCACATGTAGGTTGCTAAAATAGGAACCATAATATGCCTTACCAAGAAAATTGGCCTCCACATCCACCAAAGCGAGCAGTAAATAATAATACCATTTCGCCTGCATAGAAAAGATCAAACAAAAGAAATAATTAAAATTTTAAAATAGCAAACGTGGTAAATGACATGGGCAAACATCTTCCATGAGACCAGCTTAAAAAGACTAAAAGAAAAACAGAATAAGAGGCAAAGACAATCATAAAGATCATATCGTATATCAGCGACCAGCTTGCACAAAAAGTTAGAGGCCCATTGATCTCCTCAAAAAGAAGACATCATATTGAAGCACTATTTCCTATACTCTCTTTATTCAAGCCCTTTTCTTAGTTCAAAACTTCCGATTTCCATAAAACATTATCAATTTATATGTGCTCACTTCGAGAAATTAAGCTTCAACAAACACCATCAATTTCTCTGTGCTCAATTCAAGTAAGAAAAACACTAGAAGCAAAAAGAAAATTCCATAAAACATAGACAATAAAGTGCTTGTACCCTGTTGACCCGTTCACCAATCGACCAAGACATTCAACCAGAGGTCCACAACTCATTAATTCTCACAAAAAAAAACTTAAAATTGGAGATTGAACACTTACCTTCAGCTTCGTCCTCCGATAAATTAGTATACTTCCATACACAATTGCCAGAATCACATAATTTGCCAAGGACTGCGACGTCGGCGCATTGATCCCTATACAATTATACAAGAAACTTAAAATAAACGACATATGCATCTAATCAAATCAACTGAAAGAGTGCCAAAAACAGCAGAACAACCAAATGCGAACAAACCGATGAACATACACACCGCGAACAACAACCACTCCAAATCAAACAAACGAGCAGAACTGGAGAAGTAATACCTCCAAAAACGAACTACTTAGAGACTAAATCAATTAACTAATACACGGTGAACAACAACAATTCCGATTTTCCAAATCAAACAAACAAGGAAAACTTGAACTACTCCAGACTAACCCTAGCTCTTCGACCGATCTTCGAACCGCAAAGCCATCAAATCGTTCATTCAACAACCAAACCAAATCCACCAACACGCGATGCGGCGGCGGCGGCGGCGGCGAAAAACCAACACAACAAGCATTCCAAATCAACCAAACAAGAATCGCAAAAACAACTCAGAAACCAAACCCTACCTCTCCTGGCGAGTTCCGAAGACGAGAAGCCAGTGGAGGTGTTCAACAGAGAGATGAACTGCCCCAGCGCGAGCGCCACCAGCGTCTTCTTCGTCAAGAATCCTTTGAAACTCACCATCTCTTCAACAAATACAAAACCGAAACCCTAGAAAAGCGAGAGAGCGATGAAATCAAATCGCCATTTTTGTGCTTCGCTTCGCAGAGCATTCATAGAGAAGAGACGAAGATTTTTATGAACTGAGACGCGGCACTGGATTACCGAAACTCCCGCTACGTCCTCCAATGTGTTAGCTGGGGCCCACCACTGTGGGGAGTGGATCGGACGGACAGGATTTGATCTTCGGAGTTTGTCCCGTCAGTGGGTCAGTGGAGTGGACGGTGGAGGAAGTGGGAGAGTGAAAACAATGTTTTAAGGGCCCGTTTGGTGTGGATTTGACTTCGTGTTGAATTTGGAGGAGATGGAGAGTGGACGGACTTACGTGGCAAACGGGACACAAAAGGACGGGAGTAGGGCCCACATGCCTAAAGTGGCCCTGAGCATGGCACAAGGTTAAAAGTGACTTGGATAGTTACGTGTCATTTAAGTTGACAGCATTTCATTAGCAAATGATTCTCCTGCATTTTACCAACTAAATTTATGCCTCTTTACTAATTATTCTCATTACAATTACATTGTTACGATGAGTAATCTTGATCTTGTTAAAAGTGCAGTGGATAGATAGACCTAAACAATTAGGATAGACGTATAGAACATGTATAGGTCACAAAATTTATCATGAACTTATAAAATGTAGATAAGTCTAGTGAGCCACAACTATCAAGTTGATCTGCAGGGTTTTTTTTACTTACTTTAGTGAGAGTCGAACCTCGACTTCCCGAGGTTTTGTCTTTTAATTTGGCAAGTTATGTCTTTTACTATCTCATCAGAGATGTTTTGATAACAAACCTGTGTTATTATTAGAATATGCATTAAATTTAATTTTTTTACCAAAATCTATAATGAGTTGTGAATAAATATTAATTTAGGACGTAGTATTTGTTACAAGTCATTCACAAAACTTGAACTTTATAATCCCTCAAAAAAAATAAAAAAACTTGAACTTTATATTCATTTGGCACAGCTAGATTTAAGGGTGCATACAAATTGCACTAATTTGCGGATCCGGTCAAATTCGAACCAATTATCACTATTTGGATGGATTTTTTGATCCATTTGATTGGATTGGATCGAAAAATCACTAATCCGGCTAGACTGGATCGGATTACGGATCCCACATTTTAAAACTGCGGATCCAATCCGTTTATCACATCAACATATACATATCTCATCATATGTACTATAGCATCTCGAATAACATTTACTCAAACTATCAACTTTAAACTATATAACATCTCAATGACTTTGTTTGTTCTTACCTATTTTATTATACTTCAGACATTTTTTTGTGAATTGTATGTTGCAATGTGTACTTTTTTTGTGTTTTTGTTTGGGTATACGATAGAGTTTGTGGATGGCATTTTTATTTTTGTCGGGACTTGCATTTTGAAAGTTTTTGTGATGACAAATTTGTGGGAAATATACTACATATAGATTTGTGGAATGTATGTTGTAAATTTGTCAATCATGATATGCATAATTTTTGTGATTCATTTTATTAAATTTAATTTCATAAATTTTTGGATAGAAAAATGTCAATCCGTGAAACTTGATCTAGTCCGGTTCGTATTTTACAAATTGGATTGAGTTGGATTGATGAATTATTTGGACTTAGATTGGACTGTAATTTTTCAATCCATGATAATTGAATTAGATTGTAAATTGATCCTGATTAAATTTGATCCAATCCGTGTGCACCACTAGTTAAATTTTATTAGCCACGTAAAAGTAATATATTCTTTTTGCTTCTTGAGATGTAGACTAATAGAAACCGCTAATATGGACTTTTTCATATATATAATATGTTCTTTATCATTTCCATCACTCTTTTTGAGCTTATTTTTCTTTAACTAAACACACAACGGCTGAAAGGCTGGCTTTTGGCATGATTGGAGAGGACAAATTCCATACCATTATGTAGCAAGGCTTTGACCCTTCAAAAGCATCTTAGAATAACAAATATAAATTCTCAACCTCACCTTACGCATTGATATGTCTGGACACCTAGAAAAGATTATGGTGAAACGTTACGTTTGCAGAGATGCTTAAAGTTAAATGCTTCATTCTTGCATATATAGGGAGTTTACCTATCCACAATATAATTTCTAATTAAAATAATAAAATAAAATCTCATCTTTGCCTTCGTTAATTCCGGCCCTACTTAATTCCGGACTAGGAGCGTAGGTAAGACTACAACTATAGTGTTTTGACACACCTCAAGATATGTTTGCATGGGAAACAATGATGCATGGCTTATATTAGTTGAGATTGTCGCGTTGTCAAGTTGTTGTGCATTTTTCCTAAAAAAAAAAAAAAAAAAAAAGTTGTAGCACATATATTTTGTTTTACTTCAACAAGTCGGATCCACAAACTCCTTAAACTTTACTTTATGACAAGAGATGTCGCATTCATCACAATAAAAATATTTTGTTAATTTTTTCTCTCGCAGACACAACATCCGCAAACCACTTTTAACTTATAGGTAGAGAGTTTTAACTCAAAAGGTCTCGATACTAGTTGAAAAGAAAAAATTAATTGTATACTTCCTTTTGAAGTATTCTTTAATCGATGTAGGACTAATTTCGGTCCACACATCTTCAACATACTTTGGCTTCTATTTGTGTACTGGTACTGTGATTTTTGGAGACTGGTGTGGCAATTGGCAAAAATACTTGTAAATGAACAAAATGAGAACATGAAAAACTCAATTAATCATTGACAATTTCTAAAGAAATATTTTAGAATAACACACCCCCTAACTGCACAACAAATGCACCCCCTATAATATCCTACATATTTTGTACGACGCAACGTGTAAGATCGCATTCCGAGATAAGATATGGACGTCTGATGTGCAAGGGCGTGTATGCATTCTCTATTGTGCGGTAAGGGGTGTTATTATTCTAAGCATTTCTCATTTGTATAAGTATGGTTATGAGATTTTAGTGTCCAACTTCAAATTAGGATACCTGAGTTATTAAAAGCAATTAAAAGCAATACAAGTTTGCAAGGATTGGAGACCGTTTGTGTATATATATATATATATATATATATATATCCGCTTACTTCAAATTCGCTTTAATATGTGCACTGTATAAGTGGGGGAGCTCTCAATTTTAATATTTTCATTTATAAGACTCGAACCGAGTCTTTAGTTAAAAGGACAACTTCTCGTTGGGGGCAAGCAACCATTCTATGACACTTTCATTTCATCATTTGCATTCGTTTCTCTCGAGCGAGGATCTATGAGTTGTAAACTTGGAGTTAAAAAGGGCCAAGGTAATTGGGGTGGGTTTCTGCCACATTAATTTTCTTTTGGCCCATGTCCAAGTCAGATTGAAGATGGGCCAAATCCGCTGGACGGTCGAGTGAGAACCCCAAAAAATATTTTAATATTAAAAAAAGGCCTAATACGTAAATACTATATCCTTTAACGTTTGAGGAATTTTGTAAAAATATTTTGATTCTAACCTTACATTTGAAATGAAATTGTATCCTTTCAGTCTTAATTTTTCAGTTTTACCCATCAATAATGGCATGACATTAAGAAAATATAAAAAATAAACCATCTTTACTTTTTTTTTTTGAAAACAAACCATCTTTACTTTTTAAACCCAATAAACACAACATTAAACATTTGCAATTAAGCTTTTCCCAAATAATGCTATTTGGAAAAAATAGCATAATATATTATGTTTTTTTTTACTTAAGCATAATATATTATGTTATTTATCCATTAATAGGGCAAATAGCATAACATATCCTAAATTTAAATTTTTTTATAAATTTATTCTAATGTTTCAATTTTTACAAATTTATCCTAACGCTTTAGGTTTTCTTACAAATTTATCATAACGTTTTAATTTTTACAAATACATCATAAGGTTTTATTTTTTTTTATAGATTTATTCTAAAAATTCTCCATTTCCAACCTTACATTTTATAGCCCATAATATCCATAACATGATGAATTGAAATAAATTCTTCCCATTTGCAACAACATAATTAAAAATAATCCCAAATTAACTCATATTTATTCTTATGATACCATTTACACAATTTCAAAACGTTAGAGCATCTCCAATGGAATGTGGATTAGATGTCCATGTGTGCCACCAAGGGCTAAATAAACATTGGAGTGAAAAAAACCTCTCAAATGGAATGTGCATTGTAACGGCCCGTTATTCATTAACACCATTATTATAATTATTCAGATTAGGACGACACGTGGACGCCGTGTAGAGACTAGATCTGAGACTGACTTAGGTAATTGACTGTTTGTTGATGGTTGACAAATTCTATGATGTATTTTTATATCATTTGTGTAAAATTCATCATAGGTGTGTGTTTACATTATCTTGTCGGGCAGGTTGAGAGTCGGGGTTTCGTGTCGTGAGACAGGCCAACGCAGGAGTTCGATAGTTGTGAGGCCGGGCGTTGGGATTTGATTAGATTAAGTTGGTTAAGCATGACTAAGGTTGAGGATTTAACGTAAATGAAATTTAAATATAAACTTAGGTTAAAATTCAATTAGTTACACTAAGTGTGGGACCGCCTCGGGAAGCGTGCCAGACACGGAGCACGGGGTGCCAGGTAGTCGGGAAACTAGTGTGACCTTATTCACAAATTTATGGAATTTATTTGAAGGCTTAGTAAATTCATACAATTCGAATCAAAGGATAAAATACAAATCTTATAGTTGTAGCTGAATAATTCAATATCTTTAGGATTATTCTTGAGATGCACAATAGAGAGGATTAAGGCAACCAGTGTCATGATAAGGTGTCAAGAAGCTGGAGTGACACAAAGTGATTAGTGACCACATGACAGTAACGGTCCGAATTTAATTCGTCGTTATTTGTGACATATTGCAGACGTGGCGGACAGCTCAGACACCCGTGGGACCCGCAGCTAGGCTAGAGCGCGCTTGGAGTTAGGTAAATAGTTATTTTGTATGTTGTTTTGTTTAATTTGCGATGTTTATGTTAAAATAGATTAAACGACATCACGATGTGTGTAATTATATTTTAATTGACGTGTGAGATTGTGTGTTAAGTATTCGCCTCGATATGCGTGTCGATGTGGGTACCGAATAGACAAAAAGATGAAATATTAGGCCGGGGAAAATATTACACATATTAAATGAATTAAATATGATAAAAATGGTAAATTGGTGGGCGCCTAGGGACATGCAGGGTCGTGGTCGACATGCGTGGGTGGTACAGTGGTGTGCACGTACGAGTACGCTCGTTGGCCCGCACGACAAAATTGTAGGTGCGAAAACATAGGTGTGTATATATATTTATAAATATATATATATATATATATATAAGTAGTGTTGTGAATTGAATTGAGACTTGCTAGAACTAGAGAAGGAAAGTAGAAGAACTATGAACTTCTACTACTACAAAGAACTACAACTACAAAGTAGAAGAGGAGAAATGAGAAGTTGAAATGAAAAGTTGTACAAGAAATGAGAAGTTGAAATGAGAAGTTTTACAACTTCTCATTTCAACTTCTCATTTCAACTTCTCATTTCTCCTCTTCTACTTTGTAGTTATTTGTAGTAGTAGAAGTTCTTAGTTCTTCTACTTTCTTTTTCTAGGTCTAGCAAGTCTCAATTCAATTCACAACACGTTATCAGCACGAGCTTGCTCTAGTATTAAGGAGATCTTAAAGTTCAAGAAGGCTTGTTAAGGAGATAAAGCTAGGAAGGTATAACTTTTATGAGTTCGGTTTATTTCTATATTATCTTGGTTGCTTCACTTTTATATGCATACTTTATTCATATATTACGCATTATAACGTCACCGATTGCGAAAGTATGCTCTGTAGTTGCGTCTTGTACGATCTTCTACATCAGAAATCAAAAGTCAATATGTGACATAACTAGTTTTCCCGCTATACTACAAACGATTAATTATGCTCCATTCTTGATTTTTTATATTGCAAATAGTGTTATGAGTTTGGGTTGATAGTGAGTAAGCCTTGTCCCCGGTAAAGCTAAACATTGAAAGGGAGACGGGTTATCCTGTTCGAGGAGGCATGGTTTTAAGTAGACTTCGTCTCGCCACCCAATCTGGAGGTTGTCCCACCAACTCATACAAGTATTACATTTTGCGTATTTATAATCAAGTTGTGAACATATATTTAATGGTATATTATCTATCTTGTATAAAAAGAAAACTATTTAGTTTATCCTTATTTTCATAAAAAATTTATTTAATTATAATTGAATTAATTACTTTAACAATATTGGCAATAATAATTACTTGTTAAGGCAATGGGATGCTCAAATTATATATAAAACATCTATGCAAGACTATGCGTATAATACTAATATTTATTCGTCAAATATCTCTTTAGAGATTTGAAAAGTGAATATTTCACTTTATATTATCATTTCACCTCATGGAGCTATCTATATCAAGACCAAAATTGGTGATGCTCCAAAAGGCTCAAAATGAGTGGCTGGGTCTCACGCTACAAAATTTATATCAGTCAAATATCATTTATTATTTTGCAATTTTAATTACCTCTATGTTGAGGCTATGCAGAAGTATGACTGATGAGACAAATAAAAGCCACGTGGCTCGCCTCGATATATTACCGCAACAAATTATCGAGTGCGTACGTCAATCCATTAAGTATTAATAATGGATTGAATTCTTGTCTCGTAGTAGCTGAGTAAAATAATGAGATATTATAAATATAATATCACTCTCGTCCAATTGGTTCAACTTCAAATTAAGAAGCATATGTTGCATACTATGACCATGGTTGCAATACCAAATTACGGACGTGGAAAAGGTATGGTACAAGTCATGTTGATAATTCCACTGAAGGTTGAAATAAAAGTGGTGCACCTCTAGAAGAGGTAATACATTATTGACAATGGACGCTCATAATTGTGACACGTTTTCGTCACATATGAAAGGCTATCGCTTAAATATTGTCATATATACAATACCCAAATATTATTGTGATATTTTACCATGCTTTTGTTAAATGTAGAAGGCAAAAATTTTATATTGAAAGTGACTAATGATCCAAAAAGTTTGAGATATTCGTGTTTTATTACGAAAAGTGTATTTCTTTAATACTATATTGTTTTTCAATGTAGAAATGGATCATCAAGTTATTTGTACAGATTATGGCGATATATTTCTTGTTGATTGCGCTACAACGCACACTATACTCAAAAGAAGAGAATATTTCTCCAATTTGAACTTAATTGAGGCTAATGTTCAAATAATATCTGACATCTCCAATTTGATTAATGGCTCTGGAAGAGCAAATATTATGTTGCCTAGGGGAACAACAATTCATGTTGACAATGCCTTATACTCTGAAAAATCCAAAAGAAATTTACTCAGCTTTAAAGATATTCGACAAAATGGATATCACATTGAAACCATGAACGAAAATAATAGAGAATTTCTTTATGTCACATTGGTTTCAAATGGGAAAAAAGAAATGTTAGAAAAATTATCAGCTTTATCCTCTGGATTATATTTTACTCATATAAGGCATGTCGAAACGAATATCGTCTTAAATAAGAAAATTAATGATCCAAAGACATTCATTTTATGGCATGACCGGCTTGGTCATCCAGGATCATCAATGATGCGAAGAATAATTAATAATTCGCATGGACATCCTTTAAGGAGTCACAAAATATTTTCAGCTGGTGATTATAATAGTGCTAGTTGTTCTCAAGGTAAATTGATAGTTAAATCATCCCCAAGTAAAATTGTTGTGGAATCCCCAGTTTTCTTAGAACGCATTCAGGGAGACATATGTGGACCTATTCATCCTCACTGTGGACCATTTAGATATTTCATGGTTTTGATAAATGCATCAACTAGGTGGTCACATGTTTGTTTGTTTTCGACCCGCAATGTTGCATTTGCTAGACTTTTAGCGCAAATCATTAAGTTAAGAGCACAATTCCCTGACAACCCAATCAAGACCATCCGTCTTGATAATGCCGGGGAATTTCAATCTCAAGCATTTAAAAATTATTGCATGTCTATAGGAATTACCATTGAACATTCTGTTCCACATGTGCATACCCAAAATGGTTTGGCAGAATCTCTAATCGAACGCATTCAATTAATTGCCAGACCTTTAATCATGAGAACTAAGCTATCAACTTCAGTTTGGGGACATGCAATCCTTCATGCAGCATTTATCATTCGTTATAGGACTACTGCATACCATGAACATTCCCCCATGCAACTCATTTTAGGTGAACAACCAAATATTTCACACTTAAGAATTTTTGGTTGTGCAGTGTATGTTCCTATACCACCTCCCAATAGAACTAAGATGGGTCCACAACGAAAACTTGGGATTATGTTGGATTTAACTCATCGTCCATTATAAGATACCTTGTGCCCTTAACAGGGGATTTATTTACTGCACGTCGTGCTGATAACGTGTTGTGAATTGAATTGAGACTTGCTAGAACTAGAGAAGGAAAGTAGAATAACTAAGAACTTCTACTACTACAAAGAACTACAAAGAACTACAACTACAAAGTAGAAGAGGAGAAATGAGAGAGTTGAAACACCAAGTTGTATAGTTGTAGTCGTAGTTCAACTTGGTGTTTCAACTCTCTCATTTATACAACTTGGTGTTTCAACTCTCTCATTTCTCCTCTTCTACTTTGTAGTTGTAGTTCTTTGTAGTAGTAGAAGTTTTTAGTTCTTCTACTTTCCTTCTCTAGTTCTAGCAAGTCTCAATTCAATTCACAACAAGTAGTTATATATACATATATATGGAAATCAGAAAATAAATAAATAATTGTGAAATTACCAAAAAGGGTATGTGATTGTTTAGAAAAAGTGGATGGACACAAGGGCATTTTGGTCATTTTTTCATTAACCGCCTTTTTCTTCTTTGTGCTCTACATTGGATTACATCCTCCATTTTATCTTTTTAAACCTTATTAATTATCCATTTATTGATTAAGTTGTATCGAAGTCAAATTATATGTTAAAGCATCCAAAAATCCTTAATAAACACAACGGAAGCCATACTAACATATTTACTCAGATAATAATACTATAAATGTGTAACCTAAACCAATAACCTAATGTGGAAAACCCATGCACAACCATAAGTACCTCTGAAATCACCAAAAAGTTCAATATATATAAAGTTTCTCCAAAACCCCAAACCCATAATAAAACAAAGTAAGTATAATACAAACGTACGAGTCAGGCTATCCCTGTTCAACAGTACTCTGGCAGTTTGCCCTTGCCCCTACTCGTACTAGGATCTGCACTCAAGCCATCACAAAAGGCAGATGACGAGTCCAGAGTGAGTATTCCCAAGGAAATTAAGTGAGCATTTCTAAAAGTAAATACTGGAATTTAAATAAAACTAAGACAGACTGTGGGTCCGCATTGACCCTGTGGCGATCTATTTGTAAAATGGGTCGTTACAATTGTCCTCGAGATGTGTGCACACAATGGATCAAAACCAACTATATATATATATGGGTGTTTCGTCAAAACAGATATGAAAGAGTGTGAAATTTGGAAGAGAAATCCGTGGAGAAGGGGAAGAAGATCGTTAGTTGGAGTGGTGAGAGGGTAATTCAAGGCCATCAACCACAAGATCCCAAGGTATGAATTTATCAAACTTGGGTTGTTTATGAAATTTTGGTTTTGGTTAGAAAATTTAAGAAATTCGAATTGTTGAGGAATTAAACACTGTATTTTGTTGAGATTTAAGGTTCATGAGGTTGGTATGACATGGGTTGTGTATTTGACCAAGTTTGAGAGAAGTTGGATAATTTTGTGAAAATGAGTTTGGACGTTAGTTTTTTTAAATTCTTTGAATTTAGGGTTTAAACTTGATAATCTTGTGTTCGTGGATGTTTTTGATCTTATTGAGATATTGTGAAGGTGTGTATATGAATTGAATGTGTTTGTGTGGGGTTTGGAATTCAGAAATTCGAATCTGAAAAAGCTGGACAGAGCGCCATTAGCGCGCTAATAGGTAAATGATGATGAACAGTGATTAAGATCAATTAGCGCGCTAATGGTCCTCTGGAATGGAATTTAGTGTGAAATTGAACATAAGCATTATAAACCCAAATAATTGACCAATAAACCTCAAAATTAGGTCTCAGAAGTCCCAGGACAGTCGTTGGAGTCGGGGACCAGTTGAAGAACCGAGGGTAAATTTGGGGTTTGTGAGCGCGGATTGAGAAAACTCAATTGAACACCATTATTGCATTCATCTATTGTATTCATTTAAGCTGTATATTCTTGAAAATCCATGAGTTAATCTTACTGGGACGGGTTTATTATTCCGTCTATGTATCCGAGGGTTGTGTGGTCGTTTGTTAGGTTGAGGCTTAGGACATAGTTATGGGGTTAATGGTTTGGTCACAACTGGGCTTCTGGTCCTAAGTACACCTCTTATTTAGCTGGTTCACGCCCATTTGTGTATTATTGGTGTTTATATTCATGAGAATGAGCTTTGAGCAGTTGCCTGCATTATTCTTTCTTCTCGCATGTTTATTTAACACTATTATTGGATTCTGTTTACATTTCTGAATTATGATGCATGGTGATTTTCCTTGGGATTTTACTTATTGGACTCATTATCTGGTTTTTGTGATAACTGAGTGCAGATCCTAATACCAACAGGGGTAAGGAGATCCTTGGCGATTATATGTGACTTGCCCATGCCGAGACCTGCTAGTACGTGCGTTATTATTAATTATTCTTTTGATATTTTGTGTTACTTTTGGGATAGGAGACCAAAATCACTTTTGTACTTGTATATATTACTGATATAATTGATCGCCTATATGCATGTACAGCCGGGTTTTCCACTATAGGATGAACAACGTAAATTAATATAACACATTTTTGGTAATCATAAGACTTCAGCTGTTAATTATGGATAAATATCAATAATTTCGAGATAAATTAGATAATGGGATAGAGAATTGATGTGGCAGTTACTTCTGGTGCATGAGCTGGGGAGGTATCTGTTGCACGGGGCGACCCCAAAAATTGAGGCCACCACATGCATTTTGAATATCAAGTTGACGTGGATAAATATTGTCTATTTTAAATGTCAATTATAGAGATTTAAATTGACAGCCACGTTAGATAACCAGTTTTTTTTTAAGTATTTACTTACTTTATTTATATTTATATTTTCACTTTTTTATTAATAAAATTACAAAAAAAATGTCGCCTCATCAATTAAGCCACAATCCACATTTACCATTGGAGATCTATTTTGAAGTTTAATGTCTATTTGAGTCACATAAAATGTACATGACCTCTACATTGATAATTCACGCCTACAATCCACATTTACTATTGGAGATGCTCATAGAAAAAGATATAAAATGTAATGGGGAAAGTCACACTCGAAGTCACATCAAGTCATTAAGGTTCATGCGCACCTCGAGAAGTTGAGGCTGCATGTAGGGGTGGCGAAAATTTGGGTTCGGACGGGTCCGAGTTTGGACAACTCCTACTATAAAGAGTATATTTATTGTTCGGATTTGACTCGGTTTTAAATTCGGACAAAACTAGCTTGTCCATACCCGTTTTGCTTAAAATTCGGGCTGTTCGTTTGTCCAGATTTGTCACAATTTTGAAAACTTACTTCTCATATTAAAAATGTCACGACCCAAAATTTTAATTATAGATTTTGGCCATAATCGGACGTGACTCGAGAGTGGGTATACAGTCCTAACACTCAGCTCGGGGATTGAGTAATATATTATTTTTGGTGTGATGGACACCTAGTGTGATGTATGTGTGGACCTTATATCCGAACTTATTTTAGTTCGATTAATTCGTCGATTCGGCGCATGGGACGTGCCTCAAGTTACGTGCGAGTCGTGGAATCGAGTAGATAGCCTTATGGTAAGTCTTATTTCACTACAAAAATACAAAGGGATAGCAACAAGACAATATGTTGCTGATTTTGTACTTTTTAGTCGCAAAATAGGATAGCGACAGAGTTGCAACAAAATTGGTCTGTCGCAAAAAAGCCTAGTCGCTAATAGAAATTAGCGACAGATTGCGAGTTTGTCGCTAAATAGCGACACGCTATCACTCGCAATTCTGTCGCTAATTGACTGACGAGAATCTGACACGATTCTCGTCAGTTTTGCTTTTAGCAAGAAATCAGCGACAACTTATGTTGTTGCTGATATTTAAAAAATAATTGTTTTTAAAAAAATCTAAAAACAGTGAAAAGGTGAAAATAAAAAGTAAACAGTAATAAAACTATAGAAAAATAGTAAAAAATAAACAAAGTTAAAAAAAACAATAAACAGTAAAAAAAAGGTAACAAATATTTTTCGGAATAAGAAAGATATTTGTGTATATATCAGAATATCAAACCAATAAGTTAGAGGATCTTTTCATCCCACTATCTAATACATTATGTACAAAGGAATGGGCCTAACTATTTCAAAATTTCTACCACAAAAATGGCCCACCAAACACTGAAGTTTACCATGATATATGCATCAGATCAATGACTCCCATAGCATTCCTTCACTAGTACTTTTTTTTTGAAACCTTCTTTCATTGGTACTTAAACATCCACCAAACAAATTCACTAGCAAAGTATCCCATCCAAATCCTGAAAAGTACAATGAAATGAGCAACAAAACTAAGACAAAGAGAGAGACAAACTTCAACCCCATGAATGCAACACAAAATTAAGTTAAGCATAGTAGAGCACATGATATGGGCAAAACATAAAATAGAAGGCCACCATGATACTACTCAAACAACATTTAAGGGCCCAGTTATTTGATTCACAAAGGAAACTTGTAAATAGATTCAAGATACATACTTCTCCAGGGACGCCAAGATCTCTATCACTTTTCGCTCCATTGGCCAGCAAAATCGACTCAATAAAACTAAGTGGTAGTCAAAACAAAAGACAACAAATACAAACAAGAATTAGAGAAACTCATCTCAAGAACTCGTAAGTATATATAGCTTGAAAAAGAGCCAGTCTAGAGTCAGTAATCACCACATTATTAGAAACTTGTCTCCAACAACTCAATAGCTCAAAAGACCTCGATATAGGCAACTAACAGTATTTAGACTATCAAAATGGGAGGTACAAGTCAAGATTAATGCCATCCTTGTATGTTCTGATCCTTAGAAGAGCACGTGCAATGCTAAGACATTTCGGGTACTAAAAAATCCTAGCAGGACATTGAAAAGATATAGATGCATTGCAGATAGTCTATGATTGTTCAGGTTGAATGTTTAACTCATGCAAGGAAGTAACTTATTGTAGGTCTAACATTCATTTTGCAAGAGCTGTAATTATTATTTAAATGCAAGTTCAGACGACTCAATTGTTACCTAGGACGACAAGATCCCTCTCTCAAATAAAGCAAGTCATTTGTGAATTCATCTAATAGGGAAACTACTCCAACAATGTAAGCAAGATCCATCAGGAAGGAGTTATCCTGGTGAAAAAACAAGTTGGGACTTACATCAGCAAAATCATTCTAGGCATAGAGCATGCAACTGCATAACATGTATTCCAAGCAAAAGGTAAAATGAAAAACTGAAACGAAAAATAACTAAATATTTGATGGAAAAAAAAAACAATATTGCAGTCCCACTTCATTCTAGGCATAGAGCATGTAACTGAATCCCCTTCCCTTCAGGCAAAAGGCTTTCTTTCAAGTTCCATAAACTGCTCAATGTACCTAGTTTTCTTTTGACAAAAGCAATATTACAGTCCCACTTGGTAATCTTTTAACTAAAACACTTAGGTTCCTAGAAAAATTATAAACCTAGAAAGCTTTCTTGTTTAATTTGCGCACTAAGGATAAGTTCATCTCATAAGGTTGTTTGACGCTTCCAAGTAAACACTAATAAGCTTTATTCCAGCAACTAATCAATCTCTGCAAGCTTATTTGAGCAATCTTATGAAGTTATTCCCCCAATCGTATTGAAAGGATTGCTAAGTTTATCGATAAAATAAGGAAAAACCAATTAAGAGTGTTTTTAGATTTGACCCTTGAACTATTATTTAGATGATTTGAGCCCTTTAACTTTTATTTTAGTTGACGTTGAGTCCCTTCCAACATTAAAACAAATGGAAAACCCACATCAAGGTAATGGAGAAACAAAAGCCCTTTGAGTGAACTGTTTTTTCCTTGTCTTTTCGGTAACCATCTCGCTCCCTCTCACTTGCTCAATTCGCTCACTCAACTCTTGGACTCGAAATGCAAAACGTGATCCATATATTGGATGACCATTTACAGTTAAGATGATCCATGTGGACAACAGACTTCATGATTTCAAGCAACCCATTAAGGCAGAGCAAGTACTCTCACTGAATACAAAATGCCTAAAATCCATGTACTTGGATTAACTATGGGCAACAAATTGGTCAAGCTTGTGAGCTTCAATACAACTAGATGGATCTTAAGACCAGTGCACGTAGATCGAATCTATGAAGGACTTCAAGTCTTCGACGCTGTAATTGATGTTACAAGAATGATAAACTAGGGTTTTTAGTTATGTTTCTTGGTCATTTTTTTTTTAGTTTCATAAAATTTGAAACTCTCTTCGTTTGTTTTAAAGTTGAGAATTTAATGTCAACCAACATAAAAGTTGAAGGAGTAAATCACCCAAATAATAGTTGAGGGGCCAAATCTAAGAAACATCCATAGTTTGAGGGCCACTTAATACTAGTTGTTGTCCCGCGCTTTGCACGCGGAAGAGACCGAGTATTAGTATTAGCTCAAAATACATCAATATATAACTTAAAAAAAACTTTGATGAGAAAAGGAAAGTAAACAAATAAGTAAAGGACTTATTAAGTAGTCCTTGATGGACTCAAAGATGAGAAGAATGCCATATAATTTCCATGTAAAGAAAAAGAGTATCTGATTAAAATAATCATCTAGTAGTTATAAGTAAAATAAATAAAACTCAAATCTTTCTTTTTTGAAATAATTATAAAATTATTATTGTCGCCCCCAATCCAATTATCGATAACAAAAGAGAAAGTAGAAGACTAATTTTTTAATAGCAAATGAAAGATCAACCAACAAAAAAGAAAGTAGAAGACTGATTTTCTAATAGAAAATGAGAGATCAACCAACAAAAGAGAAAGTAGAATAATAAAATAAATAAAACTCGAACTTTGCTTGTCAAGAATAATTGTAACATCATTGTCAACGCTTTCGACAGTCCTGAGTATTAGTGTACATGAGAGACCGAGTATTATTATTAGATAAAAATACATTAATATTTGTAATTGAACAAAGATAAATATATTTAATGAGAAAAAAGTGAAGTAAAAAAAATCAAAGGACATCCTATGTAGTCATCGAATGTAACAATAATACCTACATCAAGAATATAAATTTATTAATAGACTATATGATCAGAAAAAGAAAATTGAAGTGAAAATAATTAAAGGACATACTATGTAGTCATTTATGATCTAGATAGATGTTTTTCCATAAAAGAAAATAAAAGTAATCCGTTTTCGATGCTTATCAGTATTATATACTATATTTCAACTCAAAATTTCCTTGCCTACTTTGCATTGCTCAAATAAACACCATAGAAACTAGTGACAGGTTAAGACTACTAGTACACTAATGCATGAAATAAAATGCATTTCACATTAAACAACTAATAAATGGTTTTCATTGATTAAAAATTTAAATCCTACATTCTGCACAAATATGAAGATATAAACATATTGACACTTTGAATTTAACAACCAACCAATTAGTGAATAACAAGCTCATTTTGACGAGAAAGGGAGAGATAACATACCTCTTAATATCTTGAACAAGGTTGATAAGCACTCTCTCGTACAAGCTCTGAACTTTGAACTACCATAAAATTGTAAGCTAAAGGAATTGTTGATTGTTTGTTCCTTATATATATATATACAAAATATTTTTGAACAAGTGACTTTTTTTATTAAGTGACTTATATATTGAGCATATAGGTCTTGCCCCAACATTCAAGAATGAGCACGACAAGCACATAGATTAAAAGGACATGATGACAAACTCTTTGAGACATGTTCTTGATATGTTGATAACATTAATTAATTGAGCGATTAACAATAAGCATAGTTCTCTTCAGCCTCATATTCTAATGCTACGTACTCAAATATTATCATAATTAATAGAACAAGTTATAGGCTTGCGAAACATATTTTACTCACTCATATGAGAATGGTTGACTGAGATGAGATCGGATGAACAAGGCTTCTACAACATGGGCATTAGAGCCTATTAACGTTGGCACTCACCTTGAACATATACAACGAACATAGATTTACAAAAGTTGTAATATAGTTGCATGTATCTCATATTTTGCCAAGTCGAACATGTTGTTTAGAAGCTGAAGCAGAGATTGTTCATTGTCTCATGACTGTTTTGTTTCACTATATAATAGTATAAAAGTACAACAAAAGTATATAAGTGAGATTTATAATCTAATCATCAGCTCTCATAGGTAATAATTGTAACAAAAAACTAAGTACCAACATAAGTAAATTAAAGAAAAAGGCATTCACATAGTAGAGGCAAATAAAATTTAAAGAAACGCAACCCAAATGCACATATCCTACAACTAGCTAGCAATGTATACAAACCCATCAAAAGAAAACCGAAAGCAAAAATGTGGGTCAATAAGAATAAGACCTCACAAGAGACTCAACTCAGCAATAATTTAGTTGAACTTGATTGGACAAATCAATTAGAAGATTATTGTTAAACTTAAGAGATCAAAGAGAGAATAAATGATAGAAGAGGAAGAAGTAGAGAGTAGAAGGAATCTAATTACAAATTAATTGTGCAAGTAAAACAAAAATGAAATTGCAACATCCAAGCTATTAAGAGCTTTTATCAAAGTTTCAATGTTGGTGTTAAGATATATGCTAGGCCTAGGGTGCTAGTCGCTAGCTCAATTCTAGCCATGTTAACCTCAAGGACAGATTGGAGGGCGTCAATTAGCCAGATTGCAATATTAGGATGAATGTGAGGAATTCCTTATAGTCAATTTCCAAGCTACACCTAGCTATGAGCTGCAGCAAATATACATAAATATGTCAAGTGTCAACATTTTAATTGCAAGTAATGTTTTAAAAAAAAATTGCAAGTAATAAATGACTGCTTCAAATAAGGGAGGCTTCGGAGCTCGAATATTGAAACTGCCACCATCTCATTTATTAGCCTAACTAATGTATTCAAAGTTTCTTGGCTCATGCTTCGATTTACATAGGTAAGCAAGAACTTTAACTTTTTAGCATTTTGACAAACATCTCCAAGTCAATCTATGAAACCATCAACATATATTTATCTAACCACACCAAGATTCTTATAGGCATTTCATCAAATAATTTTAGAGCACTATATAAAACCATCAATTCAGACCACAGAGAGCACTCAATGAAACCATCAATACAAACGTGTACTTCCCAATGTATTCAAATTCCATTAATACATCAATGTAATTAAATTTTATCAATACATGAAATTGGCCAATTGATAGAAACTAATATGTACACTATCCAGTCAAATAACAATCATGCAAGGAAAGAAAACCCATCTTACCAAAAATCGAAATTGCATAGTAGAGAAGTCAAGAAGACAGAAAAGAAGCCGAGAAGATAGAGAAGATTAGTATTCCAGATGGAGAGATCGGAATCTGCAAGTGAAAGTGAATGGTTATAAGGTCATTTCAAGTTACGAAGGAAAACCGCACTATTCGTGCTTTATATATATATAATTCGACAAAGCAAGGAATTGCAATTGCCAAATTAATGCAAGAAGAATTCACTTAAATTATGATTGAAGCATGTAACCGGTGATCAGAAAAGGTTCTATGCAACTAAACTTAGAGAAATACAGATCACACAAGTGCACATAAAAGAAGAGAAAAGCTTAAACCTTTTTATAAGAAACAAATTGTTTTTATAAGAAATCAACTTGAACACCTTGACCCGACATGAGTCAAACATGAGTCGAGTTCCTCGCCTTGACTTTGGCAAGGGACACCTTGTCCATCTCATGAGATTCTTTGGTATAAAACTTTTTTTTTTTGTTAATTATATGCAAATGAAACTTCGCTTCCTAAAGCTTAAGTTTATTATTTGATTCATAGTAAGATCGTATAGATATTTAAACTACCTGATATCCACCAAACAAAACTACACACATATGCCCAAAAGTTAGGCTTTTACTCAATTTTTTTGTATTGAGTACTGAATCAGAAATACTTTGCCTTGAACAAAAACCTAATCTTTTACTAAGAAAAATGGTGAAATGGCTTGCTTTCATCATAAACTAATACAGTATAAAGTTAAAAGTACCCATATGTCAAGATCTAGTTTTTATGTCCAAGTAGTTCATAATCTACAAATCAAATGCTACCTAAAATTCCATAGTTAATCTCGAAAAAGAACGCTAGAGAAGCATAAAAAAATTACCTTACAGAGAAGAGGGGCCGTCAACGGCGGACTCGGGCTAGGCTTTGACGATGAGCGACGATGCACTAAGCAACCAGAGCAGAGAAGATGGTGGCGAGGAGATCAACACTACCCCAACGCCCACTTATCTTTCTATCTCTTCTACTCCTCCCCCACCAACACCAGTCCTCAACAGATCCTCACCCGCCTCAAGACCTCCCTCTCCAAAACCTAACCCTATTCGACCTCCTCAACGGCCGACTCAGCAAGGACCACCACCACATCCACAACAACGATGATGGCGTGAAGTTGGTGCACGCCCGAGTTCGCCACTGCACCCTCTCTCAAGCCCTAGCTCCACCGAACCACAAACTCAATCAATTGTTCCTAAAACAACACACTACTGGGACCAATTATTGGGGATTCAAGTCAGCTTCTTCGATTGCGGTGGGTTATAGGGCGAGCATAGGGCATAGTCGTGAGGGTGGGGGTGAGGGTTTGAAGTTCGATTAGGGAAATCGAATGGGGAAGAACTAATAAGAAGACTGTTTTTGCTATTTTTTTACTCAAAATCTGTTATATAAGATCTAAGGCTGGATTTCTAAAAAAAATAAAATCTAAGGCTGGATTGACGACCACGTTGTGGTTGGGTATCTCGAGGTTAGTCGCTAGTCTGTCGCTAAAATTAGCAACAACCCCTTCAATGGGAATAAAATCTGCGACAGATCTGTGATCATTAGTTTTCTGTCGCTAAAGTTTTGTCACAAATTTTTCACTAATTTTTTCGTTTTTGGTCAAACAGGTCAACCTTGTTATTTGTCGTTGATTTGTTGTTGATTTGTTGCTGTATAGCAACAGACTTGAGTCTGTCACTATGTTTTGTTGCTATTCCATCATATTTTTGTAGTGTTTATTTTTAATAATAAGATTTAAATGACTAAGCATATGGCATATGATATTTATTTTTAATGTAAATCAGTTGGAAAGCTTATGGTTTGAAATTAAAAATCAATAACACATAGATGTACTTCAAGATGTGTGTTTGCACACACTCCCACTTAACTTGAGTCAATTTTGGAGTTACTTGAGTTGAATTAGTTGATGAGTAGGAGTCCGTAAGGACCATTAGATCTTGTGGAGATAAGAGTATACACACTTGATGATATACACAAGTATATAAACAACACTTCATTGTTTTGTCCTTCATTTTGCATGATGGAAGCAAGAAAAATCAATCGATTTTTAGTATCATTTATGTTATTTTCATCAATTTAAAACCCATGAGTGAGGTCCCCAAAACTTAATTTTTAATTTTGCATGTTTTGAACAAAAATGGGGGTTTTTGAGTTTTATGTGTAAATGCATGAAAAACCTTATGAAATTATTGATTTTGATAAGTTGGTATTTATATTATCTTTAGTTATGTATTTATTATGTTTATAGAATTAAAAGTCTCTAAAATATTATACTAATAGCTCTTAATTGATATGTAAAGGTTTATGATGATTTGAGTCGAAATCGAGATGTGAAATAAATTTTCAAGATCGGTGGCGAGTCATCTCGTAAAGAATGTATGCACAAATGTTGTAAAGAATATTTTGATGATGTGTGAAGACGTTGGCTAGTGGGAGATGTGGTGATTTTGCATGGATGTGTATGAAAGTTGTATGGTGGATGATGACACATGGTGTGATGTCACTAAAGTGCATGGTGATTAATGATGGTGCGTTGTAGGTGTATAGTGTTGCATAAAATGTGGAAGGGTTGGATGTGTCACGTTGAAATACTTACACGTGTATAGAAGAAGTTAATAAGTACGCAACAAGCTGTGCGACGCTTCCTTTGTGCGACTCCCTTGTCTTTTGGATTCGCCTCGATCTGCGTGTCACTTCAAGAAAGAAAATTAGGGCCGACTATTAATAACTCTCCCTGGTCGACTTTTCTACGCTTCTCCTCTCTCTTTCGACCACTCTTCTTTTTGTATTTTGTGTTCTTGAGTGATGAATGGTTAATGAATGGTTAAATTCATAGTCTAGACAAAAGTGCAAGGAAGGTTGACTGCGTATATTTAATAGATTTGTAAAATTTATATATTTTAATTTTAAATTTTGTTATTATTATTTTATTTTCTTTGGTATTGTTTAAATAATTGAGGTTAAACACTAGTTTAAACCTTGATTTATATGTCAGTGAGTCGTCAACACCTGTCTTTGTGCGACAAGACCACACTAATAGCAATTGACTATACTAATTGATTAAACCCTTTTGGGACCGGTTGAATACCTTAGAAATCTAGGCTAAATTGGACACACGAGTGATCCGGTTGTCTACGTGTAGTGCCTTCATGAATCGCATTAATGCAATCAACGCATTAAATCGGGAGCACTAGCGATTCGATTGTGTGTTTGGTTAGGGAGTAGTTAATGGTCGTACCTTGACTACCGAGACTATGAAGTGCGAGGAACCGAGTGCGTCACCGAGTCTATAGCTACACTAGAATATAATTTAATTGCATATTTTTGTATAGATCAATGACCAAATCTAATATTTTATCGAACCGAACTCAAATGTCTTGACCCAAGTATTTTAATTAATTGTTTGCAAATCTAGTTTTATTTATTTATTTAATTTCTTAGTAATTAGATTAGTTTATTATATCACCTTCAAAACCTCAATTTCCCTTTATATATTTTTTTACCTTAGAAAGATTATCAATCTATGTGAGATCGACTATTTACTGTTATCTACAAAAATAGTTGCTTTAAGTTAATATATTATATTGACACATGCGGTGCGCGCGTCAGATTTTATGGAGAAAATTGAGGTTTTTTTGTGGGTATTTGTGATTGTTATTGTTGTTCATCGTTTGAAACAAAAAAATAAATTTAGAAACAGAGGCGATGCCTCTGTTTCGCCCCCTCCTCTCCTTCGTGAACGATGGAGAGGAGGGAGGGGGAATCCCAATCCCAGCCTAATGGGTCGGGTTGGCTAAGGCCCAGCGGTCTGGACCGAGCTCAGACTCGTCCAACTAGGCAAAATCGAGCATGGTTCGAGGGGGCCAACAACTTCCTCTTTTTAAATATAATATTTTATTTATATATATAAATAAATATGTATATATTGGAAAATAAGAAAAAATAGTTAGATAATTTAAAAAAAAGGAAAAAGGATAGAAAATTGGTTTTCGAGACTTTTCGGACATTTGGGCTCCCGACAGGGGAGCGCGCTCCATGCATGGCTAGCAAGATTTTTCCTGCAACTCTTCTAAAACTTTTTTGCAACACCTAGCATGGTCTAAACCAACATCAACCGACTTAAAAACACTCTAAACCATATGTAAATATAATAGGATCCTAAGGAAGCGTTTCGAGAGTTCGGATGTGCGAGTATAGGGTGTTAGGAGGTCGTTTGGACTAGGAATCTTGCGTGAAAGGTGAGTAGACAAACTAGATACTTAGTTTCATTTCATTTCCACTTTGTATTCTAAATTTTCATTTGATACATGCGCGTTAATTCTTGTACTTGAAATGTTATGTTTGTTGTATGATCTGCTCATTTATGGAGTAATTAGTTTATAACATTCATTTTTGAATTACTATTTATTCTTTGCATGTAGCTTTCCTTGAATACTTGATAGATGTGCACGACTCACGGGGGTATAGGACCCTGAGGTGTCGGGATCTATTCAGTTAGTGATACAAACCTACTACATGAGGTTGTTAGACGAAATTCGCGACCAATTAGGGCGATATCAAAGTGCTTGGGCACTGAACTATTACTTGAGGTCCATGTGTGGCCAATTAGGGTACTACGAAGTACTCGTGTATTGACCTATTACATGAGGTCGTTTGGACGGAGGTCTAAAACTAATAAGGGTAGTACCGATGTACACTACAAATATATTTATATCCGAGTCAGTCTTATTTGTTTTTTTTTTTCGTGGTGTTTTTGAGCGTGATTTCTATTTCGAGCAATCCTTCTTTGCTTTATGCTTTTAAATACCTATTTTTTGTATTTGGAAATGTTGATAAATGTCTATTCTGGTCTATTGTTATTTTACTGTACTCACCGTCATTTTTATGATAGTAGGTGTAGATTCGTCAACTAGCAGGCCGGACAAGGAAAAGATTGAGAACTATCTCAGAGCCTTTGCCATACGGTTACCTTTGACTTACGTAGGGTTTGGTATTTTGATGTATTTTATTTACTTGTTTTTCATATACTTTTGGGTTATATATTCAGGTTGAGAGATTAGACTCCCCGACTGATGCATATATTACTGAATTTATTATCATGTGATCGTGATTTCCTACTTTCTACACTTAGGATTTATTTCATAATGCTTCTGCTATAATGTTAAGACTTTCGCTAAAATTAATATTTTGTTAAAAAATTTTAATTTACCCTAAATTCAATAATAGTACAACACATGTATTATTTATCCTGAACGCGAAGAACGAGGGGAATAGGTTAAAAAGGTTGACTGGTACATAGTTAAGTTATACGTGGATGGGATTAAGACTTAATTACGGGATTAAGCGGGGCAGTGCCGTGTTTAGGAAGATGGGATGTCACATAAAACCTCTTCAAATGTTAAAATATACATAGATTATAATCTTATATGTTATAATTTAAAAATGTAACGTCAAAAAGTTCAACAAATATTGTAAACTATAAATTATTGTAACATCACTGCAAATAATTTAATGTAATTAAAACATTTAATGTCAAGAAACAAATTGGGTTTGGGTTTCAGAGCCTTGTCCAGACTTGACCCAGTTTTAAATTTGGACAAGAGGTCTTTGTCTAGACTGACTTAGATTTATCAAGACATTGTCTGAACCATTTTTAATGTGGGGTAGAAAAAAAGGGCTCGGACACTAAAGAAGAATGCTAAAGTAACCCACTTTAGACATCCACTTTAGGCACCTAATGGGCTCAATGTGACGGCCCCAAATTTCCAATGCATTTGGGTACGCCCGGCCTAGACCCGTGCAAGCCTCGAGTCAGTTCTCGACAACCCTGACGAGCCTAGTCAGCCTCAAAACATCAAAAATTCAAGATTTATGAAAGAGTTATTGCAATTATAACACAGCGGAAGCAAAAGTCAAATTCAAATCAAATATTGGAAAATAACTCTATCAAATGGAAGTAAAGGAATTCTATAAGTGTGGAAACCCCGGGCATTCATGTACAATTCGAAATGCAAAGGTACATGATACCAATCTTATCAAAATTTGCCAAGTTTAATAATCCCAAAGCATGTATATATATAAAACGGTGTACATAAAAGCAAAAACATAATAAAAACCTATAAAATAGTCTTCAACTCACATTCGCTAATCCTCACAATGATTTCCTAGGTAGGGTCCCTTGCCACTTGCTTTGCTCTCCCCTCTATCTGCACCCACCGTCACAAACTAGACGGTGAGCAACTGAATAAAATCGAATGTAATGCCAGCAGAAAACAACAGTAATTCATGATAATTTAAATAAAGTAGTCTAAATATCATGCGGAAATAAAAAGACAGGAAATTAAATAGACAAGATGCATGATAAACAGACTAATGGATATCAATCGAGAGTTAAGTGTGTTCCAAAGAATCAAAAGAGGCTCATAAGTGGTCTAGTCCATAGCATAACGGCGAAGACCTCGCGAGGTCTTCCGGGCATCGACACAAGCGAAGGCACGGACTATGATTGGAAAGGGACTCGAACCCATCCACCCGGTACTCGGTGTCACACGATCACTAAGGGTGGTCACACACTCGTGGCGCGAGTGCCGCGTTTTATCCCTCAGTGCGGGTCCTAGTACTTTCGAGACAAAACACTTACGCAGGAATCACACATACAAGAAGTATGGAATGGAAGGCCAACAAGTAAATAATAGCAAACACAATGGCATGAAAATGAATCACATGGCATTTTCTAAGCGGCTTACAAACGTACAAATGCTTGTTTAAGGCAAGTGTACTTACGAACTATCGTGACCCGTATGACAACTCGAGATCTAACGCGACTTCCCGATTTCCTATACCGCACTCCAATTATCTAGTCCAGCTTGAATAAATGTCAAACAAATCAAAATTACCACCGAATTATACCTAAGATCATTTGTCATTAAATTAGCTTCAATTTGATACATTATATCAATTTTTTATGTTTTTTCTAGGCTAAAACCCCGACTATATCTTGCAACATTTCCGAGAAAATCCCAAAACTCAGTTGTGAACCATTTTTTCTAATTTCTCATATTTTTCGGATTTTTTCTGAATTTTTCCATAATTTTCCCTATTTTTTTTTACGGATTTTCTTTTCCATTTTTTTTTTTTTTATATTTCTTTTTTTAAGGCGGTTCGGCGAACCAGGCCGGTTCGAGCCGAAGAGGCCCTTCATCTCCTTCCATCAATTTTTTTCAACAGAGGCGCACAGCGGCGCCTCTGTTTTCTCATTTCATTCATTTTTTTTCTCCATATGAATCGATCAAGAGAGGGAGATACACACACTTACCTCGGTGACGCGAGTAGAAGGCGGTGGTGGTGGTGTTCCACCGGGAGAGGAGACCACCGAGAGCGTGAGAGGCGTGAGGCCGAGAGGGAGGAATGAGAGAACGTGAGAGAACAACGAGAGAGGTAGAGAAAGATCGTGAGAGAGAGAACCCGAGCCAGACGAGAGAGAGATCGCGTGACCGATATAGGGAGGAGGCGAGAGGGGGAAAGGAAGGAGAGGAGAGGTGGAGGCGGTTCAACAAAAGAGAAGATGAATAGTGTATGAATAGTAGGGTTTGGTTATGAAACGGTTTGTATATATATAACATCAAATGACCTTTTTGCCCTTCTCCCTTCACTTCATACATTTAAACACATCTACCCTTATGGGTCTTTTACCACATCATCTCATCTTAGCACACACACACATCTCTAGGCCAATCTCATGGCTCCTCACCATTAGGTTGTGTCACTTTAACAATACTAATCACATAGTCGCATGTTACATATTTAACTAACTCCCACGTTCAAACGACGTTCCTCGGTCCGTATTTCTCGTCAATTCAATTGGCTCGTCGTGTCCATTTTCTCGCCACATCCCGTTAACTAATTTATTAAATTAATTAAAATTCATTTATTTATATGTTTTACTCCCCGTTTGACTAGTCGAAACCTCACTCAATTAAATATCGCCGACCGGCGCGAGACTCGTAAAATACTAACATACTATTACACACAATCAAAGAATCATAAAATCACTTGGCGTCGACTCCGAAGTTCGAAATATTGACCGTATTCACGTAGCGGGTCACAATTCGACAATTGCCGTACAAGTCGGATTAAAAATTTGGGGTTGTTACAGTCTCCCCACTTATTAGAATTTCGTCCCCGAAATTTATCTAATAAGTAAGCTAGATTAACGACTCTTCGCGAGCTCTAACGGGACCGATAAAAACTCGAGTGAGTCATTTCTTGACTCGAACCGTTCGTGACCCTTCGGTGAAGAGACCTTCGGGTATTCATAATCTCCCGAATCGCACCTTGAAGCTCATCGTGATACTCGTCAAGTATTTCTTCGCCACTCCCGAGCACTCTTAAGTCTCAAACCAAACTATCCACAACTACCCGAGATGCTATCGTAACCACGAGGAGATCGGGGCAACCACTAACGAAATCCATATCAATATGTTCCCACTTCCATCAAGGAATGGGTGGGGCTGCATGATAGTCCTCCAGTCGTCGATGCCCGGCCTTTACGCGCGGCATGTCACATGCTCGAACAATTCGACACCTCGGAACATCATTCCTGGTCACCAAAATAATGTCGCATATCGGCGCACATCTTAGGTCGACCGGATACACAACCAAACCGAAACGATAAATCTCCGAAGTAACTCTTCACAAGCATCAGACCCCAATGGAATCCCCGGTCGCCGCGATACCTCAGCATGAGTCGTCGACCAGACTCTCGTCGGGCAATATGAATTATCTACCATCTCATTGCACCCGCCATTGGTATGACGCATCGCCTTGTTGTCCCTCACGCACAATGCCAAATGAGACGGTCCACAACATCGTTTGACCACGTATCGGGTTACGGTAGTCGTCGGCACGTCCGTGATCTCATCAACTCGAATGCCTCACATAAACCACGCTCGTAGGTTCTTTAACATATAACTACCTCTCGCATCCAATCCTTTGCGGCGCAACGCATCAACAATAACGTTGATCTTCTCCTATCCACAAATCGGCGCATATAATGTTTATATCTAGTTCGCACCTCTCCCAAACCGTGGGCTTACGGCAACCAGACGACTTAGATCCTCTTTCTCGAAGCTGTGGACTACCTCAAAGTCACTTGAGACGACTCGTTCATCATCATTGAATTGCAAACCAATGCATAGTCACTTGAGATGACTCAATAAGCTATAACCAGTTGTGAACTCTCGCGAATGTCACTTCCAACACTCGACATACGGTATTGAGCTGCGGACTTGTACAAAGTCTCTTCGAACAACACAACATCTTCAACTCACTCCTTTTTCTCCACATCCATCAAAGCTGTGGGCCTCGCCACTTCGAACGACTTGATTTTATCTCGATCTTGGATTTGTAGGTCCCAACCAATTTAAACAACCTAATTCAACTACGGTCTCTCAGGCCGCTCCCGTTTCCCAAAATGGTAGGAATGCCACGACCTCGTAGCAAACATCGCCCACTACCACGACTCAAGCTTGGTGATCACGACGTAAGACGCTACGATCGCGACTCGTACGCCATACTCGTGAAAACCTCCCAACCTACTCGCGTCTCGACGCAAATTTATCTATACCCAGGCAGTAAAATAGATTCGACAAAGTTGTAACCGTGGCCACCATGTACACTACGTGTCCATGCATCGTAAGATGAATCACAACCAGTCTGGTCCTGCCTCTCTTTAGGTGTACTTGTGGCTAGTTTTGGCACCCATTGTGCCCAAACTTACCATCTCTTTCGGACTCTGGTCTAAGTTAGGTCTATCTCATCCTAGACAACTCTGCTAAGTTTAAACGGCGCAACTCTAGCAAATATTGATCCCTAACACTGTCACCTGACGTCCGACATCACATTTAAACACCTAAAGTCTCAATTACTCGGTTCAACACATGTTATATGATAACCAGGAAATTTCTTTACCTCCGATAACATCACGAACCACTATCAGCTATTGTTCATTCGCCACGTGCACATCCTCGCACAAATCGGTACATCGGTTCTAAAAATGTCTAGGTTGTCCGCTTGGTAACACAACTTCCGCTTTCGAGAACCACTATCATCGTTCGAATTTCTCGTTCGTTTCCCATCATGTTTCCCCTGATTGGCGCTCTAATTACAACTCAAGTCGATCAGGTTCAATCTTCTCGTGACTCTTCAAGAACAACTCTGCTACGGTCACGTCAGTACCTCCATAGAAATGACAGGGTCGTGCCTCTTAAATAATGGTTACTCTAGCCGTTGATGGCACCGTTGCAACAGCAACTGACGCCCTCTTTATCGCCAAAATCTCTTCCAACTATCACTCTTGAGATGCGACTCTCGTGTCAAAGTCGAAACTCGTCGATGCTAACAGCTCAAATACTCGACGTCCCACAGTCGTCACTAGGACCCTTCTGATCCGCCATCGCCATCTCATAACGAAAGCGTATTTCGGATCAGTGGATAGTTACCGATACCATATAATACACACAACAATCGTAATATGTATAAACATCACATCCAACTTATCCCACTCCCCAACTAGGATTCTAAGTCAAGATCATAGGGTTTCCACTCTAAGTTCAACCGTTCCTAACTTCCATTGGTTTAAATGGCTTGTGTTTTATGAATTTGAATCAAGAGTCGGTCTTTAGAACCTTGTGCCACGATACCAGCTTGTGATGTTGGTATCACAATTTTTAGATAACTATATACCATGTCCCTAAGATTCTAAAGCCTAAGCTCGATACCAAGCTGTGACGGCCCCAAATTCCCAATGCATTTGGGTACGCCCGACTAGACCGTGCAAGCCTCGAGTCGGTTCTCGACAACCACGACGAGCCTAGTCGGCCTCAAAACATCAAAAATTCAAGATTTATGAAAGAGTTATTGCAATTATAACACAGCGGAAGCAAAAGTCAAATTCAAATCAAATATTGGAAAATAACTCTATCAAATGGAAGTAAAGGAATTCTATAAGTGTGGAAACCCCGGGCATTCATGTACAATTCGAAATGCAAAGGTACATGATACCAATCTTATCAAAATTTGCCAAGTTTAATAATTCCAAAGCATGTATATATATAAAACGGTGTACATAAAAGCAAAAACATAATAAAAACCTATAAAATAGTCTTCAACTCAGTCGCTAATCCTCACAACATGATTTCCTAGGTAGGGTCCCTTGCCCCTGCTTGCTGCTCTCGCCCTATCTGCACCCACCGTCACAAACTAGACGGTGAGCAAGCTGAATAAAATCGAATGTAATGCCAATGAGAAAACATGATAATTCATGATAATTTAAATAAAGTAGTCTAAATATCATGCGGAAATAAAAAGACAGGAAATTAAATAGACAAGATGCATGATAAACGGACTAATGGATATCAATCGAGAGTTAAGTGTGTTCCAAAGAATCAAAAGAGGCTCATAAGTGGTCTAGTCCATAGCATAACGGCGAAGACCTCGCGCGAGTCTTCCGGGCATCGACACAAGCGAAGGCACGGCTATGATTTGGAAAGGGACTCGAACCCATCCACCCGGTACTCGGTGTCACACGATCACTAAGGGTGGTCACACACTCGTGGCGCGAGTGCCGCGTTTTATCCCTCAGTGCGGGTCCTAGTACTTTCGAGACAAAACACTTACGCAGGGAATCACACATACAAGAAGTATGGAATGGAAGGCCAACAAGTAAATAATAGCAAACACAATGGCATGAAAATGAATCACATGGCATTTTCTAAGCGGCTTACAAACGTACAAATGCTTGTTTAAGGCACGTGTACTTACACGAACTATCGTGACCCGTATGACAACTCAGAGATCCTAACGCGACTTCCCGATTTCCTATACCGCACTCCAATTATCTAGTCCAGCTTGAATAAATGTCAAACAAATCAAAATTACCACCGAATTATACCTAAGATCATTTGTCATTAAATTAGCTTCAATTTGATACATTATATCAATTTTTTATGTTTTTTCTAGGCTAAAACCCCGACTATATCTTGCCAACATTTCGAGAAAATCCCAAAACTCGGTTGTGAACCATTTTTTTCTAATTTCTCATATTTTTTCTGGATTTTTTCTGAATTTTTCCATAATTTTCCCTATTTTTTTTACGGATTTTCTTTTCCATTTTTTTTTTTTTATATTTCTTTTTAAGAGGCGGTTCGGCCGAACCGGCCGGTTCGAGGCCGAACCGGCCCTTCATCTCCTTCCATCAATTTTTTCAACGAGAGGCGCACGCGGCGCCTCGTTTTCTCATTTCATTCATTTTTTTTTCTCCATATGAATCGATCAAGAGAGGGAGATACACACACTTACCTCGGTGACGCGGTAGAAGGCGGTGGTGGTGGTGGCGTTCCACCGGGAGAGGAGACCACCGAGAGCGTGAGAGGCGTGAGGCGAGAGGGAGGAATGAGAGAACGTGAGAGAACAAAGCGAGAGAGGTAGAGAAAGATCGTGAGAGAGAGAACCGAGGCAGACGAGAGAGAGATCGCGTGACCAATAGGGAGGCGAGAGGGGGAAAGGAAGGAGAGGAGAGGTGGAGGCGGTTCAACAAAAGAGAAGATGAATAGTGTATGAATAGTAGGGTTTGGTTATGAAACGGTTTGTATATATATAACATCAAATGACCTTTTTGCCCTTCTCCCTTCACTTCATACATTTAAACACATCTACCCTTATGGGTCTTTTACCACATCATCTCATCTTAGCACACACACACATCTCTAGGCCAATCTCATGGCTCCTCACCATTAGGTTGTGTCACTTTAACAATACTAATCACATAGTCGCATGTTACATATTTAACTAACTCCCACGTTCAAACGACGTTCCTCGGTCCGTATTTCTCGTCAATTGGCTCGTCGTGTCCATTTTCTCGCCACATCCCGTTAACTAATTTATTAAATTAATTAAAATTCATTTATTTATATGTTTTACTCCCCGTTTGACTAGTCGAAACCTCACTCAATTAAATATCGCCCAAATAGGTGCGAGACTCGTAAAATACTAACATACTATTACACACAATCAAAGAATCATAAAATCACTTCGGCGTCGACTCCCGAAGTTCGAAATATTGACCAGTATTCACGTAGCCGGGTCACAATTCTGACAATTGCCGTACAAGTCGGATTAAAAATTTGGGGTTGTTACACTCAAGTGGGTGTCCAGCCATGTGATACACCTTGAGGTGTGTGCATAACACCTTAAAATTTGTTTGCACACTTTTCGAGATATATCACATTGAGGGACACCTAAATGAATCCACTGGGTGCCTAAAGTTGGTGTTACTCTAGCATTTTTCTTTTCGAAATGTCAACAACGATGAACCCCAAAACAGTGAAACAGGACAAGTATTCACATAAATAGACTCGTATATTCTCTCTATCAAAAGTTCCAAACCCCTCTCTTCGCTCTCTTTCAGTATCGCCATTTCTCAAACTCGCATTCATCAATGGCGTCTCTTTTCGCAAACCCTAAATTCTCCACACACACCAAACCCTCCGCCATTACCAGACCTTGCATCACCGCCTCCTCTCGCATCTCTCGCTCGCTCTCCCTCTCAAATCCATCAAAAGCTTCGTCTTTTCATCACCAAAGCCTCCAAAACCCTCAAACCACGCTCTCGCGAGTACCGATCAAGTGTTCCGCCGCGCCGCATCGGCGGCCGGAGTACATCCCTAATCGAATCCCCGACCCCTCGTACGTCCGGATCTTCGACACGACGCTCCGCGACGGCGAGCAGTCCCCCGGCGCCACCATGACTAGTAAGGAGAAGCTGGACGTGGCGCGGCAGCTGGCGAAGCTCGGCGTCGATGTGATCGAGGCCGGCTTTCCGGCGTCGTCGAAGGACGATTTGGAGGCGGTGAAGATGATTGCTAAGGAGGTTGGGAATACTGTTGATGGAGATGGACATGTTCCGGTGATTTGTGGGTTGGCTAGGTGCAATAGGTCGGACATTGATGCGTCTTGGGCGGCGGTGAAGTATGCTAAGAGGCCGAGGATTCATACTTTCATCGCGACAAGTGACATTCATTTGAATTATAAGTTGAAGAAGTCGAGAGAGGAGGTTGTGGCGATTGCGAGGGAGATGGTGAGTTATGCGAGGAGTTTGGGGTGCGATGATGTCGAATTCAGCCCAGAAGATGCCGGAAGGTTTGATTCTATTGTGCAAACTCATTTGATATGGTGATTCTTCGTTGCATTGATCTAAAGATTAGTTTTTTCTCTTTATTTTCATTGGTTAGGGCAGAAAAATTGTTCCTTTGCAAAGTCATATTAGTTAATACAAGGTTTCAATGATTTACTTATTCGCGCAATTGATGGCAATGTAAGGGGAAGTTTCTTAACTCAATTTAAAGCAAGACAGAATGCATTGATCATGAAGGAATAAAATCTTCAAGTGTTTTGGAGTTGTGGGCAATGGTCCTTGAGCATATTTGTCTAGAGGAAATTCTTTGGTTAGCGCCCGATGCATACATATAGTATCCTAAATGAAAATTTTTGGAGAACAGAGCATAAGTGAGGGAAGAAGTGAGAAGAATTAGAGTTTGAAGAGAGATTAGAGAGATAGAAAGGCAGAGATTCAGAGAGAAGAGAGAGAGCGGCGTTGATGAATAAAAGAAAGATAGATTTGAGACTCGTGACTTCCTTCTATATCCGTAATAATCTCATATACATATATTTAAAGTTCTGTCACAAAACAAATAACAAACTCTAACTACCCATAGCTACTTGTGTATCATCCTTGCACTGTGTTATAGTGCAATAGCAGACAAGGAAAGGACAGTTAGTTTAGTCATTTGTGTTTTGCATTTCCAGTAATTTACGTAAGTTATTGTTTTATCAGATCGGACAGGGAGTTCCTCTATCAGGTTCTGGGGGAAGTCATCAAGGCAGGGGCAACGACCCTCAACATTCCAGATACTGTAGGCTATACTTTGCCTTCGGAATTCGGTCAATTGATTGCAGACATCAAAGCAAATACCCCAGGAATAGAGAATGTAATCATTTCGACTCACTGCCAGAATGATCTTGGTCTGTCAACTGCCAACACGTTAGCGGTATGCTGGTTCTATCCTGACACAAGTATTTAAGTTACAGACAAAATATGTTGTTCTTACTACCTGGGCCATCTAAATCCAGGGGGCATATGCAGGTGCAAGGCAGTTAGAGGTAACTATCAATGGAATTGGAGAAAGAGCTGGAAATGCTTCTCTGGAAGAGGTAATGTAAAGCTCTTAAAATGTATTATTAAAATGCTTCTCTGGAAGAGGTAATGTAAAGCTCTTAAAAGCTCTCAAAATGTATTATTAAAATGCATTATTAATGGTAATGTAAAGCTCTTAAAATGTATTATTAAAGCTCTTAAAATGTATTATTCACAATTTGGTACGTTTTTATAATTCTACTCTTGCTCTGATTTATTTAGTAGCTGATCTTCTTAAGCCGTTAGGTCACAAAGTTGTCTTATACTTTGTAACTGTCAGCGGGACCTTGGCTATATTGAAGCCTTAATTGTAGTCATTTGCGTTTGTGATAAATAGAAAACAATAGCATTAATTACAATGTTAGGGATTGAAAATTTGGCTTCGCTAGAGACTTTGGCTTCTTAAACTATTGAATTAATTTGGGCTAGTCTGTTTCAAACTTTCTATATATATATATATTTTAATTTCTTGTAAAATTTTGACACTAATGAGTAGTATGAATAACTTCATCTGAGCACTAGTAAGATCTTAATTTTGTTATGACATATTAAAGAAACTTGTTGTTTATAAAATTTCATGTTGTTAATCTTGTTTTTGTTGAACATATTCTTGTGTGAGAGTAACTTGAAGTTTATACTTCATCGTTATCCTCTACCTGTTCCACAATCTTTTTCCCCATTTGGTTAGATGCCTTGTTAACAAAAGTTTGTATTTTATTCTACCATTATTATTATTATATACTTTTTAATACTTTTTTGCCAAAACATTTCTAGTGAGATGGGTGGGGCATCACTTGCCAAAGGCAAGATGGGGGGTTCGCCTCATGTCAGAGACGAGAGTATTGTAAATTAAGCCGGTTTCTTATAAAAACAATTCTTATATAATTTCTTATTCAGGTTGTGATGGCAATAAAATGCCGTGGTCAAGAACTATTAGGAGGCCTTTATACTGGGATCAACACTCGGCATATTGTCATGGCAAGCAAGATGGTATGACTGTTGATCGCTTTATTATGACTATCTCTTTGATTTTTTTATTTTTTATTTTTTTATTTTATTATTTTCATTGCTTTTTTTCTTCATAGAAGAAGTTATATTTAATTATTTTTTACTTCTTTTTCTTTCTACTCTGATCTCTGAAGGTATTTGTCTGTTTATCTTTTAATGTATATGCAGTTTGACGCAAGACATTGTATTATAATACTTACTTTTCAGGTGGCTGAATATAGTGGGCTGCATGTTCAACCACACAAGGCGATTGTTGGAGCTAATGCTTTTGCTCATGAAAGTGGTATCCACCAGGTTGTCAAATCCCCTGATCAGTTTTTTTTTTGAATGTAGAAACTCATGGTTCAAAAGTGACTAATTCTCTTGCTACTAGTATTATTATACTCTGGAACATGTTATATATTATATTACATTAGGATTTGTAATTGTTCACAGTTGTACATGCTTCAGTTTGCCAAATGTATTCTATATTGTTATTCAAGATGGTATGTCGTCCGTGTATGGAGGGACAAATGCGACTATGTCTTGAAATATATACATAGTCAGAAAGGCCTTCGCTTCCTAGGTTCTTTTGTAGTTTTAATGTCCAATTTGCCTTCCCCCTTTTTGGTGTTTATATTCATGTCTGTGGATGAAGTGAAGAATATTTAATGGTTTCATTTGTTGTTCGATTAATAAAAAGTTCTTTTATGTAAATAATAACAATTAAGGAAAAAGTCCTGTTTGGGCTACGTATTTGAGAGTAGAATCTACATTTTGTCCAATCTATAATCTAAGATAATCTAAGATTGATTTGTCTGCATCTTATTGTTGTTCAGTATGCTTGAGTTAAGTAAAGGATTTCTTTGTCTTGGGTTTATACTTAATAGTCCTATAAAAATAAAAGGGTTTATACTTTATACATAATAGCTGTTGCTGTTTCCTCGTACATCTGAAGGTGTTTGTTTCACAAATATGATATGGCTACTTGAATTGAGACTTGGTAAAACTTATTCTAATGAACACAGTGGTTGTTCATTTTCAGGATGGAATGCTAAAATTCAAAGGGACTTATGAGATTATCTCTCCTGAGGATATTGGATTATCTCGCACTAACGATTCAGGCATTGTCCTTGGAAAGCTTAGGTATGTTATTTTCATTCTATTGCCGTTTTATAGTAGATTAAGATGATTTTGTGCTCTAATGTTCTTCATTCCTCTTAGTAGTCAACTTTTGTAGATTAAGATTTTTTATCTCCTGCATTTTTTTTTGGTAACACTCGATTTTTGTTCCACATATTGCATGTTGTACTTGTCAGTACTTAATGTATTTTTGTCCATCCTATGTTATAATGAGAATCTTTTACAGAAATTGGCATATCCCTGGAGGACCAGTCATAGTGGCTCTTATTAACTTTAATATCTTCACTGTAAAAAAAAAAAAGAACTTTCATATATTTCATAAATAAAATGCTTGAATGTGTTTAATTGATAATGAGTTATGTTTTCCATATTATTGTTGCACTTTTTCCTTTACAGTGGTTTTGTCCAATTTAGATGCTGCTACAAATTAATCATTTATTTACATTCTTTTGGTAGTGGACGGCATGCTTTGAGATCTCGGCTTTTGGAGGTAAATGTGATTTCTTTGCCCTTCCCCATTTTATGTAAAACTATAATTTTTCCGATTTGCTCAGTGGATGATTGGATGTCTCGCTCCCCCTCTTTTCTAGCTTGGTTATGAATTGAATGGTAAAGAACTTGACGACGTCTTTTGGAGATTCAAATCAGTGGCCGAAAAGAAAAAGGTAAGATAGACAAATTAATGGAGTGTTTGGGATTAATTTTTATATAATGAGTTTTTTTTTATTTTTATTTTTTTGTTTCCATAATTAGCGAATGCCGTGTAAGAACTCAAAAGGCACTTTCAATGAATTTGATGAGTATTGACTTTGATTCAACAAGTTCATCTTGGCCTTTTTGTGGGTAAATATTCTTTATATTTTGTAGCACACAACATTATTTCAAATGCACTGGTGAAGTGACATTGGTTTGCATGCTTATTAAATTTATTTAATGGAAGGACAAGTTTTCAATTCCTAATTTTGTTGTGTGCTCATTAAAAGAATAATATTATGATTTTGACTTAGTATTTTTTTTAAATTTTTTTTCTCGTTTCATTCAATCATGTACTTGATTTTTGCATTATGGTCCTAGCATCAGTATTTCTGAGTTCTAACTTTGCTGCCTACCTTTTTTGGTGTTTGACGATGATAGTGGAAACATGCAAATCATATGCATAACCCATAAAAATTATACTAGAGTTGATGGGGTTTTAGGATTAATCTTGGAATGTTAAGAAATTCAATATTGGTTATAATGGAAGTAAAACTAGTAGTTAAAAACTCAATGCTAAAGATAAAATGTAATCCTCAAAGAGGGAATTCACCTAAACATAATGTGTATGAAACTAGAGGTAGGTAGATACTAATTGAAGTAGAGGAATGCTCAGTGCTTTGGATACGACAAAAGTTGAATGGTACAATCGCGAGCAAAGGAATTTTGCATGGATTAAATGTAATAGCAGATGTGAGGATGTTGCGAGGGATGAATTGTAGAACTAAGAAGGAAATTTTACATAAAGTCTTAATTTTGATCGTGACATTGAATGATCATTTTTGGAAACTATGGCTTGTGTGTTATAAATGACACAAATTGTTCAGTGTTATTGTGGAGAGAGCATCAATTTAAGGCAAATCATAGGAAGGGGATAGGATATTGGTTCAAATGAGGCAATCATCATGAACTATGCTTTATGAGGAGCGAGTAGAAGCATGTCGAAAGGGAAAATTGTTAATGCAAAGGACATTAGAAGGCCAAAAATTGATTTGAGTTGCTAATGTAAAAATGTATGTGGTGTTAAATTGACATGAATATTGGTTGGCTAATCAATAAGCTCAAGTAATATGCTATTTTTTTATGCAAAACTCTTGATCAAACTTGAGGCATTAGCAGACTTATTTGTCTTTGTGGCCCATCAAGAGGCAATCCCTAGATTGTTTGTGTTCACATGATTATAGGTGTGCATTTGGCTGTATGTATGGGTGTCTTATTTTGTAGGGGGAAGCTTTGGAGTTAAAGGTATCTTCATCTTCACTCTGATCCTTGAGTTGAGTCTTCTAGGATGATTACCAACATAGAGAGTGTGCATTTGGGTGTCTTACTGTGTTTTGGGGTGGGTGTTATCATAGTTTGTTTTCTTGCTTTCTCCTTTTTTGTCCCTATCATTCCTTTTGTTTTTATATAATACTCCCTCCGTTCATTTTTGTAGGTCGTTTAAGCCAACTCTTTTTGTTCAAATTTATAAGTCGCTCACCAATTTGAAGATCAGTTTTACCCAATTTACCCTCATTTAAAGAATCATTTATTGACCTCAAGAAAATAGATCAGTTTTATTACAGTTATTAATAGGAGAGTATTCACATTTAGTAATGTTAACCCATAATTTAATGACTTCTTAAAAAGTGTGTTTGGTCCTTAAATGACCTATAAAAATGAACGGAGGGAGTATGTTGTATTCACATTTTTCTTTAGAAAAAGGGAATAAAATAAAATAAAATTTGCAAGTGAAGTTCATTGGTAATTCGGAAAAAATGACATGATAATTCAACTTCATCTGTAACCTCACTTCAGCCAATAAATATTGAATAATGAGTATTGATATGAAAGCCTGATGAGTACTATCTTAAACTTCAACAAATTGTTTAACTTGGCAGCTTTGGATTGAGTTTGCCTCGAATGTGCCAATTTTCAGTCCATTTTTATTGGTGGAAACAGGTTGGAAGTGTTGGCTTGAAAAAATATAGTGCTTACAAGTAGTAATGCTATGTGGAATTTGCAGCATCTTACTGATGGCGACCTGGAGGCACTGGTCTCTGATGAAATTTTCCAACCACAAGTTATTTGGCATCTTGGTGATCTTCAGGTAAATCTAATATCAATTTCTAATTTTATAGCTTGTTCTTTGAAGTGCAATCCTAATGAATCACAATACAGGTGACATGCGGAACCCTTGGTCTTTCAACTGCTACAGTAAAACTTATTGGTGCAGATGGAGCAGAACATGTGGCTTGTTCAGTTGGAACAGGTCCAGTTGATGCAGCTTACAAAGCTATTGATCTCATTGTTAAGGTCTAGTATATCTGCACCAAGTTAATAATTTAATTTGTGATAAACACACATAGGATGTATGTGATTTTCTGAACTCTGTGTGTGTATGTCCCATCCCATATATTAAAAAGAAAACATTTAGTAAATCATAAAGTTCCATAAGTTAAATAAATTAGCCCCCCACTGAATAAGAAGTTAAACTAAACTAGCCTAAGCATCACTGGTGAGATGGTCATCACTTGCCAAAAGGCGATATTTGGAGAGGTTGTGGGTTCAACTCCCGCTAATGTCAAAAAGAAAAAAAGTTAAGCTACACTAAGAAAGACCGGAGAAGTGCTAGTATGCTTAGTATGTAGTTGATGCTAATTTCTCCATAAGCTCCACTACACATTATCGGTTCCAACCCCCTCTTAAGAAACTATCAATATTCCTGTTACCTTGTGATAGCGCATCCTGTTTCAGTATAACGGTATGCCAGTGACACAACACTTAGGCTACCTATTCTTTTGTGGCTCAAAATAGAATTCTTTGACAAACGAAGCGAGGACAGTTTCGTCAATCCCTGAAGCTATACCAAGTGGCAGTAGAGTGCGGACGAACTAAGAATTTTTAGTGTAGGTATAAAACTCCAATTTTGAAACATAAATTGCCAAGTATTAGGAGATGCGCTAATAAGAACTTTTCAACATTGTAATGCTTGTTGTGATACAGGCATGTACTAACATAAAGTAATCAAACAGTATGATGTTGCTTGGGCAATCTTTAATTAAATAAATGATCTTAGATTTATTTGTTGAAGATCCTAAGAGTTTCCATTTCCTTGGAACTCCATGGTACTGGTAGACAAGGTCTTTAAACTCAAAGCAATACAATGTAGCACTAGAACTACAAAAGGCCTTGAAATACAGATTGCAACGTGTATTTTCTTTAATCTTCTTGAAGGTAAGAATGGCTAGTAATGAGTTTCACACTTTGACATGCTTCTAGCAATCCTTGAGACATCCGTGTACTACTAGTCTGCTATAATAAAGTGATCAAATGACAAATGTATCTAGTTTAATCTTTAGTTTACATAAAACTATCTTGCATGCTATTTGTACAAAAGCCTGCTTTCCGTTCGCATGGAACTCTCTGGCAGTAGAGCACCTCCTGCTTATTATGTTCTGGAATTATCTCATCACAACTGATTAGTGAAGTGTTGTACTGTTATTGTAAAAATCTGCTGACCTTCAAATTTAAAATGTTTAGAGAAAGCCATAGTTACATCTAATAATGCTAAGTCCTAAGCTTGACTTTGTTCTTTATGATAAAATTTTAATTGGTTGGACTTCCTCTGATCTGTCCATGCCATTTAGTGACAACAACTATTATAGATCTTTGTGGGGCAAAAATTATGTGAAAAGGCACAGCAGGTCAAGTGATGTCAATGGAAATCAAGCTCAGGGAGGAGGATTAGATAGAAAAACAAGATGAAGACAGACGCGGATAGAATCATTGTTGCAATCAGGAAACAAAGGAAGATTTCATGGAAAAACAGAATGAAATTATGGCAGTTATGGATGTTATAAGCTAATCTTGCTAAAGAATTGTTCTAGATCCTATTGGAATTATCTGTGGTTTTATAATAAAAGGAATTCAAATTCAACTGGTTGTACTACAATAAATGACATCCTAGCATTGTTATTTAAATTTAAACAACTAAACACAATAAAAGAGACTATCTTGTTGTGATTGGCAACTCTCTCTTCCTTTGAGCTTCAAGGCTGCCCCTTTAATGATCCCACTCTTCCAACTTTATTGCCATAGGTTCTCAATGAAAACGCAAATAGAGTTGTCCCTTGACCAGATCCCAATCTCTGGCTTTAAACTGCAGCAATCCCCTTATTTACTTTCATTTTATTAATAGTTTTATGTTTTCTTTGCAAATGATACTTTTTTACAATAAGAGACCTACTTACACTACCTCAACCCCCAACCCAAACTCTATGCGGAGTGATTTGAACCCTCAACTTCATGTGTAAGTGAGAACATGCCAACTAGTAGAGCTACCTCTTGGTTAGCCTTCACAAATGATGCTACTTTACAATTGAACTCTTGTTTCTTCTTTGATGTGCAACAATTCCTTCAAATGTGATTGGTGAAACAATGTCTTTCTCAATTTACATTGTCCCTTATTCCTCTTGCGAAGGGGAGGGAGTTCCAGATATTGCAGTAGCTAGCCTTTTTCTAGAGTGGTAAATGTGAACTCCTCTCTCACACAGAGTGCCCATGCGTGTTGGCAGTAATTTGTGCACTTTCTCTAAATATATATTTTCTACCACTTACCAGGCACCTGTAACTCTTCTCGAGTATTCCATGAACGGCGTCACAGAAGGCATTGATGCTATAGCATCCACACGAGTTGTAATACGGGGAGATGACTGTTCAACGAACACTAATGCTCTTACTGGAGAACCTGTTCGTCGTACTTTCAGGTGTTTTTACTCATTTGTTTCACATATTTTGGCGATGTGTTTATTTTATGAATGTTGATTTATTGTCTGTCTGTTGACAAATATTTGGGACCGAAGCTATGTTGTTGTTGTTGTCTATTGAAAATATTGAATCTTGATGTTGTTTTGACAGTGGAACCGGGGCGGGTATGGATATTGTTGTTTCCAGTGTGCGAGCCTATGTAAGTGCACTAAACAAGATGTTGGGTTGTAGAAGTTCATCCGTATACACATCAGCTTAAGGGAATATCTATGCTTTTAAATGGCATATGCGTTGACTTGACTTGGGATCATCGATCCTCAAGCAATTTTCCTTTAGAGGTTGAGCTATGCTAGTTTCATTTGTTCCCTCACCTGCAAAATCGATGTTGTAATTTGGTAGTTAATTTAATTCCATGAACTGTTTGCCCAAACTACTATTTTTTTTTTTTGAAAAAAAAATCATGCAAATTATAAGAGCTTAGCTTGCCAATTTGATTTGATTAGTGTTTACTTTGTAAAAGTAAGAATATCATGTATGGTACTGCCAATTGTGAATTACTCGCTTGATTTTGTTAGTGATTGTTGTGCACTGAATAGCTTGGATTCCTCGCGTATTTGTTTGTTTGCAAGAGTAATATTTATGGAACTGCCAGCTGTGAATTACTTGTGCTTCATTTTGTTAATGAGCGTGGTTTGCCAAACAATTTGGTTTTCTTGATTATCTGAGAGCACAAATAGAAACTATACTTGTAATGAACACCGTAAATCCTCCTCACAGGTATGTCCTTGGATTAAAACAATGCATTTTTGTTTTGTTGGTTGGTTGCATGTTTGCATTTCTCAAGTCCTGACCACAAGTTCTGCTCAATCCCTTAATTTATCTATGAAACTCTCTAGCATTTTTGTCTGTTTTCTTGCTCTTTGTCTAGAGAACCAACAAGTTATGCTCTACTATCTCATTGTTGCCTGAGTCCACGTAGATGTTGAGCATGTTTGTCCTTGAAATCCTTTCACGTTTTCTTTCAGTCAAGTCTTCAGTGTCATATCTATTTGTTGTGACAGTAGTCTAAAAATTCACATGCATAAGAAATCTCCCACTGTAAGTTTTGTTCTATTGAGCTACAAAAGTTACCAAGTGCCTGCAATTTGTTAAACATGAAATGAACTTTATTTGCAGTACACAGCAAGTGGAGAAACCGGCAGTAAAATATTCTGCAGTGATTTGTTGGTGACCTTAAATTTAATTGGCTGAAAGCTGCTACAAGCATCCTAGTTTACGCTTCACTTTCCGTTTATAGATGCCATTTTTATATTGCTGAGAGACTTGAAATTCTAACATAGTGACTTAAGGTGCAGGATGTCATGGCAGCTTGCATGTTTTCTAGACATGTTGACAGGTAATGGACAGGAAATTGAAGATGCAGGAGATTCATCGTACAAAGAAACAATTGAGGTGTTCACCGTGAAATAGGTAATCCTTGATGGAGCATGACAATGAAATTCACATTTTTCTTTTTCATATACGCTTTATGTGATTTGCTGTTTTTGTTGAAAATGATAGAAGTCTCTTCAAACTATTCAATTTGGTTATAGTCAGGACCATTGTCGGCAGCACCCATGGCTTATCGTCTTAAGCCAATACTCCTTTTATACACTTAGTGGATACCAGTTCATGAAAAAGGCCTCATCCCCTCCGCGCCCGATTCTCCTTTCCTCGTATCCTCCACTTTCCTGTTAATCCTTTACTGATATATTCCATTGGATTGGTTGAAAATGTTAAAGTAGCTTGTGCACTTGCATAGTAGACGACAGTTCAAAAAAAAGTGTCAACAAGGTACATGGTTTACCACAAGCCTGTGATCGACATTATCCGTTCGCGCCTCCTAACACTAGTTTGTTTCATGGTTTTGCGTCATATGAAAGAGACCTTAAACATCATTTGTTTTCATCAGTCACTCATTATTTCTTTTCTTTCACTTTCTGCATGACCACAGTACATTACCACTTTGTGGATGTCATCTCTTTGTTTCTTCAGTTGGCCTAGATTTTGACTATAGAAAGCACAATTCCTGGTACATTTTTCTGGTTGTGTCCTTGATAATGCATTTGAATTGTTCTTTGACATGGCAGCACTGATTTGTGTTGATAGTGGTGAGTAGATTTGGACTCGTGTGACCTACTTGGACTCTTTTTGACCTATTTATTCTCTTTCTAAAAATAAGGAACAATTCTATTCAAATCTTGAATTAATTTTTTTTTTAGTTGTTAACATTAAGGCAAGAAATTTAGCTTTGTTTTCTAGGAGGATATAATTTCATAAATGATAGTTGCAGAACAGAAGTATTTACAATCCTTGTTGAGAAAAACACCCTGCAACTTATACCTTAACTCATTTGGAACAGAAAATAGAATCCTTATTGTTTCACCTTTGTAGTTCGAGGTGCATCGGACAACACATGCAGAAGAGACTAGTGTGTCTGATATATGAATAACTGTTAATATAGTATAGTACAATATATAGGAGTTAATGGAGGAATACAAGGAAGACGTGGGAACCTTTTGTGAGTATGCTTATGAAGAGAAATAAACTACTGAAATCTAAGAGATAAAAGCATATTTTGTTTAAACACCTATTTCACCATAATGTTTTGACAACTTGGTGTAGGCATAAATTTTGGGATCCCATTTTGGGAAATGCTAGAATGACAATACAATGTCACAACACAAGACGCAACTGATGAAGTGTCACGTGGGCTCTACATCAAAATGGGTTATTGGATTTTTTTTTAATAGGATTTTGATGTGATGTTCACGTAACATATCATCTATTGTGCATTGTCTTGTGATATTCTAACATCCATTTCTCATAAGTTTTAAGCAGTAGAAAGTAGCAGAAGAAGACAAATACTGGAAAAAAGAGCAAAGAGAAAAAGTGCGTGATATTGACAACTCGTCTTGATTTCCGTTGTAAAGGTGGAACTCGAATATAAGGTTTCATTGTCTTCGAAAGGTGAATAATTCAGAAAGCGTTGTCTGGTATTCTATGCTCTCTACTAGTTCTGTCATTACTTTTAAAAAATTAGGTCCTGCAATGGTACAAATACTCAGATAACAATGACAAGAAATCTATACAAAATACTTGTGTGGGTCTTCAGTTTCCAGAAACCAAAATGAAGGTGACATCAAAATAAAAGTAACGAATGGGTTTAGGGTTTAAGAAAGAGAAAATAATGTAGTGCACTATGTGTGGGCATTTATGTTAGACAGGTCCATGTAGCTTGTTTGAACTTCATTGTCTTTCTTGACAAAAAACAAAAAAAAACTTAATTGTCTTTGATTCTTTATCAATGAGGGCTAAATTGTTAATGAAATTCTGACAAAAAAAAAAAATTTGTTACTGAAAATTTTCTGATGTGTTTTGAGGCGCATTTGAAAGGCAGCAAAGGCAGTAGGGTACTGACCGTTACTTTGGTGGTATCAATTTCAAATATCTTAATTTTTTGAGAAATATCTAGTATGAAATTTGAAAATACGAAATAAAGGCATTATATAATCATATAATCATATCCCCTGTCCACATTGTTTATTTAAAACATTTAGCCTTTATCAAAAAAAAAAAAAACATTTAGCCAACAATCAACTAAGTAATATATGGTTTCACGTGATTTCTACTAGACAATGGCTTGACACGTAAACGCAGCTGTGAAATGCGAATAAATTCTTATTTAATCGTGTGACAACATGCAACATTGAGGTAAATATATGCATTACAACAGTTCATTATTAGACCAACAAAGACCAAAGTATAGTAAAGTTAGTACAAAAATATTTGTAATTTGAGATAAATAATTTAAAGAGATTTGCGTGTTAAAAGTGGAAGAAAAATGCCTAAAAGAGATCTTTGAATTGCAAATGGCATGGGGCAAAAAAGAAAATCATATAACCATATATTTTTAAGGAAAATACTAGGATGACCCGGTGATGGTGTCTATCCATCGTACATCGATGTGTGTGTGGGACATATAGCTCGATGTACAAATAGATGAACATGATTACTGGGTGTTCATCATGGGCATCCCATCTCGGGTGACTCCTAGCATCTTATTTTTAATTATTAGAAGTGCTACCTGACATCATTGAACTCACACCCATAAGTCACATTGCCTTTGAAAACCGTTCGTGTGTGGCGTCTGCATACAGTTTTCGATGCATAACACATAGGATGTGTATCTTGAGGTGCACACAAATGGCTTTCAAGGCTAATATGACTTTGGGGTGTGAGTTTAGTGATGTAAAAAAATATTTAATTATATGCATGAAACTGAACTACTTACGTTAGTTGTTAAATACAAGTACGCGTTTTATATTTTTTTTTAATTTTAATTTTTTTTTAAATTTTTTGAAAATACATGATAAATTGAGGTTGGCACCCCTCTTGTTGGAGGCTGGCTCCGTCCCTGATTATTGTCATAGGCAGATGGATATAAGAAACTTGAAATAGTGAAACATAGGCACCCCTCTATACATACACCTCATGAAAGAAGTAACACCTTTATTTCATTAATAACTACCTCAAACCCATATACTATTTCGTTATTTTTTGTTTCGCAGGTACAGAAATATTGTTGGGGAGGTTTTTTTATACTGCTCTTTCATTATTATTGTTACCATCATATCATTATATTGTAAAAAAAACAAGAAAACTCATTGGTGATACCTCAATTCATCTATCAATCTCTCTCTCTCTCTCTAAAAATCTGCTTAAGAGATGTAGCACTAGTTCTGATTCTTAATTATCTTCTTCTTCCACCTGAGCCACTCTCCCTCTGACAGTTGAAGTAAACAGCTGCAACAGGGGAGCCTAGATTGTAAAGCTCTGCAAACTGTGTAGTGTTGAAGTTCTGACGCCAACCAGGGGCAAACACAGTCTGGCGACCAAGTTGCCTGAACAGAACAAATACAAATCGGTGGATCCCCACTGTAGGTCTTGGGCTCTCATAACACACAGCTTCTTGACCTGATCAAATCAATCACATTTGAACATAAACCATATTAAGGTACTGAGAAGCCTCTTTAATAATAAATCATCAAATTAATAAGTGCGACTTAGTTCTAGTTAGTTTTTGTGGAGCTGCAAGAAGTGTATTGATAATAAAAGTAAGAAAGGAATAATTGCACATCGACTACTTGAGAAAAATTATCAAGGCCAGGCCAACCACGCTTGTAGTGCAATGGAAGAGGCATACTCTTATTTCTGTGAGGTTGGATTATCGAATCTTCAAAAAAAAAAAAAAATATGGTAAAGCTAAATTGAAAACTTTGCCTCAACATTTTGCAGAATGGCATAGTTGAACCAATCAACGGCATGCATTTGTTGTTGTCCTTGTAATACATGTTGGGATACGTGTACACGAATTGCAATGCGAAGAATCGTGGGACGCCAACAAGGGTGTTGTTGCTGGGTTATTTCAAATGGATGGGGTTGCATGGTGAGGTAGCATATAAATGGAAATATTCTCAAGTACAAATATGGCCCCGTGAGCACTGAGAAATCTATCAATCAGTGAAGTACTCAGCTTTTGCTTCACAAGTGCTTGAACCAAAAACCAAACAGCTGCTTTACTTCTATGGTTTTGAAACGATGAACGTGTATTGGCTTCACCACCTGTACTTGTAGAGAGATCTAGAAGCTTATGATGATTTATGAGAAAACATTGTCTTCTCTTCCCTTCTCTACAAGATTCAAATGGCAGAAGCCCTTTCATTGAGAAAATTTTCATTACTCTAGATGGTAGCAGTACCAGTAGTACAAGAAGAGCACTCTATGGGGCAATGACCTAGGACAACTTGCTACACATGTTTGATATTGGTTTCATCATTGATAAAAGCACCCAGGATCATGACATGATGTCTCAAATGGTCTTATAGTTTAGTGCTTATCTGAAACTTAGAATAATCTAAAACATGATCAAGTAACACATAGACAAGATTCAATTTGGTTGACATGGCACCTTGCAAAAATTTGGCATTTTAATTAGTATCTTGTCAATTAAATTTGGGATGCATTGATTACGAGGAATTTAAAGATTGAAAATTATCTCATGAATTGAGCTAAAAAGAACATAATGGAAGGGTTTGATCCTTGCACTCAGTCGATTCAAATAATTTGGGATTGAGGCTCTGTTCTTGTTGAGTGGGTATATGCAAATGTAATAGCAGTTGTACTACTATACATAACTAGGCAGCATTTTTTTTCATATTCTGTGACATTTCATTTTAAAGTTGCATTTGGTATAGCCTAATTAAAAACTTGCACTGATTGAGATTAATTACCAAAACTTGCTCCAGTTGTTGCTGGGATATCAGTCACCAACCTAATTAAAAACCAATAGAACAAGAGGATAGTCAGAACTTTATTTTAAGAGCATGGCAAACATCACATGATCTTTTAAAAAAAAATAAATAAATAAAACCTATAGGAATGTAGTTGAAAAGAAATGTGATAGCGCGACAAAAATTGAGGGACACCAACAACTGTGTCAAATATGGTCTGCGAAACATTTTTCTTTTTTTTAATAGAAACTAATTAGCTTAACTATAATGCTATTCATTTTAACATGAGTCAAATCACAAGCTTTATCTTACTAAAGAATTGAGATGTTTTGGCGTAGAGCTTTGGTACACACATTTGCTTGCACAATAATAATAATAATACATTTACGCATCAAGGCGTGCATGCACATCTCGATGTCAAATCTCACCCACGCGGACAACTAAATTGGTAGCAAGCAAAAAGTATTACGGATGTATACACCCAAAAAAAAAAAAGTATGCTTTAATCTTTTTCAAATGACAAAATATATATGTTGCTATTAAATTTGAAGAAACATCTAATTACCCAAAAAAAATTAAAGAAACAACTTAATTTCTATTGGTTGCTTTTGTCTTCCTAGGTTGCACGTTGTCACTTTCGAAGAATATATATTCGACCATGAAAAGCTAATGGTATATATCCCTATGATGAGACAAAGACCCGAACTTTGTGATGTGAAGGTCCTTTTCATGGCATATGTAGTGGCAGTGCTCAAAAAAGAAGCTTTAAAGTGTCCGATCTTCACCCTTTTTGTGTTGAGGCTTCTCTAGTCCTAACTAAGTTAATGTCACTGTTGCTATAAAGCAACTGAGTTTGACTCAAGTTATTTATTTTTATTATTAATTATGGGTATTTACAGGGGCCGACGTAGCGACAAAGTAAAGAGGGACCAACTTGAAAAGAAAATTATTTTAGACAATAATATTTTTTGCCACCTATATTTAAGTAAATTTTGAACAATTTATGATTACTAATGTTCTCTTTAAAGTTAAAACATTCAACTCTTTCTACCAAAAAAAAAAAATAAAAAAATTCAACTCAGTAGAGAATATTGTTATAAATTATAGTATTCATGTAAAAGAAATTGTGAAAAACCATAATCTATATGAGAGGAGGGGGTGAAATGGGAAATGCAAGTCATGGCCCCCCTCATGGTACTCTTAGGTCCGCCCCTTGGTATTCAGACTAATTAGTCCATAAGCCATGAAATTACGAAAAAACATCACCAATAATTCAACGTTTGGCTGTCATCAAGATCATGTGCCTAACTTATAAAGTTTTGCCTTCGCCTTTATCACTAAATCAATCCGTATGAGCTCAAAGACCAATTAATTTAGAGAGAGATGTGGGGCTCCTACGTACCAGTGCAAATATTCCCTTAAGCTGGGATCACTTGGGCTTGGTGCATCAGGGTCCACCATCAACTGTGAGAGAATTGCAACAAAAATGTTAAGGATGATACCACGAGGATTAGTCACATGCATTGAAGTTTGAAGTTCATTGAAAAGTAGTCATTCTGGGACACCAAAAAAAAAAAGTAAATAGTAGTCATTCTTTGAAAAAAAAAAAAGTCATGAGTGCCTGTTCAAAGAATATGTCAATGGGACCTCACAGTCCGTATCTATTACCTAATTAGAGGACACTATATCTAGGGTGACATATTTTTGATGATAAGTGTTACAATGACAATTAGAAGTCATACCACATTACAATGACCTACAAAAGTTATTCGTGCCAACTTCGTAATATGGGCACACTCACATCTTGATTTTTGACATACAAGTCGAGGCCGTATGGAGGGCTTTTGTGGTTCATCGTGTTATGGTGTGACTTCCTTATTGTCATTCTAGTATTTTCTATTTTTGATTCATACATTTCCTTCGTACAATTCAGGTCGCGTCCTTAAGACTTGTGTGAAAATGTATGCGTACACATCTCGATGCATATATAATTAAGAGGACGCCTACATACTAACCTAGTAACTAAAAAAATTAGTAACAATTTATGCATAATAAAAATACTACATTAACATCACCTGGGACATCAAGCGCGGATGCAAAGTAAATTCTCTTATTATTATTATTATTATTATTTTTTTTTTTTAATTTTTCAGAAAAGTAAATTCTATTAGCTTTTTTTTGTTAAAGTAAATTCTATTAGTTGATGTCCTGATTTTATTTTTTTTTGGGGTAGGAGTTGATGTCCTGATTTATGTCATCCTAATTAACCAGTATTATGTATCACCTAAAAAACGCGATCGATAATTTATGAAAAGAGAAATAATATTTTGACACACTTAAAGTTACACACCTGTTTAAAAATTGTGGGGTGCATTTTGATATGTGTAGTGCATCACACGGATACTAAATAGGTAAGTGATTTTAAATGTGTCGGAGTAGCGTTGCCATAATTTTTATTTTTTTTTTATTTTTTTTATCGGTGGGTTATCTAATCGAGTCTGAGTATTCCTATGAGACCTAGTGCAATCGGCCTGAGCATACCCCAGTGACCCAGACAATCTTAATGCAACAAGAAATAGAACTTGAAACAATGCGCGTAATCCACACAATCTCAAGCTCGCTCTTACCGTTAAGCTAACATGTCTGGTCAGGTTAGCATTGCCCTAATAATAATAACAATAATAATAGTCACGATTTAATAATTACCAGAGTGTAGAAGGTCCTAAGATCATCTCCCCCAATCTCAACTCTAGGATAAGTAACAACAGCAGAAGGCCTGAGCTCACACCCATTGTTGACATCTCTATTCCCATAAATCACTCTTATGGGGATTGTCCTGTTGAACGCCTCTATAACATCTCCAATCACTCGACCCACCACCAATGGATCCCTGTCTCTAGGCATTACTATATTTATACGATATATATGATCAGCTTTAGAGAGTGAGAGGAGTTTGTGTTTATGCTATGTTTTTGCTGTGATGAGTAGAGGAAGTATATATAGAGAGGAATGGATGGATGTGTACGTAAGACTACTTTAAAATGTGTTGAATGGAATCTACTTTCCATTCAAAATGGTCAGAAATTAAATTAAAGTTGTGGTAGGGGGGGAAGAGTTCGTACGTTGTTCGTACTAAAGAGATATATGACAAATAAAAAAGAAAATGATGAACCAACACACTTTGGGCACACTTGGGAAGATAAAAAAAAATTATAAATGGCTAAAAAATAAAATGTGCATCCGAAGTATGTACTCAAAGTGCGTTAGATTATCATTTTCCTTAAAATTAAACTCCATTCATAAGTCTTTAACACTAATAATTCTATACATGCTCTGATAAAAAAAATAATTCTACCAACTAATTGGGCAGTCCAATAGTTTAATATGATGTTTATGAGTAAAAGATCATAAGTTCAAACCTTGGTGGAAACAATCATTTCCTTCTTATCAAAAAAAAAAAATTCTATACATGTTCTAATAATAATAACAATATGTACGTTTTGTCAAATAATAATAATAATAATATGTACGTACACGTTGTTGGGGAAGAAGAAAGAAAAGAAAGAGGAATCCGGCCAATATAGAGAAATTTAAGACTAGAAATTATATATATATATATATATAGAGAAAAATGATAATCTAACATATTTAGGACTCACAATTTAGTTTTTAATTATTTATGATTTTTTCTTGTCTTCCCAAGTGTGGACACCACATCTAACAAAACACCATAAATAACTAAAAATAAAAGTATGCGTCTGAATTGTGTGCTTAAAGTGTGTTAGATTATCATTTTCTGATTTTAAATATTTAAATTATGTATCAATTATTATATGATGATTTGTTATCATCCTAGAAGAGTTTGACAATATTTAAGGGAAAACTCAAATCTTAGTAGAAAGTTTAAGGAAATGTTTCCTAGAATTAGAGTCAACAATATTGAAAAAGTTACAAAAATTCTGCTGGTTGAAGGTTACTACTTTGCTAATGATCGATGCTAGCGAACATTATTGACAATCTAGCCCGGTCACAATTTGTATCTCGAGGATATGCATGAACGGGTTGTGACAAGTTGCTCTACTAATTAATTAGTGATTGAAAATTAACTAGATAAAACAAGTTTTTTTTTATTTTTTATTTTTATTTTTCAGAAAAAGTCAATCCCAAGTAATTTGGATTAATTATTTGAAAAGCATAAATTAAACTAGCCTTAATTTCTGTCTTAAGATATTTTTCTTTATTTTCTACTAGGAGTAATTTATTTATTTTTTATATATCGACTAAGTTTTTCTTGGGTAAGAAAGAAACAACTCCCACCCACCAGAGTTTGAACTCACGATCTCTTACTCCAATAACTCATACCAAACTATTGGGCCCCCTATTAGCTAAGTTGGTGAATATACAACTTGTGTGTACATGGACGTGTCCTTCAAAAAAATTAATTAATTAATTAATACTTGCATGTTGTACATGGTTATTTCAATTTTTGTTTTCTAAAAGGAAAATGATAAAATGACTCACTTTAGACGTACACTTGGGGCGCACACTTTGTCTTTTAGTTCATTTATGGTGTTTTATTAGATGTAGACTCACACTTTGGGAGACAAAAAATAGCCATAAATGAGTTAAAAGACAAAGTGTACGTTCCAAGTGTGCGTTCAAAGTGTGTTAGATTATCATTTTCCTTTCTAAAATGCCTTCAGTAACTTTTTGTATCAAATGAACGAATTGAGTGGTCTAATAGTTTGATATAGATCTTAAGAGTAAGAAGTCATGGATTCAAACTTTAGAGGCAAATAGTTTCTTAATTTCCTATAAAAAAAAAAACTTTTGTATCAAATGCATTGCTTGTCAGGTACAAGTTACAACTTTACTCCTACATAGGTGAGATCAGAATTTAGGCCAATCACCCATAAATTTTATTTTATTTTTTAATAATAAAGAAACCAACTTTACTTGTATTTTATAAGACTCGAACTTTCACTCTCTTTTCTACAATAATATCACATATCAAATTATTGGGCCAACTACTTAATGGGGGTAAGATTCCATACATTTTTTTTTTCGATAATGTTGTTTTGCTTTTTCAAAAGCTGCAAAGCCTTCAAAGACCGATCTCAGAGTCCCAAGTCATTAGACAATGGTAATTAATTGATCGTGACGTCAAGTCGTGACAACATTATTCCTTATCGTGTCGTAAGCATTTTTTTTTTTTTTTTTTTTTTGGGCTATACAAAATAGTACATTATCGTGGCATAACATGTCGAAAATGAACTAAACAGTAATTGAGACCTATCAATTATTCATTTAGATTTTTATTATGAAGTTGTTGGAATGATCTCTAATTCTCCTAATTTATTTTTCGTGGCATATTTTTGTAGATGTATCTTTTGAAATAGGCAGAGATAATCTGAAATACTACAATGGCAAAAAAAAGAAATGTCAAAAAAAAAATATTTTAATTACTTTTTGTGTTTTTTGCTTTGTGACTAGTGTTTCTCTAATGGGATGAGATGAAAAAGACATCACTTGCTAATGGAGGAGAGATCGGGCTATAATTACAATGACTTGTGTTTCTCTAATTGTATTTTAATTACGTTGACTTGCAAGAGGCGGTACTGCTGTGGGTTAATTACAATGACTTTGCAACGGGCTATAATTACAGATTATAAATTTCAATAATATTGATGGGTACGTTTATAAAGCTTTGAAAATTAATTAGGTGATCAAATTTATTTAAATTGGGTGGGAAGTGTGGCAAATCAATGAGACGAGTTTCATCAATAATTCAGGTTTAAAGTAGGGAAAAGATTCATTGTTGATTATGGGAACGACGTGTTTTTCTTTTACTACGTATTTTTATTTTTATTTTTTTATTTTTATTTTTATTTGTCAATCAATTGAGTAATCTAATGATAAGGTATGGTGTTTGAGAGTAAATTTTATAAGATCAAATATTGTAGAAGTAAATGTTTCTTTCTTATAAAAATAATTTTCTTTTCAATTTTATTTATAAAAAATATATTTTTTCTCGACTTTTGTAAATTTGGACTACAATAAATGAAGTTTTGTTTCTTAAAAAAAAAGTAAGAAGAAAGGATGGAAGAGTTGAAATAACATTCCTTCATTTTTAACGAAGTGCAAGAGTTGTCCTCAACCAAAGAAAAAGGAAACTGCAAGAGTCATATTCAAATTGAATTAGACCATTTTTTATGTCGGCACAATTTATATTTTTCTTTTTAAGGCCTGTTAGAGTTATCCAGATTTTAGCTCCGTTTGTGTGCACGTGCATTGCGAGGCTCAAGGAACTGCTCTTAATGAAGTCGATGTATAATGTAAGTTAAAATTTGGATAACTCTACCATTTTTCTTTTTTCAAATAACTTCGCCAACTTTTCGGCCATACAAATCCACCTTAGTATATCTCTCCTGCATTATTAGTTTCAGTGTTTTTCAGAAAAAGCTTGATTCACTGTTGTTGCTAATTGAAAAGGACGTACGCGCGTGAAAAGTTGTGGGCTCACGTGTTGCTATGCAGGGATAATGCAACTTGAAAAAAATAATAAAAAAAAAAATAGAATCAGTGGTTAAGGTCCATCTAGCTAGTCAGTGGCGGATCCACATACGTATTTAAGAGTTTACATAGATCAACCTACCCCATAAAACGTTAAAACACAAATAAAACTTTAGTAGCCCACCCATATATTTAGGAGTTTACATACATCTTTCTAATATATATTTTTTTAATCACTCTAAGTTACTGATGTTTTTGGTACATCGACCATATTTTATTGGGTTTAATGTGCTATGTATTTGCTTGTGCTTGACTTTTTTTTTTTGTTTTTGTTTTTATTTTTCCTTTTAACTTTTAATCAACCGTGTTAACAACTTAATATATTTAGAATCAAATAGAAAAACATAAAATGTATACATGACAATAATAATACAACGACACTCCTTTAATTTACCACACAACAAAGCTTATATTTCGAGGTAACTACATAAACGCCTACAAGTCATTACGTATTCATTGTAGTACCTTTGACTATGTTTTCTTTTTTGTCAAAATCACTCAGAATCTAAATTATCTAACTACTCAAGATTTGCCCTAAGTCATATACCATATTGGTGGGAGGAGCTCCCAACATTAATATTTTTATTCACCGGACTCGAACTCAAGTCACTAATTAAACGACAACAACTCACTTCTAGTTGTGCCAATCAACAGTTGGTACCATTAACTATATTTTCACATTAATTACAAAAATAATTTAATATACTTATTTATTTTAGCCCAAGGTAACTGAAATTCTTGGATCCGCCCCTGTAGCTAGTTACATATGAGAGAATAGAATCATTAGCTTTTTATAGCCAATAACCTAATGATAATTATTTCACTTACGTTCATATAAAGAATAAATAAAAAGTCATTTTTAAAAAATGACTAGAACTAAATAAAAAGTTAAGTGCTAAACTAGAAATGGTAATATGTAAAGACATCTAAGTCATTTCTTATTCGTATACTAGCCTTACTCAATAATAGGTGAAAAGTTCCAACCCAAAAGAAGAAGAAGAAGAAGAAGGGGTTGAAAAGTGAAAACAACACTTGTATAATTAACATTTGCATTATATATAGTATTATACACGTATAGTGGTTCATTCATTAATTGAAAGAATATTTCATGAAAGACGTCATATACTTGGAGTTGCTTTCATCCAAAAAGAAAATATAGAGTGCGGCTATTCATACCCTATTTTTTGCTTCTTTTATCCCACCCTTGTGAAATGATCCAACTATCCTTCCATATAAAGGGTTTTTACTCATGTACACGTCACTCACGCATACCCCAATAACCCATTTTTCCAACAACACTACCACATTCAATCCAAATACGATGAAATCTGAGCGAAACCCCAACGATTCGACGTCGTAGGTGCATACTTCATCTCTTTTCATGTCAATTTTGTGGTTTTTGTAATTTTTAAAGTCGGTATTGTTTGTGGTTTTGTTGTTAGACTTAGGACTTCGATTTATGGCTTGAATCTTACATTTTGGATACAAAGTTTTGATGGAATAGAAAATAACAAGCGATTCAGAGCAAAACTCACTAATTTTTTTTTGTCATTTTCATATATTTTTTAGGAGTTTTGAAAAAAAAATTTGTTCGTTCTTGTTGCCTGCAGGCTTCAGATGTACAAGGCCGGTGTAACGACCCTCAAATTTAATTAGTGACATGTATTGTGTTTTAGGACCGTGACCTATCAGTCGTGACTTGTCATATTACTCAAGCCTTGGGAGTCGATACTGAGGTATATTTTATTTTTCTGTGATGTTTGTATTATTATTTATACCCGAATGTGAACTCTGTATGTCCTAGTGTGTGATTTTGTTTTGTTTATCGTTACGGATTTGTGTGTGAGATTTGTCTAGGAAAAACGAGAATTTTAGGGTATAATACGGGTATTCAAACATTGGGAAATGGTAATTAGTGAATTATTAAAAAATAATAAATAATTAATTAATATGTGAGAGCGATGTTTTATCTAGGAACGTACGACGTGCGAGTCGTAAGGTGAAACAGGTCTGAGGGCGCGATGTGTGAGCGAGAAATGGCTTGATTTGGAAGTTGAAGTCACCCATTGGAGTTATGTATTTGAGTTAGAGTTGTTGGATGAAACAAGTGAGGGACAAAAGATATGCCTTGATATTCGTGCGTGAGGGGAGATGAATGGGACATATAAATACCAACTTTTCTCTCTCCTTAATCTATTTCATTTCGATCCAACATGAAAACAAAAGAGGAACGTGAGAGTTCGGTGATTTTGAGCTCGATACGACATCGAGAATCGACCAATGGTGTGGAAAAAGGTAGGATCCCGACTCCTTGCTTGTTTATCTACGTTTTAATGTTAGTTTTGTGGGTTTTCGTCGTGATGAATTTGGGCGAGGTTTTCAGGATTTGGTTTCCAATGAGTTTGGGGGATGGTTTTGTAATCAATGAGACGATCTATTGAGGTTTAAAGAATTGGTATGGGTATTTGATGAAGTTTGGTATTTTTGGTGAATTTACGTGTGATTTTCGAATTGGGGCTTTGGTCGGGGTTTCGACGCCAAGTGAAGTGAGTTTAGTGTTATTTCGGACGTCTCTAAGAGTTTAGGATAGGTTTGGAACGCAGCTGTGACGGCCCCAAATTTCATTGTGACGGCCCCAAATTCCCAATGCATTTGGGTACGCCCGGCCTAGACTCGTGCAGGTCCCGAGTCAGTTCCTCAGCGAACCTGACGAGCCTAGTCAGCCTCAAACTATCAAAATTTCAAGATTTATGAAAGAGTTATTGCAATTATAACACAGCGGAAGCAAAATCAAATTCTAATCAAATATTGGGAAATAACTCAATCAAAGGGAAATTAGGAATCTATATAAATGTGGGAAACCTCGATGTAGTCATATCCACGTCAACAAAATGGATTGATGGAATCCACCTCAAAACATATTCCCCAGTTCCAAAACAAACATATATATATATATATAAACGTCATACAAAATGAAATAAACATGAGCCTACATCTCGGTACCTCACGTCCAGCTGCTCACAAAAAGTCTCCTAGGCAAGGTCCCTTGCCCCTACTACTCTCCGTCCTATCTGCACCCACCGTCACAAACTAGACGGTGAGCAACTGAGAGAAATCGAAAGTAACGCCAGAAGAATATAACAATAATTCATGAAATAACAAACAAGACAGTCTAAATATCATGCGGGTACTGAAAGACAGGAATTTAAATAATCAATAATGCATGATAGACAGACTGAAAATGATAGCAATCGAAACATGCGTGTTCTACGAGTCAAGAGAGGCAATAAGTGGTCTAAATTCCACAACAATACCACAACAATCCACAACAATCCACAACAATCCAGTACATGGTATCACATAATCACTAGGGGTGGTCAAACACTTGTGCGCTCGAGTGCCCGCGTTTTATCCCTTCTAGTGCAGGCTGCATGTACCTTCGAGACACACACTTATGCCAAGAACACACATACAAGGAATATGGAATGGAAAGCCAATAATTTGATAATGAAAAACACAAAGAAATGAAAATGAATCACATGATATTTTCTTAGCTGGCTTACTAACGTACAAATGCTTTTTAAGGCAAGTGTACTTACCTGAACTATCGAAATCCGCGTATAACACTCCTGCGACTCCTAACGCGTATCCCCAAGTTTTTCGTTTCCTGACAAGGTTGGAAACTCGTATTAATAGGTCAAGTCATTTACTAAAACTAGGTTTAAACTTATCATTTTCCCCAATGTTTTGAATGACTCGAACGACACGACAATTTAATCGACAAAGGAATACTATCTCTCTCTTGGGTTTTGAAAACACAATATATATAAATCTCATCTCGAATCCTGGGCTCGGCTCAGTCGTATGTGGGTCATGTCATGGTCTCGAGGACCGGCGACATGACTACGACGTCATAACCATTCATCGCCACGTGATGTTTCAATCCAAACCAACACTCAACCATAACTCCTCGTGAAAACCGAATTGACATGTACAAACAAACATGAAACCTCGCTGGTGTTGTCCGACATCGGGGAAAGGTTATCATGGCATGGGAAAGCCAGAAAACTCTCCACCAGTTCGGAAATTTTGTCAACACACGCAAATAACGACTCGACGACAGCAACACATGAAATCACGTCAAAACGCATTAATAACACTGTTTTGAACTTAACCAAGGGTTGCAAGACTTCAAACAATGTTAGATGAGATCCTCGACAACCTCCACTAGTGGTGGTCCGGCCGGTAGCACTGCCAAGAGTGGCGGTTTCCGACGAGGCTCCACCACCCCTATCACATGAAATGACGACTTTTTAACTCTAAATAGGACTGTTTTAGCCACTCCGGAGATTATGGGACCCACGTAGGAGATTGTTGGGGTCCCCAACAGCGTCCCGGTCATGGTGGTCCGGCGGTGGCGCCGCCATGATGAGGCGATTCCGACGACAGGTTATAAAACAATACAAATCGACTCAACGTGTACAAGATCGATAGAGACACTGCATGTGCCGTGAGAGGTGTGCTCCGGGATGGTCTGGACTCCGGTGGGTCACCGGAGGTTGTGCACGACCGGTCCCTGTCACGGCAGCCACCCCAACAGTCCACGTACATACACAAAAAAAAATGAAGAAAAACAGTGAGCCGAGAGAGAGAGAGAGAAAGAAAAGAATAGAGGGATGGAGAGAGAGATCTCCGGTGAGGGAGTGACCTCCGACCACCACTGGTCCGGCCAGGCGTGGCGGTGCAGTGGGCGTGGAGGTGTAGGCCGAGAAGAGAGAGAGAAAGAAACCGAGAGTGAGAGAGAGATCTAGTGAACACGAGAGGGAGGGAAAGATGTGGGACCTCCGGCGAGCTTCCTCGCCACCACTGCATCTCCGGTGGACGACGTGGACGCAGCCAAGCCGTGAGAATGAGTGGATCGAGGGAGAAGAGTGAGGGAACTCGAGAGAGAAGACAACCGAGAGGGAGAGAGAGAGAAAAGAGAGAGTGCATACCTCCGGTTGACGGCAGCCTCCGACGTCCCTGGTCCGGTCACCGGCGAGGGCAGAGGCGGTGGTAAGATGAGAGAGAGGGAGGCCGTGAGGAGAGTGAGAGAGATGAAGACCGTGAGAGAGATGAGTGAGATTGTGTTTAATGAGATGGGAGAGGGTGAGGTGAGTGACGTGAGGTGAGGGAGTGTTTGAGTGTGGTGTGTGAGAGAGTGACGTGAGTGATGGGGTGAGGTGGGTGAGTGATGGGAGTGGGTGGGGTGTGAGGTGAGTGAGTGATGGGGGTAAGTGTGTGTTTGAATATTTAAATGGGTATGAAAATTGTGTCTACCCATTTTACCAACCCACACATCTCAAAGTTAAACCCAAGTGTTCCCCATTATTTGATTGTGTCACTATGCAAAACTTTTAACCCAACACCCGTATATTTTCCAAATATTTCCCCGACCCATCTCACCTCCTCGGTCCGTATTTTCCCGTCACGTGCACACTTTTACTTTTATCTCACACAATTGAACTATAAAATTGTTAAATAATTCTTTTAATTATGTTTTTAGTCCCCCGTGTACCTGTAATCTAATTGTCGAATCCCGCTCGTCCAGTTTTCCCACTCGTTCACCGACTTCATAGTCCGGTCACTTAAATACGAGTATAAATACATATTACACATCATCATTCACAAATAACCAAATTTTCGGGCCGTTACATTCACAACCCTAGAATCGGGCGTAGCCTGGCCTGAACCCGTGCGAACTCTCGAGCCAATCCCGCCGAGTCGCGCGAGGCCAGTTAGCCTATCCTTACCATTCTATCATTTATTATTCATTTAAAAGTGAAGTCAATTAATTAACGAGTTATCAAAGTATTAAATGGAAGCAATAAATCTCAACTAATCGATTAACCTCGAAAGCTCCAAGTTAGGACAAAAACCTAGGGTGTGAAAACCCTGTATATCATATATAGCATGTAAAGCAAATAGAGTATCATCCAAAAATCTCTCAACGTATAACCTCATGTACAAAAAAATAATATAAGTAATTAATACAACAAAAAAAAGTCACCTATGTTAGCAGAGGAGGGCCGCTCAAAGTATATCACCTAACTGTACTGCCTTTCCTTTGTTGGGCTGCGGATCTGCACTCGATCAAACACAAGGATGACGAGCCCACATAAGTAACGCTAAACAGGAACAATAATAAATACAGTATTTTGAATTAAATAAATTAACAGTCAATTCATGCAGATAGAAAGAAAAGGACAGGGAACGTATGAACATATAAAGATTGTAAATAAATAAATAAGAAATTGAAAATTGAGTGTTCCGGAATACAAAGGAAAGACACAAGTGGTCATGACCAATCAAAGTTGTTATGCCGAGGACAAAATCTCCTCAAAGGCTAGGAGTCGAGGACAAAATTTCCTCTAAGACCCCTACGCGAGTGTAGAATCCCCAGCAATTTGGTGGATGACTCTCACCCCCTATATGTCATTACAACCAATCACATATCCCCAGCCGTAAACTCCGGTATAATACATCATTAGCCCAGAATTCTGCAAGGATCACGCTTGACTCACTTGCCTTAGGACAACTCAAAAGGAATGGAATGACAAGATAACATCGAAACAATATCAATAAATAATTTAAGGCTGAAGAAATAACTGTGGTGTTCCTCATTAGTTTACTTACCTCGATCGGACTTCGACACGCCCCTTACGGTCCCCGTGTGTACAATAATCCTGATAATGCGATTTATATCAATTTCCTTAATTTCCTATGATTTTTCCAAATTTCTAGCTATTTTTGCCAAATTTCACGTTTTTCAAGGCAAAAACTCTGACATAACGTCTCGTAAAAATCCTGAATATTTCACTTTTCGTAGAAATTCTCAAATTTATCTTTATTTGATGAAAATATAATTTTCTAGAACTTTTCTTGAATTTTTGCTATTTTTATGGAATTTATTTCAATTAAACATTATTTTTAATATGTTTAATTGAAATAAATAATTTTTATTGATATAATAATAGGTGGATGGGTTACGGTCGGGTCTGACCGGTCAAACCCGGTCTGACCGGGTTAAACTCGGTCCAATCGGGTCTGACCGGGTTAAACCCGATCCACCCGGGTCAAACCTGGGTCAGACCTGGTCTGACCCAAATCGGGTCGGGTCACCTTGACCCGGCCCGGTTATCTCTTCTTCTTCATTGGTTTGCTGTTTCCAGCAACCAACAGTGACAGTTTTTTTTTTTAAAATTCTTCCACAACAACATTAACAACAATAACTCAACAATCCTACCACTATTAAATCCCTTCTTCCCTATCAATCATCTCCAACAACATCCCAACAACAACAACAATGAAATGTCTACAACCCCATCAATGCAACCAACGAAATCAATAACAAAATAACTCACCTTCAACTTGTCGCGTCTCCTCAATCTCTCGGCTCCCTCCTTCTCGTTCAATCTTTCGATTCTCTCTTTCTCCACTATATTTTTTTTCTACATCAAGAATGGGGAATGGGGTGGCAGTGGAGTGTTGATATTTGAGTATTTTGTTCAAATGATCAAAATACCCCTCACCCTTATCCATACCCTTTACAACTTTATTGCCCTTTTGGTCTTTTCACAATTTCATCTACCAACTTTGATAACTCAATTGGGTAACTTAGTTGACTTGCTCTTCACTCTAGCCTCTCCACCACATCTTTTGTACAATCCGGACTCGACCCGCGCTTCACTACGCATGTCTTGCACACTTGGTTGAATTGTGTACCAATTATTTCAATAAATTTGAGTTTGTATTTGATCAGTGTTTTTAATTAAGTTTGTCCCCAGACCGCTAAACATCTCGTTACATAACCAACACTCACACGCAAAACATCTTTACACGTTAAAAACTTGAAATTGCACAAATAAAGTATAATATAATACAAACACCATACAAAACTAACATACATTGGTGTTGACGTCCGAGAATTGATGTCTGTACCATGACGTGGACCCACGTATCACCTGTATTGACACGTGGCACGGGTTAAATTTTTAGGGTCGCTACGGTCTTCCCAACTAACTGGAATTTCATCCTCGAAATTTAAAGAAATTAAAGGAAAGACTTACTGAACTTAGAAGAGGTAGGGGAAACACTCGCGCATATATAACTCCAGCTCCCACGTCAACTCCTCGTCCCTGTGGTGCTGCTACTTGACGAGGACTGATGGGATCTCCTTGTTCCTCAGGGTCTTGACCTTGCGATCTACGATCTGAATAGGCTGCTCGTCGTATGTGACATCCTCCCTTAGGTATATCTGGCTCAAATCTATTGCCGGTCGTCTGGCCTCCTTGGACTTATCCAGTCGCAACATCGATATGTGAAAGACAGGATGAATCCCTGACATCGGAGGTAGTAATTCTAGCTCGTACGTGACCTTGCCTACCCGTTTCACCACTCTGAACGGACTAATGAACCTCGATGCAAGTTTCCCCTTGATCCCAAACTTCTTATGCTTCAATGGAGATACTTTTAAATATACGAAGTCCTCGACTTGATATTCTAACTTCCCGTGATACAAGTCATAATACTTCTTCTGCCTCTTCTGCGCGCCCTTCAGTCTCAAAAGGATCTGGCGTATCTTCTCTGTGTGATCTACCACAATCTCCGGTCCAATCGCTGCCACATCCTCAGGCTCCGCCTAACAAGATGGAGATCTACACCGCCTCCCGTACAATGCCTCAAATGGTGCCATGCCGATACTGGCCCGATAACTATTATTATATGCAAACTCACACAGATGAAGGTACTCCTCCCAAGATCCACCGTACTCTAACACACACATCCTCAGCATCTCTTCGAGAATCTGGATCAAACGCGCTGACTGTCCATCAATCTATGGGTGATAGGCGGTACTAAGATTCAACCTCGTGCCAAACTATGCTTGCATGCTCTGCCAGATCTGCGATGTAAACTGCGACCATCTGTCAGACACAATCGACAATGGTACCCCATGCAATCTAACAATCTCTCTCTTAAAGCTCTACCAGTCTGTCTACCTGATAAGTGGTCGAGATCGGTATGAAGTGCGCGGATTTAGTTAATCTGTCTATAATCACCCAGACGCTATCATGTCGTTGCCAAGATCGAGGTTGTCCACTGACGAAGTCCATGGCAATGTGCTCCCACTTCCACTAAGGAATGGGAAGTAGCTGTAACAACCCCCTGGGTCCGAGATGCTCAGCCTTAACACGCTGAAAAATATCACACCCTTTAATAAAATTAGTAACGTCGGTTTTCATCCCTGGCCACCAGAAGAGACGACGCACCTCTGCATACATCTTAGTCCTGCCCGGATGAACCGTAAGTCGTGAGCTGTATGCCTCATAAAGTATCTCATCGCGTAACTGAGCCACTGATGGAATCCACAGTCGTCCTCTAAATCTCAAGCATGAGTCTATCGACTGACTCCAATCTGGATGATCTGAACTCTGCGCCAGCTCTAAGAACTTTAGATACTGTTCATCTATTTGTTGACCATCGAGTACTCTCTGTATCGACACTGTCAGAGTCCTCATCTGCGTGCAAATCATTACTCTAGTATCGGTCGGAATGTCATCAATACAAATCCTCTCAACCGCCTCAATCAAACTGTAATTGTGCTTTATGTGGCAGGAAACAACTTCTAAGTCTGATCCTCTACGGCTCAATGCGTCTGCAACCACATTAGCCTTCCCCGGGTGGTACTCCAATGAGAAATCATAGTCCTTAAAGAACTCAAGCCATCGCCTTTGTCGCATATTCAATTCTTTTTGCGTGAAGAGGTACTTCAAACTTTTGTGATCAGTAAATAAGACGAATCTCTTCCTATAGAGGTAGTGGCGCCAAATCTTCAATGCAAAAACCACTGCCGCCAACTCCAAGTCGTGAGTAGAGTAATTCTTTTCATGAATCTTCAGCTGTCGGGATGCGTAGGCAATCACTTTACCCTCTTGCATCAGAACACAGCCTAAACCGATCTTATAAGCATCGGTGTTCACCTCAAAAACCTTCCCTAACTTAGGTAAAACCAAAACTGGTGCGGTAGTCAGTCGTTCCTTCAATGTCCTGAACGTCTGCTCACAATCGTCATTCAACTGATATCTGACATCTTTCTTCGTCAACTGCGTCATCGGTGTCGCGATCCTCGAGAAGTCCTGTACAAAGCACCGATAATTACCTACCAAGCCCAGAAAATTGCAGATATCTGACGCTGATCTCGGTGTAGGCCAATCGTTAACTGCCCTGACCTTAGCTTCACTGACACTCCGCTGGTCCCAACAATGTGACCTAGGAATCCTACCTCTATCAACTCAAACTCACACTTACTGAACTTAGCGAATAATCAATGCTCTCTCAGTGTTCGTAAAACCAAACTAAGGTGCTCCTCGTGCTCTTCGCGAGTCTTGGAATATATCAAGATGTCGTCGATGAACACAATGACGAATCTATCCAAGTACTGTCTCAACACTCGATGCATCAAATCCATGAACATCGCCGGGGCGTTAGTCCAAACGGCATGATTGTAAACTGGTAATGCCCATATTGAGTGTGAAATGCAGTTTTCTCCATGTCCTCTGCTCTAATCCTCAGTTGATGGTACCTGTGACGACCCCAAATTTCACAACCTTAGAATTGGGCTTTGCCCGGCCTAAACCCGTGCGAACTCCCAAGCCAATCCCGCCGAGTTGCGCGGGGCCAGTGAGTCTATCCTTACCATTCTATCATTTATTATTAACTTAAAAAGTGAAGTCAATTAATTAGCGAGTTATCAAAGTATTAAGCGGAAGCAATAAATCTCAACTAATCGATTAACCTCGAAAGCTCCAAGTTACGACAAAAACCTAGGGTATGGGAACCTCGTATATCATATATACCGTGTAAAGCCAAGAGAGTATCATCCAAAAATCTCTCAACCCATAACACGATGTACAAAAAAAAACAATATAAGTAATTAATACAACAAAAAAAGTCACCTATGTCAGCATAGGAGGGCCGCTAAAAGTATATCGCCTTACTGTACGACCTTTCCTTTGCTGGATTGCGGATCTGCACTCAGTCAAACACAAGAATGACGATCCCATGTAAGTACCGCCAAGCAGGAACAATAATAAATACAGTATTTCGAATTAAATAAATGAACAGTCAATTCATGCAGATAGAAAGAAAAGGACAGGGAGCGAATGAACATATAAAAACTGTAAATAAATAAATAAGAAATCGAAAATTGAGTGTCACGGAATACAAAGGAAAGTCACAAGTGGTCCCGACCAATCAAAATCGTTATGCCGAGGACAAAATCTCCTCAAAGGCTAGGAGTCGAGGACAACATCTCCTTTAAAACCCCTACGCGAGTGTAGAATCCCCAACAATCTGGTGGATGACTCTCACCCCGTACATGTCATTACAACCAATCATGTATCCCCAGCCATAAACTCCAGTATAATACACCGCGAGCCCAAAAATCTACAAGGATCACGTTTGATACATTTGCCTTAGGACAACTCAAAAGGAATGGAATGACAAGATAGCATTGAAACAATATCAATAAACAATTTAAGGCTCATTGGCCCCGCGCGACTCGACGTGATTAGCTCGGGAGTTCGCATGGGTTTAGGCCGGGCGACGCCCGATTCTAGGGTTGTAAAATTTGGGGCCCTTACAATTGGTCGCGTATTTTTGCACCCGACTCATGACACTAATTTTGTTCATCGCGTTACACAGATGTACCGACGTAACAAACGGATTTTACACATTTTTATTTATTATTTATTTTATATTTTTGTTAGAGTTTCTAATTAAATTTGTCCCCAGACCACTAAACATCGCGCCACATAACCAACGCGCACACAAACATCTTTACACGTTAGAAACTTGAAATTGTACAAATGAAATACAATATAATATAAACACCATACAAAATTAACATACCTCAGTGTCGATGTCCGAAAATTGATGACTGTACCACAGCATGGGCCCACATATCACCTGTATTGGCATGTGGCACGGGTTAAATTTTTAGGGTCGTTACAGTACCCGGATCTCAGATCAATCTTCGAGAAACACTTCGAACCTGTTAACTGGTTGAATAAATCATCGATGCGAGGAAGTGGATACTTGCTCTTCACCGTCGCCTTGTTCAACTGTCTGTAGTCGATGCATTATCTCAAACTGCCATCTTTCTTCTTCACAAATAATACCGGCGCTCCCCAAGGAGACATACTCGGTCGAATAAAACCTAACTCCAACAACTCGTCGAGTTGTCCTCTCAGCTCATCTAGCTATCTCGGAGTCATGCGATACGGAGGAATAGAAATGGGTTTGGTCCCTGGGACCAAGTCAACGATGAAATCGATCTCCCTATGTGGTGGTAAGCCTGGTAACTCCGTTTGAAAAACATCAGGGAACTCGCATACTACTGGCACATCCTCCAACCTAGTCTCTACTCTGCCTGTCGTACTCAACACGCTAGTGAATGCCTCTACATCTAAGCTAGTGGCGACTCTACCCCTGGTGATCGGTAAATTGATCGAAGTCCCTTGAAAGCTAAACTCCGGATGCCCAAAAATCTGAAACGTGATCCTCTTATCGTAGCAGTGAATCTGTGCATGATAAGCACCCAACCAATCCATGCCCAGTAGTGCATCGAACTCTAGGAACTCCAACATTCTCAGGTCTACAGGTAAGGTGTGTCCCTCTATCTCTACTGAACAGTCTACACTCACTAAATTCGAGTAAATCTTGTCCCCAACAACCGTGCTAAGGATCAAGGGTCTCTCTAATCGAATAGGTCTCAACCCTAACTCGTCAACCATACGACCCGAAATAAAAGAAACTCTAGAACCGGGATCAAACATGGTATGCATAAATCGACTGCAAATGTAAACCGTTCCCTCAATTAGGTTCCGTGAGGCAGTCGTGTCTGGTGCGGCAATGGCATGAACCTGCTCCCAGCTTTATGGTTGTCTTCGACCTAGTCGTGGCAAGCGCTGACGAAGTGGCCTAACTGTCCGCACTCAAAGCATGCTCCCCTATGAGACCTTGAACTAGACGGACCACGCTGTCACTGTCTCGGCGCCTGACCAGAACTCTGTCCCTAACTCTGATGGCGTCACTGTCCCTGTCAGTATCTTTGCTCCTGACCGCCGCCTTTGCCTTCAGTCCTTTGGTGTTGCTGTCTACGCTGGCCCGACTGAGACTGTGGTGGCTGAACACTAGCATAACTCCGTGCTGGAGCGGATGATACAACTGCTGCGGTGGGTGGAGATGCTACTGATGCTACATTGTGAGCTTGGTTTCTCTGTGACCTCTGTCTGAATCTCTTCCTCCTCCTACCATCCCCCGAAGGCCTCCCCGACTGAGAAGGTGTTGATGAAGTAGCCTGTGCCCCGGTGCGTGTACTGCCAAATCCCTCACTAGATATAGCTCTCTTATACGCCGCCTGTAGTGTGCTCGGAGCTATCGTCACTACCATCGAACCTATTGAATCGAGTAGCCCGTGTACAAAGTAATACTCCTTGTCAGCATCAGTATCTGCTGCTCCTCCAGCATACTCTATCAGTCGTAGATATCGGTCCATGTACCGCATTACAGACTCGTCGGCTCTCTGCCGAATATTCTGAAACTTGGTCCTTTTCAAATTACGGACCGTAGGAGGAATGTACTTCTGCTCGAACCTCCCCTTAAACTCAACCTAATCTCAGGGTTTCCCTTTCGTGGCCATCGTAGTACACTACTAGACGTAGACCTTTCCAAACAATGACGCGTAAGATATACTAGTCTGCATGTGGCCGGTGTAGCAAAAATGTCGTGAATCTTCTCGTGACTCCTCAAAAAGATCTCTGCTGCCTCAAGATTCATACCTCCGTAGAATTTTTTGGGCTGATGCGTATGAAATTCCTTGGCCTGCCTTGCCTCTGGAGTAGCCTTAGTACTCGAAGTAGTTGGTGTACTAGGCGTCTCATCGAGTGATGTACTCGGTGTCGATGGTATCACCTCCGTCTGAGTAGGCAATACAACCCCTGCCTGTATTATCGGAGCTGCTGTGGTCTCCGACATCGCTGAAATCGGAGTAGGAGCTGTCGACGTCGCCGCGGTAGCTGGTGTACCAGTCTTCTGTGCAACAGGCAACTGGGAAGTAGTCGGTGTAGATGGTGTCGCTGTAGGGGGTGCTCTCAATTGTCTCAAGTTCTCTTCAAGTTGATGATCTTGACTCATAATTCTCTGAGTCCATATCTAAAACTCCTCCATACCGACTCCTTTAGGACTTGGCGTCCCACTATCATCACCTGAACCCAGCTGATTCGCCATCGCAGTCTGCAATTAGGCGAATCTCCAAATCAGTGAATAGCTAATCGATATCATAATAATACACCTCAAATATAGCATGTACATTACAAGTTCCGAATTTTCCCCAACTCTCCTCAATTCTCAACTAAGACTTAAGTTAGGTTCATAGGGTTCCACTCTAAGTTCAAACACTATCCTAACTTTCGCTTTCCTATGTTTTAGTGGATTGTGATTTAAATTCAAGAATCTTTTATTCAACCTTTAGGCTTTGATACCAACTATGACAGCCCCAAATTTCACAACCCTAGAATCGGGCGCCACCCGGCCTGAACCGGTGCGAACTCCAGAGCCAATCCCGTCAAGTCGCGAGGGGCCAGTAAGTCTATCCTTACCATTCTATCATTTATTATTTATTTAAAAGTGAGTTCAATTAATTAACGAGTTATCAAAGTATTAAGCGGAAGCAATAAATCTCAACTAATCGATTAATCTCGAAAGCTCCAAGTTAGGAATAAAACCTAGGGTGTGGGAACCCCGTATATCATATATACCATGTAAAGCAAAGAGAGGATCATCCAAAAATCTCTCAACCCATAACTCCATGTACCAAAAAACAATATAAGTAATTAATACAACAAAAAAAGGTACCAATGCCAGCAGAGGAGGGTCGTTCAAAGTATATCGCCTAACTGTACTGCCTTTCCTTTGCTGGACTACGGATCTACACTCGTTTAAACACAAGAATAACGAGCCCAGGTAAGTAACGCCAAGCAGGAACAATAATAAATACAATATTTCGAATTAAATAAATGAACAGTCAATTCATGCAGATAGAAAGAAAAGGACAGGGAGCGCATGAACATATAAAGACTGTAGATAAATAAATAAGAAATCAAAAATTGAGTGTCCTGGAATACAAAGGAAAGACACAAGTGGTCTTGACCAATCAAAGTCGTTATGCCAAGGACAAAATCTCTTCAAAGGCTAGGAGTCGAGGACAGAATCTCCTCTAAGACCCCTACACGAGTGTAGAATCCCCAACAATCTGGTGGTTGACTCTCACCCCGTACATGTCATTACAACCAATCACGTATCCCCAGCTGTAAACTCCGGTATAATACACCGCAAGCCCGAAATTCTGCAAGGATCACGCTTGACACACTTGCCTTAGGACAACTCAAAAGGAATGGAATGACAAGATAGCTTTGACGGCCTCAATTTCCCCGTGCAATTGGGTACGCCCGGCCTAGACTTGTGCAGGTCCAAAGTCATCATTTGGCAACCTGACGAGCCTAGTTAGCCTCCTATTTAATCAATTTAGTAATTTATGAAAGAGTTATTGCAATAATACACAGCGGAAGACTAAAATGTAAATAACAAGGGGAAATAACTCAATCAAAGGGAAATTAGGAATTCTATAAATGTGGAAAACCCCGAGTATTCATGTACGATTCGAAATGCAAAGGTACATGATACCAATCTCATCAAAATTTCCAAGTTCAATAATCCCAAAACACACACATATATATAAAACGATATACATAAAAGCAAAACATAAGGGAACCTACAAAGTAGTCTCTAAGTCCAGCCGCTAATCCTCACAAAAGTCACCTAAGCAGGGCTCCTTACCTCTACTGCACTTTGTTCTATCTGCACCTACCGTCACAAACTAGACGGTGAGCAACTGGAGAAAATTAAATGTAATACCAGAAGAAGATAACAATAATTCATGATGTAACAAGCAAAGCAGTCTAAATATCACGCGGTAATGAAAAGACAGGAATTTAAATAGACAAGATGCATGATAAACAGACTAATAGATATCAATCGAAAGTCAAGTGTGTTCCAAGGAATCAAAAGAGGCTCATAAGTGGTCTAAATCATAGCATAATGGCGAAGACCTCGCGAGGTCCTCCCGGGCATCGACACAAGCGAAGGCACAACTATGACGGGAGGGACTCGAACCCACCTCACCCAGTACTCGGTGTCACACGGTCACTAAGGGTGGTCACACACTTGTGTGCACGATTGCCCGCGTTTTATCCCTCTAGATCAGGTCCTAGTACTTTTGAGACGAAACACTTACGCCGGGAAACACACAAACAAGGAATGGAATGGAATACCAATAATAGAGCATAACAAGACTAAATAAATGATAATGAATCACATGGCATTTTCTTACCGGCTTACAAACGTACAAATGCTTTTTAAGGCAAGTGTACTTACCTGAACTATCGCAACCCCCGTACAACACTCCCGCGAATCCTAACGCGTATCCCTGAGTTTCTAGCTACGTAACAAGGTTGGAAACTCGTGTTAATAGGTTAAGTCGTTAATTAAACCTAAGTTAACTTCTTAGTACTTCCCGTGTTTTTAATGACTTGGCAACGCAATAACCAATCGATACAACGTCTGTAAACCCATTGAAAACACAACTTTTTTGGATTTTGAATTCATTACACATATATAAGCCTAATCTCACATCTTAGGCTTGGCTCAGTCGTAAATAGGTCACGCTATAGTCTCGAGGACCGGCGGCGTGACCACGACGTCATAACCATTCATCGACACGAAAACACAACTTCGAGGTTGCTCAACAATCATGACTCCACACAAAACTCAACATGACCATACACCAGTGAGTAAGGAACCTTATTGGGTGTGGTCCAATGCCCGTAGAGTGCCAATATGACATGGAAAAGTCGTAGGCGTACGCTACGTCATGCCAATAATCACTTTACGTGATAAAAGTACTCCTACATGAATTCGCCATTACAACGACTCATTACTATCGATATGGACGCTCTGGGAGTTATGGAACACACACACGAGAGTTTTGTTGTGATCCCCGACACTCCCTTGATCATGGCATCCGACGGCAATGCCGACCATTCATGATGGTTTACAACTAGACGTGCAACAATGATATCACATGAAATGACGTTCACAAAACTTACCACCACTAATAGAGATGCTTTGGGGTTTGTGAGACTCCATGTTGGACATGGTAATGTCTCCAGCAATTCCCCAAGTCATTGCGTCGATGGCAAAGCCACCATGATGGAGGTTTCCGGCGAGAAAGATACAAAATGCATACAACACATTACAACATAATATAGACAATAATGTCACAATTTTTTGGCCACTCCGAGAGTCGTGGGACACAAGCATGGACTTAGCTTGGTCCCCAACATCCCCAGTCACGGTGGCACAGCGGTGGGGTCGACCACGGCAATGGATTCCGGCGATGACTCAAAATAGTTTAACTCGAGACGACAATAACTTCGCATGGATTCAAAACATCAAATTAGTTCCAACACAACAAAATCAAACACAAGGGTAGCGAGGCATTGTCGAGGTCATGGAGAGGTCCCCGACAGCCCTTCATGCTTGGTGGTTCAGCCAGCAGAGCCGCTCACACATCATATTCCGGCGAGACATAAAATAACAACGAATATATGAAAACCGAGAATGGACAACATCTACTCTATGTATCCAATGTCCAGAGGTCTCCCAATGATATGGGAGCTCCGGTGGGCCACGAGGGTCCGTCCCCGACCACCGTCACCCACGACAGTGACGGCCAGAAGCGAACAGCAGTGAGGACGAGAAGACCACTGAGAAAACGAGAGTGAGAGAAACAAACCGAGGGAGAGTGAGAGAACCTTATGTCCTCCGGTGACTGGAGACCTCTCCGACGAGGCCAGACACTACGAGATGGTGGTCTAAAGGCGGCTTACGAGAGGAGAGTGACCGAGAGATGGAGAAACCGTGACCGAGAGAGAGAGAGACAGTCGAGAGATGCACACTTACTCCGGTGGCCGAGCCGTCTCCGTTGAGTGTCCATTGTTCCAATGCCGTCGAGGGAAGGCGGTGGCTCGTCTGGCAGAGGTGGTGACTGTCAAGAGGTGAGAGTGAGAAAACGAACCGAGAGAGATAGAGAGGAACCGAGAGAGGAGAGAGAGAGAGAGAGAGAGAGAGAGAGAGAGAGAGAGAGAGAGAGAGAGAGAGAGAGAGGTGAGTGAGCTCTGGCTAGCTCGTGACACAGTCGTGGAAGAGGGTGGAGTGTTGACCGAGAGGGAGAAGTGGGAGAGGAGAGTGGGCGGCGGCTCAACAAAGGAGAAGATGAATAGTAGGGTTTTCTTTGTTTTTATATATCAAACAAAGGTCAAATGACCATTTTGCCCTTCCACTTATTTCATACACATTTTAAAACAACTACCCTTATGAGTCTTTTTCCACTTGTTTGCATCTCAAAACATACTCGCATCTCGAGACCGATCTGATGGTTCATTCTCTTCGGGATGTGTGACTTTAACAATTCTAATCCCATAGTCCACATGTTGCATAGTTAATCGACTCCCGCGTTCAAACAACATTCCGCGGTCCGTCTTATCTTGCCCCGACTCCCGTAGCGCGCGTAGTCTTGCATTGTTTTGCTAATTAATTAATTAAATTATTAGAAAATTCATATAATTGTATTTTAACATTGTTGTAAATCCCCCTGTGTACCCGTAACTCCATTTTCCTACTCGTTCACCGATAAAATCGTTCGGTCACTCAAATACGAGTATATATATGTAATACACATCATCATCCACAAATAGCCAAATTTCCGGGTCGTTACAATAGCATTGAAACAATATCAATAAATAATTTAAGGCTCAAGAAATAACTGTAGTGTTCTTCATTGGTTTACTTACCTCGATCCAAGCTAATTCGGGCTAACACGGACTCCGACACGCCCCTTACGATCCCTGTGTGTACAATAATCCTGATAATGCAATTTATATCAATTTCCTTAATTTCCTATGATCTTTTCAAATTTCTAGCTATTTTTGCTAAATTTCACGTTTTTCAAGGCAAAAACCCCGACATAACGCTCGCAAAAATCCTGAATATTTCACTTTTCGTAGAAATTCCCAAATTTCTCTTTATTTGATGAAAATATAATTTTCTAGAATTTTTCCTATTTTTCTGGAATTTATTTCAATGAAAAATAATTTTTAATATATTTAATTGAAATAAATAATTTTTATTAATATAATAATAGGTGGGTGGGTCGTGGGTCGGACCTGACCGGTCAAACCCGGTTCAACTAGGTCAAACCCGGTCTGACCCAAACCGGGACGGGTCACCTTGACCCGAGCCGGTTATCTCTTCTTCTTCGTTGGTTTGCTGTTTCCAGCAACCAACATTGACTTTTTTTTTCCACAACAACATTAACAATAATAACTCAACAATCCTACCACTATTAAATCCCTTCTTCCCTATCAATCATCACCAACAACATCCCAACAACAACGATGAAATGTCTACAACTCCATCAATGCAACCAACGAAATCAATAACAAAATAACTCACCTTCAATTTGTCGCGTCTCCTCAATCTCTCGGCTCCCTCCTTCTCGTTCAATCTTTCGATTCTCTCTTTCTCCACTATATTTTTTTTTCTAGATCAAGAATGGGGAATGGGGTGGTGGTGGAGTGTTGATATTTGGGTATTTTGGTCAAATGACCAAAATACCCCTTACCTTTGACCAAAATACCCCCCACCCTTATCCATACACTTTACAACTTTATTGCCCTTTTAGCCTTTTCACAATTTCATCTACCAACTTTGATAACTCAATTGGGTGACTTAGTTGACTTGCTCTTCACTCTAGCCTCTTCACCACATCTTTTGTGCAATTCGGACTCGACCCGTGCCGCACTACGCATGTCTTGCACACTTGGTCGAATTGTGTACCAATTGTTTCGATAAATTTGAGTTTGTATTTGATCAGTGTTTTTAATTAAGTTTGTCCTCCAGACCGCTAAACATCGCGTCACATAACCAACACTCACACGCAAAACATCTTTACACGTTAAAAACTTGAAATTGCACAAATGAAATACAATATAATACAAACACCATACAAAACTAACATACCTTGGCGTCGACGTCCGAGAATTGATGACTGTACCACGGCGTGGACCACGTATCACCTGTATTGACACATGACACAGGTTAAATTTTTAGGGTCGTTACAGCAGCGACGCGAGTTGAGGTTCCAGAAAACCGCAAAAATGAGATTAGGGACTCACGCCGCGAGGGACGCTGTTGAGCATTTATGCTCACGGCATGCAGTCCAGAACCGAATTGGGAAGTGATGCTTTAGATGACGCCGTAGGCAAAAACCCAGGCGGGGTTTCCTGCAGTGTCTAAACCAGAGAAATAAAAAAATACACGCTTTATGTGACGTCATGGGTATTTACTGCTGCGGCGTCACTCACGGCGTCGGGAATAGTAAAAACAGAGAATTTTTAAATAATTTTCAAAACGTTTGAGAAACTTTGGGGGGTCATCTAGGGGTCACGAAATGGCTTTAATTGAAACAAATTTGGGTTAACTGATTGTCAAACTTTGAGAATTCGATTGGAACAAGTTAGAAGGTTGCGCGAGGATCGACGTTTTTTGATTATTTTAAGGTAGGTTTTTGTACGATTATAAGCCAACAAGAAAATGCACATTAATTCATTTTCCCTTATTGCTATCTCTATTTGAATTGAGCTATTTGTTGGAATTCCATTCTATAATTCTTTGGTTGAGTGTCTTGGCGTAAGCGTGTTGACGCGCACCGAACGCGTCAATAAAATATATAAACCTAAACCAACTATTTTGTAGATAGCGGTAAAGGGTCGATCCCACAGAGATTGTGTCTTTCTTAGGTAAGATAAATACAAAAAGGGAAATTATGGTTTTAGAGAAAATATATAAATAAAGAAATTAATTGGAAATGAATCTAGGTATTCAGTTTCACAGTCACGCCATACAACTTGGGATTGAATTTATTAATTGTCGGTTCATGAAAAGTATGAAACTAATTTATGATTTAGTGCAGCTATAGACTCGGTAATGTACGTAGGTCATCGCACTTCCTGATCTCGATAGCCAAGGTAGGACCGTTGACTACTTCCCTAACCAAACACGCAACCTGATCACTAGTTCTCCATATTTAACGCATTGGTCGTATTGCTTCGATTAGTAAAGGCACTACACCTAGACAACCGGATTACTCATGTGTCCGATTTAGCCTAGATTCCTATGGTATTCAACTGGTCCTAAAAGGGTTTAATTAATTGGTATGGTCAATTGCCACTAGTGTGGTCTTGTCGCATAAGGACGGGTGCTTACGACTCACTGACATGAAAATTAAGTTTTAAACTAGTGTTTAACCTTAATTGTTCAAACAATACCAAAGAAAATAAATTATATAAAAGAATCAATAATAATTAAAAATAAATAAACCTCATAAAGGATTTCCAAGTCGCAGGCTTGACCGATCCACCTTCAACCTAGAGGAGAAAACTAGCTAGACATAATTAAACTAAACCCTAGTACTAAACTATGACTAAACAAAACTAAAAAACAAAATTCCCTTTCTTTTCAGAGCCTACTGGTATTTATAGGAATATTTTAAGTTTGTTGAAACCCTCAAAATCCCTAATTTTTGTGCGCACATGCGGAGGATAGAGAGAGTTTGTTGAGCGTTGGGAATTAAGGAGTCGCCACGTGTCTGCAGTGATTGGAGGGAAGTGAAGAGAAGTTGACGTGACGCAGTTTGATTGGAGAAAAAGTGGTGGTGTGACGTGCTGGGTTAAGCTCCTGTCAGGTGTCCACAACAATGCACACGAGAGCACGAATTCGTGCGAAAAGACATGTGACGAGAGAACACAGTTGACGTGGCGCGATTTCATTCGCTGGAGGTGATTTTAAAACAAAAGTTCTTGCTGTGAATTGTACTGCGATTTTGTGCCACTTCAAGTCCGAATTTTGTGATGCTTATGAAAGAAGAAAATTTCCGTCTCAAAGTCATCTTTCCAACAAGACCAACGGAGAGTCATTCCAACTTTGGATGTCAGAGTTATGCCCTCTAAACCGAACAACTGTCAATTAGGTCCAACACACACTTTCGGTCCCAAAAATGCCCAACTCATATAAAATTCTTGAAATACATAAAACGCACATTTATCACTTTAAAACAAGATAAATATAGTCCATTAACTATTAATAACCTATACTAAATCAAGCTTAAATGGACACCCATCATATGTCGTGAAGGTACTCCTGGGTTCACATTAGCTGGGCCAACGTCAACACTTCTGGATATTGATGTGGATGTGGTTATGATGTGGGTGTGGATATGGTAATTGACCACTTATGAGGCTCCTTTGACTCGATAGACGCTTAAATTTCGTTGCTATGTTTACCAGTCTGTTTATCATACAAATTGTTTTATTTCCTGTTTTTCAATACTGCATGATATCTAGTCTGTTTATTTGGTAAATCTTGAATTACTGTTTATGTTCTTCTGGTTATACTTTCAATTTTTCATACACTCGCCGTCTAGTTTGTGATGATGGTGCAGATAGAGCATAGACGAGCAAGGGAAAGGAGTTGATGCTAGGTGATATCCTCTAAAGACTCCCAGTGCAGTTCTTTCCTTTACTCATAGTAGGTCTTGTCTCTTTTGGTTGTGATTATTGTACCTTATGTTTTTGTATAACATTGGGATATGTTTTGGGATTGAGAGTGTAACGACCTAAACATTCTCCGACCCATTTTCGAAGTATTTTATTAATTTTATATTAAAATATGCGAACAAATGAGATTGTTACACAAAATTGATCTTAACAAGACTTGGATTAAGTGAAAATAGTTTTGATTGGGCTTAACGAGGAAATTGGGCCCATAGGGGTATTTACGTAATTTTGGGTTAAATTGGTGAAAAACCCTAACTATATAAGGATAAGTTGTAAACCCTAGTCACCCTAGTGGTTGCTTCAACAAACTTGGAGAGGGAGGAGAAGAAGAGGAGGAACAATCAAGGAGAGAAAAATCTTGTGGTGATTTCCTATTTTCTAGTTTTTCTTTTTTTTTTTTTTTTTTTTTTTTTTTTTTTTTTTAGAGTGACCCTTGCCCCGACCCGGGGGGTCGGGTCGCCGGCCCAAACCGTTACTTAGACCCGATACCTGAACCAGGCCCAAATAACGACTTGGCTCGCCTAAATAACCTGCGGAATAATTATTCTAAACAATATATATAATAATAAATGTGTGAAAAGTAATCATAACTAAACCATATAAACCTGTATATCATGATAATATCTATCATCTCTAGTATTTAAATGTCTCATACAACCTCATAATAATATCAAAAGGTTCAAAACTACCCATTACTAATACTCGAGCTATAACCCACGTACGATTACAAAACAATTTAATAATAATAATAACCTAGTAATATATGAGTCTCATGAGATGAAAGCACTTCAAGATAGATCCTTTCCCTTGCCTTTCTTGTCTATCGCTCCTTATTTGGTAGAAGGACTGTGGGTAGAGTGGGGTGAGCTAAAGAACCAACGATGCTCAATAAGTGGAAAGACTCGCTCAAACATTAAATATGCAAGTACTACCTAGTACTCATGCAAATTCTACATGACATTCAATCCATACGCATAACACAAAGACATGTAATAAGCTGAATACATGTAAATCAAAACAAACTTATAAGCATAATCATTTAGTACATAATTCGATCCAATTAAATATATGGTTTATGCTCAGCGTAGTTATGAAAGATGGAATTATATTCTAAGAAGAAATATCTAAATATTATTTCCACATCTAATTTAGATATGCAATAATTTTATATATCAATATTTCAATTCAAATTCCAATCACCATACTAGACATAAAAGCCTAACAGTTTCACAATACATTTGATAAACTTTCATATATGTCAAGCATAATAATATTCATCACATTTCATTTATAAATTAAAACATGACATATAAATAAAATCACACGAAAGATTTAAATAAAATGCGATAGATATAAACATTAATATAAGCCGTTGTTCCATTCAATGCGAACTAGATATTGGTAAGGATCCGGTGACCGAATCATCTATTTTCGTATTGGTACAATAATCAGTGGAAACGTAATGGCCGTTACGCCCTCTAGATAATCGCACCAAAACGAAGATAAATTCATCCAAGCGTCACCGCTACACGTCTCAAAGAATCATCAAGTAGCAAGGATGGAACTCCAAACCCTTACACTCAAATAATTCACCTTATGCATTCAATTAGTCAAGCAAACCCTCGGTGGTTAACTACCACACACTCTGGGGTGTCTTTGGCCCTCGGTGGTTAACTACACACACTCAGGGGCATAGAATAACATAACGAGGCAAGACAATGTATTCACAATTCCATAGATAATAGAGATCCAAACCAATATCACGACGCAACCCATTCCCAAGTCGTTAATTCAAAACATGCATTCCTAATTATCTAATAATCAAGCCATATTTAATGCATGAGCGAAGCTCCCACTTACCTGGACCGTCGCGACGCCTATCGGCTCCTCGTACGTTTGGGGTCCCACGTGAACCGCCTCGCGAATCTACGCAATTTATACAATTTTATATAAGACTACATAAGTATTTTACTAATTTAAAGTTGAGTATTTTTAATTATTAATTTATATTTGGGGACTCCAAATAGTGTGTGTCCCACATGATGTGCCATTAAGGGCTTTGTCGAGGTTGTCGACGCCCACCGTAAGTTTATCCTCTTTTATTTTATTTTATTTTATTTTATTTTATTTTATTTTATTTTTTTTTTATTTTATTTTATTTTATTTTTTTTTTTTTTTTTTTTTTTTTTTTTTGAGGCGAGGCGTTCCGGCCCCTGTTTGGTTGACCGGGGACGTTTCGGCCCCTGGTCGCAGAGTCAAGCCCCCCGGGGGCCGGGCCCGCCCCACAGGCCAGTCCGGGGGCTGTCGCCCCCGAGACCGAAGCGCGGGACGCGGGGCGCCCTGCGTTTCGTCACCACGGGAGGTGGGGGTTCCCCCCCCCCCCTGACCCTCGGATCGAGATCAGGGTGGTCCCAGTGCTCGCCGCGACCTTTGGGGACCCCACCGCCGCCATGGCGACCGGCCGTGGCCGTGGTGGTGGTGGTGGTGGTGATGGAAGAAGGGGGGCAATGCCACCCCCTTCTTCCTCGCGGTTTCAATGGGGGGGTGGCCAAGCCCCCCCCTCCCCGGCGGCGGCGCAGAGGAGAGACGACGCGCGTCTCCTCGGCGCTGCGTGGCGCCGCCACCCATCTCCGGTGGCCCTAGTGGCGCCGCCTCCTGATCGCCAACATCAAAACAAGAAGAGAGAAGAAGAAGAAAGAAAGAAAGAAAGAAAGAAAAGGAAAGAAAGAAAAGAAAAACTAGAAAATAGGAAATCACCACAAGATTTTTCTCTCCTTGATTGTTCCTCCTCTTCTTCTCCTCCCTCTCCAAGTTTGTTGAAGCAACCACTAGGGTGACTAGGGTTTACAACTTATCCTTATATAGTTAGGGTTTTTCACCAATTTAACCCAAAATTACGTAAATACCCCTATGGGCCCAATTTCCTCGTTAAGCCCAATCAAAACTATTTTCACTTAATCAAGTCTTGTTAAGATCAATTTTGTGTAACAATCTCATTTGTTCGCATATTTTAATATAAAATTAATAAAATACTTCGAAAATGGGTCGGAGAATGTTTAGGTCGTTACAATATCCCCAATTTAAAAGAATTTCGTCCTCGAAATTTAAATCAAAGTCATACCTCAAGATTCAAAGAGAAATGGAAAATTCTCTATCATGTAATCCTCCCGCTCCCAAGTCAACTCTTGTTCCCCATGAAATTGCCATCGGACTTGCACTATTGTGTATTCCTTATTACGTAGTTTTCTTATTTTCCTATCCACTATCCGAATCATTTGTTCATCATAGGACACGTCCTCCCTTAGATCAACTTGCCCCCAATCAATCCTCGGTGCGTGTTTATTATGTGCCTTCCTCAACATGGAGATATGAAAGACGTCATGTACTCCGCTAAGCGTGGTGGTAACTTGAGACGAAAGGCTCTTTGGTCCCACCTTTTCTTGATCTCGAATGGTCAGATGAATCTTGGAGATAACTTTCCTTTTAACCCGAATCGGTGATGCCCTTTCATAGGAGAAACTTTCAAAAGTACGCGAATTCCCCTTCCTTGAATACAACATCTCGATGGTTCTTATCGGCATACTTTTTCGACGGCTTTGGGCGGTTTCTAGTCGTTGCCTAATAATCTTAATTCTTTCTGTACGATCATGAACCATTTACGGTCCAAGCAACACCACGTCGTCGCCGACCTCGGTCCAACAAAGCGGAGATCTACACGGTCTCCCATAAAGAGCCTCAAAAGGTGCCATACCAATACTTGCTTGAAAAGCTTGTTATTGTATGCGAACTCGCACAACGAAATATACTTTTCCCAACTTCCACCGAAATCCAATACACGGGCTCGAAGCATGTCCTCAAGTATCTGAATCAATCTCTCGATCGCCCGTCGATCCCGAGGGTGAAAGGCCGTCTGCGAGATTGGTGAGTTCCCATCAGTCTTGAAATCCTCTCCAAAGCGAGAGGTAAATCTCGGATCACGATCCGACACTATAGTCACCGGAACTCCATGTAATCTAACAATTTCATTGACGTACATGCCTCCAAGTCTGTATGCTGAATATTCCATGGAAATAGGAATAAAGTGTGCCGACTTAGTCAAACGATCTACAACTACCCAAACCGCATCATGTCCTTTTTGTGTGTTCGGCAGCCCCGAAACAAAATCCATGGCTATGTGTTCCCACTTCCATTGTGGAATAGGCAATGGTTGCAATAATCCTCCCGGCTTTTGGTGATCTGCTTTTACTAGTTGACAGATCTCGCAGTTCTGAATATAAGTAGCGATGTCAACTTTCATCCCCGGCCACCAATACATTCGTTTCATATCTTGGTACATTTTGTTGCCTCCCGGATGCACTTTGTAAACCACGACCTATGCGCTTCTTTGAGTAAATCATCTCAAGTTGTCTATGAGACGGTATCCATACTCTATCTCGAAACCTCAACGCCCCATCACTGACGGTCTCCAGTCCTTATCTTCAATGTCATGCGCAAAGACACTGTCACAGTCCATACTCGAGAATCGGCTCTCTCGACAATCAATAACTCTAAACAATGCCACCGGCTCCGCTCTCATCCCGAACATGCTCTTGACTCCTTGTTACATCGAGTCTTCCAAGTACGTCTTGTATTTGCATTACAACTTCGGACTCGACTCCAATCGAATACGGCTCAAAGCATCCGCCACTACATTTGCTTTCCCTGGGTGATACTCAAGTGTGAAGTCGTAGTCCTTCAAGAATTCCAACCACCTTCTCTGTCTCATGTTCAAATCGCTACGAGTAAACAGTACTTCAAACTTTTGTGATCGAGTAAACAATAAACTTTTCCCGTACAAATAATGTCTCCACAATTTCAAAGCAAACACCCTTGCTTGCTAACTCTAAATCATGCCTTTGGATAATTCTTCTCGTGGATCTTCGGTTGGCGTGAAGCATAGGCGATTACCCTCTTGTCTTGCATTAGTACTCCTCCCGATCCAATCCCTGAAGCGTCGGTGTACAGCGACAATTCTTTCTGGGACTACGGTAGGACCAAAATGGGTGCGGTGGTCAAACGCTCCTTCAACAATTGGAAAGCTTTTTCGCATGCATCACTCCAAACATAAGTAACATCCTTCCGCGTCAACTCAGTAAGCGGTGAAGCAATCGACGAGAAATTTTGTACGAAGCGCCGATAATACCCTGCTAATCCCAAGAAACTTCGTATTTCTGAAGCATTTTTAGGTTGTGGCCATCTAAGTATCGCCTCAATCTTTGTAGGATCAAGCTGTCACACCCTCTGCATTCACCACATGGCCTAAAAATTTCACTTCGGAAACCCAAAACTCACACTTGCTCAACTTAGCATAAAGTTTGTGTTCCCTTAATGTTTGCAACACTTTCCTTAGATGCTTTCTATGGTCCGACTCAGTCTTAGAATATATCATGATGTCATCAATAAATACAATCACAAACTGGTCGAGGAAAGGTTTGAAAACACGGTGCATCAAATCCATGAACATAGCGGGTGCATTGGTAAGTCCAAACGGCATCCTTGTGTGAACCGAAAGTGACCATATCTTGTACTAAATCTTTGTCTTTGGTATGTCTTCTTCTCGTATGCGCAGTGATGGTACCCGATCTCAAATCTATTTTCGAAAAGAATCTTGCTCCCCTCGGTTGGTCAAATAAATCATCGATCTGGGAAGCGGATACTTGTTCCGAATAGTCACCTTATTCAATTGTCGGTAGTCGATACACATTCTCAAGCTGCCGTCTTTCTTCTTCACGAATAACTCTTGGTGCTCCCCATGGCGAAACACTTGGGGAAATTAAGCCTTTACGAGTCAACTCCTCTAATTGCTTCTTCAATTCTTTCAACTCGGTAGCCGCCATACGGTACGGTGCCTTAGAAAGCTGTGCGGTGCCGGAATGAGGTCAATCACAAAGTCAACGTCTCGATGTGGAGGAAGTCCGGAAGATCGAAGGAAAAACATACGGAAAGTCCCTAACAACAGGAATCTTCTCAATTATGACTTCTTGTCCCTCCTCTCCCATAGAAGTTAGACTCGCAATAGTCTCTATCTCATCAAAAGTCGCAACTCTACTTGGTGGTAACATTAGCCAAAGAACAACCTCTAAACTCAAATGGAGTAGTGCCGGGAAGCGAAAGATTACCGTCTTATTGAAACAATCAATCTTAGCGTAATACGTCTCTAACCAGTCCATTCCCAATAGTGCATCATATTCTAAGCATTCTAACACTCGCAAATCAAACGGCATAAAGTGATCCCCAATTTTAATTATGCACCCCTCGCATATCATATTAGGGTAAATCTTTTCGGTGGAGGCGTGCTTAAAATCAAGTATGTGTGTGCTCTAATTGGTGTCAATCCCAAAGCATGTACCATAGCCCCCGAGATAAGAGAAATAGTAGAACGAGAATCAAATAATGTATGCATGTTATGACCATTAATTGAAACCGTACTGCGACTAGCGTCGCGCGGCTCTCTGTTCTGTTCGCCATAGCATGAACTCTTCCTCGAGCAAGCGGGGCTGCACTCTCCTCGAGACGTTGGTGGATGTGGACATTGACTTCTGTAATGCCCGGCGTCTTGCACCGATAACATACTATATGTGGCTTACGCGCATTCGAATGTGGTTGCGTGACACTACGATACACTCGGCCTTGGCCCTACCGATCCCCTGCCACTATTCTTACTCTGTTGCGGAGGACGTGGTTGTCTGAATGTCACACCCTGGTTAGTCGAAGGTACGGAAGCATGGGAAGGTGTGGTGGTCCCCGTCAAAATGTGTGTGGCCTTCGATGCTACCACAGAGTGTGTCGGTGCACTTGATGCTCCTCCAAAACGAAATTTCTTTGAATTTTTCTCCGATCCCCTCTGATAACTGTCAAAATTTCTTTTGCCTTGACCATACCGACTAGAACGTGTCTCATCAATGCGGAGTGCATCTTCACAGTCGAGTGCCCTGTTATATGCTTGCTTTGAAATGTCTCGCCCACGATCGCCACTAGGGAGTGAATCTCCTCTGTCAACCCATCAACGAAACGTCTCCTCCGCGTCGTCTCGGATGGAACGTACTCATGCGCAAACTCTGCTAATTCATTGTACTTATTTGCATAATCTGCTACACTCATATTGCCTTGCACTAAGTCAAGAAATTCTCGAATCTTATTTGCCTTTCTTGCGATTCGGGAAACCACTCATCATAAAACAATTTCTTGAATTGTGTCAAGACATATTTGTTCCTTGAGCTCTTTCAATGGACAACCACCATTTGTGGGCTCGATGCTCCAACAAGAATGATACTAGAGGTACCATAGTCCACTCATCAATACTCAGTGTCTTCATCCTCTTATCCATGTGCAAAATCCATGCTTCAGCCTCTACGGGATCCCTATCCCCATAAAAACGAGGAATGTCATATTTCATAAACTCTTTCTGTAATTTGCCTCGCCGATGCGCCTCTGTATCCCTATCTTCCCCCGGTACGGCTGTTGCAATTTGTATTTGTAACGGAATCGGCACCTTCATTTGCTATATGATGCTCTTGAACATGTTCTTGTGGAGGATTAGGCCCTTGTCCCACTTGCACTTGCTCGGTGATCTAGCATTTCCTTGTGTTTGAATAAGTTCCATAATACGAGCCATATTCCTTTCTTGAGCGAGACGCCATTTCTTGCGAGCTTTTTGATGTGACTCCGTCGAGAAGAGATCTTGTTGCTCCATTTCCCTACGCCAATGCCTATCATCTCTGTCTGAGCATCCCTCAAATTATGCGAACTTCCCCATGGTTACTCATAGTGCCTTTGTAGAGCAACAAATGGTTAGTCCAATAATTTGAGGAATTTGTAAAAATATCTAACGTTATAAATATATTACATTCATCAACATATAACAATATATTAACATTTCATCTTGGGTTTCGATCCCTTCCCAATCTAAAATTTTGATATTTGTGCACATTAAGTCGACTCAAATCGATGTCCCATACCATGGATTTGTTCGACTTAAACTTGATTTTTATTTATTTATTTATTTATTTAAGGCTCTACAACTTAGGTTTTTCTAACCTAATGTTTCCCTAGGTTCTAATCCCTAGGCTACGATACCAAGCAATGTGACGACCCTGCCCGACCCAGGGTCAGATCGCCTTGACCCAAACCGTTACTTAGACCCGATACGAACCAGGCCCAAATAACGACTTGGCTCGCCTAAATAACTGCGGAATAATTATTCTAAACAATATATATAATAATAAATGTGTGAAAAGTAATCATAACTAAACCATATAAAACTGTATATCATGATAATATCTATCATCTCTAGTATTTAAATGTCTCATACAACCTCATAATAATATCAAAAGGTTCAAAACTACCCATTACTAATACTCGAGCTATAACCCACGTACGATTACAAAACAATTTAATAATAATAATAACCTAGTAATATATGAGTCTCATGAGATGAAAGCACTTCAAGATAGATCCTTTCCCTTGCCTTTCTTGTCTATCTATATTTGGTAGAAGGACTGTGGGTAGAGTGGGGTGAGCTAAAGAACCAACGATGCTCAATAAGTGGAAAGACTCGCTCAAACATTAAATATGCAAGTACTACCTAGTACTCATGCAAATTCTACATGACATTCAATCCATACGCATAACACAGCATGTAATAAACTGAATACATGTAAATCAAAACAAACTTATAAGCATAATCATTTAGTACATAATTCGATCCAATTAAATATATGGTTTATGCTCAGCGTAGTTATGAAAGATGGAATTATATTCTAAGAAGAAATATCTAAATATTATTTCCACATCTAATTTAGATATGCAATAATTTTATATATCAATATTTCAATTCAAATTCCAATCACCATACTAGACATAAAAGCCTAACAGTTTCACAATACATTTGATAAACTTTCATATATGTCAAGCATAATAATATTCATCACATTTCATTTATAAATTAAAACATGACATATAAATAAAATCACACGAAAGATTTAAATAAAATGCGATAGATATAAACATTAATATAAGCCGTTGTTCCATTCAATGCGAACTAGATATTGGTAAGGATCCGGTGACCGAATCATCTATTTTCGTATTGGTACAATAATCAGTGGAAACGTAATGGCCGTTACGCCCTCTAGATAATCGCACCAAAACGAAGATAAATTCATCCAAGCCGTCACCGCTACACGTCTCAAAGAATCATCAAGTAGCAAGGATGGAACTCCAAACCCTTACACTCAAATAATTCACCTTATGCATTCAATTAGTCAAGCAAACCCTCGGTGGTTAACTACCACACACTCTGGGGTGTCTTTGGCCCTCGGTGGTTAACTACCACACACTCAGAGACATAGAATAACATAACGAGGCAAGACAATGTATTCACAATTCCATAGATAATAGAGATCCAAACCAATATCACGACGCAACCCATTCCCAAGTCGTTAATTCAAAACATGCATTCCTAATTATCTAATAATCAAGCCATATTTAATGCATGAGCGAAGCTCCCCACTTACCTGGACCGTCGCGACGCCTATACGGCTCCTCGTACGTTTGGGGTCCCGCGTGAACCGCCTCGCGAATCTACGCAATTTATACAATTTTATATAAGACTACATAAGTATTTTACTAATTTAAAGTTGAGTATTTTTAATTATTAATTTATATTTGGGGACTCCAAATAGTGTGTGTCCCACATGATGTGCCATTAAGGGCTTTGTCGAGGTTGTCGACGCCCACCGTAAGTTTATCCTCTTTTATTTTATTTTATTTTATTTTATTTTATTTTATTTTATTTATTTTATTTTATTTTATTTTATTTTTTTTTTTTTTTTTTTATTTTTTTTGAGGCGGGGGCGTTCCGGCCCCTGTTTGGTTGACCGAGGACGTTTCGGCCCCTGGTCAGCAGTCAAAGCCCCCGGGGGACGGGGGCGGCCCACAGGCTGAGTCCGAGGGCTGTGCGCCCCTGAGACCGAACGCGAGACGCGGGCGCCCTGCGTTTCGTCACCACGAGGTGGGGGGTTCCCCCCCCCGCTGACCCTCGGATCGAGATCAGGGTGGTCCCGGTGCTCGCCAAGCCTTTGGGGACCCCGCCCGCCCATGGCGACCCGGCCGTGGCGGTGGTGGTGGTGGTGGTGATGGAAGAAGGGGGGCAATGCAATGCCCCCTTCTTCCTCGCGGTTTCAATGGGGGGGTGGCCAAGCCCCCCCCCCTCCCCATTGTGCGCGCGCGGCGCAGCGAGCGCATTGTCTCCTCGGCGGCGCTGGTGGGCGCCGCCACCCATCTCCGGTGGCGCCCTAGTGGCGCCGCCTCCACGATCGCCAACATCAAAACAAGAAGAAGAAGGAAAGAAAGAAAAAAGAAAGAAAGAAAAGGAAAGAAAGAAAAGAAAAACTAGAAAATAGGAAATCACCACAAGATTTTTCTCTCCTTGATTGTTCCTCCTCTTCTTCTCCTCCCTCTCCAAGTTTGTTGAAGCAACCACTAGGGTGACTAGGGTTTACAACTTATCCTTATATAGTTAGGGTTTTTCACCAATTTAACCCAAAATTACGTAAATACCCCTATGGGCCCAATTTCCTCGTTAAGCCCAATCAAAACTATTTTCACTTAATCCAAGTCTTGTTAAGATCAATTTTGTGTAACAATCTCATTTGTTCGCATATTTTAATATAAAATTAATAAAATACTTCGAAAATGGGTCGGAGAATGTTTAGGTCGTTACAGAGAGACTAGGGATATCATGTATTATCGTATTATTTAGCTCTGATCACCAGATATACATGTTTTATCTATTTTTTAGGGTTTCCACATGATAGGTTATATTTTTCCTGATTTTCCATTTATGGAGTTATTGTTGATTATAGTGATTTCTGTTGCGAATTTATTGATAAGTATATAATCCTATAACTTACACATTTAAATGATAAGATAATGATGAATATGAGGATTTAAGGTTGACTAGGATGCGTAGACTTTAAGAGTAAGTGCTCAGGGGTCCACGTAAGTATAGGCCGGGCGGGACCCAGTTTTATGGATAACTGTGGCTGTTACAGCCGGCAACTTTTAAGAGGTGTTAGACGCATATGGCCGACAACTCTAAAGATGTGTCGACCACAAGGTCGACACCTCAAAAAAGGTATCGGTTAGATCCCACTCCGTCACCCACTGAGACAGAGTTTTCTTCACAATCTCGGTCGGATTTAACCGACACTTCTTTAGAGGTCTCGATCACCGTTACCACTTTAGAGGTCGTGGTCAGAGTCGGTCGATACCTCTTTAGAGGTCTCGACCCTGTGCGATCGAATCCTGTGGGCGATACTTTTTTATTTCTAGGACACATCGTGACCACATTCTACCTTGTTTAACAAAAAAACACTCATACAACGCTTGACGACCTAGTACAAGTGTTCTACAATAACTAAAATCGAGAAATATAGAAGATTGAGGGGTCTTGGGGTGAGGGTGATGGGGTATGGGTGAGCAAGGATGTTTTTGAAATTTTGAGAAAGAAATTAAGTAACGTGGAGCAAACGAAGTAAAAAATTTAGAAATGGGGTATAACAAGAAAAAGGTGGGGTCCGAATAGCAGGCACAAAAATATATATGGAGCTGTTTTCTAAGATTTGTTTTTAATGTTAAAAGAAGAAAAGAAAACACTTTTACGAGCAAAAGGTGGGGTCCGAATAGCAGCACCAAAATATATATGGATGAGGGTTTTAATTGTTCCTACATGTGTATTTTTTTAATTTTTTTTGTCAAAGTGATTTGTAAACCTCACCAATGTAGTACACTTTATACGCTGCATAGCCGGTCGCAAGCTCGGATAAAGGAGTACTCCGATGCCCAATGGGTTAGAGAGGTCCCAAACCCATTTTTCATTTATGAAAAATGAAGGAGGATAGAGATAGGTTGACAACCAACGTAAAACTTTTGTCACTCTTCATGAAATGGATCAAACAAATATAAACATTGTGATGTTCCCACCTAGTGATGCAATGCATCGAAGCTTGGGTGTAGTGAAAAATGTTCAAGGGTATATTTTACATCATTGTATGGGTGTGAAGATAAATAAGCAAGGGTTCCCACACATAGGAAGTATGTGGGTAAATAAGCTAGTCCCTTCATATCGCTGCTCGAATGTGAAGAAAAATGAGCAAGGGTTCTCACACAGAGGATGAGAATGGGTAAAGAAGCTAGTTCAAAATGAACATGAAAACAAAAACAAAATTATAGATAATGAAACTAGATTGTTTAGACAAAATAAAAATAGAAAAGGAAAACAAACAATAAAGAAAGAAAAATTCGTTTAGGGACATTAAACATAGGAACATTTACGGGGAAGTCAATGAAATTAGTTGATTCTATGATTAGATGGAGAGTCAATACTGCTTTCCTTCAAGAGACAAAGTGGTTAGGAGAAAAGAGTAAAGAAATAAAAAACACAGGGTTTAAGTTGTGGTACACTAGTATAGATAAGAAATGCAATAGAGTAGAATTTCTTGTGGATAATGATTATAAGAATAAGGTCGTAGAGGTTAAGAGAATGAGAGATATATTGATCCTAGTTAAATTAATTATTGGAGACGAAAAAACTATCATAGTTAGCGCCTATGCACCACAAGTAGGATTGAAAGAGACCATCAAACGGAAATTTTGGGATTATATGAATGGATTTATGCAAGGTATATCATTAGATGAAAATGTTTTTATTGGAGGAGATTTAAATGGGCATGTGGAAGCAAGTAATGATGGGTTCGAGGAGTTCATAGAGGTTTTGGTTATAATACTAGAAATGAAGAAGAAAAATCAATCTTAGAATTTGCTTCAGCATATGATCTTGTCTTAGCAAATATTTTTAGTAGTGGTTATAAAAAGAGTCAAATAGATTTTATTCTAACAAGAAAAATAGGTATAAAAATATATAGAGACTGCAAAGTAGTACTTGGTGAAATGCTTACTACCCAACATAAGTTAGTACTACTTGATATTAAGCTGAAACACCTTAATAGGAATAAAAGAGATAATGATCCTAAAATAAAGTGGTGGAACCCAAAAATTAGAAAACAAGTAGAGTTTAGAGAAAAACTACTAAAAGAAAACGTTTGGAATCTTGATTTAGATGCTAATACAGTGTGGCTAGAAATGAGTAGTTGCATAAAGAGGTAGTGTCAAACGTGTTAGGTATGTCTAAATGCTTAGGACCACCAAAGAAGGAAACATGGTGGTGTAACGAGGATGTCCATAAAACAATTAAGACGAAAAGAGAGATGTATAGGAATATACGTAGGTGCCAAGATGAAGATGCTTACATTTTTAAAAAATAAAATATAGAGAAGCTAGAAAACAAGCTAAAAAGTAGTTAGTCAAGCTAAAACAAACTTTATGAAAGATCTATATACAAAGTTAGGTAATAGAGATGGCAAAAAATATATTTATAGGTTAGCAAAATTAAGAGATAAAAAAAGACCTAAGCTATGTAAGATGCATTAAGGACGAAAATCGAAATGTTTTAACGCGCGAAGATTATATTAAGGAGAGATGGAGAAGCTACTTCGATAGTTTATTTAACGATGACCAAATTGATATCATAGTAAATGAAAACCCACAACATGAAAGAAATGTAAACTATACACGCAATACTATAATTCAGGAAGTAAAAAAAAAAACATCGAAAAAGATGAAAATAAGGAAAGCTTGTGACCCAAATGAAATACCCATAGAGGTTTGAAAATGTTTAGGAGAAATTGGGTTGACTTAGTTAACAAAACTCTTCGACAAAGTTTTAAAATCAAGACGGATGCCAATGGCATGGAGAAGAAGCACGCTTGTACCAATCTTCAAAAACAAAGGAGATATTCAAAGTTGCTCAAACTATCGAAGAATTAAATTTATGAGTCATACTATGAAACTTTGAGAGAGAATAATTGACAATAGACTAAGAAAAGAAAAAACAATATCATATGATCAATTTGGTTTCATGCTTGGAGGGTCATCTATGCAAACAATTTTCCTTGTAAGAAGATTGATGGAAAAATTTAGAGAAAGGAAAAAGAATTTTCATATGGTATTTGTAGATTTAGGAAAAACATATGATAGAGTTTCAAGAGATGTTCTTTAGTGGATTCTAGAAAGAAATGAATGCATACTAGATACATAGACACTATTAATAACATGTATGTAAGAGTAGTAACGAGTATAAAGACAATTAGAAGAACTACAACAAAATTTTCCATTATGATAGAACTACATCAAGGATCGACTTTAAGCCCATATCTCTTTACTCTAGTTATGGATAAATTAACTAGGCATATTCAAGAGGATATACCATGGTGTATGTTGTTTACGGATGACATTGTCTTAGTGGACGAAACAAGAATAGAGTGAATAGAAAATTAGAACTTTGGAGTAATATATTAGAATCTAAAGGCTTTAGGTTGAGTATGATGAAAATTGAATACATTCATTGTGAGTTTCGAAATACTAGATATAGAGATGATGGAGTGGTAAAATTAGAGGAAGTAGAAGTTCCTATGGTGAAACACTTTAGATATCTAGGATCAATAATAAAAAATGATGGCAATATTGAGAATGATGTTACGCATATAATTCAAGATGGATGGAAGAAATAGAGTGCAACAAGTGTGATCTGTGATAGAAATATCCTAACCAAGTTAAAAGAAAAATTTTATAGGACCGCAATTGAAATGGCTAAAAAATGTGCTATGTTTATGTGAAGTTGTGCAGTACCTATTTATACTCGTGTATGTGTGACAGGACGATGATGATAGTATACGAGTAGGGTTCACCTCGAAGAACGTGTTGAACGGTGGTTGAGCGAATGAAAAATGGGTACATGGTGCCGAGAAATGATTTTTGTGGATGACCGAAAAATAAAATACAATAATAAATTAATTTGGAAATATGTTCAGGACGTTAGTAATTCCATTCGAGCAGTACGGTGCGAGTTGTAGTGTATGCCGGGCGCAGAAACGCTTGAGAAAGGACCAATCATTGGTGCAAATTAAATGAGGTTAAAGGGGGAGTCACACAAGTGTGTCCAAGAGTGGTTTAGGCTGGTGTTAATGGAGGCCACAAGATGGACCTCGAGATACATAAAAACCATAAGATGTTGATTAACCTATAAATAGGTGAGTCAACCCATTTTCTTCCTTATTTTTTCTTCTTCTTTTCTCTTTTTTTACGTGAGAACCGACTTTGGAGGAAAGGGCTTTGTGATTTTCAACGCGGATCGACGCCAAGGGTTCGTGCCCCAACGCAAACAGAGGTGAGATCTTGACTCCCCATTCAGTTATCGTCATTTTGGCGTATGTTTTGTGGGTTTTCGCTCGATTATCGGATCAGTGGTGGGTTAATTTTCATGTTGTTATGGTGGATTTAGATGGGTATTGAAGTCCCTATAAGGTTGGGATAAGCTCGGAACACGGCGACACAACGCCATGACCATGGCGATTTGGGGTAGGTCTTTGTCTGCCCCACACTTTAAATGGCGCGCCGATTGATTGGACCCCACGGCGTGGCATCTTGTTTCTGTGGTCTAAATTTTAAAATTTTTTGAAAACTTTGGGACTTCTCTCGGGTATCCTAATGGTTCTGAATACGATCCAATAGCCAGAGAATTGACCCAAAATAGTGGAAATGGGTAATGTTTGGATAATGGAGAAAATTAACGAGAAATTATAATTAAATGGAAAATAAAACTCTAACATAACAAAATTGGGTTGAAAACGATTACCATGTGCTTAGTGGACTGGTGACAAGTGTATGAGATTGGTTTGGCGACATGTGAGAGACGCGAGCGTAGAGTTTTGCGTTGTACGATGAGTAAAACCAATTGAAACATTTATATAATTTCATTTGTGTATTTACTTGGTTGTTATCCTTGTTGAGCTTGAATTTGTTATTGTTATTGTTGTATCTTGGTTTGGAACTCTATTATGATTGAGTTGTCCATGGGCAAGTAAGTCAACGTGGTCATTGAGAGGATGAGTTATCTGAGGTAACATGCCAGAGCCAAGAACTCGGGATGCACGATATTGTTTGCGGTTCTATACGAGGTGAGAGATCTTCACTAGATTGCTGGGGAATTCTAAATGTGCGTGGATTTTAGGATGGTGTGAGTGTACTACGTTCTAAACTATGAGTCTGGTAGGTTCTTTCCTCGACTCAATGACTTTTTCACTGGTCGGGACTACTTGCGCCTTTCCTTTGTTTTCTTGGATGCTAATTTATCGTTGATATCTCAGTGATTCATTATCATGTTGTCTTTTATTATCTTTGTAATATATACGCATGATACTCGATTAGCCGTTTATTTGATATTTGAAATTATGTTAAGACTCCATTTGGTTATTACTGTTATATTTTCTGTACTCGCCGTCCTTTTTATGACGGTGGGTGCAACCACGTCATATTGCAATGTTGAGAAGCGTAAAAGACCAACGATAAGTGATTGAGGTGGAGGAATACTAGATGATCTAATCTCGCCTATTGATGGGTTCCCTGTATTATATATAATGTTTTTAAAACATTGGGATATAGGTTTGTGAGAAATGTTGAGCATGTATACTATGATGTATTCTCCTCTGACTTGATGTTGGCATACATATGCAGAGTTTCTACATTCTAGGTTATCTTGACTAGTGTCTTAGGAATATTTATATTAGTTTGAGTTTAAATTTTTTCCACCTTACTTTGAATAACTCACTAATTTATAATAACTCAATCTAAATAACTTAAAAAATAGTAAAAAAAGGTAAGAAAGGCTAACTAGGTTTACGTTCATTGCGCGAGTGTTGACTCGGGGTCTGCGTAAGTCTAGGCCAAGCGGAGCCCAAATTTAGGGTTGTGAATTTGGAGCCATTACAACAATCGGGCTAGTAATACTTTATAGAAGTGAATGTTGGGCAGTAAAACAACAATTACATAAAATGAGCGTAAAAGAAATGAAGATACTTAGGTGGATGTGTGGTAAAACTCGTAAAGATAGAATAAGAAACATAGAAATTCAAAGAAATGTAAGAGTAACACCAATTGACATAAAGATTAGGGAAGGGTAATTGCGATTATGTGGACACCTGCAAAGACGACCTACAAATGCTCCCACTAGAAAACTTGACTCAATAAAAAGTGATAAAATTTGACGAGGTAAGGGTAGACCAAAGTTACCTTGGGATGCATTAATTAGAAGGGACTTGAATTGTTTGGAATGTTCAACATCGATTGCACAAAATCGAGCACAATGGATTTGATCCATGTAGCTGACCCTAATTGATTTGGGATTGAGGCTCTGTTGTTGTAACGACCCAATTTTAACTAGCTATTAATCGTGACGTGTGTGCAAACGTGGATGGCAGCTCAACACCCCATGAACTACGCATATAGACCAGGGCATGCTCGAAGCTAGTTAAATAGTGATTTTTGTGTTGTTGTGCGTTTATTTTGCGATGCTCATGCTTAATTATATTTATTGGCATCGCGATGTGTGTATTTTATTTGTTATTGGCTGTGTGAGAAAGTGCGATGAGTATTCACCTCGATTAATGTGTAGACGTGGGCACTGGATAGGCGAATAACAATACACTAGGTCAGGTTGTAATGCACACATGGAAATAAATAAAATGTAATTTATAATTAATTATAAACGTTGTATATGCGTTCGTGTGCAAGAGCACGCAAGTGACACGAGTGTACGCACGAGAGTCGGGAACGCCCTAGGGTTTGTATGTTGTATTGAGTAAGACAAGGCAAAGGGACAAGTCACCCATGAGAGTCACATTTTGCTGGACTTGTTGACCCTTGATCACCCTTAGATGAGACATTGAGATAACCACACATAAGAGATGAAAATTGAGTATAAATAGTGACTTTTCTTACAAATCATCACATTTTCTCTCTCCTCCATTGGATAAATCCGAAAATTGAAGTGTGAGCAAGGGTTTTGTGAGATTCAAGTGCTCATTTGGTAGTGCAAACGTTAAGGAATTGACGATTTAAAGTGAGATCCTCGATCCCCACTTCGTTATCTACGTGTCGGTTATAGAAGCTTGTGTTTTGACGAAGGTTTCGGAGTTTGGATTCAAGCACACTAGATTTGAGAGTGTTGCTATGGTTGTTGTGTTTGTATTGGAGCAATAAAGGAATTTTGTTGGGGTTGTTGTGAGTTTTTAGAAGGAAATAGGTTTTATCGGGATTTGTTAGGGTTTTGGTTTCAGACGAGTGCCGTCGAGGTTTTATGGTTGTATATGGTTGGTATTTAGATATATGAGATGTCAAGATGGGTTCAGACCGCGACGACGAGCTAGGGTGCTCAAACACCCTAGGGAAGTGTCTCTGGTTCAGACGTTGCTAGGAACGCTGTAGGGAGGAAACCCCCACGATGTCACCCGCGATGTCCAAACCAGATAGCCCCACACACCCACGCTTTATATCACGTTGGGGTTCGTAACGGCGTGAGCCACGACGTCAAGGACGCCGTAAGCAATTGTTCACGGCGGCGCCACCCACGGTGTTCGATATAGAAAAATAAAATAAAATTTTAAAAATGAATTTTTTGATTTGGTTTAATTGTGGATTTATTTGAGGATTATTACCAATATAATGGGGATTTAAAAATGTGCAATTTATAGGTAAATAAGGAATGAGGAAATTACGAGTTTGGGGTATTAATTGGTATTTTCTGTTATCAGACTTTGGATTGGTTGATTGGTGATTGGACACGTGCTTGGGCCGTGGTTTGGACGGAATTGGTTAGTTAGACTTCAGTTTGAGGTGTTTAGTATCTCAACTGAAATTACTTGAGCATTTACTTATTTTGGCAATTTGAATTCAATACTATTGTTTCATTATTCTATATCCTGTTGTGGTGTTTATATGGACGGACACTGAGGCTCTTCCACAGTGCCATTCCTGTGTATGTTCACTATCCCATGACACTTGTGCCAGATATCTCGGTGAATAGGTCGACTTAAGGATCGCATCGGGGCACATGTCGGTGCATGTAAGTACTACGTTGACCACCCAGCGAATCCAGAGATTGAACTTACTTGAGGGCCACTCGCCGACAGTGCTCTATGAAAGAGTCTGAATTACGGTGCTAGTCTGACCTAGGCTCTAGGCAAACTTTCCAAGTCTTCACTATTATTTAAATCATGCGATGAACACAGTTGTCTATTTTTAATTTCACATGTTTATTTAATAGTTTATTTAAATTTCAGTATTTACATTTGTGATTGCTCATTTAATTGCTTTAGGAATACTCACTCTGGACTCGTCATCTGCCTTTTGTGATGGCTTGAGTGCAGATCCTTGTACGAGTCGTGGCAAGGGCAGGCTTGCAACCTGTGACTACAAACAGACATGCCTGTGACGGCCCCAATTTTCCCATGCAATTGGGTATGCCCGGCTTAGACCCGTGCAAGCCCCCGAGTCAAAACTTGGCAAACCTGACGAGCCTAGTCAGCCTCCGTTCATTTAAGTTATACAATTTACAAAAGAGTTATTATAAGTTAACGCAACCGAAGTAATCAAACTATAGTAAGGGAAATAACTCAATTAAAGGAAAATTCATGAATCTATAAATGTGGAAAACCCCAAGTATTCATGTACAATCCGATATGAGAAACACATAAATACATTATACTAATCACATCAAAATTCCAAGTTCCATGACTCAAAACATGTACATAAAAACGACATACAAATAAGCATATAATAAACCTACTCAAATGATCTCCCAGGTCCGGCAGCGAAGTCCTCAAAGTAGATCACCTAGACATGGCCCCTTACCTTTACTACTTTCCACCCTATCTGCACCCACCGTCACAAACTAGAAGGTGAATAACTGAAGAAAAAGAAAGTAGTGCCAGAAGAATATAACAGTAATTTATGATGTAACAACATGACAGTCCAATCATTATGTGGTAATTGAAAGGCAAGAAAATAAATAAATCAAAGTGCATGATAAACAGACTGATAGACAGCAATCGAAACTTGCGTCTTCTAAGAATCAAAAGAGGCCCATGAGTGGTCTAATTTCACAGCAATACGACAAAGATCTCACAAGATCTCCCTGGGCAATATCGCAACACTAGCGCAGCTTGAAATCAAGAGGCATCACAACACTTCTCAAATCCAGTACCTAGTACACACAACACTAGTAGTGGTCAGTTACCCCTGCAGGAGGCACCATCGTTATCCCAGTTAGTGCAGGACCACATGATACCTTCGAGACACACACTCATGCCAAGAACACACAACTGAAGATATAGAATGGAATACCAAGCAAGAGATCAAATAACAATAACAATAAATAGAGGATGTATAAATCACATGATATTTCCTTACTGACTTACTAACATACACACATACATAGCACATGTGTACTTACCTGACAACGCAACCCACGAATAACCACTCTCGTGAATCCTAACGCGTGTTCCCAAGTTTTTCGCTACCTGACTAGGTTGGAAACTCTAATTAATTGGCCAAGTCATTAACTAACCTAGGTTGAAACCCTAGTATTTTCGCAATGTTTTAAATGACTCGAGCAACTCGACAATTCAATAGAAAAATGAATACTCTCTCGAGTTTGAAAACCATAACGCATGTAAGCCTACTCATAAATCATAGGCTCGGCTCGGTCATATGTGGGTCATGCCATAGCCTCGAGAACCGACGGCGTGACCACGACATCATAACCATTTCATGACACGAATACAACATATACACCAAACCATAACCACAACTCATCATATACCCAAACCAACAACACAAGCATATACAAAACCACTATCTAACTCAACACATATATGTTCTCACGTATTCATGAACTCAAATCACTCAATCATGTATTCATGCCGTGAGCTCTTCAATACATGAAAGAAACTCAACATAACATATCCTCAAGAAATAACCAAGACCGAACACCAATCAAGACCAAAACTATTGTAGCAACATGTTGATGTTGTCCAACATTGGGGAGGAGCCACCACGGCATTGGGTTGCCGAAAAACCCCTCAACCAGATTGGATACCCACCATACATACGATTACGAATTCGACGTCGAAATCACATGAAATGACAACAAAAATAAAGAAAATCGATTAAACACCACAACTCTTCTCTACTTTCACTGTTATGGACCACTCCGGGGTTGCGAGACACCAACATGTGCGTAGCGTGGTCCCCCTCAACCCCTGGTCATGGTGGTGCAACGGTGGTGCCACCAGTTACAGTGGTTCCTGAGCGAAGACGCAAAACAATGAACTAATGAACATATAAATGAAATAGAGAACACCACCCTTATTGCTATTGGTTTCGACTCTAGAGAGACATCAACATGATCGTGACGAACCCCCGATAGTACCCCAGGCCACAGTGGTCGTCAGCAGCAGGGTCGCCCAATCAACAACTCCGACAGTCCCAAACAACCAAGAAAATAGGGTATAATAACACAAACCATTATGTATACACACACGTTGCAATTGGGGGGTACTCTGGGATCAGTAGGACTCTGGTGAGCCACCGTAAAGTCTTCCCTAAACCCACACCACCGACCAGACACGAAGAGAGAGAGAGAATGATGACAACAGTTCAAGACATACCACAGTCGAACAAGAACCAAAATAACCACCACAATCCACGTCCCTTACGACATTGGTGGTGCTCAGAGACTCCGGTGACCTCGTAGGTCATCTTCGATGACGATAATCACCACCCTGGTCGGATAGACGCGACGGTAGTGAGCAGAATGAAAGAGGGGGAGAGAGAGAACTGTTGGACTAAGTGGTTAGTCACTCTAACTCCGACCAAAATTTTGATGGAAACAAACAAGGTGAAAATATACTAATAAGTTTTATCAAGTGTATTTCAGTTTCATCAAAGGTTGCAAAACATCACATCATGGGTATTCGAGCATTCAAGCTATACAAGTTCAAGACTCGACATACATAAAGGAATGAAGACGAAAGATCAAGGCCACGAGTTGTAAAATTGATGTAAGGTATTCAAGTTCACTTAAGCAAGCCTATTGCATTAGTTCATGCATATCGTGATTTTAAAATGGATTTTCAAATGTCAAGTGATTACTTGAAGATTTCGGTCCCATAAGTCTAAACTATGTTAAACTATATGTGTATATTAATATAGCATTTTAAAAATCATTGCGAAAGCTTTTGAAAAAGAAAAACTTGTTTTTGAAAGGTCTTTGAAAAGAAAACTGCATATTTGCAGAAAAGTCCCTCGCAAATCATGAAACCGAGATTTTCCATTTTCGGGATTTGTGAATATATCCGAACCATCCAAATAGGCCATATGAACCATAACAAACATGTATTATATGTTATATGAGGGCTCATTGGGTCTAGGACGTGTTAAAGGGTCGCTAACACAAGGGACAGAATTAATTATTCTGAGGTCCCTGCAGTTAGCGCGCTAATACTGTTATTAGCGCGCTATGTGCAGAGTTAGCGCGCTAGGTCATAAAATTAGCACGCTAATTGCAAATCCCGGTCTGACGACTTTTTTATAAAGCTGAAAAATTCACTTTAATTCGAATTTTTGATCAAATCTCGGCCCTTGGATGCACACAATGGTCATATATTGGTCTATAAATATATACAACTCTCCCAAACACACAAGGCACATAAATTAGGTTTTAAAATCAAAGAAAAACATTTGTGCTCAAATTTTTCAAGAGAAGGAGCTTGGGGTTTTCAAGCTACACTTAGAATTTGTTCATTCAACATCAAAACCAACACTATTGAGGCACTCTAAGGAGTACAACAACCTCTCCAGAACTGATTTTCAAGTCATCTTCTTGGGGTTGTAAGAAAGTCCATTCCCTAGCTTTTCTTGTGCTTAAATTATATATTCTCGTGTGATTGATTTGGGAAATTACTTGTTGTGTTGTTAAACACACTTGTATTGGGTTTTGCACTTAAACTTGATTCATTAAACCCTTGGACTGATTTGAACAAGAGTTTGTGCTTAAACTTGATTTTTATCAAACTTCTTGTTCTTTGGATTTGAAACTGATTTTATTCTCATCAATCTATTTGAAACGGTTTCAGTTTTGAGTTTTCATTAAATTAGTTTTATAATTGCATTTCTCAAGTGTTTTCATACTTGCATGCATAAGAGTGGTTAGGCTCTATGAGGCTTGCTTGTATTTGAACTTGATACCACTTTACTTTGTAAAGTGTAATTTCAATTGTATTAATCAAATCTTGGTTGTAAAACTTAGTGGGATCTAAGTCGAAAGGGAAGACCTAGTTGAGGCTAGGCATTTATCCTAGTTGCGGCTAGGTGGGAAAAGTCCTAGGTAGGTCTAGGTGGAAAATCCTAGTTGCGGCTAGGTGGTTGTATAAGACCTTATTGCGGTAAGGCATCGTGTAAAAGACCTAGTTGAGGCTAGGCATTCACTAGGCTAGTTTGCTTAGGGTGTAACACTTATTGATAATATAAGTGGGGTTTGAAAATCCTAACCGGGGAGGTTAGGTAGTGGATGTAGATCGGTTGGATCGAACCACTATATATCGTGTGTCTTATTTCCATCTCTTCTACCCCATTCACTTGCATAGCATAGATATTTATCATTGGTGTATGCATTATCATTACTATTTGTGCATAAAGTTTTAAAAAGGCGATAATCACTCGGTAACCCAATTCACCCCCCTCTTGGGTGACCTTCAATTGGTATCAGAGCGGGTTATTGCTCAAAGTGTTACTAACGTATCTTTGAGTGTTTTTGTGCTAGGATGCAATCTCTAGATTTCTCTCGCCTTAGGGAAGGCAACTCATCCATCCGACCTCCCTACTTTGATGGAACAAATTATGCTCATTGGAAAGTTCGAATGAAGTTTTACATTAGAGCACAAGGGAGACATTTGTGGGACACAATTGAAAATGGCTACTCTCCACTGAACAAGTCCTTGAAAGAATACACCGCCGAGGAGATCAAGATCGAGCTCTCAAATGATCAAGCCATGAATCATTTGTTTTGTGCACTAAGTGAGAACGAATTCAACCGAGTTAGTGCTTGTCAAACGGCCAAGGAAGTATGGGAAAAACTTGAAGTGCATTATGAAGGTACACAACAAGTCAAGAACACTATGTTGAGGATTCTTGAAGAACATTATGAGACCTTTCGAGTGGAGCCCCATGAAGACATAGCCACGGCCATCACAAGGTTCACGAAGCTCTTGAATGAAATCAAAAATCTTGGCAAACATTATGATCAAGAGAACTCGGTATACAAGTTCCTTAGAGGCTTGCCTAAGGAATGGGATGCGAAGAAATATGCTATTCAATCGGCTCAAAACCTTGGAAATTATACCTTTGATGCATTATGCGGAGAATTGACGGTTCATGAATTTGAGCTAAGAGACCGTGCTAGATTGGAAGCACTTGGTGGTTCGACCAAGAAAGAGTCAAAGAAGGAGCATGCCTTAAAAGCTACATGCCTATCGGGCGAAGATGATGGGAGCTCAAGTGAAAGTGAATCAATTGAACAAGAAGTTGCCATGCTATCAAGAAAGCTCAAGAAGGCAACATACAAAAGAGACAAGTACAAAAAGAAGTACAAAGGTGCAAACTACGGAAGCAAGTCACGCGAGATGATTTGCTATAAATGCGGCAAACCGGGACATAGAGCATCGGAATGCAAGTACTTGAGAAGAAGCAAGAGACATGAATCATCATCATCATCATCATCATCTAGCTCCGACTCTGAGTCAGAAAATGAGAAAGCCATCCTTTGCCTTATGGCAAGGAGTGAGGTAAGTGACTCTTCATCTTTTAATTATGATGATGTGAATGCATTGGATGATATGTCTATTATTCATGACCTTAGGAATGAATTAGAAAAGGAGGTCAAAAAGACCAAATAACTCAAAAAGAGTTTGATCAAAGCCATTAGTGAGATTGAATCTCAAAATGAGATTATTGATGATCTCCAACAGGACTTAGATTTGGCCATAAATGAGAAAATAGGCTTAGCAAAAGAAATAGAGGACTTGACCACTACGGTGACCAAGTTTACAAGTGGCACCAAAATGTTTGACATGATGTTGGGCGCACAACGACGTACACTCAACAAGAGAGGCATAGGCTATGGTGCAAGCCTATTGAGCTATGGAAAGCTTTTGGCCGAGTCTAAGAGATGTTTAAAATGCAATAGATCTCATAATGTTGGCAAATGTGTCCTAAATAGAACCAATAGAGGTAAACTTGCATGGGTAGAAAAGAATGTATATGATACACATATCATGGAATACAAAGGTGCATGGGTACCAAAGTCCATGATTCATAGAGTGAATTAGATTCACTTTGGAACATGAATGTGCTAAAACGACAAATTGATATATAGGAGTTAAGCATGATAGGCCTTACATTAGTCACATACACATAGCATGCATACACTGTTATTTTTGATGTCATAACTGCATTTCACATATATTTTATGTAGAACCATGATGAACGTGTAGCCAAGCATTGACACGGTAGCCAAGCACTTTTAGGCCAAGCACTTTTAGGCCAAATTCATTGACACGGCATGAGTTAGGCATTTCTCATAAATCGGACCTTCTACACATGTTTTAAGTGTTTTAATCATCTTTATATGATGTTAATGAAGTGTCTATGAAGTTTGAGGTAAATCGGAGCTGTGCGTCAAAAACTCAAAAATTTTAATTCCGAAATTCCAGAGAGGAATTAGCGCGCTAGGTATTTCCATTAGCGCGTTAGGTCTAGCAATTAGCGCGCTAGGTCAATCAATTAGCGCGCTAATTCCCCCTGACCAGACAAACTTCACATTTACCATGTTTTAAAGTCATGTGTTGAAGCCATTGTTTTAAATTGGGGGAGACCTTTAGGTAATGTGAATGACATTGATAGGGGAAAACTTTATACCCATTTTTTGTTGGCATCAAATTTTTTGGAGGAGCAAGGCATGTACCTAAAATGAGAAATTTGTTGGTATTACAAACTGAAGCATGCATGTTGATAGGGGGAGCCTAGATTCTCGATTATTTCCTTAAGCTTTCATCTGATGCATATCGATAGGGGGAGCACTTATTTTGTTATCACTCTCACAAAACGGGGGAGCCTTTCTAATGATATCATGACTTTTCTGTGCCCCACTTTTTGATGGTATCAAACGGGGGAGAAAGAGTGTTGAACTTGAGAGAGTATAAATTTTATCCATTATTGTGATGTTCATACACTTGTATTATGTTTTATGCTTGTCAAGTTCACATTGTTTGTTATCATCAAAAAGGGGGAGATTGTTGGACTAAGTGGTTAGTCACTCTAACTCCGACCGAAATTTTGATGGAAACAAACAAGGTGAAAATATACTAATAAGTTTTATTAAGTGTATTTCAGTTTCATCAAAGGTTGCGAAACATCACATCATGGGTATTCGAGCATTCAAGCTATACAAGTTCAAGACTCGACATACATAAAGGAATGAAGACGAAAGATCAAGGCCACGGGTTGTAAAATTGATGTAAGGTATTCAAGTTCACTTAAGCAAGCCTATTGCATTAGTTCATGCATATCGTGATTTTAAAATGGATTTTCAAATGTCAAGTGATTACTTGAAGATTTCGGTCCCATAAGTCTAAACTATGTTAAACTATATGTGTATATTAATATCGCATTTTAAAAATCATTGCGAAAGCTTTTGAAAAAGAAAAACTTGTTTTTGAAAGGTCTTTGAAAAGAAAACTGCATATTTGCAGAAAAGTCCCTCGCAAATCATAAAACCGAGATTTTCTATTTTCGGGATTTGTGAAAATATCTGAACCATCCAAATAGGCCATATGAACCATAACAAACATGTATTATATGTTATATGAGGGCTCATTGGGTCTAGAACGTGTTAAAGGGTCGCTAACACAAGGGACATAATTAATTATTCTGAGGTCCCTGCAGTTAGCGCGCTAATACTGTTATTAGCGCGCTATGTGCAGAGTTAGCACGCTAGGTCATAAAATTAGCGCGCTAATTGCAGTCCTGACAGCTTTTTTATAAAGCTGAAAAATTCACTTTAATTCGAATTTTTGATCAAATCTCGGCCCTTGGATGCACACAACGGTCATATATTGGTCTATAAATATATACAACTCTCCCAAACACACAAGGCACATAAATTAGGTTTTAAAATCAAAGAAAAACATTTGTGCTCAAATTTTTCAAGAGAAGGAGCTTGGGGTTTTCAAGCTACACTTAGAGGCTGTTCATTCAACATCAAAACCAACACTCTTGAGGCACTCTAAGGAGTACAACAACCTCTCCAGAACTGATTTTCAAGTCATCTTCTTGGGGTTGTAAGAAAGTCCATTCCCTAGCTTTTCTTGTGCTTAAATTATATATTCTCGTGTGATTGATTTGGGAAATTACTTGTTGTGTTGTTAAACACACTTGTATTGGGTTTTGCACTTAAACTTGATTCATTAAACCCTTGGACTGATTTAAACAAGAGTTTGTGCTTAAACTTGATTTTTATCAAACTTCTTGTTCTTTGGATTTGAAACTGATTTTATTCTCATCAATCTATTTGAAACGGTTTCAGTTTTGAGTTTTCATTAAATTAGTTTTATAATTGCATTTCTCAAGTGTTTTCATACTTGCATGCATAAGAGTGGTTAGGCTCTATGAGGCTTGCTTGTATTTGAACTTGATACCACTTTACTTTGTAAAGTGTAATTTCAATTGTATTAATCAAATCTTGCTTGTATTTGAACTTGATACCACTTTACTGTGTTTTACTTCCCCGTTTACCTAAGCGAAGCCTCACGCAGACTAACAATCGCCTGAACGGCTTGAGACTCGTATTAGACTAAAATACTAATACACACATCAAAGAATCATAAAATAACCTCGGTGTTAACTCTCGAAATCCGAAATACTTTCCAGTATCACGTAGCCGAGTCACGGTTCTGATAAGTGCAACACAAGTCAAGTTAAGTTTGAGGGTTGTTACAATGCCAAACTTGTACATGCGCTTATATATGTATGATTTCGTTTTCATTTTGGGATTTGGGATTGTAAGACACTTTTGGGACCTGTACATTGATATTTTGTGACTTTTTGAGGTTCTTTCACCGTTACATGATGACATATGAGTTTTCTACACTGGGTATATGATCTATTAACATGGCTTATGATGTTTTAATTTGAATTGTCATGCTTTAAGTCTTCCGATGTGAAATTAAGGTTAAAATGATTTAAACAGATGGCTAGAGTCCAAAAATGAATTTAAAATATAAAATTGTGGAATAATGAGGCATTAATGATGATTTAGAGTTAATGATAGCCGTGGGACATAGTTGGCCTTGACATGACTGGTTGTGGGCCCGCGTGGCCCCCATGGCGGTTCATTAGGAAAATGGGTCGTTATAGTTGTTTGTTGTCAAAGTAATTTGTATTTAGGTGTTCATAGTCCAATCAGACAAACATCTCTTACAAATAGATCTTACAACAATGAGGTGCGAAACAAATTCTGAAAACGTGCACATTATAGTGCGACCCCAACCCTAAGGCAGAGACTACCACCCCAACAACGGGGACAACTACCGCACATAGGCAAAAATTAATTCTAACTAAATAAAAAACACTAGAGCCTAACCTTAAAAAAAATAAAGAACCATGAAATAGACCAGAACTTCACCGCTTCAATGACGATCGCCACCGCCAAGCATCATCTTCGATGGCACATCGCCTTAAATGGAAACCCAAACCCATCCTACCAGCTTTCTTCATTTAGATCAACGGGAGGGAGGAATGGGAGGAACAAGAAGACAAAGGAGGGGAGAGAGGTGAAAAGGGAAGAGAGAAATTAGAAGGAGATGAAGAAGATAAGGAGGACCTTGGATTTTTGGAAGGTGTAAGGGGGAGGGGGGACCGGTGATAAAGGTAAGCCACTACAACACCGACCCCCGAATAGCCAGATCTAGGGGTGCACACGGAATGTATCAAGTCCAATTAGAGTCAATCCGCAATTCAATCCAATTATTGCAGATTGAATAATTATAGTTCAGTATAACCCAAATAATTCATCAATCCAACTAATCCAATTTGCAAAATGCGGACCGGACTGGATCAAGTTCCACTGATTGACATTTTCTTATCGAAAGATTCATAAAATTAAACTTAATCAAATGAACCATAAAAAATTATACATATCATGAATGACAAATTTACAACGTACACGAGTACATCCCATAAATATATATATAGCATATTTCCCATAAATTTGTCATCACAAGAACCTTCAAAATGCAAGTTCCTATATAAATAAAAATGTCATCCACAAAACTCCACCATATACCCAAACACAAGTGCAGAAAAGGTACACATTGCAACATACAACCCACGAAAAAATGTCTTAAGTGTAATATATGAGGTAAGAACAAGGAAAATCTTCGAGAAACTATATAGTTTAGAGTTGATAGTTTGAGTTGATGCTCTTCAAGATACTATAGTACATATATATATATATATGTGTGTGTGTGTGTGTGTGTTGATGTGATAAACGGATTGGATCAGATTGAATCTGCGATTTTAAAATGTGGGATCCGTAATTCGATCGAATCCAATTGGATTAGTAATTTTTCAATCCAATCAATTCTAAAGGATAAAAAAATTGATCCAGTTAGCGATAATTGATCCAAATTGAACCGGATCTGCGAATTAGTGCAATCCATGTGTACCCCTAGCCAGATCTAAAGATTTGCACAAGCGACGGCTAGGTTTTTTTTTTTGCCTAGTCGCACCCACCAATTGGCCAAATTGAAGCTCAATAACACGTTCTTCATGTGTAGTTGCTTACTTTCTTACATGTATCACCTTTTCTTATCAACTTGACCCTGGCCATTATCTTATCAAAGAAAAACAAACTTTTGATAATAGATAGAAAGCTTAGCAGAGAAAAAATATTACAAACTTAGAAAAATCTCGTTCAATTCTCACAGCCCAGTCGCGCCGCATATGCGTGCGCGAGCTCGTAAATCTCCTCTGTTAGCACCGATACTGTCCCCAACTTAACCACTTTTCAACTCTAGGCGTGGAGTTTTAAGTCAAAAGGCTTTGGTACTATTAAAGGGGAGACAATCACTAATATACTTCATCTAGAAGTTTTACTTTCCAATGTTGGTGAGACTATTATTTCAGTCTACACATCTGAACACTTCACCTTGGACCGAAATCCACCTAAGGGGATTTTTTTTCTCGACGGGTCCTAATTGAACCGTCGTCTCTGATACCATATTAAAATTTGTATGATGAAATTTCCAAGTCCAAGTTTACATAGGAGGGAGAATGTGAAATGAATTAGGGCTTAAATTTTGGAGCAAAGCCTTTACCAAAATGCTAAGGTAGGATGGTGTCTCCAATCCAAACTTATAACCCGTTTATTTTATATATATATACTCAATGTGGGATTAGGGCTTAAAGTTTGGAGTAGAGGTTTCACCAAAATTTCAAGGCAAGATGGTGTCTCAAATCCAAACTTATAACCCATTTATTTTGTATATATATATACTCAATGTGGGATTAATCTTAACACTCCCCTCAAGTCCAACGGGCAATAGCCAAGTTGAGACTTGAATTAATTAGGGCAACTAGCCAACTGGGACAACTCAAATCCAACGGAGCACTGACCAATTATAGGTTGCCAACTAGGACAACTCAAATCCAACGGAACACTGACCAACTATAGGCAACTAGCCAACTGAGACGGTCCAACGGGGCATTGCCCAATACCAAGAGGATAGCCTACTTGGTAGATTTCTTGGACTGAAACATTGGGCACCCACATTTTATTGCTCCGATACCATGTTCAGTTCTCACAGCTGCACCGCACAAGCGTGCGTGAGCCCGTTGATCTCCTCCTCTAGTATCGATACTGTCCCCAATTTAACCACCTTTCAACTTTAGGTGTGGTGTTTTAACTCGAAAGGCCTCGGTACTATTAGAGGGGAGACAATCACTAATATACTTCATTTAGAAGTTTTACTTTTAAACGTAGGTGGAACTATTATTTCGCTCCACGCATCTCAAGAAATCTTCAGATTCCGCTCATTGTCTATGATATACATTCATGGATAACAATTAAACTTCTTTAGAGCAACTCCAATGGGTACTCTATTTTAGAGTTTTACTCTAAAATAAAGTAAAACTACTCCAATCATACTCTATTTCTCCTCTATTATAGAGTTGGATGAATAGTAAAAGTCTAAATTTAGAGTTTCACTATTCACACAACTCTATAATAGAGTTGCTTTATTTTTTATTTTTCATTTTATTTTTTTCTTTTAAAAAACTTATCAATAATTATTTCTTTTTCAAAAAAAATATGAATATATTTTTTTCATAATTTTTTAATGATTAAATAATTTATTAAAATTTATACAAATAAATAACAAAAAAATAAAAGTAAGAAATAGAGTTTTGGTGTAGAAATAGAGTTTGTGGTTGGAGAAGAAATAGAGTTTGATATGACAGAACTGTAAAATAGAGGGGAAAATAGAGTATTGCAGTTGGAGATGGTCTTATCTTGTTATTTTTTTTATATGAAAGGGACTATATTATTAATGAATAAAAAGAACGTATTCATGGGACTATATTATTAATGAATAAAACGAATGTATTCAATAACCCTAAACCCTAAACCCTAAACACCCACCAAACCCGTCAGTTCTGCCATAAGGCTGGCCATAACTCATAGGAAAATGATAATCTAATACACTTTCAACGCACACTTTGGGCGCACACTCTTGTCTTTTAACCATTTATGGTATTTTGTCATATGTAGGGCCCACACTTGAAAAGAAAAGAAAGAGCTATAAATGACTAAAAGACAAGGGTGTGCGTCCAAAGTGTGCGTTGAAAGTGAATCATTTTATCATTTTCCTAACTCATAAGGGTTGGGTGAGAATTTTAGTTTTTTTTTTAATTTTTTTTATTATTATTGTTTTTTCCAGTATTTTATTTTATTTAAGTGCACACATTTAATATTAGTATGAACGTTAAATCTTAATCTAAGGGCAAAATACAAATGTTTGTCCATGATGTTTTCTCCAATCATTATGATAGAACTATTCAATCTTTTTGGTCAAAGCCTCTTAAGTGAGATGGTAAAGACATCATTTGTCAAAAAGGCAAAACTTCGGAAGATCGTGATTCGATTCACACTGAAGTAAAAAAAAAACTATCCAATCTTTTTGATTTGATAAAAAAACTATCCAGTTTTTTTTATAAGAAATAAGAAGCCAACTTTTTTTGCCTCTTAAGACTTGAACTCTCACCCAATTGCAACAACACCACATACCAAATCATTGTAGAATCATCCAGTAACCAAATCATTGTTGAACCATCCAGTCTATCCTATATATATATATATATATATGTATATATATATATATGGACACATGCTTCAAATCAAAATGAATCAAATGATATAAAACTTATTTTCTAATTTCTTGCTATTAACGTTGAATTCAAAATTGAGCTAGCTAGGCTATGTTAATCATGTTGTTGTTGATGTTGATGAATAAACTTAATTTGCCATTAAATTCGTGACTGCACAGTGGACAAATTTTGAGTCTGATTAATGAACGAATTTGAAAGGACAATTCTATTTCATTCTAGGCAAATGAAGAGTCTATCTTTTGGAGTTTCCCATAAATAGTTATAGTTGTTTAAGTAACCAAGGGTCAAAATTTATTATTTTTAATTACTATATGAATTCTAAGAGTCATGTTTAAGGTTATAAATAGAGTTGTATCTCAGTTGCAAAATCAAGAGAGAAGAAAACTTGTTTAAGAGTTAATAGAAAAAGATATTGTGTTATCTTGTTCTCTCTTCTAAATAAAGAAAAAGCACTTTATTTTTATCAAATTGGTATCAGAGCTATGGCGAAATTCCGAAAGTACATCGTTGGGGCAAATGCCGCTGCCACTACTCACCAAGTTGAACTATGACAATTGAAGTATTCAGATGCGTGTATTGCTCGATGCGCAAGATGCATAAGAAGTAGTCGAAAAGGGCTATAACGAGCCAGATGCAATGGTCAATCAAACTGCGAATCAGATAAAGGCGTTGAAAGAAACGCGTATAAAAGACAAGACCACGCCCTATTTACTGTTCCAAGCAATGGATGAGTCGGGTTTCGAGAAAATTGCTGGTGCAGCAACTTCAAAGGAAGCGTGGGACACTTTGCAAAAGATACTCAAAGGTGCCGATCGAGTTAAACAAGTACGGCTTCAAACTCTTCGAGGCGAGTTGGAGGCCATGAAAATGAAAGAGTCAGAAGGAATCTCTGATTACATCACGCATGTGCAAACATTGGTGAATCAACTTAAACAAAATGGAGAAATTCTAACTGATGTAAGGGTGGTGGAGAAGATTTTGCGGTCACTGACCGAGAATTTTGAGAATGTTGTTTGTACAATTGAGGAGTCAAAGAATTTGGAAGAGATGACTATTGATGATCTTGCTGGTTCTCTTGAGGCGCATGAACAACGCAAGAAGAAGAAGAACGAGTCACTTGAAGAAGTGTTGCAAGCCAAGTTATCTATCAAAGATGAAAAGATACTCTATACTCAAAACTTTCGTGGTAGAGGACGTGACCGTGGAGGTCGCAGCAATGGTCGTGGTGGTGGAGGCCGCGGTCGAGATGGATACTATGAGGAGAAGGGGCAGTCAAGCCAAAAAAATTGGCGAAGTAGAGAGCGTGGTCATGGTAGAGGCGCCCAATCAAATCATTCAGATGTTGAGTGCTATAACTGTGGCAAGCATGGGCACTACGTAAAAGAGTGCAAATCAAATGTCGAGTGTTATAATTGCGGTAAGTATGAGCACTATGCAAAGGAGTACTATTCTGAGAAAAAGGTAGAAGAAAATGCGAATCTAGTCATGGAAGAGGAGACAAGAGAAGATGGTGTTCTCATGATGGCCTACGCGCATGTACCAAATCAAAGAAGGACCAAGCTTGATGACAAAAGCCAAAGGTATATTGGTTATGATGAAAAGCCAAAAGGTTACAAGTTGTTTGATCCAAGAAAGAAGAAAGTAGTGGTCAGCCGAGATGTGCATGTAAACGAGTCAAGTTCATGGGATTGGGAAAAATCAACAGAGGTGATATTTGAGAAGGGAGAATCATCTACCAGTACAATTACTACCTCAACAAACACACCAACAAATCCACCAACAACCGATGATGAAGATGAGCCAAGACAACTAAGGATGTGAAACATACAAGATTTGTACGACTCAACAAGTGAGGTACATTTAATTTGCCTTTTGGCAGATGTGGAAACAATTACATTTGAGGAAGCGGTACAAAATGAGAAGTGGCAAGCAGCCATGAATGAAGAAATAAAAGCAATCGAGGCAAACCAAACATGGGAGCTAGTTGAATTACCAAAAGGAAGTCAACCCATAGGAGTAAAATGGGTATACAAAAAGAAGATGAATGCTCAAGGCGAGATAGAGCAGTACAAGGCAAGGCTAGTTGCAAAAGGCTATCGACAAAAGGTAGGGATAGACTATGACGAAGTTTTTGCCCTGGTTACAAGAATGGAGACGATTCGTCTTCTCATTGCTCAAGCAACTCAATTCAAATGGAAAAAATTTCAAATGGATGTCAAATCAACATTTTTGAATGGCGTGCTAGAAAAAGAGGTGTACGTGGAGCAACCACCCGGAGGCATGAAGGACATAAGAGAATTAAGTTTAAGGAGGGGTGTTGATGAATAAACTTAATTTGCCATTAAATTCGTGATTGTACAGTGGACAAATTTTAAGGCTGATTAATGAACGAATTTGAAAAGGCAATTCTAGATCATTCTAAGCAAATGAAGAGTCTATCTTTTGGAGTTTCCCATAAATAGTTCTGGTTGTTTAAGTAACCAAGGGTCAGAATTTATTATTTTTAATTACTGTATGAATTTTAAGAGTCATTCTAAGGTTATAAATAGAGTTGTATCTCAGTTGGAAAATCAAGAGAGAAAAAAACTTATTTAAGAGTTAATAGAAAAAGATATTGTGTTCTCTTTTTCTCTTTTCCAAATAAAGAAAAAGCATTATGTTTTTATCAGTTGAGTTGTATCTCAAATGGTACAAGGGCGCTGAACTTGCAACTTAGAAGCTCCTCCTTTGAAAAAAAAAAAAAACCTTAGGAGCTCGTAATTTTCTAAGACATATTTCTTGTAGAGTGAAAGACGTCTCCTATAGAATAGTTATAGAAATTCATGTGCCTAGGTAGAGAGTGTTGGGCCACACATGCCAATATGGGTAAATAAATAGGATTGGAGCTAATCTTTGCACAAAATCAATTGATTTGTGCTAGAATCTCATCCACACCAACTCGTATTATATTTCAGATGTGGGATTTTACATACTCCAATGCACTCCCCCTCAAGTGTAACTAGGCTTGAACTAGTTGTCACTTGTCAAACACAAACCTACTTTTAATTAGAAGTAGTAGTACAAACATGCTTAGGTCTACTCTTTTAGGTCCACAAACAAGTCTAGACTCCACCACTAGCCCAATCAGGTCTTCAAATTCGAACCCTTAATCGTTCCGCTCTGAAACTGTATAAAAATTTATGAGCCTAGAACGTGTTGGGTCACACTCGCACATGTGGATAAATAAATAGAGTTGAAGCCCAAAATTGCACAAAACCAATTGATTTGTATAAAGATCCAATCTACATCACTTATATATCACACCAACTCTTATTATATTTTCGATGTGAGATTTTACATACACTATGGTATCCTAGTGTAGAATGAAATTAACGTTGTAATCATTTGTGACAAAAAGCCTATTAACTAAACACATTAATTCATGATTACCTAGCTATATGGTAAGGCTTAGTATTAATCTTTCACATCTTAGTGCCGCTCCAAATCTCGCAATCTCGACTTTCGCTCGGTATTCACACGTACTTTCTCTTTGCAAGTACATTTGAGTCTACGAGTCCTTTGAAAAACATCTATTGGTGGGTTAGGATGACTGTAAAAAGCAGTTAGTGGCCTACAGCCATTGTTGATGAAAGATTTGAAGCGGCTAGTGTGAATTAGTGATATGAATTTGAGAAATTGAAGAAATGGGCATTTTGATTTGGTGATAGATTAAACAAATTGAGTGTCACACAACAACCAAAAATTGGGTTTTTGTTTTTAAAACATCAGTGTAAGAAGTGGTGGATAGAGAGATGGATTGGAGGGGGCTGACATCATTGTTTTATGTTGATATGTTACGTTGATTTTGAGTTCGATGTCGCATTGCATCTCAGTCGGATGAGTAAAGACCCACTAGGCCTGATCGAGAGGCTATTCTTCCACTTCTCGGCATCAGGATACGCGCCGACTTGGTACAGTGGACTATCCGTTAGATGAGGTGGCATATTCTGTTTGTATTAACGGTGGAGGGCACAATGACGAAAAAATTAGCACCATAAAAGTACAGCGGCCATATCTGAAAAAAATTAAGTTTGAGGATTACTTAATAGGTCTTGCCTTTTTTTATAAAAAAGAAATAAGATGGGAGTTTAAACTCATAACTATCTTACTTTTAAATCACCCATGCAAGTTTATTAGTGCTTGACTACTAAATTCTTACTCATTCATCTAAAATTACACTGCTGTTCCCTGACATGTACTGATCATATATCAAGTTGTGGACGAAAGTTGTACGTACTAACGTAGGGTACAATTCGAATTAATTCAAAGCCAAGAGACAAACATGTGTGGAAAAAGATTGATGTTACATTTCCGCATTGATTAATTCGAAGTTAAGAAAAACGAGCGATAACTAGCTAGAAAGTACTCGGCTGGTGGTACTCAACCAATCCTTTTCATGTTATTCTGAATCTTTCCACAATATAATTAGGACAAGACAGATATTAGGTTTGATTAATTGAACATACATATAAGATTAAAGATCCATTAAAAGACAATCATGAAAAAAAGGAAATTTGCATATTCCATCAAACAGAAAGTACTCAACTGGTGGTACTCTATGTACAAAGCATTTATATAAAATGGTACCGTGAACGCCCTCAAACCACAAATTGATCTAGGATTAATTTGCGGTTATTAGGTAATTTTGAAACCAACTTTATTATTGGGGATGTGTGGAGTAAAATAATAATCTTACATATTTTTACAATTAAGTTACTTGCGGATAATGCGCCCGCGAGTGGAAGAGTACACGGTTCAAGTGTCCAAGGTGGAGTATTGGAGATGTTTGCGTTTTTCCTACATCAAAGTATCATGCAAGACATCTCTAATAATTTGAGTGGCATATCAGTTTTCATATTACAAAATTTAATTATAAATGTCCTGCAACACACCACAATTGTCTATCTCATTTAAGTTTCAAATTTTTATATGTATGCACTAACTCTTTGGCAAGCACAAACTCTCTTACTTTAGCTTATATGGATTATATTTGTTATTCACTAATTGTTTAGATTAATCCCACATCGGGTAGATAAAAATAAATAAATGAGTTATAAGTTTGGATTGGAGATACTACGTTGCTTTGACATTTTGGTGAAGCCTCAATTTCAAACTTTAAACCCTCACTCATTCTCTCTCTCTAATAGAACGTGGGACATTGAGTATATAAATATAAAATAAATGAGTTATAAGTTTGGATTAGAGACACCATCTTGCCTCAACATTTTGGTGAAGCCTCAACTTCAAATCTTAAATCCTCACTCATTCACTCTCTTTCTCCAATTATACCTAAAATTGCTTTAATGAATTTAGGAGTATTTGTGTAAAAATTGACTTAACTGAAGATTTTGTACTTTACGTTTTAATGTTTTGAATTTAATCAAAAAACTACTGTTCCCACAAATTGGGGGGAGAGAGAGAGAGATTGGGGGGGGGGGGGGGGGGGGGGGGGGAGAGAGAGAGAGAGAGAGAGAGAGAGAGAGAGGAATGTGTGACAGTTGTGAGATAATTTAAAAAAAAAAAAAAAACTAAATATGAGGGGCAAGACTTTTTCTTGTAAAAAAAGAGAGAGAGAGAGAGAGAGAGAGAGGAATGTGTGACAGTTGTGAGATAATTTGAAAAAAAAACTGCCTTTTTAAATATGAGGGGCAAGACTTTTTCTTGTAAAAAAAAAAATGAGATCAAAGTAAGGCATGTATTTCGGTGTCAAAAAGTATAACTGCCTTTTCGGTTTTTCAAAAAAAAAAAAAAAAACCGCCTTTTTTTGGTTTTGCTTGAAAAATCCTAATTCAACGTTTTGCATATTAAATAAAAAGTTACCAATTTTTTCTCTTTGTTAGTTTTCAAAACCGCTCCATATTTTTTTTCCTAAAATTTTTCCTCCATATTATTCACATCCCTTGAAAAGAATAAGATGTACGTAGAAACTTTAGTGAAGAAAATTATAGGGTTTGAGATACAAACACAATGTCTCAAAGGCATAACTGTTGCGTTGACGTAGAACGGCTTCCTTAGATCTCCATTAGTGTCGCCAATGAAATGTATGTACGTGATTTGATTCGGAGATATTAGTTTTTTATTTTTTTTTATTTTGATTTGATTGTTTGAATTTGGAACCCAGTTTTTTGAAATTAGTTTATAAATTTTTTATGGGGGTTCTGATTTGTGGTTATGTATGGTTGTTTTTGTGTGATCTTGGAAGGACAAAGGGCGAAATTGCATATTTGAGCAATCTAGGGGCCACAGTGAAAGGATCTCACTACCTAAACAGAAGATGTTGATATTGTTTCGGGTTTATCATGAAACTTCCTTGCGCGAGCCACTCAACAATTAAGGTGATTTGCAATCTTAATACTATATTTGTTTCTCCAATTTTGTTTCATTCACAAATTTATTTTAATTTAGTTTTTTTAATAGGGTGAAATCAGCAAAGCAAATAAAAATGGGAAAGAGAAGTCCAGAGAAGAGTTATTGCTATTCTTGCTCTCCCCAAAAAGATCATAATTTATGATCAATTTTCATGTGGACAAATAAAGAGGGAGAAGGGGATGATGTCAACGCCTATATATGGCATCATCTCTCCTTTAACTTATAAATAGAGGATAGTAAGAAGGGGTAAAAATGAAGCAACAAAGTTTGGGGCCCAAGGAAAATTAGCATTTTCATGCGCGAATTTTTATTTTTTATTTTTTATTTTTTTGGTCACAAACGCGTGGATCATGATGTATATGTATAACTTGATCTATATAGAAGTGGCTTCTGAATTAATTATCATTTTTCTTGAAAAAATTTTGTTGTAAGTTTGTTAGTTTATTTTGAACAAATAAAATGTACTTTTCTGATTTTCTTTTTTTGGGTATAAAGATCATGTTGTCATTTTTCTTTTTTTGATAAAAAATAGGAGGTGGTGTTGATGCTAATGAATTAAATCAAAGAGAAGAAAACATTAATTTAAAATGAATAAAATATTTTACTCTCAGTTTACATATATTTTTTTTTCGTTTAAGCGTTAATTATATTGTTAAAGATTATGTAGCTGTCCCAAATCCTGAGGCTCGCCACATGATACCTTGCGGGCCCACAACTCTGCCATGTCACGACACAGTTGCATCCCACACACAACTAACTTACTAAAACTCGTTCAAACAGCAATATTTAACCATTTATGATTCATACTTATGATTGGACTCAATTCATCTGTTAAAATAGTAATTAATCCTCAAAATCAGCGAAAGACTTAACAAACTTGAGAAAGCAAAATCATTGAATTCAAATCATATGAGCATCAACCTAATGTGGAAAACCCACCAAATGTGTCATATATATGAAGTGATCCAAAAGCTTCGAATTGTATAATATACACACATAAGCAAAATCATCGAATTCAAATCACAGGTGTCTCACAATGTATCCCATAACCAAACATGAAATGAGAAAATAATAAACACACATATGAGATAGGCTGATATCTATCACAGGTAATCCTCACGCTTCCCCTATTCAATAAGTAATTACAAAAATAAATAAAGGTATCCATAAAGCTATTAAATAAACACGTAGAATTTAAATAGACAACTGTCCTTATCGCATGAATATATAATAGACAGGCTCAAAGCGTGCGCTTAAGAACCAAGTTAGACTAGCACTATGCTTCGGACTATCTTCTAAGCACTGCCAATGAGTAAACTCTAACATGGCCAACCTCCTGATCCTCTCGGTGGCCATTGTGGAACCTACGACGCACCGACATATACACTGTCATAGCTACTCTGGTTTATCTATCCACCAATGCCCCCGATATATATGGCATAAGTCTAGAAAGACAAATACACACAAAATAGCCCGACGGGAGTAAACTTAACCAACCTTCTATATAACCACACACGGAATAAAATAATGAAATAAATGAATGGAAAACAAATAAGAAACAAGTAAATACTAGAGAACATTTTGATTGGGTTACTGCACACCTCAAAACGAGATCTGTGTACCTTAAATCAATAATTCCATGCCTCCAAATGTGTGTCCAATCCTTATCAATCACTCCCAAACACCTGATTTCCAATAATCCATTTTACTCCTGAAACCTCAGAAATCTCCATTTTTCGTAATGTCAATTCTATCATTTAATATCATGTTATATCCAGGATAGATCCTCGGGATAGGCCCCCAACAGGCCAAGTCAATTAAATTAAGTTATGAATTTTTTTCTCATGTTCCCTGGCTTGACATCGTGGGTTGAACCCCATGGTGTGGCAATAGGGGCAACCTACGCCCTAGCTTGGCGTTATGGGTTACACGACATCGCCTACGATGCCAAACCTGAGATCCCCTTAGGTGCGGTTTCTTGACCCATCCAGCTCGTCGTCACGAAATATGTCCCAAACTCTTATGGTCCTCCAAATCAACCATAAAAACCTTTAAACCTCAATCAAACCTCAACTGAATTGAAAACCCGACGAATTCCCATTGAAAAGCCGATATAACTCTAAAAATCGCAAAAACAACAGCACCAACAAAACTCACAATAGTGGTTCAAATCCATCCCGAAAGCCAAAACAACTTTCTCTCAAAACCAGTGAGCTCGACTTGTATAGCGGCCCCAAAATCCGAAATCGCCACATCATGTGTCACGAGCCCAGAAACCTGCCATGTCACAACCCAGCTGGATCCTACGCACACCATAAACCATTTAACCTCAATTTATAACTAACCTTTATATTATTTTCCATTCAAATTTATCAAGTTAACTGGTGGAATCAAGTCCATTTATTTAACATCAAAATTTCAGCGGAAGACTTAATATACATGATTAGTAAGCAAATTAAGTAAATATTATGTCATTTGACCATAGCCGAATGTGGAAAACCCATAAGAATGTATAACATATATATACAGTAATCCAAAAACCTTAAAATATGTCAATACACAATTCTAATATCTTTCAAAGTATCCCAAACCCAACAGAAAATGTAATAATGTAAACAAACTTACGAGTCTTTACGGTGGCAACTAATCATAAGAAATCTTCAAGCTTGCCCTTGCCCCTGCTCGTACTGAGGTCTGCACTCAAGCCATCACAACATAACAGATGACGAGTCTAAAGTAAGTAATTCTAAGGAAATTCATTGAGTAATTCCGAAAGTTAATAAAGAAATCCATTGACTGTAAATAAACATGCAGAATAATAAACAGACAACTGTAAATGGAACATCGCATGAATATAAATAGTCAAGAATCAAAAGTATATGCGGGATCCTAGTAAGACTAGAACCATACTTCGGACTATCCCTGTAACGGCCCCAAATTCTACAACCCTAAATTCGGGCTCCGCTAAGCTTAGACTTACGTAGGCCCGGAGTCAACACTCATGCAATCCATGTAAACCTAGTTAACCTTTCCTATTCTTGTCCATTTATTAAGTTGTTTAAGTTGAGTTATTATATATTAGTGAGTTATACAAATTATCAAAGTATAGCAGAAGTAAACTAACTCTAACCAATATACATACTCCTAAGACACTAGTCTGGACAACCTAGAATGTGGAAACCCTCATATGTATACCTACATTAAGTCAGAAGAGATACAACATAGTATATATATCCAAACCGTTCTTACAACCCATATCTCCATGCTTTCAAAACATATACTGATAACGCAATTGTTGAGCAAGAAATGGCTCAATTGTGAGGTTCAAGTCACCTAGTGAAGTCATAGAGTTATGTTAGAGTGAGAGGCTGGACTAAAGGAGGGATGTTGGATATGCCTCGAGATACGTGTGTATTAGATGATGATGAGGGAGTATATAAGCTCATCAACTTTTCTATCTTCTCTATCTCATTTCTTTTTATCAAATGAGAAATGGATTGGTGCGTTAGGTTCAGTGGGGTTTTGAGCTCGGATTTGCTATGAGGATCGACCTCCTACGCGTTAGAACATAAGATCCCGACTCCTCTGGTGATTCCTTACGTTTTGACACTAATTTTGTAGGTTTTCGTAGTAATGATTTTGGAAGATATTTCGGGATTTCAATTTGGATGAAAGTTTTGGATGAATTAGTGATTATTGGGATGATCAAATGTTGTTTTGTTGATTGGTTTTGATGATTTGAAGGAGTTTGGAATTTTTGAGAAGTTTTGGTATTTTTGGAGTAATTTTCGAATCGGGTGTGTGTCGGGAATTCGACATAAAGCGAAGGGTGTTTTGGATAGTTTTAGACATCTCTAAGAGTTTGGGATAAGCTCAAAATACGACGACGTAAGCTGGGGTTCCAGAAAAAAATCCTGAAAATTAGTTTAGTGTGTCATTTCGAGAGGGTCATCGTGGAGAGTTTTCTCCTACGGCATCAATCACAGCGTATGAACCAATGTCGAATGGGGATTTGACGCTTTAGATGACGTTATGGGCAAAAACCCTGGTAGCGACATCTGCAGCGTCCCAACCAGTGAGGTTAAAAACCAACGCTTTATGTGACGACGTGGGAATTAACCCTTGGCAGCGTCGTGAATAATGTCAAACAAGAATTTTTCAAATAATTTTCAAGACTTTTGGGAAACTTTGAGGGTTTATTTATGGTTACGGAGTGACTCTAATACAATCAAATTGTACTTAAATGATTGTCAGGATTTAGGAAATCAAATAGCACGAGTTAGAGTTTCATGAGGATCGGTGTTTACGCGATTGCTTTGAGGTACGTTAGTAAGCCAGTAAGAAGGTGCATAATAATTCATTTTTCATTATTGTCGTTTATATTGAATTGAGCCATTGTTGGAATTCCATTCTTATATTCCTTGGTTGAGTGTCTTTGGCATAAGTGTGTCATGAAGGTACTCCTAAGTTTATATTAGCTGGGCTAACGTGAACACTTCTACAGAAGTGTTGTCCACCCACCTAATTTTGAGTTTCACTCCGAGTATTGGATTGTTGTGGACTTGTTGTGGATGTGGTTGTGGAATTGGATCTAGCTGTGGTTATGGTATTGTTGTGGTTTGATGTGGCTATTGACCACTTATTGGCCTCTTTTGATTCGATGCAATTTGTGCTATTTTCTGCCTACCGTATGATTCTTAGACTGCTTTATTGGTTATTCATGAATTAATGTTTATGTTCTTCTAGCTATACTTTCAATTTTGTCATGTACTCATCGTCTAGTTTGTGATGGTGGGTGTAGATAGGGCTGAGACGAGCAAAGGTAAGAGCCGATGCTAGGTGACTTCCTCTAAGGACTCTCAGAGCGGTTCTTTCCTTTACTCCATTGTAGGTGTTGCCTTTTGATTTGTAACCATTGTATATTATGTTTTGAATATATTGGGGTACATTTTGGGCTTGAGTGGCTAGGGATATCATGTATTATCACATTATCATATTTGTCACCAGATTTACATGCTTATCCTTTTTCAGGGTTTCCACATTATAGTTTGTTTCCTGATTTCCCTTTATTGAATTATTAGTTGATTATAGTTGATTTCTGCTATGAGTTTCTTGATAAATATATAATCTAATAACTCACACTCTTAAATTGATAAATTGACATGAAATGAGGATTTGAGGCTGACTAGGATGCGTTTACTTCGCGAGTGATGACTCAGGGGTTCACGTAGGTCTAGGCCTGGCGAGGTCCAGTTTTATAGGGAATTGGGGTCGTCACACGGATTATGTGTCCAACTTTATTACGAGTTTAGGGACCTGAGACTTTACCAAATTACATTGTTATTTGCTATTGGAGTTATGCGAAAAGATTAGAGCTATCCCAGTTCCTAATTAGCGAAGGGGACTGTACTGGATCAGTTGGATGTATGATAAGAAAGGTGCTCTTACAGTGGCAAAAATATATGCCTTAGTCATGGAGAAGCACTACCACTAAGACATTGGGATTTCATCTAGAAATAGAGTGGCCCTCAGTAGATTCATACCTTCCTATGATTTGCTCTACATAATGGACTGCCTACGAATGTTTTGTGTTATAAGAGGAATATAAGAGAGAATGGGATTTGCGATCGATGTCGTGAAAATGACGAATCCACCTTACATGTTTTAAGGGACTGTTAACTAGCTCGCTAAGTTTAGGAATCCCTACCCCAAGTGATATCATCTCCACTCTTTTATACATCAACATTGGTGGATTGGCTAGTGTCGAACCTCAGTCAGAAAGACCATCGCAAGAAAGTAATGTTTGGTGTCTCCTGTTGGAAGTTGTGGTTTTAAAGAAATAAAACTATGTTTAAGAGTCGATTTGATACAAGATTTGAGGTCAGGCGATCCATTATTTACAGAACTAATGAAATCCTTTGTTCGAAAGGTTTGTGGTCGACGTCAAGCCAGCCTCTAGCAAGAAGAAAACATTGCCATTGGGTAGCATCGGAGGAGAGGCGGTTAAAAATAAATTGTAATGGAGCGCTATGAGGGGAGGATAGGAAAGCCACAACGACAAAGTGATACGAGGGATGAAAGGCAATTTTCGAGCAACATTTTAAGCAAAGATGGGTCGATGTTTACCTCTTTGCGCCGAACTATGAAGAGTTAAACATGGTTTGCAACTAGAGTGGATAAAGGATGTAGGATACTTGTTGTGGAGCTAGACTCGCAGGAAGTAACTGATCTTATTTTGGACTTATCACAGGTTCAATTTTGAGATCCATTTATTCATGATATTCTAAGGAGACGGACATGGAGTAGAGTGTAGTTTTTAGCTACACATTTAGAGAGAATAATTCATGTGCAGACCACATAGCCAAAGAAGCTTTTTAGAGTGATGTTGATTTAAAGATTTTGGAACACATTCTCAATCAAAATTTTATGTTGCTAGAGTAGGATATCATGCAGTTACAAATGTAACCTAAATCGGATTTGGTCTTTGCTAATAAAAAAAAAATTATTGACTTTATAACATTATGAATTAATGGCAGTTTGTTTGAACAAATATGATAAACGAATCAATGTATTTGATTCTATGATTGGTCCTGTATTGAACCATGAATGATTAATGAAATTTTAATTTCTCTTAAAAAAAAACTATAGTATATCCAATCTGCAATATAAATAAGCTTGAGACAATCATGTCTAAATTGATCGATCTTCAATTAGCAAACGTTTTAATTCGTTAGTAGGACGTTATATTTTTTACTTTGGCACAATTTGTTCCTCGAATTATTAAGATTCATCTTTCGTGAAAAAGAATTAAGGATTTTACTAGAATGACACTCCTAAAATTCGCACCACAATATATATATCCCCTTATCCAACCGTCCGTGTTTGGCCACGTCGGGAAGTGAGTTTATGCATCTCAAAACTCAAAACACGATTGGTTGGGGGGGATTGTATTATGGAGTAACTTTTAAGGGTGTGTGTTCTAGCATTTTCCAAGATTTAATATAGCTAGTTGCTTATAAATATCCCTGAAGGACTTTATGTACCAAAAGGAAGACACTTTTTTTTTTTTTGTCAAAGCTAAAAAGAAAATACTCACACACACACACACTCACACACACATATATTTCAAGTGTTGTTCTCAATTTATTACTTCAATTCATTGTCCATTTCAAACGTACAAGAAAAGAATATAGGCTTTGATACCGGTCCCACTCCCATTTACATTCCTTTTCACTAAAGCTAGCTTAAAGCGGATGCCATAAATATATATACTTCCTTTTATTCTAGCTTTAGTGGAAAGAGGTGTGAATGCGAGCAAGCATAGTATCTAATTGTATTCTAGTGGGCCGACTTAAAACCACCTACACTTATGTATCTAGCCATTAGTATCTTCTTTTTTCTTTTATAGGAATGAGACTTTATTTTATTTTTTGATAAGAAATAACTTGCACTCACTAAAGTTTGAGGTTATAAACTCTTACTCCTCCATCTCATACCAAACTATTAGACCACCCACTTGGTTGGCTCGATAGGAACGAATTTTTTTTTTAACGAACCATACCTCTTGATGCAGCGAGGAATTCAAGAACTACTCACTACAAAGAAAAAGGATAGATTTTTTTACGATTCGTTGATTCTGCGAATGCCCAAATTGAAAAAACTCATTTCTAACTTGTTATCAAACACACAAAGTTTAAACTAAAACACATAAAGAGAATTTTCCAATCTCCCTACAACAAAAATTTCATGAATCATCAATCTACTGCTAATAACATAGATATGAAGCCTCTTTATAGGTTTTTGAAATAACTAATTGTACTCTACTTAGGACACAACTTAGGATTCAACTTGTAATAAAACTAAGTTAAGCAATCTTATCTAATAGATAAAGTCCTAATAAAACAAACTCTAATTTGCATAATTTTCCCCCACTTGAAAAAATTTGTCCTCGAATTTGATGTCTAAATCATTGTTGTTGATGCATGCAAGACAAGGGAGAAAACTAAAACTTGAGGGCGAGTTTTTTCAGACATAGGGAGAATAACGAATTCGATGTTTGAATTGTTTTCCCCCACAGGAACATCTATGATCTTTATATTCATCACCTTTCTATTGTTATAATAAATATTTCCTTTCAGGATTCTACCATGTGATCTTATAAAGGCGGGAGCATACATGTTTCACTCCCGATTAATGTTTAGTTTTAGTGATAACATTTCTATTCTCAATAATATTGTGGCTTTTGGCAAGGGGAGTTTAGTATTCTTGCTCAATTTTTATCATTAAAAGTTCCTTTTCTTTCTATAAAAAAAGTTATTTTTCTTGTAGATATATCATATATGTAACATATATGTTACTCTATTCAAAACCACTTTAACTTACAGGACCTATTAATTGCTACGGTACCACAACAAGTAAAAATTAACGACATACAATTATTAGCATCCATGCGTAAGCGACACTAGGAACTTCGTAGCTACGTTAACATTTTTCTGAAGAGAAGTGTTAAAATGACAACGAGTATGTCACACTAGAAGTCATATAAGGTCTTTGAATTGTTCATGCACGCCTCGATATGTAGATATACACAGATTCTGATGTATAACATACAAGTTGAGGCTGCATAGACGACTTATGTGAACCGATGTGACTATCGATGTGGCATATTTATTGTCATTCTAGTATTTTTCTTTTCCTAAACCATTCTTCTTCCACCTGTTCCACTCTCTCTCTGGCAATTGAAGTAAACAACTGCAACGGGGGGATTTAAATTGTGAAGCTCTCCGAAGTCTCTAGTAACGAAGTGCTGACGCCATCCCGGTGAATAGATTGTTTGTTCAATTTGTTGTCGAAATAACACGAATACAAGACGATGAATCCCCGCAGTTGGTCGTGGACACTCGTAGGGTACAATCTCTTGACCTAACATCAATTGATTGATCAAGTATATATAGATTATGACAACGCAAAATGAATTAAAAACTATGAGATTTAGAGCATCGATCAAATCGAACAACAAAATAATATTAATTTGATTGGCAGATTTTTTTTTGACAGCTAAGGTATTCGAGCCACTGCCGCTAATACCGGACTGATGGTGGATCCAACTAATCTATTAGGGGTTAGAAGGGCGCATCTACCATTAAATCAAAGGTTGAATGAGAAATAGTGCATGTTAATTGGGAATATAACCCATCACCTCTACCTTACTCAAAGTATCAAATTCGTCTTTGAAACCACTACAATACCACACTTGGAGGCTTTGATTGGGAGATTTAGAGCATCACAAACATGGAATTAGGCACGTATTAATTAGTGTTGTTTCTCCCATTTGATTTTAAAAAAATAAATAGATTTTATAGATTTAAAAAAATGGTGTTATAGTCAAAGACGAAATAGTATTAGATATATTTACCAAAAAAAATAGTATTAGATATGATATATGTAAATTAAATGTTAAGATGACCCGGTGACAGTGTCCATCCATTTTTACATTGTAATTTGTGCACACACACATTGATGCACAATGGATAGCACCATTACAAGTGTCTCATCACCAATCATCCTAGTATTTTCTATAATATACATTGGATGTAATAATAAGAAAAAAATGGCGATCTTGATTAATATGTGATGATTTAGCAATACTTACCAAAATTCGTCCCTAATGTTCTTGGATGAATGTCAGTGACCAACCTAAGACAACAATTCAGTAAAATAATTAGTTCAACAGTATCTTACACCGAGTACTGTATAAAATTGAACATAATAAAAAAAAATAGGGTAGGGATAGAGTGACTCGAAAAAGACAAACGAAAAAGACACTTGATTGTTGGTGTTTTTAAATCACATCCATTTAACCATATGCGCACAAATATCAATGCAACAACTAATGTATCTCAATAACCGATTGAGTATTCATTTCCAGTGTCCAAAAAAAGGGTCGCCCAAATCGTTTTTCTAAGAAAAATACTAGAATGACCACATGCGTGTCACACTGAAGATACACACATCGACTCATAGGAGCCGTATATGCATCCTCGATATATATGTTATGCATTGAGATCTATATATACCTGTATTTTGAAGCGCGCATGGACTGCTCAAAGGCCCTATGTGACTTCTGATATGACATAGCTATTTTCTATCTAACGCCTCTTTTCCTCATATTGAATCACCGTATAACAAGTGATAATGGCAAAGAAGAATGCTAAAATAAACCCAATTAGGGGCACCTTGTTGTGCACTCAGTAGGTCGCGCTATCTCAGTGACAGGTGGTGGGAATCATTATTCACGTCAGCTGGATGCACAAAATATGTCCCTAATTGGGTCACCCAATCATTTTCCAATAGTAAAAGGAAAAAACGCTACCCAGTTGGGTAGTCAAGTGGCCCATCTAAAGATTCACCTTTCCAATAGGGTCCCGAAACAAAGAAGCTAGCTAGCTAGCTAGCCCACTTGCACACTTCTAAATAAAAAGGAAAATGCAAAAGTCACCCACTTTGGCATAGACTTTGGTCTCCGACTCAGTTGAATGTCAGGTATTTTACCTTGAGATGTGCACGCACTCATCTTGACGTATATTACATGGTATCCAACTGGATTGGTGCTAAAGCTAGTGCTTAAAGTGAGTTACTCTAATAGTTCCCAAATAAAAATGTTTGATTTGATGGTTTTGTCACGACCCAATTGTGCTAATCTTGATTAACTGCTTAATCAGGATCACCAATCCGTGACGTGGGGCCGTATGAGATGCGCACACCGACCGAGTTATGTGGCGAGGTAAATTTTTTATTTGTATTGATGTATTCCTAGTGTTTTGTATGTGTGTAGGCTGACTAAGTCAGTACTTGCAGCTATCGACGCCGAGACTCGATCGGGGACGCACCTCGAGTTGCGTGCGAGCTGGGTACCGAGTAGCGAGACTTGTGGTAAGTCTAAATTTAATTAAATGCAATATAATTAAATTAATGCATATTAGATCATAGCCTATAGTCATAAATAAATAGAATTGAATTGGACATATATATGTATATATTTATTTATATATAAATATATATATTAAAAAATCAAAAAATTGTGAAATGACTAAAAGGGGTTGGCTTATATGGAAAAGGATAAGGTTGGATAGGTAAAATTGTCATTTGACTCCCACAAAATGTCAACAAAACTAACACCCGCCACTGACACACACACAGTGCACAAAAAAAATCGAAAAGAGAGGGAGAGAGAGAGAGAGATCGGTGAGAGAGAAAAAGGAAAGAAGGAGAAGAAATCGACAAGAAGCCAAGAAGAAAGGAGAGCACAGGAGTTTGCGTTGTCGACATTGAGGTGAGTTGTTGTATGTTGTTGTTGTCATTGGTGTTGTGTGATGGAGGTGGGGGTGGCTCGGACGAACTGCCATGGCAATTCGTTTGAGGAAGGAGATGGCAGGGGAGTCTTCTCCCCTGCTCAAATTGAAGTTGGGGTTGGGAAGGAGTTGGGATTTTCCCAACCCTAACTCAAAAAAAAAATGATGACGATGATGCAGAGACGCTGCAACAACAACGTATTTGCAAATCGGAATAAGGAAGGGGGAGGGTCGGTCCAACCGGAACCTGGTTCAGGGGCCTGACCACCCTAAAAAAATATATATATATATATATATATATATATATAAAGGTAAAATATATATATACATAATAAATAAATAAATATAATAAAATATTAAAATAAATAAATAAAATGATATGAAATTGCCTTTCAGGGACCTATGGGTGTTTTGGAAGTTCAGGAACGCTAGTCGGTGTGTACCGAGGCCGGATAGCCAGAGCTATCTTGTGATTTGTATGTGAAACTGTGGGAACTCTCTACTTTATTTCATTCATGTTATTTCTCTTTTCAATCAATTTGATGACTTGTTGTTAGTAATCTACCATTATGTTTTTCTTGTTATGTTCGAATTGAATGTTGAAATAGTATGATGCCTTGTGATAGTTTCAATGACTCATTTTCCTGATATGCCATATTTTGTTGTGGACTATGTTATAATTGATGTTAAAAATGCATGCTCTAGGGTTATCTGTGGTAATTGGATTTGTATTTCATTTCCTTTAGGGTTTCGTAGCCTAATTTATTGTTGATATCGTAGAGCCTTAGAAATAAAAAATCCTTGAAACGAAAATAGGAGATTATCTAGTGTCCATTGCACGAGAGATGGATGGATTCACGGGGTCACTAGACCTTGGGGTTTTCGACACTCACCACTATTACTTGGGTGGCATCACGTAGCTTGAATTACGGGGTTGTCAGCAAGTTATATATATATATTTGCGTGGAGCGCGGCTCCATCATTGATGAAGTATGTTGAGAGTAGCTCCATACGATAGTGAAAAAAAGTTGGCTGATAGTTCTCACCGCCGACTGGACATAGATCATCTCAACTTAGCTTGTGTCAGTCAGTCTAATTTTGTTAACTGTGGTATTTACATGCATTACTTTCTCAACACTTTTTTTCTGCTATATTATGCATTTAAATATATGTCTTTACTTTAGAAATGTAGTATAGAATTCCCCGGTTATCACTTAAATGTCACTATACTCACCGTCTAGTTTGTGATGGTGGGTGTAGGTTCGTCAAGCAGCATTAGACTGGGCAAGGAGAAGATTGGCGACTACCTCTGATCTCGTAGCACGTAGCTGCCATACATGTAGGTCATATTTTTGTATTATATTTATGTACATCTTTTGCTTAGGTTGTATATTAGAACGAGAGTTAGTTTACCCAACTTTTGACTTTCACTTTGTCTATATGTTTGTCGTTTATTGCATATTGATATTATGATCGTTATTTCTTGATTTCCACATTTATAATTTATATATAATGCTTCTACTAATATGTTAAAGACTTCCGCTAATTTGATAATTTTGATAAAGTGATAAATAGTAGTGATGGGGAATTTTTTATTCCTGAACTCGATCCACGAAAATATAGGTAGTACAGGCTTATTAATACGTAATTAGGTCCTACATGTTGTAATTAGGGTTTAATTACAAGATTAGGTCGGGCGGTGCCCTAGATTAAGATAGGGGCTGTTACAGGTTTTTTATTTCAAGAGATTTGATGGTACATAATCTTTGATCACATCAATGGGTAAAAAACAGCCCCTTAGGCAAATTAATTAGCTCACAATACTGAGTTATACATTCACACTTTTTAGGTTTATGTATTAAGGTATATATGGTTTTTTTTTTTTCATTTTTTTTTAAAACATTAAGGTATATATGTTGATTAGGATGAGGTGGTGTAGTCAGGCATTAAGCAATTGATATCACTAAATTAAACTACCTTCACTCCTACCGCGCACCACCTCCCTATATACACACACCACCACCAGTACCATTGCCATCCTCTCTCTCAGAGGAGGGTGGATCTGCCTCTGGCCAGAGCCCTCCTTGCCCATAAAAAGAGAGAGGGAGGGACCCCACCTTGCCGAGATAAATAGAGGGGCGCGGCAACGATGGTGATCAAGCAGGGGGAGGGGTAGTGGTGGTGTGCACGTGGTAAGTAGACTTATTCATTTGGTAAGTCCAGCTCGTGCTTAGGTGGGCTTGTGTTCTGAGGACCCTGTCCATGCTGGACTCTAGATGTGCTAGCCCAAACCCGCCCAGGCTTGATATGGGTTGAGCTTGTTAATATTTGTTTTTTGACTTCAGTAGAGATCGAACCATGATCTCCCGATATCTTACCTTTTTAACAAATGAGGTCTTTACCCTCTCACCTATGAAACTTTGACAATACTTGTTAGAAACTAAATATATCTAATAAATATAAGTAAGAATTGCGTGGAGTAACGGTTAAAACTTTGACTAATTAATAAGTGGTTTAGGTTCAAACCTGACAAGTCATATAACTAACGCTATTTCTTTCCAAAAAAATATATAGAATGCAACTTTTTTTTTTTAATGCCATCGGGCTGGGGCCAAAAGCACAAATCATGGCCTGCCCATTAAATGAATGGACTTTGGTAAGCTTAAGCTGAGTCCGGCATGCATTAGATTTTTAAGACTCAAGCCGGACCCTTTTCGAGCAGTCTTGGGCGGGTATGCCCAACCCATTGAGCAGGTCTAGTGGTAAGTGTGAGGTTAGTTTATTTAAGTGGTGTGTGTGGGCATTGTATTTGTGTGTGTGTTTAGCAACCTCCAATATTGTCATGGAAATATTTTTTTGGGAAGTGTTAGAATAATGCCCAAATGCAATTTCCCTACATCCGTCGTTCGTGTTCATCTTGAGACGAGAGCTTACACATCCCAAGATTCATAACACAGTCCCAAACACAAATTAATGCACATCTGTCCTTCATTTGTAGTTTGTGTTCACCTTGGGATGAGAACCTACACATCTCAAGATTCATAACACTGTTGGGTAGGGGGTTGTACGTTCTGTTGTGCACTCCAGAGGTGTTATTCTAGTAATTTCCTGTTCTTTTTACAAAAAAAGGGTCAATCCAGAGAGAGATCACCAGTGCAAGTATTCCCTCAAATTCGGATCACTAGGACTTGGAGCATCCGGATCTACCAAAACCTGCAAATTATTAGCAATTCAATTATTACTTTTCTTTGACAAATATTGAAATTGTAATGTATAATAAATGAGCAGTATAGTCTAAGCATCTCTCACAGTACCGGATACCAAATCAATGAGCTACTCTCTTAATTAATTGTGTGATATATAAATTATGTAAGACATAATTTATCAATTAGTGTGATATATAAATCATTGAGTTACAAAGCCTATATTAATCCAAGTATATATTCACCTTATTCTTTTTAATTGAGTTGATAGTATGCGTGCATTGATCAATTAGTTTGCTAGTGTAAGACATATATGACCTTTATAATTATGTAAAATTACGACGTAAGCGCATTTGATTCATGAATGAGTAAAATCTCTTTCTTATCAAAAAACAAAAAACAAAATTCAACATTAGATTTTATTAGTTTTTTTTTTGAGTTATGGAGTTGGAGCGATGCGACTAACTTTCATGAAATTAGTCAAACTAAAATAAGGAAGGTTTGAAAAAGGTTTAGATACCCTATAGATTTTTTTTAAAAAGAAAAAAACTACATGCAACCACCAAAAAAAACAACAAAATAATGCATCCGTATTAGCATGGTGCTCAAAAAAGCAGTATATGGCTCAGTCGATTCCAAAGCAGTTGGAGTTAACTGGCTTACACATAAATAGAATGCTTCCACTCAACTCGATTTAAATAACATACCAATGTGTAAAGGTCACTCCCACCGATATCAACTCTAGGTGGGTTGACAAGAGCTGAAGGCCTAAGCTCACATCCATTTGTAATCTCTCTATTCCCATAAACAACTCTAACAGGTACACGCCTCTCAAAATGATCAACAACGTCTCCTATAACACCTCCTACCTCTAAAGGGTCTCTTTCCCTTTTTGGCATTGTGAGTATTTGAAGATTTGATGGCTAGCTCTCTCTCTATATCTATGATAGTACAAAGATGACCGAGTCCATGCATGGAGTAGAGACCAACAATTCATGTGAAATTTATAGTAATGGTTGGATGAGTCATCTCTTCGTCTCCAAAACTAGAATCTAGTACTTTCAGTTTTGATATAAAAAACGGTATGTGGCGTACTTACCCCATTGACCCTTTTTGTATATGAAACATAATCATCATGTTTTTTTGCCCCACCATCTTCCTTTTGTTTTTTGTTTTTTTGTTTTTTTGGTAGAACCATTTCCTTTTTTGATATAATTGTAATTTTCTCAACCTTCCCTTTTTTGATTATATATTCTCTTGACATATATGCACCACGTCGTATAGTGGCAAGAAATTATCATTTTAACCCCTAGTTTTTTTTAAAAAAAAAAAAAAAAACTCTTACTTTTTTTTTTCTCAATTACAAGGTTGGGAGTCTGACTAATTTCCATATAGGATACTAGTCCAACCAAAGTAAGAAGGGAATGAAAAAGATTAAGACACCATTATTATCAACAACACTATAGTCTTAGTTCCAAATTAATTGGGATCGACTACATAGATCAAACTCTTCTATTGTGCTCAATTTTGTGCAATTGATTGTAAACTTTCCAAACTATTCAAATCCCTCTTAATAAATGCGTCCCAAGTTAACTTTGATCTATCCCTACCTCGTCGGATTTCTTTCGTTTTATTGAGCCATAGTGAAGACATTTGTAGGTCTTCTCTGCAGGTGACCGAACCACTACAACGGTCCTTCCCTAATCTTTGTGTCAATTGGTACTACTCTTATTTGTTTTTGAATTTTAGTATTTTTTATTCTATCTTTACGAGTTTTACCACACATTACCTAAGCATTTTCATTTCTGTTACGTTCATTTTATGTAGTTGTTTTACCGCCAAATATTCACTTCTATAGAACATAGTTAGCCTAATTGTAGTTCTATAAAAAAATTTAACTTACTTAGTATATTTTTCTCTTAACTTAATAGACATATTCACCAACATAGACACCATGATTAAAAAAAAAAAAAAAAAAAAAAAAAAAAAAAAAAAAAAAAAAAAAAAAAAAAAAAAGAAGAGGAATTATATAGATAAAAGGACTGTGATCACGAGGCATATATCAGAGCAATTGATTTTGTATTTATGTTGTATTAAATATATTAAACTATTAATGATTAATGGGATTTCTATTAACAAAAAAGAAGCATGGATCCACATTGAACCATAAAGGATTCCCCTCTTTCATTGATATGTGTGTATTGATTTTTTTAGAAAATATTTATATTGAATTAATTGATTACCATTCGTTAAATTGACCCAAGCCCGACTCAGCCCAGCCCATCCCATCCATCAATTGTTAAGAATTATACACCACTAAGCTAACTTCTATTCCCTCATATCACAATATATATAGAGTAGTGCTATTTTGACTCTTAGAGTTTGAACTCTTAGGAGGTTTTTGAAGTTTTTTTATTTTAAAATAATCCTCAAGCAATAAATGACTTTGGAATAACAACTTGTAAAAGTCCTTTGATATTTATAAATATCTCAAAAAGTCCCATAAGAATCCAGACTCTAAGAGTCCAAACATATTTTTTGATATATACAAGTCGTTATAAATGAGTTCCCTTTTCAAAAATTATAATTCGCTCACACTTTTCTAAATATGGTTTGTTTATTCAAAAAATCTGTTTGGACTCTTAGAGTACGGACTCTAAGGGAGTTTTTTGAAAATTTTATAAATATCAAAGGACTCTTACAAGTTGTTATTTCGAAGTCACTTATTGCTTGAGGATGATTTTGAAATTAAAAAACTCCAAAAATTCCCTAAAAGTCTAGACTCAAAGAGTCCAAATAGCACACTCTTGTTTATTTTGCCTCTATTTTTGAAGATCAACAAAGAGCAACAGCTAGAATGCCAACTCTCGTTTCACTGCAATCAATGCACCTCCTACTATTTTGTCTCAAGTGTACTATAGTAATATTAATATCACCGTATATAAATATTAATATCACAGTCAATGCAAAGGCCTCGATACTAGTTGGCTTTTTAGCCTCTCCCGAAAAATTATTTTTCAATTTGAAATCTATTGCATTCTCTTCAAAATCTTAAAATTCTTTTTTGATTCATTTTTGTGATTTTAGCTCTTGAACCACCGCCGATCGTTGAGACGATCGGCGGTGGTTCCAATCAAATCCCTTTTGATCTTTGTTCATTCAATGAACAATAGATCTAATCAGATTTGTAGAGATTAATCCATCCTTCTTGTAGTGTATCTTCATCAACGTTATAGTGTAGATTTATGTAGTGCGCTGGATTAATTTATCTTTAGTTTATCTTCCCTAGTTGGAAGTCTTTTATTTGTCTTCTCCTTATTGAGAAGTTTATAAGTCTCTTCCTTATTGGAAAGTTTTAGGTCTTCTTCTTGCTGGGAAGTTTTGTTATTCGTTTTATAGTTCTAGTACTTTTGTATATTGTCATGAGTTTCAACATTGTAGAGAACAGTCCTTGATTGTCAAACTGTTTCAATTTCGAAAAAAAAATCAAATTAATGACAGTTTGTTTGCACAAATAGGATTAACAAATCAATGTACTTAATTCTATATCTAGTCCCGCATTGAGCCATGAATGATTAATAAAATTTTGATTTCTCTTAGAAAAAAAAAATCACAGTCAATGCACCTCCTAAATCACTTCTTAAGCTTTATGTTATAATCTTAAACGGCCTACATTAGTGGTCGAAGGAAGTACTTGGTATTTGTTTTTAAATAATTATTTTATTAAAAATTAAAATTAAAATTAATTAAAAAAATATCAATGTTGAACAGGCTTGCATGGGCACGTGGAAGGGCTTAAAGCCTAGGCCCAACTAGACCCATCCCGAGTCCACCCAGTGATAGGTCTACTTCTAACGTACGAACGTGCAGCTAAAAGTTTGTATAAGATAAGGTTCTATATATAAAGTGGGACGAGGAATAGAAGTATATGCAAAGCTTATGGTTTGATTTGATATTTATTCGTTTGACAAAAAGAAAAGGAATCCTATTTAGTAAGGGTGGACAAACTGCAGTTTGATGGTAAAAATCTTTAAACTGTCACTAAATTGGAGGTTCGCAGCTTAACCATTTTACAAACAACCACTAAACTGCGAATCCTCAAAATCCAATTCGACCGCAATTTGGTCAATTTGGTCGAATTGATTTTACGATTTTTCTGTGACACATTTTTAACAAAAAACATATGTACAGGTCTATATATGAATATATGTCCATCAACAAAACACATATCTAATCAAAGTCTTTCAGGTGAGATGATAAAGACATCACTTGCCAAAAAGGCAAGACCTCAGGAGATCATAGTTCGATTCTCACTAAAGTAAAAAAAAAACACATATCTATACATGATCATCTACAAAAACACAATAAAAACACACAAATTCAATCAAAATTATAAGTCTAAGTTCATTTCAAAATTTAAAACAACATGAAAAGGCTTCAACTCCACTTCATTTCATTTTAAGTTTGGAGGTAATTTTGCGGTTTGGTGAACTGTAGTTGTCTATAAATAAAAACTACCACCAAACTGTGAAATTGCAATTTTCAAGTTTTCTAAACTATCTCCCAACCACAATTTTAAAAAATCAGACCAGACCATGCGGTTTGGACGATTTTGCGACCGTTGCCCACCCCTAGTACTTAACATTAGTGTAGCCACCCACTAAGCCACTTAAGTTTTTTGGATTTGTTGCGACCCACTTAGATTTTATGGCCAATTATGATTGATTAGGTATATTTATTTGAGAGACAATAAGTTTGCGACTGTTGTTCATGAATTTGTAATTAATTGAGATAAAAATGCCACTTAACAAGATGAGGTCGTACCTCGTAAGCTTCTAATAAAAAAAATAGAGTAGTGACAAGTAGTGACAATACCGTCACAATTGACATATGATATATACAAATCAACAATATTTGCAGTAAATTTATTTGAGTCCTTTGAACACTTACCATGAAATGACTGTATAACTCTCAATGCACAATTCAAAGGACTCTGCGCGTCCTCAAAAGTTGGTACAGTGAAAAAATAAAAATAAAAAATCGGGATATGGAATAGATAATATGGCTTGCCTCGAGATGCTCAAATCGTACTTTTCAAGTGCATGTTAATCTATAGGAAGCACAATATTAAAGATTAGCTCAAACTATGAAATATTCTTGATAGGATAGAGACATTTAGTTGGAAATTGACATAAATAAAGCAAGATAGAGATTCTTAGTTAAAGATTGACATAAATAAAAAAGGATAAGACTTAGTGTGGTATATATATATATGCATTGAAGTGCTTCCCGATCAACCTCCGGGGACTCTGTTTTGCAGATCTTATCTATAAAAGAGGCTAGGGTTTAGATGACGCGCGAAGGTTCGGGCAACACACATCGTTCGTGGTCCCAAGATTTGAGGCACCCTCTTCCAGTTTGCACAACAATTCTAACTGAGGCAAAATGATATGAGCTCAATTTTTGTTAGCCACATCTTATTCCTTTAATTTCTTTTTATGTGTTTGGGAAGTTTGACTAACTTGTATAAGATTAGTCAAATCAAAGTAATTGGATGCTTAAAAAGATGGGACTCCCATAATTAAAGCAAGATAGAGATTCTTAGTTAAAGATTGACATAAATAAAAAAGGATAAGACTTAGTGTGGTATATATATATATATATATATATATATATATATATATATATATATATATATATATATATATATATATATATATGCATTGAAGTGCTTCCCAATCAACCTCCGGGGACTCTGTTTTGCAGATCTTATCTATAAAAGAGGCTAGGGTTTAGATGACGCGCGAAGGTTCGGGCAACACACATCGTTCGTGGTCCCAAGATTTGAGGCACCCTCTTCCAGTTTACACAACAATTCTAACTGAGGCAAAATGATATGAGCTCAATTTTTGTTAGCCACATCTTATTCCTTTAATTTCTCTTTATGTGTTTGGGATGTTTGACTAATTTGTATAAGATTAGTCAAATCAAAGTAATTGGAGATGCTGAATTATTATGTAAGAAAAGACAATATATGCCTTAAAAATAGTATATCACTCGATTTACTCTTAACATCATGTAGACTGAGAACAAGTCAACTCACTCGAGCTACCACTTTGTTGCATCATTCACCAATCTTTTTTTTTTTTGAAAGTGAAATAGAAATCTCACCAATCATTAATGGATCAATACAAGATTAGATATATAGAATCGATTGCCCTAATAAAAATATATTAATTCGCTAATTCTATTTGTTTAAATAAACATCTATCCACCATGAATTTAATTGTGAATGCAACTGTAATAATGAAACAGTTTGATAATTAGATACTGCTCTTAGTTGACGTTAATACCATAAGTGTCAGTGGTGGTGTTGTGTGATGAGGCGCCGTCAAAGAAGATACGTGGTTGTCAAAATAAAGTTAAAAGGAATTACTCCTCATATATATATTTTACCCGTCGTTGATGATTTCATTGAAATTGAATTCAAGCAAGAATTGTCTATTTTTGAAGATTTTATAAAAGTTTGTCACATCCATGCAAAGATAAAATTCGACGATAAATTTTTGTCAATGGAAGGAGTATGATACAGAGCAATGAAGATAGAGGATGGATGGGATCATGGTGCAAGCCAAACGGTAGCATACAATGTGGATGGAGTCGTTGGGGAGACGTTGGCTACGGTCCTAGATCATTAATGTGTTGTGTGCATACCGTCTAGTAGTTCAATAGAATAGGTGTCATATATAGTTTCATGCGTTTAATTTTAAGCTGATTAGGTTAATCGTTTTTTTATTTTTTTATTTTTATTTATTTCTATTATATATAGTTATCTGTATTAGAGAAGTTATGTGATGCGTGCCGAATGCGTCAATAAAATAATATCCTAAACCAACTATTTGTAAATAGTGATAAGGAGTCGATCCCATAGAGATTGATAATCTTTCTAAAGTCGAAAATACAAAAAGAGAAATCGAGGGGGTTTCAAAAGTAGTTTAATTAATTAATCTATCCAAATACTAGGAAAATAAATAAGCAAGGGAAATAGATTTGAAACAATTGATTAAAATACCTTGGTCAAGATATGCGAGTTCGGTTCGATAAAAGATTGGAAGTTAATCAATTGGATCCTAGTGTAGCTATAGACCCGTGACGCACTCGGTTTCTCACACTTCCTAGTCTCGGTAGTCAAGGTACGACCATTAACTACTTCTCTAACCAAACACACAACCCTAAACTCACGCGAATTGGGTTTAATGTGATGACCACATTAATACGATTTGTGAAGGCACTGCACCTTGACAACCGGATAGATAATACTCCTAATTTAACCTAAATTTCTAAGGCATTTAACCAGTCCTAAAAAAGACTAATCAATTAATATGATTAATTGTTATAAGGACGAGTCTATCTCATAAGGACGAATGTTTCAACTCGATAATGAAGGATAGTCAAATCTAAATTATAAGTGAGAGATCTTTACTATATAATCAAATCTAACCCTAAAATTAAAACAATGCCAAAAAAGTAGAACATAAAAGAATAACAATGAAACTGAAATAAAATAGATCTCATAAAATAGATCTCACAAATCTATTAATAGTGGTGGTCAAACTCCCCTCAAAATCTTAGCCTCCTATAATTAAAAAAACACAAAAATATAAAAAAAAAAAAGAAAAGAAAGGGGGCAGAGCACAAAAGCCGAGAGTCGAGAGATAAAAGAATAGAATTCGAGATCACCTATTGTTCGATCTCTACATATATATATTTACTATGTACCTAGGTTAAATAAAATCTTTTCTAATAAGACAAAATAATAATTTGTTTCAATCCTAACTTGTACCTTCTATTTTTAATCAAAATTTTCCTATTCTCTATCTTACCTCGAACGCACACAGCACATGGAACGCGATTTGCAAGATCTTCATCGTGATGTGCAACGCGCATCTCGAGGATGATTAAAGGTGATTCTTCATGCAATCGCATCAATCTCCATAACCGCACTACATTGAATCAACTCCTCCATCAATGCATGAACCCTTCCCCGCATCTCCACTCGAATTTACCACGTCTCTTAACGCGTTTTTCCCATGTGGACCCCACCGAGCTGCCTTGGAATGCGTGTTAACGCGCTTTTTGAGGTAAAACGTATCCGACCATTCGTTTTTCGTCCTCAACTCAATCGCCCGCGCCATTGAGCTTGAAAATTAAACGTGAAAATGACAAATAAAGACTCTTATATTAATATTTTGAAGAATTTACCTAAAAATATATAAATAGATCTAATAAATATTATACAAAATATGACTTATTATTATGTCACTTAAGAAGTTTAATATAGTTATCTATGTTTTAGAGAAGTAGTGTCTATTAAGGAGTCTAGGTGATGATGGACATTAATTACATATTCAATTGTGTTTCGTACGTGTTTAATATGATAGTTTTACTAGGATTCTCTTATTTTTTTGTTAATTAAAGCTTATAAAAGGCTTGAGAATGTGTTACAGGGTGATTGATTTTATTATTAATAAAGAATTTAATTTTTTTTCTTGAAGAATTTAGTATTTAATTCTTTAGCTCTACGTTATTTTTTACGAAAAAATGAGGTTTCATTAATCATTTATGGCTTGATACAGGATCAGACATAAAATTAAGTACATTGATTCGCTAATTCTATTTATTCAAACAAATTGTCATTAATTTAGCTATAAATGCAAAATTGAAACAGTTTGATAATCAGAGACTGCTCTCTACAACATTAAAACACATGGCAATACACAAAATTATTAGAACCACAAAACAAATAACATAACTTCCCAACATGGAGAAGAAAACCTAAAACTTCTCAATTAGGAGAGGACAAATCAAACACTTTCAACTAGGGAAGTAAACTAACTATAAAATAAAACTTAAGACAAGATCAATCCAGTGCGCTACATAAATCTACGCAACACCGTTGATGAAGATGCATCGTAACAAGGATGAATCAATCTCCACAAATCTGTTTAGATAATTGTTTATTGTATGGACAAAATGCAAAACGAATTTGATTGGAACTACCACAGATCAAATAGGAGGATCGACGATGGTTTAAGAACAAAAATGATTCAAGAAATTTTTTTTAGGGTTTTGGAGAAAAAGAAACAGGGTTTTTGAAGAAAAAAAGAGAGAGGCCGAGTTTTAATTCATGAGGTAGTATTTGGAATGACCATATGTTGTTTGTTTGTGATTTTTCAAGCAATTCAATTTGAAAGATTCTTGTTGCGTTACTGAGGAGGCTGTGCATATATGTAGGTATCAAATATGCAAGTTGTGTGATTGGAACCATCACCAATATTTTTTGGTATCGAATTGATTTTATTTTTTTCTTAATGCTAGAATTACTTTGTATCTTGGATTTTGAGATGCACATTGAGAATATAAAGAGGGTCCAAATATGCAAGTTGTGTGAGCCCAAGCACCTTTTTGGAGAATGAAAACAAGCCACTAGCCTAGAAAAGTCTGGGCCTTAGTCATAGGATTCTATTAATCTTTCAGTGAAAAGAAGAATGAATAATATATGGCGGTGGTATGCATGGCTAGAATCACATAGCTTATATTCCTAGTCACGTTTGAGATTGAAAGCAAAGTTAATTCAAGTGAAAACAACATTTGAGTTTTTGTCTCGTCCAGACTGAGATAGTATCTTCTTTTTTTAGCTTGTATTGTAGGAGTAGCCATGTATATGCCACGTCATTAGATGTGACTTTGAGTATGTTCTAGCATCTTTTATATATATATATATATATGAATATTTCTACTATGAGAATCAAATATATATTCATATCTTATATAAGTACACTATTTAAAATCATTGACTTTAAATCTGACACATTAATCGAGACGATATAAATGCACAAAATATTTAATGCATAATACATTTTAAGAGGTTCCATAGCATGATTATATATTTGGTTTTCATTGTAAAATTTTTCTATATATATATATACACTAGTCGACGTGCAACACAAGAGTTAAGATGGTGTTAATTGTTGTTAATTGTGTTATCCTCGTTTGTAAAAAAATGTGTTATATATTCTTTCAATTATCAGGCTATTCAAAAAAATAAAATTGTAAGGTTTCTTAAATTTTTTAAGTATCAATTTGATTTGAATTACATTTTTTAAAGTATTTGAAGTAGTGGAGGTTGTTGGACAATGATAGCGGTAGTAGTGGTGAGCAACCGAGAGAGTGATGGCAACAACTTAATAAAATGAGTTATAGGGTAACACACTACGGATACGCTATGAGCACGCACTTTTTTTTTTTTTTTTTACTTTTTTTAACAATTTTATAATCATAGTGAGTGTCTGCAGTGGGTAACATTAACATTATCCTAAAGTACAAAATTAAAAAAAAGTAAAAAAAGTAATAAATAAATAAATAAATATAGTGCGTGCTCTTAGTGGGTGTCAATAGTAGGCCACTTTAGCATTTCTCTAATAAAATTTGTTACTTTACCACTTGATTTGCGTCCGCGGTTCATTTTTAATACCTGACAGTGACACTTATTTTTTTACTTATTAAAGACTTCAACCAAAATTGAATAGTCCCATGAGAGATGGATCGCTTCTGTCACAGCTTGGACACAAATTAAGATTTCATAAAGTAACTATTTTAGAAAATAAAAGAACTATACACAATAAATGAATAGTTATATAGCAAAAAAAAAAAAAAAAAAAAACTATATAGTCGCACACTAAATAAAGAGTTTTACATTTATACATTGATCAACATGACAATGTCATAGAAATTCATTACACATTGAGATGTTTATCTCTCTCTCTCTACTTCTCCATTTCTCCAAATCTGGTCTTTGCTTCCATATAGATCAAATGTGGATAAAATGAGCTCAACCTCTACCAATTAGTCTAACAATTTTAGAGTTTCTGCTATACATTTATTGACAAATCTTAATAAAATATGATAAGTTTATTGCGTATTGTTGTTGTTGATCTATTACATGTCTTTATATACAAAGATGCAATTATATACAAAAGGAAACATATAAATAAGGTAGCACATAATCAAAGGAGTGATTTGTGAACAACATAATTACATGAGTGATTTCATAATATAATTATAGGAGTGATTTGTGCATTTTTTTTTATTGTACAATATTCCTTAACACTCCTCCTCAAACTCACAGTGAGAACAACAAAACCACTTTGAGTTTGTAAACTAAAATAAAACTAAACCCGAGCAGAATTCGGATTGACTTCGGTTTGGAATTCGTACTGAGTTCAGAGACAATTCTGCGTGGGAACACCAGATTGCGATGAACGGATGCAAGTGATCACAGACAGAATCTTCAATAGGCAGCCGAGACAGATAGATCTGCAACAGTGTTGCAACTAACATGCATGACAGACGTAGCTAACTGCACTCAACAGCGTACAGTACGCGGATAACTGGTGTGACAAGCATCGTGAACTGCGCTCAAATTAGCGGACAATACATGGATAACAAACGTAATAAATGAACAACAAAACATCAGAGTTGACGGAACGATTATCGGAGTAGAGTCGACGGAATGACTATCGGAGCAGAATCGACGGAACGACTAACAGAACAGACAAAGTGGACAACATAGGAAAGTGGAGTGATGATAACGTAGTAGTAGCATTTTTTGTGTCGAACTTTTATCTTTACACTAAAGGACGAAAAAATAAAATAAAAATAAAAACTCTAATGGGATGCTTTGAGAGTTGATTAACTAAAAAAATCCCAACTTCTTCCTCAATTTTATTAAATACTCTGCCAAACCCCATGCACGGAGGCGTTGACGCATGAGCTCGGGTTCGAAACAACATCGACGCATGTGGATGGACGGACGGATGGATAGGCGCAAATAAGTGGAGAATGCGACTGGTGTAAGTCGGTTCAACAATCCTGATGAAAGTAGGGTGTGCAACTGGTGGCTTGAGCAGGCTGGTGCGAACAACGGGTGTTAATGCACTGCTGAACAGCACAGTCGGGAGATACGTGGCTAGTTCAGGCGGGGGGCTGGTGCGAATAATGATCGTTGGTGCAGAAGAATAGCGCTAACGTGCGCACGGGTAGAGAGATCACGTGCGGGCAAATGACAATTGGCGGAGATTGATCACCATGGGTTGGAGTGCACGATGCGGACGTGCGCATATGGGCAGAGATCGTGAACAAACAGAAGGCTAATGTGCCATTGCTCTAGCGAGTTTGTTGAACTCATGGTGGACTGATGGAGAGACCTTTAGAAGGCTTACGGAGTGAGAGGCCCACGGATCGAGAGGCCCACGAAAGGACGGAGATGTTCACACAATCGCCCAAACAGAAGTTGAACTCGTGAACGGATTACAGGGAAAACAGGTGCTGACCGACACTTGGAAGAAATTTGGGTGATGAGTGCTGAGATGCAAATGGAAGTAGACGAATTGGCTGACTGAGCGACACGGAAGAGGCAAACGGACTAGTACAATAGATAGACGTGTGTGAAGACGCACTAGAGAAACAAGAGGAAATCAAAGCAAGAGCATAATCGAACACAAGAACAAACACTAAGATGTATCTAGGATCGGTCATCGACTCAAAAATCGACTGACCTTGGATTATAAACTAAGTTCTGATACCATGAAAAATCTTAATAAAATATAATAAATTTATTATATATTGTTGTTGTTAATCTATTACATGTCTCTATATATAGAGATGTAATTATATACAAAAAGAAACATCTAAATAAGGTAGCACATAATCAAGGGAGTGATTTGTGCACAATATAATTACAGGAGTGATTTCACAACATAATTATGTGAGTGATTTGTGCATATTTCATAATTGCACAATATTTCTTAACATTTATGTAGTACGATTTGCAACTCACGTCTACAATTTAAGATCTCTGATCTCTTCCAAATCTACAATTTTGAGGGATTGTCCGCAAAGTGAAAAAAAGTTGTGGTTTTGGGATTGTTCAAGATGAGCATCTACAAGTACTCACAATTTGTGGTAGTCGATGAGTTTACAACGTCTTCGAATGTGATACCTCACCCCCCTCTTTAACCAAAAACACCCAATTCACAAACTTCCAAAATGAGCATTTCAGGACAGATTTCAAAAAACTAATGAAAAAGACTCAGTTAGTTTTCAAGGAGAATTCATGAAAAAACTCAAACTTTATTAAGATTATTATTTTCCTTAACTCAAAACTCAGCGTACAAAGACAACAAGATCATATCCAAAAAGTGAGCCTCCAATGGCTCCAATCATGCAAGAAAAAATGAAGGCACGAGTGATGTTGTATTTGTTGGTTACTTGATGCTCCACCATGTCACCGGTTGAACTCATTGTTGAATTGTCGTCGAAAACACTATGAACTTGATGAAACTGTAAGTTTTGTAGATTGAGGCTAGAGTTTAATTAGTTTCTCTTTAAGACAATAATGCTCTACAAACGTACTCACGGTTGGTAGCACTTGTCTCATAGGATACAACAATCACGATCCTACGATTGTAACACTTCAGAACGTAAAAATAAGTGGACCAAATTGTTGTTCTCACTCTCTAACAAAAATAGTGTTTTGAAGGAAAAAAATAGGAAGAAAACGGGACTGCTTTTGTTTTTAATAACAAATCAAAATAGAAAAACTTAACCTTTACGTCGGAGGGTAGTAGGATATTTATAGTATATAATTGTGTCAATACACAAAACATATAACGATTGAAAGCATGCCTCGTACATGTATTAATCAATAACATTTCATGGAACGTTCTGATCTCTTTAATGTTTAGTGATGTCATGCATACATGTCATCCACAAACATATGAAACAATTCCAGTGACGTATTGTTTCAAAACTCATGCACACATAAACAAGATTCATATATATCAAGCACTCTTTCATAAGTATGCATATACACACTTAATTTGCAACCAACACGTCGGTTCGTCCATGCATGTATGTTGATATACTATGAATCCAACACTACTTCAACCGTCACACCTTTCCAATCATCCTACTATAAAAAAGACACCATAATAATTTTATATGGGCATGATTACTTATTAATGTAAATATATAACATCTAACATATATATTTACCGCCATATACGATCACTACAGTAATGTACGCTTCAATTTCTCATTCATATGTTAAATAATATATGACTATTAAAATGTGTCATTATTAATCCAACAGTATTTCATAGTGTTGGGCCCTCTTTGCGGTCTCTATTACAACAAATGCTCCACCCACCACTGTTCACCAACAAATTGTATCTCAATTGAAGTCGCATTGAACTACTTTCCTCTGTTGGTACTAAAAAATGTTATAGTTAAGGAAGAAAAACTAAATACTAAATTGATGTCATATTTCCTTAATGAAGAAAAATAAAACAGATGATTTGGGAGAAGAACACCCTAGTTCCATTTAGATTCGAAATTGCAATCAGGCTTCCTATGAATCAAAATGTGGATGCCCTAATAACTTGCAAAAAAAAGACTGACCTAAAAAAGAATAATATCAATGGAAAAGCAAAGAAGCATAACAAAAAAGAAAAAAAAAAGAAAAAAAAACGAAAGAAAGCAAAACAAAGATTATCAAAGATCAAAGAACATTGTGTTAGACCATAAGAACATGCAATGACTTCAAAACGTATAACACTGCCATTTTCCTAAAGGAAACTTTTATACTTCTATTTGCAAGAGTCCAACAAATAATCCAATAGGATACTATGAAGTCCTGATTTGCACTAACAATAGTGAAAATTGAACCAGAGCAAATGCTGTGAATTTTGGTGTTTTCGTGTCTTCTTTTTTAATCACATGCCTCTCTTTTTATAGTTAGAGAAAGGTGTAGGATAGTGGACTGTTATCAATTGAGTGGTCAAATGATAATCGCTCCACTTTAATTGAGTAGTCAATTTGTAACAGCTCCACTTTAATTTGTTGAATGGGTTTAGTAACTGCGCATTTATTCGGTCTATTAACTACCCACTTAATTACAACAAATTTTTTTGAAAATGTCTAACACATGGATCAGATGGTGTTATTTTTTAAAAACCAATGGCCCCTCCATTCATCATTCCAGGGATCGTCATCATCTATAAGTTTGCTTCATCGATCCTCCATTGCATGTGTTGTTTTATTCGTTGTTTCTCATGGTGTCTTGTTTGTCTTGTTGATATTCCATGGCATAGAAACAAATCCTGGAAGGCGTGGTTTCATGAATGGATTAATTCTTCTATGTATGCTTTGCCAACTCACATTATTGTTCTCAATATTAGGCAACCGTCAACAAAGAAAAGAGAACAATGCTAGAATGACCCGGATGGGACCCCGAGTGTCCCTCACTAGGGTTTCGAAGAAAAAAAGATAGGAATGGTATTAACAAACAAAAAGTAAAAGTTAGAAGGTGTTGGGCCTCTACAACATTATTCGTTAATCCAAATTGCTGCGTTAAATTTGGACATTTGGGTTAACAAATTCACTGTTTTTGACAGTGTATGAAACTGGGAGGGATTGAGGAAAGTGCTCCTTAGAGAAATCCTTTTACTCTTCTATGCTATTCCCCCTCCATCCTCTTTGGCTGGGGATGACGAGATTCTATGGATGTTCAACAAGTAAGGGACGTTTTCCGTGGAGGAAAACTTATGAGTTGATCTCGAATCCACAAACGGAGAATGTAAACGTAACGACCCGCAAATTTAATTGGTGACACGTGTCGTGTTTCAAGACAGTGACCTGACAGTCATAACTTGTCATATTGCCTAAGCCTCAGGAGTCAACGGTGAGATACATTTTATTTTTCTGTGATGTTTGTACTATTATATATGTACCCGAATGTGAACTCTGTATGTCATAGTGTGTGGTTTTGATTTGTTTATTGCCAGGTATTTGTGTGTGAGGTTTTGCCTAGGAAGAACGAGAATTTTCAGGAAAATGGTATAATTCAGGTATTTAAACACTAGGAAATGATAATTAGTGAATTATCAGAAAATAATAAATAATTAATTAATGTGTATATGCGTTGTTGTGTCCAGAAATGCACGACGTGTGAGTTATGAGGTAGTACGGGTCCGACAACGCGAGTGTTGAGCGAGAATTGGTTAAGTTGTGAAGGTGAGTCATCTATTGGAGTTATGGATTAGAGTCATAGTGGTTGGCTGGATTGAAGAGAGACCACAAGATGTGCCTTAAGATACATAAGTTAGAGATGATGATGATGAGGGTATATATAAATCAATCACCTTTTCTCTATCCTCTCACTTTTCTCTTTCTCTTATCCAAACAAACGAGATTTGGGACGTTGTGTTTCAGTGGTTTCGAGCTTGGATTCATAACAAGGATCGACCGACAACGTGAAATAATGTGAGATCCCGACTCCTCTCGTGATTTCCTACGTTTTGACACTAATTTTGTAGGTTTTCGTTGCGATGAATGCAGAAGATATTTTGGTGTTTCGGTTTTAATGATCTTAAATGATGACATTTGTGATCAATTGGTTAATCAAGTGGGGTTTTGAAGATTGTTTAGATGATTTGAAGGATTTTGGAATTTTTGGAGATTTTTGGTTTAATTTTCAAATCAGGCTTTTGTCGAGGTTTCGACTCAAAGCGAAGGTTGTTTTTGATAGTTTTGGACGTCCCTAAGAATTTGGGATAGGCTTAGAAAACGATGACGCAAGCCGCCAAAAATGGGTTCAAGGTGTCACGCCACGAGGGACATTGTAAAGAGTTTTTTCCCATGGCGTCGATCACGACGTGCAAACCATAAACGAATGGGGATTTGACGCTTTAGATAACGACATGAGCAAAAACCCTGGCGACGTTTGGAATAGTAAGAATAAGAATTTTCAAATAATTTTCAAAACTTTTGGAAAACTTTGGAGGTTTATCTAGCATCACAGAATGACTCTAATTCAACCAAATTGGGCTAAAGTGATTGCCATGATTTAGGAGAACAAATTTAACGAGTTAGATATTTGCAAGGATTTACGTTTTGCGCAATTGGTTTGAGGTACGTTAGTAAGCCAGTAAGGAGGTGTATAGTAATTCATTTTTCATTATTGTTGTTTCTATTGAATTGAACAATTGTTGGAATTTCATTCTTATATTCCTTGGTTAAGTGTCTTTAGCGTAAATGTGTCGTGAAGGTACTCATGGGTTCATATTAGCTGGGCTAACGTGAACACTTCTGCAGAAGCGTTGTCCACACACCTAATATCGCGTGTCATCCTGAGTACTAGATTGTTGTGGACTTGTGGAATTAGTTATGGATATGGTTGTCGCTATATTGTGGATATGTTGTGGCTATTGACCACTTATGGGCCTCTTTTGACTCGATAGATACTCTAATATCATTGATATACTTGTCAGTCTGTTTATCATGCAATTTGTGTTATTTTATGCCTTTTCTATACCGCATGATTCTTAGACTGCTTTATTAGTTATTCATGAATTATTGTTTATGTTCTTCTGGTTGTACTTTCACTTTTAGCATGTACTCACCGTCTAGTTTGTGACAGTGGGTGCAGATAGGGCTGAGACGAGCAAGGGTAAGGAGCCAATGCTAGGTTATATCCTTTGAGGACTCTCGGAGCGGTTCTTTCCTTGACTCCACTGTAGGTGTTGCCTTTTTGATCTGTGACTATTGTATATTATGTTTTTGAATACAATGGGCTACATTTTGGGATTGAGTGACTAGGGATATTATGTACTATCATATTGTTACATTTGTCACTAGATTTACATGTTTATCCATTTTCAGGATTTTCACACTGTAGATTGTTTTCCTGATTTCCTCTTTATTGAGTTATTTAGTTTATTATAGTTGATTTCCACTGTGAATTACCTGATGAGAATATAATCAAACAACTCACTTATTAAATTGATAAATAAATGATGGAGTGAGGATTTGAGGCTGACTAGGATGCGTTGACTTCACGAGTGTGGACTCGGGGGTCCACGTAGGTATATGCTGGGCGGGACCCAGTTTTATGGGGAAGTGGGGTCGTCACAATTGATATCATAGCACAAGGTTTATTACCTGACTCTTGATTAACCTTACAACCAGCGTAAAACACAAACTAGTGAAAGTTAGGAAATAGTTGGAACCTAGAGTGGAACCCTATGATCTTGTATTTGAAGCTTATTTAGGAAGTAAGGGGAGTTGGGGAAAAGTAAAACTTGATCCTATATGTTATATCTGATGTGGTGTACTATACTATATCGATAGCTATTGACTGATTCGGGGATTAGCTTTCTGTTTCAGATTGTGATGACGGATTAAATGGAGCCCAGTGATGATAGTGGGGCTACGGGTCCTCGAGTTACTAGTGTGGAGGATTTTCAAGCCTTGACACAAAGGGTTGTGTCCTAGGATCAGTGGTCGAGGAGATCTTGAGGATTTTGAGGACACTTGTTACGGCTACACCATCACCAACATCTACATCGGAAGTACCGATTACTCAGTAGATGGATACTCTAGTTGTTGCTACGTCTACTGCTCCTACTATTATTGCGGTGATATCGTAAACCGTTGTGTTACTACCGGTACAGGCTGAGGCAGTGACTGTTGTACCTCTTGCTTAGACTGAGATAGTGCATACTCCAGCAGTAGAGAGGGGCAGTAGGGCAACGTGTCAATACAGGTGATATGTGAGCCCACGCCGTGGTACAATCATCAATTCTCGGACGTCGACTTTGACGTATGTTAGTTTTGTATGGTGTTTGTATTATATTGTATTTCATTTGTGCAATTTCAAGTTTTTAACGGGTAAAGGTGTTGTGTACGAGCGTTGGTAGTCCGGGGAACAAATTTAATTAAAAACACTGACAAAAATATTAAATAAATAATAATTAAAAGGGTGTAAAGTCCGTTTGTTACGTCGGTACGTCTGTGGTGATGTAACGAACAAAATTAGTGTTATGAGTCGGGTGCGAGAATACCCGAGGGAAGCTTTGAGTGTTGTTTGAAATGGATGAGATCAAAAGGCCAAAAGTCAACTAAGTCACCAAATTGAGTTATCAAAGTTAGTAGGTAAAATTGTGAAAAGACCAAAAGGGCAATAAAGTTGTGAAGGGTATGGATAAGGGTGAGGGGTATTTTGGCCATTTGACCAAAATGCCCAAATATCAACACACCACCATCACACATTCTCCAATTTGGAAAAGAAGAGGAATTGACAGAGAAGGAGAAACTAAGGAGGAGAGAGACGTTTCGTGGAGAGCGTGGACGTGACGTCGAGGCGAAATCCAGGTACGAAGTTATTGATTTCGTTGTGGGTGTTTTCATTGTGGTTGTTTTCGAGATTTGTTGTCGAGGTAGTTGTTGAGGGGATGGTGGATTTAAATGGTGAAAATGGTGGTGATGAAGATGGTGAAGTGAGTGTTGATTGTTATTGTGTTGTTGTTGTGATGTATCAAAAAAAAAGTTTATGTTGATTGCTAGAACGCTTGCTGTTCCAGCAAGCAACAACAAATGAGGAAGATGAAGAGAGAACCGGGCTGGGTCAAAGTGACCCAACCCGGTTTGGGTTAGACCTGGTTAGACCGGGTTTGACCCGGGTGGACCGGGTTTGACTCGGTCAGTCCCGGTTGGACCGGGTTTAACCCGGTCAAGACGGTCCTGACCCGACCCGTGACCCACCTACATATTATTATATTAATAAAAATTATTTACTTTGATTAAATATATTAAAATTGAATTTAATTGAAATAAATTCTAGAAAAATAGGAAAAATTCAGGAAAAATGCTAGAAAATTATATTTTCATCAAATAAAGAGAAATTTGGAAATTTCTAAGAAAAGTGAAATATTCAAAATTTTTGCGAGACGATATGTCGGGTTTTTACCTTGGAAAACGTGAAATTTGGCAAAAATAGCTAGAAATTTAGAAAAATCATAGGAAATTAAATAAATTGATATAAATTGCATTATCAGGATTATTTACACACGGGGACCGTAAGGAGCGTGTCGGAGTCCGTGTTAGCGCGAATTAACTTGGATCGAGGTAAGTAAACCAGTGAGGAACACTACAGTTATTTCTTGAGCTTTTAATAATTTATTGATATTGTTTCGATACTATCTTGTCATTCCATTCCTTTTAAGTTGTCCTTAGGCAAGTGTGTCAAGCGTGATCCTTTCAGCATTCCAGGCTCGCAGTGTATTATACTAGAGTTTACGGCTGGGGATACATGATTAGTTGTAATGACATGTACGGGGTGAGAGTTCTCCACCAGATTGCTGGGGACTCTGCACTCGCGTAGGGTCTTAGAGGCGACTCTGTCCTCTACTCCTAGCCTTCGAGGAGATTTTGTCCTCGGCTTAACGACTTTAATTGGTTGAGACCACTTTTGCCTTTCCCTTGTATTCCAAGACAGTCAATTTTGATTGCTTATTTATTTATTCACAGTTTTTATATATTCATGCGCTCCCTGTCCTTTTTTTTTTTTTTTTTTCTATCGGCATGAATTGACTGTTCATTTATTAAATTTGAAATACGGTATTTATTGTTGTTCCTGCTTGGCATTATTTACCTGGGCTCATCATTCTTGTGTTTGATCGAGTGCAGATCCGCAGTCCTGCAAAGGAAAGGCCGTGCAGTTAGGCGATATACTTTAAGCGGCCCTCCTTTGCTGACATAGGTGACTTTTTGGTTGTATTAGTTACTTATATTGTTTTTTTGTACATGAGGTTATGGGTTGAGAGATTCTTGGATATTATGACTTCGATGATACTCTCTTTGCTATACATGATATATATGATATATGGGGTTCCCACACCCTTGGTTTTTGTCCTAACTTAGAGCTTTCGAAGTTGATTAATTAGTTGAGATTAATTACTTTCGCTTATTACTTTGATAACTCGCTAATTAATTGACTTCACTTTCAAATGATTAACAAATGATTGAATGGTAAGGATAGGCTCACTGGCCCTGAGCGACTCAGCGGGATTGGCTCGGGGGTTCACGCAGGTCCAGGCCGGGCGGCACCCGATTCTAGGGTTGTGGAATTTGGGGTCGTCATAGTTGGTATCAGAGCAGTAAAGGTTGAATAAAAGACTCTTAAATTTAAATTACAATCCACTAAAACATAGGAAAACGAAAGTTAGGATAGTGGTTGAACTTAGAGTGGAACCCTATGAATCTAACTTAAGTCTTAATTGGGAAGTGAGAAGAGTTGGGGAAAAGTCGGAACTTATAATGTACATGCTATATTTGAGATGGTGTATTATTATTATATCGATTAGCTATTCACTGATTTGGAGATTCGCCTAATTGCAGACTGCGATGGCGGATCAGCCAGGTTCAGGTGATGATAGTGGGACGCCAGGTCCTAGAGGAGTCAGTATGGAGGAGTTCCAGATGTGGACTCAGAGGACTATGAGTCAAGATCATCGATTTGAGGAGATCTTGAGACTATTGAGAGCACCCCCTACAGCGACACCATCTACGCCGACTACTTCCCAGTTGCCTGCTGCAGAGGAGACTGGTGCACCATCTACCGCGGCGACGTCGACAGCTCCTTCTTCGATTTCAGTGATACTGGAGACCACCGTAGCTCCGATAGCACAAATAAGGGTTGTATTGCCTACTCACATGGAGGTGATACCATCGACACCGAGTACATCACTTACTGAGACGCCTAGTACACCGACTACTCCAAGTACTAAGGCTACGCCATAGGCGAAGTAGGCAAGAGAATTTAGAGGCATTAGCTCGAAAATTTCTACGGAGGTATGAATCTTGAGGCAGCAGAAATCTTTTTGAGGAGTCACTAAAAGATTCACGACATTCTTGTTACACCGGCCCACATGCAGCCTAGTATATCTTCCGCCTCATTGTTCGGAGAGGCCAACGTCTGGTGGCGCACTACGGTGGCCACGAAGGGGAATCCCCGAGATTGGGTTGAGTCCAAGGGGAGGTTCGAGCAGAAGTACATTCCTCCTACAGTCCGTAACTTGAAGAGGACCGAGTTTGTGAATATTCGGCAGAGAGCCGATGAGTCCGTGATGCAGTACATGAACCGATATCTACGACTGATGGAGTTTGCCAGAGGAGCAGTAGATACTAACGCTGAGCAGGCTTATTACTCTGTACACGGGTTACTTGATTCGATAGGTTCGATGGTAGTGATGTCAGCTCCGAGCACACTACAGGCGGCGTATGAGAGAGCTATGGCCAGTGAGGGATTTGGTAGTACACGCACCGGGGCACAGGCTATTTCATCAGCACCTTCTCAGTTCGGGAGGCCTTCGGGGGATGGTAGGAAGATGAAGAGATTTAGGCAGTGGTCACAGATAGACCGAGCTCATAGTGTAGCATCAGTAGCATCTTTACCCACCGCAGCAGTTGTATCATCCGCTCCGGCATGGAGTTATGCTAGTGTTTAGCCACGACAGTCTCAGTCGGGCCAGCATAGACAACAGCACCAGAAGACCGAGGGCCGAGGCGACGGTCAGGAGCAGAGATACCGACAAGGATAGCGACGTGATCAGGGTCAGGGATAGAGTTCTGGTCAGGGACCGAGACAGGGACAGCGTGGTCCGCCTAGTTCATGGTCTCAGAGGGGAGCATGCTTCGAGTGCGGACAGTTAGGCCACTTCGTCAGCGTTTGCCCACGACTTGGTTGAGGACAGCCACAGAGCCGGGAATAGGTTCATGCCATTGCCGCACCAGACACGACTGCCTCACGGAACCTGATTGAGGGTACGGTTTACATTTGCAGTCGATTTATGCATACCATGTTTGATTCCGGTTCGACAGTTTCTTTTATTTTGGGTCATATGGTTGACGAGTTAGGGTTGAGACCTATTCAATTAGAGAGATCCTTTGTAACGACCTAAATTCTCCACGACCCAACTTATGGGTATTTTGATAATTTCATGATAAAAATATGTTGGGTGTTTGATGTGGAAACACAATTCTAAACTTTTCAAATTAAATATGAGTTAGGAAGTAAGTAAAGTTTTATTTGAAATAATAAAGCCCAATTGAGATTATGACCCAAAAGGGCATTTTAGACAAATTGTAAATAGTCATAACCCTAATCCCTAACCCTAATGCTATTTAAGCAAATCAAAGAAAACCCTAGCCTCAATTTTGTAAAACACCCACATGGAGAGGAGGAGAACAAGAGGAGAGTTCAAGCTTAAGAGAGGTACAACCTCACTTCCCTCCTTAATTTCTTTATTATTTATTAAAGATTTGGAGACCAAAGGGTTGATGGCATCGACAGCGGCAAGCATGCGAGGAAAATAGAAAAGAAAATAAGAAAAGAAAGATTTGATCTATGTTAGAATGAGATTTTGGAAAGGATTTTGAGTCAAAGACTCCATTGAAGGCATGGTGAGACTCTAACACTCCCTAGATTTATTGTCTTGGTGTTGGTATTGACAATGAGAGTTGATGATTTGCAAAGTTTGTTCAGTTTTTCTTAGATCTAATCTTGAAATGGGTTATACAAAATTTTAAGCTTTATGATAACGAGTATTATGGATGAATTAATTTTGTTTTCCATAGTTTGACAGTACATGAAAGGGTTTTACCATGATTTTAGCAAATTGAACGCGGTTGAAGTTTATTGATATGGATTTGGCATTTAAGGTTGAGTTGAGATTTAAAAAGGGACTTTGAATCTTTTCTTTGGGAAATAAACTTATTCGATAAATTTGTGGACTTTGACTGAATATTTTCATTTGAGAATTTAAAGTCTAAATTGAGTCTTGTATGGTGATTTGGATCTTTTTAATTATAATTAATCAAACATCTTCGATTTATGTTGGAAAAACCAAATCTTAGCGGATTTTCCTTGTTTTACATCACCGCATTCCTATTTTACTCGAATCATCGATTCTAATTTTAAGTGTCGATTTTAGAGTCATGAATGACATTTAGCGAAGCCAGCTATAAAATAGGGTGAATTTCTAAGGTCTAAACAATTGATGTTAAACTTGTATGATTGTAGATACATAAAGTAATTATTCTTTCAAATTGTCTAGATTTGCGAGACGGTTCACATCGAGCCCAAACGCGAGAGGATCGAGATTAGGATTCGTGGCGAGTGCATGTAAGTGGAGAGCTTGCTCAATTATCAAATATGACATGATTATTAGTTATGTTTAGGATTCGTAATTTGAATTAAAGACTTGGGATTTATGGGTTGCGTCGTGGTATTGGCTCGAACCTACGTATCTATGGAATGTGAATGCACTATTTTTCTCATCTATGTTATTCAGGGCCCCAGAATGTTTGTGGAGTTCCACCGTGGGCCTTATTAGCAAGTAAATCAATAAGAATACCTCAGAATGTTGTGGTACCACCGAGGGTCGTTAACACACCAGGATGTGTGGAGTTTACCACCGAGGGCTTTACTTGACTAATTGAATTCATAAGTATGTCACGTAGGGACATGAGTTGGAGTTACCTTCTCTTGTACTCTTGAGACATAGGGATGTGCATCGGTGATGGCTTGGACGAACCTATTGTTGATTTGATGGGACAAACGAGAGGGCACATAAGGCCTGTGTGCTAGCTGGTTGTTTCCATCACTTTGAGAGTAGGAGAATCGGTCACCGGATTCTTGCCAATATCTAGTATGCATTGAATGGAACATTGACTTATCGTATTATTATATTTTATAGTACATAATCTCGCGAAACCCCCTCATTTGTATGAAAGCTTGAAATTATGAAATGATTTGTCAATCTCTTTAATGTTATTCATGATTATTGTTGTTACAATTTATGACTTACGAATCTTATGTCTATGAAAGTACTTGATGGTTCATTATAAGTCTATTTTTTTATGAAATCCTGCTACCATACTACTATTTAATGAATCCTTGTTTGTTTTCAAATACATGCTTGACTTTGCATGCTTATTAGGTATTACTTGCATATTTGATGGTTGAGCGGGTTTTCTGCATTACTGAGCTCTGTTGGTTCTTTTAGCTCACCCCACTTACATCTCAGGTATCCACGACAGTGCTAGGTTGAGGCAAGGGAGAGATGAGCTTCAAGTCTCCTCTTGATGTGAGCCTTTATATATATATATCATGTATATTTGATTTTGAACCTATCAACTTGGGGTTAAAATTAAATAGATCTTTTGGTAGCTTGAATCCTAGTTATCTTTAATTGATCCATTTCAGAGATTATAATAAACTTTTTTAGTTTAAATGAGCATGAACCCATGTATAGTTTTATTAATATTCTATGAACTTAAATCTTTTGGCTTTAGGATATCTCTTTATATTTATTCCGCAGGTTTATTTGTTTAGGCGTGCCAGACTGTTATTTGGGCCTGGTTCAGGTATTGGGTCCAAGTTGCGGTCTGGGCCGGGTGACCCAACCCTAGGTTGGGGGCGGGTCGTCACAGTTGGTATCAGAGCCTAGAGATTAGAACCTATGGAAACGTTAGGTTAGGGAAACCTAAGATGTAGGGCCTTTAAGTTTAAAGGTCAAGTTAAGTCGAACAAATCAGTGGTATGGGACATTAGTTCAAAGTCGACTTAACACGCAATAATGATAAATCTTAGGATGGGATGGGACAAAAGAAACTTGATAAAGATTTAATGTGATGATTATTTGCTACTTTGTATATATAAATATATCGTTAGATATATAGGTAAATGTCTTTCCTTAATACGTGAAACCTTGGTTCCACGAGTTGGGAATGACAATTAACGATACAAGAAATTTAAAGGGAAGTCCGCCGAAGATTCCACAGGCGTTGCAAGGAAGTCTACAACGCTTTGCTGCAAGAATGGTTATGATAGAACGACTAAACTTAGAGTGGAAAGTGTATGGTGAGATGCGCTTATACTTGACGATAGAGTGGCAAATAATGATTTAAGCAAGAATCGATAGACTTGAAAGAATAATGAGACGCCACGCTAAATATGCAAGATGGAATTGTGACGTGGTCACATTTCAGAGAAGTAACTCTGACGCCGAAAACTATATTAGGATAATTAAAATTAACGATATCTTGTTGAAAACGGAAGTTCACAATCCTAGTAAGGATGTAAATGAATCTTTGATTTCAAACAATGATAAGCAAGTTAGTCTGGCCAGGTGGCTGGACTTAATTTAAGATATAGTAGACACGTATACACTTAAAACTTCTAATGATCGATTAAGAGTGTGAATCATTGGTCTATAAATTCGATTTGAAGGTTATTACTATAGATCGAATTATGTTGTTTCAGGTGATCTATTTTTATCGAAAAATGATTTTTCGACTATATTAGACCATGATTTTTGTATTGTTTTCGAGTTGATGTTTGCTGCACTTTGTTGAAATTTTCATGGAAGGATTTAACGTGACTTTATAAAATTTTGAAAAGGCAAACAAGTATAAAAAAAAGAAACCATTTATTTTCCTTGGTGTTCAAAAGATAAAGCGAATAGACTCATACATATTTCGAGTATTTGACGTTGTAATTTTAATCTTTACATAAAGAGTTTTACTGAATTTTAAAGTTTTGACTTGATGAAAATGCAAAGCATCGTTTGGATCTATGTTACCATTTTGTAGTGTTGGAATACAAACTTTCTCGTGGTCGTGATTTATATTTTGAATGTATATTGACCAAATCGATTCGAAAGAGGTATTACAATTCGCTTGAAATGCGAGAAAGCTTTTAAATGATTCCATAAAAATAAGCTTTACTTAGCTTGAAAATCGAAACTTAATATTTTGAAATAGACCTTTATTTGGATTTAACTTTTCGATTGATTGAATTATGGCATTCAAGTTTCGATCGAACCTGTGTAAAAGAAAAATAAAGCTAAGCTAGTTATCGATAGGTTGAATACTAAATATGAGGACCCAAATTGAGAGTTAGCTCGAAGCATAAGTGCATAATGTACGAGATGGTAAATGAGAAATTAAAGAATACATTGAAAACTATTCAATGAGAAAATCTAGTGAATACAAAATATCAAATTAGTACACTCAAAGATGGATGAGTTACTAAAATTGAAGATCCAAAGTCAAAGACTATTTCGGTGAAATAGCCATGTGTGAAGATCGTATTGGTCAAGTAGAAAATTTGTAGATGTTGTAAAGACTCAAGATCTGAGGTTAAAATGATATAAATCAAAGGTAACCACTGCAACAAAGAAATTATTCTAACATAATTAGAAGAGAGTCGATTCATAAAGTTGGGGATACCAGGAATTGATAAATTGTGTTCGAAATGAATGCAGAGTATGCAATAGTGGTACCATGACTGAATAATTAAAGGAAGCCCCAAACTAAACGGTATGTATGAGTCATATTAGTAGGTTTTAAAGAGCGTACGATGCAGTTAATGATATTATAATGAACTTGATGATAGGTGAATCATTAAAATCAGGGGTACACCAATGAAAAGAATATTTCTGATATAATTAGACGTGTGGATTCATAACTTTTGAGTCAAAATGAAATCTAACCAAATTGGTAGGGAATGGTTGAATGAAAAATGAAGTTGAAGAGTAATCGAGGCAAATGATTGTTACATAACCTTAGTCAATAAAGACATGGTTCTTAAAATTGGGGATCCTAGAATAGGATCGACCCATGAAAAAACGAATGAGTAATTTGGTGATGAGAAGAATTGCGAACTTAAGACAATATGTATTGCAATAGTACCATACTCAAGAACAAAATTTGTAATCGAAATGGTGACGTCACGAAGAATCATGTTGATCACTTGTTGCCACTAGCGTAGATGTAGAGACATTCGCTGGCGTGTTGAGTACGACAGGCAGAGTAGAGACTAGGTTAGAGGATGTGCCAGTAGTGGTTAGAGGATGTGTCAGTAGTATGCGAGTTCCCTGATGTTTTTCCAGCGGAGTTACCAGGCTTGCCACCATCTAGGGAGATAGATTTCATCGTTGACTTGGTCCCAGGGACCAAACCCATTTCTATTCCTCCGTATCGCATGGCTCCGAGAGAGCTAGATGAACTGAGAGGACAACTCGACGAGTTGTTGGAGTCAGGCTTTATTCGGCCGAGTATGTCACCTTGGGGAGCACCGGTATTGTTTGTGAAAAAGAAAAACGGCAGCTTGAGATTATGCATCGACTACAAACAGTTGAACCAGGCGACGGTGAAGAACAAGTATCCACTTCCTCGCATCGATGATTTATTCGACCAGTTGACAGGTTCACAGTGTTTCTTGAAGATTGATTTGAGATCCGGGTACCATCAACTGAGGATAAGAGCAGAGGACATGGAGAATACTGCATTTCACACTCGATATGGGCATTAATAGTTTACAGTAATGCCGTTTGGGCTGACTAACGCCCCAGTGATGTTCATAGATTTGATGCATCAAGTGTTTAGACAGTACTTAGACAGATTTGTTATTGTGTTCATCAACGACATCTTGATATTTTCCAAGACTCGCGAAGAGCACGAGGAACACCTTAAGTTGGTTTTGCAGACACTGCAAGAACATCGATTATTCGCTAAGTTCAGTAAGTGTGAGTTTTGGTTAACAAAGGTAGGATTACTAGGTCACATTGTTGGGATCGACGGAGTGTCAGTGGACCCCGCCAAAGTTGGGGCAGTTAGTGATTGGCCTACACCGAGATCAGTGTCAGATATCCATAGTTTTCTAGGCTTGGCAGGTTATTATCGGCGTTTTGTACAAGATTTCTCGAGGATCGCGGCACCGATGACGCAGTTAACGAAGAAGGATGTCAAATTCAGTGGAACGATGAATGTGAGCAGGCGTTTAGGACATTGAAGGAACGACTGACTACCGCACCAGTTTTGGTTTTGCCCGAGTTACGGAAGGGTTTTGAGGTGAACACTGATGTTTCTAAGATTGGTTTGGGCTGTGTTCTGATGCAGGAGGGTAAAGTGATTGCCTAGGCGTCCCGACAGCTGAAGATTCATGAGAAGAATTACCCTACTCATGACTTGGAGTTGGCGGCAGTGGTTTTTGCACTGAAGATTTGGCGCCACTACCTCTATTGGGAGAGATTCGTCTTATGTACTGATCACAAATGTTTGAAGTACCTTTTCACGCAAAAAGAATTGAACATGCGACAGAGGCGATGGCTTGAGTTTCTTAAGGACTATGATTTGTCATTGGAGTACCACCCGGGGAAGGCTAATGTGGTTGTAGACGCATTAGGCCGCAGAGGATCAAACTTAGAGGTTGTTACCTGCCACATAATGCGCGATTTTAGTTTGTGTAACGGCCCCAATTTCCCCGTGCAATTGGGTACGCCCGGCCTAGACCCGTTCAAGCCCCGAATTATCACTCGGCAACCTGACGAGCCTAGTCAGCCTCATATTTACTCAATTTAGCGGTTTATGAAAGAGTTATTGCATTTATACACAGCGGAAGACTAAAACAATCATAATAAAGGGAAATAACTCAATCAAAGGGAAATTAGGAATTCTATAAGTGTGGAAAACCCCGGGTATTCATGTACAATTCGACAGGCATATATACATGATACCAGTCTCAATAAAGATATACCAAGTTCAATAATCCCAACAAAACAAGTATGAAACGATATACACATCAGCAAACAAGTATAATCACCTACTATAACGTCTCTCAGATGTCCTGAAACTCCTCAAAGTATATCACCAAGGCAGGGCCCCTTGCCCTTGCTGCTCTCCACTCTATCTGCACTCACCGTCACAAACTAGATGGTGAGTAACTGAATAAAAATTGCTAGTACCAGAAGAATGTAACAGTAATTTATGATTTTAACAAGAAAAACAGTCTAAGTATCATGCGGAAAGGAAATAACTGGAAAGTAAATAACTGGAAAGTAAATAAATCAAATGCATGATAAAGAGACTGAAAGATAAGCAATCGATATTTTGCATGTTCTAAGATTCAAAAGAGGCCCATGAGTGGTCTAATTTCACAGCAATACGGCAAAGATCTCGCAAGATCTCCCGGGCAATGTCGCAACACTAGCGCGCGTGAAACTCGAGAGGCATCGCAACACCTCTCGAATCCAAGCACTCAAGTACACACATCACTAGGGGTGGTCAGTTACCCCTGCAGAGGGCACCCTCGTTGTCCCAGCTAGTGCGGGACCACATGATGCCTTCGAGACACACACTCATGCCAAGAACATACAACCAAGGAAACGGAATGGAATATCAAGCAAAGGATCAATGCAACAAAAGCAATAAATAGAGGATGTATAAATCACATGTCATTTTCTTACTGGTCTACTAACGTACATACATACGAGGCATGCATGTACTTACCTGTCTATTCGCGACTCGGTATCACTCCGAAACTCTAACGAGTTTCCCCACAAGTTCTCAACAACCTGATAAAGTTTTGGAATCCCGAATATTAGTTTAAGGTTCGCATTCATTCTTTAAGTTTTACCTATTGTATTAGGCTTTTATTGTGATGTATATTGGATGTGTTGGGTCCTCATTATATTGTGTGTTGAACCTTTATTACCAATCCATATTCATTTAATATAAATGTCTATACTTAAAAATCTTGTTTACTTACTCTTAAACCTATAATAATGTACATTATGGTCACACACACAATTGATGTGTACACCCCACTGGTGTGCACACTAACACTTCACACACCCCGCTGTCTTGTGCACACACACCCCGCTGGTGTGTGCACCCCATTGTGATTTACCATATTCACACTCATTAGTACATTACTTTATTATTTAAAACTATGTTATATACCCATTTTCACTATTCCAAACATATACAACTGTTGTGTACACCCCAATGTGGTGTACACATACAGTGCTGTGTACACCCCACTGTGGTGTACACACCCACTGTTGTGTACACCCCATTGTGGTGTACACACATTGTACACCCCTTACCTAACTTTCACACCAAGACAGCCACCTATACACATTGTTATGCAAATTGAAACTCACACACATACACCTCATGAAAAACAATCCCACTAAAGTGCACACACCCACACCCCAATTGGGGTGTGCACATACACACACTGTACGCACCCCACACATATTGGATAGCCACCCCACACACACACACACACATTCACCAAAACCGTCACCTATATGCACCACAACAGTTCATATACACCTCAAATGACCTCACCTACACACACCAACACAACTCACATGGGGTCACCTCCGGCCAGCAGCGTCGCCGGAGGTCGACCTCCGGTCAGCACACCCCAAAACAGTGGTGAACATGTCCTTAACAGTCCCACAATCCATTCAAAAATTAATGTGAGAAATGTGAGTAGAGGAGCACAAAACCGTGGAGAGAGAGAGAGGACAGTTGAGGTGGCTCACCTTGGTGTCTCCGGTGAGTGGTCGAGGTTCCCGGCACGGTGGTGAGTGGCGGTGGTGACTGGAGAATGAGGGAAGGAGGCGGTTGAGAGTGAGAGAGTATGCTAACCGAAAAGAGAGAAGAAAGGAAGAAGGGAGAGAGAAGAGCTCACCTCGACGTTGCCGGTGGTGGTGGAGGGATCAGTTACCGGGGTCGAGGGTGGCGACACAACTGAGGGTGAGGACTGTGACGTGAGGCCGAGAGCAACGTGAACGTGGAGAGGAGGAGAAAACCGAGAGTTGAGTGAGAACCGAGAGTGAACGAGAGAGATCGGGGAGAAAGAGAGGGAGAGCTCACCTCGTCGGGGTCCGTGACGCCGGTGGGAGGCGGCGGCAGTGGCGAGAATGGTGGGCGTGAACAGTGACGGTGGTGGTTGGGGGAGATGATGAATAGTGCACATTAGGGTTTTAGGGTTTCATTTGTTTTTATATATATGACTTAAGGTGAAATGACCCATTTGCCCCTACTTTTTAAACTTGCCCAACCTTTGGACAGCTACCCTTATGAGCCATTTGGCTCCTCATCACCATCTAACACATATCCCCATCTCTATGACCATCCAATGACTCTCCTCACTCACTTGTGTCACTTTAACAATCCTATCCATAATAACCTATTAAATTAATCTCATTAATTTTATTAAATTACCAATCAGGTTACACAAATTCTCGCCTACTCGGTGCACCGTGTCCCGCGTTCGACACGCTTCTCGAGGCGGTCCCACTCTTGGGATTTTAATAGATTCCCTCATGCTTTTATTATACTTTATTGTTAAAATTTTATTTTCCTCAACTTAGGTCATGTTTTTTTCATTTGGCTTTGTTTATTAATAAAATCCACTAAAACGGTTCCCAAAACACCCCGTTTAACTAAGCGACACCTCACTCAATTAAAATATAGCCCGAACGGCTCGAGACCCGTAAAAATACTAATATACTAATACATACATTATCATCCACAAATAACCAAATTTTTGGGTCGTTACAGTTTGCTCGAGGCGGTTGAGAGGATTTGTACCGATGACATTCTGACCGATACTAGAGTAATGATTTGTGGGCAGATGATGACTCAGACAGTGTCGATACAGAGTGTACTCGAGGGTCAGCAGGCAGACGAGCAGTATCAAAAGTTTTTAGAGCTGGCGCAGAGTTCAGATCATCCAGATTGGAGTCAGTCGATAGACTCATGCTCAAGATTTAGAGGACGACTGTGGATTCCATCAGTGGTCGAGTTACGCGATGAGATACTTCATGAGGCACACCGCTCACGATTTACGGTTCATCCGGGCAGGACTAAGATGTATGCAGAGGTGTTTCGTCTCTTCTGGTGGCCAGAGATGAAGACCGACATTGCTAATTTTATTAGAGGGTGTGATATTTGTCAGCGTGTTAAGGCTGAGCATTGCTGACCCGGAGATTGTTACAGCCACTTCCCATTCCTCAGTGGAAGTGGGAGCACATTGCCATGGAATTCGTCAGTGGACTACCTCAATCTCGGCAACGACATGATAGCTTTTGGGTAATTGTGGACAGATTAACTAAATCCGCACACTTCATATCGATCTCGACGACACATCGGGAAGACAAACTGGCAGAGTTTTACGAGAGAGAGATTGTTAGACTACATGGGGTACCATTGTCGATTGTCTCTGACAGAAGGTCATAGTTTACATCACAGATCTGGTAAAGCATGCAGGCACAGTTTGGCACGAAGTTGAATCTTAGTACCGCCTATCACCCACAGACTGATAGACAGTCAGAGTGTTTGATCCAGATTCTCGAAGATATGCTGAGGATGTGTGTATTAGAGTACGGTGGATCTTGGGAGGAGTACCTTCATCTGTGTGAGTTTGCGTATAATAACAGTTATCAGGTCAATATCGGCATGGCACCATTTGAGGCATTGTACGGGAGGCCGTGTAGATCTCCATCTTGTTGGGCGGAGCCCAAGGATGTGGCATCGATTGGGCCATAAATTGTGGTAGATCACACAGAGAAGATACGCCAGATCCGTTTGAGATTGAAGGGTGCGTAGGAGAGACAAAAAAAGTATTATGACTTGTATCACGAGGAGTTAGAATACCAGGTAGGGGACTTTGTATATCTGAAAGTATCTCCAATGAAGGGGGCACAAGAGGTTTGGGATCAAGGGGAAACTTGTGCCGAGGTTCATTGGTCTGTTCAGAGTGGTGAAACGGGTAGGCAGGGTCGCGTACGAGCTAGAGTTACCACCTCCGATGTCAGGGATTCATCTTGTCCTTCACATATCGATGTTGCGACTGGATAGGTCCAAGGAGGGCAAACGACCTACAGTAGATTTGAGCTAGATAGACCTAAGAGAGAATGTTACATACGACGAACAGCTTATCCAGATTGTAGACCGTAAGGTCAAGACCCTGAGGAACAAGGAGATCCTATCATTCCTCGTCAAGTGGCAGCACCACGGGGACGAGGAGCTGACGTGGGAGCTGGAGTCATATATGCGCGAGTATTTCCTCTACATCTTCTGAGTTCGGTAAGTCTTTCCTTTAATTTCGTTTAAATTTCGAGGACGAAATTCTAGTTAGTTGGGAGGACTGTAACGACCCTAAAAATGTAACTCGTGCCAAATGTCAATACATGTGATATGTGGGCCCACGCCGTGGTACAGTCATCAATTCTTGGACGTCGATGCCGAGGTATGTTAGTTTTGTATGTTGTTTGTATTATATTATATTTCATTTGTGCAATTTCAAGTTTAACGGGTAAAGGCATTGTGTACGAGCGTTGGTAGTCCGGGGAACAAATTTAATTAGAAACACTGAGAAAAATATTAAATAAATAATAATTAAAAGGGTGTAAAGTCCGTTTGTTACGTCGGTACGTCTGTGGTGATGTGACGAACAAAGTTAGCGTTATGAGTCGGGTGCGAGAATACCCGAGGGAAGCTTTGAGTGTTGTTTGAAATGGATGAGATCAAAAGACCAAAAGTCAACTAAGTCACCCAATTGAGTTATCAAAGTTAGTAGGTAAAATTGTGAAAAGACCAAAGGGTAATAAAGTTGTGAAGGGTATGGATAAGGGTGAGGGGTATTTTGGTCATTTGACCAAAATGCCCAAATATCAACACACCACCGTTACACATTCTCCAATTTGGAGAAGAAGAGGAATCGACAGAGAAGGGGAAACCAAGGAGAGGAGAGCGGCGTTTCGCGGAGAGCGTGGACGCATCGTTGAGGCTAAATCCAGGTAAGAAGTTATTGATTTCGTTGTGGGTGTTGTCGTTGTGGTTGTTTTCGAGATTTGTTGTCGAGGTTGTTGTTGAGGGGATGGTAGATTTAAATAGTGAAAATGGTGGTGATGATGATGGTGAAGTGAGTGTTGATTGTTATTGTGTTGTTGTTGTGATATATCAAAAAAAAAGTTTATGTTGCTTGCTGGAACACTTGTTGTTCCAGCAAGCAACAACAAATGAGGAAGATGAAGAGAGAACCGGGCCAGGTCAAAGTAACCCGACCCGTTTTGGGTTGGGTTGACCGGTCAGACCAAGTTTGCCCCGGGTGGACCAGGTTTGACCCGGTCAGACCCGGTTGGACCAGGCTTAACCCGGTCAGACCCAGTTTGACCGAGTTTGACTCGATCAAACCCGGTTTGACCGGTCAGACCTGGTCAAGCCGGTCCTGACCCGACCCGCGACCCACCCACGTATTATTATATTAATAAAACTTATTTATTTTGATTAAATATATTAAAATTGATTTTAATTGAAATAAATTCCAGAAAATAGAAAAAATTCAGGAAAAATGTTAGAAAATTATATTTTGAACAAATAAAGAGAAATTTGGTAATTTCTAAGAAAAGTGAAATATTCAAAATTTTTGCGGGACGTTATGTCGGGGTTTTTACTTTGGAAAACGTGAAATTTGGCAAAAATAGCTAGAAATTTATAAAAACCATAAAAAAATTAAGAAAATTGATATAAATTACATTATCAGGATTATTGTACACACGGGGACCGTAAGGGGCGTGTCGGAGTCCGTGTTAGTGCGAATTAGCTTGGATCGAGGTAAGTAAACCAGTGAGGAACACTACAGTTATTTCTTGAGCTTTTAATTATTTATTGATATTGTTTCGATACTATCTTGTCATTCCATTCCTTTTGAGTTGTCCTAAGGCAAGTGTGTCAAGCGTGATCCTTGCAAAATTCTGGGCTCCCGGTGTATTATACCGGAGTTTACGGCTGGGGATACATGATTAGTTGTAATGACATGTACGGGGTGAGAGTTCTCCACCAGATTGTTGGGGACTCTACACTCGCGTAGGGGTCTTAGAGGAGATTCTGTCCTTGACTCCTAGCCTTTGAGGAGATTTTGTTCTCGACTTAATGACTTTAATTGGTCGGGACAACTTGTGCCTTTCCCTTGTATTTCGGGACACTCAATTTCGATTGCTTATTTATTTATTCACAGTTTTTATATATTCATGCGCTCCCTGTCCTTTTCTTTCCATCGGCATGAATTGACTGTTCATTTATTAAATTCGAAATACTGTATTTATTGTTGTTCCTGCTTGGCGATACTTACCTGGGCTCGTCATTCTTGTGTTTGACCGAGTGCAGATTCGCAGTCCGGCAAAGGAAAGGTCGTGCAGTTAGGCGATACACTTTAAGCGGCCCTCCTCTGCTGAGATAGGTGACTTTTTGATTGTTATAGTTACTTATATTATTTTTTTGTATATGGGGTTATGGGTTGAAAGATTCTTGAATATTATGACTTCGATGATACTCTCTTCGCTATACATGATATGTATGATATACGGGGTTCCTACACCCTAAGTTTTTGTCCTAACTTAGAGCTTTCGAAGTTAATTGATTAGTTGAGATTAATTGCTTTCGCTTATTACTTTGATAACGAGCTAATTAATTGACTTCACTTTCAAATGATTAACAAATGATTGAATGGTAAAGATAGGCTCACTGGCCCCGCGCGACTCAGCGAGATTGGCTCGGGGTTCGCGCGGGCCCAGGCTGGGCGGCGCCTGATTCTAGGGTTGTGGAATTTGGGGCCGTCACATAATGCATATAAATATCACAGTTAACTGAATTAGATAGACTGACACAGGCTAAGTCGAGATGATCTACATCCGGTCGGTGGTGAGAAATATCAACCAGCCTTTTCCACTATCGTATGGAGATACTCTCGACATTGTAAATTTTGAATATGTATATGTATATATATATATAAAACTTGCCGACAACCCCGTAGTTCAAGCTACATGATGCCACCCAAGTAATAGTGGTGAGTGCCGAAAATCCCGAGGTTCAGTGACCCCGTGAATCCACCCATCTCTCGTGCAATGGACACTAGATAATCTCCAACTTTTGTTTCATGAATTTTCATTTCTAAGGTTTTACGATATCAACAATAAGTTAGGCTACAAAGCCCCAAAGGAAATGGAATACGAACCAATTACCACAGTAACCCTAGTGCATGCATTTCTAACATCAATTATAACATAATTCACAACAAAATATGGCATATCAGGAAATGAGTCAATGAAACTATCACAAGACATCATGCTATTACAACATTCAACTTGAATAGAGCAAGGAAAGCATGATGGTAGATTTCTAACAGTAAGTCATCAAATTGACTGAAAAGAGAATTAATATGAACGAAATAAAGTAGAGAGTTCCCATAGTTTCACTTACAAGTCACAGGATAGCTATGGCTATCCGGCCTCGCGACACTCCGACTAGTGCTCTCGAATTCCCGTAACACCCCTAGGTCCCTGAAAGATTATTTCATATCATTTATTTATTTATTAATATTTTATTTCATAGATATATCTTATGTATATATATACATATATGTGTATATGTATATATACATACATGTGTATTTGTATATATATATATGTATATGTATATGTATATATAAATATATTTTTTTATTTATCTATTTATTTATTTATTATTATTAGTATTATTTATTTATTATTTATTTATTTTATTTTGGGGGGGTTTGGACCCCTTGACTGGGTCTGACTCGATCCAACTGGGTTTGACCCGGTCAAGCTGGGTCTGACCCGATTGGGGACGCACGCACGCACACGCTTGCGTGCGTCTCCCTCCCCTAATTTTGTTGATGCAGAGACGCTGCTATTGCAGCGTCTCTTCCTGAACATTATTTTTTTTATTTTTTTATTTTTTATTTATTTCTTTCTTCCTCAACTTCTTCAATCCATCAACACAACAACAACATCACATTAACACCATAACATTAATAATCCACCATTAACACATTGATTTCAAAATCAATCAACTTCATCAACATCACCATTAATGTCTACAACAACAATGACAACATCAACAACAAAAGACTCACCTTGCCAATGTCGCCGTCGTCTCGATCTCCTTCGCTGACCTCTCTTTTTCTCTCCCAGGTTTCTTCTTCTCCTTCTTCTTCTTCTTCTTCTTCTTCATCCTCCTCATCTCTTTGTGTGCGGCGGTAATGTTTTCGTTGGTGTTTTGGGGGTCAAATTACCATTTTACCCCTCCAACCCTATCCTTTTCTATATAAGCCAATGCCCCTTATTGTCATTTCTCAAATCTTTTTTTTTTTTTTCTGATTTTTTTAAATGTATATATTTATATCATATATATATATATATATATGTCCAATTCAATTTAATTAATTTATGACCATAGGCTATGATCTAATGTGCATTAATTTAATTACATTGTGTTTTACTAAATTTAAACTTACCGCAAATCTCTCTACTTGGTACCTCGACTCGCGCGCAACTCGAGGCGTGTCCCCGACCACGTCTCGACGCCGATAGCTGCAAGTACTGACTTAGTTAGCCTATACACATACATAACATTAGGAATACATCAATACAAACATAAAATTTACCTCGAACACATTCCTCGGTCTGTGTGCGTATCTCATGCGGGCCCTACGTCACGGGTTGGTGATCCTGATTAAGAAATTAATCAAGATTAACAAAATTTGGGCTATGACAGGTTTTCAAAGATAGTCATGAGGTCAGGTTATCACTAGCGCAGGATTAGGGCTAAAGATTGGAAGAAGATTGCGTTTAGTACGAGATACGATCATTATCAGTTTATGGTCATGTCGTTTAGTTTGACTAACACACCAACTATGTTTATGGATGTCATGCACAGAGTACTGAGGACTTATCTGGATAAATTTGTGATTGTGTTCATTGATGATATCCTCATAGTTCTACTGACTATGAGGGACCACCGGTTGTATGCCAAGTTCAGTAAGTGTGAGTTTTAGCTTCTAAAGGTTAGATTTTTGGGGCACGTGGTTGGAGCTAGCGGTGTTTCTGTTGATCCTACAAAGATTAGAGTAGTGATTGACTGGCCTATTCCGACTACAGTGACAAAGATTCGCAGTTTTCTGAGATTAGCTGGGTATTATCGCCATTTTATGCAGGATTTTTCTAATATTACTACACCGATGACTCGACTGACTCAGAAGAATGTGAAGTTTGACTGGGATGAAAGTTGTGATCATACATTCTCTACTCTCAAGGAGAAGCTGATGACTGCACCTGTTCTTGCATTGCCTAAGACAGGTAAGGACTTGGTGGTTTATACTGATGCGTCAAAGGTTGGGCTAGGTTGTGTTCTGATGTAGGGGGAAAGGTAATTGCATATGCATCTTGACAGCTCAAATCATTAGAAGAATTATCCGATGCATGATTTAGAGTTGGTTGTTATGGTGTTTGCGTTGACAATTTAAAGATATTACCTGTATGGTGTGAGGTTTGATTTTCATTGATCACAAGAGCTTGAAGTACTTATTCTCTCAGAAGGAGTTGAATTTGAGACAGAGACGTTGGTTAGAATTCCTGAAGGATTATGACTTTTCGCTTGAGTATCATCCTGGGAAGGCCAACGTAGTTTCTGATGCTTTGAGCAGTAGAGGATCTAATATTGATGTGGTTATGTGTCATATGACTCACGAGTATGCGTTACTTGAGGTAGCCGAGATTATGAGTTCAGTTGATATACTGGCTACTACCAGGACATAGATTTATGGTCAGATAAGTGTGCATACTATTTCACTTCAGGTGGTTCTTGAGGGACAACAGACTGATGAGTTGTATCAATAGTTTAGTATGATGGCAGATAGTTCAGATTATCCAAACTGGAGTCGTTCAACAAACGCATGTTTAAGATATCGAGGGCGACTATGGATTCTATTGATGGCTAATTTGTGCATTAAGATACTTCAGGAGGCTCACTGTTCGCGTTTTTCTGTTCATCCTGGGCGGACCAAGATGTATGCTGATATGTGATGTCTCTTCTAGTGGCCGGGGATGAAAGCCAATGTTTCGAAGTTTATACGAGTGTGTGAGATATGCCAACGTGTAAAGGATGAACATAGGCCACCTGGAGGTTTGCTGCAGCCTCTTCCTATTCCACAGTGGAAGTAGGAGCACATTGCTATAGATTTTTTCGGTGGTTTGCCTCTGTCTCCTCGCGGACATGACAATATTTGGGTAATCATGGATAGACTAACGAAATCTACACATTTTATACTGGTATCCACTACACATAGAGTTGACAGATTGAGCATTCTCTATAAGCGTGAGATGGTCAGATTGTACGAAGTTTCCTTGTCGATCGTGTCAGAGAGAGGACCACAATTCACTTCGTTGTTATGGCAGAGCATGCAGGCTTAGTTTGACACCAGACTTGATTTGAGTACAGTGTACCATCCATAAACAGAAAAGTAATCCGATAGACTGATTTAGGTGTTAGAAGACATGCTCAGGATGTGTATACTGGAGTACGGATGACCTTGGGAAGAACACCTTCATTTATGTGAGTTTGAATACAACAACAGTTTCCAAGTTAGTATTGGCATGGCACCGTTCGAGGCGTTGTATGGCTGACCTTGTAGATCACCATCGTGTTGGGTGGAGCCTGAGGATGCAGTGAATGTTGGGCAGGATATTGTTGTTGATTAAACTGAGAAGGTACGACAGATTCGACAACGACTGAAAGGGTGCTCTGGAAAGACAGAAAAAGTATTATGACAAGTATCATGACGAGCTACAGTTCGATGAGGGAGCTTATGTCTATTTGAAGGTTTCGCCTCTGAAGGGTCACAAGAGCTTCGGAATCAAAGGAAAGCTTGCGCCAAGGTTTATTGGTCCATTTGGGATTGTGAAGAGAGTCGGCAAGGTTGCTTTTGAGTTGGACTTATCGCCTCAGCTCGCCGGAGTTCATCCAGTTTTCCATATCTCCATATCTCTATGCTTCGACTAGCCAAGTCAAGCGAAGGATGGCAACTGACAGTATACTCGAGTTAGTTTGACTTATATGATGATATCATCTTTGAGGAGCAGCCGATTCAGATTGTGGACAGGAAGGTCAAGATACTGAGGAACAAGGAGATACCTTCAGTACTCATTAGGTGGCAGTACCACGGAGATGAGCAGTTGACCTAGGAAGAGATACCTTCAGTACTCATTAGGTAGCAGTACCACGGAGATGAGCAGTTGACCTAGGAGTTAGAATCCAATATGCAAGATTGATTTCCTCATTTGTTCTGATTATGACAAGTCGTTACTTTAAGTTAATTATAAGTTTAATTTCGAGGACGAAATTCTCATAAGTTGGGAAGACCGTGATGACCCTCAAATTTAATTGGTGACACGTGTCGTGTTTCAGGACCGTGATCTGACAGTCATAACTTATCATATTGCCTAAGCCTCGGGAGTCGACACTGAGGTATATTTTATTTTTTTGTGATTTTTGTATGTTTATTTATACCCGAATGTGAACTCTGTATGTCCTAGTGCGTGGTTTTGATTGTTTATCACTACGGATTTATGTGTGAGATTTCACCTAAGAAGAACGAGAATTTTCAAGAAATAATAAATAAATAAATAAATAATGTGTGAATACGTTGTTGTGTCCGAAAACGGACGACGTGCGAGTCATGAGGTAGCATGGGCCCAATAATGCGAGTGTTATATGAGAATTGGTTAAGTTGTGAGTTGGAGTTATGGATTGGAGTCATAGTGGTTAGCTGGATTGAAGAGAGACCACAAGATATGCCTCGGGATACGTAAGTTGGAGATGATGATGAGGGTGTGACGACCCCAATTTTCCCATACAATTGGGTACGCCCGGCCTAGACCTGTACAATCCCCGAGTCATCACTCGGCAACCTGACGAGCCTAGTCAGCCTTCAACTTAATCAATTTAGTTATTTATGAAAGAGTTATTTCAAAAATAAACAGCGGAAGACTAAAACAATTATAATAAAGGGGAAAATAACTCATTCAAGGGAAGTAGAGGAATTCTAAAAGTGTGGAAAACCCCGGGTATTCATGTACAATTCGATAGGTAAATATACATGATACCAGTCTCACAAAAGAAATACCAAGTTCAATAATCCCAACAATGTAAATATAAAACGATATACACATCAGCAAAAGCATAAACACCTATTTAAAGAGTCTCTCTGGTGTCGCTGCTAATCCTCACAGTAGATCACCTAGGCAGGGTCCCTTGCCCTTGCTGCTCTCCGCCCTATCTGCACCCACCGTCACAAACTAGACGGTGAGTAACTGAATAAAATCGAATGTAATACCAGAAGAAGACAACAGTAATTCATGATAATACAAGTAACGCAGTCTAAATATCATGCAGTAATAAAAAGACAGGAATTTAAATAAACAAGGTGCATGATAAACAGACTAATACATGTCAATCGAAAGTCAAGTGTGTTCCAAGGAATCAAAAGAGGCCCATAAGTGGTCTAAATCATAGCATAACGGCGAAGACCTCGCGAGATCTTCCCGAGCATCGACACAAGCGAAGGCACAGCTATGACTGGAAAGGACTCAAACCCATCCACCCAGTACTCGGTGTCACACGGTCACTAAGGGTGGTCACACACTCGTGCGCACGAGTGCCCGCGTTTTATCCCTCTAGTGCAGGTCCTAGTACTTTCGAGACGAAACACTTACGCCGGAAAACACACAACAAGAAATGGAATGGAATACCAATAGTAGAGCATAACAAGACTGAATAAATGATAATGAATCGCATGGCATTTTCTTACTGGCTTACAAACGTACAAATGCTTGTGGCAAATGTACTTACCTGAACTATCGCAACCCGCGAAACAAACTCTCGTTCCTAACGGGTATTCCCAAGTTTTCCGCTACCTAACAAGGTAGGAAATTCTAATTAGTGGGTCGATTCATTACTAAACCTAGGTTGAATACCTTAATGTTTTCCCCAATGTTTTGATGATTCGAACGACTCGATGCAAACCGACTGAAAAATCAAATGAAACACAACTCTTTTAGATTTTTGAAAACCACACCATAACTCAAAATAACCATGTATTCGAACACTCAATACACATCTATACTAAACAAATACCCGACCCTTGTATATTCTCACGTATGCATGAATTCGAATCACCAAATCATGTATTCATGCCATGAGTTTTGAAATGAAATAAACTCAACACAAAATAATGAAATCCCGATGACAAAAACACATGAAATAACACATTCACGTTTAACAAAGTTTAAGCAAAATGGATAAACGCCTTTTCTCCTTGAGATCTTTCTCCCTAAATAAGAATAATGTATAGCCTAAATTTGGCAACAAAATATACAATTAATATAATTGACTATACAATTAATGTAATTGACTATTGCTCTTAATTCCTTAATTAGTGTCATAAATCAATGCCATTAATATCGTTTACTACCGCGAGGAAACCATGCATGAGCACGCAACTCCAACATAAATTCGTTCTCACACACGACGTGCTATTAATTCAAGTGATTTCAATAGAACATTCAACCTAGATTGATAAAACCTTGACTGAAAACTCAACACCAACGTCATCAGCAAACAATGATCGAAACACGAAACCACGCAACATTGATAAGAAATTATGACAAATCCGATCATTTACTCAAAAATTAAATCAATAAACTATACAACGGAATCACATGACATGACGACACGAATAAAAAAATCCTCGATACGATGAATACATTTCCACTTTCATAGATTATTTTTTTTAACATAAACTTTTCTTCTCTTTCTTCTTTTCTCTTCTTTTTTTATATGGTACACCCCATCATGCACCCCATGTACACCAACCCACCACCAAACCGTCATGCATACACCCAAAATAATTACAAAAATCCACCTAAAATCATGAACACATGAACCTGAGAGACAAGAGAGGAGGAGAGGTTCACCTAGGGTGAGACGTGGAGTCTCTGAGGGCGAGGGAGGTGGCAGCAGTGACGTGAAGCCGAGAAGAGGAGGGGAGATGTGAGGCCGAAAAGAGGGAGAGATCCGAGAGAGAGAGCAACGAGAGTGAGAGAGGAGAGATCGTGAGTGAGAGAGAGATCGCGTGGCCAAGAGAGAGAGGTGGAGAGGCCGAGAGTGAAGGAGATGGATAGCCGAGATGAAGAGAAGGAGGAGAGGAACGAAATGAGAGAGATGAGGGGGCGGCAGTAGAGGGGTAGGATTAGGGTTTTGTTTTCAACAACCTATATATATATATATATGTAACAATGTGTATTTACCCTTTTGCCCCTTTAAGTTACTTTTTACCTAACTCAAACAATTGCCCTTATGGGCTTTGACCACATCATCTCATCTTAACATATATACACATCTCAATGCAAATCTCATGGCCCTCCTTATTATGATGTGTCACTTTAACAGTTTCTATTCCATAGCCCGCATGTTGCAAGATTATCCGACTCCCACATTGATCTTACGTTTCCTTGGTCCGTATTTCTCCGTAAATTGGTTCGCCGCGCCCATTTTCTCGTCACATCCCATTAACTAATTAATTAAATTAATTAAAAATTCATTTATTTGTACTTTTTACTTGTTTTTCTACCCCGTTTAAATAGTCAAAACCTCACTCAATTAAATATCACCCGAACGGCTCGAAACCCGTAAAATACTACAATACTAATACACACAATCAAAGAATCATAAAATCACTTCGGTGTCGACTCCCGAAGTTCGAAATACTGTTCAGTATTCACGTAGCCGGGTCACAATCTTGACAAGTGTAACACAAGTCAGTTAAAAAAATTTGGGGTTGTTACAGAGGGGGTATATAAACGATCACCTTTTCTCTCTCCTCTCTTTTTTCTTTTTCTCTAATCTAAACGAAAGATTTGGGATGTTGGGTTTCGGTGGTTTTGAGGTTGGACTCACGACGAGGATCGACCAAAAACGTGAAATAAAGTGAGATCTCAACACTTTTCGTGATTTCCTATGTTTAGTCACTAATTTTGTGGGTTTTCGTCACGGTGAATTCGAAAGATATTTTGAGGTTTTGGTTTTATGATTTTAGGTGACGGTATTGTGATAAATTGGTTGATCAAGTGTGGTTTTGAAAATTGTTTTGATGATTTGAAGGATTTTGGATTTTTTTTGGGATTTTTGAAGATTTTTGGTTTAATTTACGAATTGGGTTTTTGTCAGGGTTTCAACACAAAACGAAAGTTGTTTTGGATAGTTTTGGACGTTCCTAAGAGTTTGGGATAGGATCAAAACGCGGCGACGCAAGCCAGGATTCCGAAAAACCCCAGAAATATGTTCAGGGTGTCACGCTGCGAGGGACGTTATGGAGAGTTTTTCCCACTGCGTCGATCACAACATGCAAACCAGTAACGAATGGGGATTCGACGCTTTAGATGACGTCGTGGGCCAAAACCCTGGCGGTGACACCTATGACGTCTAGAATACTAAAAACACGAAGATTTGAAATAATTTTCAAAACTATTTGGAAACTTTGGGGGTTTGTTTAGGGTCACGGAATAACTCTAATTCAACCAAATTGCGTTTAAATGATTGCTAGGATTTAGGAGAGCAAATTGAACGAGTTAGACATTCGCAAGGATTAGCATTTTGCGCGATTGGTTTAAGGTACGTTAGTAAGCCAGTAAGGAGGTGCATAGTAATTTATTTTCCATTATTGTTGTTTCTATTGAATTGAGCCATTGTTGGAATTCCATTCTTATATTCCTTGGTTGAGTGTCTTTGCCGTAAGTGTGTCATGAAGATACTCCTGGATTCATATTAGCTGGGCTAACGTGAACACTTCTGCAGAGGTTTTGTTCACCCACTTAATATTGAGTTTTACCCCGAGTACTAAATTGTTAGACTTGTTCTGGATGTGGTTTTGGAATTAGTTGTGGCTATTAACCACTTATGGGCCTCTTTTGACTCGATAGACACTCAAATATCGTTTTTATACTTGTCAGTCTGTTTATCATGTAATTTGTGTTATTTTCTGCCTCCATACTGCATGATTCTTAGATTACTTTATTAGTTATTTATGAATTACTATTTATGTTCTTCTGGCTATAGTTTCAATATTATCACGTACTTACCATCTAGTTTGTGACGGTCGGTGTAGATAGGGCTGAGACGAGTAAGGGTAAGGAGCCGATGCTAGGCGACTTCCTATGAGGATTCTCGAATCAGTTCTTTCCTTACTCCACTGTAAGTGTTGCCTTTTTTATTTGTAACTATTGTATATTATGTTTTTGAATATACTAGGATACATTTTGAGATTAAGTGACTAGGAATATTATGTATTATCATATTGTCATATTTGTCACCAGATTTACATGTTTATCCATTCTCAGGGTTTCCATATTATAAGTTGTTTTCCTGATTTCCTCTTTATTGAGTTATTTAGTTAATTATAGTTGATTTCCGTTGTGAATTACCTGATGAGAATATAATTGAATAACACACTTATTAAATTGATAAATAAATGATAAAATTAGGATTTGAGGCTGACTAGGATGTGTTAACTTCACGAGTGTAGACTCGAGGGTCCACGTAGGTTTATGTCGGGCGAAATCCAATTTTATGGAGAACTGGGGCAGTCACAGTAAACAATTTGTAGGATAGGATCTAGAAGTGGAAGGGGCCCCCAACGAGTCAAATCATTTTTTGGCTGATGAATCATCGTACATAGGCAACGAATATGGTTTGCGCAATCGAGGCATTGAAGTTAGTAGTCTTTGTCCTAGGTGTGAGGAGGTAGATGAGACTATTTTGCATACTTTCAGATACTGCAAGTTCTCTTAAGGTATTTAGGAATCTCTGCTTCGTTTGGCGGATTGAGATCGATTCTTTAGGTTAGATCATAAAGGTTGGATGGTAGCTGTGACGGTCCCAGTTCCCTATAAAACTAGGTCCCGCCCGGCCTAGACCTACGTAGACACCCAAGACCATATTTGTGAAGTCAGCACATGCCTAGTCAACCTCAAACCTTCCTTTTATCGTTAATTTAACAATTTAAAAGTTAAGTTATTAAATTATAAGTAGCAAATACACAAAAATGTCACCTATATCAGGAGAGGAGGGACGCTCAAAGTATATCGTCTAACTGCACGGCCTTCCCTTTGCTGGACTGCAGATCTGCACTCGGTCAAACACAAGAATGATGAGCCCAACTAAGTAACGCCAAGAAGGAACAACAATAAATACAACATTTCGAATTAAATAAATGAACAACCAATTCATATATATATATATAGAAAGAAAAGGACACGGAGTGCATGAATATATAAAGACTGTGAATAAATACATAAGCAATCAAAATTGAGTGTCTCGAAATACAAGGGAAAGACACAAGTGGTCTCGACCAATCAAAGTCATTAAACCGAGGGCAAATCTCCTCAAAGGCTAGGAGTCGAGGACAAAATCTCCTTTAAGACCCCTACGCGAATGCAGAGTCCCCAACAATCTGGTGGAGAACTCTCAACCCGTACATGTCATTACAACCAATTACGTATCCTCAGCCGTAAACTCCAGTATAATACACCGCGAGCTCGAAATTCTGCAAGGATCACACTTGACACACTTGCCTTAGGACAACTCATATGAATAGAATAACAAGAAGGTATTGAAACAATATCAATAAATAATTCAAAGCTCAAGAAATAACTGTAGTGTTCCTCACTGGTTTACTTACCTCGATCCAAGCTAATTCGCGACAACATGGACTCTGACACGCCCTTATGATCCCCGTGTGTACAATAATCCTGATAATGCAATTTATATCAATTTCCTTAATTTCCTATGATTTTTCTAAATTTCTAACTATTTTTTCCATTTTCATGTTTTTCAAGGCAAAAACCTCGACATAACGTCTCGCAAGAACCCCGAATACTTCAATTTTCATAGAAATTCATAAATTTCTCTTTATTTGATGAAAATATAATTTTCTATAATTTTTCAGAATTTTTCCTAAATTTCTCCCTATTTTTCTGGAATTTATTTCAATTAAAATCCTTTTTAATATATTTAATTGAAATAAATAATTATTTATTAATATAATAATAGGTGAGTGGGTCCCGGGTCGGGTCTGGACCACCCTGACCGGGTCAAACCAGGACCGGGTCCAACCTAACCGGGTCGGGTCACCTTAACCCGACCCGTTTCTTTCTTCTTGTTCGTTGAAACGAACAGAGAGCAAGTTCTCTGTTTGTTCCAACCGAACAACAAATTTTTTTTTTAAAAAAAACAACAATACAATAACAATCAACACACACATCACCACCATCATCAACATCTCATTTTCACCATTTAAATCCACTTTCATCAAATTCACCAATAAATTCAAAACTTTATATCCATAACTTAAATTGATGAAAATCAAATGGACAACTAAGATCTTACTTCAAATGTGGTGTTTGATGCTTTCAATCTTCACAAGATCACCCAAATCTCTCTCCTTCTCTCTCTCTTTCTTTCGGTGGAATGATGAAGAAATGGTGAGGGCGCTAGCGTGTTGGTGTTTTTTAGGGGGTTTGGTCAAATGACCAAAATACCCTCCACCCCTATCCATACTCTTTACAAATTTAAATGTCCTTTTTGTTCATTTTGCAGTCACCTCCACCAACTTTAATGACTCAAATAGGTGACTCTTTGTTGACTTTGGTCTTTTGATCTCATCCATTTCAAACAACACTTAAAGCTTCCCTCAGGTATTCCCGCACCCGACTCATACGCCAACACCCTTACACGGTAGAAATTTGAAATTTCTTAATTATAATACCATATAATACAAATACTATGCACATATAACATACCTTGGTGTCGATGCCCGAGAATTTGCTAATGCTGATTGTGTCACCACGGAGGGCCCACGTATATCTAGATATACACACGTGACACCACATTAAATTTTTTTTGGGTCGTTACAACTACTAAATGGAAATCACGAAAAATAGATAATCTATCATGTGGAAACCTCGAGAAATGGATAAATACATGCATGTCTAGTGATTAAAGCTAAACAAAACGATCATACATGATATCAATAGTCTCTCAATGTGATGGCCCTAGTTCCCCATAAAATTGAATCCCGTCCGGCCTAAACCTACGTGGACTCCCGAGTCCTTACTCGCGAAGTCTACGCATTCTAGTCAGCCTCAAATCCTCAAGTACATCGTTACATTATTAATTTAATGTGAAAGTTAAAGGATTATAAAGTTATCAGAAAATTTGCAACGGAAATTACTATAATCAACTATAACTAATAATGGAAATCATGACAAATAGATAACCTATCATGTGGAAACCTTGATAAATGAATAAATACATGCATGTCTGGTGATCAAGGCTAAACAAAACGATCATACATGATATCCATAATTTCTCAATCCCCGATACATGTTCCAGTGTATACAAAACGTATAATACAGTAATCACAGTAAAAAACAAAAAAAAGCCAACTGTAAGGAAAAGAAATAATCGTTCCGAGAGTCTTCAGGATATCACCTAACATTAGCTCCTTCCCTTTGCTCATCTCTGCTCCATCTCTATCTGCACCGCTGTCACAAACTAGACGGTGAGTGCATGAAAAATAGAAAGTAATACCAGAAGAAACTAAACAATAATTCAAGATTTTTGAAATAAATAGTCTAAATATCATGCGTTATAGGCATAAAATGTAACAAATAGCATGATAAACAGACCGACAAGCTGAACAACGAAGTTTGAGTGTCCACAGAATCAAATAAGGCCCATAAGTGGTCAATATTAATGCAATACCACAACACCACATTTATAGTCACAACAGTGACCAACGAACTATAGACACCGCAATGCCCAAACAATCCAGTACTCAGGGTATAACTCGCTATCAGTGGGGTGGGACAACACAACTGCAGAAGTGTTCACGCATTATGTAACGACCCGAATTCTACCTGACCCGAATCGAGGGTAATTTAGTGATTTTTAATACTAAATGTGTGCAAGTGAGATTTTTGAATTATTTAAGTGTGAAAAATATAGCTTAGGCTAAATAAATGTTGGGCCTAACAAAAGTCAAGTAGATGTAAATGATTTGGAGGCCCATAAGGGTACTTTGGTAAAATAAACAAGGTTGTATATAACCCTACTCTAAAACCCTAACTATCTAAGTCTTGTTAAGAGAGGTATATGTTCTCTTATATATCATTTTTCTCAAATTTTATTAAGATTTTTGGGTAGGGAATGGGGTTAACAAGGCCAAGGTGGTGGTAGTGGCATGATAAAGGTAAGGGCGACGGCCTCACTACAGCCGCCGCTGTTGTGGGCATTGGGGTCCTCACAAGGGAGCCCCATTTTCGCCGAAGGGGGGTAGGAGACCCACTAGGAGGCTCCTCCTCCCCCACCCTATATGAACCATGGAGAGGGGAGGGAAGGGGTGGTTTGCCACCCTTCTTCCTCCTCGACGGGCGGCTGGACAGGGAAACCGGTAGCCCACTGGCCAGCCGCGGGGACCCCCTGGCATAGTTAGCATTGGAGGCAGAGGGGCCAATAGAGGGGAGCTTAAGTTCCCCTCCACGACCCCAAAAAGGGGGAGCACGGGCTCCCCTTCAGTTCGGTCAACTGGTTACTAGCTGAACGGGGACTAAAATGTCCCTGCAATAGTAAAATGAGGGGCAAAAATGTCCCAGCCCATCTACGGCTTCTTCGGGGGCGCACACGCGCCCTCCGTGGGACTCGACGATGGGTCCAACCCTCGAAAATGCGACATCGAGACCCCGACAAGAGTTTCAGATGACACAAAATTGCAGGACCCGCACTAAAGGGTCCATAAAAGTAAATGAGTTAAAGAATTAATGACTTTGTAATAGAATATGCATTGACATGTTGTATGAATTGTCTTAGTGACACGCGGCAGTTCACATCGAGCCCCGGGTGCACAAGGAGTGGTCTTAGGCGCGCCGAGTGCAGGTAAGTGGGGAGCTTGCTCAGTTATCAAATATGACATGATTATTAGTTATGTTTAGGATTCATAATTTGAATTAAAGACTTGATATTTTTGGGTTGCGTCGTGGTATTGACTTGAACCTATGTATCTATGGAATGTGAATGCACTGTTTTTCTCATCTATGTTATTCAGGGCCCCAGAATGTTTGTGGAGTTCCACCGAGGGCCTTATTAGCAAGTAAATTAATATGAATACCTCAGAATATTGTGGTACCAACGAGGGTCGTTAACACCCCAGGATATTTGTGGAGTTTATCTGTAATGGCCGTTATTTATTAACGTCGTTATTTTAATTATTCAGATTAGAACGCCAGCTCAGATGACACGTGGAAGCTGTGGAGAGACTAGACCTGAGGCTGACTCAGGTAGCTGATTGATTTTTGATGGTTGACAAATTCTATGATGTATTTTTATATCAATTGTGAGAAAGACATCATAGGTGTGTGTTTATTTTATCTTATCGGGCAAGTTAAGAGCTGGGGTTTATGTTGTGAGGCAGGTCAACGCGGGGTTCGAGAGCTGTGAGACCGGGCGTTGGGGGGTTGATTAGATTAAGTTATTAAGCATGACTAAGGTTGAGGAGTTAATTTAATGGAAAGTTAATATAACCTTGAGAGCTGTGAGACCGGGCGTAGGATCGCCTTGGGGTGTGTGTCGGACGCGAGGCATGGGGTGCTGGGTAGTCGAGAAACTAGTGTGATCTTATTTACAATTTATGGAATTTATTTGAGAGTTTAATAAATTTATAGGAGTTAAATCAAATGATAGCAAAAAGTTACTATAGTTGTAGCTGGAAAATTAGAAATCCTTAGATGGTTCTCGAGATGCACATTTAAGATGGACTGTGTCATGATAAGGTGTTCAAAAGTGGGAGTGACACAAGGTGGTTAGTGACCTTAGGATTATCCTCGGGATTTGTGCACACACTTGATCAAAACCAAGTATATATACATGGTTGATGGGTTAAATGGGTGAGAAAAGAGAGATTGGAATAGAGGGATCGGTGGAGAAGAAGAAGAAGAAGAAGAAGAAGAAGAAGAAGAAGAAGATCATCAGCTAAGGTGAATGGAGTGAATTAAGGTCATCCCTAACAAGATTTAAGGTATGGATTCATTATAAGTGAGTTTTTATGAAATTTTGGTTTGTGGTTGGTAAGTTTAGAAAATTCGAATCTAGAAGAAGTAAACATTGTGTTTTGTTGAGATTCAATATTCATAAGCTTGGTATGACATAGGTTGGATATTTGACCAAGTTTGAGAGAATTTGGAATAGTTTTGCAAATGGGTTTGAAAATGGAAATTTTTGTAAATTGTAAATTTTGATGTTTGATTATGGTAATTCATGTTTAAATGATGTAATTGAGGTTATTGATATGTTATGGAAAGATGGGAATTGAATTTATGGGTTTGTGAGTTGTTTGGAGTTCAAAATTTTAAATTGGAAATTTTCTGGACAGCGAGCAATTAGCGTGCTAATCACGCTGAGTGAAGACGATGATGAACAGTGATGAAGATCAATTAGCGTGCTAATTGTCCACTGGAACTTAAAAATTGGAAAATGAAGAAATGAGCCTAAATAACATTATAAACCCATTAATTGACCTTAAACCCTCACAAATGAATCCCAGGAATCCCAAGACAGTAAAATCGAGTCGGGGAAATTAGTGGAGGATCAGACCGGGGGTATTCGGAGTTTTTTGAGCGCGGATTGAGGTATGTAAAACCCAATCGAACACCACTATTGCATTTACTTGTTTGTTCATTGAGCTTTAATTCTTTGTTAATCTGAGTCTATTATTGATGGGAACGGTGGAGTTCCGACGGGTTTTTCCTTTGGGTGTGTGGGTCGCTTGGGAGAAATTGTGAGTTAGGACACAGTTTACGGGGTCATTGGAGTTGAGTACGACCGGGCCACTGGTTCTAAGTTCATTTCTTATGTTGCTGGTTCACACCCATTTGTTTATGAGTGTTGATATTCATGCATGTTCCATTTGAGCAGTTGACTGCATTATTTTTCTTCTTGACAAGTGCATTATTATTCCACACTATTTATGGGCTTTTATTATGTTTTCCTTAAATTAAATGTCTGGCGGTTTTCCTTGGGATTTTACTTACTGAACTCGTTATCTGGCTTTTGTGATAACTGACTGCAGATCCTGGTACCAACAAGGGTAAGGAGGTTCTTGGCGATTACATCTGACTTACCATCGTCAAGACTTGCTAGTACGTGTGCTGGTATATATATATATATATATTGTTTTGATATTTTGTAGTCTTTTGGGATGGGAAACCTATCATAAATGTACTTGTATATAACATTGTTTCAGTTAATCGCTTATATGCATGTACAGCTTGGGATTCCACTATAGGTAAAACTAATCAGTACTATTTTTGAAGTATTTTGATAGTTTTAATGACTTCAGCTGTAAAATGGTAAATAAATAAACTGAATGGCATGAAATCCAAGAGTGATAGATGAGGTGGAAGGATTAGTGACGTGGCAGGTACTTCTGGAGTATGGGCTGGAGAGGTACCTGTAACGAAATTGGGGCCGCCACATTATCACCGAGGGCTTTACTTGACTAATTGAATTCATAAGTATGTCACGTAGGGACATGAGTTGGAGTTCCTTCTCTTGTACTCTTGAGACATAGGGATGTGCATCGTTGATGGCTTGGACGAACCTATTGTTGATTTGATGGGACAAACGAGAGGGCACATAAGACCTGTATGCTAGCTAGTTGTTTCCATCACCTCGAGAGTAGGAGAATCGGTCACCGGATTCTTGCCAATACCTTATATGCATTGAATGAAAGATCAACTTATCGTATTACTATATTTTATAGTACATAATCTCGCAAAACCCCCCTTATTTGCATGAAAGCTTGAATTTATGTAATGATTTATCAATCTCTTTAATGCTATGCATGATTATTATTGTTACAACTTGATGGCTTATGAATATGTCGTATTTGCTATGAAAGGATGAATTCCTATTTATTTGTGGCTTACAAACCTTATGTCCATGATAGTGCTTGATGGTTCATTATACGTCTATCTTTTATGAAATCTTGCTACCATGCTAATATTCAATGGATCCTTGTTTGTTTTCAAATTCATGTTAGACTTTGCATGCTTATTAGGTATTACTTGCATATTTGATGGTTGAGTGGGTTTTTTCGCATTACTGAGCTCTGTTGGTTCTTTTAGCTCACCTCACTTACATCTCAGGTATCCACGACAGCGGTAGGTTGAGGCAATGGAGAGACGAGCTTGAAGTCTCTTCTTGATGTGAGCCTTTGTTGATATATATTATGTATATTTGATTTTGAAACTATTCAACTTGGGGTTAAAATTAAAATAGATCTTTGGGTAGCTTGAATCCTAGTTACCTTTAGTTGATTCACTTCAGATATTTAATAAACTTATTTAGTTTAAATGAGCATGAACACATGTATAGTTTCTTTAATGTTCTATGAACTTAAATCTATTGGCTTAAGGATATCTCTTTGTATTTATTCAGAAATTATTATCCTTTGTTTAGCCAATGTACTTTCTGCAAGTTTATTTCTTTAGGCGTGTCAGACCGTTATTTGGGCCTGGTTCACGTATCGGGTCTAAGTGGCGGTCTGGGCTGGGCGACCCAACCCTAGATCGGGGGCGGGTCGTCACAGTTGGTATCAGAGCATAGGGATTAGAACCTAGGGAAATGTTAGGTTAAGAAAACCTAAGATGTAGGGCCTTTAAGTTTAAAAGTCGAGTTTAGTAGAACAAATCAGTGGTATGGGACATTGGTTCAAAGTCGACTTAACACGCAATAATGATAAATCCTAGGATGGGATGGGACAAAAGAAATTTGATAAAGATTTAATGTGATGACTATTTACTACTTTGTGTATATAAATATATCGTTAGATCTATAGGTAAATGTCTTTCCTTAAAACGTGAAACCTTGGTTCCACGAGTTGGGAATGACAATTAACGACACAAGAAAGTCGAAGGGAAATCCTTAGAAGATTTCACATGCGCTGTAAGGAAGTCTACAACGATTGCTGCAAGAATGGTTATGATAGAACGACTAAACTTAGATAAAAAATTGTATGATGAGATGCGTTTATACTTAACGATAGAGTGACAAATAAAGACATAAGCAAGAATCGATAGACTTGAAAGGACAATGAGATGCCACGCTAAATACGCAATATGGAATTGTGACGTGGTCACATTTCAGAGAAGTAACTCTAGCGCCGAAAACTCTATTAGGATAATTAAAATTAACGATATCTTGTTGAAAACAGAAGTTAACGATCCTAGTAAAGATGCAAATGAATCTTTGATTTCAAACAATGATAAGCAAGTTAGTCTGGCAAAGAGGCTGAACTTAATTTAAGATATAGAGGACACATATACACTTAAAACTTCTAACTCTCGATTAAAGGTGTGAATCATTGGTCTATAAATTCGATTAGGAAGTTAATAGTATGAATCGAATTTTGTTGTTTCATGTAATTTATTTTCTCGAAGACTAACTCTTTCGACTGTGTTGGACCATGATTTTTGTATTTCGTTGAGTAGGTATTTATCTCATTTTGATGAGATTTTTAAGTAAGCATACCACTTGTCTGTACAAAGTTTTGGAAAGCGTGAAAAATTATAAAAGGAAATAGTTTATTTTCCTTGGTGTTCAAAAGATAAAGCGAATAGACTCATACTCATTTCAAGAATTTGACGTTGTAATTTTGATCCTTACATAAAGAGTTTTACTGAATTTCAAAGTTTTTTATTTGATAAAAATACAACGTATGTTTTGTATCTATGTTACCATTGTGTGTTTGGAACACAAAATTTACTTACCGTTATAGTTTACTTTTGAATTACATCGACTAAATCGATTTGAAAGGGATTTTACGAATTGTTAGAAAATACAAGAAGAATTTCAGATGATTTCTATAAACTAAGCCTAGCTCGGTTTGAAAAGTGGTTTTGATGAAAATTTGACAGTTTAAAAAAAAAGGTTTTGACTCGGATTTGACTTCTCAATTGATTGAATTACAACATTCAAGTTTTTTAATCGAACATATGTAAAAGAAAGTTAAATCTAAATCAGTTATTGATAGGTTGAATATGAAAGATAAGGATTTCAAACTGAAAGTTAACATCAAAACATAAGTACGTGGTGTACGAGATATCGAATGAGAAATTAAAGAATATCTCGAAAACAATTCAATAAGAAAATTTAGTGAATACTAGTACACTTAAAGATAAGCGAGTTACTAAAATTTGAGGAGTACGCGATGGCAGTACCATGATTGAATAATTAAGAAAAGCCTCAAACTGAAAAATATATACGACTCAAATTACTACGACGTGAAGAGTATATTACACAGTTAATGATGTTAAAATGAACTCAAGGATAGGTGAATCATTAAAAATTGGAGATACCCCAATGAAAATAATATTTCTAATGTGATTGGACATCTGAACTAACAACTTTTAAGTCAAAGTAAAACCTAACCTGATTGGTAGGGGACAGTTGAAGGAAAAATGATGTTGAAGAGTCAATGAAGGAAACGATTGTCACATAACCTAAGTCAACAATGACTTGATTCTTAAAATTGGAGATGCTAAAGTAGGATCGACCAATGAAATAAAAAAATGAAAGAGTAATTCGGTGAAGAGAAGAATTGTAAACTCTAGATAGAAAATAAATACTACGAAAGCTTTTCGTAGCCATATAAATTACAAGGGGTACCTTGTTCAAGTACTTAAGATTTTCAATCGAAATGGTGATGTTACGAGGAATCATGTTGATCACTTATGGGAAGTAACTTGGAATACCATGATAAAAGTAAACATTTCATTAAATGCCTGGACTACCAAACCTAATGGTTGAAAAAAGAATAAAGGATCGGACCGACAGGTTGGCAAATAAATTAGGGATCCTAAGTTAGGATCAACTCCCCAATAAAGTGGATATCATGCATTACGCATGAAACAATAATTAGGGATGATAAGAAAATACTCTAAACTAGTAATGAAACATGAATATATGAGTAAAGATAAAATTTCTTAAACTTCACACCATTAATAATTGTTGAACAAAATGTGTACTTTACACTTGGAAGCTTGAAGGCTTAATATAAATCTAAAAGTGAAAGCCCTAATTTGATGGCATAGGAGAAATTGAGGTTGCAACCCAGATGGGTAAGCAATAGATTTGCAAATGGTTATGTGTTAAGGTTATCAACACGTGGAGATAATGCTCGAATAATCAAGGTCGACACTGTAACATGTGACAAGCATAAACAAATTATGTGACATAAAGGTTTGCCTAAGCATGAGGTCATTTTAAATCAATCGCATGAGAAAACAATTGATATTCTTTTTCACAAATCATTGAATTTGGAGAAAAGGAAGAACACTATGAATGGTTTTGTGCTAAGTATAAACAATAAATCATAAGCTAAATAGTGCAAGATAATTCTCAAAATAGGTGTAAATATGAGTTTGAGTGCCCTTGAATTAAAGCTTTAGTAACAAGTCGTACAAGATAAACCTATATGAGTTTTATGTAAACAGATTTGTACTTTATGGTTGAAGTATCCAACAAAACGTATATGTAATGCGATAGTAGTAATGCACGAGTGTAATACATTGAAATATAAGTTTGAGTTATGAACTTGAAATAACTAGATCGTAGTGTGACACAAGTTCTTAATAACCACATCTGGAGCATAGATTATGTAACTCCCAAGAAACGACGTGAATGTCAGGTTTGAAACATGAAAGCTAAATCACCTTCTTTTCTCAGAGAGTGAGGTACTAAACACATTATAAGAGCTAAGAGTTAGCTCAGAAAGATGAGAGGGGACTATTGTATACCAAAAAGGGGTCATAACTAAGTCAACAATGTTTAAAATAGACACCCAGGATCGTGAGAATTGATCAGTGCAAGGATGCAATATGATAGATCTCCTGAAAATCGAGATATAGTGATAAGAGATCTTGGTATGAAATAAAAAAAATGGTGAATGCAATGGAGCGCATTCAGATGAATGCTGAAACCTACTTAGAAATAATGAAGATGTTAAAAATATTCCTCAAGATTTTAAAGGTGGAAGCTTGTTTACATCAATTAACAGTTAAGTGTGACGGAGGAGTTACAAAGTGAATTATAAGTCAAAAGTTGACTTGAATTATGAATCTACAGAAAAGAATTTCGACAAATATATGATAGATAATGATGTAAAAGTGCTACTTCAAGAAGGAATACTATGTATACTATTCAATGAATCCTTGTTTGTTTTCAAATACATGCTAGACTTTGCATGCTTATTAGGTATTACTTGCATATTTGATGGTTGAGCGGGTTTTCCGCATTACTGAGCTCCGTTGGTTCTTTTAGCTCACCCAACTTACATCTCAGGTATCCGCAATAGCGATAGGTTGAGGCAAGGGAAAGAAGAGCTTGAAGTCTCGTCTTGATGTGAGCCTTTGTTGATATATATATGTATATTTGATTTTGAAACTATTCAACTTAAGGTTATAATTAAAATAGATCTTTGGGTAGCTTGAGTCCTAATTACCTTTAGTTGATCCACTTCAGAGATTTAATAAACTTGTTTAGTTTAAATGAGCATGAACCCATGTATAGTTTTTTTTAATGTTCTATGAACTTAAATCTATTGGCTTAAGGATATCTCTTTGTATTTATTCTAAAATTATTATCCTTTGTTTAGCCAATGTGCTTTTCGCAAGTTTATTTTTTTAGGCGTATCAGACCGTTATTCTAAGTGGCGGTCTGGGCCGGGCGACCCGACCCTAGGTCAGGGGTTGGTCGTCACACTTACCCACTCATATGGACCCAAGAGTACATTCACAACACACTTACGCCAATCGATCCACCACCACAATAATACTAGTCATCCCCTGCGTCTTAGTGATCACGCGTTGAACGTGCCAAATATATATCCCGTTGATATATACCGAATCATATAATGGATTTGTAGTAGCGGTAAAGACAGGGTCGAACCACAAGAACCAAGTTATTCCTTTAAGAGGTGCGGAAAGGGAAAATCGGAAGTTTTAAGAGTGAACTAGATTAAGAGAAGACGAGAAAGTTAGCAAGCAAGGATAATAAGTAGAGAAGTAGAGAATTCAGTAAGAAAAATGATCCAAACCATCTACTTCACACGACTATCCTATGACAAATACACTGATCATTGACCTAAATAAAGATAGATTGAATGTCGCGATCTAGTGTAGCTATAGAATCCCGTAAGACGTGAATTCCTCGTTCTCCTATTACCGATAGTTAGGGTAAGACCTCTAATGTAATGACCCTAAAAATGTAACTCGTGTCACGTGTCAGTACAGGTGATATGTGGGTCCACGTCGTGGTACAGTCATCAATTCTCGGACGTCGACTCCGAGGTATGTTAGTTTTGTATGATGGTTGTATTATATTATATTTCATTTGTGCAATTTTAAGTTTTTAAACGGGGAAAGGCGTGTACGAGCATTGGTAGTCTCGGGAACAAATTTAATTAGAAACACTGACAAAAATATTAAATAAATAATAATTAAAAGGTTTTAAAGTCCGTTTATTACGTCGGTGCGTCTGTGGTGACGTGACAAACAAAGTTAGTGTTATGAGTCGGGTACGAGAATATACGAGGGAAACTTTGAGTGTTGTTTGAAATGGATAAGATCAAAAGACCAAAAGTCAACCAGAATCACCTATTGGAGTCATTAAAGTTGGTAGAGGAAATTGTGAAAAGACGAAAAGGGCAATAAAGTTGTAAATGGGATGGATAAGGGTAAGGGGTATTTTGGTCATTTGACCAAAATACCCAATTTTTATCACACCACCGTAACCACAATCACTATTGCCGATCAAAAAAAAATTGGAGAAGAAGAGGAGAGACCAAGGAGAGGAGAGCTGCGATTCGCAGAGAACGTGGACACGACGTCGAGGTGAAATCCAGGTAAGAAGTTATTAATTTCGTTGTTGGTGTTGTCGTTGTAGGTGTTTTCGAATTTGTTGTCGAGGTTGTTGTTGAGGGGATGGTGGATTCAAATGGTGAAAATGGTGGTGATGATGGTGGTTGGGTGATGTGGCTGTTGATTGTTGTTGTATTGTTGTAAATGTTGTTAGAAAAAAAAAATGACGCTGCCGTGTTTGTTGGATTTTCCAGCAAACAAAGCAACGAAGAAGAAGAGAAATCGGGCCAGTTCAAGGTGACCCAACCCGGTTTGGGTCTGACCGGGTCTGACCAGGTGTGACCGGGTCAGACCAGGTTTGACCCGTGTTGACCGGGTCCGACCCGGGTGGACCGGGTTTGACCCGGTCACACCCGGGTGGACCGGGATTGACCTGGTCAGACTCGGTTGGACCGGGTTTGACCCGGTCAAACCCGGTTTGACCAGTCGAGCCGGTCCTGACCCGACCCGCGACCCACCCATATATTATATTAATAAAAATTATTTATTTTGATTAAATATATTAAAATTGGTTTTAATTGAAATAAATTCCAGAAAAATAGGAAAAATTCAGAAAAAAATTTAGAAAATTCCAGAAAATTATATTTTCATCAAATAAAGCGAAATTTGAGAATTTCTAAGAAAAATGAAATATTTGGAAATTTTTGAGACGTTATGTCGGGGTTTTTGCCTTGGAAAACGTGAAATTTGGCAAAAATAGCTAAAATTTTGGAAAAATCATAGGAAATTAAGAAAATTGATATAAATTGCATTATTAGGATTATGAGTCGGGTGCGAGAATACACGAGGGAAACTTTGAGTGTTGTTTGAAATGGATAAGATCAAAAGACCAAAAGTCAACCAAGAGTCACCTATTGGAGTCATTAAAGTTGGTAGAGGAAATTGTGAAAAGACCAAAAGGGCAATAAAATTGTAAATGGGATGGATAAGGGTGAGGGGTATTTTGGTCATTTGACCAAAATACCCAATTTTTATCACACCACCGTCACCACAATCACATTGTCGATTAAAAAAAAATTGGAGAAGAAGAGGAGAGACCCTGGAGAGGAGAGTTGCGATTCGCGGAGAACGTGGATACGACGTCGAGGCAAAATCCAGATAAGAAGTTATTGATTTCGTTGTGGGTGTTGTCGTTGTGGTTGTTTTCGAATTTGTTGTCGAGGTTGTTGTTGAGGGGATGGTGGATTCAAATGGTGAAAATGGTGGTGATGATGGTGGTTGGGTGATGTGGTTGTTGATTGTTGATTGTTGTTGTATTGTTGTTAATGTTGTTAGAAAAAAAAAATGACGCTGCTGTGTTTGCTGGATTTTCCAGCAAACAAAGCAACGAAGAAGAAGAGAAACCGGGCCGGGTCAAGGTGACCCAACCCGGTTTAGGTCAGATCGGGTCTGACCCGATTTGAACGGGTCAGACCAGGTCTGACCCGAGTTGACCGGGTCCGACCCGGGTGGACCGGGATTGACCCGGTCAGACCCGGTTAGACCGGGATTGACCCGGTCAGACCTGGTTAGACCGGGTTTGACCGGTCAAGCCAGTCCTGGCCCGACTCAGCCGGGTCGGGTCAGACCCAACCCGTAACCCACCCATATATTATATTAATAAAAATTATTTATTTTGATTAAATATATTAAAATTGGTTTTAATTAAAATAAATTCCATAAAAATAGGAAAAAATCATAAACAAATTTTAGAAAATTCCAAAAAAATATATTTTCATCAAATAAAGAGAAATTTGAGAATTTCTCAGAAAAATGAAATATTCGGGATTTTTCGAGACGTTATGTTGGTGTTTTTGCCTTGGAAAACGTGAAATTTGGCAAAAATAGCTAAAATTTTGGAAAAATCATCGGAAATTAAGGAGATTGATATAAATTTCATTATCAGGATTATTGTACACACGGAGACCGTAAGGGACGTGTCGAAGTCCGTGTTAGCACGAAATTAGCTTGGATCTAGGTAAGTAAACCAGTGAGGAACACCATAGTATTTCTTGAGCTTTTAATAATTTATTGATATTGTTTCGATGCTATCTTGTCATTCCATTCCTTTTGAGTTGTCCTACGGCAAGTGTGTCAAGCGTGATCCTTGCAGAATTCCAGGTTCGCGGTGTGTTATACCGGAGTTTACGGCTAGAGATACGTGATTAGTTGTAATGACGTGTACGGGGTGAGAGTTCTCCACCAGATTGCTGGGGACTCTGCACTCGCGTAGGGGTCTTAGAGGAGATTATGTCCTCGACTCCTAGCCTTTGAGGAGATTTTGTCCTTGGCTTAACGACTTTAATTGGTCGGGACCATTTATGCCTTTCCCTTGTATTTCGGGACACTCAATTTCGATTGCTTATGTATTTATTCACAGTTTTTATATATTCATACGCTCCCTGTCCTTTTCTTTCTATCTGCATGAATTGACTGTTCATTTATTTAATTCGAAATACTGTATTTATTGTTTTTCCTGCTTGGCGTTACTTACCTGAACTCGCCATTCTTGTGTTTGACCGAGTGAAGATCCGCAGTCAGGCAAAGGAAAGGCCGTGCAGTTAGGCGATATACTTTGAGCGACCCCTCCTCTGTTGACATAGGTGACTTTTTTTTGTTGTATTAGCTACTTATATTGTTTTTGTACATGGGGTAATGGGTTGAGAGATCTTTTTGGATATTATGACTTGGATGATACTCTCCTTGCTTTATATGATATACGGGGTTCCCACATCCTAGGTTTTTGTCCTAACTTAGAGCTTTCGAAGTTAATTGATTAGTTGAGATTGATTGCTTCCGCTTTATACTTTGATAACTCGCTAATTAATTGACTTCACTTTCAAATGATTAACAAATGATTGAATGGTAAGGATAGGCTCACTGGCCCCACTCGACTTGTCGGGATTGGCTCGGGGGTTCGAGCGGGTCCAGGCCGAGCGGCACCCGATTCTAGGGTTGTGGAATTTGGGGCCGTCACATCTAACTATTACCCTAGTCAATTGACATAATTCTAGGCACGTACCTTGGGTTCAACATGATGATTGCTCTAATTCGTAATTCATGAGAACACTACACCTAGATAACCGGTACAAGCGTGTCCGATTCAATCTATGTTTCTAAGATACATGGTCTAAAACTTTGTGAGGGGATTAACGCAACCAGAGCGACCACTTGCCACAAATACGAGTCTTTTGCACGATTACGTATGCATTCGACTCGATGGCGATAGGTCTCAAACCACGACTAATGCGAGGACCCTTCACATCAATCAAGTAATCGACCATAATAATAAGAATAGTACCAAAGAAACTAGAAAACAACAATCAATCAGTGAAATTGAAGAATAAATAGATCTTACAGCGATTAGAAAGTCATAGAATAGTTGCGATCAGTCTCCGGCTTGAATCCTCGAAGGATTAACTGGACATAATTGAAGTAATACACCACGTTCTCTTTATTGAAGAAAGACAAAAAATACAAAAAACTTAAAATAATATGCTTGTCGCCTCCGTGTGTTCTTCTCCGAACAAAGGATGCCTCTACCAATCTCTCAAACCCCAATTTATTGATGTGTCTTTGTAACGGTTGGAGTGATTTATCCCATTTGAATGTTTTATGATTAATGGCATGATTTGTGCATTTTGTGCAGGTTTAAGACACTTGTCATGATTTGATTGGTTAAAAACTGTACTCTGCTGACGTGTCAGAAGCTCATTGGTTGAGGAACGTGTTGGTGACGTGCTGGCGTAACACGTGGTACATGATTTGTGGAAACAGATGATTGGCGTGATTTGTAGCGTGTGATTGGTGGAAACGACTAATTGGTGTGATTTGTGGTGCGTGATTGGTGGAAAAGGCCTGTGAGATGCAGCTTGACCAATAAAATCATAACACGTGGCAGAATTAAATACTCTATTACGAGAAAACCCTTGCATCCAATTATTGCAAGTAAATACTCTATTTTGAGTATTTTTCTGCCTCGAATTCAATCGTGACCTCAGATTCACGTAAAAGTGAGAGATGAGTATAGATTTAGTGGTATTTTGGAGACTTTGACATAAAAATATACATAAACAAATGGTAAATAATGCATAATAAACGACTTATCACTTGGGAAGACCTTTGATGAAATCCATGGAAATGTTTCTGAATGGTCTGTCTGGTACTAGTAGGGCTCCAACAAGCCTGCTACCTTCTGTAACAACCCCTAATTTCAATTAGAGAATGTTCGGCCTGAAACCCTAATTAAGCCCCAGTAAACCAGATCGGACCTAATTAGAGGCAGCAGCCTAATACTAATTCCTGATAACAACCTGTATATCTGGTCACGCGTCGAACGTGCCAAATATATATCCCGTTGATATATACCGGATCCTATAATGGATTTGTAGTAACGGTAAGGACGTGGTCGAACCACAAGAACCAAGTTGTTCCTTTAGGAGGTGCAGAAAGGGAAAATCAAGAGTTTTAAGAATGAACTAAATTAAGAGAAGATAAGAAAGTTAGCAAGAAAAGATAATCAAGTAGAGAATTCAGTAAGAAAAATAATCCAAACCATCAACTTCACATGACTATCCTATGACAAATACGCTGATCATTAACCTAAACAAAGATAGATTGAATGTCGTGATCTAGTGTAGCTATAGAATCCCGTAAGAAGTGAATTCCTCGTTTTCCTATTTTCGATAGTTAGGGTAAGACCTCTAACTATTACCCTAGTCAATTCACATAACCCTAGGCACGTACCTTGGGTTCAACATGATGACCGCTCTAATTCATGATTCATGAGAATACTACACCTAGATAACCGGTACAACAAGCGTGTCCAATTCAACCTATGTTTCTAAGATACATGATCTAAAACTCTGTGAGGGGATTAACGCAACCAGAGCGACCACTTGCCACAAATACGAGTCTTTTGCACGATTACGTATGCATTCGACTCGATGGCGATAGGTTTCAAACTACAACTAATGCGATGGCCCTTCACATCAATCCAGTAATCAACCATAATATTAAGAACAATAACAAAGAAACTAGAAAACAACAATCAATCAGTGAAATTAAAGAATAAATAGATCTTACAACAGTTAGAAAGTCGTAGAATAGCCGCGATCGGTCTCCGGCTTGAATCCCCGAAGGATTTGCCGGACATAATTGAAGAAATACACCAAGCTCTTTTTATTGAAAAAAGACAAAAAGCACAAAAACCCTAAAATAATATGTTTGTCGCCTCCGTATGTTCTTCTCCAAACCCCAATTTAGAGATGTATTTTTATAACGGTTGGAGTGATTTATGCCCATTTGAATGTTTTTATGATTAATGGCATGATTTGTGCATCGGGATTGATTTGGGAATTTTGTGCAGGTTTAAGACACTTGTCATGCTCTGATTGGTCAAAAATTGTGCTCTGCTGACGTGTCAGAAGCTCATTGATTGAGGAAGGTGTTGGTGACGTGCTGGCGCGACACTTGGTGCGTGATTGGTGGAAACGGCTGATTGGCGTGATTTGTGGAGCATGATTGGTGGAAAAGGCCTATGAGATGCAGCTTGATCAATAAAAGCATAACACGTGACAGAATTAAATACTCTATTACGAGAAAACCCTGGCATCCAATTACTGCAAGTAAATACTCTATTTTGAGTATTTTTCTGCCCCGAATCGAACCGTGACCTTAGATTCACCTAAAAGTGAGATATGAGTATAAATTTGGTGGTATGTTGGAGACTTTGACATAAAAACACACATAAACAAATGGTAAATAATGCATATTAAACGACTTATCAATATCTTGATTTAAATAAACAAAATAAAACAAACGCGACGAAAAATTTAAACCTTTTTCGATAAAACACAAGATATATAATACCGGCATGAACATTGATATTGAGCTTATATTCTCACCCCAATTATTACAAATTATAGAGCAATACAATTTATATATATAACAAGAAAACTCACTGTATCGTAGAGTAGATACTAAACCCCTAGTCTTCTCCTTTCCTGAGTTCCATGTCCTATCGTATATCCATACCTGGAGATGTTAAGGTGGGTGAGCCCCTATATGCTCAGTAAGTGACTAACGTATAGACCATCAATTATCAATTAATATACAAAGAATAACATATAACAACGTGCACCCAATTCATATTTAAAGGACTATTTGAATCAATATAATCAATACATTAAGAAATGCAAGTTCATTGATCTATTGCAATGTACCCATGATTTGTATTTTCAATTTCGGCATTTGAATTGAGTCGCCCTCTCACATCTTCAGAAACCAGTCACTAGACATCTAACTAGCTCTTGTCGATGTGCCGCTAACTCATAAAACATAGAGTTGCACTCCCTCATCATCATTAAACCAATCACTGCTCATCTGATTGGTTTATGGATGATGAGCTGCCAACTCAAATGGAAAACATTTTTCGAGATAATTCCTTAGTCACTGGGGGCACGATGATGGTTAGCAACTCCACCACAGTTCCAAACCCCAGGCCGATCCGTCCCGTCAAACCTCTTTTCGAATTCCTTTTTCATTTCAAAACAATTTGTATAAAACAAAACCAAATCATGGTACATTGTCCCATTCCCAGTCCAGTACATCACATGTTCTAATAATACTATTTTACATTGCATAATTGATAAAAGATACGAGTTCCACTTACCTGTCCTGAGCTTTTTATGTTTTACCAACTTGTACGACTCCCCAGAGTTCTCAAACCTTTCCACATCGGTTCATTACCTAAAATAGGCCAATTGTCATCAACTTAAGTCTCATACTTATTTACTAACATTCCTAAACTGATCTCATTCGAATTCGGAATCTCGGGACCTAATTTCTAACCTATTTTGACCATTTTACGCTTTTCAAAGTAAAACCCCAGTATAAAGTCTCCTCTGACTTTCTAATTTCTCATTTTCCATAGAAATCCCTCAATATCTATTTGTTTGGTCAAAATACAATTTTTTCCATATTTTTTTTCTATTTTTTCGAATTTTCTTTTCCATTTTCTCTCTTTTCTTCCTTTTTTTTCTTTTGGTTTAGCCCTGAACTGGGCCTGAATCGGGTTTGGCTCAACCGAGCCGAACAGGCCCGGTTCAGGAACTACTGTTCCTCTTCTTGCCCAAGGGCAGAGCGTCGCTCTGTTGTTTTTTTAATTTTTTTATTCATCGCTGGGGTTGGCTCCCAACCCTAACCCAGCTCGAACTGACAAAGGAGACCACTCCCTTGCCTTCACCACTCTCGACCACGGCTCTCGCCATGGCCGAGCTTACTCACGCATCAACCGAACCCAACAACATCACATCAAGTGAAACAACAACACAATAGCACAAGCTCACCTCGATTTCATCTCTCCTTCGTGAGCTCTCGGCCTTTTCTCTTCTTGCTGCGAACCTCTCTCTCTCTCTCACATTCTCTTCCTCCTGCTCGATCTCTCTCTCTGCTCTCTTTCATTTATCAAAGAAGAAGGCGATTAATTTGGTAAAAAGACCAAAATGCCTCTAAGCCTATCTTCTTTCCTTCTATACCTCAATACCCTTTAACGTAATTTCTCATTCTCTAATTCAATTATATATTTATATATATAAATATATTTTGTCGATATCGTCGCGCCTACGATTCTGTTGTGCTCGCCAACGAGAACCCTCAGGCTTGCACACTACCGTATGTCCTACGTGTGTTACTCGTGACCCCGTGTTTCACTCTGCGCCTGACAATTTACCATTATTTTATTATTTTCCATTTTAATATATATATATATATATATTTATATATCCATAATAAATATATATATTTATTCCTATAATTACGTCAATAATTACATAATTCACGCCAACGAATACACTTGGGAAGCAATGCTATCTCGCGTCTCATGTGTGTCCTTCTTGACCCACACATGGTATTAGGGATTCTCTCATTAGTTCGATTATTCATTTATACATACTAGTACACACCAAACAAACACAATACATCACGTAATTCCACACACACGTTAATCGTGACAATTTGAGCTTAACCACGAGCCTAACTCGGATTAATTTGGATTCGGATTACTGTTAATCACTTGCTTAAAGTAATGAGTCATTACACCTTCTTCCTCTCTATCTTGTCTTGCTGGCACACAAGACAAATTCGCAGATACAGATCTACGTCCTCCTTCATCTTTGGCCAAAAGAATGAACGGGATATGAGGGCAAAGGTACGTTCCATGCCTGGATGTCTTGCCTACCGAGCATCATAAGTCTTTTTCTAAAGTTCTCGCCTCAATCCGCCTGTACTAGGAACATATTAACGTCCTCCTTTAGCATAAAGGACCCCATCTTCACACTAGAATCTCTGAGTAACACCTTCAGCTACTTGCTTCACCAGTTTCACACAAACTGGATCTATGCCCGTCTCCTCCTTGATTTGAGGTAAGAATTGGCCTTCCAGCACTGCAATTGCCGAGACCATCTTAGCTACCACCTTTTGACTGAGAGCATCAGGGACTAAATTAAGCCTTTTAGGCTTGTGTTCGAACTGCACATCATACTTCGCCAAGAAGTCCAGCCACCTTGCTTGCCTTTGGGAGAGTTTCTTCTGGGTCATAAAATAGGTGATTGCCGCATTGTTTGTGCGCATAACGAAACTCGTCCCAAGCAAGTAGTGCCTCCAAATTCTGAGAGCATGCACCATAACAACAATCTCCTTCTCGTGAGCTGGATATCATTGTTCAGCATCCTTCAGCTTCCTGCTCTCAAAGGCAATGGGGTGTCCCTCCTGGACAAGCACTGCACCCAATGCCCTATATAACGCATCGGTATGGACTTCGAAACGAAGTTCGAAGTTTGGTAGTCAGCACTGGTTTAAAGGCAATGACCTGCCTCAATTTCTCCATCGCCTGGTCGCACTTCTCTTTCCACGACCAGGCATGATAGTTTTTCAAAATATCTTTCAGCGACGCCACCTTCGTCGAGTAGCCTTCCATGAATCGCAGATAATAATTCGCCAAACCATGGAATGATTGCAGTTCAGGGACTTTTGTAGGGTTGGGCAACTCCACAATTGCACAAATCTTCTCTAGATCCATCAGCAGTTTCCCCTAACTTATAATATGGCCAAGAAAAGTGATGGTTTGTCTTACAAACTCACATTTTTCCTTATTTACAAACAGCTGGTTTGTTCACAAAGTAGTTAAAACTTTCCTCAAGTGATCCACATGATCTTGAAGGTTTTGACTATATACAACAATATCATCCAAATAAACAACTACAAATCGATCAATAAATTCCCTCAATACATCATTCATCAATTGACAAAATGTGGTAGCGGCATTTGTGAGACCAAAAGGCATAACAAGATACTCAAACAAACCATACCTCATCACCATGGTTGTTTTAGGTTCATCTCCCGCAACAATACGAACTTGATAGTACCTTAATCGCAAGTCCAACTTGGTGAAGTATGAAGCACCGGACAAGTGATCTAACAAATTCGCCACCAAGGGAATTGGGTACTTGTTCTTCACTGTGAGCTTGTTCAAAGCCCTGTAGTTAACGCACATCCGAAGGGACCCATCATGCTTCTTCTGAAATAGGATTGGGGCTTCGAATGGTGCTTTGGATGGCTGAATGAACCTCGCATCCAACAACTCCTCAAACTATTTTCTTAGTTCCTCTAACTCCTTAGGAGCCATTCGATAAGGAGTTTGGGCTAGTGGCTTTGAGCATGGTATAAGTTCAATAGCATGATCAATTATTCTTTGACAACTCTGGAGGCATGACATCTTTAAGCTCCTCCAGCACACCAGCCACCACATCAGGGACCCCACCGCAAGTCCTGGCTTCATCTCCACCAATGCTGCCAAGTAAGTTGGTTGCCCTTTTCTCAGACCATCTTTAATTTGAATCGCCAATAGATGGGTCTGTTTGTCACCTTCCTTCCCTCTAGCATCACCAACAGCAGGTACAAAGCAAGGATGATTGTTCATGATGAATAATCAAATTAGAAAAGGCATTAAGGTAATACTCCCCGACTAGGAAAAATTGTTTCCTAGAATGATGTCAAAATTATCTAGAGGAACTGTCATTAGGTTGATCTTCCCTTCCCAAGATCCAACCTTGATGTCAACATTAGAGGCCATACCTTAGATTTGTTTGGCCTCTGAATTCACAGCCTTCATGCGACTAGAATTCTCAGCAAATGTAAGCTCTAGCTTGCTCACCATGTGATCTGCCACAAATGAGTATGTCGCCCCTGAATCCACCATAGCAAGGACTTTGCGTTGGTTCACCATCGCCTCCATATAGAGCAACCCATCTTACTTGTTTGGCCTTACTTGTTGAATGGTATTCAATAATTGTAATGGGTTCATCTGAGTCTCAACAGCATTTTTTTGCAATCAAGGAAGAAATCTTCTCCTTCTTTAGAAACTCCCGTGCTCGACGAGGCCCATTGCAAATGAAACAACACTATGAGGAAACTGATAGGGGTTGTGCATCTGTTTTGGGTGTCAGCTTCGAGTTCGACTTCTTCGAAGGGAACGAATTCTTTTCGCCCTTCTTTGATTATTTCTTATGGGGCTTCTTCTCCTTGTTCTTCCCTTCTGAAAGCGAAGAACTAGTCTTGAAATCAATAAGACTATCAGCAACATCAATCGGTCCAGATAAGTCCTTCACACCTTGCCTCCTTATCTCAGCTTGAGACTAAGTTTTCAAGCCAGTTGTGAAAGAGTTTATCCTCTTCTGACATGTTCTTGATGTCCAACAGCAGAGAGGAAAACTCATTCACGTACTCCCGAACAGAGCCTGTCTATTTTAGCTTTCGTAAAGCCTCCCTCACTTGCCAAGATGCATTAGTGGGAAGGAATTGATCATTCAATTCCTGTTTCAGTACATCCCACTCGATGATCTTCGGCCTCCCACCAGCAGCATCATCATCAACCCTGGTTCTCCACTAGAGCTTTGCTTCTCCCTCCAAGTACATTGAGGTTAAGATGACCTTCTGATCATCTGGTGTCCGCACCGTGATAAAGTATTGCTCTATGTCCCAAAGAAAGTTCTCTAGTTATTTGGCACTCAACTTACCAGAGAACTTCTTTGGTTCAGGAACTTTAGGCTTAGGTAGCTTTGCCGCCTCTACAACATCTGATATTCCATTAATAGCCTTCTTGAGAAGACTCACTTCCACATTAATCGTCTCTGTTGTGTCAGTGGTAAGCTCACTAACCGCACGAACATCAGCAACTACCTCATCAAAACAAGCCTCCCAACTAGAGATCATCCCCATATGAGATTCCTTTCTAGTCACCAATAAAGCAATGAGTGCTTTCAAGCCTCCAACTTGCTCCGTCAAGGAAGAGCTCTGAGCCTCCTCCTTTTGCACACTGAGTATTGCTACGAGTTGTTCCAAATGAGTATTGCACACTGAGTATTGCTACGAGCTGTTCTCACTTAGATCCACAGCTACTCGGGTCGCTGTCCTCACCAAACGAGGCACTGATACCAATTGTCACAGGGTCACTAATGAGAGGGTTTAACCTAAGGAAATTTTTCTCACTCAATGTCATTATGTGGTGCCTAAGGGCCACCTTAGTTCAGCACTCCAATAAAATTCACACTAACAATTAACAATAGGCACAAAAGGAGCTTTACTGATCTTTGATTGATGGTTTACAACTCTACCACCTTATGCTTCCCCAAGCATAAGGAGTTGGCTTTATAGAAAACAACCTGAAGTGGTTACATAACCGAACGGTCACATGTCCTATTTTACAATCATCAAAAACTAAGTAAATTACACCACACTCCCATGTAGCCAAATAGTTACCTAACTGTTTGCCTCATCTGCTGCCACCTAGCCTCGTAACTACCATGACCAACTAGTCAATGGGCACATCTTCCATGTGCTAGGGACTTGCTTGGACGTACCCTGGTCATGCTCTGAGTCATGACTAAGGTAGTTGCATAATTGCCTAGGAATTGACTTGTTTGACTTAGTCCATCCAAGCCTTGGGATGCTCCTTGTTTTTAGGGTCGTACTTGGTGGTGCATAGCTGAACCTAGGCACCCTTGGGCTGTGTGCCGAAGCCTAGCTAAGTTCGGGTCCTACCGGCACGGAAGTGGTTGCATGATGGTCTTTGGGCAAGGCCTTGGCAAGCACGTCCAAGGCCTTCTCTAGGGTCACCCTTGTCTTTTTGCCCATACCACCCCTAGGAGAGGTCCCCCTCCTATACTAGATGTTAAACCATTCTTGGCCCTCCAATAGGGAACATCCAAAAATGAGACCAATCATACTTTGATCTAGTTAACGCCGGAGTCAAGGAAAGTCAATTGTGCTACTGCCAAGGTCTTTCCTTGCCCGTGCCAAGGCTTGACCTTCCTTGTGCCAAGGAATGCCATGCTCTTACTAAGGTACGTGCCAAGGCACCACTGTGCTCGCGCCTAGCCTACGTACTTGCTCACTTAGGTATGTGACCGTGCCAACTTAGGTACGCAACCGTGCTCACTTAAATACGCGTCTGTGCCCACTTAGGTAAGCACGTTATGCCCACTTAGGTACGTGTCATGTCCACTTAGGTAAATACCGTGCCCACTTAGGTATGAGCCATGCGTTGAACCCTAATCCAACACTTGAGTCCCACGAAGCCTTTCGAATCCATCGAGAATCGGTCATTTGTTGAGTTATCCTGCTGCCCAACCCAGCATACTTCGGTCCCGCTATTGGGATGGTAACAGTATGTCGTGGATAAAGATAAGACATATGGGGTTTTGGTGTGACAAATACATGTGTTACGAACGTGTTATGAAGTGGGACTATTTTAACGGAGTTTGGCTAAATTTGGTGAAAAATCAAATTCAAAAGGGCACCGGAAGTTAAAAACTGTCAAAATAAGGATTTATGGAAATTAATAAATAAAAAAATAGCAGCTGAGGGTTTATATATATATGAAAAAAAATGTTTACAAATTGTTTCATCAGAAAGATATTAGGGACGTTGAAACGAAACCCTTCAACTCAATTTTTCGCACACGGAGCTTCCGACGTTTAATTTTCATCTGATTTCTCTCTGCAAAACAGTAGATCATCGCGAGACGGTCAGTTTGAGACAAGTTGTCGCGATGGAAATGAGGGATTCAGCCCAGAATCTGGTAAAATCTCAATTCAGTGTGTTTTTCCTCAATTCAATTAGAAATCTCATAATTTTTTTTTGTTTCTTTCATGGGTTTTCATATGAATTGATATCAATTGTTATGAAATGATGTATTGGGTTGATCTGCGTCAATTTGAGATAAATTCCACCGGTGTAAGATAGGGTTTTTGTTATTTGAAGTGATGCAACTTAGTTGATAACAGTTTTGAAGATGTTTTTGCAGTTGATATTGATTTATATTGGGATTTTGGATGAATTGAATATTGGTTTCGATTTAAATTGACACCACGTGCTCTGAAAATATTTAAAAGTTAGTATTGAATGGTTTTGTGGTGTTTGTTGGTGTGATTTGAGGACTTAACTGCGAAATTATTGATTTAGAGAAGAGTTGATAGTTCAAAACAAATAAATTTGTATTATCAACAGGCCATAAGGGAAAAATCATAACTCATCTACTTTTTATTTGATTTGAGTGTTCTTAGAGTCTATGGAAAGTACGAAATGTGTACTATAAGTTTCTTTTTGGTCAGTATGACAAATATTGAGGTTTTCAAGGTTAAAAAGTTACCTCAAGTTAGCTACTTAAAGTTAGTTGAAATTAAAAGTAATTATTTTTTAAACTAGCTCTCGAGGGTATTTTGGTCGAAGTTTTCGCGATGTTTTATGATTTCATTTCAGTTAGAGCTTAACCATAAAATAATTGGATATGCAGGGTAGTTATTGGAAGTGTGTGAGTGCGTAGTAATGTTGGACACAGGTAAGTAAACCAGTTGGAAAATTTACAGTTATTTCTTTGAGCTTTAATTTCTTATTGTTATTGCTCCATCCTATTTTGGAATTCTATTCTGTTAAGTGATCCAATGGCAAGTGAGCTAACATGATCCTTTAAAGTGGTGGGTTAAGTTGGTGCATAAACCAGAGGCTAGGAACTTGGGACATACATTATTATTGTTTTGGGAACTTGATATACTCGAGCTGATCTTTTAGTTCCTATATACGGAGTGAGAATTACTTCACTAGATTGTTGAGAAATTCTACATTCGCATGGATTTAGGATTATGTGATAGATCACGTCCTAAACTTCGAGCTTATAAGGGGTATCTTATTCTTGGGCTCAAACGACCTTTTGTTGGTAATACTTGCACCTATACTTTGTATTCATGGACACTCATTTTCGATCGATTCAGATTTATTTCCAGTCTATTTATTTATTTATGCATTCCCTGTACTTTTCTTTCTATCAACTTGAATATAGTCTGTTTATTTACTTTCGAAATACTGTAAACATCATGCTTGGCGTTACCTACCTGAAACTCGTCATTCTTGTGTGTGACTAAGTACAGATCCACAGTCGAGCAAAGGGAAAGCTCCTTAGCTTGATGATTTGCTGTGAGGATAGCGGAGTTGTTCTATCTTTGGACTCAACATAGGTTTGATTTTGTATTACTATAATTATATGTTTAGAAACCGAGTTTTGGGAAATGAGAGATCCTGGGCATTTATATGATGATATTCTTTCCAGTTATATGACTTTTGGTAATTATAAATATATATATATATATATATATTTGTTGGATTTCCACATTTTTAGGTTATCCTAACTTATATCTTGAGGTTGTTACATTAGTTGGAGATGTTAAATGCTTCCGCTTATCTTTGAATAACTCACTAATATTAATGATCACATCTTAAATTATTAATGGAAAAAGGTAAGGTAAGGCTAACTAGATTTGCGTTGAATACGAGAGAGGGACTCGGGGTCTACGTAAGTCTAAGCCGGGCGGGGTCCAGTTTTAGGTTTATTAAACTAGGGTCGTCACAAATAGGCCATTAGATGTATATCTTGCATCAACACGCAACCCAACCCAATGCCTAACACATTAATATAAACTGAAAAACCCTTACCTACCACAGGTAAAGCCAAAACTCACGTAGAAGTTAACTGCATTTCAGCTCCCATAAAGCATACTCATACTCCTGTAACCAATTAATCTGACATCCTTCTTGGTCAACCATGTCATCGATGCTGCAATCAATGAGAAATCCTGCACGAAGTGCTTGTAATATCCTACCAAACTCAAGAAACTTCGAATATCAGATACAGACTCGGGTGTCCTCCAGTCAATAATAGTTTGAATCTTGTCATCATCTATTGATATGTCCTGATCGCTGATAACGTTATCCATAAACTTGACTTCACTCGGCTAAAATGCGCACTTGCTGAACTTGGAGTAAAGTTGATGCATTCTCAGCATCACCAACACCTCCCTGAGATGTCTCTTGTTCTCCACACGAGTCCTGTTATCGATCAGAATGTCGTCGATGAAAACTATGACATATTGATCAAAGAACGGTTTGAGCACTCTATGCATCAAATCCATGAAGATCGTCAATGCGTTAGTCAACCCAAGCGGCATAACTATAAACTCGTATAACCCGTAACGCGTACTGAAAGCAGTCTTCTCAATATCACCCTCTCGAATCCTCAACTGATAGTATACTGATCTGAGGTCAATCTTCAAGAAGAATTTGGCTCCTGCCAACTGATCGAACAAGTTATCGATCCTGGGAAGTGGTACGGTTTCGAATCATCACCTGATTCAACTTCCTGTAGTCTACACACATCCGCATCGAGCCGTCTTTATTTTTCACAAAAAGAATTGGAGCTCCCTAAAGTGACATGTTAAGGTGAATGAAATCCTTATGCAGTAACTCCTCTAACTGGGTCCTCAACTCCTCCTGCTCCAATACTGACATCCTATACGATCTATTCTAAATTGGCAGAGTCCCCAGAATCAGCTCAATGATAAACTCAACAGCTCTCAGTGGTGGTAATTCTGGCAAATCCTCAGTAATCATGTTTGAAAACTCGTAAACCATATGAACATCCTCAACCCTAATCACTATCCTAAGCTCTAGTTCAACCATAGCCACGTACACCTCCATCTCATACAACGTCACTAGTCTGCCTCGAGAGATAGGTAATGCAGTCACAAATCAGAAAAATAAAAACTCTGGAATCTCCTCAATGTAAAACATCAAAATCTTGCTGAAACAGTCAATCTGTGCATGATAAAATGATAACCAATCCATACCGAACATCGGATCGAACTATAGGTACTCTAATACTCTCAAATCAATCATTAATTGATGTCCATCTATCTCCACAACACAACCCTGTCAAATTCAGTTAGGGTAAATCTTATCCTTTGCTGTCATACTGAGAACAAGATGTGTATCTAAGGTTTATGCAGCTAACCCTAACTCTCCTACCATGTGTTAAGTTATAAAATGAAAGCGTGTTGCCTTAATTAAACATGATATGTATAAAAATATCACAGATAGGTAACGTACCCTCTACTAGTTTTCTGGTTGCCACCCAGTCTGGCTGTGCAACCCCAAAAGTAGTTGTATGAGCCTTATCTATGGCCTGTTCAGTCTGTGGTGGTACTAATGTTGGTCTTGTACACTCTGACATAAGATGTCCCACCTGACCACAACGAAAACAAGCGTGAGACTCTGATCTGCTAGTAGTCCTCTAACTCTGTGCTTGACTCTGGCCCCTATCTTGCCTCTGTTGCTCTCTTAGCTGATTAACTGGTGCAAAAGCCACTAAATATGCTACCTCACGATCATCTCATCTATCCAAGTCATCACGACGATCTCTGTTCCCACTACAACCATGGTCAGACTTCCAATCACTTCGGCGAGGTCTCTGGCCTTGTCCCTGTCGGCCGTGATCTCTCCTCTGCCTTTTCAGTCTCTGATCAGACCGAGAACTCTGAGCTAGCTGACTCTAGTGACTCCGCAACGCAGCCTGAACTATTAACCTACTAGCTCTCTAAACCAGATATTCGTATGTGAGAAACCTATTGTAGACCTATGTCAACGTACCCGCTCCACTAGATACAACCGCAGTCACTATTCTTTCATCCATGCCTCGCACAAAGTAATATATCTTCAATCGGTCAATCCCCACCAAATCCATAGAGTACGACAAAAGATATATGTACCACTCCATGCACTCGGTAACAGACATCTTACCCTGAACTAGTGTCAAAAACTCCTCTCTAAGTCTGATCCTAACTTCCATAGGTATATATTCATCCATGAACAACACTGTAAACTTTGCCCAGACAGCAACAGTAGGATGAGTCACTTTGTAAGTGGTCCACCATACAGCAGCAGTAAATCTCAACAAATAGCTAGCAAATCTTGGTCGATCTACCTCTTCAACTGCCAGCATCTCTTATAATTTCTCATGTGCTAATAACCACCTCTCGACTATCTCTGGATCTCCGGCTCCGCAAAAATATCCTTGAGAGAATCTAAGGTAATCCTTCAACTTCTTAGCCTCCACTATCATAAATCCCAATTACGTAGACGCCATTACCAGTTGCTCAATAGTTGATGTAGTCACAAGCACTGTAGTCTCCGCCGGAACAACCACCGATGTAGCCTTCTCTGCATGTATCTCAGATACTGCAGCCTGCCCTTGAGTCTTAGCAGTAGTAGTGGCCACAACTACAGGAGTAGTAACCAAAGGTGCAGCCACAAGTGTATTAGGAGTTGTAGTAGTTTCCCGAGCATCCCTAGCTCTCAACATATCGATCAACAACGCGAATATGTCGTCAATTATCTACGCTAATGACTCTATCGTTAATGTCTACCTAGTCAGATCACTAGTATCTCCGACCTCAGGCTGAGTCGTATCTAAAAGCTGCCCATCCACCGATATCTACATCGAAGAACGCGCCTCAGTCAGCCTCAATGCGAATATACGTGTATCGTATGTAATATACAACCAAAAACATAACACGTATAACCTTGATTTCTACCCATCTCACATCGCTTCCCAATTAGGATTCTAGGAAATACTTTTGGGTTTCCACATCTAAAGCTTATTCGTCGGGTTTATGATCAGGTTATACAACAATTTCAAGTCCTAGGTTTCCATAAACCTAGGCTTTGATACCAAAATGTAACGGTCCGTTTTCTAATAGACCACTACAGGGGCCAATGCGGGCCCACAGTTTGGCTTACCAGCGCCAGCTGTACCTCACATTGAATAATATCTACCATTTAATCATTATTAACCACATTAAGCCACCATTTTCTGTTTAAGTTGTTATTGAATTCAGTTCATCAATTACAAATCATTTCCAAACCTCAAATGAATTAGTGGAAGTCTTAAAACATATTACCTCAAGTAATATAAACCATAAACCTAGTGTGGAAAACCCATGAAACCATTGCATATCAATAAGATGCACCTCAAATGTCTTGAAATATCAATATACACAAGGTTCTGAAACATTTCTCAATCCCAAGTTCCCAAAATGAAAATATAATATATATATATATATATAATATTAACGTACAAGTCGAGCTCACAGTCTCTGAATTAACAGTACTCCGATAACATGCCCTTGCCTCGACTCGTACTAGGATCGGCACTCAAGCCATCACAAAAGGCAGATGAGAAATACTAAAAGTAAATACTGAAATTTAAATAAAGCTATTAAATAAACATGCGGAAATAAATATAGGCAACTGTAATCATCACATGGATAGATAATAGTGAAAGCTCAAAGTGTGTTCTTAGAGCCTAGCACCAGACTAGCACAGTAATTCGGACTCTTCCATAGAGTACTACCAGCAAATCTCACTTAAGCAGGGCCAATATCTGAATCCGCTAGGTAGTCGGTGTAGTACCTATGATACACCCACACGTGTCCTGACGCGATATCGGTTTCACTTAGAATATGTGCACCTAGCACAAAGACATCGAATGGTTCCAAATTCATCAAATTGCAATACATAGTACTCAACCTGACTTCTCATACATATAATGGACCTAAACAAACCACAGACAAATCAGTATGAATCACAATACCATAGCCACACCTAGTTCAACTCACAGTAAGACTCCAATCCTTAAACATGCGGGTTTAGACACGTCCAAAATCCATGTAATTATGGTATTGAGAGAGATCACCTAGCAGACTCACCAAACTTGTAACCACCATTTCGCCCACTTAAACCCAAAATCTTCGATATCCTACATGAATTTACGGATCCACCTAGAGTATAAACTCACACTGAGTACTGGCACCTAGCCTCATCCACCACTTCAAAATATTAACCCACCTAGAGCCACTGAACATAGCTAGTGATTCTTTCAAAGGCCTGTGCCTTGCTGGAGCCACTCTTTGAAAGTTGACTCACTTAGAGTCATCGAACATAGTTAAACGTATATGATACTTCGAAGGGTTTATTCACACAGAGTTCTTCACCATTACTCACCTAGAGTACTTTATACAACTGACTCACACAGATTCGTTTCAAGACTAACTCACACAGAGTTTTCTATCAACTGACTCACATAGAGTCATCTCTACCCTTGACTCACCTAGAGTCACTTCCAAATCCCTGACTCACACAGAGCCACTTTCTACACCTGACTCACCTTGAGTCTACTCAAGTCACAGACTCACCTAGAGTCCACTCAAATCAGATTTAAACTACAGACCCAACAATATAAAATGATGCCCAAATGCAAAAATAAATCTAACCCGCCATCAAGTCTCGTGTCGGCTCTGGATCCAGATCTGTAATAGCATGGGCTCCCTCCAGCACATGCAACTGACTACTATCTCGCAACATACTTGCCGCTAGAAGACAATCATTAGCGATGTGTCCTAACTGTCTGTAACGGTAACACTGCCTTTATCCCCGCGATCCACTACCTCTACTTTGGGTATTGTACGGTTGATATTGTCCCGCCCGCACTCCCTGAGATGATCGCCTAATGACACCGGTCGTTGGAACATAAAGAACTACCACCTCATCATTCTCATTATCACCACCATGAGTCTTCTCCTGTCTCACCTCAGCTGATTCCCTGGTATTCATATCGATGGGCATACTCGGCTTTCCATCAACCTGAGTAATCGGTGCTACAGAAGTAAGAGACAATATTGTGGCCTGTGTTCTCAAATAATTGGCCTGTATCCCCGAGTTTTTAAGACTTCGATTCTGATTCCACTTTTGTGATACATATCGAAACTTTCCCTTTGCCCTTATCTCTTTTGCACAAATAATTGGCCTTTCCTCAGACGTTTCTGCGTCCGACATGCACCACAACTCGTACCGACGCGCTCGAATGAAATTTCTAACGACCAGAACATATTCCTAAATTAATTTATTATTATATTTTATTTTCTAATTGTCCATGAAAATCGTTTCTCGGAACCGTGTACATGTATTTCATCCACCCGATACCCGTAATTCACGTTTTCCTAGGCGAAAATGTAACAACCCAAATTAATTTAATCAGGATTAGTGTTAATCACGAGGATTAACAGGTAATTCGAGCGTTACGTGGACAGCTGTGTTACTCAAATATGAGTACCCAGGTGATATTGTGTTATTTGTGCATGTTGTATGTCTATTATTGTGATGTGGGAAATTATTATTATTTATATAAACATCAAATGTGTGTAAGTTAATATCGGGCAAGGCTACGAGACGGGTATATGTCCCGAAGTACGTGTCAGGGACCCGGTACCGGGTATCAGGTAGCCGGGGTATGGGACATGAGTTGTCGGGGAGCTGAGTGTCAGTGTGACTAACTTATGATTTTTATATGATTTATTAGGTGGTTTAACCTAAGGTTGAATTGATGTATTAATGAATAAATTGAAGGACTATAGTTGAATAGGAAAAATCAGGGTGCATAGAATGATCATCGGGATGCACAACAGAGTTAATCAAGGACTGTAGTGTCATGATAAGGTGTATGGGCGATGAGTGACACAGGGTGATCAGAGACCTCTAGATCAACCTCGAGATGCGCGTGAACGTCGGATTAGATCAGCCACATATAAATACACCTTGATCGATAGAAAAGCATGCAAAACCTATTTTCCAAACATTTTTTCTAGAGGATTCTGAGAAGAAACCAGTAGGTAAGGACGAATTCGAGCTTTAGAAGAGGAGATTGAAGCCTCAAAACATTAACCTAAGGTAATCCATTCATCCTAAATGGGAATTTTTGATATAAACATGGTTTTGGTGGGTTGAGGTTAATTTGGATTTTTGGAGGATTTCATCACTCTTTTTAATGAATTCGGTGTTCTTGAGGTTGGTTTTAATGAATTACATCATTGTGAATCGAATTTGTAGAAAATTGAGGTGAATTTTGTAAATTTTTGGGTTTATATATATGCATGTTGACCCGAGAATTTAGTATTGTTTTGGTGGATTTGTGGGGTAATTTTGGGGCCTTGAGGGTATTTAATGAGTTGAGAGAGAAGAGGGAAGAACAAGAAGAGAAGAAAGAAAGAAAAAAATAATAATAATAATTTTTGGAGATGATTTCGTCTCTGGAAAACCAGAGACGAAATCGTCTCTTATTAGAGGGTGCACACGCGCGCCCACGTGCACGTATGCGACTCTGGGCCAGAACCACCTGAACTGGACCGATTCAGGTGGGGCCCACTTATTTAAAAAATAAATAATTAATGAAAAATTAAATAAAATATATTTTATTTTTTATTTTTTATTTTCTGGAAAATAGGAAAAATAGTTGGAAAATATCAGAAAAATTGAAGAAAATTCTAGAAAAATATAGAAAATTTGGAAAAAGGAAGAAAAGTGGTTTCAGGACTTCTCGGGTATTTTTAGAACCCCCGACATAGTCCGGGAGAGGTACCACAACTCAAATTTGAAAATATGATATAATATCATAAAATTAGATAATGTGTTTATTAATAATATAAAACACTATAAATGGACTTCAGGAACTGGTGAACCATAGCTCAGGCATCGGTGAGCTAGGCGGGTCAAATTGGCGGTCTGGAAGTCAGAGAGCATATTTCAGGTGCATAAAACCCTTGAGGAAGTTACACTTTAAATTCATGGCATGTATTTTATCTATTATCTTATCGTATGCGGTGACTGCTGGTGGTCATGCATGGTTTTTTATCTTAGTTATGACTACACACTTGAGCATGGGCTAGTCTGTGATGGCGACCGTGTAGATAGGAATAGAATGTATCTACAACTGTCTCGAGGGATTAAGGGTACTCTTAGAACTAAAAAGCTTGGAAAGGAGTACGTCCGGTTACTGAGTTGAGGTGTAGGTCATTGTAAGCCTGTTATTAAGCACTAGCTTGTTCTGAGAACTCCGTTTTGTTATCATATGACTGGCGAGTCATAGTTTTATCGTGATTGAACAAGTGATGGTTTATTTACCTGTTGGTTTTACCTTCGAGCCATTTGGTTAATTATTCGTAGGATTTTGGATGTTTACATTTACAGTTGATGTGTGAATAATGTGATGCTGTGATGGATTGTTTACTGCCAGCCATAGGAATATGATTCCCATTGCTAGGGTCATATTCACATGTCTCACAGGTTATCGATGTTTTTATGATTAACGTGTAGACTTCTTTTGGGAATTTACTCACTGAGCTCATTGTTGTATGTGTTGGGCAACTGAGCGCAAATCCTGGTACAAGCAAGAGCAAGGGAAAAGGTCAACTGAGCGCAAATCTTTTCTTAAGATTTGTGGTTGTGAGGCTTACGTTAAGCGACAAGTCTCAGAAAAACTAGCACCTAAATCTGATAAATGTTTATTTGTGGGGTATCCTAAGGAAACAAAAGGATATTACTTTTATAATCCCGCTGAGAACAAAGTGTTTGTTGCTCGGTATGGTGCCTTTATGGAAAAATAGTTTATTTCAAAAGACATTAGAGGGAGAGAAATAAATCTTGAAGAAGTTCAAGAATCACAGATAAATACTGAACCGCTACTGGAAGTTCAACAACGTTCTGAACCAGTTGAACCTCCGCAAGTGACACAAGACCCACATAAATCTGGTAGGGTAAGACATGAGCTAGATTCGGATTTCTCATTACTGATAGTCGTGATGTGTTGCTTATAGATCAAAATGAGCCCACCACTTATCAGGAGGCTATGTCTGAACCAGACTCAGATAAATGGCTAAGTGTCATGAACTCTGAGATGCAATCCATGTATGATAATCAAGTTTAGAACTTGGTTGATTTACCTGAAGGTGGTAAGTCCATTGGATGTAAATGGGTTTTCAAGAAGAAAACTAACATGGATGACAAAATGCATACTTTCAAAGCAAGACTTATAGCAAAAGGTTTCAGGCAAACTCAAGGTGTTGATTATGATGAAACTTTTTCGCCAGTAGCCATGCTTAAATTCATAAGAATTTTAATTGCCATTGTTGCATATTATGACTATGAGATATGGCAAATGGATGTAAAAACAGCATTTCTTAATGGAAAGTTGATTGAGGACGTGTATATGACACAACCTAAAGGTTTTGTAAATCTTGAGAATTCTAGGAAAGCATGCAAGCTTCAAAGATCCATTTATGGATTAAAGCAAGCTTTTCGGAGTTGGAATCTTCGTTTTAATGAAGTAATCAAGGATTTTGGTTTTATTAAGAACGAAGATGAGCCTTGTGTATACAAGAAGGTCAGTGGGAGTGTAGTTGTTTTTCTGGTACTGTATGTTGATGATATATTACTCATTGGAAATGACATCCCAACATTGCGAGTGTCAAGTCTTGGTTAGGGAAGTGTTTCTCAATGAAAGACTTAGGAGATGCCTATATCCTAGGGATAAGGATCTATAGGGATAGATCTAAGAGGCTAATCGGTCTAAGTCAGAGTGCTTACATAGACAAGGTGCTGAATAAGTTCAGTTTGCAAGACTCTAAAAGAGGATTATTGCCAATGTCTCATGGCATAAGTCTTAGTAAGACTCAATGTCCTAAGACAAATGATGAGCGAGACCGTATGAATAAGATTCCATATGCATCTGCTATTGGATCTATCATGTACGCCATGCTATGCACTCGGCACGATGTATCATATGCTTTGAGCACTACAAGCGAGATATCGTCGAGATCCAGGTGAGAGTCACTGGATAGCGATAAAAAACGACCTTATGTACTTAAAAAGGACTAAGGAAGTGTTCTTGGTCTATGGAGGTTTTGAAAATGATCTAGTTGTAAATGGTTACACGAGATGCAAGTTTTCAAAGCGATATAGATGATTTTAGATCGTAATACGGATATGTGTTTACTTTGAATGGGGTGCGTAAGCTGGAAAAGTTCGAAGCAAGAGCGTGGCGAGATTCTACAACGAAGGCGAGTATATTGCGGCGTCCGATGCAAAGAAAGGAGGCAGTTTGGATCAAAAAGTTCATTTCGAACTAGGTGTGGTTCCAAGTATTGCTAACCCTGTTTGTTTGTATTGTGACAATAACGGGGCAATAGCACAGGCAAAGGAACCTAGATTATACCACAGATCCAAACATATACTCAGGCGTTTTCATCTCATCAGAGAAATAATTGAGAGGGGAGACGTAAAGATTTGCAGAGTACCTACTGAAGACAACATTACGGATCCATTGACAAAGGCCCTTCCACAAGCGAAACATGATGCTCATGTTAGATCATTAGGCATTAGATGCATGAATGATTGGCCCTAGAGAAAGTGGGAGATGTTGGGAAATGTGCCCTAGGTCAATCCATTAATAGTCTTTATGAATACATTTTAGTTAATAAAATAGAGGATTTCATTTGCTATTTATTATAATTGATTTGCATGTTTACATTATAATAAGATCCATGGGTATTTACAGAAATATCCTAAATGTGCCTAGTCGATTATTATACTGGGAACTATAATGAATTAAGACTAGTGTGAGTCTTGATTGATGATCATATGATGATCATACGTATAGGAATACGAATCAAGATCATTAGTACTTGTTAGGGAACAAAGTACTGGACCGACCCGCTATGAGAACATCACATGGATTAAGTCATAGTTGTTTCTCATGATAGGTATATTTTTCAGTCCTTTGACTTGAGATTACCAGAGACTTCAACATTAGGAATACAGTGATTTGACGCAATCAAAAGTTGTCTTTAACCGGACGATTATAAAGGTTGTGATTGGTTACTGTGTGAATAATGTGGTGAAGTTGTGTAATCGAGATAGAATTTGTCCCTTTCATATAAAGAGAGATATCATGTGGATCCCTCGATGTGTTAGACTGTTAAAAGGATTAAGTCTAAGTGAATTGATATTGATCAATATCACTTAGATGTTTTCAGTCTACCTAGAAATCTAGACTAGTACGATTGAACATGTTGGATGACAATTCCATGCCTTATGTTTGATCAAAAGGATATCGTGTGACAAAAGGATGTTATATACACTATTGATTAGGTTGTATCGATTTAATATTCATACAACTTGGGTAGTCATAATGTCTTACTAGAGGCCGCTTATGACTTGTATACCAAGTTGTGTTTTGGTACACTGCCAACGTTGTATGAGCCTATTGGGTCGCACACTAAGAATAGTTTTGCGAGATTTTAAGATGGTTCAGAAAAATGAATTTTATATGATAAAATTCATGATAGAAACGTCCTTGTAGTTATTACACTTATACTTCTTTAAGTAGGGGTATGTGTGTAATTTACTTAACCGTCTATATACAAGGTTGTATAAATAGATGCTTTGAGTTAGAATACAAGTACAAAAGATTAAAAGGCCAAGACTCTATTTTTCGTTTTAAGAAACGACTTAGAGGTTTTTGGTATGCTCTGGATCGTTTTGGAGAGAAACATAAAGATTTGGTATTCTCTCGAAGCTAGCACTTCAAATCTCAGTCGTCGTTCGTGTGTGGACTGCTGATAGAGGGCGTTCGTCATTGGCAGCGCCTTAGAGATCGATTAATCTTCAGAAAGGTACATTGCGATTGAGGCATGATTAAGTTTTCATAATTTAAACGTGTTTTAATGGAATCAGATTTGGATCCTATTGGGGTTTTTCTCAAAATTGTTTTGTAATCTCCGCTGCGCATGAACCCCAAAACCCTACAGCTACGTAGGCGGAGTTTCGACGCATCTTTCATGATCAGTACATCCGTATCGAGGTACAGTTGAGGTTGAGGGAGGAGTTCCTATCGCTCCGACAGGGCCAGCGATCGGTCATGCAGTATATGGATAGTTATAGGTATCTATTGCAGTACTCCATGGATATTGCGGTGACCGAGCGACTCTAGGTATATTATTTCATTAGAGGGCTGGAGGATAAGATAGCCAGTGTCCTAGTCTCCAGCGGGGCGCAGACTTTACAGGACATGTACGATCGAGCTCTCACACAGGAGACATATCTACTTCAGAAGGGCAGTAGGCAGGCGTCTGTAGGTATAGATAGACAGATTGGATAGAGTTCTAGGTCAGACTACAGCCAGAAGAGGCAGTGCGAGCACTACGACGTCGAGGATAGGCAGCAGGGTTAGGATCGCCGAAGCAGTGATCGAGATGGCAGAGTATATGCAGCATCAACGACAGCGGCACCCAACAGTGCTACACTCAGGACTAGCGAGGCAGAGACCAGAGATCACAGGGTCAGAGCCAGGGGTCGGGGAGTGGATAACCGAGATAGGGGTTTGTATGTTGGCAATGTGGACAGGAGGGCCACATCAGACGTGACTGTATGCAAGAGTTAGAGACTCCAGTACCTAGAAGACCGGTGCAGACTTGAAAGCCGGTGCACGCAACGACTGAGCCTGGCAGGGAGACGTCCCACAGCTGGGTTCAGGGTAAGTTATTTATTTTCATAATTATATGTTATGTTTTGTGTTCAGCATGCATGACCTATATGATGCATGGTCGATTTATGAGTATATGGTCAATGAGGCCACATGGTGGTGTTGTCAGTTTATATAGCAGGATTGGCCGTAGTGTAGTGGCTAAGTCAGAGTTATCGTGTGGGGATACACGATGGGTAAATAAGTGTCAGTTGATCGGGATGGGTGACTGGATTAGGGTTTCTTGGACACAGGTTTTGGTCGAGTACAGGTGGCCGTGATGTCAAGGAAAAGTCGTGACCAGAGTTCACTTGTGTGACATACACCTGTAGCTCAGTGTGAAGACTCAACCCTGTGAATGGGAGCAAGAAGGTATTGTTCGACCCTAGAAGTGGGTGCGGTAGTGTCCAAGGAACTGTAGAGGAGTTTGTCAGTGGTGGAACTGACGGGGAAATGTGCGGTTCAATGAACCGAGGATGTTACTCGGGATTGTTCAATTTCGAGGACGAAATTCCCCTAGTTGGGAAGAATTGTAACGGCCCAAATTAATTTAATCAAGATTAGTGTTAATCACGAGGATTAACGGGTAATTTGGGCGTTACGTGGACAACTGGGTTGACTCGAATGAGTACTCAGGTTATATTGTGTTATTTGTGCATGTTGTATGTCTATTATTGTGATGTCAGAAATTATTATTATTTATATAAACATCACATGTGTGTAAATTAATATCGGGCAAGGCTACGAGTCGGGTATATATCCTGAAGTGCGTGTCAGGGACCTGGTACCGGGTATCGGATAGCCGGGGTACGGGACATAAGTTGTCGGGGAGCTGAGTGTTAGTGGACTAACCTATGATTTTTATATGATTTATTAGATGGTCTAACCTAAGGTTGAATTAATGTATTAATGAATAAATTGAAGGACTATAGTTGAATAGGAAAAATCAAGGTGCATAAGATGATCATTAGGATACACAACAGAGTTAATCAAGGACTGTAGTGTCATGATAAGGTGTATGGGTGATGAGTGACGCAGGGTGATCAAAGACCGCTAGATCAACCTCGAGATGCGTGTGAATGCCGGATTAGATCAGCCATATATAAATACACCTTGATCGATAGAAAAACATGCAAAACCCACTTTCCAAACATTTTTTCTTGAGGACTCAGAGAAGAAACCAGTGGAGAAGGACGAATTCGAGCTTTGGGAGAGGAGATTGAAGCTTCAAAACATTAATCTAAGGTAATCCATTCATCCTAAATGGAGATTTTTGATAAAAACATGGTTTTGATGGGTTGAGGTTAATTTGGATTTTTGGAGGATTTCATCACTCTTTTTGATGAATTCAGTGTTCTTGAGGTTGGTTTTGATGAATTACATCATTGTGAATCGAATTTGTAGAATATTGAGGTGAATTTGGTCAATTTTTGGGTTTATATACATGCATGTTGATCCAGAAATTTAGTGTTATTTCGATGAATTTGTGGTGTAATTTTGGGGCCTTGAGGGTCTTTAATGAGTTGAGAGAGAAGAGGGGAGAAAAAGAAGAGAAGAAAGAAAAAAAATAATAATAATAATTTTTAGAGACGATTTCGTCTCTGGGTAGAGATTGCTCACGCGCGCCCTCGCGCGCGTGTGCGACCCTGGGTCGGACTGGACCGCTTCAGGTAGGGCCCACTTATTTTAAAAAATAAATAATTAAAAAATTAAATAAAATATATTTTAGATTTTAGATTTTATTTTCTGGAAAATAGGGAAAATAGTTGAAAAATATCAGAAAAATTGGAGAAAATTCTAGAAAAATATAAAAAATTTAGAAAAAGGTAGAAAAGTGGTTTTGGGACTTCTCGGATATTTTTGAAATCCCGACATAGTCCGGAAGAGGTACCACAACTCAAATTTGAAAATATGATATAATATCATAAAATTAGATAATGTGTTTTATTAATAATATAAAACACTATAAACGGACTACAGAGACTGGTGAACCATAACTCGGGCATCGGGGAGCTAGGCGGGTCGAATTGGCGGGTCTGAAAATCGAAGAGAGTATTTCAGGTGCGTAAAACCCTTGAGGAAGTTACACTTTAAATTCATGGCATGTATTTTATCGATTATCTTATCGTATGCGGTGATTGTTGGTGGTCACGCATGGTTTTTCATCTTAGTTATGACTACATGCTTGAGCATGGGCTAGTTTGCGACGACGACCGTGTAGATAGGAGTAGAATGTATCTACAACTGTCTCGAGGGATTAAGGGTACTCTTAGAACTAAAAAGCTTGGAAAGGAGTACGGCCAGTTACTGAGTTGAGGTGTAGGTCATTGTAAGCTTGTTATTAAGCATTGGTTTATGCTGAAAACTCCGTTTTGTTATCATATGACCGGCAGGCATGATTTTATCGTGATTGAACGAGTGATGGTTTATTTACCTATTGGTTTTACCTTTGAGCCATTTAGTTAATTATTCGTTGGATTTTGGATGTTTACATTTACAGTTGATGTGTGAATAATGTGATGCTGTGATGGATTGTTTACTGCCAACCATAGGAATATGATTCCTATTGCGAGGGTCATATTCACATGTCTCGCAGGTTATCGATGTCTTCATGATTAACGTGTAGACTTCTGTTGGAAATTTACTCACTGGGCTCGTTGCTGTATGTGTTGGGCAACTGAGCGCAGATCCTGGTATGAGCAAGAGCAAGGGGAAAGAGGTACTAGGCGACTATCACTGAGGCCGTTGATGCTGACTGCTCGTGTTCTGATATTATGTATGTATATTTTGTTTTGCTGGGTTTTAAGAACTTTAAATCTTTATCACATGTATATAGATTACTATTTACTTCGTCTCAGTTATATACATGGTATTTATTTCCTGGTTTTCCACTGTCTAGGTTAAATAAATTCTCATAAAATACAAATTAAATGCTTCCGCTAATGTTATTATTATCACCTAACCTATTAGATGTTCAGAGAAATTAAACAACTTAATATAGTAGGATTAGTTACACAGGGCGTCACTTCACGGAGATACGGATGTGGTAGCAGTGATGATGTGGCCGGCGACGTGACAGACGTTGTTAGGCTTGCGGGCGGAGGGCGTGGGTCACGAGGCGACCCCAGGAGATTTGGGTCCGTCATAGAAACCTCGTAACTTGACGTCACCGTCCTGTCACACAGATACGAGTATAAATATGTACTACACATCGTCACACAGACATATCATAATTTTGGGTCGTTACAAAAAATATTCCCCTTTACATTAGATCAAAGAACAATGAGCAATGGGCATCATAGACTTGCTTTATTGAGTATCTCTACCACAGTAGGGCACCCGAGTACTATCTTCCTCCACAACTCATTTCCCTTCATTTTCTCCTACACTTAAATTGAAAACATTGAAATAATGAACTTGCCCAACAGGAAAATAATGCTAAACAATAAAGGTTATAATGAACAACAAAAAAATAGAAAAAGAAAATAAAAACAGATAAAAATAAAACGCCTTCAATAGGAAGAGAGTAGGTTGATTTTTTTTCATTTTGATGAAAGAGAAAATATTAGGAAATCAATGTAAAGTATTGCATTCAAAACCTGTTGCCTATACTCTCTCTATATACATAAATATTGCCTTATAGCCATGAGCAATTTGTTCTTTGTTCTCTCAAGTAGTAGAATCACCTATAACCTTCAGATCAAAACAAAATAAAAAAAAAAAAAAAAAAAAAAAAAAAAAAATGACCGTTGTTGTTGCAGGAACTAAACAATAAAGATCAAATATTATTGTTTCGAATTAAGTCAGAGATGTAAAAAAACAAAGTTAATATAGCCAAGGCGTGTTATATACCTGAATTGCTTTTTGAAGGCAATATTGCAAAATAGTGAATATCTCTATGTACGTGGCACAAGAATTTCTTGAAGGCCTTGAAGAACCAAAAAGAAAAAAATTGATCAGCAAGCCAATCTTTTAGTCTCTTCGAAAAACACTTGAATTTGCTGCAAAAAAATAAAAAAATAAAAAAAAAAACGTAAATGATAGATCCACTAACATAAATCAACAATAAATTAAAAAAGAATAACACTCCAATCATTTGTTTATTCGTAAAAAAAAACACGACAATCCAAATATCTTAAAAAGAAAATAACTTTCAAAAACCTTGACCTTTCTCTTCAATTCATACAATCCCACTGGCCACCACCCAAGTATTTGCAACCTCTTGAAATTCACAAATCGAACCAACCTGCATTATAGGATAAAGTCCCACCATTAAAATTGCTAATCAAATCACTCGAAAACATATTGATCTTCAGTTTCAAAGACTAAGGCTCCGTTTGGTGCAGCTTTTGCTTATTGCTTATTACTTATAGATTAAGCATTTATGTCATAATTGTTTTTGATATAAGTAAATTTGGTGTGTTTGGTTTTTCACTTTAAAAAGTAATTTTACTTAGAAAATCTTATCAAATTGCATTCGCAGCCTTGATAAACATGGAGAGGAATGTTTATCCAAAAAATAGCTTTTCTGCGATTTGAGACCCAATTGCATATTATCCTAACACTTTTTTTCAATTAAACTGTCATGTCACATCATCAATAAGCATGCTCATAAGCTAAACCAAACGGATCATACAAATATCATAGATCTATAAAAAAATACGTACCGAAATCAGTTCCACAAAAAAGATCAACAAGCACCAGAGATTTTTATATGGAGAGAGAGAGAGAGAAAGGTGCATCGTGTTTTTTTTTTTTTATAAATATCCTATTAATGAAAACATAGCCACAATCATACAATTTCATATAGTTAATTGAGAGGAAAGAGAGACGTGCCTACTTTTTTCTTTTTTTTGGGATACATGTCATCCCTTGACCTCTATTTTAGCATATATTCAAACTACCATGCTACCTTTTAGGAAATCAAATTAATTGCTAACTAGTCGATTTCTATTTAATCTTTTATAAGGAAGTTAATAAATTAATTTAGATCAATAAATTGTAATGTTTTTATAATTAAAATTACAATTCACAATACTTAACTCATAGCATATGTACAACAAATTATATTATATTTTTATTATTATTTCTAAGAAAAAAGTATAAAAATTTATTTATTAGATTAAAAATGCATTAATTAATATTAAGAGGTGCATAGCATGTCTATACATGAATTCTAAGAGGTCTAATGTTAAGTTGGTCCTACTCTTTTAAGTTCAATGTATTCATTAATTATGAAAATAAACATAATTAATGGAAACCATTTCACTACTTTAATTCGTTGAATCTAATATCATGAGTCGTTTTTTTTTATTTCATCATGAGTCGTTTTGTTTCCCTAAAACATAGAAAACATATGGAATGAATATAGGCCTTTCGATTTTCCAAAAATATAAAAACTTTGTGGAACCAAAATTTTTGAAAAATGAAATTCAAAAAATTGAAAAATGGAATGAATATACGACCTTTAATTTTATGCCCAAGGTCTAGCCAAATATCTTTAAATTTTTCTACTTTCAGAGCTCGAAATTAACTAGGACATGATAGAGAACCTATATCATGCCCACGATTCAACAAACTAAAAAATTTGACAAAAAAATTACTAAAAATGAACATATTATTTCAAAAAATAAGAATTATTAATTAAGAATGAATATATAGAATATTTTTATAAGAGAATGAATATATGGAATTATGCATGTATACTTTGTACATATATACACTATGTACTAATAATTTTAATGTATGAGTGTGTATCTGTTGTTGAAGGGCAAAGATGTGGGTGACGCAGCCGTAAACGGGGTCGCGAATGCGAGCCAAAGCTTCATAGCATATGCTAACCACAGCATCAAGACGTTTGTGAGGAGGGATGCGAAGGAGGAGCTTGGAAACATTCCTGGCGCTGAACACCTTATGCACTGCCTTGAAGTGCATTACGCCTTGCTCGGAGTCGAAGTAGGGAGCAAAGATGCATTCATCCCTTCACACACTTGCTCAAGAACTTGCAAGCACCGCATGGATTGCCACTGTTATTACCACCACTGCTAGCTGTTGTTGTTGTTGGTCACAGTGGTACTAGCATTAGTACTACTACTACTCATGTTTTTTTTAACATCATTAAACATGCATGTAATATATAGAATTATATAGAGTGTTGCAACTACTGAGCAAGGTAGGAGATGAAGCAAATGAAAAGAATGGGTGGATGAGTGTTATTATATAGGGAAGGATAGAAAAAGACATAGTAAACCCAAAAAATCAAGAAATTCGCGGTGAAGGTGAAGGTGAAGGTGAAGGAGTGGATGTCGAACAAAACACATCATCTAAATATATAATAAAAGGTAAACAAAACACATCATCTAAATAATTAATTAATAAACAAATAAATCAGAGACAGCTGCAACTAAAAAAGATTTCACAATCCCATTGAAAGAAGATTCAAGCTTGTTCGATGGTTTTTCTTACCAGTTGCGCCTAGAAAGCCAATTTCGTATGGATTGCAAGAAGGATGGATGGGAGATGATATTTATAGGGAAAAAACTTGCACAACACTCCATTCTATGTATATAGTCATTTTTAGAGTTCTACACATTATTAATTAGTAATAGATGCATACATTATACTTCATTGCAGGAACTTTTCCCAAGCAAAAAGTTTGAGCATTTCGAAGTAAAAACTTTTTGAACATCGGATATAATAATAATGTAATTTAATAATAGAAATAAATAATAAACATAAAATAAGAAAATAAGAAAAATGAGATAATTAGAAAATTAGAAAGATGAGATTATGTAGGTTTTGAAGTTTCTCTTTCCTCAGACTTATATATATATAGGGAAATTCTACAATGGAGACCAAATATATACCCATGTCATGGGAACCCCTCAAAATGTGTTGTACATTAAATGCTTTGTGCATTTGTCGCCTCGATTAGTGTGTTGGATTTAAATCCAATTGTTCTAAATAGTGTATCAATGGCATGAGTATATATTTGATTTCCATGGTAGAAGTACTCATATATATATGGGTTCTTCTACAATAAAGCCCAAACATATACTCATGTCCTGAGAACCTCTCATAATGTGTTATGCATTAAATGTTTTGTGCATTTATGGCGTCTTGATTAATATATTGGATTAGAATCCAATGGTTGTAAATAGTATACCCATGACATGAGTATATATTTAGTCTATATTATGGTTTAGGGTATTTTGGACTTTTACTATTTTTTAGCAAAAATTAAGGTTTTGCTATACAAAGCACTCTCCTTGCTGTAATTCTTTGGTTTTTGATTGATTACTAAATCTTGAATTTTGTGTTTTTTTTTTTTTGGTGATGCTTGAATTTTGTTTTAAGTTCTTGCTCTATATTGTTTGTTCGTGGTTTTTTGAGCATTCAATTTGGAAGATCCTCGCTGCGTTAGCGCGCATCCTAACATGTATTGCAAGGACAACGACAAATGTGTGTCATTACTAAATAACAATACAAGGTTTTTCAAAACGTCGAGGCAGAGTTCTCAATCTAAGCATAATACTTCTTTTTTTTCTTTTGAGGATTCGATCATCCAACCTCACAGAGGCAGGAGCATGCATTTTTCATTGCACTAAGCACGGTTGGCTTGGCCTTAATACTTATTCTCAACTATAGCTCGACAAAAATTAACTAAAACTCAGTAGTGCTTATTAATTTGATGATTTATGATTAAAGCGGCTTTTCAATATCTTAACTAAGGCCTTGTTTGGTTCGAGGGCAAGTTAAAGGAAGTGAGATAACTTCCATGAAAGTTCTTACTCACCTTGTTTGGTTGGATATTTTCAAAAAACTCCCCTGAAAGTTTGACCCTCAACTCCCTCCACATAGGGAAAAATAACTCACTTAGGGGTGAGTGAGTTATCTTTCTGAGGATGAATGAACATTTTTACCCTCATTTAATATTCTCTCTACTTTTATTCCCTACAATCTCTCTCAAAAACAATGAAAATAGCATTTATGTCAATTACATTATTTTATTGTTTTTAAAATATGAAACTTCCCGGAAAGTTCAAAGTTGAACCAAACATGAAAAGTACAACTTCCTTAGTGATTAACTTTCCAGAAAATTAAACTTCCCTGAAAGTTAGTAAAATGAACCAAACAAGGCCCAAATTTTCGCATTAGAAGTAGTAGTTATTAATAAGGGGTGTATAACTCTAATATGGGTTGTGTTCAAATGTGGTTGATTTGATCAGGTCAGGAAGCTGTGTTATGATACTATGAGAGCCTAAGACCTACAGTGGGGATTCACCAATTTGTATATGTAGTATGCATGGTGAGAGTGAGTACGTTTCACTAGGCAGGTTTTTATATCCATGGGCTTATCTATTACAATAAAAGATGATTCTATTATGCCTTTATTTCGTACTTTCAGAGTGAATTATGATAGTCACACCATCAATTGTATTAAATCTTCGCACAATTGTGGTTGTCAACGTTGTTTTACCATAAAATAGTCCATCTCATTCAATAGCGCCAAGGGAAACATCAATTACCCCACCGCCCTTTTTTTTTGGTTTATACTTTGGTGTCCAGAATTGCCCCAGATACTTGAGACCTCATCGTTTAGTGAGTTTCACAGTTCCATCTATGATTATAACAATATCTGAAAACGATTACAACGGTTTCGATAAGAGGTCTCTTCTTTGAATATAAAACACATGAGATTTGCATACAGAAGCACTCATATACATCATTCAAGAAGAAATCTGTAAGAAAATATGAACCAAATGAACTGAAAAAAACAAATGCATCCACCACAACCAAACCCAGATTAAAATGATCTATGAGTTCACCACATGCCAGATTAAGGAAAGAATAAACAGGGAACGTTGGAGACCTTCAAAGGCTCCGGACAACTCGCTATTGCAACAGAAGTAAATACACACATATATATAGAGATCGAGAGAGAACTGCTTAGCTTAATCAGCAGAGAAACAAAAGCATGCCATGCACAAGATGAGGATGCGACAGGGAACAATTCGTGTTCAATCTCAAGCGTCAGAAACCGGGGCAACAGATTTCTGGTTGAGGAGCGGCAGGAGAGCTTTAACAACTATGCTCATATTTGGCCGGAACTCAGATTCGTACTGCACGCATAGCGCAGCCACAGCAGCAAGCTGCATGAACGATAATTTTATAGGATTTAAGCTTTCGAAACAGCAAACATGAATGACGGTAATTATATAACATATGCATTCATCAGCTTTTTCAGCTCTCACATCAAACACTTAAGCAACAAGCAGTGGAAAGGAAAGAGATAACAACCTTGGCTACGCCTTTTGGAGGATACTCCCCCTTTAGCCTCGGATCTACACATTGTTTGACCTTGTCCTCACTCAGTCTAGGAGTAGCCTATTGCAAGGAAAAAAAAAATTGTTGCATTAAGTAACTGAAGATCATATGAAAAATCATGCATGCCAGAATTTCTAAAAAAACCAAGGAGCAAAGAAACACCATATCGTTACTTTATGTTTATTCACACATTCACGGCCACATTTAAAAAAAAAAAAAAAAAAAAAAAAAAAAAAAAAAAAAAAAAAAAAAAAAAAACACACACACACACACACACACACACACACACCCACCCCCACCAAGAAGGGTGCATCTCCAGATATCTTTTCTTCAATTTTGATGCCAGCCTAAAAACATGCCATGCAATGTGGTATACACAGAATTTTGTGGGATCATTGATTAATTGGAGTGAGGGGTTAAGGATAAAAAAACTACTACACCCCATATCATGGCGTTAAACCACTTATCAAAATGGTTGGTTCAATTTGCTAATAAAAGTTTGATCAACCAAAGTTCATAAACCAGAGGGCGTTTTTTGAAAATATATAATATAATTATTTCAATTATGTGAGGAAATAGGAATGATTATACAATACAAATGTAGGTTCAATCCACCCAGGGGCGAACACAGCCTCGAGCTAGATGGGTGGCTGATTACAAAAGACTTGAAATAAAAATTTTCATATATTTCAAAACTTTAAAAATTTTCACACTCATATGCGGTGATATGTTCATAAAATTACTTGAAATGAGTCAATCTATTACTTATATGAGTTCTTTAGACTAAATGTCGGTCCCTCTAATTGCTATTTTATCAAATAACTCATGTATATAAACTTTAGAAGAGACAAATGGGCTATTAATTATATTTATTAGCAAACTAATGGAGACTTTTGTTTTTTATTATAATATAATTATTAAAATAGTTGTTCCAAAACACACTTGGGTCAGCCCACCCACAGCAAAAATCCAAAGAAAAGTAAAAGAAAAAAGGAATAGAAGGCCCAAAGAGAATAAGTGAAGCTAACATTCTCATCCATGATTTGAAGCAGCTCGGGAAAATAAATATTTACATTTATTACATCTATAGCATTATTTTAAAGGATTTAAAAGATTATCAAAGCACACCAGCAACTGCAGTAACTTGAGCGAAGTGTAAGCTGACCCAAAGTAATTTAAAAAAGAGGCTTTGCTATTGGTGTTATATCTAAAGCATGGTTTGCACTCTACTATTGTACTTTATGAAATTGCTCTTAATTCAGGCCTCAAACTGATCAAAAATTTTTATATATTTTTTTAAAAAACCCTTCATCAAAATCAACGCTTCAAACTAACAAACACAATGAGAGATATTTTTATTTGGGAGCGGCTAAAATGACCCCACTAATTGCTAAACGTACCCCAGTTTTGTGAAATTACCCAACTACCCTTCCATATAAAAGGATTTTTACTCACCATACCCCACTCATCCCATACCCCAGTCACCTCTCTTAAATCGCACTCACCAAAACCCGGCCAAATCAGACAAAATCTGAGTAAAACAACATGTATTCGACAACGTGGGTGCACTCATCATCTCACTTAGCGCCGATTTCGAGGGTTTTTTTGGGTTTTTTTTTGAGTCATTTTGTTTGTGAATTTGTTTTTGGGTTTAGGGCTTCAATTTGAGGCTTGGATCTTGCATTTTGGATACAAAGTTTTGATGAAATCAAAAATATTAAGAGATTCCGAGCAAAACCCACTATTTTTTTTGGCCATTTTCATGTATTTTTCGGGAGTTTTTAAGTTTTTTTGTTCGTTCTTGTCGCCCATGGGTTTCAGACTAACAGAATCGACACCTTTGAAAAGGTGTCGTACGAGCTGGGCCGACACCTCTAAAGAGGTTTCGGCTGGATCCCTCCGTCACCCACTGAAACCAAGTTATCTTCGCATTATCGGTTGGAGTTGTGAAAAAGAAAGCATCACATAATCCTCTCTTTCTAAAAAAGGAATTGGTCAAGTTATGAGAGACACTTAACAAACCAAGCTGTAACAAAGTGAAAACGAAAAGGCATGAAAAGAGTAGTAGAATTTTGATTTTAGAATGAGCCAGGAAATGAAAATTTGACTCAAGTCATAAACTTGTTTCTCTCCACCACTCTACCAAAGTTTGCCAAGGGTAAAGAGCACAATTGCAAACCAAATTTTTTAGAGATGAGACAAATTTGGTCAAAATGTTGTATAGTATAGTTAAAAAACCGCTCATGGAAAAGGATTTACAGGGTTGAAATGCTTACCCAAGTGACAAGACTCTGCTGCCCACGAGGCATTGTATGATCAACTGGTTTCCTTCCTGTTAGAAGTTCCAAAAGAACAACTCCAAAGCTATATACATCACTCTTCTGCGTCAATTGACCAGTCATAGCATATCTGCATTACAAATTAGTCAAGTTAGCCAAAAAAGCCGAGAGGTAGTTTAACTTTTACTAAATATAATTGCAGCAAAAACAAAGGCTAAAAATATGATTAAAAAGCCAAATTATCATAGAAAAAGAATCTGCAGTACGCAAGTATATTGTTATGATCAATTTGAATATACACAATAGTGTGTTCAGCACAGAGGCAATTGATAGTAATATCACAATAGTAATTTTTCACATGATAAATAAGTCAGACTATTGAAAACTGCCTGTGCTGGAACAATTACCGTTAAGGAAATATAAAGCATTTACACGCTAGTACCTAAGTGTAAACTTTTACTTCCCCACTCCAATCAGAGTCATTCTCAAAGCTTACCCTATTGCATGTAATATCTATTGCATTTCAATAGGTTGGCTTACCCTATTGGGTTAGGAATGATCAATGTGCCTTTAAGGCTTCAAAAAATAAAATAAAATAAAATAAAGGGGCAGTATACAACTGGCTCAAGACCATTCTTCCCATTCATTCCCATTCATTCCATTACCACCTATAAGCTACAACTGAAGCAAACCAGACAATAACTCCATACATTGATTGAGATCCATAGAATAACCCAAATAGCTAAATTTCGTTACTAGCTTCACCACAGAACATTGAACATTCCAAGAATATGCATTTGACTTGATTCGTAGTAATAGTTGGATTTGGCCAGCATTTTACAGAAGCGATGCATTCAATAATTGAAGAACAGCCAACAGCCAGATCACACAATAAAACAACTGAATGATTTGACTAACCCCAAAATTGTTATGAAACACAATTTTTTTATTAGACATTACAATACAAAAATCAAGAATGAGTTTTAGATACTTTACTCTGGTGCATGATAACCAAAGGTCCCTAAAACTCGAGTTGAATGAAGACGAGCAGCCATGTCAGGAGCTTGATTTGAAAGGTTGAAATCTGCTATTTTGGCTCTAAAGTCTTCAAAAAGGAGCACATTACTTGATCTAATGTCCCTATGTATGATTGAAGGTTGACATCTCTCATGCAAATACTCAAGCCCTTTTGCCGCATCAATAGCAATTCTAACTCGTTGCATCCAGTCAAGAGGTGGACCTGGTTGTGCACCTTGGACCCCCTTTCTACCTGCAGATAAATAGAACAGAAGTACATTATTTAAGATAATTAAAATAAAGTAAAAAATATTAGTTAATATAATTAGATGAAATGGTTGCAGACCCATGAACGGTAAATAAAGATAATAACTAAAAGCATTTAGTACCATGCAAGACATCATGTAGAGAGCCCATGGTTGCAAATTCATAGGCTAGGATGCGAAGATTTCCTTCCGCACAATAACCAAGCAACTCAACAAGATTTTCATGCTTCAATTTTGAAACCTTAGAAACCTGAAATAAATATTGCTAATTCAGCCAGATACACAACACAAAAGCTGCGTTTTCTAAGCTTACGAGATAATGTAGTGAGCAGGTATAGAAACCTTGCAGTAATTTTTTTACGAGGTTTTGAGTTTTGACAACAGACCTGGGTCAAGAATTCAAAGTCTGAGTCTGGCTCTGATGAAACATCAAGTTTTTTCACAGCCATAGCTTTTTCATCATCCAAGCTCGCATAATATACTCTTCCATATGACCCTTCACCGATCAACGACTTTGAGCCAAAATTATCTGTCTTTTCTTTTAAGTCATCTAGAGCCAATGCAGGCACTTCAATTGTTGGTTGCTCTTTTTGCACTTCAATGTCAGCATTAGGATACTTTGAGCTTTTGTGATTTCCTGGAATTCGAGGTGGATGAGTATTGTTCAGAGATCCTATACAATTCATCAAAGTACCAAAGGAAAAACAGCAGACGAGAAAAATAGAGTGCATGTAAAACCTTTCCGAAAACATTACATCCTCAACGAAATATATTTGCAAATGCAAAGAAAACCAAATAAGGAGAAACTGCGATAGTACTGAAGGGAAGATGTGAAATGTTTTCATCAACAGGCATATCGCATATGGGAACAATCAATTTGGGACCGAAAAGCAAAAAATGAATGCAATAGAAATCACACCCTCTGCATAACTTCTTGGGCTTTTCAACGGTTCATCTTCATTTGGCTTGTAAGATTCTTCTACGTGGCATGTACAGCAAAGCCACTTGCGCATTCTGTCTTTCTTTCTTATATATTTTATACCAGGATAAAAAGCATTCACCTGGCCAAACACAATGAAATAGTCTCAATTATATTGCAACTTTATATATTCATACAAAACTGCACGAATAAACAATTCCAAAAAACTTGCTACAAAACTATCCATCAAGTCTCACAAATAAAACATGCCAGAAAGTCTTGTACATAAAAACAAAAAGACCAAAAGTTAACCACATCCCAAGCTCATCATCCACACCCGGATGGAGGAGAAGAATTGTGATAGGTTGACAACTAAGAACCAACGTAAAAGTTTTTGTCACTCTTTATAAAAAAATTAACCACAAGAGAACAAAAAAGAATTTTCTTTTGTTTCTCAAAATTTCAAATGAATTACTACCAAATCAAAATGCATTTTGCTTCAGCCATGATAAATGTCTCTTCCAATTCACTACAAGGTCTACAGCCAACATGGATTCTACTTTTCTTATGGATGTGCATGTGTAAATAAATCCAACAATTTGCTTAAGAACCCAAAACAGTTTTCACTTCTCTCCCAATAAACCACTCCCCGAATTCACCCCAAACCAACCAAGGCCCTTCTTTTCCTTCTTCAAAATCACCCAATTCTCTTAATTACAAACCTAAATTAATTCAAAACATATCAAAATTCATTTCGCTTCTCTCTATCCCTCGCACCTCACAACAAACCACTCTCATTTCGCTTCTCTCTATCCCTTGCGCCTCACAACAAATCACTCTCCTGAATACACCCAAACAACAAAGATCACTTTTCATTTCTATGTACACGAAAATCTCAAAAGATTACTTTTTCTTCACAGCCAAATTAGTTGGGATCGGCAACATAGATCAAACTCTTCCATTGCGCTCCATTTAGTGCAGCTAATAGTGTGCTTTCCAAATCAAACAAACAATCCTTCAAAAATGAAATGCATTTCGGTTTCGCTTCCCTCACAATAAACCACTCCCCTAATTCACACCAAAACAACCAAGCTTTCCTTTTTTTCCCTTCAAAACCTCAGAATTCTCTTAAAAACCTAAATCAATTCACAACATATCAAAATGCATTTCGCCTCTCCCCTAATTCACCCAAACAACAAAGATCACTTTTTCTCACAATCATCTCCAAAACTAAACGAATTCCGCAAACCTAAACGCGTTTCGCCTCTCCCCAAATACGCCCTAAACAACAAAAGATCCCTTCTTTCCCCCAAAACAACACAATTCCCTCAAAACCCAATTCAATTCACCACAAAACACAGCAGATCCAACCACAATTCACACAAATTGTTCAAGATCAAGCCATCAAAGCCAAATTGAACAGCTAGCGAGAGAGAGAGAGAGAGAGAGAGAGATCATCACCTCACCAGGTCACCTTCCCGTCCACCTCTCCCGCTAGGGTTGTTGTGATCGGCCAATCAAAGCAAGAACACCTCGAAAAGTTGAAATCGAATCCGAAGAAACCCTAATTTTTGAAACTACGACGATCGACGAGGAGGAGATTCCAGAGAGAGGAAAAGCAGTTGCTTCTCTCTCTAAAACTCTCTCTCTCTCTCTCTCTAAAGCAAATTTATTCCATTGTTGTTGTTCTGTTGAGCTTTTTTTAATTTACTAATATGACGTACTTCTCTACACATTCGCTGCACGGTTTACATAGTTCTTCGGATACTCTTCGTTATTTAACAACACATATCTTAATAAAAACATCGACAGCAGAAAAACAGCTAAGTTGTGTTGGGATAGTGTTGGGGTTGGGAGTGTTTTTGGACTCCGGTGTTGGATCTGTGACACGTGTGAGTGGGACAGATATGGGGACACGTGGAGAGGTGTGGTTTGTTGGGTGTTTGTGGTGTAGGTGGGGGTTGGGGTAGGGGAATGAATGAAGGGCGGTAAATTTGGATGGATAAACGACTTGTTCAAAGATTTTGTTTTAACGGCCTAATTTGGGGGCGTGGGATTTGTTTTTGGTTCTATTTTGGAACAAACTTTTGAAAGTGCAGTTTCTAATGGTTTTCCATTTGGTTTACTAAATTTGACTTGAGGTTTTAATCTTGTCATGTGCAATATGCATGAAACAACTACTATATTGGGAAGTGGATCTCTATTAGTACTGATATTGTCCCCAACTTAATCACCTCAATATTAGGTGTGGTGTTTTACTTTAAAAAGCATCGGTGTTATGAGATAGAATATCCACTCTGTGGCGGCCCCAAATTTTACCGGGCCGCCCCGTGGTCAGCTACCTCCCCCTGCCTCAGCCCTGGAAGTCGCTGCCACGTGTCCCTCTGCCTTCGTACTTTAGGTAATTTGTTAAAGTCATTTAGCTTATCATTTTCAAAGAAATTAACAGCGGAAGAATTTAAAGTTTAACAAAATGCATTCATATTTATATATAAAAGTTTTACTGATCAAACCTATAGTGGAAAACCCGGCTGTACTGTGCATACAGGCGATCAACTGTAACAGTATGTATACCAGTACAAGTGTGTATCCAGTTTCCCAACCCAAAAGATAATACAAAATATCAAAACATGATAATATCTACACACATACCAGCAGGCCTCGGCGTAGGCAAGTCAGATGAAATCGCCGATGATCCCCTTGCCCCTGCTAGTACTAGGATCTGCGCTCGGCCACCACAAAAAGGCAGATGGCGAGCCCAGTAAGTAAAATCCCAAGGAAAACCACCGTGCATAAAATAATAGAAATAATTAACAGAGCCAAAAAGTAGTGTTAAATAAACATGCGGAAGGAAGGAAAATATGCAGACAACTGCTCAAAGCTAATCGCATGTATATAAACACCTTGATAGACAAAGGGGTGTGAACACAGCCACTAAGTGTGTACTAGGACCAGGAACCTGATCGTGGCCCATGCCTCCGACCCTACGACTGTATCCCAGTGGCATTAACCCTAGTGGGCTAATCGAACGCGTGAAATGGAGTCCAACTCGAGATATTGTCTACCGAGTTCCTAGATCACGCGCTACACACCTAACCAGTGACCTCCACTACCCGTGGATACATAGACGGTGTCATAACCGTCCCAGTAGGAATATAAATCATAGATTTTCAAGAAAATAAAGCTCAATGGAAATAAATAAGTAAATGCAGTAGTGGTGTTCAGTTGGGTTTTACGTACCTCAATCTGCGCTCAACAAACCCTGAAAATACCCCCGGTTCGACCCTCGACTAATTCCTAACTCAATTCCACTATCTTGAGACTCCTGGGACCAAATTTCAAGGTTTATTGGTCAATAATTTGGTTTATAATCAATTATGTCCAATTTCACACTAAATTCTATTCCAGATGATCATTAGCGCGCTAATTGATCTCGATCACTATTCATCATCATTTCCAAAAAGAAATTAGCGCGCTAATTCCAGCTATTAGCGCACTAATAGCACTCTGTCAGGCATTTCCAGATTCAAATTTCTGGATTTCAACACCTCCTAAACCCATTCAAATCGATTTTTCCACTTCCCACATGCCTCATTGACACCCAAAAACATCATTAAACACGAATTTATCGAGCTTAAACCTCAATTTCAACAAATCATAAAAATCATGTTCAAAACCCATTTTCACAAATTCATCAAATCTCTCTCAAACTTGATCAAAAACACAACTCATATTATACCAACCTCATAGTCCTCCAATCTAGTAAAATCAGTGGCAAATGCACAAAAACTCAATGAAATTATACATACCACAACATGCAACATTTCTCATCAAAAATCCAAGAAACAGGGGAGTAGATTACCTCAAGCTTGTAGTTAATGTTCAAATCCAGCCTCTAAAACGCCATAGTTGAGCTCCCTAACATTGATTTCTCTCTCAAAAATCTGAAGTTTTTGGTTTAGAATGGCTTGTGGTTTGCATGTGGGTTTGATCGGTGGTATTTATAGTTGTTAATATAATCTAAAGTGCACACGTATCTCGAGGCCCATCAGACGGTCCTTATCTAGCTCGTGTCACTCCATCCAGCCACCTTATCATGACACATATTGCCTAGTTTTTGATCTGTTGTCAATCTCGAGGATCATCCAATGTGTGCTAATTTTCCAGTTCAAACTATAGGACTTTCTTCAATTATTTCTATCTTAACTTGTACACTCTACCCAAGCTGTCCACTAAATTCCGTAAAATGCCAAATATAGTCCCACTACGCTCCCGACTACCTGGCTCCCCGTGCCCCGTGTCCGGCACGCTTCCCAAGGCGGTCCCACACCTAGTGTACCAATTATTCATTCATTTAGCCTATAGTCACATATGAATTTCTTTGCATTTAAACCCTCAACCATACTAATATAATATTGATTGAATTTGTCTAACTCTCAACGCCCAGCCTCACAGCTACCAAACCCCGCGTTGGCGTGTTCACCGAACTAAAACCCCGGCTCACAACTCACCCGACAAGTTTATTTTAATTGCACACCGGTGACAGATAATACATCATTATCAAGAAAATGAAAATATCAATAAATCATCGAAATTAAAAAAAAACAACAATACACAGTCAATACTAGGTCCAGAACATGCCTAATCTATCCGCGGCATCCACGTGTCGTCCGAGCTGGCGTCCCAATCTGAAATAAGGTAAATAACGGCGTTAATAAAATAACGGGCCGTTACACACTCTAATGAACTTATTCAAGAAGCCATAAATAACCAATATGAGACTAAACTTTTCGGTCCACACATCCCAACAATCTCCACTTTGGACTGAAAATTCATCCAAGATGGGCACACTGCATGCATGATCCATCGTCGCTACCATCTCAAGGAGAGAGCACTATTTGAGGCACACATACGACCACCAATAGACATGTCTTGTCTCAGCTGCACTATCAGCTCTGATACTGTAACAACCCCAAATTTTTAATCCGACTTGTACGGCAATTGTCATAATTGTGACCCGGCTACGTGAATACTGGTCAATATTTCAAACTTCGGGAGGCGACGCCGAAGTGATTTTATGATTCTTTGATTGTGTGTAATAGTATGTTAGTATTTTACGAGTCTCGCGCCGGTTGGGCGATATTTAATTGAGTGAGGTTTCGACTAGTCAAACGGGGGAGTAAAACATATAAATAAATGAATTTTAATTAATTTAAATAAATTAGTTAATGGGATGTGGCGAGAAAATGGACACGACGAGCCAATTGACGGGGAAATACGGACCGAGGAACGTCGTTTAAACGTGGGAGTTAGTTAAATATGTAACATGCGGACTATGTGATTAGTATTGTAAAAGTGACACAACCTAATGGTAAGGAGCCATGAGATTGGCCTAGAGATGTGTGTGTGTGCTAAGATGAGATGATGTGGTAAAAGACCCATAAGGGTAGATGTGTTTAAATGTATGAAGTGAAGGGAGAAGGGCAAAAAGGTCATTTGATGTTATATATACAAACCGTTTCATAACAAAACCCTGCTATTCATACACTATTCATTTTCTCCTTTGTTGAAAACCGCCGCCCCCTCCTTCTCTTCCATCTCAACCTCTTCACCACACCACTCACGGTCTCTCTCTCTCTCCCTCTCCATTTCACTCTCGCTGTTCTCTCTCGATCTCCCTCCCCACGCTCGTCGTCTCTCACGCTCTCGGTCCTTCCCTCTCGGCCTCACATCTCTCTCGCTTTCGGTGGTCTCTCTCGGCTGGAACAGTTATCACCACCGCCGCCCCTCTCCCTCGTCAGGCCAGTCACGAGGTGGTCTCTCTCGGTGGTCTCTCTATGCTCCAGGGGGAAGCGGATGATTGGTGGACGACTATCATTACTACCCGAGGCACCCCGAGAGATTGGATTGACTTCAAGACTCAATTCAACCAGAAGTACTTTCCACCGACTGTTCTTCGTTCGAAGAGGAATGAGTTTATGGCACTGAGGCAGAGCACCGATGAGTCAGTGATGGATTACATGGGTAGGTTTATTGCACTATTACCTTTATGCTGGAGGATCTGCAGATACCGAGACTGATCGAGTCTATTATTTCACTGAGGGTTTGCTACCTACGATTGGAGGTTCTGTAGTCACTACACAGCCGGAGACTTTGCAGATTGCGTACGAACGTAGTTTAGCGAGGGAGAGTTACTTACTCACGCATCCGGACAAGGTTAGGGCGAACAGAGCGGAGACCCGATCAGATAGTCACTATCAGCAGGACAGGAAGAGAAAAAGGAGCAGATGGGATAATCGTGAGCATCGGGCACGAGTGTAGGATCGTTGCACAAACAAACCACACGTTTGGTACAAGCCGTTCCACCGTGCCAAGCTTTGCCGATCATTCACCGCAGATCTAATCGACTTGACCAGCAGACGAGAGAGAGGCGATTTTCGAGAACGGGGATGCGATCGAGGAGTTAGGCGAGAGGAGCACGCAGAGGTCTAGTCAGACCCAAACTCATGGTTCTACACAGGGACGAGGCCAGAGTCAGACTCAGAGGTCGCAGGATAACCGTACGTGTTACAGATGCGGACAGGTCGGTCACCTTCAGAGGGAGTGCTCTCAGCCAGTAAGAGCATCGTCGCAGCATCACCAGTACCAGAGAGAGCGTGTTCAGGCTGCTGTTGAGCCAGATCAGGAGGCGTCCAGACACATTAATGAGGGTATGCTTTTCATTTGCGGTACTTGCCTGCATATCGTATTCGATTCAAGTTATGTTAATCCCTTGATTGTTGTGCGTTTGGTAGACCTGTTAGGATTGAAAAACTCAATAGATGTAGCAGACCTTAATCCTAGTCACAGATGTCAGGATGCGAGATACTTGAATGTGCATAGTCTTGACATTTCGATAGTGTTAGGAGGCTACGAGTTGCCAGTAAAGATGCGAGTACTATAGTTGTTAGAGTTCGAAGCCTTGGTTGGTGCGAATTAGGTATAAACATTACGTGCGTTGTTTGGTGGATACGAGAAGATCAACGTTGTTGTTGATGCATTGCACTTCAAAGGATTGAATGCGGAGGTAGTCGTGTGTCAAAGAACCTATGAGCGTGGTTTACGTGAAGCAGTCAAGTTGGTGAGTTCAGCGGACGTGCCGATGATTACCAGGACCTAGATACGTGGTGAAACGATATTGCGAGACCATCTCATTTGGCATTGTGCGCGAGGGACAGCAAGACGATGCGTCATACCAGCGGTGCAGTGAGATGGTGGATAGTTCCGATTGCCCAGACAAGAGTCGATCGACAAACTCATGCTAGAGGTATCGCGGGCGCCTGGGGTTTCCATTGGTGGCGATGTGTGAAGAGTTACTTCGGGAGATTCATCGTTTTGGTTTTGTTGTGTATCGGGTCGACCTAAGATGTGCGATATGCGACATTCTTTTGGTGGCCAGGGATGATTTTCGAGGTGTTGAAGTTGTTCGAACGTGTGATATTCCAGCGCGTAGAGGCTGGGCATCGATGACCTGGAGAACTACTACAGCCCCACCCATTTCTTAATGGAATTGGGTAAATATGGATATGGATTTCGTTAGTGGTTGCCCCGATCTCCTCGTGGTTACGATAGCATCTGGGTAGTTGTGGATAGTTTGGTTTGAGACTTAAGAGTGCTCAGGAGTGGCAGAAGAAATACTTGACAAGTATCACGATGAGCTTCAGTATGATTCGGGGAGATTATGAATACCTGAAGGTCTCTTCACTGAAGGGTCACGAACGGTTCGGAGTCAAGAAATGACTCACTCGAGATTTTATCGGTCCCGTTAGAGCTGCGAAGAGTCGTTAATCTAGCTTACTTATTAGATAAATTTCGGGGACAAAATTCTAATAAGTGGGGGAGATCTGTAACAACCCCAAATTTTTAATCCGACTTGTACGGCAATTGTCGAATTGTGACCCGCTACGTGAATACCGGTCAATATTTCGAACTTCGGGAGTCGACGCCGAAGTGATTTTATGATTCTTTGATTGTGTGTAATAGTATGTTAGTATTTTACGAGTCTCGCGCCGGTTGGGCGATATTTAATTGAGTGAGGTTTCGACTAGTCAAACGGGGAGTAAAACATATAAATAAATGAATTTTAATTAATTTAATAAATTAGTTAATGGGATGTGGCGAGAAAATGGACACGACGAGCCAATTGACGGGGAAATACGGACCGAGGAACGTCGTTTGAACGTGGGAGTTAGTTAAATATGTAACATGCGGACTATGTGATTAGTATTGTAAAAGTGACACAACCTAATGGTAAGGAGCCATGAGATTGGCCTAGAGATGTGTGTGTGTGCTAAGATGAGATGATGTGGTAAAAGACCCATAAGGGTAGATGTGTTTAAATGTATGAAGTGAAGGGAGAAGGGCAAAAAGGTCATTTGATGTTATATATATACAAACCGTTTCATAACAAAACCCTACTATTCATACACTATTCATCTTCTCCTTTGTTGAAAACCGCCGCCCCCTCCTTCTCTTCCATCTCAACCTCTTCACCACACCACTCACGGTCTCTCTCTCTCTCCCTCTCCATTTCACTCTCGCTGTTCTCTCTCGATCTCCCTCCCCACGCTCGTCGTCTCTCACGCTCTCGGTCCTTCCCTCTCGGCCTCATCTCTCTCGCTTTCGGTGGTCTCTCTCTACTGGGAACAGTTATCACCACCGCCGCCCCTCTCCCTCGTCAAAGCCGTCACGACCTCGCCGGAACCTTCACCGAAGGTCGGTGGTCTCTCTCCTCCACTCTCTCTCGGTTTCAAAAAAAAAAAAAAAAAAAAAAAAAAAAAAAAAAAAAAAAAAAAAAAAAAAAAAAAGAGACGCTTGCGTCTCTAGTCAAAAAAGTGAAACAAATTTGAAGAAGATGTACACGTGCATCATTCTCAAATATTATATATATAAATATAATATATATATATATATCTATATATATGTATGTATATATATATGTATAAATATGTATATGTATAGAAGAAAAATAGCAAATATATATATATTGAAAACTTCAGAAAAATATGATAAATTAGGAAATGGGTTCATAAATGAGTTTTGGGATTCTCTCGGAAATGTTGGCGGGATATAGTCGGGGTTTTAGCCTTGAAAAACGTGAAAATTGATATAATGTATCAAATTGAAGCTAATTTAATGACAAATAATCTTAGGTATAATTCGGGTGGTAATTTTGATTTGTTTGGCATTTATTCAAGTTGGACTGGATAATTGGAGTGCGGTATAGGAAATCGGGAAGTCGCGTTAGGATCTCGGAGTTGTCATACGAGTCACGATAGTTCAGGTAAGTACACTTGCCTTAAACAAGCATTTGTACGTTTGTAAGCCAGTTAGAAAATGCCATGTGATTCATTTTCATGCCATTGTGTTTGTTATTATTTACTTGTTGGCCTTCCATTCCATACTTCTTGTATGTGTGATTCCCGGCGTAAGTGTTTTGTCTCGAAAGTACTAGGACCTGCACTAGAGGGATAAAACGCGGCACTCGCGCCACGAGTGTGTGACCACCCTTAGTGACCGTGTGACACCGAGTATCTTGGGTGGATGGGTTTGAGTCCCTTTCCAGACATAGCTGCGCTTTCGTTTGAGTCGATGCCCGGGAAGACCTTGCGAGGTCTTCGCCGTTATGCTATGGACTAGACCACTTATGAGCCTCTTTTGATTCTTTGGAACACACTTAACTCTCGATTGATATCCATTAGTCTGTTTATCATGCATCTTGTCTATTTAATTTCTGTCTTTTTATTTCCGCATGATATTTAGACTACTTTATTTGAATTATCATGAATTACTTGTTGTTTTTCTGCATTGGCATTACATTCGATTTTATTCGGTTGCTCACCGTCTAGTTTGTGACGGTGGGTGCAGATAGGAGAGAGAAAGAAGGGCAAGGGACCCTACCTAGGAAATCATTGTTGTGAGGATTAGCGGTACTGGAGTTGAAGACTATTTTATAGGTTTTTATTATGTTTTGCTTTTATGTACACCGTTTTATATATACATGCTTTGGGATTATTAAACTTGGCAAATTTTGATGAGATTTGTATCATGTACCTTTGCATTTCGAATTGTACATGAATGCCCGGGGTTTCCACACTTATAGAATTCCTTTACTTCCATTTGATAGAGTTATTTCCCAATATTTGATTTGAATTTGACTTTTGCTTCATTTGTGTTATAATTGCAATAACTCTTTCATAAATCTTGAATTTTTGATGTTTTGAGGCTGACTAGGCTCGTCAGGGTTGTCGAGAACTGACTCGAGGCTTGCACGGGTCTAGGCCGGGCGTACCCAAATGCATTGGGAATTTGGGGCCGTCACAGATACCACTTGTAATATCCCCTAATCCCGATTAAGAAATATTCGGCCTGAAACACTAATTAAACTCCGATAAGCCAGATCGAACTTAATTAGAGCCAGCAACCTTGTACTTATTCCTGTTAACAACCTGTATATCTTAATATCAAATAACAAATTAAAATAAAATGCAACAAAAATTTTAAAACATTTTTCAATAAATATAAGATATACAAATATGGTATAATCCTCAGTATTAAACTTGTATTCTCATCTTGATTATTACAAATTAGTATTCATTACATTACTTATATAACAAAAAACTCACTACATGAAGAGAATATGTTAAACTCCTACTCCTCTCCAGTTCTGAATTCCAGTGCAAGTTCATTTCTGGAAATGTTAAGATGGGTGAGCTCCTATATGTTCAGTAAGTAACTCTCATATCAACTATCAATTATCAACTAATTTTCAAAAGACAATATATAACAACGTGAATTCAATGCGTTTTTAGGAAATCATCTGAATCAATATATAAACAGATGCAAGTTCATTGGTTCATTGCAATGTACCCATGATTTGTATTTTCAATTTCAACATTTCAATAGAGTCGCCCTCTCACATCATCAGGAATCAGTCACTGGGCCTCTGACTAATTCCCATCGATGTACCGCCACTCAAATAAATAGAGTCGTACTCCTACATCGTCATTAAACCAATCACTGACCATCTGATTGGTTTATAACCGATATGCCGCCAACTCAATAGGAAAACCTTGATTGGGATATTCCCAAGTCACTGGAGGCGCAGTGATGGGAGGCTGTCCATCACAATTTCAAACCCCAGGCCGATTCGTCCCACTAAACCTTTTCTCGAATTTCATATTCATGTAAAAACATTTTTGTAAAATCAAAGCCAAATCACGGTATATTGCCCCATTCCCAGTTCAGAACACTACATACTCTAATAATACTAATTTACATTGCATAATTGATGAAAAAAAATATGAGTCTCACTTACCTCTCCTGAGCTTTCCTAAATTTACCGACTTGTAAGACTCCCCATATTCCTCAAACCTTTTTCCCTCGGTCCATTACCTAAAATAAACTAATTGTTATTGATTTAAGTCCAACATTCATTTATTAATATTACTAGTCTCATTCGAATCTGAAATCTTGTGACCTAGTTATTAACTTATTTAGATCATTTCACATTTTACAAAGTAAAAACCCTGGTTTAAAGTCTCCCCCTATTTTCGAATACCTCATTTTCATAGAAATCCACCAATTTCTATTTATTTAGTCAAAATAATATTTTCCATATTTTTTTCTTTTTTTTCAAATTTTTCTAGAATTTCTTTTCCTTTTTTCTCTTTTTTTCTTTTTCATTTGGCCCTGAACCGAGCCGAATCGACCTGGTTTAGGGACATCTTCTTCCTCAACAGAACACTCTGTTTTGCAATTATGTATTTTTTTCTTTTCTTTTCTTTTTGATTGGGGTTGGCTCCCAACCCCAATTCATCTCGACATCTCCAACCTTGGCCATGGTTTCCGCCATGGCCGAGCTTCTTACCACAACAATAGCCGAAACACCCTAATAACGCACAATAACAACTCGATAGTAACAACAACAACAACATCAAGAACAACAATAGCACAAGCTTACTTCGGCCTCAACATTGACCATGCGACATTCCTCGAGCCCCCGAGTTCTCCTCCTCCCTCTCCTCCCTTTCTCTCCTCTCGGCTTCTCCTTCTCTTCCTCATTTCCTCAATTTAACGAGAGGAAGGAGAAGTTTTATTTTCTTATTTTTATTTTTATTAGTCAAATGACCAAAATACCCTTAAGATCATCTCTTTTCCATCTCTATGCAACTGCCCTTAAGAGTAATTTCACATTTTTCTAATTTATTATATATATTTATATATACTAATTTATATATATATATATATATATATTGATATTGTCACACCTAGAATTTCATCGTGCGCACCAACGAGTACCCTCGGGCGTGTACACACTACCGTATGACCCACGCGTGTCACCCGTGACCCCTCGTATAACTTGGTGCCCCGACAATTCACCATTATTAATTTATTTTCCATTTTAATATATATTTATATATCCACGGTATATATAAATATATATATTTATGCCTATAATTACATAATTCATGCCAACGAGCATTCTTGGGCGTCAGCGATATCCTGCTTCTCGAATGTGTCATCCTTGACTCACACAGTATTAGACAGTCTCTCATTTGTTCGGTTATTAATTTATATATACTAATACAGTCCATGTAAATACAATACAATACGTCAATCCACACACACCCTTATCGAGACAAACCGGCTTAACCATGAGCCTAACTTGAATTAATTAAGATTCGGATTACTGTTAATTACGTGCTTAAGGTAATGGGTCATTACACCACTTGTTGGACCCCATCTACACGTGCGTGCGCGAGCACTTGAATCTCCGCTAGTGCTGATATTGTCCCCAACTTAACTACCTCATCATTAGGTGTGGGGTTTTACTTTAAAAGGCACAAGTGCTATGAGATAGATCATCTACTCTTATGAATTTCTTCAAGAAGCCATAGATAACCAATGTGGGACTAAACTTTTCAGTTCACACATCCCAACACCCTCAAAGTAAATGTCTAAGCTACCCTTAGTCTAGTTTAGTCAAGGGGATTTTGAAATTATGACTCTGCCCTAATGTAAATTTGTAGCTTTTTTGTTTTTTTAAGAGATTATATCTTCTTCTTTTATTAGTGAACGTATGTATTTATATTTCTTGAAAAAAAAAGAGAGATCCCCTAACCCTGCTTATCCACTAATTATAAATAGTAAAGTGACGGTACTTGGATACATTCATTCACTTCATTGCGAACTTTTATTGAGTAGAATTCTTTTTTTGAATGAGCCAAACTTTATACATCCAACGGTAAAACACAAGGGAACATATTTTTTTCCCCTAATTATAACAAAACAACAAGCCTACTAATGTACTTTACATAAGAAGACTTCTCTCAAAAATCCTAATTTTTCCTTTTGGTGCTCTTCCTTGATACAACCTTTTGAACTACACCCAATTCTCTTTTGATCAGCGGTGGTTCCAATAATTTCTTTTGTTTGCTTTTATTAACTAAATAAACTCAGATCTTTTCAGATCTGATGAGATGATTAGTTTGATCCTCATTGCGGCCATCAAATTTACTATTAGCAAAAATCACGTCTCTATATCTGCATCATTTCTGAAGACTGTGCGTAGATTTGCGTTTATCGGGTTTGTACTCATCATTAGAAGTTTTTCAACAAGTAGTAATTTTCCTCCCTTGTTGAAAGGTTTAAATTGTTTTCCCTTGTTAGAAGTCTTATATTTATTTTCCTTATCGAAAATTTTATTTTTCGTTATGGTTCGAATGATGTATATGTGTATTGTTGTGTTCTAGACTTTTGTCAAGAGAATAGTCACTGATTGTCAAATTATTTCATTTTTACAGTCGTAAGTTCTTGAAATCCAACCTTATGGCGATTGAATGTTCTTTTGAACAATTAGGATTAGCGAATCAATTTGATACAGCAATTGATTTTATGTCTTGTCTTGTTCCATTGAATGTATGAGAGCCATTGATAATTAATAAAATTTCTATTTCTTCAAAAAAAAAAATAACAAGCCTACCCAAATCTTTTGGACATATATTGAAATGTACAGCTTAGGACATTCTAGCAAATGACAAAATATATCGAATGATTCTTCGAATTTAGACATTTTTGAACAACTTAACAATTCTTCAATCTCCATATATCCAGACACTTAGGATCGATTATGTAGTGGAATGAAACTTAAAGTAGGTTAGGCTAACTCATAGAAAACATACTTAGTCAAATAATAATAATAATAATAAATGTTTTAAAAAGAAAAAATAATTAGTGAATAGTGCTGTTTGACTTTAAATGTTTTAAAAAGAAAAAATAATTTGTTAACATACTCGTGATACATAATATATTTGCCAAGCTGTTTTTTCATTTTGTATCACTACAAGAGGAAAAGGCTTTAATGCGACGGTTTAAAACAGTCATTAAAAGTCTTTAATAATGGTGCAAAACCGTCACAATATCCATTATGTTATTAGGAGTTATAAAAGCTTAAAGTCTTTTGTGAAGGTTTTGCAGCGTCATCTTATCTGAGAATTCATATGGGAGGAAACACTACAACAAAATCTAGTTTTAATGACATCAACTTTATGACAGTTTAAGAAAAGCTGTCATTGAAACTAAAAAATAACGACATTTTTTTAATGAATTGTCATCGTAGTAGTCCTAACAATTGTTTTTCAATAAGATGACCTTTTTTATCACGTTTTTATGACAGTTTGTAGATGTCATTATAAAAGAGTCTAAATATCCATTTTGTGTTCTATAAAAAAGGAAAAGAGAAAAAAAATTGACCGCTTACGTTCAACTAAATACCGCCAAAACTCGCGTTCGCCGCTGGAAGGGAAGGGTAGACTAGTAATTTCCTTTGACGCTCCAAGGTTCAGTCGATCAAAACATGAAATTCGACCAAACTCTAGCCCTAGAAATCGAAACCCCTCTCGTTCTCTCACGTTTACTCACGAAACTCGAGCCCTAGAAATCGAAATTAAAGCTCCCACAATGAAGAACGAAGAGGTGGAATGGCGATTCAAGCTGAGCAAGACTATGAACATGACCTCGGAGATCAAACCAGTCATTCGTCTCGACCTTGGGGACTCAGTTGATTGGGCAAGTTGAAGATTAGGTCATCAAGGATCAGATTTGGGGTACAATTGGTCAAGAGAGGTTCAATTTGTTCTTTCTATCATTGCTTTTCTAGATTTTATCTACGCTTTCATTTTTTCTCAATTTTTGGTGGATCTCGAGTAGCATCTGATCTGCAGATCTGCGTTTCGAGGCTTGTGAACTGTGAATTTTACGGTTTGGTGTGCGAGAATTTAGTAGTTAGGGTTCAGGTTTGTTCTTTTGGTGCTATTGGCATTTGCAAATCTGGTTCTGTAGTGGAAATTAAGGTCCTTTTTGATGTTTTTGATGAGTTGTTTGGTTTTGGTGGGTTTAATTTCATGAATGTGTGAGTGAGTGAATGAGTTCACTGGGAATTGGTGAAGAGGTTTTTGGTTCATGTACACTTTGAAGCTTGAAATGAATGCATAGTAAAGGTGAGATATTTTGTGGCAGCCCCAAATTTTCCGCGCCGCCCCGTGGTCAGCTACCCCCCTAACTCAGCTCCGGGAGTCGCTGCCACGTGTCTCTCTGCCTTCGTACTTCAGGTGATTTGTTAAAGTCATTAAAACTTATCATTTACAAAGAAATTAACAGCGGAAAAATTTAAAGTTTAACAAAATGCATTCATGTTTATATATAAAAGTTTACTGATCAAACCTATAGTGGAAAACCCGTCTGTACTGTGCATACAGGCGATCAACTGCTATAGTATGTATACCAGTACAAGTATGTATCCAGTTTCCCAACCCAAAAATATAATACAAAATATCAAAATATAGACATCACACGTACCAGCAGGCCTCGGCGTAGGCAAGTCAGATGAAATCGCCGATGATCCCCTTGCCTCTGCTAGTACTAGGATCTGCGCTCAGTCACCACAAAAAGGCAGATGGCGAGCCCAGTAAGTAAAATCCCAAGGAAAACCACCGTGCATAAATAATTAATGAAATAAGTAACAGAGCCAAAAGTAGTGTTAAATAAACATGCGGAAGGAAGGAAAATATGCAGACAACTGCTCAAAGCTAATCGCATGTATATAAACACATTGATAGACAAAAGGGTGCGAACACAGCCACTAAGTGTGTACTAGGACCAGGAGCCCTGGTCGTGGCCCATGCCTCCGACCCTACGATTGTATCCCAGCGACATTAACTCTAGTGGGCTAATCGAACGCGTGAAATGGAGTCCAACTCGGGATATCATCTACCGAGTTCCTAAAACATGCGCTACACACCTAGCCAGCGACCTCAACTACCAGTGGATACATAGACGGTCCCATAACCGTCCCAGTAGGAATATAAATCACATATTTTCAAGGAAATAAAGCTCAATGGAAATAAATAAGTAAATGCAGTAGTGGTGTTCAGTTGGGTTTTACGTACCCGAAAATACGCACTCCGACTTCCCGGACCCGTCAGTACGCCCCACCTAGCTCCCCAATGTCCGAGCTATGGTTTCCCGGTCCCTGAAGTCCATTTTATAGTGTTTTATAATTTTTGGAAACATATTATATCATTTTAAAATTTTCAGTTGTGGTACCTCTCCCGGACTGGGTCGGGGTTCCAAAAATACCCGAAAAGTCCCAAAACCACTTTTCTACCTTTTTCTAATTTTCTATATTTTTCTAGAATTTTTTCCAATTTTTCTGATATTTTTCACTTATTTTTTTTTCCTATTTTCCAGCAAATAAAACTGTTTTTTTTTTTTTTTATAAAATAATAAAATAATAATAAAAATATTATTTAATTAATAGAGTGGGTCCCTCTAACCGGGTCTGACCCGACCCAACCGGGTCGGTCCGGTTCGGCCCATCTAGCCGGGTCCGGGTCGGGCCCTGTCCAGGCCCACCCGGGTTGGGCCAGGGCCGGTTTGGCCCGGCCCAGGGGTGCACGCATGCACGCACGCGTGCGTGCCCCCCTCCCCCATCTCCTTCTTCCTTCCGCCCACACCAGACTCCTCTGGTTCTTCATCTTTTTTTTTTCTTCTCTTTGTTGCTTCTCATCACTCCCCTCTCAATTTCTCTTCAAACCTCACTCCATAGGAGACCTCCAAACATCAAAATCTCACCTTAAATCCACAAAAACAAATCCCAATTCTCGGATTTCATGCATGCAACAAAAATCCGAAATTACCCAAATTCGTCACCAATCAATGCAAGTCCGAGTAAAACTAGTGTAATTCATCACAAGATCTCAAAAACATTCAAGATGACCTCCAAAAACCATTAAAAATCAATGTAAATTCGAATTTCACCAACATCCATTTTAATGGAAAATCAAGAACAATGAGGGATTTATTACCTTGTATCTCCGTTTTGATGCCTAAATCACCTCTCCAAAACTCGAATCTACTCTTCTCCAACCCAATTTCTCTCACAGATCTCCTCACAATTTCTTGAAAAAAATGCTTCCTTTTGCATGTTTGATCTACCGATTGTGTATATATGTCTTTTAATCTCACGTGCACACGCATCTCGAGGCTAAACCAACAGCCACTGATCACCCTGTGTCACATAGTTCTTGAACACCTTATCATAACAACATTTGTCTTAATTTACTCACATTGTGCATCTCGAGGCTTATCCTAAGTGTACTGATTATTCAGTTCAAACTATAGGATTTTATTTACTCCAATTTGATTTAATTCATAACACCTATTCTAGTCATCAATAAATTTCATAAATTTGTGGATATGGTCACACTAATTCCCCGACCACTCGGCACCCCGTGCCCCGTGTCCAGCACGCTTCCCGAGGCGGTCCCATGCTTAGTGTACCCAATATAATTTCTTTAGCTTAGCCTCAGCTTATATATTTTCATTTAATTAAATAAATCTTCAACCATAACATGTTTAAATAATTTAAATCTAATTAGCCCCAACGCCCAGCCTCACTGCTACTAAACCCCGCGTTGGCCTGTCCTACGAACGGACCCCGGCGCTCAACCTCGCCCGACAGATACTACCTTTACACACCGGCGACAGATAATACATCATTATTGAGAAAAATGAAAATATTAATAAATCACCGAACTTAGAACAACAAAATGCACAGTTAATACCTAGGTCCGGAACAAGCCTAATCTATCCGCGGCGTCCACGTGTCGTCCGAGCTGGCGTCCCTATCTGAAATAAGTAAATAACGGCGTTAATAAATAACGGGCCGTTACAATTCTTCCCAACTAAAAGAAATTTCATCCCGAAATTTGGGTTAGTTTAGAACATACCGTGAAATAACTGGGGATAACGCTCTCGCATGGTCGACTCCAACTCCCAGGTAAGTCCCTCTGTACCGTGATGCTGCCACCGCACGAGTACCTTAGCTATCTCTTTGTTCCTGAGAGTTTGGATCTTACGATCTAATATCGCCAATGGCCGCTCCTCGTAAGTTGCGTCAGGCTGAACATCCACCTGTCGCACCTCAACCATGGGTCGTGGCCCGGTCCTAGCCAATCGCAACATCGAAATGTGGAAGGTAAGATGAATCCCTGTTAACTCCATCGGTAAATCTAATCTGTACGCCACACTGCCAACTTTCGCTATAACTCGATATGGTCCGATAAATCTCGGAGCCAGTTTCCCCTTAATCCCAAACCTCTGCTGGCCCTTCCAAGGAGAAACCTTCAGGTAAACCATATCTCCCACCTCATAGCTCAGACTATCGTGGTATCTATCCGCGTATTTCTTCTGCCTATCCTGTGCTGCTCGAAGCCTATGACGAATCTGTCAGATCTTCTCTGTGTGATCAACAACTATCTCCGGCCCAATCGTAACTGTATCTTCCGCTCGCCCAACACGTCGGTGACTGCGGGGCCTCCCATACTGCGCCCCATAAGGAGGCATCCCGATACTAGCCTGATAGTTGTTGTTGTAGGCAAATTCACACAGTGGTAAGTAATCCTCCCATGAGCCTCCAAACTGCAAAATACAATCTCTCAACATATCCTCTAAAATCTGTATCAATCTCTCGGGATCGGCCATCTGCGCGGATGATAAGCCCATCTTGAATCGCAACCTAGTACCAAACCGCTCTGCATCGCCTCCCAAAATCTCGAAGTGAACTGGGATCCCGGTCGATACTATGGAGATTGGTACCCCATGAGCCCGATGATCTCTCGCTTCGAACAATCTCGCTTCAATCGGTGAAACGTATACTTCATCGAAACTGGTATAAGTGTGCAGATTTCTTCAATCTATCTATCACCACCCAAATCGCATCATGTCGCCTCGAAGTCTGGGGTAATCCACTGACAAAATCCATAGCGAGGTGTTCCCACTTCCACTAAGGAATGGGTAACGGCTGCAACAATCCTCCAGGTCGCCTATGCTCCGCCTTCACTTGCTGACATATGTGACACCCTCGAACATATTCACCAACATCAGCCTTCATCCCCGGCTACCAAAACAATCTCCGCAAGTCATGGTACATCTTGGTTCTGCCCAGATGAACTATGTATCGCGACCGGTGAGCATCCTCTAATATACTATCTCGTATCTCTAACACGGCTGGTACCCATAGTCGACCTCGATACCGCAAACATCCATCAGATGTCTCCGCCCAATCAGTGCACTCGGGATCCCGTGCCAATCCACTGAACTGCCCATAAAGCCCATCAGCCCTCTGACACTCTGATACCCGTTCCAGTGACACCGTCTGCACCCTCATCGACCACAAATCTGTAGATCCCGCATAACCGAAAGGTCCGACATGCTCATAATCGACGCCATCTCCAACGGTCCCATGTGTCGATTCTCGATCGTCGTCGTCTCGTCAACCTCGCATCTCGCTCAATGCATCGCCCACTACATTGGCCTTTCGGGATGATACTCAATCGTAAAATCATAATCCTTCAACAGCTCTAACCATCTCCTCTGACGCATATTAAGATCTTTCTGTGTGAAAATGTAGCGTAGACTCTGATGGTCAGTGTAAAGCACAAACTTCTCTCCGTAGAGGTAGTGTCTCCAAGCCTTCAACACAAACACAACTGTCGCAAGCTCCAAATCGTGTACGGGGTAGTTACACTCATGTGGTCGCAATCGCCTGGATAAATAAGCCACTGGTCGTCCTTCTTGCATCAGAACACCTCCCAGCCCAGTTCCCGATGCATCAGTGTATACTGTTAACTCCTTCCCTGGCTCATTTAATGCCAATACTAGCACAGTCGTCAACCGTTTCTTCAATTCCAGAAATGCCTGCTCACATTCCTCAGACCACTCAAATGGAACATTCTTCTTAGTCAACCTCGTCATCGGTGCTGCAATCGTGGAGAAATCCTGTACAAATCGGCGGTAGTAACCTGGTAAACCCAAGAAACTCCGTATCTTAAAAACAGTCTCCGGTCTCTTCCAGTCAATCACCGCTCTAATTTTGTCTCCCTCAACAGAAATGCCCTGACCGCTGATCACATGTCCCAAAAACTTCACTTCCCTCATCCAGAATTCACACTTACTGAATTTCGCATACAGCCGATGCTCCCTCAACGTCGTCAACACCGATCGAAGATGACTCTCGTGATCTACTCGCGTCTGGCTGTATATCAGGATATCATCAATGAAGACTATCACGTATCGGTCTAAGTAGGGTCTCAGTACTCGATGCATCAGATCCATGAAAACTGCCGGAGCGTTCGTCAACCCAAACGGTAAGACCGTAAACTCGAACAACCCGTATCTGGTACTGAAAGCAGTCTTCTTGATATCCTCTTCTCGAATCCGCAACTGGTGATATCCCGAGCGTAAATCGATCTTGGAGAAGAACTGTGCACCCGTCAGCTGGTCAAATAGATCGTCGATCCTCGGAAGCGGGTAACGATTTTTAATCGTCACCTGGTTCAGCTTCCGATAGTCCATACACATCCTCATCGATCCATCCTTCTTCCTCACAAATAACACTGGCGCTCCCCATGGTGACATACTCGGTTGAATGAATCCCTTCGCCAACAATTCCTTTAGCTGTTTCCTGACCTCCTCCTGCTCCATAGGCGACATACGATAAGGTCTGCTAGATATAGGCTGGGTCCCTGATAACAACTTTATAATAAACTCTATCGCCCGTGGTGGTGGTAATCCGGGTAAATCATCTGGAAAAATGTCCGTGAATTCTCGGACTATAGGTATATCCTCGATCCTAACAGATCCTCCGGTCTCAGGCTCAATGATCGCTGCAAAATCCTCCATTTCCTGAGCAGTCGCTAATCTACCTCTCGTAATAGGCAATTCGGAGGCGTTCCCGGTCAACATAAACTCGGGTAAACCCGGAATACGAAACTCTACCCTCTTCCCATAACAATCTATCTGTGCATGGTAAGCTGACAGCCAATCCATACCAAAGAGTGCATCAAACTCTAGGTACTCCAAGATTTCGGAGATCGGCTGGTAACTGATGTCCGGCAACCTCAACCATGACGTCCCAAACTATCCGGTTAGGGTAAATCTTATCCCCAGCAGCCGTGCTGAGAACAAGATGGGTCTCTAGTGTGTGTGTGTCCAACCCTAACTCCCCCACTAACCGTCCAGCAATAAATGACAATGTACTACCCGAGTCAAACATGGCATGAATAAGTCTACTGTGAATAAGTAACGTACCCTCAACTAGCTGTCTGGTGTCAAATAGCTACTCTGATACCAGCTGCGACGGCCCCAAATTCTGAGGCCGCCCCGTGGCTTCCCATTTCCCTTGCTCGTGCACCGGAAACGCCTGCCACGTCACTCGTCTGCCTTCGTACTTAGGTAGTTATCATATAAGTTGTTATAGTCACTTAATTGATCATTTAGAAGAAATTAACAGCGGAAGAATTTAAAGTTTGACAAAAATGCATTCATATATTTATATAAAAGTTTTACTGATCAAACCTATAGTGGAAAACCCGGCTGTACTGTGCATACAGGCGATCAACTGCTATAATATGTATACCAGTACAAGTATGTATCCAGTTTCCCAACCCAAAAATATAATACAAAATATCAAAACGTGGTAATATCTACACACATACATACCAAGCAGCCTCGGCGTAGGCAAGTCGGATGAAATCGCCGATGATCCCCTTGCCCTCGCTAGTACTAGGATCTCGCGCTCGCCACCACAAAAGACAGATGGCGAGCCCAGTAAGTAAAATCCCAAGGAAAACCACCGTGCATAAATAATTAATGAAATAAGTAACTGAGCCAAAAGTAGTGTTAAATAAACATGCGGTAGGAAGGAAAATATGCCGACAACTGCTCAAAGCTAATCGCATGTATATAAACACATTGATAGACAAAGGGGTGTGAACACAACCACTAAGTGAGTACTAGGACCAGGAGCCCTGGCCGTGGCCCATGCCTCCGACCTTACGACTGTATCCCAGCGACATTTACCCTGGTGGGCTAATCGAACGCGTGAAATGGAGCCCAACTCGGGATATCATCTACCGAGTTCCTAGACCAAGCGCTACACACCTAGCCAGCGACCTCAACTACCCGTGGATACATAGGCGGTCCCATAACCGCCACAACAGGAATAAAATTCACAGATTTTCAACGAAATAAAGCTCAATGGAAATAAATAAGTAAATGCAGTAGTGGTGTTCAGTTGGGTTTTACGTACTCGAAAATACGCACTCCGACTTCCCGGACTCGTCAGTACGCCCCACCTAGCTCCCCAATGTCCGAGCTATGGTTTCCCGGTCCCTGAAGTCTATTTTATAGTGTTTTATAATTTTTGGAAACATATTATATCATTTTAAAATTTTCAGTTGTGGTACCTCTCCCGGGCTGGGTCGGGGTTCTAAAAATACCCAAAAAGTCCCGAAACCACTTTTCTACCTTTTTCTAATTTTCTATATTTTTCTAGAATTTTTTCTAATTTTTCTGATATTTTTCACTTATTTTTTTCCTATTTTCCAGCAAATAAAACTGTTTTTTTTTAAATAATAAAATAATAATAAAAATATTATTTAATTAATAGAGTGGGTCCCCCGAACCGGGTCTGACCTGACCCAACCGGGTCGGCCCGGTTCGGCCCATCTGGCCGAGTCCGGGTCGCCCGGTCCGAGCCCACTGGGTTGGGGGGGCGGTTTGGCCCGCCCACTGGGATGGGCCTGGGCTGGCCCAGCTAGGCCCAGTGGTGCACGCACGCGTGCGTGCCCCCCTCCCCCATCTCCTTCTTCCTTCCGTCCACACCAGACGCCTCTGGTTCTTCATCTTTTTTTTTTCTTCTCTTTGTTGATTCTCATCACTCCCCTCTCAATTTCTCTTCAAACCTCACTCCATAGGAGACCTCCAAACATCAAAATCTCACCTCAAATCCACAAAAACAAACCCCAATTCTCGGATTTCATGCATGCAACAAAAATCCGAAATTACCCAAATTCGTCACCAATCAATGCAAGTCCGAGTAAAACTAGTGTAATTCATCATAAGATCTCAAAAACATCCAAGATGACCTCCAAAAACCATTAAAAATCAATGTAAATTTGAATTTCACCAACACCCATTTTAATGGAAAATCAAGAACAAAGAGGGATTTATTACCTTGTATCTCCGTTTTGACGCCTAAATCACCTCTCCAAAGCTCGAATCTACTCTTCTCCAACCCCGATTTCTCTCACAGATCCCTCAAATTGTTTGAGAAAAATGGAAATTTGCATGCTTTTGATCGATGAAGTGTATATATAGTTGGTGTTTTAATCTCCCGTGCACACGCATCTCGAGGTAAATCCAATGGTCACTGGACACCCTGTGTCACCAACTTCATGAACACTCTATCATGACACCATGTATCTCGAATTTCCTTGTTTTGCATCTCGATGACAATCCTAGGTGTACTGATTATTGATTTCAAACTATAGGACTTTATTATAATCCAATTGATTTAATTCATAACACCTATTCTAGTCATCAATAAATTTCATAAATTTGTGAATATAATCACACTAATTCCCCGACCACTCGGCACCCCGTGCCCCATGTCCGGCACGCTTCCCGAGGCGGTCCCACACTTAGTGTACCCAATTTAATTTCCTTAGCTTAGCCTAAGCTTATATATTTACATCTAATTAAATAAATCCTCAACCATAACATGTTTAAATAATTTAAATCTAATTAACCCCAACGCCCGGCCTCACTGCTACCAAACCCCGCGTTGGCGCGTTCACCGAACTAAAACCCCGGCTCACAACTCGCCCGACAAGTTTATTTTAAATGCACACCTATGATAACTAATATATCATACTAATAATGATAAATGAATATTTATGCATCACAGAATTTAGGAACTCACAGCAGTATACAGTCAGTATCCTAGGTTCGAGGTATGCCTAGCCTATCCGCGGCGTCCACGTGTCGTCCGAGCTGGCGTCCCTATCTGAAATAAGTAAATAACGGCGTTAATAAATAACGGGCCGTTACAATTCTTCCCAACTAAAAGAATTTCGTCCTCGAAATTGAACAATCCCGAGTAACATCCCCGGTTCACCGAACCGCACACTTCCCCGTCAGTTCCACCACTGACTAAATCCATAGCGAGGTGTTCCCACTTCCACTGAGGAATGGGTAACGACTGCAACAATCCTCCAGGTTACCTATGCTCCTCCTTCACCTGCTGACATATGTGACACCCTCGAACATATTCACCAACATCAGCCTTCATCCCCGGCCACCAAAACAATCTCCGCAAGTCATGGTACATCTTGGTTCTGCCCGGATGAACTGTGTATCGCGACCGGTGAGCAATCCTCGAATATACTGTCTCGTATCTCTGACACGGCTAGTACCCATAGTCGACCTCGATGCCGCCAATATCCATCAGATGTCTCCGCCAAATCAGTGCACTCGGGATCCCGTGCCAATCCACTAAACCGCCCATAAAGCCCATCAGCCCTCTGACACTCCGATACCTGTTCCAGTGACACTGTCGGTACCCTCATCTGACCACAAATCAGTAGATGCTGCATAACCGAAAGGTCCGGCATGCTCATAATCGACGCCATCTCCAACACAGTCCCATGTGTCGAGTCTCGCCTCGATCGTCAACCTCGCATCTCGCTCAATGCACCACCACTACATTAGCCTTTCGGGATGATACTCAATCGTGAAGTCATAGTCCTTCAGCAACTCCAACCATCTCCTCTGACGCATATTCAGATCTCTCTGCGTGAAGATGTATCGTAAGCTCTGATGATCCGTGTAAAGCCCAAACTTCTCTCCATAGAGATAGTGTCTCCAAGCTTTCAGCGCAAACACAACTGCCGCAAGCTCCAAATCGTGTACAGGGTAGTTACACTCATGTTATTGTGTTTGAATAAAACAACCTTCTCAATAATATATCTATCCCATACATATATTTTATAGCAAAAATCCTTAGGCTTCATTTAATTATGACCAAAAAAACAACTTGATAGTCTGCATACATAACACAACTCGCACGTTGTTTTTACCATAATTTACACAAAAATATAGTTGACACTTTATTGTCAGTATCCTAACTTATTGTTCAGATACGATCTGAATCCAGAATTCGAACACGCAACGGCTCTACAAATGTCAGTGCCATCAAGATCAATGCGCACTCCCAATGTATATGTCCCTCAACTCCACAGTGAGTACATCTCTGAACATGTCGCGGTCTCTCCTGTGAACCACCGGTACCTGATGTAGCAAAACTAGGCGCATATGGTGTTCTCATCGTGGTGGCTGGTCGCTGCATGCTCTCACTCCTCACCGGTTCGTATTGTCCATCCCGAACATCTCTAAGTCGTGATTTCTTTGCAGCTTGTCGTCGTCGTCTCCTTTGATACTCAGTTTGCAATCGCGTTGTCGGCAAACAACACTCGATGTCCTCTCGTCCACATCTATAACATTTACGCCTATCTCGCTCCCGTCGCTTTCACTGGATCTCTCGGCCCGACTCTGTCCCTCGACCCCGTCCGGTTTCGCGCGATCTTTGATGTTGTTGTCGCTGCTGCCGCTCGACAGTGCGAGTGCAAGAACATACACCACATGCCCCTCATCTCCTCTCTGCTGCCCTGGATGCCTATCTCGTCGACCCTGTTGATCCTCTCTCTGTCTGTCAAACTGGTCTCCCTTGTCTCTAACTTCAGTGTGCCTTTGCTCTGGTACTGCTCCAGAACTCTACCCGGCCTGCCTCTTAGTACTCACGAATCCCTGTCGATCATTTCCCTCATGTAACATTGGGTAAAGTCGTTGTCGCTCTGGTGGCTCAGTCGTAAGTGATGCAGCCATTTCTGAAATCGCGGCGCCCTAGTCCCGTAATATTTGGAGTACTTTTGTCATCTGAACTTCCTGGGCTGTAAGTCGATCCTCCAAGCTCACTGTAGCTTGCGGACTCCTAATAACAATGCCAGCTTGTCTCGCCTCTGAGGGTATAGTAGACCGTCCATCCATGCTGATCTGCACCGAAAAACGTGCATCGTATGTAATCCTCCATGATATACGTATACATATATAGTACACAGTATAATCATAACACATATATATAAAGCTCTGTTAACTACCCATTTCTTATTGCTTCCCAACTAAAAGTTCTAGGCAATTCATCGGGTTTCCACATCTAATTTGTTTTAAAGTTTATGCTCTTTTATTTACTTTATTTAATTCCGAGCCCTATCGACCTTGCTCTGATACCAGCTGTGGCAGCCCCAAATTTCCCGGGCCGCCCCGTGGTCAGCTACCCCCTGCCTCAGCTCTGGGAGTCGCTGCCACGTGTCTTTCTGCCTTCGTACTTCAGGTGATTTGTTAAAGTCATTAAAACTTATCATTTACAAAGAAATTAACAGCGGAAAATTTAAAGTTTAACAAAATGCATTCATATTTATATATAAAAGTTTACTGATCAAACCTATAATGGAAAACCCGGCTATACTGTGCATACAGGCAATCAACTATAAGAGTATGTATACCAGTACAAGTGTGTATCCAGTTTCCCAACCCAAAAGATAGTACAAAATATCAAAATATAGACATCACACGTACCAGCAGGCCTCGGCGTAGGCAAGTCAGATGAAATTGTCGATGATCCCCTTGCCTCTGCTAGTACTAGGATCTGCGCTCAGCCACCACAAAAAGGCAGATGGCGAGCCCAGTACGTAAAACCCAACTGAACACCACTACTACATTTACTTATTGCTATTCATTTGAGCTATTGTTATTCATAATCTTCGAGTCCAAATCTTACTGGGACGGTCGAGTTTTCCCGTCTATGTATCCGAAGGTTGTGCGGTCGCTTGCTAGGTGTGTGGTCTAGGACACAGTGGTAGAGTCGATGGTACAGACCACGACAGGGCTCCTGATCCTCAGCACACATCTTGTATAGCTGGTGCACATTCATTTGTTTATCTTGTGTTTATATTCATGCGATGAGCTTTGAGCAGTTGTCTGCATTTACCTTCTATTCCGCATGTTTGGTTAACACTATTTACTTGTTTCCATTTACATTCTTAAATTATGATGCACGGTGGTTTTCCTTGGGATTTTACTCACTGGACTCGTCATCTGCATCTTGTGATGGCTTGAGTGCTGACCTTTTGTATCAGTAGGGGCAAGAAGATCACGGGCGACAAAATCTTTACTTGTACTCTGTCGAGGACCTACTGGTAGGTGTATTAGTATTAAATTATTTTCTTATGATTATTGGGAACTTGTAGTTTTTTTTACATCTTCAGTACTGGTATAGAAACATTCACTGATGGCAGTTGTCGCCTATATACTGAGTACTTCAGGGTTTTCCACTATAGGTTAAATAAGTTAACTTTATATAATGCTCTTTTGGTGATATATTAAAACTTTCGCTGTAAAATTGTAAACTACTAAATTAAATGGCATGAAACTTAAGAGTTTTTAAATTAATTGGATAGACGAGTGACGTGGCAGGTGTTTCCGGTGCACGAGCAGGGGAAATGGGAAGCCACGGGGCGGCCTCGGATTTTGGGGCCGTCGCATATTTAATAGCATTTTGACCTAATTGACTTAATTGACTTAATTGATAAGAAGTTTCTCTTTTCCTCTAATCTGTAGTTTCAAATATACGGTTTGAAGCCAAGCAAACGTGCATGCTGAGCTAGCAGTTTGCTCCTCAGGTGATGAGGTGATGTGACTCTACATTTATCTTCATTTTAAAGTTCTCTCATTTTGAGAAAAATGCAAGTCTTGCAGCTTTGTAGATTTCTAATTACATACACCCAATTGGTTTTGCTTGTCATCTTTATTCAAAATCAGATTTTTTTTAAATTGAAGAAATGATATTACAGTCATTTATATACTTTTGCATGCTATTTCGGTAGAATATTTTTTTGATAAGAAAGAAACATGTCAAATTCTCAAGGCAACGCCGCACATGCGTGCGTGAGCCTGTGGATCTCCTCCGCTAGCATCGATTTTATCCCCAACCCGACCACCTTCAACTCATTGTTGTAGGGTTTTATCTCAAAAGGCCTCGGTACTTGTTGGGAGAAGTTAATCAATTATATACTTCTTTATGAAGTTATATTTTATCGATATGGGACAAACTTTCGGTCCACACATCTAATTTGACAAAACAATTCCTTCCACCAAGTTTTGAACCCATGACCTTTAACTCCCAAATACCTTTCCAAACCATTGGGCCATCCAATTGGTTAGTTATTTAGGTAGTAATATTAGTTCAGTGCCCTCTTAGTTTGTGTTATGTGACTCAATTGGTGTTAGGTTTCTGTAGAGAATTTAATTTGTTATTATTGAATTCTCAGGTTCTAATACCAGCTCCCTTTTGGGTCAGCTATACAGAAATGGCAAGATTGGCGGCTAATGCAGATGAAATGCTACCAATGAAGTGAGTATATATATATATGTATTTCTATACTATAAAAGTGTGAATGTCGACCGTGAGGATATTAAGATTTTATCCCTTCTCTGTCGTATCCAACTTGAAATCAAATATTTATGGTATTTACAATGATGAACTTCCTGCTTATTCATCTTCTCCCGGCACACTCGTTTTCCCGGTTTTCATCATAATCTTATGACAACTTCATCTAGCAACAATTTTAAGAGTCTACAAAAATTAAGAGTTTTTCAAACTTCTTGATCTTCGACAGCAACTCCATCAACCTTCTTCTTCTTAGACTACTCAACTTGAACTTCTTTCTGCCAATCTCCAATTTCTTGTGCACGTCTCTCTCATTCATTCATTGTCTTGCACAATCTCTCAATCATCGTTGTGATCGACATATGGTAGAAGTTCCTCGATGCGTTAATATCTTTTAGTCGTTGTCTGCTTCAATTATAGGATTTTATTTGTAGGGATTTGGGGTTTTTCTCAGTATTTTTCTTTATGTTGGGTCTCGACTTAAGAATCTAAGTTAGTTCTAATTCAATTTTTATATGCTAATTTATCTTTACGTTATGTTCTTGATTAATTGAATTTTGTAGTCGTTGAGATTTGACATGGGTTTTGGTTTGGTATTCTTAGTTTGGTCTTTTCTTTTTCCCAAACTTCCTCTTTTTAATATTCATGCTTCACAGTTTTGTTCTTTTTCTTGGATGCAGATGATGAAGCGAATCCCTCAGAGAGGCACCCAAAGCCTAGGTCTTCTCTCTTCCTTTATGTATGAAACTCTGCCATTAGTGAAACTGAAGTTGTTGCATTGTGCAATTCTGTAACATTTTGGTGGCGATATTTGAGTAATCACATGAGATGCTATGCCAAAGGCCTAGATTCATGTCACTACCTATATTATTTTTCAAATATTGATCATGGAAAGATACACGTGAGAAAAGTCTTCTGTGGTTTGTCATGAGGTGTTACTTTACTGGTGGTTCATTCTATTAATACAATTAGATTTATTTGTATCATTTAAAGATGTCATTCACCTATATTACTACGATGCAAAATGTTTAAATAAAGTAATTCCATACAATTTCTTGATTTCAGTGTACTAATTGAATTGCATTCTCTAATGCTTGTTGTTCTAGGAATCACTTCTCAACAGGTTTTGTTTATGCAGTTGGCTCACTTTAGGGTTAACTGCTTTGTAACTTCATTTTTTTAGTTCTTTGTATGAATTCTGATAATCTGATCTATACAATTCATTTGAACTCCAGATTTTAACTCAAGGACAGTAACACATGAAAGCCACTTGGCACATCATCGACTAAGGTACTAAATTAAGTATTTATCAATTCATTGTTTATTTTTATAGGTCTGCTCTACACATTTAGTAAAGTACCGACAAGTACCAACAGGTAACTTAACCAAGTTAATTAGTAGTATGACTCACTCTTTTAATCTTGCTTCAATTTGTAGATTGTTTTAAACATCAAGAGGCTAAGACTGCACCTCAACTGGTTTAATTGGTAAGGTTTGTATGTCAACTGTCCATCAAAACTTCATGTTTTCATAGGTTTGCAATTACTACTATGGCTTCTCTTTTTGTTGTAATTGATGCATGTTTTAACTTTTAATTTGTTAATAGTGGTCCTCTTTTTTATAATTTTTCATGGATTGCTTCATTCCCATGCTATTCAAACATATTTACTATGATCTTGAAACCAGTTTTCTGAAACATGGAATTAACTCATTCTGCAGAGCCCTACTGGACTTATTATATGCATTGCGCGCACAGGTTACAAGTAGTCTATTAAGTAATATAGTTTAAGCTGTTAGAAATGCGGTAACTAAATTTAGCAAATCTGTCCAAAAGGTACAAAATTGCTTTGAGCCATTGACTAATTATATTATTTTTATGTGTAATACTAATATTGTTTTTTGTTTCAAAGTATTTTAGTCTTAATTGGTGGCTTTCAATACAAAAAGTGAAATAACTTTGCTTCCATTGTTGGTTGTACTTTATGGGCCTCATTGTTTTACTTCAATGCTTTGTTTTAGAAGTTACATGCAAGAATGATGTGATTTACCCATCTGAAGGAGCTAAGAATGTCCTCAAATGTTCAGAGTTCACTTGTGCTTCTTCAAGTTTTTCTTTCTTATTCTTACTGTCTTTTTATGATTGATCTTAAATGTGGTTTACATATGGCAGGGTATGCATGGAACACATTTCTTGGAATGTCAAGAACTGTGATTAGCAATATGATCAAGAAGTTGTGGTTTCTTTGACCAAAGTTGCACTTTGTGGATCAACTCTCTTAAGTTATGAACTAGCTAGGTAAGGGAAATTTCTATACTTAAAACTCTAATTATCACATATACAAATTAGAGAATTTCGAGATTGATGAAGTACTGAAATATCATAGGCTTATTAATTTCTTTAGTATTTCTTAGTAACTTTGGATATAGCATTATTGTCTTGAAATTACAGTGTTCCAACTTCCTAAGCCTTTTTTAGTATTGATGTTGTTACATTTTAACATGTCTACTTATAATTAATTGTCCCTTTTCTTTTATATTGTTTGCAGGTATTGAAAAGGTGTAATCAATATATGAATGAGTCTTTTCATCCATAATGAAGACAAGTTCTCAATTGCTTGAATGTTATGTTTCATCATTTTAAAGGATGTTAGAATGTAGACAAATTTGAATGCTGTTTTGATATGTAAATTTTAGCGCAATGTATTTGATTGTTTAATATTTGTATGCATTTGGATAGTATCTTTTAATAATTTTTTTTAATTATCATATAGGTTTAACGATATTTAAAAATTGTCATTAAATAGTTAAGATGATAGCTCTAGTGTGTTGTTGAATTGTTAAGATGATAGTTTTAAAATGTCATTGAACATTAAAGATGACAGTTTTAAAGTTGTCATTATAAGTTAATACTTTCTACAACACCCCCATTCTATGACTGTTAAAAATTGTCATCTTTTACTTTTAATGACAGTTTTTAAATGTCATTGATGAGCATATTTCTTGTAGTGAAAGCTTTTAATGACAGTTTTAAACTGTCATTAAAATGTTTTCAGATTTTTTTTTAAAAGGACTGTTTTTGTACCTACACTAGCATATAGCTTCTTTTACAAAAATAATAATAATAAACAATAATTATTAAAAAAGAAATTGAAACTTTTCATATAACATACAATATAAGCAGACCACACAAATCCTTGTGGTGCCACATCACACTAGATTTCTCAACACTAAATTATTTTGATATCCAAGACTAACTTGATATATACACTGCATGCAACGATGCAACATCATACTTTGGTTAATTCCCAAACCTCATGAGACAGTAAAACAACTCGTTGCCCCATTCCTCTCAGTCCTTGTGTTAAGAAAATCACCCAAATCTTTAAACTTTCCACCGTATGTATTACCATTGAAGGCTTTGAAGCAGACCAAGAAATTCATTGAATAAAGCGTCCTGCATCATAGAGATATATAAAACCCCAAAACAAGAGTAAAAGAACATGCATCAAGCTAAGAATAAACACCCATTCGAACCCCACCAGCTGAGAAACATCAAAACAATAGAGAACCATTAGAGAACCCTCTTCAGTAGAACAAGTAACCCCATAAAAAAGCTTGAAAAAAAATGAGACATAGAAAGAGAGGCAAGAATGACCTGTTGGATGTGCTCTGTAGTAGAGAATATTCAAGACCACAAAATGCAGAAATTAAGTAGAGTTTCAGTGAATTCGAATTGACAGACGTACCTGAATGCTAGTGGCAACTCCTCTTGATTTATAGTCACTGTTTTCATAATATACTTGGACTAGCAAATATGAAATGTATGCAACAGAAAAATCATCACCTAACAAAATTACTTCTGGGGAGGAAACACACGACAGCAATAAACGAAAACAGTGGATCAACACTCACCAACCAAATTAAGTTTCTTTTTCAATTTCAAAAAAATAAAATAAAATAAATACTTTCAAATATACTTCTTGAACATTTGACACCGTCAATTCATCCGATAATTCTTGTTTACATATATGGATCAGCCAAAAGACTATGGAGTAACAGAATGCCAATAAACCAGCCAACTTCAAGCATCGTCCAATTAATCTCATTGACTAAAACATTACAAAGGAAACACTCTTTTTATTTATTTTTTATTTATTTTGTTTTTTGATAGGAAGCAAACACCATAGCTGCAGGTTATGAATTGTTATCAAAATCATATCCATAGAAACTTCGACATTTCTATGGAATTGAAAAGTTACAACTATTTCATTCAATCTAAATATTAAATAAGCTTCAAAATTCGTCAAGAGAAGCTTCATCTATGCATCATTAAACTCGTTATTACAATCAAAAAGCTTGTAACCATAATATAAAGAGCTCATAGTTGGACATCCTTTACCCGAAAGAAGTGATCCTTAGGTATCCGGTATAGCAGCTTTCCAATGAAAGACCAAATGTTGAACCCATTTTCCATTTCATGAATCGAAGGAACTGAGGTCGCAACATATCCGAAAAGGAAAAATAAGTCCGCATTTGCTAATTTAACTAGTTTTAATTACAATGAGCTTTCCATCCATTTGTCACAAGTCCTCTAACACCTACTTTTGTTTCATCAAAGGCCTTCACTTTTAGTGCCCGATCATACTCCTCAGTCATTTTGTTGAACACTAAGAGGGTGCCTTGATTTACCCTTTTTCCTCTCTGCTTAATTGCAGGAAACCAAAAACAATCAAAATGATTTCTACCAACTTCTATATAATAAAGTCATGCATAGAAAACAAACTAAAGAAAAAAAAGGCTCATAAGAGATTTTCAATTTAGATTCAATCAGACTAACTAGTCAGAAGTACTATAACTGTGTTTCAAAAAGAAAACGAAAGAATTACAATAAATTAATTGAGATTCAATCAGACCAAATAGTTGGCATTGGCATGAAGAAGTTCAATAATTTTTATCAGGTGCATGAAAAAAGTTGTCCAAAGAGACATGAGGTTTAGTGAGATAATGTGTCAACATCATTGTCGTCCTGAGTAGGTTCTCCGATTTTCTAATTCTATCTTAAATATTTGATGCTTGTAAAACAGCATCATATGAAAAGTCCCTAACTATAGCTGCCAAAACAAAAAGAGAGAATTCATAGCAATTAATTATAATAGAATCAGATTCATTGGACCATTGCGCTCAATTTAATGCAATTGAATTTTTTCCACCCTTCTAGCTATAATGCCCAATACAATGAATTTCAGTTAAAAACCCCTTAGAACATTTAAAAATAATGGTAATGACACCACTTAGTTATTAATTTCATGGTATTAGCATTTCCATAACACAAAACCTGAATATCCGGTGTGTAATTCATTTTGACAACGGAGAATTACCGTTAACAAAAGTAGTAGAAGGAATGTGAATTTTACCTTTTTGTTGCGATTAGAGCTCGCTGGAGAAACTTGTAAGCCCTTTAGTTCCACCCTTTTATGAGGATCACTGTAATTGTAAGCAGAAATGCTCCCAAATCAATATAAGATAGCACAAGAGTAGTGGCATATATATACCACAAATTGAGGGAAATAAAGCTTAATTAGTAGCTATGACTTCACTAACAATGATCATATTCAACATTACAAATTGGTTTTTGATAGACTATAAGGATAGCAACGACAATCTCATCATCATCAGTTGTGGCTTAACTACTCTGCTCCTTCATATTGGAACCACAGCTTTCCATATCGATCGATCAAATACAATTGATCTGCAAACAAAACTGTAATGAAAGATAAGAAGAAGAAAAGTGAAAATTTAATTTCACAAGGAGAGAAATCAAAAACTATAATTAAGATAAGAAGAAGAAAGGGAGACAAGGTCGCCTACTCATGGGCAGAGTTTACTTGTATGTATGACTGTCCACGGGAGTGGAGAGATTGTACTAGACAAGGTTGACTTTTCCTTTTCCAAACTTTTATCATAATAGAACTTCTGCACTGCAAAACTATAATCAAGATTTCCTTTGCATTCAACTTTCAATTAAAAGATTAATGCAATTGCTACTTGCTGCCTCCCTACGCTTTAACAGCAATGCAATTGGACTGAATTGAACTTGAATAACCAACCCTAGATTTGACTCGTTAAGTCTCGAAAATACATCGGCTATTTCAATGACTCAAGAGAAAACATATACAGTTGTATCTTGCTTAAACCATACACAAAAAGCATTCTACATTCGCAAAGAGATAACTCTTTGCCCTAACTAAAAATGAAGGTCTGAAGCAATCAGCGAGTGCAGAGAACACAGTGTTGTACAACGAAACCCTTCAGTATTAGAGAACAAAGAGATACATAGCATATGTCTTGCAGTTGTTATAGAATCGTGATTGGTTATTTACAGCGGTGACATATAAAAGTGCTTTAATAAATAGATAGTTGACACAAGTGGAGATTGAAGTTCAAATTTTGGGAATAAAAATATTAACATTGAAAGCTCCCCATCTACATATAAAGCGCGTGACTCAAGACAACTCTGGAGTAGTCAAATATCCAGTTATCAAGTGATTTGTAAAAAAAAAAGCTATTTTTGTCTTAATTAAAGTGCCAATTTTAAGAAGAGCAATCCCAATTTTACTAGCCGTAACTAAACAATTTTAGTAAATTCATAGAATCTAGAAGAGCCCTCCACTCGAGATATGTTCTTTATTATAGTAGCTATACCTAAATCAATACAACTGATCATCCAACCTCACCAATTAAATATGAGTATATGCACTTTTTACTGCACTACAGTTGTAATTGGCTAGCTATTCATTCTCTTGTGCTCCTTTTTTTTTTGAGAAATTGTCTCCTCTTCGTGTTTGTAGTGAAATACAAATTTCATTTGATTATTAATGGCTCGATACATCACCAAACATAAAATCAATCTCTTAATAAAAAATACATTCATTTGTTAATCTTAATTATTCAAAAGAATATCTATCTACATGAAGCAAATGATCAATTAATTAGGGACAGTCTCTACAAATATATATTATAAATCTATAACCACATAATAGAAAACAAAATTTCTAACAAAAGAAGAAAACTTAAAATTTCTAGCAAAGAAAAACAAATTCATTGTTAAATAAAAAATCAAAAGAAAAGTACCAATCAAACCATCACAAATCCACAAATAATGGTTGAGAAAGATAAGATTAGAATTACCGTCGTAAAAAAAAAAGCTCGACTTTAGTTCAAGATCTTGTAATTTTTTTTAAAGAACCTTGATTAAGAAATCTTACTACCCCATAAAGCCTCTTTTGATGAGTTGGTAAATATATAATTTGTCAAAAAGGCAATATATCAGAGATCGTAGTTCGATTATCACTAAAGTTAAAAAAATAATAATAAAAGAAAATATCTTACTACCCATAGGTGAGGTGGAACCCACACTGATAATGCCCACAGATTAATAAAAAAAAGACCTTCAAGCAAACAAAAACAAAGACAAAACCCACATCTCGGTAATCCCAGTTCAGACGCTACATAGAAAGGCCCTGGCCCGGTCCGAGCCGGTTCGGGGGACGCCCAGAGACTATTTTCGTCTCTGTTTTTATTTTTTATTTTTTTCCTCTTCTTTCCTCCTCTCCATTTCTCTTCACCCTCACTCTATTGGAGACCCTCAAAACTTCCAAATTTCACCACAAATCAACACAAAACCAACCCAATTCCCGGATTACATGCATGTACCTAAAAATCCAAAATCCACAAATACACCTCAATTTTTCCATAAATCCGTTTCCAATTGAAATGGTTTATCAAACCAACCTCAAAAACACCAAATTTAACAAAAAACAGTGATGAATTATCTCGAAATCGAAATTTCACTCCAACATCTATTTTAATGGAAAATCAACTAAAATGAGGGTAAATTACCTTATATCCGTTGTTCAATGCCCGAAATCAACCTCCAAACCCCTAGTTGTAGCTTCAAATCCACGATTTCTCTCCTCAGAACTCTGAAAATCTTGGTTGAGAAAATGATTTTTGGGTTTGCATGTCACAAGATCGGTGGTATATATATGTTGGTGTTTTAATCTCATGTGCACACACATCTCGAGGCTAATCCAACGGTCACTGAACACCATGTGTCACCAAATTCCTGGACAACCTATCATGACACCATGTATCTCGAATTTCCTTGTTGTGCATCTCGATGACAATCTTAGGTGTACTGATTCTTCAGTTCAAACTATAGGATTTTATTTATTCCAATTTGATTTAACTTATACTGTGACGACCCGTCCCCGACCTAGAGTCGGGTCGCCCGACCCAGACTCCCATTTAGACCCGATACCTGAACCAGGTCCAAATAACGGTCTGGCACGCCTAAACAAATAAACCTGCGGAATACACATTGGCTAAACAAAAGATAATAATTGCGGAATGAATATAAAAAGATATCCTAAGCCAATAGATTTAAGTTCATAGAGCATTAATAAAAATTATACATCAGTTCATGCTCATTTAAACTAAACAAATTTATTATAATCTCCAAAATGGATCAACTAAAGGTATCTAGAGTTCAAGCTACCCAAAGATCTATTTTAAATTTTAACCCCAAGTTGATAGTTTCAAAATCAAATATACATAATATATATACAAAGGCTCACATCAAGAGGAGACTTCAAGCTCGTCTCTCCCTTGCCTCAACGTGCTGTCGTGGATACCTGAGATGTAAGTGGGGTGAGCTAAAAGAAACAACGGAGCTCAGTAATGCGAAAAAACCTGCTCAACCGTCAAATATGCAAGTAATACCTAATAAGCATGCAAAGTCTAGCATGTATTTGAAAACAACCAAGGATTCATTAAATAATAACATGGTAGCAGGATTTCATAAGAAATAGACTTATAATGAATCATCAAATACTATCATGGACATAAGGTTTGTAAGCCACAAATAAATATAATTTCATCCTTTCATAACAAATATGACGTATTCTTAAGTCATCAAATTATAACAACGATAATCATGCATAGCATTAAAGAGATTAACAAATCATTTCATAATTTCAAACTTTCATACAAATGAGGGGGTTTCGCGAGATTATGTATTATAAAATATAATAATACGATAAGTCAATGTTCCATTCAATGCGTACTAGGTCTTGGCAAGAATCCGGTGACCGATTCTCCTACTCTCAAAGTGATAGAAACAACCAGCTAGCACACAGGCCTTATGTGCCCTCTCATTTGTCCCATCAAATCAACAGTAGGTTCGTCCAATCCATCACCGATGCACATCCCTATGTCTCAAGAGTACAAGAGAAGGTAACTCCAACTCATGTCCCTAAGTGACATACTTATGAATTCAATTAGTCAAGTAAAGCCCTCGGTGGTAAACTCCACACATCCTGAGGTGTTAACTACCCTCGGTGGTACCACAACATCCTGAGGTATTCATATAGATTTACTTGCTATAAGGCCCTCGGTGGAACTCCATACATTCTGGGGCCCTGAATAACATAGATGGGAAAAGCAGTGCATTCACATTCCATAGATACGTAGGTTCGAGCCAATACCACGACGCAACCCATAAATCCCAAGTCTTTAATTCAAATTATAAATCCTAAACATAACTAATAATCATGTCATATTTGATAATTGAGCAAGTTCCCCACTTACCTGCAATCGCCGCAAATCCTAATCTCGATCCTCTCGCGTTTAGGCTCGATGTGAACCATCGCGCGTCGCTAGATAATTCATACATTATCACATCAATGCATATTCTAATACAAATTATAATCTAAGTCATTAGTTTCAATTTAATTGTGTTTTGGGCTCACTAGTGTGGACCCCGCGGGTCTTTGTGTTGTCCGACCATTCCTTCGGGGTATGTAATACAACACCCCATTTGAAAGTTTGGTACATTTCTTTCATTTACTTATTTTTATAATTCATTTATGTACATATACATATACATATATATATATACACATTAATTTTTATTTTTATTTTTTTATTTTTTTATTTTTTGAAATTAAGGTCTGGTCAACTGGTGAGTTGACCGATCAGAGGGGGGAGTTCGTGCTCCCCCCTTGTTGAAGCCGTGGAGGGGAGGACTCCCCTCCACGCCACCACCCTCCTCACCTCCCTCCAGCGCAGATCCCACTGGAGGGATCCCAACGGCTGGTCGGAGGGTTGCTACCCTCCGGCCAGCCGTCGGGGAGGCGGTAGTGGGGGAGGAGAGGTGGTGGAAACCACCCCTTTCCCCCCTCCTCCTCACAACCCATAGTGGTGGGGCTCCCTAGTGGGGCCCCACCTGTCGTCTCCGGCGGTGGCGACTGGAACACCGCCCCACCACATGCGATTGTGTCGCCACGCCTACACCACCTTCCTTGGATCATTTTCCTTGTCCAAACTCTATTTTTTTTCAATAAAATAAACAAATAAAAGCTTAGATGGGATAAGGGGAGGGTGTGTTACCTTCTTGAATGTTTAAATGCACTTCATCGTCATCTTCTTCATCATCAACCCTCCTCCACTTCTCTCCCATCACAAGTTTGGAGTTTCAACACAAAAGAAGCTACAAACTTTATAAAAGGTTTATATAGGTAGGGTTTTAGAGTAGGGTTGTGTACAACCTTGTTATTTTACCAAAATACTCTTATGGGCCTCCATATCATTTACATCCACTTAACTCTTGTTAGGCCGAATATTTATTTATCCTAAGTTATACTTTTCACACTTAAACAATTTACAAAGCACACTTGCACACATTCAGTATTGAAAATCACTAAATTACCCTCGAGTCGGGTCAAGTAGAATTCGGGTCGTTACATATACACCTATCTAAACCATCATATAAATTTCATAAATTTGTAAATAGAGTCACACTAACTCCCCGATCACCCGGCACCCCGTGCCCCGTGTCCGACACGCACCCGAGGCGGTCCCACAATTAGTGTACCCAATTCAATTTATAACCTAGCCTAAAGTTATGTTTACATTTCATTATAAATTAAATCCTCCACCTTAGCATGTTTAAATAATTTAAGTTTAATTAAACCCCAACGCCCGGCCTCACTGCTACCGAACCCCGCGTTGGCCTGTCCTACGAAACGGACCCCGACGCTCAACCTCGCCCGACAAATACTACCTTTACACACCGGTGACGGATAATACATCATTATAAAGAAAATAAAAATATTAATAAATCACCGAAATTAGAAAAACAACAATACACAGTCAATACCTAGGTCTAGAACATGCCTAATCTATCCGCGGCATCCACGTGTCGTCCGAGCTGGCGTCCTAATCTGAAATAAGGTAAATAACGGCGTTAATAAATAACCGGCCGTTACAAGCGGTGCCAGTGGGGTGCGCCCCAATGGATCCACCTGCGGGTGGGCTGGGACGTTACAGTTTATAACCGATGTGCCGCCAACTCAATAGGAAAACATTGATTGGGATATTTCCAAGTCACTGGGGGCGCGGTGATGGGAGGCCGCTCATCACAATTCCAAATCCCAGGCCTATTCGTCCCACCAAACCTCTTCCCGAATTTCATTTTCATTTTAAAACATTTTTGTAAAACCAAAGCCAAATCATAGTACATTGCCCCATTCCCAGTTCAGAACACTACATGCTCTAATAATACTAATTTACATTCCATAATTGATAAAAAAAAATATGAGTCTCACTTATCTTTCATGAGCTTTCCTACATTTACCGACTTGTACGACTCCTCAAATTCCTCAAACCTTTTCCCCTTAGTCCATTACCTGAAATAGACCAATTGTCATTGATTTAAATCCAACATTCATTTATTAATACTACTAGTCTCATTCGAATCCGAAATCCTGTGACCTAGTTATTAACCTATTTGGACCATTTCACGTTTTACGAGGTAAAAACCCTGGTATAAAGTCTCCCCTACTTTTGAATAGCTCATTTTTCATAGAAATCCACCAATTTCTATTTATTTGGTCAAAATAATATTTTCCATAATTTTTTTCTTTTTTTTCCAGATTTCTCGAAAATTTCTTTTCCTTTTTCTCTATTTTTTTTCTTTTTCATTTGGCCCTGAACCAAGCTGAACCGGGTTCGGCTCAACTGAGCCAAATCGGCCTGATTCAGGGTCATCTTCTTCCTCAACAGAACACTCTGTTTTGCAGTTATGTTTTTTTTCTTTTCTTTTCTTTTTAATTGGGGTTGGCTCCCAGCCCCAATTCATCTCGACATCTCCAACCTCGGCCATGGTTTTTGCCATGGTCGAGCTCCTCACCACAACAATAGCCGAAACACCCCAATAACGCACAATAACAACTCGACAGTAACAACAACAACAACATCGAGAACAACAATAGCACAAGCTTACCTCGGCCTCAACATTGACCATGCGACGTTCTTCAAGCTCATCCCCTCCTTGTCTCGGCTTCTCCTTCTCTTCCTCATTTCCTCAATTTAACGAGCGGAAAGAGAAGCTTCGATTTCTTATTTTTATGTTTATTAGTCAAATGACCAAAATACCTTAAGATCATCTCTTTTCCATCTCTATGCAACTGCCCTTAAGGGTAATTTAAAATTTTTCTAATTTATTATATATATATTTATATATACTAATTTATATATATATATATATATTTATTGATATTGTCACGCCTAGAATTTCGTCGTGCGCGCCAACGAGTACCCTCGGGTGTGTACACACTACCGTACGACCCACGCTTGTCACCCGTGACCCCTCGTATAACTTGGCGCTCCAACAATTTACCATTATTAATTTATTTTCCATTTTAATATATATTTATATATATCCACAATATATATATATATATATATTTATGCCTATAATTACATAATTCATGCAAACGAGCATTCTTGGGCGTCAACGATATCCTGCGTCTCATGTGTGTCCTCCTTGACCCATACATGGTATTAGGCATTCCCTCATTTGTTCGGTTATTAATTTATACATACTAATACAGTCCACGTAAACACAATACATCATGTCAATCCACGCACACACTTATCAAGACAAACCGGCTTAACCATGAGCTTAACTCGAATTAATTAAGATTCGGATTACCGTTAATCACGTGCTTAAGGTAACGGGTCATTACACCACTTGTTGGGCCCCATCTACGCGTGCGTGCGCGAGCACGTGGATCTTCGCTAGTGCCGATATTGTCCCAACTTAACTACCTCAACATTAGGTGTGGGGTTTTACTCTAAAAGGCATAAGTGCTATGAGATGGAATATCTACTCTTATAAATTTCTTCAAGAAGCTATAAATAACCAATGTAGGACTAAATTTTCAGTTCACACATCCCAACACCCTCAAAGTAAATGCCTAAGCTACCCTTTGTCTAGCTAGTCCAGGGGATTTTGAAATTATGACTCTGCCCTAATGTAAATTTGTAGCTTCTTGTTTTCTTTTTTTTGTTTGGAATAGATTGTAGCTTATTCTTTTATTAGTGAACGTATGTATTTATAATTCTTGAAATAAAGAGAGAGATCCCCTAACCCTGCTTATCCACTAATTATAAATAGTAGTGACGGTACTTGATACATTCATTCAATTCATTGTGAACTTTTATTGAGTAGAATTCTTTTTTGGCATGAGCCAAACTTTATACATCAACGGTAAAACACAAGGGAACATATTTTTTTTCCCTAATTATAACAAAACAAAGCCTACTAATGTACTTTACATAAGAACAAAGCCTACTAATGTACTTTACATAAGAAGACTTCTCTCAAAAATCTTAATTTTTTCTTATAGTGCTCTTTCTTGATATAACCTTTTGAACTACATCCAATTCTCTTTTGATCAGCGGTGGTTCCAATAATTTTTTTTGTTTATTTTTATTGACTAAATAAACTCAGATCTTTTCAGATCTGATGAGATGATTAGTTTCATCCCCGTTGCGGCCATCAAATTCACTATTAGCAAAAATCATGTCTCTACATCTGCATCATTTTTGAAGACTGTGCGTAGATTTGCGTTTATGGGGTTTGTACTCATCATTAGGGGTTTTTCTACAAGTAGTTATTTCCTTCCCTTGTTGAAAGGTTTAGATTGTTTTCCCTTGTTGGAAGTCTTGCGTTTACTTTCCTTATCGAAAGTTTTATTTTTTCGTTATGGTTCGAATGATGTATATGTGTACTGTTGTGTTCTAGACTTTTGTCAAGAAAATAGTCACTGATTGTCAAACTATTCCATTTTTACAGTCGCAAGTTTTTGAAAGCCAACCTTATGGCGATTGAATGTTCTTTTGAACAATTAGGATTAGCGAATCAATTTGATACAACGATTAATTTTATGTCTCGTCCTGTTCTATTGAATGTATGAGAGCCATTGATAATTAATGAAATTTCTATTTTTTTTTTTTTTAAAAAAAAATAAAATAACAAGCCTACCCAAATCTTTTGGACATATATTGAAATGTACAACTTAGGACATTCTCGCAAATGACAAAATATATCGAATGATTCTTCCAATTTAGACATTTTTGGACGACTTAACAATTCTTCAATCTCCATATATCCAGACACTTGGGATCGATAATGTAGTGGAACGAAACTTAAAGTAGGTTAGGCTAACTCATAGAAAACATACTTAGTCAAATAATAATAATAATAATAATAATAATATTAATAATAATAATATTATTATTATTATTATTATTATTATTATTATTATTATATTAGTGAATAGTGCTTTTTGACTTTAAATGTTTTAAAAAGAAAAAATAATTTGTTAACATACTCGTGATACATAATATATTTGCCAAGCTGTTCCTTCATTTTGTATATTGAAGTGTGCACGCGTAATTGATCTCTATCACCATGTGTGTGTTTCAAAGGACACAGTTTATCTGAAAAAAAAAAAAAAAGAAAAAAAAAAAAGACACCAACAATAATTGAGCAAATGTGTGTATCAAAAGTACTGTCACTTAATAATTCTCAATTCATTTTCATAGGAAAATGACAGGTGAGTTGCGACTTACATAATTACATTTATACATAGCATACCTCTTGCAGTTGTTATAGCATCGTGATTGGTTATTTACAGCGGTGACAAATAAAAGAGCTTTACGAATAGATAAATGGTACAACCGAAAATAAGTTGTTATCCTTTAACCAGCAGTGATTGAAGTTCGAATTTTGAGAATAAAAATATCACCATTGAAAGCTCCCCACCTACATATAAAGTGCGTGACTCAAGACAACTCTGGAGTAGTCAAATATCTAGTTATCAAGTGATTTAGACAAAAAAATAAATTTTTTTTGTCTTAATTAAAGTGCCAATTTTAAGAAAAGCAATTCCAATTTTACTAGCCGTAACTAAACAATTTTAGTAAATTCATAGAGTCTAGATGAGACTCTCCACTCGGGATATGTTCTTTCTTATATTGGATATACCTAAATCAATACAACTGATCATCCAACCTCACCAACTAAATATGAGAACATGCACTTTTTACTGCACAACAGTTGTAATTGGCTAGCTATTCGTTCTCTTGTGTCTCCTTTTTTTTTTGTGAGAAATTGTCTACCCTTCATGTTCGTAGTGAAATACAAATTTCATTTGATTATTAATGGTTCGATACATCACCAAACATAGAATCAATCCCCTAATAAAAAATGCATTCATTTGCTAATCTTAATTATTCAAAGGAACATCTATCTACATGAAACAACTTATCAATTAATTAGGGACAGTCTCTACAAATATATATTATAAGTTTATAACTACATAATAGAAAACAAAATTTCTAACAAAAGAAGAAAACTTAAAATTTCTAACAAAGAAAAACAAATTCACTGTTGAATAAAAATCAAAAGAAAAGTACCAATCAAACCATGGCAAATCCACAAATAATAGTTGAGAAAGATAAGATTAGAATTACCGTCCTAAAAAAAAAATTGACTTTGGTTCAAGATCTTGTAATTTTTTTTTTAAAGAACTTTGATTAAGAAATCTTATTACCCCGTAAAGCCTCTCGTGATGAGATGATAAAGATATAACTTGGCAAAAAGGTAAGACATCAAGAAATTGTAGTTCGATTACGACGGAAGTAAAAAAAATAATAATAATAATAAAGGAAAATATGTTACTACCCCTAGGTGAGGTGGAACCCACACTGATAATGCCCCCACAGATTAAAAAAAAAAAAAAAAAAAAAAAAAAAAAAAAAAAAAAAACCTCAAGCAAACAATAACAAAGACAACCAACATCTCGGTAATCCCAGTTGAGACGCTACTTAGAAAGAGTCCATAAAAGTGGTAGAAACGTGTCAACCCTCCCCTGCGTAAATCTGCGGTGGCAGCCTCAGCCAGTATATATACTCCCATCATTCATTCAATTATGTCTCCTCCATCTCCGCTACTCATTCGTTGTGGTCTTCTTAAGCTCGGCTGCTCTGCAACTCGAGCGAGATTCGACGCGAGAGAGCGATTTCGAATTGCGATTCGTCTTCTCAGTCTCGAATTCGGTACGGAATCTGCGAAGGTCGAGGAATCTGTGAAGAGTGAAGTGGTGTTGTTGGTTGTGTTAGATTTCGGAGTTTTGATCAGGTACGCGTAGGGTTTAGGTTTCTGAGACTGTTTGTTTGATTGCTCATTGATTCAATTCTCATCACTTGAGCGATTTTGAAACGCTAATCGTCTTCGCATTTTGAAATTCAGTTCGGAATCTGTGAAGTGTTGTTTGTTGTGTTCGATTTCGGAGTTTCTAGGTATTGGAAGGGATTAGGTTTCTGAAATTATTGATTGTTTGTTTGATTGGATGTTCGTTTTTTTATTTTTGTTTCTGTTTTGTGTTCATCTGAACTTCTTTACTTCAATTCTCAACAGCTAAGCAAGATTTAGGCGAGTGAGAGACTTCGAAATGCTAATCGTCCTCGCAATTTGAAATTCAATTCGGAATCTGTGAAGGGCTTGGATTTTTAGGAGTTTGTTGATCGGTTGTTTGATTGTTGGTTTTTGATTTGTTAGACTGTTCTGTACTCAGCTAAGTATCTGAATCCGTTTGAAGTTGTTCATCTGAACTTCATTCGTCCGATTTTCAACAGTTGAGCAAGATTGGACGAGAGAGCGATTTGAAATGGTATTCATTTTCGCAGAATCAGATTCAATTCAGAATTCCTGAAGTCGTTGTTCATTGTGTTCGATTTGGAGTTTCAAGGTATGCGGAGGGTTTAGATTTCTCCGTGTTTGGTTCAGATTGTTGATTGTTCGTTTCTGATCTGTTAATCTGCTCTGTGTGTTTGGTTCAGATTGTTGATTTCTCCGTGTTTGTGAATCTGTTTGTTGATGTTCATCTAAACTTCCCTCAATTCTCAAAGCAAGTCATTGATTGGATCAGGTATTGATGTGAAAATCTTGGGTCCTTGTTTTTGTCTTGTTACGTGATTTTTTCTGCGCGAGATTGTAGAGATTTGGTAATGAATTATCTGTCATTGGAGGATTTCAATCGAGGCAGTGCCAGTTGAGATTTGATGTTCACAATAGTTGTTGCTTTGTGGTTGACTTTTTTTTTTATTTGCACTGTGATCTTGTTTGATAATTTGAATTTCTTGAGTTTTCTATTCAATATTATTTGAAGTGTTGACTGCTGTGCAATGGCAATAAAAAATATGCTAGAAAAAGCAGGATACAGTAGGTGATGGATCTGGATCTGATGCCTGATGGTAGGAAGATCGACTTTTGAATAGCTTAGAGAAAGTTGACTGTATTTCCCTTGTTTTAATTGTTCAATGACTGGTTTTGCTGAAGCTAAGTGTGGATTCGTTTGGGCGGGTGTAGCTTCAGTTTTTTAGTAGAGAGAGCACTCAAAAATACTATGACCTTTAGCCATGTTACAATGTATTGAGCTTATTCTATGCTCAATGATGATATTCTAAGCATCAAGTTAGGCTTTATCCTCAAACTTTTTTGCCATTTTATGATTCAAAATGGTAGTAAAATAGTTGTCAGTCTCAAATGCCTCGACTTATGTTTGCCATTCTCTCTTCATTCCTATATTGCTAAAATTGAGATTTGATGTTAAGACTAGTTCACATATCACATGCGTTTTTTTTTTTTTTTGAAGAACCATGAGTATTCAAACCTCTGGTTTGACTAGTCCCATGGGGATAGTCGGGCGCACCACCCCCCTACCATGAGTTCAACACTAGAGCTCTATCTCAGGGCCTTAGCACTTGCGTTGTTGCCACTTTGCCACACCCGTCCGGTGATTTGACTTTCTGTTTAAACAACTTTAAGTTGCTTTGTTGTGTTTTGCAAAAAAAAAAAGAAAAAAAAAAGAAGTTGTTTTGTTGTGTTATCTTATGAAGGCATTGTTTTCTATTAATATGTCTTTTTAGTCTGCAATATACTGCATTATAATCCCCGTTGTGATAATCTTTTGTGTGCCATAGTAATCAAGTATTGTCAATGCATATATGTTATTTCATGGTGTTATGATTCTTGGAAAGACCTCTGTTTAGAGGAATGAGCTTGTAGAATTGCCAAAGTTTTTGGAATTTCTGATCAATATTTGTGTTGACAATAAATAAATTTCTAAACCCATCTATCTGATCTCTGCTATCTATTTTATTATAGTTATTGCGATAAATCTCTTGAGTATTATGTAATGGCTGTTGTATGTAAGTATGATTCCGACCTTCTTCATCTTCTTGTAACTTCATTTTAGTTTATTTTTGTCATTTGTAGTGATTTTATTCGAAAATGGTTGAGTTCGGGAAAAAGCTGAAGGAGAGACAAATCCAAGAATGGCAAAGGTAAGTAAGGCTTACTGTCGATATGAATTCCTTTTGTTTAAATCACGATGCAAATTTCTTACCTTTTATTTCTTTGTAAATAATTCAAGTTGTTCTCAAAATTAAGAGAACTTTTGTGTCTAAACGGTCTAGTAATGAACACGTACTGAAAAGCAAGATTGGAACAAAAAAGGAAAGAAAGATAGGAAAGAGCACAATGCATTGATTCCGAACGTATGCATTTGTGACAAATAGTGAGATAGAAGAGACTTCTTGTCCTTCGCAGAGACCATTCACAATCTTGACTTCCTCCCTTGTTACTCAATTTTCTCTATCTTTATTTACAATTGTTCTTTCTTAGCTCTCTTTCCTCTTGTTCTATCTACAGGACCTAATGCCTGCAAATGCCTCACAATGAGGATTCCCCATTGTTTGCCTTTTTTGCATTGTTTGTTTTCAAAATTCACAATCCTAGTCTACAGAAATATGCTAATTGAGTAGCTTGATTTCATTGTCACACTCATATTACTATTACAGCTTTTAGGACTAAAGTGATCTAAAATGATATTGGAGATTCAATTTTTGAGGGTTTTGGCTTGAAGTTTATTTTTTTGAATGTGCATCTTTTTATTCTCCATTTGGATGCTTGGCATTTTCAATTTTCTATCTGTTTAGAATGGACTACGTTTATAAGTGACCGCTGAATAGCTTGATACTCAACAGTAGGCATGTATCGACATCCATAACCTATGCATCCAACGTGTTAGGTTTTGGGAAAAAGACTGAATTAGATTATAAATAGGACCAATTAGGTCAATATATAGTTACAGGTAATAGACCCAGTGGGCCAAACCCTAAATACCCACATATATACTTTAACACCCTCCCTCAAACTTAAGGCGAATCAACAGTTTTATGTTTGCAAATTAATATATTGAAATAATTAAACGAAATAATAATAACGGACTTGAACAATAATAATAATAATAATAATAATAATAATAATAATAATAATAATAATAATAATAATAATAATAGAAGACTCTGGTAAACACCAAGGCACGACGATGAGCAGAAGGAGAAACAGTGAGCACCACGAATATGATCGTCCAGCGAACAATAGTGACAACGAAGAGCCGACGAGAAACACACACACAAGAAGCTACTACAAGAATGTCGTCTGGAAAGACAAAGGGCCGACGAGAAGCACACAAAGGAAATTGTTAGGAAAAGATCGTCCGACAAGACAAAGGGCTGGCAAGAAGCACACACACAGGAAGCTGTTGCGAAAATATTCGTCCGACAAATACTGTCGACAGACCAACAACATCTACAATGGTTCGATGACAATGATGAAGAAGGGGATGGTTCTACTGCATATACCTTCGAACGTCACTTGTTCAATTTGCAATTGAGAAATTGCTTACTTGAGGGCTTCACCATAATGAATGATACTCTTGTCACAAAAGACAAAAAAAAAAACAAGATTGTTGAGTTGTTGTGTGCACAGAACACAACAAAATTGTTGAGGGCATACGTGATGATCACGGTTCATAGGCAGCGTGCATGTGCAAGGCTGGCTGGATTCTAATGACAGGAGTGGACGAACGCATAGGTGAGACAAGGAAGAATGCACTGACTGGTGTGCATTGACGCGAAGAAGATGAACAAGCGACGCCCATGCTGCAAGATTAAAAAGAAACGAGCACCGATCAACAAAAGTAAACACCACGAAGTAGTTGGTCGACTTTGGAGTCGACTAACTCGAAATTAGGGTTCTATCTCTGATACCATGTTAGGTTTTGAGAAAAAGACTGAATTAAATTATAAATAGGACCAATTAGGTCAATATATTGTTACAGGTAATGGGCCCAGTGGGCCAAACCTAAATACGCACATATATACTTTAACACAACGATCTAATGTACCTTTATTTGCATGGTGGTGGAGAATTAAGATACCATGGTACTTAATCCCAATGACCAAGAATAGTTCATGGTTGTATCATAAAGCTTGAGTAAATATATAAAAAAATACTATGAAATGATATATTGGAAGGCCTAGCATAAATCAATTTATCCCTAAAATGAAAGGAATCTGACTTCTCAAGTCTGAAGTAGCAATATACAAGTTTTTTGAATTTTTTAAAGCAGTGACTACAATGCATCAAGTTTGAAATGATTGACCGATGCATAGATGAATATTCAACATTTGGCAATTATTGATTAATTAATTGTTTTTTTCTTTTTTGCAATTGTTGTATTTTTAATTTAGTTGCTTGCCTTATTTGCAGATATTACATTAACTACAAGTTGATGAAGAAGAAAGTAAGGCAATATACTCAACAAATCGAGGTTGGATCACAAGATAGACGTCATGTTTTAAAGGAATTCTCAAGAATGCTAGATAATCAGGTACATCTTACATGAATCACACACAAGTCTAAATGAGCTGATGCAAATGATTTGTCTAATCCTTTATCAAACATTTGCAGTTTTTTTTAGTAATTGGAATGTTTGGACAAAAGGAAATCGTAATTATTTTATAGTTAGATGAGCAGCAAGTTCAATCCACTTCATGTCCTGCACAGGTTTTTTTACTTTGATATAATTTTTAAGTAGCAATGAAAATGAACATGGTGATTAGTGAATTTTGTGAGTTGTGATTGTCTGATTCTGTTCATATACCCATATTTTATCATGGAGTATTGATGCTATTGCATAAATATCTCATATGTGGACTCCATCATGTGTTACTTTTAGTTAGTCCTCTCTGCTTACTTTTGTACAAGTACACTTTATAAAGCTTTCCTTTATTGTCAAAATATTCCTTTAGAACAAATCCTTGAGATCTCTGAAGTTCCATTTTTAAAAATGGTAAAATAATACAATCCTCTTCACTTCTTGGTCAAGTCAATCCTCCCATCCTTTGATGCTAGTCATGAACTTGCCTTTGGTATTTCATTTGTGATGGCACTGCCATATCGTCTGTTACAATCTTTATCTATGCCAGTTTTTACTATCGCGTGGCTTTTTTGGCTTGAAGGCGAAGTTCCGTATATTTGAGGAGGAGTTGCCATTTCTTTTGGTAGATCTTTTTTTTCTTTTTTTTTATAGGTAAGAAACAACTTGCCCCCACTAAGATTTGGGCCCGTGACCTCTTACTCCCTAACACCATACCAAACCATTGGGCCACCCAATTGGTTGGTTCTTTTGGTAGATAATTCATTTCAAAGTGCTCTATCTGGGCTTGGTTAGAAATGAATTTGAAAGATCATTGCTTTTGATATGATTAGGTTGGTATACTCTTATGTAATCTTCTTCTAGTTGAGGAGTTCTCCTTGCTATTTAGGAATAATCTTATCTCGATAGAATTTCATTTCATTCGCGAAAAAAATAGAAAAGCGAAAATTCATATATGATTGAAACAGCTTCAAGTTGTAACGTTGCTGCTGAAGGATGGAATTATACAATCTGAATTACCATGTATCTAGCTTGCTATCTCGATTCAGAGGCAAGGTTTACCGGTGTGTTGCTTAATGAAAAAATTGTTGAAAGATTTTGTTCTTCTTATTTTTATATCTAAATTGTTGAAAGATTTTGTTCTTTAGGATAATGACCCTCCCTACCTACATGAACTTGAGATACCGTTTATCATTCTAATGAGCATTTTTTAAGATGATTAAAACTTATTGCGAAATACAATATTTTTCTTCTTGTTCTTCACCTTTTTTAAATGTTCTTCACAATTTCAGATTGAAAAGATCGTCCTATTTCTTATGGAACAACAAGGGCTACTTGCAAGCAGGTTGTCCAGGCTTGGAGAGCAACACGAGGCCCTTCTACAACAACCAGAAATATCCCAAATATCTGAACTGAGAGAAGCATATAGAGAAGTTGGCAGAGATCTTTTAAAGCTGCTGTACTTTATTGAAATGAATGCAATTGGTCTGAGGAAGATATTGAAGAAGTTTGATAAGCGCTTTGGCTATAAATTCACTGATTATTATGTTACTACTCGTTCTAACCATCCATATTCCCAGCTGCAGCAAGTATTCAAGCATGTGGTACTGTGAACTATCTCAAATTATGATTATTATGTTCTTGCCATCTTTTCTTGGAAGAATTGCCTTTGTGTGTTTCCTCTTTCTTATTTATTATTGAACCTGAAAAATCTTCTAAACGCTTGCTCTACCTCAATACTGCTGAAAATTTTGAAGTAGGAGAATGATGAATTGGCCTTCAAATTGAGCATGTCTACTTTTAACTGATTGATAATGGGTGGGTGCAGGGACTTGGGGCTGTTGTGGGAGCCATATCTCGCAATCTTTCAGATCTTCAAGATCGTCAGGGAAGTTATTTATCAATTTATGATCAGCCCTCAGTTGCATTTCAGGTTGGATTCTATGTTATTCTGTTTACTTTGGTGCTTGTGATCTTCATACTTATTGAGTTGTTTAGTTCTTGTATAAGTTGACTGAGGTTTGACTCATACATAGTGCTCTGACGAGGAATAGTTTGTCATTATCAGGATCCTGTTATTGATTCAGTGAATGCAGCTGTAGATAGACTGACTCACTCGACAAATGTTCTCCAATTTTTGGGCCAACATGCTCTTATCATGCAAGAAGAGTTACCATCCCCAGCTGAGGATCGTGTGCATGATGAGAGATATCATTTTATGTCACTATTCTTGAACTTGGCAAACACATTTCTTTATATGGTCAACACCTATATTGTTGTTCCAACTGCGGATGATTACTCTATGAGTCTCGGAGCAGCGCCAACAGTTTGTGGTGTTGTAATTGGATCAATGGCTGTCGCTCAGGTGTTTTCTTCTGTGTATTTTAGTGCATGGTCAAATAAATCATACTTCAGACCTCTGGTTTTTAGCAGCATTGTCCTGCTAGCTGGGAACATATTATATGCGTTGGCATATGACCTTCATTCAATAGCAATTCTTTTACTCGGTCGTCTTTTCTGTGGGTAAGTATTTTATTCATTGAGATTTTGTTGTGCAATGATCTCTTTTTATACTTTATTCGTGTTTTATTATAATTTTACAATCCAGCTTTACAATGATGTGACTTTTTTTTTACATGTACTGTTTCTCTAAACATGCATATATGATGTGAAGTTTGCACTTTGTTGGATTATTCCTTTTCTTTTATCTCCAACATGCTAGATGAAACAAAAGTTATCTGTAAGTTTGGTCTTCAAAATACAAGTTTGAAACGAGCAAATGAAATTTGATATTTTTACAAGTCTTGACAGCTTTTTGGTATTATGTGGATTGTATTTGAGCTTTAGGATTTAGAAGGAGTGGGTGACATATTTCCTGATACATGAGACTTTAGCTGTTGTATAACATTCAATCTAGGTACTCTAATTAAGCTTGGAGTTGACAGAGAAATGCTTTTCACTGATTTTGTAGTACTTGAAATTAATTCTTTCATTTGCACTACTCTAAACCAATGCACTTCCTCTTGAAATTCTAAGCAGAACATATATAACAAAATCGATTCTATGTTTGTACATGACTTTATGTATGTTCCAGGGACCTTATTCAAATATTTTCATCACAATCTTGTGACTTGTAACTTGTAAGTTGTAAGGTTGAATAATTGATATCATTGTTTCGTTGCAGGCTTGGTTCCGCAAGAGCTGTTAACCGACGTTATATCAGTGACTGTGTACCACATAAAATACGAATGCAGGCCTCTGCTGGTTTTGTTAGTGCCAGTGCTCTTGGAATGGCATGTGGTCCTGCTCTTGCTGGCTTACTACAAACAAATTTTCGGATTTCTAAGTTGACTTTCAATCAAAACACTTTGCCAGGATGGGTTATGGCTATTGCATGGCTACTTTATCTAATAGTACTATGGTTTACATTTAAGGAACCTGCTCGTGAGACTGAAGAGAGCGATACATCCCAGGAAGCTAATTCAGGTGAGAATTTTGAAGCTTCGATTATATAGGTCCAGTAGATATACTGCTTCAGATGGTGACATGGTTAGTACGATTACGACTTATGAGCATTTGGCCAATATCTTGATGTGTTGGTTCCTAGCCAGTGATTATTTTCTTCTCCTTTTGTTCAATTAGCTAATGTAACAGCAGAAGAAAAGAAACAAGAAGATGACAATTATGATTATTTGGTCAATATCTTTATGTCCCACATTATTATTATTTTTATATGAATATAGCATTTTATGGTACATAATGACAGGGACAGTAGAAAATGATAGACTAGAAAGTGGGCTCAAGCAACCTCTGCTCTTAACAACAGAAGAAAAGAAACAAGAAGATGAAGATGGTGATCAAGAGTTTGATGGTAGTGAAGAAGCTTCTGAAAAATCACGTAAACCTGCTACTTCAATAGGTTCAGCATACAGATTACTAACACCATCTGTCAAGGTGAAGCTTTCGTGTTCCCGTTGACCTAAATGACTTCTGTGTTTTGTCAAATGCTCATTACTTGCGTCAAACTTATATTCCTATTTAAACAGCTTTGTGTTCTTTCTTTATCTCTCTTGATTGCAGTTTCCATTTTATATCATTTCAAGGCCAATTCTATTTTTTGTCTTAAAACAATCAAGAAAGGAAGAAAGAGAAGGTCCAACTTTATTTTAAAGTCTAAATTCGCAAATGCACATGGTGTCGCCTTGTTGCATCTCCATGCATGAACTGACGCCCTTGTAAATACATTTTTATTAAAATCGTTCAGTTTCTATTTTTTGTTGAAAGCCATACTTTAAGAAGGATTTGAATCCATATATAAAATCCCAAGAACTACTAATTACTAATAATTGCTTTTCATTGAAAATACTTCTGTGGAGGTGCAAAGAGAAATAAAAATTTATTGGCAAAGTTATATGATTCGTTACTGAGCCAGTCTTATATTATTTACAAGGTTCCTACTGCCTACTTATAGTCTTATAGATTACACTAAGAAAGTACATGTAGGGAATTTCTAGGATCAAAGCACTATCTATATAGATGAGGATATTTAAGTGAGCTTTGTTTAATTAATTCTGATTTTAAGAGATTAAAACCTTGGTCAAAATCACATTTTCAATCCTTCTTTGATTTAGTAATTTATCAGTTTGAATGTGGCGTTTGTCTGTTGTGAAGAGCAGAATATTAGCAATAGAAATGGTTGCTTTATTGTTTTGTAAGCAACTTATTTAAACACTGCCTCTGTGGTATTCCTTGGCTTAACATTTTATTCTTCCGAGCAAAGTATCCAAATTACCACCGATAAAGGTACAACTGCTAGAAGTTGATATTCTATTGATTATACTTCCAGCTAGATCTACATCAACATATTATTCAATCTGTAGATGACCACAGTTCTCATACAACAGAGGTTCTCTAAGAGTTCATTTCAAATATTTCAATATTGAATACCTTCCGCAAACAATTTAAATATGTGATTGAAGATCACTTTTTCCGCTTATTAATGGTACAGGCTTCTAATATTGATGTTATTAGTTGCAAATAGTGCTAATTAATAATCTACCTTGACAAATCTTTGACAATGCTGTTAGCTGTGTTGTTGGTTTATCTGTTTCCAGAAGCTTTTTATATAATGGCAAAGCACCACTTTAACAGTGTCACAACCAATATGCATTACAGTGAAGACTTTAGTTACATGTCTAGACTGTGCGTAGCATATTCCTATGGTTTCTATTTATATTTCTGTAGCTTTTTTTTTTTTTCTTTTTTCTTTATTACTCCATGTTTGTGACCTTCAGTTTATGGAAATATTTTCAGGTCCAGCTATTGATTTATTTTATGCTCAAATATGCAATGGAGATATTGCTTTCGGAGTCAAGCGTCATTACAACATACTACTTTAGTTGGTCAACTAGTACAGTGGCACTATTTCTGGCTTGTATCGGGCTTACAGTTCTTCCTGTTAATGTTGTTGTTGGAAGCTACATTAGCAACATGTTCGAGGACAGGTGTAGATCTAACTTAATTTCTGATTCACGAGTACTGTTTTTTCATACCTTCTACTGTTTGAAGTAAAAAATCTATCATTAAAAGAGATTTGGTTGTCGACTTACTTAAGACAAAGTTCGAAATCAAATCATAAAATCCCTAAGGTTGCTTTTGGTACACTCTTGGAAAATAGGATGGGAATTTAAATGAGGGCCAGTTCAATTAAAAAAAAAAAAAAAAAAAAAAATTGTGGCTTCAATCTGAAATTAGATGGGTCGACTACATGCAAACTTTTCCACTCCATTCAATCTAATGCACTTGATGGCGTGCTTTCGAAATCCTAGAATCTTTCCTAATCAACATGCTCCAACTTATCTTATGTTTACCCCTATACCGTTGAACTTCTTCAACTTATGTGTCGAGTTTTCCAACGGAGCATTTGTTGGCTGTCTTTGGATGTGTCAAGCCACTGCAACTGCCCTTTCTTACTTTTTTGCGTCGATTGATGATGCTCCTACTTTTCTTCGAATCTCCATACTTCTTATATTATCTTTACAAGTTTTATCACACATCCACTTAAGCATCTTCATTTATGTTTCACTTATTTTATGTATGTGTTGTTTCTATATTGCCCAGTTCCCAATATTCACTTCCATAAAGCATAGTTAGCTTAATTGCAGTCTTATAGAATTTCCCTTTTGGCTTAACATCTATTGCACTTCTCCAGTACTTATTCTCTAAATTAATTTATAGTCACAACTTGCTGTTGCTAAATTAAGTGTTTCTTGCAGGCAAATTCTCCTGGCATCTGAAATAATGGTAGGCATCGGAATCCTGCTTAGCTTTCACATAATAAGCCCATACTCCGTGCCACAGTATGTCTGCTCGGCGCTCATAACATTTGTGTTCGCTGAAGTTCTTGAAGGTAAATAATATATCAGTTCTTTTTTTTGGGGGGGGATCAGAAAGAAATAATTTATCAGTTCTATTGAAGATGTTTTAGTTAACTATCATTTTCTTTTTCTTTTTTGTTTGCAAACATTAGGGCCATTCTATGACCTGGTACGATACTTAGCTCTGTTTATAAATATCACATTTCAATCATAATCTGATATGAAATTACACTAGTTTGTTATGCCTGAGTATTTTTTCTTGAAAGTTGTTACTAACTAATTTTTTTGAGCCTGTCCAGCATTGCAATTTTCTGATTTTTCTTCTCAACTTCCTTAACAATCCCAGGAGTAAATCTTGCACTTCTGTCACGAGTTATGTCGTCGAGGCTTGCACGAGGGACTTACAACGGTGGACTATTATCAACAGAAGCCGGTACTCTAGCTCGAGTGGTTGCTGATGCCACAATAACATTGGCCGGGTATTTGGGTCAGAGTAGACTCCTGAATGTCACCCTACTTCCGTCGCTCCTCATCTGTGTATCATCCATTATTGCTACCCTCTACACATACAACTCGCTTTACTAAATTCTTTCAGATTTTCTCAGCAGCAAGGTTCGCAACTAAACTTTGATGCGTCTCAATTTTATTTCAAAAAATATTAGGAAAGTTGTTGGTGATTGTGCTTTTGATACATGCGTTTGCTCGGAAAAGTTGTTGAAGTTTTTCTGCTATACATCGAGATATGCTTGTACGCATCCGTATACTTACTCTGAAGGACTCAAACAACTTTGTAGCGAATGTATGCATCAAAAGTATGTCACCCTATCTTTTTCCGATATTTCATTTGTTCCTTTTGTTTGCGAAGATGTATCTGTAGTGAGGTCAGCTGTCAACATCGTAAACCTTATGGTACTTGGCGTCCCCTGTCGGCATGTATATAGTGGTTTTGTTGTACTTGTTCTTTGTCAAAGTCCATTTGTAAGGTTAGATTTTAGGACTTGCGAGGTAAGTTTCTCGTCGTCCTAAGTTAAATTATTTTCATTCAATAATGGTAACGATCCGTGGTTTTGCATTGTATTGGATAATAAAAGGTGTGACCATTGAAGATGACAACTTGCACTCATCAAGGTATATCTTTTCAGGAATTACAAGGTTGAGGTTTTTATGGTTTTCTACACCTTGTTATGCACTTCTTGTTTTGTTTCAATAATTCCAATTTACTTTTGCCAATGGTGTGCAATGATTTGGAAAACTTGAAGGAATGATTCTTTTGGATCCATACTAAGGGCCGGCCCGTTCGCTTCAGATGAGTAGCTCGCATAAGCATATCGTTTGTGATGTTAGAAATTAGGACATTCAAGGATTAATTTATCCACGCTTAGACATTGTCGGGCTTCATACGGGTGGTTCTCTTATTCTAGTTTGTGTGTGTGTGTGTGTGTGTGTTTTTTTTTTTTTTTTTTTTTTTTTTTTTTTTTTTTTTTTTTTTTTTTCACGAGACTCAAACTTGAGACTTTGCTTAAGGCAATCGAGTCGCTTACCACTTAGGCCAATCGGTTGTGAGACTGTTGTTTCAGAAGATCTCCAATTGTAAATGTGGATTGAGATCATGGATTGGTGCCACCTCATGATGTGGGGGAATGTCATTCTCATGTGGCACCCATTTTCACTATACAGACATTCTGGTAAAAAATGGTCATGTGAATGGTGAGACCCTTTTTTTTTGTCTTGTGTGGATTGTGAAGTTGAACCTAATGAGACCAATACAATGCACCCCAACGGCAACACCGTTACATTTGCATATCAACAATGTGAAATCGAGCCTGATCAGACCAACAACATAACTAAACAGCTAAACAATTCACATAAATGTTCAACAACATAACTAAACAGCTAAACAATTCACATAAATGTTTTTGGTTTCCCACGTGGCGTTCAATACCGACAACATCGATTAATTCACGTTTGAACACTTTCATGAACAACATCGATTAATTCATGTTTGAACACTTTCACGCCTTAAACAAGGGCGGGTGGCCCTCTCAACTTAAATTTTTTCATTCACAAAATTCAAACTCAAAATCTTTTATTCAAGGAAAATAGGGTTCCCTCTTACTGGGACCAATCTCTGGTGTACTACATGTTTTTGACACTCTCTTCTCTGGTAAGCTGTATTGCTTTGATTCCCCGAGTCGACTCAGTTCACAATTCAGGCGCCATTTGGCCCAACCGGTCCTCACCCCTCAGCTATAAACATCTCGTTCAGACCCTTCGTTCTCACTCACTCTTCAAAACCCCAAAAAAGGGTTTTCGTCTTTCCTCTCTCTCTCTCTCTCTCTCGATCGAACGTTCTTTTCGGTTTCTAGGTTAACGATTTTGAAGTTCTTGATATCTGAAGAAATCGAAGTTCTTCGATCGAAGAACTCATCTGCAGTGGTTCAAGTTTGAATTTTGAAGTTCTTGATTTGAGACATGGATGGCGATCTCTGTTTGGAGAAGAATCGGTGTCGAATCGATGAAGCAGATGCAACCACGATCGATTCTTCGATCGAAGCTGAGCGAGATCGATCCGAAGGAGTTGCGGACTGTGTTTCTGGAGGAATCCCGAACGTTGCGAAGACGAGCGAGATCGCTTCTTGCGAGGCCGATCGCGCTGGTGTCGAGGAGGAGGAGAGGAGTGTGGAGAGCGGATTAGGGTTTCGCTCTGGATGTGAGAGCGGCGGCTCGGATTTCTCGGAAAGGAAGGAAATGGCAAGAACTGTGGTGGAATCTGGAGGAGTCGTGGAAGATGCGAAGACGAGCGAAGTCGATTCTTGCGAGGCCTATCGCGCTGGTCTCGAGGAGGAGGAGAGGAGTGTGGAGAGAGGATTAGGTTTTCGGATTTTGGAATTCTCGGACAGGAAGGAAATGGCGGGAACTGTGGTGGAATCCGGAGGTGTTGTTGAAGATGCTCAAGTCTTTGAGAGGTTCTCGGTCTTGGAAGGCGAGAAAGATTTGGAGTCTGCGGTGGAGGTACTTGTTAATGTTGGCGAAGTGAAGATGATGGATTTTTGTTGCTTGAATGGGGATGTGGTTCATCAAGATGAAGTGCAGCAGAATGTTCTTGATTTGTCGACGAATCAATCTTGCGATGCGAAGCCTGAGATTGTCATGTCCGTTGATGATTCTCAAAGTGAAGGGATAAAGATGGTTTCTTGCAACAATTCCTCCGAGATTCATGGGTTTTCTGGAGGAGATGGTGCAAGGAAGGTCGGTGAAGATTATGAGATGGTGGAAGTTCAAGCTGTTGATGAGAATCTGAGCAATGGGGATGGATGTGGTGGTCGCGCTTCGCGGGTCAATGTGACGGAAAGTAAGTTTGATGGGAGTGCTGTTGTTGTTAAAGAAGGGAAGGATCATGTGGTGAATTGCCCATTTACTGCCTCCGGAGATGGAATCAGTGCTGGAAGTATGCGAAAGGACTTCGCGGGGTTGGATAAGAAAGGAATAGTCAATTCTTTGGTGAACTCGAAACAAGAACTGAATGGAAAGGAGAAGCGTGCCTGGAGGAATGGCAATGGCATGAACAAGGCTTCAGGGATGAATGGGAATGGCCCTTTCGGCCTGAGGAAGTGTAGTGGATCGAAAAGAACTTACTCGAGAAAGGAAATGGAAGCCCTCAGGCATGTAAATGTTGAAGAGCAACGGAAAACGTGGAATAAGATTTATCTTGGGTTAGGAGATGTAGTGGCACGGCTGCTGGATACCATGGGCATGGTTAAGCCTCGAAATCATGGGCGAAGGAACGATTATCATCAAAACTTCGAAAACCAGAAGCATAAAGGCCCTATACTCCGTAAGTACTCTTTCTTATCCATTTTATCTTTATTAAGCCAGTTATACATATCTGCCATACATGTGGAGATGGATTGCTATGTACTGTACTGATTTACATAATTACATGTATGACTTTGTAGTCTTGGATGCCTCCATTGATGTTCGTACAACTATTATATGCCTGAATTCTTCTTTGATTTTGCGTGTGAATGATAAATCAGCCTGATATTTTCTCTTAGAGGATATGTTTCTATTGTATTATTTTTTGGAGTGTGAGTTTATTTGTATTTAAGTTATATTGATATTGATGGTGCTTTTTGCCTAAAACAATGCTACCTAATCGGCTAATCCAGAGCCCACTAATTAATGTTAGGTAAGCTTTCATAAGCATCGATTACTTGAGGATTGGACATTAAGTAAGCATCCATTCCTTAAGTATGTATTTGACCAAAATGCTGGTCCTTTTTAAGCTGTGCTGCATCATTGGCAATGGGGTTTAAGCGTTACTGACTGATTTGGTTGTCAAAAACATTGTGTTCAAAATCTTTTTTTTTTTTCCCCTGGTATTTTCCAAGTGTATTTTCTGTAGCAGGTATATATAAAACTATTGAATTTCAGTGTTTGTTTATTTCTCTCATCGCTAGATCTATTGTGCAGTTAGTTCAATAAGTTCTTTAAGTTTAAAAGTCTCATTCCATTTTATGTTAATAACTTAATATATAAGCTTTTCATTCTTCAAACTCTGAAAATGACGTAATGACTGAAAAATCATTTTGTATTTATTCGGGTTCTTTCCTATCTTCTTTTGTTATTTTTAAAACGTTTTTAATCATTTTTTTTGTTTTCTCCACTTCATTTTCATGGGCCGCTTTTGTTTTATCTTTTGTACTCCTTACATTTTCTGTTGTACGCGTATGAGTAGGTCTATATGATGGGTTTTATTTCTTACTTTGGACAGGTATGGTGGCTACATATGGAAGAGACTACCTACCCACAAATCATTTTGCAGTGAGGAACTTGATACAAGCAAATTGGAATAGCTGATATGTTTAAACTATCTCCTTAAACAAGATTAGTTTAGCCTAGTTGGCTTACAACCTGTGTAAATCTGTACAGAAGATGTTTACTGCTAGCTAATGGAGCTAACTTTCTAACATTAGAGGAGCGCACCAACTCTGTAAAGTGATGAAAATACATGTTTTAAAATTGTGCATAAACTGAAATAAAATGATAATAAATGTTGTGGTTTTATTTTCAAGTTCGTCCAAGTTTGTTGCAAAAGTTTGGAATGTGCTAGTCTTTTTTTTTTTGTTTCTTTTTTGTTTTTGGATAATATATGTTGTGTTAGATACATGTTTTTCTGTCTCACTTATTCACTCACTTCAAAGAAGGGGAAGAAGGGTGACAAGAAGGCTAATATTTTCTTAATTTGTTCCATATATCTCAGGTGAAAATGGCTTTCATTTTGTGGGCCATAACTTTGAAGGGACCGTCTTAGGTAAAGTTAATTCAGAAGACTTGAAGGGTAATCTCAAAGAACCAGATCCACTCTATCTTGCTTGTGAGGACAAAGCTGACGTGCATGATGACTGCGCTCCTGTAGAGGAGTATGATGAAGATGACGATGGCAGCGATGATGAGTATGATAGCATTCAGAGGCCTGCATTTTGGGTTGAAGGAGATCCAGATTTTGAGTCTGGTTCACCAAAGGATGGGCTAGAATTCCTTAGACGAGTCAGGTACTAATCTACCCCTAATACTTTTAGCAGCATTTCATTTATATTCTCTTGTTTGCCTAATTTTTGCTTGTGGAGGTAACTTTGAGCAGATCCTGATAGGTTTTGAAAGCTCATAACCCATTGTTATTAACTTATCCCTACTCTTAAACTTGGATAGTGGCTTGTATTCCAACAGTCATCTCCATTTTTTGTAGTATGCTAATGCATTCATTTATATAGATTATAGACAAATAATATTCTTCTAATTGCATTCAGTTTAAACGGTCAAGTGAAAGAGGTGACCTAAAATATATCTTGCCGCATGTATTTCTCTCTTAATTAGCAGCACATAAAGTTCTAGGCGTACTATGCCTCTCCCCCCAGTACCCATGCACTTGTACTCATATGTTTTACTCACAATCACGAAATGGATTTGATATTAGACATGCCTGAAGCTTATACTCCATTTTCACTGCATGCCTCGAGTTATGACTATCCTTACTTGCAGTTGGTTGTATTGGAAGCTATGGCTGGTAAAAATATAGGCATCAAATTAAAAGCTGAAATTTTATTTTGACGCAACCAGTTTGGAAAGGCTCTCCACGACGCATTAACAATATATTTGTTTTATTTATAGGTGGGAATTGAAGCATGTTCCAAAGGTGAAAGTTGTGAAGGTTGATATTTCTAAGATTAGCAATGAACAAAGTGTCTATATGCCGAAGATTCCTGATATTGCCAAATGCCCAGAGCATCTAATGCCCTGTAAAAAATGGGAGGATGCTTTCCTTGCAGACTTTGCTGATCTCAGATCGGTAAGTTTTTGCTCCTGCTTCATTTTCTGTGCATTCTTCTAAAACACTAACTTAATTACCTCTTGAAGCCTTGGTGGCACCATTTTTTCTAGTTATTTTAAGATATGTTTCTTGGGTTTACTTTGGATAATCTTCATTTTCATCATATAATCATTTTGTTGTTTCTCTGCTTGAACATGCATCCAAAGGAAATAAAAAAATAAAAAAATAGCTTCGATGTTACACCATACGTGGTATTCTGGCACAAGTATAAAATGGTATTCTGGCATATATGTGCTTTGTTCTTTCGTTGTTTTTGATGGAGGGTGACCACTCTTTCATAGATTTATCTGCATCTTTTTATTGTGGGCGAGGGAGTTATTTATTTATCCTCAAAAAAGTAGTTAAACCTAGTAATTTACAGTACTCCCAAACAGTTCAATGGTTTTCTACGCTCTTGCACAGACGTTTCTGTTACACGCTCTGTTATATATATATATATATATATATATATATATATATATATATATATATATATATATATATATATATATATATATATATATATATATATATGTTCGACCTTTCTTTGAACCATCTTTGATCCAAATTAGTATCTGCGATCATATTACTTTGTCTAATATTTCAATCTTTTTTGTATGTTAACATTATTTCATTCCTTGAACTACATATCAGACAATATCACAGCTCGAGAGTTCCTACCAACAAGGCACCAGTAATCAGCCAGCTCTTTCTATTACTGAAATAGAGTCATGTCCAAGTGACCCTGCACTGTCGTTCATTTTGCAAATGGATTATGTATCCCGGGCTTTACTGCTGAAGAACTGGATAACATCTCTCGAGTCCGCAAACACTTTTTCTAGGAAAGATTGTGTTTGGCTATTCTCGCTTTGTGCATCTGTAGACGTTCCTCTGGATGCTGATATGGCCTCTCATATGCGCGCACTGCTTCGGAAGTGTTCAAGCCTGTTAGCTGAGAAAACAGAAGTTGACGACGAGGTGGTGATGTTGAACATTCTCGTGACAATTGCAGGAAAGTTTTTCAAGCAATTGGATCATTGAAACGCGAACTTCACTCTCCTTGTCAAAGGCACGGAATCTGAAGATCAGTTTTCAAGTTTCAATATACCTTCCCAGCTGGAGCCTATTTTTATCAGATTTTGCAGCACGAGAGCAGAGATGATATATTGTTTGTTTGCACACAGATCATGCATAATGTTGTTTCCTTTCTACGAAATTTCGACTCTTTATTTCCCCACATTATTGATTACAATTTAAACATTTAGCAATACAGAGTTGCAACGGCATTTAAGCTAAAAGAATTGCCATTTGTTGCTTGTTAGACATGACTTCAAATGCTCCAGAGCTGTACATGATAAAAATAGGAATACGGCTACTGCTCTATTTAGCGTAGAAGATCTGTGTGTTCGAGACCAAGTGCTTCTGCAGCGCTCTTGCTGCTATTGGCATCACATATTCCTACTAGAAGGTTCAGTAGCTGTTCTCTTTGTTCCATTTTAAGATGTCTTTCTAGGCCTCGAGCTACCATCTCCATCTCAGGCTGTACATTGTAAAGTAATCAAACTTGTCAGTCAAGCATAATCATAAAATGTATAATCACAAAATGTGAGAACGTGCACACTTATTGTTTTGATTGATCAGGAAGATTGTCATGCTAGGAAACAACTTCCTCTTACAGTAAAATGCTAATGTAACCCATAAAAGACACGCACTAAAGACCATTGTTGGTGTTTCTTCGATACAAATTCAAGATGCATGTGCACACGCGAACCAAACATAAAGGGACGCCATCAAGTGGTGAATCTTTTGTGGGTTACATAAAACATTTTCCTTTCCTCTTGATTGGCCAGGAGGATAAAGAAAAAAATTTTGGAAAGGTAAAAATTGTGTAAGCATATACTAATCGACCAAATAAAAGTTTAAGAAGAAGTTTCGAGTCATTTGATTCAAAATGAACAAATTGCCTACAATAGGTGAAGGTCACCCTAAATACTTACAGAAGACTCTTCTGGAGGAAATGTTTTGTGAATGGAACAGATCTTTGATAGCTCCATTTCGGCTTCATTGTGCTTCCCTTGCATTTCCAGTGCCTTCAATAGGGTTTAACATTAAGGTTGGCTATTCCGATCATATAATTCCGAGGAGACGAAAAGAACAAACGGCATAAACATGAATGGGAGGAGAACACAGCGGTTTATATAGCACGAACACTTAAGCAATTTTACCGGAAGCTTTATTGGTCTATAATATCACCATTTTTTTTTCTTTTTTTTTAAACAGTCCAATATTTAATCCTCATCTATTATTCAACAACGGGCTCTCAACTTGCACATGCCATTTGCCCTTACACTTACCTCTAAACGCATCCGCACCACTTTTACAAATCTTTGACCAAATTACCGTTGCAACCCTAACACAGAGTTTCCCAACCCCTAGTCGACACCACTCTCCACCACCTCTGCCTACCGCCGCAACACCCATCCCCACTGCCTCACCACCCCTAGTCAAGGAAAAAAAATCACAGAGAGATTGAAGACAGCGACCGGTGGCGACACCAGAGGCAGATTGAGCAATCCCAAGGTCGAACAAAGTGGGAGTGGTTGGTGGGAGAACTCCCGTCATATCAAACTCTATTCTTCTCTCTATTTTACAGTTCTTATCACATCGAACTCTATTTCTTCTTCAACAACAAAACTTTATTTTCCTCCAAAAATGTATATTCTTCACCACAGTTCTTTGTATGTCACAAACAACTCCCTCCTTTTCTTTTTTCCTATATACTCACAATCTCACACACACACACACACACACACACACACACACACACACACATATATAATGGTATTCATTTATAATATTATGTAAAATAATAATAAAGTAAGCTAATATGAATAAATAATGATATTTTAATTAATATGTACCTTTAGGCTTTATTAATATAAACTAAAATGCTTTTGTATAAATTCAAATATTTAAGCCAACACCGACATCCAAATTAAACATAATACAAATATTACATTAAATTGTGCAAAAAAATTTAAAATAAAATAAATATTGATCGTACATTAAAAAAATTTCTACAAAAAAATTTAATTCATTGACAATATTCTCTAAAAATATTCTGATTCTCTGAAAATTTTTTAATTTTTTTAAAAATATTCTAAAAATAATTTAAATTATTATTGATCATTTAATTAACTTTAAATTTATATATATATATATGAAAAATTCTATAATAAAGACCAAATATATACCCATGTCATGGGAACCCCTCAAAATGTGTTGTGCATTAAATGTTTTGCATTTGTCGCCTCGATTAATGTATTAGATTTAAATCCAGTGATTCTAAATAGTGTACCCATGAGATGGGTATACATTTGGTTCCCATGGTAGAAGTACCCTATATATATATAATTTATCATGAGTACTAGTGAAAATAATTTAAATTTTGAAACACACGAATAATTCTTTGTAAGAAATGTTTGCCAACAAAAAATCGCATATCTTTAAGAAATTATATATCTTTACGATAAACCTAAATAACATATAACATGAGAAAAACAAAATATACATTAAGGGTCTCTGCAATTAAAATTTGTAGATGCCCTCCTCTCTCTATTTTTGCATTCATGAATGCAATATTACAAGGGAAAACAACGTTTACTTGGAGTAACCGAACGCCATTTTTCTCAATGCAATTCAATTGGAGATGCTTTAAAGAAATCCAGTACTTGGATTTTTGCAAAAATTAGGCAAAGTTTTCTTTCAACTTGTGTTAACAATATTTTAACCAGGTGCTTTATAAGAACATCTCCTACAAATCGTCCACTGTAATTTTGCGTTCCACTATCCGTGAATGCAAAAATAGATGCTATATGTTTCGGTATTAGGGATTTATCCCAAAAATATGTGACAATGCTATTTTTGACAAACATTTCTTACAAATTATATAGAGATTTATACTATAAATAATGTTTATTAATTAAAATCCAATGTTAATGATAACTGCAAAGAACAAATGCATATTATTCGTTTTTATCAAAATACAAATTATTTTTCGCTAGTACCTCAAGTAAAACTATATATGGAAGTTAACAAAATAATAATTAAAATTAATTTTTGAAAATATTTTCAGAGAATCAGAATTTTTTCAATGAATATTTTCAAAAGAATTTTCTTTTGTAGTGGAATATCTTTTAAATATATGGTCAATGTTTATGTTGTTTTTAATTTTGACGAACAATTTAGTTTAACATTTATGTTAAATTTGAATTTCTAGTATGCCTAAACATTTATATTTTTACAAATGTATTTTGATTTACATTAAAAAGATACATATTAATTTATTAATTAATATCATCATTTTTCTAATAGCTTATTTATTATTTTATTTAATATAATATATTTACATTATTTATATAATATATTAACATACAATACATTAACCTTTGATGTGGCAGGAACGGTAAAATAAAGAGAAAAATAAAGTTCATGTTGGAGATGGTTTAGTGACACGATTTACTTTGATAGAAGATTTTGAAAAGCACAACAGAAAATAGTCCCACGATATTAACTGACAACAAAGTAACATCTTTGATATCAAATAAGAAAAGAAAATAGGCACGATAATCTTTTATGCTTGTTATTTGAAGACCCAACACAATTTTTAAGAAATATTTTCTAGCCAGAACATAGAAACTGATTCAACTAGTAAGTAATGAGGCAGACATTAGAAAATAAAGGCACCATAAAGAATTTTATAATCTTCTAATCCTAAGAGATGGTAAACAACTTACCCATGCCTGCAAAAAGTATGAACGCGTTCGTGCTGCAACAGCTGCTGAGACAATTCTTGAAGCAACAGTGCTTTCAAGTCCTATACTGTCAGCCAGCCCAGCAACAAATTGTCGCGGATCCTCGCCATCTAGCTGAAGTTCCATGGAATAAATCTGTGAGCTGCATCAGTTATCCATGCGTTAAAAACATTGAAAGTGGTATATGCCAAGGCTGAGCCAGTAACCAACAAGTGCAAAGGTTATAAAGCCAAGACATTCACCTGCAGCAAGTATTGAGAACAAACTCGACAGACGCACGATATAAGGAATCACGTGCATTGGCCGTCTCAATGTAGACTCTAGCACCAGATTTCCTGCATACTCGACGAACCTTCACCCCAATAGAAGGCGAAAAAGAGTAAGATAAGGGAAGATTTATCGGAGATAAACTACTCGAAGAAACAAATGCAGATGTTTCTATCCCAGTAAATTGAAGGAAAAACTCAAATTTTCTTGATAACTAAACAAATGACACTCTTGCAGAGAATCATGAATTTTCACATGCTACCAAACTAGAAAACATACTTGTTTAGATTGGAATTTACGAGCATGCACCACTAGAAATTAATCATCTCACAACTTTTTTTGACATGTAACTGAAAAAATGTGATTTGTACTTTAGGGAAGCACTGATGTCTATCAACTTCGTGGTCAAAGGAAGAACAAATAAATATGTGATTTCCATATTTTACAAAAACTTCATCAAGCTTACCAAAATTTGTTTTTATCTGCATATAATTTTGTGATATAATAACAATAATGACAAGAGAAGTTCAAACAATCTCATTGCACGACTGAAATGATCAATAAAGGAAATATCAAACTTGCATTTCCTCCCTTCAAAAGATTGCAACAATTCCCAAAACTTTTTGTGAAAACGTCGAGAACGTTTGAACGATAATAAAGGACCTACTTGAAAAATATTGAGATATGAAATCATTTGAGCCATCACCTAAAGGAAATGAGGAGTGCATGCTTGTGCGCGTGAGTGAGAGAGAAACAAAGAGAGGTGCAAAGCTCAAATAAATACACTGACTTGAATTATATCATCTTCAGTAAAGTCCTTTCCGCTCATTCTATTATCCATGATTGCTGGAAGTCAATTTGAAGTTGTGATTTGGGGAAGAAATGTGATATTCATGAAACAATTGTTTCAAAGATGAGGAGATGCAAATTTACCTACAAAAGAAACAAACAAGGATATAATCAAATGTCGTTCAACACAGCAAAACAAACAAACCAAATATATAACTCCAGTAAGTGAATTGAATGTCTTGATAGATCAAACTCTCCCATTTCAAATTAATAGGGGTCAGCTACATGGATCAAACTCTTCCATTCTGCTCGATTCAATGCTCTTGATTTTATAATTGGAATGTGAGCAATGTACGGAAAAGGCTTCTAAAATAAACTAGATACATACATTGGGCCATGCTATTCCATTTTCAAACCTTAGTGCTATTCCATTTTCAAACCTTAGGCTCCCTATATAAACTCAGTGACAAATACGTAGCTGGCTAACCGACTGCGACCTTTTTATGGTAACGACACACATTCGGTGGTGTTGTTCCATTTTCAAGTGACAAACACATAGTCGACAAACCGACTGTGAACTTTTTATGGTAACTTAATACATTTGGCCATGCTATTCCATTTTCAAACCTTAGGCTTATAGATATTTCATTCTATCTAAAAACTTGGTTGTTTTTCAACAGAAATCTTTCAGTCTGTAACTAGCAAGCACTTTGGAACTTCATTTGCAGTTCTAGAAATTCATTAGTCTAATCCAACTATGCCAATACACGCGCAACCAGCAAATTCAAAATCGAAACACATTAACCTAAGTAGGTAAACACACACTCTCGTTGTGATTCTCTCATACTTTCAAAGCCATGGAAGGCTATTCAAACTTCAAAGTAGCAATGGAGCATCAAACACATCAATCAAAATCGTCAATAACACATTACGATTTGCATAGATTTCAATTAAAAACCATACCTCTAATCACTCTCTGAGCTTCTCTCCGCAGCTCCTGATCCGCCGCCGCGCTCAGACCTGAATAACTTACAGAAACTGAATCCGGCCACCACTTCGGCAACTTACTCCGTCTCGAAACACCAACCTTGTACACTTCATCTCTCGCTGCCGCCAAAGCTCCTCCTCGAACAGGCGCCGAGAGCGGATTATCAACAATTGAAGGAGGAGCCTTGAAATCAAAACCACTCCTATCCATCTTACCAACAACAACCTCTCTTCCTCCAAGACTTCGATCTCTCCTCCTCACCAAACCCCCTCCCTCACCACCACCACCGCCACCACCAGACCACAACGAAGCCACAACTCCAACCAAAACCCTAGCCAACGCAACCACCACAACGCTCCAAATCACACAACTCGCTATAAACCTCACCGAAGATCGCCGGAACGACAACACCACTCTCCTATCCGGATCCACCATCACCAAATTCCTCAGATCGCTCAACGCCTCCTCTCCAGACCGAACGAAATCATCAAATCTCGCCTCCGACTCCGCCACAATCCTCTTCACAGATCTCGAGGTGCGATCAACCGCCGCTTCCACATCGATCACCATCACCAGCTTCTGATCCGAAGAAGAATGCGAGGAAGGAGAGAAGGACGGATTGTTCGACTTCGTGGTTCTCCTCAATCCGCGGCGGCGGCGGTGGCGGCGGTTTCCGCCGAGAGAACGAGATGTAATCGATGTGGCCGCGTTCGTCTTCGCTGTTGTTGAGAGGAGTGGGAGGTTAGGGTTAGGGTTTGAGCTTAGGAAGCGAAGGCGCCATTGATGAGTGATGGAGTGTGCGCGCGTTGAAGATGAGGAGAGAGCGCTCATCATCACTATCGAACATCTGAAACAAGTGAAGTGAGAGGTTCTCGTTAGCGCGCTTTATATGTGGTCCTGAACCGAGGTTAATCTCTCGCACGGTCCGACTTGCCGGTTCAGTGACGGAACGGTTCTTTTGTCTCTACTAACACGTTTTACACGTTTTAGCAACTTCAGTCCATGACACCCCAAGAGCCAGAGTCATACCCAAAGTTATACAGTTGTACCAGTGGCCTGCGGGCCCGTGTCCCTAAGAGCCGACTGTGCACACTTTAGGATATGCATCTCCTGTGTGTGTGTGTTAAGAACAGAAAATTATACCGCAGCGTGACTTTCTCTACCTAGTATAACACACTCACCCACCTCTCTAGTACCTACCTGGGTCCTCTCACTACCTACCTGGGTGAGTGTGTTCACAATATGTGTAACATTTTTTGCCCTTGCACATAACACATGTTTGCTTCCCCACTCCAAAAACAATAAAAAGTTTACTTTCTTGAACCAAAAATGATAACCTAACATTTTCTCCGTGTACCATTTTTTGCCCTTGCACATAACACATGTTTGCTTCCCCACTCCAAAAACAATACTTTCTTGAACCAAAAATGATAACCTAACATTTTAAAAAAAATGATAATCTAACACATTTGAGACGCACAATTTGTTTTTTAACTTATGTATAGCTCTTTCTTGTCTCCCTAAGCGTAAACCCCACATCTAATAAATACCACCATAAATAGACTAAAGACAATATGTGCGCCCCCAAGTGTGCTATATTATCATTTTTTAACATTTTAAAAGACATACATTTGCTATACAAAAATATTATAAAAAAAATGTTGTAGATTTAATTGAAATTTGTGAGGTCTATACATTCCAATTAAATCTATACCATTGTGTAACAAATATGTCTCCTAAAACGTTAGGTTATCATCTTCTTAAATGTCTCCTAAAATGTTAAGTTATCATCTTCCTTCTTGAAATGCCAAGTAGGTGAGTCACCTATGCCTCTTAAAAGTTGCACGTTCAGCTCTTCTAACTTTCTAAGGTGAGATGTGCTAGCCCTAAATGAATAAATAAACATGCGTTTTTTTTTTTTTTTTTGGATCACTCAATTTTAGTTAAAACATAAAAATCATTTCTATTTATACACGACACGGCACGAACCCAAAGTAGTCAGATAGTCTAGATTATAAGTGGTTTAGACCCAAAAATATCATCTCTACTTCTTATAAAGTTGCTACCATGCCTAAAGTCAAATTATATCACAAAAAGGACAGAACTTAAAAGGAGAAAATGACAATAGCAAGAGATATAAGAGACAAGAAGGGAAAACCGGAGAAAAGAAAGATTTTTTTTCTTTTTTTTTTTTGGTACATAAAAGAAAGATTTTTTTTCTCATTAGTAACCAATAGTCTGTCCAGATAAGGGAACAGAAAGCTTTGAAAAAAGATAAAGATAAAAATAGAACAAATATTTCCAACATGGGCAAGGCAGGTGAGAAAAGTAGAGAAGTCACACCACCTCCAACAACACTAATGCTTAAACAAAATAGCCACTGAACAATTGATTCATTCATCTAATATACTAATTCTAAGTTTCCTTACAGCAGAATTCAGTATATATGCCCATATAGCTCGCTCGCTGACCCTTCTCGAAGTTCCGATTTCCAAGAGCTACAAAGGGATGCCGCTAGGGGTGAGGGGATACCCCATTACAAAAGAATTTTCTCAAGTCATCATCTTGTTTTATTATCCTCTATGCTGCCCCAATAAGACCAGCTAAAATAATCTCTCATTGAACCATCTGTATCCTGTATTTGGAAGAAACAAACACATGATTGCGCAAATGTCAAACAAGTGAGCCAAACATCATCGACTAACTCAAATTCTCACAGCCTTGACCAAGAAGTCATTTATGAGTAACGGTCGCATGGAAAGAAGTGTTCTATATTGGAGAGGGAATGACCTGAGATCTCAAACCAGTAATTATTATCGCAGGTTTGATTTTAGCCTACAAAAAAGCATAACGATTATGCGCACACATACCTCAAAAGTTGAAATTTTAGGTGGGAAGAAGGGGTTTTCGCTCATCATGGTCAATACGATGGGTACCCTGGAAAATAACATAACATAATTAGCAGCGAATAATTAATATAGATATCACTATATCAGTAAGAACTACTATCGTCAACAAAAAGTGAGGAAAGATTCTCACCTCCTCATTTGCACCCGCTGTCATGTTGATAAAAGATGAATCCACCAATCTGAAAAGAATACATGAACAAAGCGAAGAATTAAAATAGAAGGATTCACCCACGGCGATTATATCAAAAATAAAAAGGAAGGGTTGAGGGGGCATTCATAGCTTTTAATAAGACTATTTCCATGGGACGCACCTATGTTTGTTTTGAACGTCCATTATTTCGAGGCTTCCACTCTGGGGCTCATCTTTGACTTTTGAAATAGGAGAGAAAAACTGAAAGCAAAATTGTTAATTGGGAAGAATATAGAAGAACGATTAGTATAGATGCACCAAAATGTAGAAAAAAGTACCACTATTTTATCGAATGAGAAAGGGAATTACCTGGTGCATTGAGATAAACACAATAGAGATTCCTAACATAAAGTTTATAGTTAATGTATGGCCAAATAATGCAGCAGATGCGATCCCCGTGAAAATTGTGGCAACAGTTGACGAATATTTCTTCAAAATTGTGTCTGCAAGCAAAAACAAACTTTGGTTGTGTTTGCAACAGACTAATCTCATTTCGTGGATGCTATAAAGAATTTCACAAACCTGTTCACTTCTCAAAAATATGAGAGCAAACTTCTTTGAACTTAAAAACAGCATGAATATAATAGAGAAGTTTTTCGGACTTCCCTGATATAATAACAACATATACCTCAATTCTCATAAAGATAAATAGAAGTAGAAGAGAATACGGTACAGAGATTCCATTGACATAGATGCACCGGTCAGATTTTTCCACGAGAAAAGAAACAAGGGACTCTCTCTATTTTCTTTCTTTTCTTTTTTTTTTTTTGGTTTTGAGGAGGGTTGTTGTATATGAGGAAGAAGGAAGCATAAGATAAAAATACACATTCTATAATCTATATGTTGCTAATTTGCTACTCTAGGAAAGGCATTATCCAAATCGGTAAGTTTCCAAAATGTAAATATTTGAACGCTTGATATGAAAATGATCTTGGGCCAAAATAGCCAACCTGCGTATTTGAAGAAGAATGAGGACAAGATCCCTTGTGCTGCATTATTGACAATTAAGAGCATCGTAGCTTTGGAGTGACCTTGCAGAATATCCAAGCTACTGGGTCCTAAAAACACAAGATGTGGAAAAAGAAGATTAATAATCTAATCCAAAATGCTCAGAAAAGAAGTTTCATAACGAATGAGATTTAAACTAATCCACCAATAACACCAAAAATTTTGAAAAGAAAGGGGGATCAAACTCCAAACGCATACAACAAGAACACCTCAATCCCAAATCAGATGTGTGAAATGAAGACAAAATTGTACTAGTAGCATAATGCAACTACTAATAGCAGTGAAAACTAACAAAAAAGCACCATTTTAAAGGACAATCCATAGGTCAGGAATGAGTTCTATGATTCTATCCCCCAAAGGCTATGGGTAAATTTTAGCCATACAATCAAATACAAACTCAGCTCAACCAACGCTTTTTCTTTCCACTACTTGGGGCCATAACTTCAGTCCATCTTCTCCCCTTCAGTTTATCACATTTTCATGTATTATAACGACTTATGAGCAATTATCATTCATCAATATCTATAACCCTCCGTACTGTAAAGATATAAGAGCAACACCTCAATGGTGTCAATTCGCCAAAACGCCAACTAGGCCCTTGAGACGTGCAAGATGCTCTACATGGAGAAATTCTAAAGCTTTGAAACATAAAAAAGTACTTTCAGCATTTTATCCATGTATTGAACAATATACATGAATTAGGACGTTAAAATATATTTTATACCACTGGAAATATTTGCACAAATTGCTGGAGAGTGCTTACAAACATTAAATTGTTGCTAAATTCAAATATGATAAGGTATTAATGAATAATATTATCCAAAGAAATCCAATTGTTAGCTTTGAAATTGTTCATTCTGATTTTCGATATTTCTCTGGATCTAAAATTTGTTAATATCCATTTAAATGTTAAACAAAGAAAAAAAAAAGGATCCACAAAATCGTGTCAATAATGTTAAAAAACGAAAGAGCAAAAAATATGACTCAGTAAAGTTGACAAGATAATGCTTCGGTTCATAGTTGTTAAGGAAGGAAGTCTTCCAATCAATACAGACAACTTCTTTTTTATTTTTTCAGGAATGAAGAAATTAGAGCTGTACCTTTGAATAGGGCAGTTACAAGAATGCCGAGAAAGTTGAACAAAGCACCATAACCATATAAAAACAAATTCTGCAAACTCGAAAAATTAGGTTCAAATCAGATGTTATAGTTAAATAATAGCAAGAATGACCAAAATTGTAACAAAAAAAAAAGAACGACCAAAAAAATAATATTTCGTTAAGTCGAATATTATGGGGGAAAATGACGAATTTAACAGCAAAAGACAATCTGTGATCCAGAGTCTTTCAGAATAAGAGTAAAATCAATGGTCAGAAAATAGGGAAACGTAAACATTTACAAGGCAAATCATAAAATTTTATGTGGTCCGCAACATTAACTGCTCTAAAACTGATGAGACTGTCTTTCCTCAAAAAAAAGAAAATAGGGAAAGCAACAAGTACTTTATTTCTTTTATCTGATTTAGCAAGGAGATAGACCGTTGAAAGTAATCACCTGAAGATATATGCTTGTGTCGAATTGGCTCTTCAAGGCATACTCATTGAAAACTGACGCCATAGATGGGACAGTTACCTGCAAATTAACAACCAATTTGTAAAACCTTTCTAACCATGCAAAACAATGTTCCTGCAGATTAACTCCATTTCAACATGATGAGAGAACAAGGAATAAGCAGGCTTAAGTTGGGCAGCTTCAGGTACTGAATCATACTATAACTAACTTACAAATATTAGCGTGTATAAGTAAGCACCCGTTGCAACTGGCAAACCCATCGCAGTAGTACCCTCTGGCAGTGAACGAAGCTGATTCACACTGATTCCAATCAGTAAGAGAGCAAGAGCCTCCCACTGTTTAAAGAAATAAGCATACCCCACAATCAGTAAAGGAAGACAAATAGTCATTGCTATTACAAAAAAAAAATTCCTCTTGCATGATTATGAAAATGAAATCATAAGCCAAAAACTTGCTGATACCAGAGGAGATTAACTACTGACTCAAACATGACTACATAAACTAATATCTTCTTAAAAAAACCTAAAAATAGGGGATACCAAAAAAAGATGGTTTGGAAGTTTAAAACAACCTGAATTATCGAAAATCGACGTTTCATGATCACTTTCAACAGAACAGCAATCACCAAAACCTGCAGAGATCCACACATCAACAAAAATTAAATTATACAATTTTCTAAATTTAGTCACAAAAAGATCTCAAGCTCTCTGTGATGCAAGGAAGAATTGCCCACCTTTTACACAACCAAGGAAAAAGTTTACAAAAGAATTAAGGATAAAGCAATGCACAAACACTAAAAAATGAATTTATCTAATAAAACCACTAACATAAATAAGATGCTTAAGCGTTTGACCATTGATCTGTCTACGTATCTATAACACAGAGAAATAATTGACCATGAAAACTTTACTTAAATTTACATCATAAATCAAAAGCTCAAATTGGCAACACCTAAACCCTAAACCCTGAGCCAAGAGCATGTACGTTCAGAGTATGAGGATAAGTCCACGTATTACAAATACAATCTTTTGCATGAATTTTACACCGTATTAAGCATAGAATGATACCTTCAAGTTGCTGAGCATCTTTACTGTGGCAGGATTAAAATAAAGCTGAAGACAGTGAATTATATTAGAGATTGGTCCAAACAAATGAGTAACAAATATTATAGCAGTAAAAAAAAGAATCATATCATGAAACTAAATGAAGTAGAAATTTTGAAGTCAGCAAAGAGTGTGTGAGGTACTTTAAATGAATGACCAGAAAATACCTGCATTATGAACTTTAAATAGTTGTTGATAGCATAAAGAAAGGCAGGAACAGCAAGAAGGACGTTATTACGAGCTGCCTGTAAGTAAACAGATGCCTTTCAGTATATTCAGCTTTGAGTACCCAAAAACTAAAACATAAAGAAAATGATAATATACGAAAACAACACACAAATGACACTAATGCTTGGACAATAAAGCAAGAAGGGCATTATTATGAGCTGCCTGTAAGTAAACAGATGCCTTTCAGTATATTCAGCTTTGAGTACCCAAAAACTAAAACACAAAGAAAATGAGGATATACGAAAACAACACACAATTGACACTAATGCTTGGACAATAATAATACAAAAGAGAAGGTTTTCTGGTCTGATATCATCTGATCCAGAAGACCTTGATGAAATTTAATGATTTCCAAAAGGAAAACCTAGATGCAAATGAATATTTCGAAATATGAAGTTGGTTTACAACTGGAAATAAGTTTTAAGATTATTAATACTCCTAGAATAAATACAGAGTTGACAAAAGAGCGAACAATGAACATACAGAAGTCAAACAAATGAAGATGAATTTCAATACAGACCTACATTATTTAAATTTTCCAAGTATTTAGGCAACACTAGAAAATGTCTAACACATACACCACATTGACAATCAGATTGGGAAACAGAAAACAAGTAAAACAAATCCAACAGGCTAGTGCAGAAGTGGTTTTAACCAAAAATGTGCAAGCGGTAATGGCATCCACATAGTGAAAAATTACAATATGGAAAACTAAAAAAGCTAGGACAAAAGAATTTTTGTGACGGCCTTTACCTGCATGAATGTGGAAAAGGAGAGAAGAGGCTTCTCTCCAACCTTTTGATGCCTAGCCTGCAGAATTCATCAAAACCATCACAAGCTAAACACTCAAAGCATGTTTGCATGTCAGAGAGAGAACAAAAGACTGCAGAATCTGATCACCTCATCATCATATAATAATAAAAATACTCAATCACTCACAAAATCACTGTCCTTGTATATCTACAACATATTTTACATGTGACTTGTCTTTGTTTTTTTTTAGTGATTTCCACCTTTGACACCATGCATCCTACAGTATCACTTTTAGCAGCATGAATCCTGTTCCCAAACATAAGTTTAAGCTTCAACTATAACATCAATCTATAACTTATCTCCATATGCAAGGGAAAGTAGAGAAATGATGGAACCAAGACTATGAAACGTGGTAAGACAAGACTTCCAAAACTCACAAAACTAACCAAGGAGAAGAACAAAGATTTCACAATTGTTGGAGGTGAGAGTAACTTCCACAGATAAGAGAAAAATTAACATTCCCATCGACACCCAAAACTCGATGAAAATAAGAAAAAGAATTCTTTCAAGAAGAATATGCAAATAAAAAAATCTGTATTCAATGTTCAAGATTAAAAGACTAAACTAGAACATTAAAAAGTAAGAAAACATAAACGTCCAAGATGGAAGGAAGGGCAAAGTATACCTGGAACAAGAGCATAATAATGGCGAAAAGAACCTTGGCAACCTCTGTCAAAAAGTTCACACTGATAGGACTGAACTTAAATTTTCCATCAACCTTCGACATAAAAACCAAAATAGGCTGCACAAGGAATACAAAAAGGGTCACAAAGTTTGACAGGACAGATAAAACTTTCAACCAGATATATAGTTTGTATGAAAAATACGATAGTGTAGTCTTCTCAAAAAATAGAACATTTTACAATCTAGATGTGTTAGTGTTTACAGACATTGTCTAGCACCGACACTAACATAAAAGCTCATTCACACATAACTAATGATTTGCAAATCAATTAGGCTAGGAACTTATAGCAAGTTATATTGCATGAGTCCATGAAGTGCTACAAATGGATGCTATATGGAGCAATATTTCCCAAATTGTGTCCCTTAAATGAAAAGACAACACATCTCTTGTTCATGCATTGCCTTTCCCATTCAAGCAACATCTGTGGATTGTCTCCTAAAACAAGGCTCAGACTTAAGTGGCAGTTGGTTTCCAAAACTGTGCAACATAAACATGAAGTCTTGATGTAGGCTAATTCTTCAGTGTGTCTCATCTAGCTCTGCATAGATGTTGGAGCAAAGTAAAAAGGGATTTTTTCAATAAATGAAATTGTTGTGGACTAGTACTCAAATTGAATTTCAAGCTTTATCTTGGTAATCTCTGGAAAAATCTATCCAATATATTTCTTCAGCTGAGAACTCCACATTGGAGCTGCTTTATTTACTTTTTATTGGGCAGCCTTTCCTTATTATTAGCACAAGGCTAAGGAGCATTCTTGTCCACACTTCACATTTTGGTAATAGAAAGTCTATATCTACAACAGTAAGGATAAGGATTCAAAGTAAACATCGCAAGGCAAGTTGCTCAAACAAAATCACTAAGCTACATCATCCAAATGAAGTAAGCATTGGCATGGAATAATTTATAGAGATCACAATTGGAAACCATAAAATTATATATGAAAACCGGAAATAAACATATAACGAAATTATGACCATCAATGTGTGTCTCCCCTATTATATTTTAGGAAAAAAAATAACAAGGAGATGATATATAATACAATAGAATGGTAATTTGCAGCACCTGTAAACCAACCAAGACGCAATCTCCCACAACGAGTAATACATTGAGAGCACGGTACTTTGACGATATCTTGTTTCTATGCTGGTCATAGGCCCTTGAAACAGTCCTGGCAGATGGAGATACCATTTTGGAATGACAAACATGGCATTCCATCATTCCGTTCTTCATTGGATCAGCTCGAAACTATATCTAAAGTTCTCAATGACGGCCAGATTGAATCAATTATAGCACTAGAGCATATATTCTTGAGAAATCTGATAGAGAGAATCAGAAACCAAATGCTTTTAGAAAGATTGTACTTCACATTGAGAAAACATTCAAGATTCAAAATATACACTACAAAACTCAGTGTTGAAGTGACTTAGCAAACTAATTCAAGTCTGAATCTACAATTTCCATTTACGTCATACCCCTTTCATGGAAAAGAGAACACCCTAATAATAAATAAATCCATGAATTCAGGGCAGAAACTAATCAAGATTCATTTTCTCAGATCGACAGAAAAAAAAAATCACTTAGTCCCATAATGAATATAAAAAACAAGCCTCAATCCCAAATTAGTTAGGATCGGCTACATGGATCAAACTACTCCATTGCACTCGATTAAGTGCAATTAATGGAGTCATTTCCAAATCCTTTAAATCCTTCCTAATCAATACGTCCCAAGTTAACTTCGGTCTACCCCTGCATCGTCGCAGGGTACATGATTCAAAATCGGTACTTGCGCAAGTAAAGCTTTACCTTTGTTGTTAATTATATTCTCAAATGCACACCGCTAGAACCCTAGAGTCCACTAGTCCATAAAGAAATCGGATACAAAAAGGAATGAGCAACAACAAACCCTAACGACCGACAATTCGCCGATATAAAAACGAGACCTTCAACACATCTATAGATTCAATAACACAATACAATTCATACCACCATTAAGCCCTCCAAAACTTAACCAGATCGCACCGCCAAACCCCCAAATCCGCCACGATCTGCACAACACGAAGTCATTTCAAGCTACCAAACCCTAAATAACCAAATTCAGATCAAACAAACACAGATCACGCCGAGAAACCAACAAACCTTAGCTTCGCAGATCAAAAACCACTAAAACAGTCAGATTCTCACTCGAAACCACTCGATCAGCCGCTCCGCCCCCGAGTCCCTCTCAATTCATCGAATCCCTACCAGATTCAACCAAATCGAGCGCGAATGGAGCAGGAATAGTTCGATCTGACCGAAGCCGAGCCTGTGACGTTCGAACGATCTCGAGATTCACGAAACGCGGGAGCGAGAGAGATCCGATTCTGCGAAGAATATGCAGAGAAGAAGAGACGAAGCGCGCGAGATCTCTCTTTCTAGATCGATCGGTCGATCGAAGAGCAGCGACTCTTATAGGTGAGACTCGTCTGTCTCTCACTCTCTCGTTTTCGCTTACAATGCACAGCAGTTATCTCGCCCGGTCCAGGGCCCGGTCCGACCGGACCGGGGCGGTCCGCGACTGGTGAAGAAAGAGAAATGGGGCATGCGGGGGTTTTGAGATTCCGAGTTTGCCCTGTTCTTTCTTAGAATTGACTCGAGAGTCGGTTTATTTGAAGTGACGGACTGATTTTTGTAGATCAGCAGATTTGACCATGAACTATTGTTTAGTTGATTTAAAAAACTTTTATTTTGTTGCAACCAAGGGCACGGTTTATGTTGAGTGAGGTTTTGAGTTAGAGTCTTTGTAGCTGAAAAGGTCGTCTTCCGTATGGAGCCTGGCATTGCTCGAACGTGAGAACACATGAAAAATCTAAAAAGAAACTTTTATTTTGATGCATATTGGATCGTTTCACGTTTAATTGAAACAACACACTCTAAACAAACTCTTCCTACCAAAAAAAAACACAAACTCTACTCCTCGTTAATCAAGGACTACTTGCATTTCTTTTCGGATCTTGAAAATTTTAACGCTAAAAGTAAACTTAGGTTCTTCAAACTCTTAAAAAACTCGATTTTAACTTACATTTAATTGGATTTGTATATCTCAAACGTAATTGACACCTCCCAAATCAAACTCGTATCCTCCCGTGTTGATTTATTTCTTCAATAAAAATTGGCGATCTATGAGTTCTTATTTACTAATTATTGGATGAAATATGAATTGATCAGTGTTGAATCAAACGATTCTTTTGATTTTTTGTATCGAAAGACCTAATGTGCAACAAACTAAATATTAATTGTTGTGTTGACCAACTTTGGGCATGAGTTAGGAGACACCTACTAAGCGAAGACTGCATGATACACCTCGAGATAGAAGTCGCGCTCACATCGAAGGACGCTCATGGAGTCATGGGTGTTCAGCGAGTTGTAAACTTGATGTCCAAATTGGTCAACCGACGGCCATTATTTTTCATAATAACACTAACAGCTGAGGAGCAAAATTTAAGAAACTATCAAGTTTGAGGGCCATTTAGTAGTTTTGGCAAGAACAAATCTACAATACGAATCGTTCACTCCGCTGCCTCTCTGATGGAAGCTTAACGCGCCATGGATGCTCAGTCGAAGCTTTCAAGGTAATCAATCTCATCTGAATCTCTCTTTCAATTCTTGATTCAAAACCCTAATCGATGAACCCTTTTGAACGATTTGTTGAGAATCGATCGATTGATATGAATTGATGCCCTAGCGATTCTAATGTTGTCTCTGCAATGGCGACTGCATTGCTGTCTTTCGTGAAAAATCACTGGCCTTTCTCGTCGTCGAAGATTGACGATTTGAGATTGTCTGATAGTTTACTGAGCACCCTTTCAATTCCTGAAGAAACCAAGCAATTCGTGTTTGCGATTTCGGAACCCGAATCGAATTCCATAGTTTATGTTCTCGTCGCGCAGAATTTGTCGGAGCGATCGGCTTTGGATGCTGAGATTTTGATCAAGGAGGTGCGGCCTGATGCGGTTGTGGCGCAGGTCGCGCCGTCGGGATTGACGGAGATTCAATTGGAGGAGAAGGCCAATGACCGAGTTGTCGATGATTTTGGGAGCGTAGTGCCGACGTCGGCACTTGGAGTGCTTAAAGGTTGTTTCTTGGGGAAGTTTAATAAGGATGCATATGAGAGCTTAGCTGGGAGGGTAGTTTTGAGGGAGATTTTTGGGGTTGGATTTCATGGGCATTTCTTGGCTGCTAATAGGGCGGCAAAGGAGGTTGGATCGTCGGTTTTGTTACTCGAATCGCCTTATGTTAAGACATGTGTAGGTGAAAGTGAGGTTACCAATGAAGGTATGGGTGGGAAGAGTGAGTTTCAAGGATTGAATTTGCATTCTAATAGTTTGCTGCCACAAAAAATCAGTTCGGTTGCCCCTTCAATTATTGGTAGGCAATTCCACTTGGAAAGCGATCTTGATGCAGCAACGGTAAAACGCTTGGCCTCGGCCGTAGGTCTGTCAAGTGCTAGAGAGAGAATGTCTGGTTCAGAAGCAGCGGCGCAAGATTGTCTTCCGCAATGTGATTACCAGGCTCCCTCATTTGCTCAGTCTGTTTACCCCTTGTTGACTGATCTACATGGTATATTCAATGATCTTCCATCGATCGGACAGGCCTTGGCTTATGCGCAGAGGATGCTATACAAAGTGGGCAAAGGGGAAAAGATTGACTCTGAACTTCTTTCGGGGGTCCTAACATTTCAAGTTGCTGTTGAGGGACTGAGAATTGGATTGAACAATGCAGGTCGACTCCCTATTGGCAAATTAAAAAGTTCCACTGTTGCTAAATCAGAGTTTTTTGAAATGACTGAAAAGGAGAAGTCCCATGCTCTTTTGGCGCAAACTATTCGCAGCCAGACTAAGAAATTTAAATCCATTGTTGCTGTAGTTGACGCCAGTAGCTTAGCCGGCTTAAGGAAACATTGGGATACCCCCTTGCCAGCAGAAATCGAGGACATGGTTGAAACTCTCGTGGTAGAATATGGAGACACAGAAAATCTGTTAGCTTCGGAAAACTCAGAAGGTAGGAAGTTAATGAAAGGTAAACCAGTAGTGGCAGTTGGAGCTGGTGCAACAGCTGTTTTAGGGGTTTCTTCCTTTTCAAAAGCTGTTCCTGCATCGTCCTTCATGAAGTTGCTTACTATCAAAGTTCCGGCTACCGTTAAATTGAGTTTGGCACAAACCCAAAAGGCCGTAGGAATTGCCTTCGGTAAAATCCTTGGTTCTTCTAAAGTTTTGGCCCCTGGTGTTATGAGTTCTGGAGCCAAATCAAGCTCTGTTGCCAAAGCTGCAGCTTCTACAGAGAAAATCCGAGCGGTGGCTCACAGTGTCATAGCATCTGCTGAACGTACCAGTTTCTCTGTGATGCGGACTTCCTTCTACGAAATAATGAGGAGACGGAGCATACGTCCCGTGGGTGGTAAGCAGTGGACTACATTTGGATGTAGCATTGCTACATGTGCAGGACTACTTGTATATGGAGATGGGATCGAATGTGCTGTGGAATCTATACCTACAGCACCCACGGTTGCTTCTTTGGGACGCGGTTTGCAAAGTTTGCACCAGGCTTCGCAGGATGTCGGGCAGACAGATAGGTTAAACATACAGGAAGTGATAAAGTGTCTAATGTCTAGTTTGAAGAAAGTAAAGGTTCAATAATGTGTGATTTTGAATATTCCATGGTGTATATAGATTCAAATTTCTATGGAAGATTGTTTTTTTCTTGCAAATTGTTTATCTCTTGTTTAGAGTTTTTGCTAAATTTTTTCAAACATGTTCTGGCTTCACACAAACAATATCGGGCATCTGTTTGGTTCGATGAAGAATCTTGGGAAGGAAGAAATAGTTTTCTTTTTTTTTGGCCTATGTGGATCATCTGAGTTGATAGAACACTATACCATCTTAAGAATTCTTAGGGAAAAAACATCTGGTCTGGTGGCTGATGGCGTGGAGTTGGAAGATTTCTGATGCCTGTATGGTAGTTCAAAGTCTGCATTATATTTGTCATAGCACATTTAGTCCTGGAGTTGTTTGTTGTGCCACATATTTTGACTTTTTTTCGCAGTTATGGATTCCTAGTAGGCTTGGTAAAAGAGTGGGGAAAGTCTCAAGGAGAAAGAACTTGCAGACGTACAACTCAGGCAGACTTCCGCTTGGAGAAAATCTGGAAGTTCATGGTGTTATTCTAATAGCTAGAGGCCAATCGCTTCTACCTCCGAGGCCAACGCCACATACGTCAGAGGTGGAGGGTCCAAAGCAGGAGTGAGTATAGAGCTGTGGAAGTTTAATAAAGAATTTCATTTTTCTTCCCATATTGGCCGTCATACTTTGAAGAAATTATTGGAATTTGAATTATGTAGCATCAGTAGAAGTGGTTGCTGCTCTTGTGAAGGACTTTAAAATGCTTGCTAAAGGATTTCAGTTACATGATCTAGTATTTGACTGAAAAAAGCCAAAGTAGGAAAGTAAAGTGGCACACAGGAGCTATGTTGCTGCTCTCGGATCTACCAGATATGATTTTTCGTAAGTATATGTGTTTGTTTTGTTAAGCTAAATGCATATGCTATGTGGCTCATTTGCCAGTTTATCTTTTTTTTTTCCATGGTTGTCATTGAAGGGCGCAGTGAATTGGAATAGCGACGAACTTATTTTATCTGCTCTATTAATCTATTTCCGCTTTCAGTTTGATACCCCTCCTTTTGGAACCCATGGAATGCTGGAAATAGAAAATAAGCATTATATTCACTGTTGAAGATGAAATGCACAAGTTACTGAGACATGAAGTTTAATCTTACTCTGTTTTACTAATGGGTAAATGTTATATGCTTTTTAGGATTACTTGTGTTTAGCTTGTCTTTGTTCGATTAGGAATGTGAGGGCATTATTCTTTTGCCGTGATTTCTCTCTTATATTTTTATGGGTTGCTTGGATAGGTTAATAGTAAATCTATTTGCATGTCAATGGGGTGAGTTTTAACTGTACTTTTTTCTTATTTATTTGTTGTAATCTTGCTGAAAAGTCTAGGTAAATGTAAAATTGCTATTTTTCATGGTTCAGTCCTTCCGGTATAACATGCCCACTGGCAAAATGCGTATTTGAATTATTTTTCTTTCTAAGAATCATTGTCCTTGCCACAATGAGGTGGTTTCTTCACCTTGAGATTGTTGGTTCTATCCAAAATCCTCTCTGAAATGAAGGGATAATAGGCACTTATTTATGTTGGTGATTCCCTAGACCTTGCAATGGCGGAACCTTGTATATCGGGTTCGCTCTTTTGTTGTCCATTCTTCGGCACTTATTTGTGTTGAATTATTTGTAACAACCCTAAATTCTAACTCGTGTCACATATCAATTTAGGTCGTACGTGGGCCCTGGATCATGATACAGTCATCTGAATCTCGGATGTCGACGCCAAGGTGTGTTATTTGTGTTTGGTGTTTCTATTATTTATATATTATCTGAATTGAAAACCAATGTCTCAAACGTGTGAAGACGTTTTGTGTGAGTGTTGGTACGAGTGGTAATGAGTTCGGCTCGATGAGTACGCTAAATGACGAGCTGTCGAGCGAACGAGGTTCGGGTAGTTAGCGATTCAGGGGACTGAAATGAACTAAAACACTGACAAAATGCAAATAAATAGTAAATTAAGTCGAAAAAGGATGAATTATACATCGGTGCGTTCGGAGCGACAAGATGAACAAGTTTCGAGTTCAGGTCAGATTCAAAATACCGTGTATTGTGAGAAAAAAGGCTCACAAACGCATTAGTGTCACCATGCTATCTCATGATGTTGTGTCATGGTAGGTGGCTAGAATGAACATGATTCATTAGATGTGCCTCAGGATTCGTGCGTAAAAGTTGGTGAGATGTGGGGGGTATATATACACCCAACCACCACCTTTTCTCTCTTATTTTTCTTTCGTTTCTCTCTTTCCTCACCGATTCAACAAGGGAACGACATGGTCTCGGGTCATTCTCGAAGCGATTTCACGCACGTGGAGTGACCAAAAGCATAAACAAAGGTGAGATTCGGACTCCCCACGCTGGTATTTACGTTTTGGTTACAGTTTTATGCAGTTTTGGCGCGATGTTTTTGACCAGCGGGTGGGGGAAGTCGGTTTTAATAGGTTTAACTGATAGATTTGGATGTATTGTGATGATCTGAACGTGTTTTGTTGAGAAAATTTTGAGTTTAGATGTGTTTATGAATTTTTTGGGATTATTATCGATTTTCGAAGGATTTTTGACGAAACGACGATTTGGTCGAGTATTGAGGCGAGCCGAGGGTGGCTAAGCGTTGCTTCGATGGTTTTATCATGTTTTGGATTGATTCGAAGCATGGCGACGCGAGTTGGGGTGGTATTTTTCTCCAAACTCTAGGCGTTCTGGGCAAGATGCCGCGGCGACACCGTGAGACCACCATCTCACGACGCCTAGACCAAAGAGGTCACCCCAAGGGGTTGACGCTGCCGCTAGAGGCGTCCAATGCACGGCGCCACCACGGCGTGGTGGGCAGAATTGGACCAATTTTTATAACATTTTTGGAAATTTTCGGGGATCTCTAGGGTATCCAAATGGGTTCAAATACGACCCAATACCCGAGTAATCGACCCAAATGGGTGAACGAGTAAAATTATGGAAAATTGGGTAAAATGGTGAAATTAATAGAAAATTGAAATTAAAGGGAAATAAAACTATAACACTACCAAATTGGACTGATAATGATCACCATGTGCTTAGTGAGCAGGTGACAAGCGTGCGGGGTTATTTTGGTGACGTGGGGAAGCCGCGAGCGCGGAGTGTTGTGCGGAGGTAGCATTGTACTGCGAGTAAAACCAGTAGGAGTATTTATATTATTTCATCTATGCATTTAAATTGGGCTGTTATAATTCTTCGTAAAATATGTTTACTTGAATTTCGTGGTAGATTATTGGCATTGTGTTTTGTGGGTTTTTCCGAATGAGTAAAGTAAGGAAGTCACGATTACTATTTATCTGCGATATGAGCTCTTATTTGGACGCTGTTGATATCTCCTGATAGGGTGTTCGTCGGGGGCTCTTATCCAGGTCTGTGGATATCTCATAGTCGTAAGGGTTAGGGCTGGTAGGCCGTGTTCTCGTCTTGAACTTGAGTCTGTTGGGCTTTTGTCACGACTCAACGATCTTTTGGTCGGGATTACTTGCGTTTTCTGTGGTTTTCTTGGACACTCAAATTATCGTGAGTTTTTCAATGATTTATTATCATGCGGACTGTATTACTTCGTGATATTCCTGTGTGATAGTTGTATAACCATTTATTTGACATTTGAAATTATATATATAAACTCCACTTGGTTGTTACTGTTATTTTCTGTACTCCTCGTCCTTTTATGACAATGGGTACAACCCCGTCATACTGCAGGGATGGTAGGAAAAAGGATCGGAACTAGGTGATTGAAGTTGAGAGTTGCTAGGCGATCTCCTCTTGCCAATAGTGTAGGTCTATTTGTATTACATGTTTATATTTTTGATACATTATGGTATGGATGTTGTGAGTAATTTCAAGAAATATATACCGTATTTGATTCTCCTCTTACCAAGTATACTTATGGATGTATACGTATGGGGTTCCACACTCTAGGTGGTCCTGACTAGTGTCTTAGGGTTATTCAGTTTAGTTGGAATAGAATTTACTTCCGCTGTACTTTGATAACTTACTAAAATAGAATAACTCACTTAATTACATTTAAAATGGCTTAATTAATGGTAAAAGTTAAGGACGGCTGACTAGGCCTGCGTGGCTCAGCAAGACTTGCTCAGGGGTTCGCGTAGGTCTAGATCGGGCGGCGCCCACTTCTAAGGTTGTGGAATTTTGGGCCGTCACATTATTGGTCTTTGCTAATGTTGGCAGTGCATGTTGCTTTTCTTTCCTTTTGTCCAAGGGGGAAGGGGTTTGACGTGATCCTCTATAAAGATTGTAAAGATACTAAAACAACCTTCCTGAAATAGGTAGGTTGAAAAAGAATCATGAATTGGGATTGAATCGTGTCACCTGGCTTCAAATATGTTAGTTTCTCTTGGATCATGGGGTTGGGGTGCTCAACTGACTCTTGTGGAAATAGTCGAATCTAAGTAGAGAGACTAAAAAAGATTTGGACACCTACAATGGCTGGTTGTAGTAATAGTTGCTTGTAGTCGTGATGTGATGATATATACGGTGTATCAAATCAGGATGTGTGGGTGGATAAAGGGCCATTAATTTTTATCTACCGTTTCTAATATGTAGGTTGGATAGTCCATGTCCACAAAGGTCCTTGTTTGTCTAATTCATCCAGTTCATGAAAATCTTGTTTACCTTTGTTGTTGAAAAAACTGTACTTATTGACAGTCCAACAATTGAAGAATTTTCTTGGAAATGAATAATCATGATTCCCCTTTATTCCCCTACATATATGCCAATTTTATGTGATGGTATCTGTTTCTTTGGCTGTTTATTGTGAAACACCAGTAACCGGATGAGTATTCAATTGCGATCTGGCTATGGAATCTTACGTTGATATTTCTGGCAATTTTCTTCTTACAGGAACATCATATTGGAGGCTAATGAAGGGAGAGTGACGGACTCAACTTGCAGTGTTTGCACTCTAGTATGTAATCATTTTGCACTTTTTTTTAATGCTTGAAGCGAGTTGGCAATTTCTAATCCAAGTGCTCCTGGTTTCAAAAAACAAAATCCAAGTGCTCCTATTGCTAAAATCAATTACTTGATCCATGACTGGCATCTGGGTCATATCAGCATGGATTAGAAAGCTTGGAACAACTGATAGATTGCGACTGCTTCTTCTAGTATACAGGAATCGGAGTTTCAGTTCATAGCTGATTCAGCGTGCTGTCTCTTTCTTTTATTATTTATTTTGATAATCTTTGTCGTTCTTTTTATTTAGTTATGGCAATGTCATTTTAGGTTCCCCTACCTTAACTCAGCCATTATTGTTGCTGTTTCATTTCCTGAACTATTGGCCATGTATATTGTTTTCATCATCTACAAGTCAAAATCATCTTAATTAATTCTCTCATTCTAATACCAATAGGTGCAATTCTAAATCTTTCTTACGTGTTTGTTACTTGTTAGAAGGTTTTTTTTTTTAATCTTTTATTGTTTCCTCATAATTATGATTTCATATAAATGTTTTTTTGTTGTTTGTTTCCTGATCAATGTTGGTGTTTTTCTCATACTATTTTCTGGTATTGTTTCAGCTTTTGCTCAAATCATAAAAGTCACCGTCATTTGGGAATATCCGTCATTTGTAGTACTAATTTAGATTCGAGGTTTGAGGTTGGAGGTTGAGATGTGCATTGATCTTCCAGTGTTTTGGTGCAGATAGAATATCTCCTCCGAATTACAATCATATTGGCTCGATCTAAGTAGCACGTAAAAGTCCGAAGCACTACCAGGTAAGAGAACTAGCTAGCAATCTGATAATGGTGAGAGGTATCACTGAAATGGTTAACTATGCAAAGTAATGTGGTAGATCTTAATGGCTACTCAACCAAAGTCATCAGCTCGATCGACAATATCTCTTCATCTGGAAGATTATCTAACTTTAGGCTCATCGAAATCTTGCGTTGCCGTCGTCGTCTTGTGTTTTCTGTTTTGAGGATCTAAGATGGCTAACTCTTGTTTCATTTCAATCTACTACTAGGAGGCATTAATTTGTCTCTGTAATATATTACTCAAGCTTGCAACAGAATAGTACTCAGATTTATTAAAGAAAAAGTTTTTTTGATTAGTTGTCTTGGCACCAATTCCCTTGGTTTCATGTCTCTAAAAAGATTGTGGAAGCTATCAGTATATATACACCTTGAAAACCAAAAGCAAAGAGGCACCATAAATGTCTGAGCATGCCAACTATCGGTTGGCACAAGTGGTAAGGGACTTAGTTTTCTTTTAAGTGAGATCTCAAGTTCACAAAACAATAGTAGGAAAGGTAGTTGCAGTGGTTTGGGCAGGAAGGGCTGTTGTAGTGGCATCGACACCTCCAAAGGCGGACTACAAATGCTCTTGTTAAAAAACTCAACTCAATGGAAATTTAAGAAATTCGATGATGTAGAGATATACTGAAGTTAACTTGGGACTCATTGGTTATGAATGATTTAAACGATTTGAAAACCACACCATCAATTAAACTAAATCTTACTATAAATCTTGGTGGCTATACATTGGACCTACTAGACGTATGTAGGCTCTATAGGTTCACTATGACCCACTTAGTCAGACCTACTAGACTTACATAGGCTCTACAGGTTCACTATAACCTAGAGCTGGCAATTTAGTGTTAGGGCTCATCGACCCAGTTTTGTCCGGCCCGAAATAAAAAGGGTTCGGACAATGTCTTGATAAATCTGGGCCAGGTCTGAATAAAGACCTCTTGTCCTAATTTAAAATCGAGCCGAGTCTGGACAAGGCTTTGAAACCCTCACCCTCACCTGAACTTGGTTTGAATTTTAAATAAAGTTAAAATATCTTTAATAAAAAAAGGTATATTAGGAACTTAGTAGTTATGAAATAGATTAACTAACAATAATCTACTCTAATACACATAAATTAATGAACTAAATATATCTTTGATTTTTAAAATAAATTAAATTTTAGTCTTTTTTATACTTAACATTTATTTCTTGACATTAAATATTTTAACTACATTAAATTATTTGCAGTAATGTTACAATGATTTATAGTTTGCAATATTTGTTGAACCTTTGACGTTACTTTTCTAAATTACAATATACGAGATTATAAACTATGTATATTTTAATATTTGAAGAGATTTTCAATATCAGAAGTAAGTTTTCAAAATTGTTAGAAATGCCGACAAATAGAAAACTCAAATTTTAAGCAAACCGAGTATGTACAAGCTAGTCTTGTCTGAATTTAAAATCGGGCCTGGTCGGGACAATGAATATACTCTTTATAGTAGGGGTTGTCCAAACTTGGACCTGTCTGAACTTAAATTTTTGCCACCCCTACTATGACCTATTTAGTCGAACCTGCTAGACTTACTATGACCCATTTAGTCAAAGCTACTGGACTTACGTAGGCTTTGCAAGTTCACTATGACTAGTGAACCATTTAGTCGGACCTACTCGGCTTATGTAGGCTCTACATGTTCACTATGACTCATTTTGTCAGACCTATAGGCTATGTAGATTTACCATAACCCAACAAATTATTTAGTCGGACTTACTAGACTTACATAAGCTCTACAGATTAACCACAGCCCATTTAATTGGACCTACTAGACTTACTGCAGGTTCACTACGACCTATTTAAGTTCTATGTGCTACTAAATGTAGACAAAGATCAGCGGCTGTGATTACTCCAAGAAATGAGCATATAAAAGATCAAAATTGTGGAGGCAAAGTGAACTAACTAAACTGAACTGAACTTGACCGAGATGAAGACACAGAAAGTGAAGACCATATCACCTTTCAGACTGGCTTCCCTCCTCCGCTCCACAACCGACCCGACCACCGCCCTCCATCACTTCCAAAACCCTAACCCTAGCTCCCCAAAGCCCCCCAAACACACTCTCCTCTCATACGACCTCATAATCACCAAACTCGGCCGAGCCAAGCTGTTCGACCAGATGGAACAGATCCTCGACCAGCTCCTCCTCGAGATCCGCATCACCCCCAAGGAGCCCCTCTTCTGCCACGTCATCCGCTTATACGGCCGCTCCCGCCTCCCCCTAAAAGCCCTCCAAACCTTCCGCCGAATCCCGGCGTTCCGCTGCGAAAGGACGGTGAGATCCCTCAACGCCCTCCTCAATGCCCTCGTTGAATGCGACAAACATGATATGATTAAAAACATTTTCGCTGAAATCGATCACTATGCGGCGCCGGACGCCTGCACTTATAATGTGTTGATTAAGGGGGCGTGTGGGAATGGGTGTTTCGATGATGCCTTGTGTTTGTTTGATGAAATGGTTAAGAGGGGAATTGCGCCGAATGAGGTTACTTTCGCGACGCTAGTGTCGGCGCTTTGCAGGGAATTGAGAGTGGAGGAGGCTGTTAGGTTGAAAGAGGATATGGTGGGGTTGTTTCATTTGAGGCCTAATGTGTTTCTTTACGCGTCTTTGATTAAGGGTTTTTGTGAGGTTGGGCGGTTGGATTCGGCGTTGAAGGTGAAGGAAGAAGCTTTGTTGGATAAGGAATTGGGGGCTGATAGCGCGATTTATACTACTTTGATTAGGGCTTTCTTCAAATATGATAGGAAAAAGGAGGCTTTGGAGCTTTGGGAGGAAATGTGTGGAAGTGGAATCAAAATTGATACCGTAGCGTACAATGCAATGATTTCGGGGTTTTGTGATGCGAAGGATTTTGAATCGGCGTTTGGGATGTTGGATGAGATGGTGGAGAAGGGTTTGAAACCGGATGTTATTAGTTTTAATGTGATTATTGGTGGGCTTTGTAGAGATGGTAAATTGAGGGAAGCGATCGACTTGTTTGAAGACATGCCGAGGCGTGCGTGTGTTCCGGATGTTGTAACTTATAGGCTGCTTTTTGATGGGGTTTATGAGAGAATGGAGATTGAGGAAGTGATGCTTATCTTGGATGAGATGGTATTCAAGGGCTTTGTTCCTCGTATTGAGAGTGTGAATAAGTTCGTGAATAGGTTGTGTTGTGATGGTAATGTAGAGGTTATTGTATCAGTCTTGGGTACTTTGACGAATGGAAATATTATTAATGCGGAGATGTGGAAAATGGTGACTACGATGGCATGCAAGAGTACTGCATTGTCACACTCGTTTGGTCTTCTTGAGGTAATGAACAAGATTTAGTTAATTTCTTATTTCCCTTTAGAGTTGATATTAAATTCTTCAAGACAGTGCTTATGTAGATCATTTGATGATCATATTTTGTTTAATGATTTACATGTTTAAACTCATATAGGGACTCATTTTAGGTTCTTTTCATACTTCTGTAAAATACAAGCTTTGTCGCATACCATGGTTCAAATTTTCTATGTATTTCTCATTTAGAGAGGATCGCACATGTTACTCTTGAATTTGTTCTTCATTTTTTTTTTAAATCTTGTGTGCGTGTTTCGGGATTGAGGCTATGTAATAGTCTTCCTAGATTAGACCGTTATTTTTTTTACTTTCACACCATCTTGTTCCTTTCTTTGCTGCATTCACATGATAAACAACACAGCAAGTAACTGGTTTCATCCATTTTTCGTTTGTTTTGTATTTTTATTTTTTGCTAATTACGGGAGTGACAGGTTTTGGATTCGAACTAGCCCTAGATGACACAAGAGAAGCACTTCCTCTTGGAGATAGATCGTTCGAGATTGAAACCTTTGAAGCCAAGGTGATTCAATGCGCCTTGAAGATGGAGAGGTGGAAATAGATGAAAGGCAAATCAAAAGCACCATATGGCATAGAACAACAGTGATTTCCAACTCTGAGATGGTGAAATCACTCTCTTTAAGACCATGCCAGTTCTCTATCAATACCTAGTAAGTCACATTTAGAGATGAACTTGTTGGCTTTCTTGTCTTCTATATTTCTTTGTTTGATCATGCAATCCACCTATAAGCTTCGTTTGTCAATCTGATTGTCTTACAGAATGGTGTCTATATATATAAACCTGATTTAATGTATTTGTTTTGAACCTGAAGGCAGCACCCGCACGAGTTGAGCATATGACCTCCATTCTTTAGCTGAGAACCTCGACGGCTTCTCCAATCATATGTAGAAGGTATCTGATGAACCTTGCTACATTTCTAACCATATCCACTTATGGTTATACGTTATGTCTGCAATACTGCATGATGTGCATTTATTTGTGGTAGTGTGCACATCTTTGTTGTAATTGCTACCTATATATGAATTCTATCTTTGTCTGCTTATTATATTATATGATGTGGATCAGTTTATTTGAAGAATTTGGAAAGCACACCATGAATTGCACCAAATCGAGCACAATGGAAGAATTTGATCCATGTAGCCGACCCCAACAAATTTGGGATTGAGGCTTCGTTATTTTTGTTGTGATGTGGATCAGTTTAGTGGCTTTGCAGTTGGAGAAGATTCAGCATAAACTCAAATATACAAAAGTACTCTTTCTTGAAGCCACAGTTGCTTGTAGCTGATTCTGCTGCAGCCTTGGGCACTTACCATAGAGAGCTGTTACTGCACAATGTTTATAGGGCTTGACTATACCCTCTTTGGAATTTTGTCTTTTTAATACATGTTCATGAAGAGTGATATTTCTGCCCTGCTAGGGAGGTATTTTCTGTCTCAATATAATTAAATTATTCGCAATGTGGACAGTTATTTTCTACAATTATTTCAAGAAAATCTTTTTAGTACAAACTTCTAACAAACTGTTATTCAATGAAGTCCAAACACTCTGCTAATATTGACCAAAAAGTATAAATATATCATGTGAATAATTCATTTTCACATATTCAAGTCGCCTAAAAATAACTAATGTTTGTATGCAACCGCAATGATCCTGAGATTTTAAGGTCTATGAGCTTTTGCCGGAAGCATTACCCACCCATCTCTAATTAGATGGGTGGGTAATCACTTGTGAATAAGCTAGATTCGGTTTCAACTCTAACAATAATGGAATTGTACCAAAAAAAGTCTTCTTTTTTTTTTAGTGCATGATATCTAATCTAATTTATATATTGAAATCCCACTCATTTTTTTTAGAGGTCTACACTTTTGTGGAACTCGATTCAAGCATAAAATAGTTAGGATTTAAACTTTAAAGTTTTTAGACCTATCACCAAAGTTTATGATCATTTTTTTTTTATTTCAAAATCAACGGTTGGAAGGCACAAAAGTATATTGTTGTTGTTTAATTAGTAACTCGAGTTTGAGTTTCATGAATGGAAACGCCAACGTTAAGAGCTCTCTCTGCCGCTATACAATGTACGAGTCAAAGCCTATACGGTGCACGACTTAGACTGAACTTGAAATAATCGAATAGTCCAGATACCAGGCGGTTTATACCAAAAAAATTCTAGAGTGATCCCCCATCTATATAATGTGCGACTTAAGGCCTTTACGGTGTGTGACTACTCGAAATAGTTAGAATAGTCTAGATACCGGACGTTTATTTATATACCAAAAAAATCCAAACATAAAATAAATGGAAATAACTTGAAATTTTATTTAAAAACAATAAGAAAAGGAGAGAAGAAAGGAGAGACGTAGAATCATCTAGCACAAATTTGTGGCGGTTCTCGGTGGCGCCAAAGAGTACCTGCTCTAACGACTGACGTCGGTGTTGTCGAAATTACAAATTTTGCCATTACAACTCAAACGCTCAAAAGCGTCCGATCGTCATTTGGCCCTGTCGAAAACCCTAGATTAGTTAATAGATAGTCCGATCGAAAATGAAATCGTCGAAACGCGGAGGAGGCGAAAAACCTCGCAAGAATTCAAGCAATCAATTCTCAACTCTTCATCAACGCCTCTACCAAGCTCTCAATCTCGGAATCAAGTAATCATCTTCTTCGATTTCTATGTAATTCTTGTGATTTTGATCTCATTTGTTGAAGTGGTGATGCTGTTGATTTGTTATTGGTGATTTGTTAACTGAGTAATTCTAGGTTGCGCTAAGTCGAACCTAATGGAAGAGTTTGATCCATGTAGCATACCCCTACTAATTTGGGACTGAGGCTTTGAGTAATTCTAGATTTTGTATCAACGATTGGTTGGTATAACTGGAAGCGGGCTGTTGTCCCTTAACTAGTGACTCGAGTTCGAGTCTTGGGAATGGGAATACCAATGTTGGGAGTTCCCCCACCTATACGGTGCACGACTTTGAGCGAGCCAGAGTAGTTAGATAGTCCATATACCAAGTGATTTAGACCAAAAAAAAAAGGATTCTAGATTTTGTACAAAGTAACATGCTTGTTAAACTATGCATGCTTGTTAAACAATGATTTAAATAAGGGAAAGGTGGAAGAGAAATAGAGAGAATGAGAGGAGATGCGAGAAGTGGCAATGGCACACGTGGAGAGAGGTGAGGAGCAAAAGAAAGTGATAATTTTTATCTATTATTTCATTCTCGAATATTGACTCATACGTAACTTACATATATATAGGAGCATAGGCTTCATACATAACAATTTGTAGCACCCAATGGGTGCAGTGGAGCGGCAAAAGAGCAAGTGCCGAGGCGTTGAGTGGGGCAGAGGTCTAGTGCTGTAGTCGTGGTAGCTACATCATTTCCTTGAGTTGTCTCCTGGGTTATGGGGTTGGTCCACTCAACTAGCCCCCATGGGATTAGTCAAATCAATGGCATGACTAACGATCCCCAAAACTAATTAGTTGAAATTCATCATTGTCCAGATAGATAATAACATTATTGCTTGGGGCATTTTTTTTTTCTTCTTGTGTAGCGATGAGGAATGATTTGGGTTACAAAAGAGTTTGGGTTTTTTTTTTTTAATTTGTTTGTTACAACATGTGCTTTGTTGTTGACGTAAAAGCCGGGTTTGCTTTTGATTGATTTGAATGAGACACAATGCCAACCATTGGACGCTTGGAATGCTGCAGATATTATTAGTGATCTGGCTGGGTTTTTGATTTACAGGTGCTATAATGATGGGAAAAAGAAATGGGAATGTAGAGATATTGAGACACAAAAGTTAGTAGTCCGTGCAATTGATGCTTTTGTCAGTTGCATTTCTCGTGATATGCTGCAGAATCCTCTAGTAAAGGTATTTCTTTTGCTTATGTGCACTAAAAGAAGACCAAGATTTTATTATCGAATTTTGTAGAAGTGGTTATATCATACGTGTTTATGTAATTTGGAAAACTCTAAAAATAAACAAGTTCAGGTAGTGTACTGTAACTTCTTACCCTTTTTACTCACGAGTCCTTTGATTAATGGGCTCAAAAGTAAAAATAAATAAATAAATAACTTCTTCTTTTGGTGTACGTGGAACACTTAGAAAGTTTGCCTGCTTTGCTGACAATCGTAGTTTTCCATTCTTCTATTGTTGTCGTTTTGTTGAGGAGGTGAAACTGTCTTTTTCTTGTAATGGCCTAATAACCTGTTCGCGCTACTTAAATATGTGACAATATCTTATATAAGAAAAAAAATGATAAGGATGCACAAAATATGTAAACACACTTTTTTTCATGTATGTTAGGTGCATGATATATCTTGCAGATCAATGTTTTCCACTTACATTTATCCTCATTCCTTAGTTTGTCATACTATTTCTTTTGAAGGATGCTATTGGCGATATGCTGCTGGCCATGGAAGGAGTTTTCCAATCCGAGAATGAAACCATACTTGGAATGGCAGCAAATATAGCAGAAAAGTTGGTTGATATCCTGGGCAGTTCCATACTATTATTTGATGTGTTAGAACTTGTCAGTTCTTTGTCTTATTTGGTGTCTTTCCATCAACCATCAATCTCAGCTTCATATGCTATCACTTTGAATAAGATACTAGAAAAGCTGACGCCAAGAAGGATGAAAATGCACAATGATGTTTGGGAAATTTTGAAACAAAGAAAGATCATTCATAGCATTACCTGTGGTTTAGAGGATTTTATTGTTGGAACTAAGCCACTTGAATATTTCATAGAGACTTCATCTCTTTTGAAGACAATTCTATTGCGGTGGCCTTCCTCGCGATATCCTTTTTGGAGCAATGCTACTGTGAAAGGGTTAGACACCATTTATGCTAAGCTTGATTCCTGTTCTGCTCAAGTTTCTGTCTTGCAGTTGTATTCTTCTTTAGGTATCCTTTTTCTACGGTAAATATAGTTCCTTAATCTAGATCATGCTTGCATTCCTCTCACATGTAAAATAAAATAATGCTAATTTCTTTATATCAGCTCTATGTGGTACCGTGGCCAAGAAAATCCTTGAGATCGGTGAAGCCTTTGTATTGATGATTGTGCACTGCATGAACTCAAAACCTCATTCTATTCGGGTGGAAGCATTTAAACTCGCTCAATGCTTTCTGGTATTGGCCATAACTTGCTTCGCTTTCATGCTTCCTTTTTTCTATTCCTTTTCTTCTTTTTTGGAGGGAGCTTCAAGGTATTGAGGATTTTGTCTTCTATGTAGAGATCACAAGAATGTTGTGTGACAATGATGAGTCTGGGCGGGAAGTCTATTATTACAGCTACAATTAAAGCATTAAGTGGATGGAGAATTTGCAATGGAAAGGTTTCCAAAGAACAGATGCTTTTACTGGTGGAGGCATGCAGTTTGGCATTGGTAACACGTTGGCCTGGGGACCATCATTCTTTATTTTGGGAGCTTGGAATTGACAGAGTTCTCCTTGAACTTCTTCTAGGCCATTCTCACCAAATTGTATTATTGGGGCCCACATTGTCGATGGAAGGAGTAATAGCCTTGGCACTCGAGGGTATCAATTCCAGTCATCTTGTAGTTATAAGGCCCTATGTATTGGACATTGTTGGTTGGCTTGCGACAAATTGCACTGAAAGTTTCAACCCAGAAACACACAGCAACATAAACTGCCTTAATATTCTTATTGCATGTGGATGGTAATCTATCATTTCCTTCTTGACTGAGCCTAGGATTTTGAAGTTCAATAACAAAAAAAAATATTGTGAAGTCTTTATGCATGGAATTCATTACATAGTTTACTATTGGTCTTGAAATTCGACATTATATTAATATCCTTTTTAATCATCATGACTGCATCAGCTATCTGGTGAAAGAAACTAAATACTAGTTAGCAAAATGCTGAAGTACCCTTCTATCGTATTGTAAAATATTCAATTTTGGATGCTGATCATTTTTCTTTCACAGCTTGACATTGGCAGACTTTGTAAAACTGCGGCAACTGTATCCCGGTGATGTGCCGTACCTATCCAAGGTTGAACCTGCATGCAGGGCTGTCTTATTGATGATCAATTCCCCCTGCAAGTACATAGCATCCCAAGCGAGAAACATACTGTCCAAGCTACTCGATCCTAATGTAGATACCTATCTAAAACACATATTTGACTGTTTAAAATGTACAATGAACTGGTGCAATTTGGGTATGGAGAATGATCACCAAATAGTAATTAATTTGATTGTCTTGGCTTGCATTCCAGTTCTACCGAGGCATCATAGTTTCGTCATTGAAAGTAATTGTGTGAGGATTTTGTTCACCTTTATTACATGGTGTGTAAAAAATCATGCAACCCTTGTCTCATGTATGCACAGTTCATCAGGCCAGAATACTTGCTGCTGGTTTGATGAATCTTGGGAAGGAAGAAATAGCTTTCTTTTTTTCGGCCTATGTGGATTATCTGAGTTGATACAACACTCGACTATCTTAAGAAATCACGGAGAAAAAACATCTGGTCTAGTAGTTAATGGCTTGGAGATGGGAGGTTCTGACGCTCATATGTTAGTTCAATGTCTGCATGATATTTGTCACAACACATTTAGTTCTGGAGTTGTATGTTATGCCACATATATTTTGAGCTTTTTTGGCCTTTATGGATACCCTAGTAGGCTTGGTAAAAGAATTGGCAAAGCTCTCAAGGAGATAGAACTTGCAGATGTACAATTCAGACTTGCGGGTGGAGAGACTTTGGAAGGTCATGGTGTTATTCTTGCAGCTAGATGTCAATCTCTTCTGCCTACAAAACCACATACATTAGAGGAAATTGGTGGAGGGTCCAACGCGGGATTCAACATGGAGCACAAGAAATTTAAAAAAGAAGTTCATTTATCTTCCCGTATTGTCTGTCAGACTTTGAAGAACTTATTGGAATTCGTGTATGTGGGATCAGTACAAGTGGATGCTGCTATTGTGAAGGACTTGAAAATGCTCGCTAAAGGATGTCAGTTGCATGATCTATTGTATGTGCTTGGTGGAAAAAGGCCGAAGTGGGGAAGTAAAGTGGCATGCTGCAACTATATTGCTGCTCTTGGACCCACCGGATATGAGTTTTCGTAAGTATATGTGTTTGTTTGCTTAAGTTCAATTCATACGCTATGCAGCTCATTTTCCTGTTTATCTTTTCTTTTTTGGTTTTCATTGAGAACATGCTGAACTAGAATAGCAACAAAATTATTTCATCTGCTTCTAGTTTTTGAATGGAAGGGTTTGATCCATGCAGCCGGCCCCAATTAATTTGGGACTGAGTTTATTTGTTGCTTCAAGTTTTTGAATCTGTCTGTTTTCAGCTTGATACCATTCCTTTTGGAAATCAATGCAATGCAGGAAATTGAACTTTTCACTGTAGGTTGCTGTTGAGATTGTTGATAAGTAAATTGTCGTTAATCATACTATTTGTTCTGGTCATATTCAATAGAAACAAAATCATCGATTGCATGCTGATGTGAAATCTGCTATTGGATGCATTAACATGGTGCAAGAAGAGATGCATGCTATGGAAGGATTGATGTATTTAGAGATGATAAAAGGAAAAAAGATAAACGTTGCTTCACTGAAATAGTTTGAATAAACTAATTTCCAAAAGCTTTCTAAGAGCATATTTCACCTATTAGCATTAGACAACCAGACTAGGGTATGAAGAGCCATCTGGATAGTCTGACATCTCCAAAATCCTCTCCGTGATATGGGTGTAAGACTATTCATGTTGGCCCTCCCTAAACCTTGCAATGGTGGAACCTTGTATATATATGGTACCCCTTTTGTGGTCCAATCTTCAGTAGTCATTTCCAAACTTTGCTGGCATCACTGAACATGGTGATTTTCTTTCCTTTGTTCCAAGGGGAGGAGAGTTTGGTATGATCCTCTAGGAAGATTGTAAAGATGTATAATCGAATAACCTTCTCAAAAGAGGTAGTTGAAAAACAATCGCGAATTTAAAAGGCTCAGGCTTAAATGTGGTCTAGTTACTTGAGTTGTGTGGTAGGAGTGCTAGTTTTCGTGGTGTAGTAAAACTATTGTTAATTTGTTTATTGGATAGTCCATGTCCATGATAGGACCTTGTTTGTCTGTTCCATCCAATGCATGAAAATCTCGTTACCTTTATTTTTTAAAAGACTTCTATTTATTGACAGTCTAGCAATTAAAAAAGAATTCTTGTAAAATGAATAGTCATGATGAACCTTTATTGCTTCCATAATTGCCAATTTTCTGCTGTTGCTTCTGTTTATATGTCCATGCAATGTGAAACGCCAGCAACTGGATGTGTATTCAATTGTGATCTAGCTATGGAGCCTTACTTTAAGTTTGATGTTCCTGGCAATTTTCTTCTTACAGGGACATCAGATTGGAAGCTAATGGAGGTAGAGCAACAGACTCGACTTGCAGTGTTTGCACTCTAGCATCACCCCATGTTCATGCCCATAAAATTATTTTGTCGATAAGCAGTGATTACATGAGAGCAATGTTTTCTTCAGCCATGCAGGAAAGGTGCTAACTTCTTGTAAAACGCATCATTTTTTTTTTTTATAAAAGAATGCAATGTCGAAAGTAGATTTTACTTCTCTTTTTACTAGTATGAGACACCATCTGACTATAATTAATCAGCAAGTAGGTTGCCAATTTTTTCCCCTTCTCAGAACCCATTTTTGGTATCTAATTTGCATTTTTTTTTATGCTTACATCATGTTGACATTACTAATCTAAGTGCACCTATTGCGGAAATCAAATACATGATCCATATCGGACATCTGGGCCATATCAGCATGCGTAGAAAGCTAGAAAAACTGATGAAGAGTGGCCCTTCTTCCAGCATAGAGAAATTAGAATTTCAGTTCATAGCTGATTAAGTGGGCTGTTTTCTCTTGTGGGATTGTCTTCATGAATCTACTTCCCTTAGTCCGCTCTGTCGAAATCTGCATCCTTTTTAAATTTCTTTCTTTTATTATTTCTTTTTGACAATCTTCATTCTTCCTTTATTTATTTATGGCTGTCATTTTTAGGTTCCCCTACTTCTAACACAGCCATTAATGTATATGGTTCATTTTCAGACTTCTGATTGTGTATATTGTTTTCATCATCGACAGATCAAAACCATCTTGATTGTTTCTCTCATTTTATTACCAATAGGTCCAACTCCATCCTTTTTTATTCTTTAATTCATGGCTATGTCATTTTTAGCTTCCCCTACCTCTAACACAGCCCAGTAATGTTAATGGTTCATTTTCGAACTTCGGATCGTGTACATTGTATTCATCATCAACAAATCAAAATCATCTTTAATTGTTTCTCTCATTTTATTAACAATAGGTTCAACTCCCCCATCCTTTCTGATTGTTTTATTTGTTTGTTAGATTTTTTTTTGTTATTAAAACACTTAAACATTTTCTTATAATTATGATTTCATAAAGCTAGTTCCTCGTTGATTGTTTCCTCCATGTTGCGCTATTTCTCATGCAATTTTCTGGTATCCGTGCAGCTTTGCTCAAATCATAAAAGTCCCCGTCAGTTGGGAAGCCTTGTCGAAATTGGTGATTTGGTTCTATTCAGATGAGTTGCCAAAGCCCAGTTCTGGGTGCCTATGGGATAATATGGATGCTGATCGCCAATTGCAAGAGCTACATCCGTTTATAGAGCTTTGTTGGCTCGCAGAGTTCTGGCTCTTGGAACATATTCGTGAAGAGGCCCTGGCAGTGGTCATGTCCCGCCTGAACTCTAGCAAGCAATTGTATCTCAAAGTCATTGCGATTTCTGCAGACCTTAATCAATTGGAAATTGTTGAAGCTGCTGCAAATTATTTGGCCCCTTTGTTTCCCCATCTGCGTGATTCTGGTGATCTAGAGGCCTTGAACGAGAATTTGGTTGATATTGTGAGAGTCGCCTATGTCAGTCTCTCTCAATCTGGCGAGCGTCATCAGTATGATTAAGTGGCTCAGCTATTTTTCGTTCTTAAAAAATTGTCTCTCAGCTTTTATGACTTCACTCTTGTACAGCTGCAGCAAAATATTTCTTCTCCTCCGTTATTATGATCTTTCGATGAGGTCGGTATTAACATTAGTTACTATTTTGTTTCTTCATTTCTCTGGGTTTACTTCAATTCTCATTCATTAATGTACATGTAGAATTTGAAGGAACAGCTTCGGCAGGCAGAGAGAAAAATTGTTTTTGGCGCTGATTGCATTTGTATATGCGTAAGGCAATGTCGCCATATATGCGAGTGGTTATGCACTAAGAACCACATGAATAATTGAGATTCAAGGTTAGAGGTGCGAGATGTGCTGTGCATCTTCTCCAGTGTTTGCTGCAGATCGAATATCTCAAAAATGCAATCAATTGGCTTGAGCTCAGTAACAGGCGCATAAGACCAAAGCACCGCCGTGTACAAGAGCAACTAGCAAATTTGACTCTGTGAGAGATCACTGAAATGGTGAGCTAGACAAAGTGGCATGATAGATCTTGAGGGCTACTTGACAAAAGAAGTCTGCTTCAGAGGCGCAATGACTTCAGTAGGTTCATCAAAATCTTCGACGCTGTTCATCCTCATCTTGAGTTTTCAGTTTTTATGAGCTCTAAGATGATCAATTGTTGTTTCATTTCAATCTACAAGTAGAGGGTATTTGTATGTCTGTAATATTACTAAAGCTTGAACCAGAATAATACTTTTATATGTTAAAGAAAAACTCTTTTTGGATAGTTAACTTTGCACCAGCGCCCGCGCCCCCGCCCTTGGCTTAGATGCCATGTAAGTAGATTGTGGAAGCAAACTAAAACAATTGCAAGTTGAAGTAAAAAAAAAAATAAAAAAACAATTGACTAGTCCGTGCTTGGACATTGTACGTTCCTTTGTTGGCGGTAACCCTTCCAACTCAGTTTGTCAATCCTTGAGATTCAAACTTAACCTTAGGCTGAAAAGAAGAGTCTCCCTTAAAGTTCGTTACCTTTACCTAAAAAAGACCGAGTCCTTTACTTTTTACTGATTGATAAGTAAATTTTATCAAAAAAAAAAATTGATTGATAATTAATACTCTCAATTTTCAATCAAAAAAAGTAAAAAATAATACAATAATTTGATCTCTCGATCTACACCATTTTTTTGGAGATTCATGGTAAATATTTTTTTTCAATTTTTAGATTTTCATGTGGTATATATGTGACTAAGTGACTTTAACAGCGTTAACAAATTCACGCTCAGGCAACATCGAGCCTCAAATGGGGTTGGTCTTCACAACCTAGTTTGCTCAATCCATAAGACTAGAAATTAAGATCTTTACTTAAGAAGAATTGAATCCCTTACTACTAAGTTCAACCAACTATTCATAATAATTTTTTTTCCCTTTTTTGGTTTTTCGGTGTAGTCGAGTGATAGATTCGTTCTTTAAAACACTGACGAAGCTAGATATCTTACCCACTCATTTCTCCTCCAATTTCTTTCTATAGTTTCTTAGTGGGGACGAGTTGAGAACTCTAAGGGATTAGTCAAGTCTACTATCAATTTGGTGTTAGCTAGCTCGGATATCTTCTGCTATAAACAAAAAATGAAATAATTGAGAAAAATCGAATGACCAAACTGCCCTTGAAGAGAATGCTAGAAATTGGTTGTCAGAGAGAGTCGCAACTGAGAGAAGATGAGCAATCCCAGCATGAACTCTGTGTTCCATGCCGATTCTTACCACCCAATCCAAGCAGGAAGCATCGACGGCACAGACGTCCTCCCCCACGACAACGCCGTCTACAGAGCACTCCTCTGCTCCTCTGCCGGTCTCTGTATGTACAAATTCTTCACTCTCTCTTCTTCTACACACCATTCTCGACCAATTTCTTCAAAGTCTCTTACTGGGTGTCTGATTTGGTCGTTTTTCAGATGACCCATTTGGGGATTCCAAAGTTATCGGAGATCCATATCGCACTTTGTTCGTTGGGCGCCTCTCTCGATTCACAAGTGAACATACTCTTGACAAGGTAGTTGGAGACATTGGTACTTGATTTTGCATGGAAAGAAGTGACCTTTTTTTATTATTGTTTTTTTGTTTTTGATTTGCTGAAATGGGTGGTTTTGATTTTGTGATTTGATGGGTTGTCTTGTTTGGTTGTGTTTCAGGCTATGAGTAGGTATGGGCGGGTGAAGAATTTGCGGTTGGTTAGAGATATTGGTATTACAAGCTTGAATTTTCATGATTTGAATTGTTTATATTCATAGAAGAAAGGAGTAGGGAGGGGTACATAGTCGTTCCCGATAACGCGAATTCTAGTAATACTAGAACTTTAAGAGAAATTAGAATCCTAGTCGAACTATAGGACTTGTTTTAAATTTGAATTTTATAGCATAACACTCATCGGCGTAGACGATAAGGCTCATGCAACATTGGCAGTGAACTAAAACTCATTTCAGTTCACAAGTCATAAGCTGCCTTTAGCAAGACATTATTATGACTACCTAAGTTGTGATACAACCTAGTGGATGGTAGGTCCCAATTCCGGATAAAGGAGGACTTCCAATATCATTTTCCATACCCGGAAAATGGGAGAGGGAGGTCCCAAGCCCATTATCTTATCCATACTCTGAAAATAGGGGAGGGTTGTGATAGGTTGACAGCCAGTGTGAGACCTTTGTCGCTCTTTATGAGATGGATGATATTCATGGAAGATTGAAAGATTAGTCTAACTCTTATTGCTGCAGCGATTTCGTATCATAGTGCATACACTGTCTTTGTTGGCTGTAGCCCGTAGGATGATACAATGAAAAGCTTAATGTCTTCTATCACCTTATTATTTTATGGACTATGCCAACCAAACAAGTTATTATAACACAAAATTTCTGACAACTGTCACACAAATGCTTAATCTAACACTGATACATGATTGTAATTTATGTTCGAAGTTTTAAATTTTCAGAGTTCAGAAACTTCTTTGGTATTATGCTGTAGCTTAAGTTGCCGTGCGTCCTTGTTCAGTTCCATTTTGTTATCCATTTACTGGACATTTTTGTAAAGATAAACTTAAATTTTTGGTGTATTTTACTCAATATATTTAATTCTGGCATCAGGTTTTGGGCAAGCCAATGTGGAGTTTTCTTTTTCAGTTTGAGTGGTTAAGTCATTGCTTCTTATATCATTACAATGCCAAGTCTGGTTTGCTGACCATTTGATTTTTGACATGCAGTGACTGGTGCATCTCGGGGGTATGCTTTTGTTGAGTTTGAATCTGATAAGGAGATGCGCCGTGCATATGAGGTTGCTTAATTACAGTTCTAAAAACTAGTCTTTTATCATGTATTATCTTTACAAGGAATCAGTGGCATGCTTCTAATTTTATTGAAATCTTGTTGTTCTTTTGCAAGTTATACAGTCTTTTTTTAGAAAAAGTAAACCGTTATGTATTGTGGTTACTGCAACAAGAAAGCTCTATCTCATTTATTTGAGTCGGCTATTTAAATCTTTGGAGATTAACCTAAACCTCCTTTTTTACCCATTTGCTGAGATGTGCATTACATCTTACGGTTCATCTTTTCTGTTTGTTGGGGAAAAAGAAATAACCATAGCGACGGTTGCACAATGACGTGCATTGTGTTGTCAGGTGTGTTAAACATGGGTTTCTACTTCATAAATTATCTAGAAAGTAAAGACAGTTGATTACTTAATCCTGCTCAGAAATTAGGCATTTTTTGTGAAGAAATTAGAAAACCAGTTTCTTACTAGGTTCTTTTTCGTATTAGTTACTGAGTGAATCCAAACACATGAACTCATAAATCATGTGCTTAGTTAAGTATTTTATTTTTTCTCGAGAAACTGTAAAACTGATGCTAACAGTTCTGGTTGCTTTGATTCTATGATCTGCAGGATGCTAACCATTCTATCATTGACGACAGTGAAATTATTGTGGATTACAATCGACAACAACTGATGCCTGGGTGGATCCCTCGAAGATTAGGTCTGTTAGATGTTTGCCTTCTTCAGACCTGAGTTAATTGAATTAGTTTTCTTTATTCTTTCCTCGTGCCGTTGTGGAACTATGACTCATTTTGATATTCTTCTCTTCACAGGAGGAGGTCTAGGCGGTAAGAAGGAATCGGGTCAGCTTCGTTTTGGAGGAAGAGAGCGACCATTTCGAGCTCCCCTGTACAATCTCTCTACCCCAACTTATAATACTGAATTTTTGAATGATAGTTATATTTTCCTTCTCTAAACCAATTAGCTGGATTGCATGGATTGGTTATGGATTGGTTTGTCAAACTTATTTTTTGAGTATGGAATTTCAACTCTCAAGTTCCGAGATTCAATGACCAATTTATCTAGTACTTATTTTGAAGGTTTTATTCAAAACTTCTAAAAATAAAGGGGAAAAGACGATGAATGAAAACAAAATCATAAAAGACCTATTGATTGTAACAAGAATACAGACCTATATACTGTTTAGGAGACATTGTGAATAACATAAGCGGGGATGCATTGATTTGGAATCTATTAAGGTAGTTTTCATGGTCTTACTAATTCCGTTATATCTAATTTGGGATAGAGGTTTTGTTGTTGTTATATGCATGAGTCAGTAAGAGCAATATATTTCTTGCTTTCTTAATCCTATCTATTTTCTTGTTTAACCAGCCGACCCATTCCTTACGATGAATTGAAAAGGCTCGGAATTCCACCTCCTCCCGAAGGGCATTACATGTCACGCTATCAGGTATAACCATCTGTTCGTTCGCCATTATGCATGTATGAATTAGGTATTTCAGACTCTATATGGTGCGTGAGTAAAAAAGGAATAGGCGTTGAACTGTTTTTTTGCCATGCGGATTGTGGGCATCGATATGTAGCCGTAGAGAATTTAGTGAAGTATCATTTACTCGTGTTAATTGATGGAAAATATCATAATTTCAATTTGTAATGGTTGCAGGTCCCATCACCTCCTCGAAGGCCTAGGAGTTCCGTCGACGAAGATGAGTCCTCGCGACCCCGCAAACACCAAAAGCACAGTAGGCACTCTCATAGGCGTAAGCGGTCTTCAAGTAGAGATCGCTGTTCTGAGTGAAGAATCATGTAGCAGTAAAGGCTTGGAGAAATTTTTAAGTATTTTGAAGTGAAGTTCCCTTAATGGGAGCCCATTACCCTTAAATCTATCATCTTGTATGATTTTTCTTAAGCAGAGAAATTGGCACATCACATTTTGTATTGATTTTTTTTTTTTTTTATTTCAGCGGGAGTTGAACCCACTAACTCTCGAAATGCAAGTGATGCCTCATAACTACCTGATCGGTAGATTGATTTCATAAATTTGGCCGTATGGCCGTTTGGTTAGCATATGAACAGGAAAAGCGTGGCACATTCCCATTCACACTTAGATGGCTTGCTTTGTAAGTACCATATAAATAATAATTTTACAGATCGTATTCCATTTGTTGAGAATTTAAGCCAATGCTTTTAATATTTGTACGAATATTCCTCTTATTAATAATCTTCAGTCAAATTGAACCCTTTGTCATGTTCATGTGTCTTTTGTGTATGTTGACACAACACACTGCACAAGTGCCCGCACAATCTTAAAATAAACGCAAGTGAAAGCTTTATACACACTCTAGAATATTTGTCACCAAATGTGGATTACAGAGTTGGAAGAGACAAGGCTTTCTTAATGGAGGTACAGCGCCCGCAGCGAAAAGAAACAAACAACCAAACCATCGCATTAATTCAATCTGTTCTGGCATAAAAACTGGAAAAGAACAACCAAAATGAATGAATTCAGCACCAGCTAAGCAGTTTCACACGACTGCATGACAAAATGTAGTTACAATATGAAATATCAAACATCATGAAGAAGACAGACATAAAGCCAAAGCTCCACCCATAAAAGTAAGGATAGGAACAAAAGGCATTGATTCAATTTGGGAGAAATTGGAACTTGCAAGTTGTGACTTCCTCTTGCATTTATATGATTCAGGCTTTCTGAACGGATTGACTGTAAACCAGTTTTGCCGAAATCTATCATCATATATGCGTTCTGATAGCTGCTTTACTCTTATTTTGGCTATCCGTGACAAGAATCGATCAATTCACAACAGTGCTACCATGAAAGGTGGTTAAGATCAGTTCAATGATTTGGACCGCCGTCAGAGAGAGAACTGCATGAAATACCATAAATCATGCTGGGATTCACTATTTTTCTTCATGCAGTTTGAGTGAAAATGCCACTGCTACTTGTAAATAACCTTGCAGCTCTCACCATGACCATTTTCATTCCCACGTCATCCATCTGAAAGACAGAAAGTATGATCAGAAAAAAGATGTAAACAACTCTTCAATTGGGATGGGAACGGGAGGGGAGGGGATGGTTAAACAAGAAATGATCTGATAACTTACAGCTTAAATACAAGGAAATCATCAAGTCAATTGGAAACATAAACATCAACAAAAGTTGTCAATAAAGCTGTCAATTTGACATTGAAATTTGAACAGTGAGGAATTCAAGCCTTTAAAGGAAGGATTGCGCAAATAGGAAAGTAACAAGGAGCATAATCAAACCAATGTGAAAATCTGGACTGAAAGTTAAGCTTGTTAATCACTATATTATATCAAATTCGAAACTTAAGATGTTTCCATATTTCAGATCTAAACAACAAAAAGAAATTGTTTATTATAGCGAAATAAGCTCCTTAAGTACCAGGTAAGTACATCTCAAATCAAATGATATACCAACAATTAGCTACAACAGATGTGGTTGTTTCTCTTATTTCTCTTAATAACAATTCAACATTATTTTTCTAAGAGAACTAAATATAGACATTCAATCATAGCGACATTACAAATAGCTTCATGCATTTGCATTCAGTAACAGCAAATAATCTTTACTAACAGAGAAACCTCTTTGCTTACTCTAATATGATACATATTACAAGAAGCATTAGATCACAGACAAAATGTGATTACCTAATTTCATAAAATTTCATCTATCACTACGTGAATATATTCAAAGAATCCATAAATAAAAAAATTATTCTCCTCAAACGATTGTTACAGTGTTGATAGGAACCATTTTATCTATTTATAGAACAAATGAGGCATGTAATGCAAACAAGACTAGAACAGATAAACATCCCAGAAACACAAGAAATGGTGAAACAAGTTCAAGGTAAGGAGGGCCAGTCGTCACAACATTTAATTAAACAGCAATGATACCTTAACCAAGAACAAGGATTTTCTTCCAAGGCAAGAGTTTCACCTTCAAATATAGAGATTTCTCATCCACATGTCTCTGCATATTAGGGGTTCCACAGAACCAGCACAATTCAGTATCTATGTACCTTCATATCCTTAGTCATACTCGAATAATGCGACTATCATGTTCAACCATAACGAATAAAGCAGTTCAACCAGCACTGTCCCCAAACACTGTATACCTTTTTTTTTTCTTATCAGCACCCACCATACCAAACAAACATTTTCATTCTTCCTCTTCCTTGATTGAAGAAATTTCCCTGATACATATTATGGAACGACTGCCTTCACACTGTCCAACACACTTTAACGAGACTGCTCAATCTCAATCAAATACCCCCCAGCTATGCGTAATAAGGGATGAACCAGCTCAACCAGAGGCTTCCTCCTTATCCCCATTATTGCTCTCATTTTTGTCACCGTTAACAATATGATGGTCAACATTAACCCTTTTTTCTCTTCTTTTGGCATTTATTTGTCGAACAGATTCTGCAATTACGACATGTAACTTAGGCGCCAGTTTACTTGTTGAAGATATGTTAAGACCTGCTTTCTTCAATGCCCTACAGAGATGTTTCTCAGCCTTTTGGAAGTGCACAGAACAGAGAGAAGGTACTGTAGAATTTAATATCGGCTTCCCACATTGAATAGACCGAGATTGTGCACTGTACGGAAAAGACACAGGTCAACAGAATTTTCGACAAAAGGGGGAAAATCAATCGCACTGAATAATCATTCTACATGCACAATGAAGAATATTAAAATGTGCATTTGCAAGGGTAAATGCAGTCAAGATTATGACCAAAAAAAAGAAATGCAACCAAGATTCACTAAAGGTACTTTGCATAAAAATCAAAACAATTATATCTTCGGTAGCAGCGCGGCATAATGCCTATCTAGGTCAGACATGCCCTTAGTCTTTTTTTTTAACGGATACAAAACCTACGTACTTGTTCAACAAAATCAATCAATGGGCTTGGCACTTCAACAAATTTATATATAGATATATATATCAGTGGGTATTCAGGCGAACCTAACTATTCCCACGAGGCCTTGGTGCAATCGGCCTGAGTATACTCCAGTGGCCCAAACAATCTTACCGCATTCTTCAACAAAACTTAGTCTAACTAGATACAGGCATTCCTTCACAATTCTATCCCCTCATCTAGAAATACCACTCGTCAAAGTTAAACAACAAAAGGGGCTTAAGGCATTATCATTTATCAACATCTAATCAATCTAAATATGCAAAAAAACCAAAATTTAAACAACCAAATATACCCAGTTTTACAGCAACAACATAGCCTCAGACCCATATTAATTGGGGTTGGCTACATGGATCATACTCTTCCATTGTGCTCGATTTAGTGCAATTGATGGTGAGCTTTCCAAACTATTTAAATCACTCTTAATTAATGCCTCCCAAGTTAACTTCGGTATACCCCTACCTCGTCGAATTTCTTCCGTTTCTTTTGACTCAAGTTAACTACCAAAACTCATTAGCATACAAAAAAACTATACATTGATAAGCTCCAAAAGTTCAAACAAACCACACAATTATCAAAAGATGATCGCCAACACAATCAAACAAATACCAAGAACAAACCTTTTGATCACATAAGTGCAGGCCTTGTACAGCTTCTGCTTATTATCCGAAAGAATATGCGGGTGGCAATAGCTCGTAAGCGCCATCGCCTTTGTCTTACACCCCGGAAAAGCACACCTCTTGATCCTCCCACTCTCATCAAACCCTAACCCTAACCTCCCACCACCATTAACTCCATTACCAACACCATTCCCATTCCCATTCACATTCACATTACTATTACTTTCACAACTCCCCTCCACCGCACCCCCACCGCCACCGCCGCCATTACCACCGCCGCCATTCCCATTGCAGCCGCCGCGCTCCTCCTCGTCGTCCTTAAACGGGCTCTTCCCGTACTTCCAAACGTACTCCCTGTACAAAACCCTAGCTTTCTCCGCCATTGCCCAGTACTGATCCCTGTAATACCTCTGTAGCTGCTTCGTTCGCCGGGCACGCCGCCGGATCACCTCTTCGAAGGTCAGTGCGCCGGCGCCGGCGAGCGCCAAGTCCTCCTCCGCCCCGTCGATCGTCAGCGGCGGCGGCGGCGGCGCGTCGGAGTCCATGCTAGGGTTAGGGTTTGGGGGGTCGTCGGTGTCGCTGACGGGACTAGGGTTTCTTGGGATGAAAGGGAGCGGCTTTGACGATGACGATCGTGCGGAGAAGAGGGGTTGGTGCTTTGAAGCGGAGACCATGTTCAGGGAGAGGGGGAGAGGGGGAGAGAGGGAGAGGAGAGTAGGGCGCGTTTGGTTTGGGTGAAGAGACGGAAATTTAACTGTTTTTTTGGGTTTCTATGAGTGTTTTATATATGGAAAATAATTTGGTAACATTTCTGGTGACACAAATTGTTCGCATCAACACACGTGTTCAATTTTAAATAGTTATTAGTGGGTCCTTAGCGGATAAAAGTTGAACTGCGCAATTGATTTGTGTCACGAAAAATGTCATTATATCATCTTCTTTTATGTATAAGAGGTAAAAAGGTGGGAATTGAAAAATTTTCTACTTTTTACAGTCCTTGAATGATTGATTGATGGTGTGTAAGTTTCATTAAGATCGATTTTATTTTTTATTTTTCTTATAGGAAACAACGCAAATATCCAATATACAACAAAAACATAAGCAAGGTTTTGATTAGGCAACTCCTCGCATATCATTGATAATAAGTTTCTGATAAGCAATAGTTGATACTCATAAATCATAAGCCCTTAAGCGTTATGATTGATTTTTAGTGCTTTCGAAAATTAGAAATTGAGTAATTTTATCGTTGTGTCATTGACTTGTTCGAGTGATCGTTCAAATGACGGTTTTGATGCTAGAAAAAGTTAAAGAGTATCTAGTTTTGAATGCATGCTTATTTAGAAGGACACGAAGTCGTAGAACTTAATTTAATGATCATGATAGAATGAAACACGTTAATCATAGTTAAAATGGGGTGTTTAATTTATCTTTCGAAAGTATATTAATTTGAATTTTCTTTTTCTTAACATAAGGTTTTTAACAAGTAACGACCAACTGATTTTGTTAAGACGTATCCGAACAATTATTGCTGAAATCATATAGTTGTCAAACTCAAATCACAGAGTTATCATATTGATCTTATATTATGAAAGACATTTTTGACGCATCTTATAAAAGTTGTTTCTACATCTTAATTCAAATGGAGTTTATTTATTTATTCTTTACTGATAACCAAATGAAGTTTAATTAATTATTATGGTAAAAAATGGTTGGTTGCAAATCTTGTGATTTATTTGCTTAATATAAACTACTTTGAAAGGACATTTTTTTTTGAAGAAGAAGAAGAAAGGACATTTTTTTATACGAGTTATTTTTTTTTATTTTTTCATTTTTTGGTTAATGCTATCTTTATTTCTTCAAGTCCTTGTTTGATCACAAAGAGAATGTTTTATGGGCTCTTAAAAAAAAAAAAAGGAAAATGTTTCATGGGATAAGAACATTTCTTAAGAAAGTTTTCCCGAATAAATATTCATAAGAAAATTTTCCTACATGCGTTTAATTGCACGTATAAGAATTTTTTTCCTCCAAAACTCACAAATAACAAATTTTGAAATAAATATGAAAACTAATCATATATATTAATTATACTAATTTTTATATTTAAAATTTTGTTTAAATAATATTTAAAACATAAATTTAATATGCCTTAATATGAAAACTCACATTTTTTTGAAAAGAAAACTCACTTTGTATACCATAATAGGTGGGAAAATATATAGGTCTAATATGAAAAATTGGCAATTGATAGAAAATGTTATGCGAAAAAATATTGGTTATCAAATGTCTTGGAACATTTTTCTTTTCCATCCAATCAAACAAAACCTTAATTTTAAGTTTTAAAATATGTTTATTTCTTTATTAAAAATATCCAAAAAATATATATTTCAATTTTTTTTTTGTGGTCAAACTATTTTTTTTGGTAGGAACATGACCCAAAAAAATGGGTCGAGAATTACACTGTGCTATCGCACCTATCTTGTGCTAACAAGAGAGAAATACAGCTAGACTATATGTCTAATTTATGAGCTTTATACCGCAATCCAAGCACATTCTTCGCTAGGAAGTCAACACAAGCATTAATACATCTGGGATGTATCTAATATAGCTACCCTCCATCTGATAAAGAGTCCGTCGAATCTCCTCGATTTGGTAGTACATGAAAATTAGAGTATGACGAGGATTTACGAGTGAAACAACTTCTAATGAGTCTATCTGATCACCACCTTAGTAAGTCATTTATCATTTATCACGTGGACTCTGTACCAGAACGTCTAAAATGTGCACAAGTGCCCCTACTTGATAAAAGGTCAAACTATTTTTTAGGCTACATTAAAGGAGTTACCAAAAAAGAAAAAAAAAATTAAAAGCATATGCTAGCATATGTTATTTTAGGGTTTTCCAAAGAAAATATTCTATTTTTTTTTTGGTGATCAAAGAAAATATTCTACCACAACAAAGAAACCCTAAACCCTTACAAGACAAGATAGATCAATGAGTATATGACACGTACAAGAGGACAAAACGGCTTATAAGCAACCGGGTACACTCGATTAATCGCTTCACCCTCTCTTACACTCGCTGAAGCACCACAGTGACAGATTAAACAGAGCGCGCGGCGGCCCTAATCGGTAACACAGTTTCGAACTTGATTTAGGGTTTCTTCGATCGTTCTTGCCCTAATTGATCTTCAATCGCACTTGTTTAGCTGAAAAATCAATGTTTTCTTCTTAAAGTTTTGATTTTTAGTTTGATTTGAACGTGTGGAGTGCGAAATTTTGAGTAAATCGATATGGGTATCTGCGTAAGCCCTTGTGAATGCTTTGCTTCTTCATTGATTTTCACTAGTTCAAGACCTAGTTTGCCAAAATCGTCTGTGCCCATCTTCGTGTATTCGAAGAGATTGATTGGATTGAAGAAAGTCCCATCTTTATTGACCCTGCGATTGCGGCCTTCTCCGCTCGCTACCGCTGCGAAAAACAGCGGTGGAATTGGTTCTGTGCGTTGTGAACATGGGGTTTTTGATGCAAAGAGTGATTTGGGAAATGGGTCTTCAGTAGGGAAGAGAACTGATTTGAAGAAGATAATGATACTCGGAGCCGGGCCTATTGTGATCGGGCAAGCTTGCGAGTTCGATTACTCGGGGACACAAGCTTGCAAGGCTTTGAAAGAGGAGGGGTATGAGGTGGTTTTGATAAATTCTAATCCGGCGACTATTATGACTGATCCGGATATGGCTGATAGGACCTACATTACGCCGATGACGCCCAAGCTTGTTGAGCAGATTCTTGAAAAGGAGAGGCCTGATGCAATTCTGCCCACAATGGGTGGGCAGACTGCTTTGAACCTTGCAGTTGCATTGGCTGAAAGAGGGGTGTTGGAGAGGTTTGGTGTCGAGTTGATAGGAGCGAAGCTTGGCGCGATAAAGAAGGCGGAAGATAGAGATTTATTTAAGCAAGCAATGGAGAATATTGGGATCAAGACGCCGCCCTCAGGGATTGGAACAACCTTAGAGGAGTGTTTAGAGATTGCGAATAAAATCGGCGAGTTCCCTTTGATTATTCGGCCTGCGTTTACATTGGGTGGCGCCGGAGGTGGGATTGCGTATAATAGGGAGGAGTTTGAATCTATTTGTAAGTCTGGCCTCGCAGCCAGTGTCAAATCTCAGGTTCTTGTGGAGAAGTCTCTCTTGGGGTGGAAGGAGTATGAGCTCGAGGTCATGAGAGACTTGGCTGACAATGTTGTTATCATTTGTTCCATTGAGAATATTGATCCTATGGGAGTTCACACCGGTGATTCAATAACAGTTGCCCCGGCTCAGACATTGACGGACAAAGAGTATCAGCGTCTTAGAGATTACTCAATTGCGATCATTAGAGAAATCGGTGTGGAATGTGGAGGATCAAATGTTCAATTTGCAGTCAATCCTGTGGATGGAGAGGTTATGGTTATTGAGATGAATCCTAGAGTGTCAAGGTCTTCTGCTTTGGCGTCAAAGGCTACTGGCTTCCCAATTGCCAAGATGGCCGCCAAGTTATCAGTCGGTTACACGCTGGATCAGATACCGAATGATATAACTAGGAAAACGCCTGCCAGTTTCGAGCCTTCTATTGATTATGTGGTGACAAAGGTGAGTTCTCTTTCTGCTTTGAATTTGTTTTATGGCTTTTCTATGCGTGATTTATGCTTTCATTGTAGTTATTTTCGTCTTCTTCATATTAAATGTGCTAGTAACTCTACCATTGTAAACTGTGAATGACAGACTCAATATGTTGTGTTCATATGGCATCTTTGTTTCTGTTATAATTTTTTTTTTCTTTTCAAATTTTGGATTTTCAGATACCGCGATTTGCTTTTGAGAAGTTTCCTGGTTCTCAGCCGATCCTTACGACTCAGATGAAGTCGGTTGGTGAAGCCATGGCTTTGGGCCGTACATTCCAAGAATCTTTCCAGAAAGCAGTGAGATCCTTAGAAAGTGGCTACTCTGGCTGGGGTTGTGCTCAGATCAAGGAATTGGATTGGGACTTGGACCAGTTGAAATACAACCTTCGGGTCCCGAACCCAGATCGCATACATTCTGTGTATGCAGCGATGAAAAGAGGGATGAAGGTTGATGAAATTCATGAGATATCCTTTATTGATAAGTGGTTCCTTACTCAGCTCAAAGAGTTAGTTGATGTCGAACAATACCTTTCAGCCCAAACCTTGTCCGGACTGTCTAAGGATGATTTGTTCGAAGTGAAGAAGAGGGGCTTCAGTGATAAGCAGATTGCATTTGCTACCAAGTCAAGTGAGCAAGATGTTCGATCCAGGCGGTTGTCCTTAGGGGTGATTCCAGCTTATAAGCGGGTCGATACATGTGCTGCTGAGTTTGAGGCAAACACTCCTTACATGTATTCGTCTTATGATTACGAGTGCGAATCTAGTCCGACAAAGAGGAAGAAAGTTTTGATCTTGGGTGGAGGCCCAAACAGGATTGGTCAAGGCATCGAGTTTGACTACTGCTGCTGTCACACCTCTTTTGCTCTTCAGGTGATTTTGTTTCCACTTCTGCTGTTGGTTGAGATTTTGATAACTAATATTCAGTATAATCAACTTCATGAAACGGGATGGTTCTTAATCTTTGTGCTAAAATCAAATCCAATATTTATTTATTTATTTCTTAAACATGATCCGGAACTGTTTGTATTCATCTCATCCTAACCATGCAGATCATTTGTTTCACGTATAACATTGTCTGTTATAGCTTGGTAAATCGTGTCTGTCTTCACTTTGCTAACTCATCGTTTTCCTCATAACTATGGTTGCATTGATTCTCTTTTTGTATTCCATTGTTGTTTATATGATTTTGTTGCGCTAACTTCATGTCTGCTACCAGGAAGCAGGTTATGAAACCATAATGATGAACTCAAATCCGGAGACTGTTTCAACAGATTATGATACTAGTGATCGGTTATATTTTGAGCCACTTACAATTGAGGATGTGCAAAATGTTATTGACTTGGAGCGGCCTGATGGAATCATCGTGCAATTTGGAGGGCAGACACCACTTAAACTTGCACTCCCCATCCAAAAATACTTGGATGAGCAGAAACTTGCATGTGCAAGCGCAGCTGGGACTGTACGCATTTGGGGAACATCACCCGATTCTATTGATGCAGCTGAAGATAGGGAAAGGTTTAATGCAATCCTCAAGGAGTTGGAAATTGAACAGCCAAGAGGTGGAATTGCCAAGTGTGAATCGGACGCTTTGACCATCACATCCGAGATTGGCTACCCTGTTGTGGTCCGGCCATCCTATGTGTTGGGTGGACGGGCTATGGAGATTGTCTACAGTGATGAAATGCTTGTAAGGTATCTTGAGACTGCTGTTGAGGTGGACCCTGAACGTCCTGTTTTGATCGATAAGTACCTTTCAGATGCCATTGAAATTGATGTTGACGCACTGGCGGACTTACATGGGAATGTGGTTATTGGCGGGATAATGGAGCACATTGAGCAGGCTGGTGTTCACTCTGGTGACTCAGCATGCTCACTTCCCACAAAAACCGTACCTTCTTCTTGTTTAGAGACAATCAGGTCATGGACTACAAAGCTGGCGAAGAGGCTAAATGTGTGTGGGCTAATGAACTGCCAGTATGCAATTGCTGCATCTGGTGAAGTATTCTTGCTTGAAGCTAATCCTCGAGCATCTCGTACTGTCCCATTTGTGTCCAAGGCAATTGGACATCCGCTGGCCAAATACGCTTCACTGGTGATGTCTGGTAGGTCCCTTTATGAATTGGGATTCACAAAGGAGGTGATCCCCCGGCATGTTTCTGTTAAGGAGGCCGTGCTACCATTTGAGAAGTTTCAAGGTTGCGATGTGCTCCTTGGTCCTGAGATGCGTAGCACTGGTGAGGTCATGGGAATTGATTTTGAGTTTTCTCTTGCATTTGCCAAGGCACAGATTTCTGCTGGGCAAATTCTACCTGAGTCTGGCACTGTTTTCCTCAGCCTGAATGACCTTACAAAGCCGCATTTGGCCAATATAGCACGGGCCTTCTGTACTCTTGGTTTTAAAATTGTGGCGACTTCTGGAACAGCACATGTGCTGGAGTTGGAAAAAATCCCTGTGGAACGGGTGTTGAAGATGCATGAGGGGCAGCCCAATGCTGGTGATATGATTGTTAACAAAGAGATCCAATTGATGGTGATAACAAGCTCAGGCGATGAACTTGATCAAAGCGATGGCAGGCAGTTAAGGCGAATGGCCCTTGCTTACAAAGTTCCCATCATAACAACTGTGGCTGGAGCATTAGCAACTGCAGATGCAATAAAGAGCATGAAACATAGAAATTTTAAGATGACTGCTCTTCAGGACTTTTTTGATGTGTCAGAGAAGTCCCAACAGACCTTGCAGCCCGCCTCTTCGTCCCTTTGATCCATCCTAGCATTTTCAAGTGTTGTTTGAGTATTCTTCTCTTTGTTAGGTAGGAGCAGTTTGTGATGTCTCGTAGAAAATTTTGACAAATTAATATTATTGTGGGTTGTTCTCTTTCCTATAATTTTCATATCTATGTAGGAGTCAAAGCGTGTTACGAATTGATTGCTGAGAGCCGTTGTATTTTGATTTGTGTGATATTGTCAAGTTAAGTTCAGAAGCTTTTATGTTCCATCATCAAATTCATTGCTTCTAGTCTTCAGAGCATATGGTATGTCTCTTTTGCTGGTTTCTATAATGGTTGACCTATGGAGAGTAAGTTGAGGATGTTGGACCACGTCTGCGGAAACTTTATGTATTTATTCTTTATCTGCAGCTAGTTCTGCAACCAAAATAATTCAACTTGTGGAAGGATGAAGATTAATAAAAAGCTATAGATTGTAGTTGTTCCAGTAGACTGATCTTCATGCATGTCTTTCTTATTAAGGTAGATGCAGCTATGGCTTTCTTTCTTTCTGATGCAAGTAGGGGTTCAACTTTGGCAAATACACTGATATCTGGTTGCATGTAACTACGGTTCTTGTTGACTTCAAAGAATTCTTCATGAATTACTTGTATTCTTGAAGATTTTGCATTATTGGTGCAATTTACTGCAAGTTGATTCAGTACCCAGCTTATGATGTCTATGAAATTGTATTCAGTTTGGGAACATATGGAGCTGATTTCTAGGAACTCATTATCAATGCTTGCTTATGATTTAAGCCCTTATAATTCTCTTCTAATTGGTTTGATGAACTTGAAGGCCTGACCTGATTCTCACTACATATTGTTCCATGTTTTTGACAATCCTCAAGCCCTTCTAATGACGGCAGGATTACAGCTTGATCAACACACGCCATTGATATTTTCTCAAAAGTTTGTGGGCATCTCTCAAGCAAGGTATTAGCTTGTCATTTCCAATATTATCACTCTGGATTTTCTTATTTAATAAATTCTATATTCAAATTGTCTTATTTTACCCAATGACTAAAACTTCTATATATTTGTGACTTACTTAAAATCCATATCAATTGTTAGCGAAATTTTTTCATAGGTTGGAATGAATATTTATCTGTTTGATTTACTAGTTTAATCCAACAAATTCTCTCCTATTTTTGTGTTCTTTTCACAACTGATACCTTAGTTTTTTTTGTTTATTTGATAGATTCATTGGTCATGTTCTTCTTGGTGGTCGCAATGTAAAGTCTGCTTGCTTCTAAAATGCATTTTATGTTAATTAAGAATGGTTTACTAAAAACACATTAAATAACATTCGGATATTTGGTAAAAAGACATCTAAGAAACAACCTGAATACCTTTTAGGAAAACATGAATCACTGTCTGTGTGTTTTATGCAAGTGAAAAACTGTGCTACCCTTCTTTACATAGTTAATCATATACAAATTCCTAATTGGTCTGAGGATAATACTATGATTTGCCACTTTGAGGCCAAACCAGAGCCATCCACTCAGTTGGTAATAATGCTATAAATCTTTAAATTCCTGTTAAGGGATGTCCGAAATGCACCACTTCCTGTACCTGTTCAGGCTCGTAGGAAACTTTCTTTTTTGAGAACATCCTAGGAGACATTTTCAAATGTCTTTTTGTTTCTTTCCGACCAAGAGACCGGAAACAATTGCATTGCTTGCATACGCCCAAATGTAAAATTCATAACACGTTGAATCCTGATGTTTCTTAGGAGTGGCCCGAATCCACCCTAGTTCATTCGAGGGGTGGCGCAAGACTCAAGTAGCTAGATTTATATTCTCGCTCCGTCGAACTTTCTTAGAAAATGGGTATAACAATTTTAGTTCATGGTAAAAAAAGTTTGCCCCTGATCTTAATCTTATGATTTCTTTCTCATCTCTTGTCATATCTGTTGAAAACACATACTCTAATGTTTTATCCAAGGTGTAGGGCTGCTGGTAGTTGACTGAGCGCATCATTGTCATTTGTTGTTGAACTCATCATAATTTTTACTAAGACAGCCTTTAAACGATAAGGCACTCTGTATACTTATTTTTTCATGATATTTTATTTTGAGACTAGAAGCATTATTCTAATATTATGTGTCCATAATTTGCTACATCCGTGATTCTTTCTATTATAATTCTAGTTCTTCAATGTCAATACGACTGTAATTGTATTAATTTGTTGTTCAAATTAAAGTATTTTTTAGGGTGTCTTCTGTTGTCTTGTTTCAGGTAGAATTCCTTATCCTCCGTAAATATTCATATATTCTCTTAGTTACATAGTATTCTTTCTCAATAAAATATAGAAAAAAAAAAGGACATAGTATTCTTTCTCAATAAAATATAGAAAAAAAAAAGGTCATCTTGGCAACTCTCTTTCATATGTTTATTTTAAACTTTTCTGAAGTATAAGACATTTGAAACTCTTAGATATTTTTGCGAGGAAGATTGGATTGCTTGTTTCAATGGTGAATTAAACAAATAAAGTATTGAAAGAAAAGTATAATATGTTCAAAACTCAGCTTGGAATATATCATATTTAATAGAACAAAAAGGAAGTATGCATAAAAAGCTTTGAAAGGGGAACAGGACATACACTGATTACCAGCTAAAAACAATTTCTCCCCATTGAATGGTTTCAACCCATTTCGACATCAGGAGTATGGTTGTTGGATGTTTGAGTTGTGGATGCACCATCATGATCTTGATCGGCTGGTGTGAAATTCTGAATTGTTGGATTGTTGTTTTCTTCTTCTTGAGGGTCCATTAACCGTGTCACATTATAACCTTGAGGAAATGCCCATTGAACCCTGTGTTCAAGTAATTTGAGTTTGGATAGAAGCTTTAGAGCAAATCTTGCTCTTTCTTCGTGGACTTCGATTGGGCTCTCGTTCACGTCCTTTAATATTGCAGTTGGGAGTTGAGAAAGAAAGAAAAGCAACATATCAATAAACAACTGCTCCATATGATGATAAAGCTGTTCAATTGATGCGTACTCCCTTTCAAGAATTAAGATGAAAGCTGTGATTATGCCCATTTCTCTTGCTGCGAGTCCCTTGGGGAACACTAGACACTCATTTTTGATGGATGAAATTGCTTCAGGCACGGAGCAGGTAGCACGATTAGGATCTATGTTGCTCAGATGAACACCCTTGTACGCCCAAAGAACTTTTGCGAACTGACGCTTCCTGTGATCTTCAGAGTTCCCAACATTTATTTTCTTATCAATGTAGTAAATTATGTCGTAGGCTTCATCCAAGACTTGTATTAAAGTTTGTGAGAGTGTGGAGGAAATTCTTGCGAGGATGACCACTGACAAACATGATAATCTATACCCTTCTGAAAAGGATGTGATGCCAATTTGCTGGACTATATCTACAAGAGTTTGTGGACGATGAGAGCGAGGCTCACTAAGCAACTGGGCTAAATGGGTTGGGGGGCTTTTGTTACTTGCATTCATCCATTTTTTCATGTCCTCTACACAAATCCACATTATTCTCTCTGGGAACTTATCTATGACACTCGAAACATGATCTTTCAACTCTTCTTTCCATGGTAAAGTAATTTGTGATATATCGGGATTGGGAATCAAGCATTTTGGACAACACATGGAGAGTAACGAAAATGTCGTAACCAATAGAATGAGGCCCACAAAAACTGGAATAAGTCCTAGAATTGTAAGAGCTAAACAATTTATGATTGTCACTGCTATTTTGACAACAAAACGAGACAGTATTATTATTGAAACAGCCCTCAATAGCTGTCTCTTCTTGACAAGGAACTTTAGGGCGAACTTCTCAATCTCAACAATATGGGATGAAGTGTTTTGTAAGTAGCCTTGAGTGTGGCGGGAGACCATTGTGATGCTTCGAAAGATAGTGCCCAGGCTTCCTACCACAACTGTGATAATTTGGGTTACGACTATGAATGATATTGACCATCCATAATCGGAAGCATCAGTACAAAACTTGGATTTATGAGGAAGAGTTTGAAATGCTGCATGTGATAAAACAGTTAAGCATACAATGGAAATCATTGCCACAATCAGACCAGTATGTCCACAAAGTAGGTATTGAGGATTGCTGATGCAACTACTCATGTACCATAGTTTCACTTGGTGCAGAAAACTTTTTGCTCGACCCTTTCTGAAGAGGTTTCTGTTGGTGGCTGCAATTACTGTTTTTCCACGGTTTATTTCTGAATTGAAAAACCACAACATAGACAACAATATTATCATGCAACACAAGATTATGATGTGCCCGGGAAAGAACGAGAAGATTACTCCAGTATACATTTGAATGCATACGTTGACGACAATGGTGATAACCAAGAGACTTAAAGCTATTAGGTTTGTAATGCTTTCAGCTTCTTGATTAATTCCGAAGGACGGTATAAGGAAACCAATGCAAACGCATACCATAGTAGTGCTAGAAAGCTTTGATAGCTGGTCTCTACCACCAGGCATGTAAGTAGTGAGGTCTACTGGGAGTTTTGAAGCAGTTGCAAGGAGTGTTAATGTGACAGAATTAATTGAAAATAACTTGCAAGGTAAGTATCGAGTCCTTCTACGAAAACCGGAAATCATATCATAAAGCATAAATAAAAGACATACCAATGTTGCACCTGTAATATACAAGCCAACGTAAGGAACTGGCGAAGTGTACCTATCATTTTCTAAGGGACATGAAGGCTTGGCCATTCTTTGTTTGGATATCCCCCACAAATTGATGGGACGTGTATGTGATTTTATATGCTGTTTGATTTACAAAAGTAGATATCCATGCTTCTCCTAATTGAAAAGATAACATGACAAGCATTGGACGTTTTGTAACCCTGAAGCAATGGAAAAGAAATTATAATTAAATGGAGCAGTGCTAAATTCTTTGCTTCATTGTCTTATTAACATCAGTTGTTAAAGCTTATTAAAGCTTTTACTTTTTCGTTTTCTTTTTTTTTTTTTTTTTTGGCTGCAGACATTAATGAGATGCATTAAAGTAACAAAGGAGCGATATAAAATTGTTAAGATGACTCAATTGATGCTTATAATCTTATTTTAATTTTGCAAAAGATGCTAGCTATGTAGCAGGTAATCTTTTATTACTCTAATATGTATTCCTTGAGTGTCCTGTTATTTTATTGAATACCTTATGCAGTTTGCTTTATTCTCTAATTTTTTTTTGATAGGAAAGAAACCAAATTTGCACGTGGTTTGAACCCATGACCTCTCACTTTCAAATCCCATACGGGCCACCCAATTGGTTCTTTATATATTCTCTAATTTTTACTTGGTGGCTTTAGGTGTAACAAGCTTGAGTTTGTATTGATATCTTAATTTCTCATTTAAAAAAGCATAACAAAGGATATGAAGATTATAGGGTGACATACTTTTGCTACATACTTTCGCTACGTAATTGTCATACCAAACCATTGGGCCACCCAATTGGTTCTTTATATATTCTCTAATTTTTACTTGGTGGCTTTTGGTGTAACAAGCTAGAGTTTGTATTGATATCTCAATTTCTCATTTAAAAAGCATAATAAAGGATATGAAGATTATAGGGTGACATACTTTCGCTATATACTTTCGCTACATAATATTGATGTTTGCGTCGAAATGTGTGTACACAAATATCAAAGTATACCCCAAACACTAGTGCACTACTACAACCGTGTAGCAAATGTATGCAGCAACACTATGTAATCACAATCCTAAAGCCTAAAGGATATGTCTTTCCAAAAGCGAAAAATTAGTAACCAAAGCACTCGAAAACACTAATATGTCAAAACCTAATCAAAAGAGTTCATTTAGCGAAGGAGAAGCAATGGATTAAGGATTAACTAATCAATAAATGGCATGGACAGTATAAATCAAAGCTCTCCATAAGATCCGATCTGAGAAATAAAATCGAAAACACAAGCACAATAAACTAGTATAATACATCCAAAACAAGTTGTGTGGTGTGCAACTGTGTGTGTATGTTGGTGCTGTACTGTGAGATTGCCTGAATTAGATTAAAACTGTGATTACTGCAAGTATTATTACAATATGATGTGTTTTTGATTCTTGCACTGTCAACTAATGGTTTATTCATAAGGGAGGAGATATTATATGAGGAGCAAATACCCAATTTTATATAAATAGTAATAGTTAAACAAGTGAATGATATCTTCTGTGTTTTATATTACCTTGAAATATCATGCATTTTCCTCTTATAAAAAAATATCATGCATTTCCCATAATTCACTTTCAGATAAAGGTGGACGGGAGACTGAAAGACTGAGAAATCTAGAGGAAGATTCGGTGTACGGATGGTTGAGGGTCATATTAGATACTCACTATCAATAATCGCAAGCTAATATCAATTCCATCTTTTTGGTTATTCATCTTTTGGTGTTATTGCTGATGAGAAAGCTTTCTATCAAATTATCAAGCCTTGACTTTGAGAATCTTGTGAGTGCCTTCTATACCTACATAATTCATAGGATTGACGTTTCTTCAATTTTATTTCAGTATTCGAGCTTATTTGAAATAATTTGCTTTTTGTAGCTATATGACCACTTAACCCCACTAGGTAGCGAGACAATTTTTTACAATATCCATCACAATTTCTTATTAAGACGTCGTTGTCGCTCATTTTCCTAAGGAGGGCGTATGTCAAAGTTTAACCAATTTCTTAAACTTCATAAATGTCTGTGTTGATAATTTTTGAAATTAAAAAATAAAAAACAGTAAGCTAAACAAAAACAGAGACGATGTTCTCTTTATTTTCATATATCAAATGTTCACAGTGAGTAAATATTTATAATGCTTACCCATAACTGAATTACAAATAGAAAACTTGGTCAACTGCATAACACATCCACTAAGTGTAACTACCCCATCTTTCTACTCACAACACGACACATGTCCCAAACTCATTCAAACTCATTCTAACTAAACTACCTACTACACCACTAATTGACACACATGACTCATGCAACAATAACAAAACTGAACTTACAACTCAAATAAATAAAGTGACACTAAGCTTTAATAAATTTGAATCATATATTCTAATAGTCTGAAAGCAAAGTTCAACAAATTATTATCTGTTCTCTTGCTTGTAAAATGAGAAAGGAAATATTGTTTCTCATTCTGTCATATTCAACTGAATAAAAGTTGATTCAGTTTCTCTCATTAAATTTGAGAACATTTAGCTATCAGCAAATTCTTTAGGAGAGAAAATTAGTTTTCTAGGTGCAATTAGATGGTTAATATTCTGACTGCTTGAATATTGACAAAAAGGCGGAATATTGCAATTAGAGAATTAGTTTTCCATGTCAATTCTTTTATCTTTGCAATGAATGAAAAGATAATGTTCCCTATCTTGTGATGTAAAGAAAATTTTGTTTTATTTTGAGAGATGCAGTTTCTTTCAATTCATCAGTTTCTGATTGTCATGTTGGGCTGAGCAATTTTTACTTTTTTAAAATTTAATTTAATGTCTCTAATTTCTCATTGAAGCCTCTGGTGATTGAATGAAGAGCAAAAACACATAAGAGAAATGGCCAAAGACAAAATCAGATTGCAAATGAAGGTTAGGCATCCATATGCTATATATTGATCATGGTAGTTCATGTACGAGTTCTTATTCTTCTACTCTGGCTATGATCTGTTCGTACTCTTAACTGATATTAAGCGCATAGCTGAAACTTTGTCTAGAAATTATTTGAAACCTGAATTTGGGTAAGTTATCAATGTTGACGTAAGCTTGCGTGTAACATCTCTGAGTTCAGATAGTTCTTAGCATTATGATGACGTATCTTTTGCTTTTATTGGCTTGAATACGTAATCATGTTCCATGTCCCTTTTTTGGTTTGTAAAAATCGGAGAAATGCTTTCATATTATGACTTTATCCAGTAAACTTCTACTTTCAGGTTGCTAATTAATCCTTATAATTTCCATTGTGCGGAATTGAGAGCTAGATTATATATTACTGTTAAAATGCTCTTGTTTGACTTGTACATACAGTACATTTACTTAACAACTATGCAATGTTGAATGGTGCATAAAAAGCTAAAAAAGAAAGAAAGAAAGAAAAAAATGAAGATATGCACATTAACTAATTGAAAAAACTTCTTCCTGCTGATTGGATTATGTAATTTGAAATGTTCACACACTTGAACCCATTTCGACATCAGGAGTAGCTGCATTGGGTACTTGACTAGTAGAGGCATCGCCATCTTGATCTACTGGGGTAGAGTCATCACTTTCTTGATCCTCCGATGTGAAGCTTAGAATTTCAGTATCTTGATCAACAAACAGCTGCTTCAAATGATTATAAAGCTCTTCGATTGATGTGTACTCTCATTCACGGATTAAGATGAAAGATGTGATGATGTCCATTTCTCTTGCCGCGACTCCCTTGGGGAGTAACAGGCACTCACTCTTGATAGATGAAATTGCTTCACTCACAGACCAGTTTGAATGAGTGGAATCTATCTTGCTCAGATGAACACCTCTGTACACCCACACAACTTTTGCTAACTGCCGCTTCCTTTGATCTTCATAGTTCCCAACATTTAGCTTCTTGTCAATATAGTAAATTGTCTCCAAGGCTTCATCCAAGGCTTGTATTAAAGTTTTTGAGAGAGTGGAGGATGTGGAAAGAGAGGAAATTCTTGCGAGGATGACCACAGGCAAACACGATAATCTATATACCCTTCTGAAGATCTGATACCAATTTTCATGTCCTCTAAACAAATCCATATTATCCTCTCTGGGAGACTCAAAACATAATCTTTCAACTCGTCTTTCCACGGTTTAATAATTTTTGATATATCAGGATTGCTAATCAAGCATTTCGGACAACAGAAAGAGAGAAAAAACAATGTTATAACCAAAGGAATGAGGCCCACTAAAACTGGAATAAATCCTAGAATCAAACTAGCAAGAGTTTTTATAATGATCAACACCAATTTAGCTACGAAACGAGACAACATTATTATTGAAACAACCTTGAAAACCTCTCTTTTCTTGGCAAGAAACTTTAAGGCAAACTTCTCAATCTCAATAATATGGTCTGAAGTGTTATGTAACTGCAAGTTACCTAGAGAATCACATGAGACAATTGTGAGGCATGCGTAGTCGGAAACATCATTACAAAACTCCAATTCATGAAGAATGAGAGTTTGAAATGCGGCATGCGATAGAACAATTAAGCATACCATGCAAATCATGGACACAAATAGACCAGTAACTTCACTTGGTAAATATTGAGGATTGCTGATGCTACCACACGTACCATAGTTTCACTTGGTGCAGAAAACTCTTTCTGAAGTGGTTTCTGTCGATGTCTACAATAACTGTTTTTCCAGTGTACATTTGAATGCGCACGTTGGCGACAATGGTAATAACCAAGAGACTTAAAGCTATTACATTTGTAATGCTTTCAGCCTCTCGATTAATTCCGATGGAAGGTACAAGGACACCGATGCAAACGCATACCATATCAGTGCTAGAAAGCTTTGATAGCTGGTCTCTAGCACCGAGCATGTAAGTAGTAAGGTCTACTGGGAGTTTTGAAGAAGTTGCAAGAAGAGTTAATGTGACTGAATTAATTGAAAATAACTTGCAAGGTAAGTATTGCGTTCTTCTACGGAAACTGGAAATCATATCATAAAGCATAAATAAAAGACATACCAATGTTGCACCTGCGACATACAAGCCAACATAAGGAACTGGTGAAGTGCACCTATCGCTCTCTAAGGGACATAAAGGCTTGGCCATTCTTTGTTCGGATATCCCCTGCAAACTGATTGGACTTGTATGAGACTATATAAACTGTTTAATTGACAAAAGTAGATATTCTTGCTTATCCCATTTGGAAAGATAAGAAAGTGTATACAATGCATAATATGAGATACATTAAAGTAGCAAAAGGACCAAGATAAATTGTTAAGATAACTCAATCTGTGCTAATAATCCTATACTAATTATGCAAAAGATGCTAGCTAGTAATCCCTTTGATCTAATATTTATTCCTCTGATTGTCCTGTTAATTTATTGGATTCTTGATGTAGTTTACTTTGTTCTATTGTATTTCTTTGGTTAATTTGAGTGTTAGCGGCCTAGAGATTGTGCGCCTCATTGATGTTCTCATATAAAAAAGCATTATAAAGGATGTATTGATCGAAAAACGAATCTGATTATACCGGCGAAAACTTTATCCATAAATTATTTGAAGCAAGAATTTGGGTGATTCAATCATCAATATTAATGGAAGCTTGCCTAACACTTCAGGTTCAACTAATTAGAATTGTGATGAGCTTTCTGGTGCTTTTATTGGTTTTGACACTCAAAATTATATTCCATATTTTTCATTCTTAGTTGTGTTGATTGGGGAAAAGCTTTCAAATTGTGCCTTCAACTTTTTTAGTTCAAATTGTTTCCTATGGCGCTAATTACAATTGAAATGAATTGTCTGTGCCCTGCAAAATAGAACTTTTTGATGTCTATGCTTGTAAAGTGAATGATCCATGCATTATATTTCTTTTCCTGTCTCATTACTTTATTTATTGCATTTGCAAGTTTTTCTTGAAAAACATTCTGACTTTATAGCATTTATATTACAAATTCTGGAACACAAATATATCATCTGTGGCAGACTGGAGTCGCCACAAAAATTCTTCCTTCTCAGAGGCCATTTCAAGAGTGGTAAGGTACTAAAAGAAAAAAGCAAAATATATTTATGACACAACTTAGAATACATAACAGTTGACTTAGAAAGCATTAACTGTTCATAAAAGAGCGAAAAAGGAAAAAAAGAAGTTAAATATAGCTTAGAACTAACTAGAGAGAAATTCAATTTCATGAACCATATGCATAGAATCAACTAGGAAGACATTTAAATCCTTGAATCATATGTATAAAACCAACCAAAAAGAAATCATCTCTGCTGATTACATATGGTAATTCAAAATGTTCACACATTTGAACCCAAATTAACATCTAAGTGTGCCCGTGTGGGTACTTGAATTGTGGAGGTACATATTTCCCGCTTGAATTGTGGAGGTTGTGACATGACAACCTTCATAACCATTGAACTTTGTCCTCTAATAATTTGAGTTTGCAAAGAAGCTTGAGAACAAACCTTGCTCTTTCTTCATGAACCTCAATTGGGCTCTCGGGAGCTTCCTTAAGTATGACGATTGGAAGTTGAGGAAGAAAGAAAAACAATATATCGACTAATAACTGCTCCAAATACTCATAAAGCTCCTCAATTGATGCATAATCTTGACCGTGGATAAAATGTTGCATGATTTCCATTTCTCGTTTAGCTAATCCGTTAGGGAATGCTTTGTGTTCATTTTCTATAGATGATAAGGCTTCATCCACCGACATGTACTTGAATCATTTTTGCACAGATGAACATTCTCGTGTACCAACAAAAGACAGCGGATATGCTTATTACTGCTTACTGTGCTAGTATGAGTTATGAGAGTATGATTGATATTGACCATCCATAATCAGAAATGCCGTCGCATATTTCAAACTTATGGATGAGCAATCGCAACGCTAGAGCAGGAAGGCCTTGCCATTCTATCTAGATCTCTCGTTTCTTTGGATGTCTTTAGCAGAATGAGAGGAAGTTCCAGGCGAGAACTTATATGCATTTTTATATAAATGCTTAATTAGTGTATGTTCTTCCATCTTCATCGAATTTTCTAAGAAATGCATGAAGCAATGGTTGTCTAACTTTTTCTCATTGATAAATCTTCTCCTTTGGTTTTCAACCTTTCATGTTGAAGGATTTACTTATATTTTATTAGCTTAAAATCAATTTCAGGAGCTTTAGAATAACACATTGCGATGCAACCTTAGTACTTAATTAAACTAGATTTATTTTAATAATTTGAGACTAATTAGCCAAGAGATGCCAGCTAATAATCATTTATTATGAAGTCGTTGCTGACTTGCAAAACAGAAAATACTAATGGTATTTTAAAATGCGATCAAGCATGAGTAGAGATGAGTAAATATTCTCAAATCAATGGTTAAAGCTTCTTAGAAAATTATCTTCTTTATTTGTTTAACTCAAAATCAAATTAAAAGAGAACTCAATTTGTGCTAATCATCTTATTCTAATTTAGCAAATGATACTAGCTAGTAATCCTTGTCTAGTGTAATCTTTGTTTTGTCCGTCAATTCTTTTATCCATGTGACAAATGAAAGAAAACCTTCTATGTTATTTGACGAAAAGAAAGAATTGGTTTTATTTTGAGAAAGGTCAAAGCCTGAATATTTCTTTCTATTAAATTTTTTTCTTGGTTGTCATGTTGCGCTCAACAATTTATTTATTTGTTATATTTCTCCTGTTTCTCTTTGAAGCCTCTGTTGACTGAATCAAGATTCAAGTGCAAGAACATGTAAAAGAAACAGCCATAGTCAAAAACCCAGATTGCGAAGGAAGGTAAAGCATCTGCTATTGATCATATTAGTAGTTTGCGTTATCTCAGGTTCAGTTACTTAGCATGTGGTGACCTTTTCTTGTGCTTTTGTTGGCTTTGGTCCTTAAATCACATTCCATTTTTTTGAGTTTTTGATTCTTCATGTATGTTGATTGGAGAAGGGCTTTTTAAATTATGCCTTCAGCCAGTAACTATTTTAGTTTCGAATTGTTATCTGTGGATCTGATTACAATTTAAGCAATGCATTTTACTTTGAGGAGTGCTAGGGTGACTCACTACGGACATGCTATGAGAACGCACCTCTTTATTTTATTTTATTTTTTATTTTTTTAACAATTTTGTAGTCGTAGTGAGTGCCCGTAGTGGGTAACCTTAGCATTATCCTCAAACACAAAATTGTAAAAAAAGTAAAAAAAAAAAAATGGTGCGTGCTCTTAGTGAGTGGCAACAGTGGGTCACTTTAGCATTTCTCTTTTATTTTATCTGCTGTCTCAAAATATTTTTTCACAGTGGTTTTGCAACTTCTGTGGTAGGCTGGAGTCACTTCAAAATGTCTCCTTTTATACATATAAATCATTTTTGTCTTCATAATCTTGAACTTTGAGAAGGGCGGCCTATTACTATTTTTTTTTTGCGATGTTAGGAAACTAGACAAATATATTTTCAATCAAAATTGAAACTATAACTTAGCAAGCTGAACTAGAGAACTGTATATACATAAGAAGACCAAAAAAAAAAAAGAAAAAAAAAAACCACATGAAACATTCACACAGACCCGGCTAAAAGAATTATTCCCCCCCTTCTTGTAATTCTAAGTGTTCACACATTTGAACTCACTCTACTTGTAGAGGCTCCAATACCATCTTGATCAAGTGGTATGAGATTTTGATCTTCAGTGTTTCTTGCTTGATCATTGCCTTCTTCATCTTCAGGGTCCATTAGTCTTGTGACATGACAACCTTCGGGAAATACCCATTGAACCTTGTCTTCTAATAATTTGAGTTTGCAAAGAAGCTTGAGAACATATCTTGCTCTTTCTTCAAAGACTTCAATTGGGCTCTCATTCATGTCCTTAAATATGACAATTGGAAGTTGAGGAAGAAAGAAGAGCAGCATATCAACAAATAGCTGCTCCAAATCTTTATGAAGCTCCTCGATGGATGCATACTTTCGACTATGAACGAAATCCCTTATGATCTCCATTTCTCTTTTCGCTAACCCGTCCGGGAATGCTTCCATCTCATTTGTAATAGATGACAATACTTCATTCAAGGACATGTCCAAATGAGCAGTGCTGGAATCATTTTTGCTCAGATGAACATTCTTTAGTGCCAACAGAACTTTTGCAAATCGCCGCTTCATTCCATCTTGAAAATTCCCAACATTTACTTTCTCATCAACATAATAAACAATTCCGAAAGCTTCATCCAAGGCTCGCATTATAGGTTCTGCAAGAGCAAAGGGTATGGAAAGAGCGATGGTTTTTACAAGGATGACTATTGATAGACATGAAAGTTTATAATATCCTTTGGTGACACCAATTTGCTGCAACTTATTTAAAAGAGCTTGCGGTGGATTAGCATGAGGTCTCGATAATAATTGGACTAAATTGTTTGCGGAGCTTGTGTTACTTAGTTCTGTCCATTTCTTCATGTCCTCTACACAGGTCCTCATTATCCATTTTGGAAAGTGTTCTATGGAACTGAAAACCTCTTTCATCTCTATTTTCCATTTTTCTAACACAACAGCGGTGCTGCTGCTAGTTGAGCTTGCAGGACAGTAGGCATGAAAAATACTCATTACTTTTCTATAAATAAAGCGAACCCCTAGAAGTGGTCCTCCAAGAGCACTATAAATCAAACCAGTTACAACAAAAACCACCCATTTAAGTAGGAGATAGAAGGAAAGTAGCATTGTGACCTTTCGCAGCTCTCTATTTTTGGCAAGAGATAGAAAGGAAAATAACTCAACCTCGAAATACATATCAATAACCCCAAGTTCAGCATTATCAGAGGGAAGTGGTGGATCAGATACCATGACGATGAATCGAAAGGCAGTCGATAAGCTCATTACAACAACTGTGATGATTTGAGTTACGAGAATGATTGATATTGACCGTCCATAGTCAGAAATACCTTCACATATTTCAAACTTATGAATGAGCAATCGCAATGCCGCTTGTGACAAAACTGTTAAACATAGGAAGCAAATCATCAACACACTACGACCATAATCTCCTCCTCTTATTAAATATTGAGGGTTGCTGATGCAACTACTCATATACCATAGTTTTACTTGATGTAGCAAACTCGGTGCATTTCTCTTTTGGAAGGCATTTCTCATGGTCTCATTAATGAGGGTCTTTCCCATGTTCAAAAAAACAGCATAAGGCCAGAGCATAATCAACAACATCATCATACAACATAGAATTATGATATGCTCTACAATAAACAAGAAGATAACTCCGGTTGAAATCTGTATGCATATGTTGACGGCTATAGTAACAACGAAGAGACTTAGAGCGATCATGTTTGAAATGCTCTCGGTCTCTCCATTGATTGCAAGTGAAGGAATGAGAAAACAAATGCTTACACATACCAACGTTGTACCGGTAAGCTTTGATAATTGGTCGCTGGCACTTGGCATGTACGTAGTGAGATCTACTGGAAGTTTTGAAGCAATTGCAAGGAGAGTTAATGTGGCAGAGTTCAACGAAAACCACTTGCAAGGTATGTATCTAGTTTTGTGTCGAACACTAGAAATTATATCACAAAGCATGAGAAGAAAGCACACCGCTGTGGCACCCGCAATATACAAGCCGATCAAAGGAACTGGAGAAGAAGAACTACCATTCCCGCTAGAGCAGGAAGGCCTTGCCATTCTATCTGGATCTTTCTTTTCTTTGGATGTCTTTAGCAGAATGAGAGGGGGTTCCAGGCGGGAACTTATATGCATTTTTATACGAATGCTTAATTAGTATATGTTTGTCCATCTTCACCGAATTTTCTAAGAAATGTATTAAGCACTGGCTGTCTAACTTTCTCTCATTGACAAGTCTTCTCCTTTGGTTTTCAACCTTACATGTTGAAGGATTTACTTATATTTTATTTGCTGAAAATCAATGGCAGGAGCTTTAGAATAACTTATTGTGATGCAACCATAGTAGAACATAATTAAACAAGATTTATTTTAATAATTTGAGACTAACTAGCCAAGAGATGCCGGCTAATAATCATTTATTATGAAGTCGTTGTTGACTTACAAAACAGAAAATACTAATGGTTTTTAAAATGTGATCAAGCATAAGTAGAGATGAGAAAATATGCTGACATCAATTACTAAAGCTTCTTAGAGATTTTACTTCGTTATTTCGTTAACTCAAATCAAATTGAAAGAGAACTCAATTTGTGTTAATCATTTTATTCTAATTGTGCCATTGATGTTTGCTAGCTAGATAGTAATACTTTTTTAGTGTAATCTTTGTTTTGTCTGTCAATTCTTTTCTCTGTGACAAATGAAAGAAAACCTTCTATGTTCTTTGACGACAAGAAAGCTTGGTTTTATTTTGAGAATAGGTCAAGGGCAAAATATTTCCTTCAATTCATTATTTTTTCCTTGTTTGCCATGTTGGCTCAGCCATGAATTTATTTATTTTTCTTGTAATATTTCTCCAGTTTCTCTTTGAAGTTTCTGTCGACTGAATCAAGTGCAAGAACACGTAAAAGAAAGGGCCAAAGTCAAAAAGCTATGCCAAATTCCGAAGGTTAGGCATCTGCTATTAATCATATTTCTTGTTTGCGTTATCTCTGGCTGTTCATGTTTGAGTTCTTATTCTTCTAATTTGTCATTCTGTTCATAATAATCAACCAATATTTTAGAGGCCGGCTATGTGCACCCCGGTCAACACTCAGGGCACCCCATTTTTTTCAATTGTATGTGTAATGACTGATGTGCCCTCCAACCTAAATCTACAACAAAAACCCAAAAAATCAGAATTACCAAGGCACCCCACCCCATTTTTGAGCTTGGTTACTCCCGTTCAATCCCTATACCTCGGTTCCGTCGACGATCGGTCACGACGTTATTGGCTGAAAGAGTTTATACAAGGTCGGTATCCTCATCCATTGTTCAGTTTTTGAGTGTTTGAATCTTGCGTTTGGTGTGTTTTGGTGTTGACAATGGTGGTGTTTGATGATTCTCGTTTACTTAGGGTTTGGAGCAAATCGTTTGGTGTTTTAGTGTACAATGGATGAACAAAACTCAAGTGACGATGAATCGAGGCAGTTGGAGGTGAGTTTTAAAGTTTTTTTAGGTCTAGGGTTTCTCAATATGCAAATGTACCACGTACACGATTGTTTCGGCCATACAGGATCGAGATATCTGTATATATATCGGTGACACACAACCGATACTTAAACGTAATTCTCGGTAGTAGATAACCGAACATTTTTGTAATGGGTTACTAGTGGACTCGGTGGTCATGTGCCGAGATATATTGAATGGTCTCGGTTGTGACATACCGAAACTATTCTTTACGTGTCGACCCTGTACTACCGAGAATTGCGTTTTTAAGGATTTTCTAACTTTTAACACCGAGTACTTATGATATTTGAATTATTCTTGCAGGAAGTAGCATCGACAAGTGCATTTCAAGATATCTCTTATCTTTTCAAACGGGATGCACCATTTGAAACTAGAAAAGAGGCACTCAAATGGGTTCAAGAGACAGGACGTGCTAGAAAGTTTGTCCTGGTTATAAAGAAGTCGATGCGGAGGAATGACCGTAGGGAAGGGTCACAATTGCGTGTGAGAGATCCGAACATATAGGGGTATTTTCCTAAAGAGTTGGAATTGCTAAAGCTGAACTAATTGAGAAGATGCCACGTAAGTTGACAAACGAGAGGAAGAGGACAACATAAGACCAAACAGGTACGAAAAATGTCGTTGCCCTTTTCTTATTCAACTCAAGGAACACCCAGACTCATATTGGTATGTAAGTGTGGTATGTGGCATGCACAACCACAACTCGCGAATTTCTTGGAAGGGCACTCATATCTTTGGAAGATTGACTCGGGATGAGGCAAACTATTTTGGATCGGATGAGTAAGGCTAATGTTAGGCCACGACGGATCTTAAACACTTTGAGGCAAAGGGATAAGAACAATGCTTCAACATTGCGGACAATATACAATGCACGACAAAGGAATCGAATTAAAGAAGCTGGTGGGAGAACTCAAATGCAACAACTCTTACATTTATAGGAAGACAATATGTATCTGTCATGGCATAGGAAGGACCCCGAATCGAATGTAGTTACAGACTTGTTTTGGTCCCATCCTGACTCCATAAACTTATTGAGGTCTTTTCCATACGTTCTTCTAATGGATTGCACATATAAGACCAATAGGTACCGATTACCGTTGTTGGAGATTGTTGGGGTCACTTCGACAGACATTACATTCTCGGTTGGGTTTTGTTTTTTATCTTCAGAGACTATGTCCGACTACACATGGGCATTGAACATTTTGAGAGGTTTACTAGACAGGTGGCCTACACCTAGTGTTTTTGTCACTGATAGAGAATTGGGCCTAATTAATGCAATTGAAGAAGTTTTTCCACAATGTTCCCACCAGCTTTGTACATGGCATATCAACAAAATGGTGTTGACCAACACCAAAAAGATGTTCGCACGAAATGATGACTTTCAACTCTTCAATAAGAGGTGGACGAATTTGATGTATGCTACGACCGAAGCATCATTCGAGCTTATGTTGGCTACGTTACATGTTGAGTATGCAGATATGAAAGGTCTGCTTAATTATTTGGAGGATACTTGGTTGCGGGATTACAAGAATAGATTTGTACGTGCATGGACAAATCCACTTTTTCATCTTGGAGAAACCACAACGCAAAGGGTTGAGTCTGCACATTCCACTCTCAAACAGCATCTCGGCACATGTACTGCAAACTTTGAGGCGTTGTGGAGTGTAATTCATGGAATGTTAGACATACAACATAACAGGATCAAATCGTCGTTTGAGGTTAGTTTGAATGTTGTGAAACATGGATATATGGATGGATTGTATCGCCGTTTGCGAGGTTATGTATCCCTGAAAGCGCTTAAGTTGATTCGTAACGAGGTTGAACGTGGGGTGAATGTTGGGACAAGACCGAGCTTATGTGGTTGTGACCTACGTACCACTTGTGGGCTTCCGTGTGCACACGAGCTTAATGTACATATTTTAGCTGGTTCACCTATACCACTTGAAGACATACATGTGTATTGGAAGAAGTTGAGTATGGTACCCGATGCATTAGTGAATCGAACTGCCTATAACTTGAATGACGAGCTTCAAAGAGTTGTGTCTAAGTTTGAAACATTCGTTGATGAGGATTCGCGTGTTAGGACTATTCAACAATTAAGAGAGATTAGTTGTCCTTCCTCGACGTCATGTATTGCACCACAGGCAAAAGTGAAGACAAGGGGGAGACCGTGTCTTGATAGTTTTGGTAATTATGTTATAGGGAGCAAGAAAATGAAAAAAGGGAAGAGAGGGATGAAGAGGAAAGCCGAGGAAGATGATACTTCTACGACGAGAGATCCAAGTGGCTTTGAATATGTACTTATACCTGCTGAGGCAGCCAGTGCGCGAAGGAAAGTAAAACAAGTTAGGAATAAAGTACATCAAACACGCGGCGCATCTATGGGAGTATCTGAGATTGGATTCATTCACACTATACAACCGGATTGGATTCAACATGTTGAGACTACAGTAAATGTGGATAGCGATGGAAATTGTGGCTTTCGTTATGTTGCCGCCGGTCTTGGATTCTCAGATATAGATGGTTGGAAAAGGGTTAGAACAGCTATGGTTAATGAACTACAAGAGAACCAAGAGTTTTGGAAGGATTTGCTTAGAAGTTACTTCGACCAAATTAAGGGAGCTATGCAATTCTTTGAAGGTAAGGATGTCGGGTCTGACAAGTGGATGTCCCTTCCAGACATGGGACTTCTAATTACAACAACATTTAATGTTGTGCTTGTCAACGTGTCATATGGTTGTTGCATGACATTTCTTCCTCTACGTAATGCCCCTCCGCCTATAAAAGATCGGGTAGTTATTGGCGTTACAAATGTCAACGACACTCATTGGGTTAGGGTAAGTTTTTAGCGTTTGTATCAAATTTTGGTTAATATGTCAATGCACGTTACTTATTCTTTCTTTTATATTGCTCCTCCATTTGACAGGTCATATTCAAGCCTAATGCACCGGTTCCCCCTGTATTCTTGGTGTGGAAGACCTTCGCGAATGTTGATGCTCAAGGGTGGGGTTTTGGTATTAACATCCAAGCACAAGTCCCGGTTCAATCTTCTCATGTACACACGCCCTTCGTGGTAGACTTAGCGTCACCTTAAGCAAACTTGAATTGATGTTGTTGAATGAATATTATGTCTTCGAAACTTGGCATGATGCTTTTGTGTACTTTTGTTGATGTATGTAACTTGAATTGATGTTTGTTGAATGGATAAATTCATGATATGCCAAGTTTGTACTCTCAATTAAAAGGATCGGTTACAAACAGTCGAAAACTACCCACAAGTCTCGGACAGACAGAACCGTGACACCCATCGTAATCTCGGACATTAAGGTTCGTGAGCATCCAACAATGGGGTGCCCTAAATACTTCGGTTACATGACATCGAGATCCTTGCTAAATTACGGTGACTAATGACCGAAAAGTAGACCAGAGTAACAGAACATTATAACCGATTTACTGCAAATAATTGCGGTAACATGTGGCCGATTTAATGTGTGTTCCTTGCATGTGAGCATCGGTCAAATGAAACCGAGACCCTTAATTACCAATCGGTATTTCATAGCCGAGACTAATTCATGAATTACGGTATTCCGTAACCGATTTTATCTGCAAAGTTGTGATAATAGGAGGCCGAGTCGTTATGTGTAATAGTTGCGTAATAATTTCGGTGATGAATTACCGAGACCATACATAGGTTTCGGTACCATTTGATCGTAAGTTAGACATTACTTGCGGGTATGCATGACCGATACTATATAAAATTTGGCCAATATGGCAGGGTTCGCATGGAGGCGTCCGAGCTCGATAGACCAATCACGGTCATGCATAACCGATAATTCTCAGTAGTTCTCGTTCCTGCGTGGCCGTGGATTTCTCTGTGGTAACTTATTGCAAACATGGCAGTGACAAAAATAGAACAACAAATAGTAGTAGTAGAACACATCAATTCAAACATGACTAACAAGTCAAATATTATCAATTCAATAGAACAATACCGAAGAAGGTAAACAATACCAAATTAACAAGTTAAACATCATCCATCATCAAATATCAAACAAGTTAAACAATACCAAATGAACAAGACAAACAACATGTTTTTTCACTTGAGCCCTTTTGCTTTCTTCGCTTTGCGACTAACATATGTTGTCGTGGGGGACTTCCTCTTAGGTCGCTGGCTAGAACTTGGGCTGGGCAGAGGGGCATCCTTTCTCACTGAAGGCTCAATAGAATTTGGGGTAGGCACACTTTCGGTTGGGGTACTGTCATGTTGTGAAGGAGCAGTAGGTGCACTCGGTGTTGTGGTGTTGGTCATGGTGGTAGTGGTACCTGTACCAAGACCCCTACCCGTCAAGTAGTCCACGACATCATTCGCCATTTTCTCAGCAGCCTCCATCTTGGCCATACCCGCCAAGCAAGTCTATCCATGCCAATACGCTATCCAATGCCCGTCGATTACATTGTTCAAAACCAATAGAGAAACTATAAATAAATAATACAAAAGAAATGTGATAAACCAACTTAAATTCAAATGGTTGCAAGGCTCTTACCTCCAATAACTCATTATCACCAACCGTATCAGGGAAGTCATCACTATGCACTGGGTTCTCAATGGTAGGATGTGAAACTCGTGTGAACCATGGCGAGATATTCTCGGGTGCACCATGAACTCGAACCTCGCCTTCTCCCTCGATCTTCAACAAAGAGTGAATGGCTACGCCACCTTTCCCAATTCTCGGTTGGAATGAGTACTTAACCGAGTATTTCATTGCAGTGCGGCCTCGATTTGCTTCGAGGGGGCGATATGGAGACGGCGGTATTCCTTGAACATGGCCAAGCTGTCGAAGGAACCTCTCCGGATGGTATGGCTCCACAACTTCCATGTACTTCAAACAACCAGAGTAGAAGGCCATCGGTAGAACAATACCGCCTGTCCTGATGTCACTGTATGGGTCCCACGTCACCTACACCAATGAAACAAACAATTTATATTAAAATATGAAGTTTGATAAATTGGAATATCAAACTCAAAGTAATAAAACAAAGTACCTCACTTGGTCGTAACCTATCAAGGGTCCTACGAATACTACTTAGCTTGTCCACGTTAGCTACAGTCTCGTGTTTCTGTACCCACCTCGAGACACGTGGCTGAAGGTGGTCCATGTATTTCGCATTCGACGCAGCAAGTTGGAGTGGGAAGTGCTCGTATACCCATCCCTAAAAAAAGAATCAACAAAAATTAAAAAGTACTGGATTTGTATTGGCCGATTCACAAGTAATGCACAAGAAATATGTACCTCGAGCAAAGTTAGGTACCCTGCAATCTGCGACACTTCTACCCTGGTGGCTGACCCGAGATGACGGTAAAGATAAGCTAGAGCAGCAGCACCCCATGCGTAAGTCCCGACCTCATCCAAGTTCTCCAGAAGCTTCAGTAATGAATTTGAAACTCGTGACCCACTCTTATCGGCGAATAGGGTGCAAGAGAGCAAGTACAAAAAGTATGCACGTGCAGTGCATTCCACTGGAGGGTACGTAGTAGGAGAACTGGAAGTACTGGAAGACTTGGACTTGGGTGGGCAAAAACGACTCTTCAGCCAAACTACTCGCACTGTGAGACCCTTCGTAATGTTAACCTCTTCCTCTGCTTCGTCAGGAGAAACCCCGAGCAGTTTTGAAACTAACTCAATTGCATCCTTGCGGGACTCCTCTGTGTACCTTGAAAAATTCTCAACCGCCACCACCTTGCCCGTCACTGGGATCTTCAGTAAAATGCTCACGTCCTCGAGCGTGATGGACATTTCACCAAATGGTAAATGAAATGTATTGGTCTCCCACGCCACCGCCGACAAAAGCCGATATCACCTTCTTATTGGCCTTCCGATAGGAGCAGTCTATTAGTGGAGCCAAACCCGACCTCTGAATGATTCTTTGCAGTCCCTGGGTATCGGGGTGACAAGATTGCAAATCCCACTCAGCTGTTTGAGCCCCGTGGTTTATGCACTTAAGCAACGGTCGATGCTACAAAAAAAACATAATTCATAAATACATTATCGTATATGAATAGCAAAAGTAATAATTTGATTGAAAATGAATTGATATTTTGCCAAAAAAAAGGCTACATACCTCATTATTCCAAATTGCTGCCGCAACATGATCCTTAAAACTCTTCAACAAAGAGCGGTCAATAGGACCGCCAGGGGAAAGGAGCAGATGGGTCATCTTCGGCTCCACAACATTCCCACCAACAATACCGCTACTACTCCTTGTTACTTGTGGTTGGGATGTGGTGGTTTCTTCCATTGCTGGCCTGCGGGCCTCATCCCCGTCTGCACCACCCCAACTACTGCTCCCCACAGGGACATGAGATGCCTCATCTTCGACGTTATCCCTCAATGGTCTGCGTCCACGTACACCCTCAACAGCTTGCACTTTCGCCTTTTGATATGATGCAGTCTGTGCCTTCCTTTTACCACGGACATCACAAGTAGAAGGAGCAGCAGAAGGAGGAGCAGCAGGAGCTGAAGGAGCAGCAGCAGGAACAGCAGGAGCTGCAGGAGCAGCAGGACCAGAAGGAGCAGCAGCCACGACCGATGCTCGTTGTGTTCGTGCTCGTTGTGCTCTCGTGGGCTCTCCATCGACATCCTCTCTGGAAACAGTACATTTTCCTCGAGCCATATCTGATAAAGAAAGACATTGTAACTATATAATCTCTTGTGCAGCAAAAAAAAAACCCAAAAAATATATTTTCAACACTGAATCGGTATGGCACAACCGATAGAAAAACAAAATTTTCGGTATACCATAACCGAAACATAAGGAAACATTTCGGTATGAAGAAACCGAGATCTATCACAAAGTTTCGGTATTTATCCTCCGAGACTAAACCTACGCATAAGTAATATACGACCTTCGGTTTACTGTCACCGAAACAAAACCAAGAATCTCGGTTACTTGTGTCCGAAATGTAATGAAATTTTATATGGGCTAAGTGTCGTTTGGATACAAACGAGAAGTACTCATAAGTCTCGGTATGGTATTTCTGAGATTAATGACTATATCATGGTCCTGTGTGGCCGAGTATTACGGGTTTGCAAAAAAACCCAGATTTTTAAGCATTTTCATAGACGACTACAAAGAAAACGAACCAAATGAACATAAAATCAAACAAAAACTCAAACGTACCTTACTTTCCCTCTCGATTTCACAATGAACTCAAATCCGAACCTGTCCCTAGCCGCTGACCACTCCAACTGGGCGAAAAAACCTGTCCAACTCGAAAAAACCAGGAATATGTGGGAGAGAACGATGAAAAATACGTGATTTAGTTGATTTCGCCTCCAAATCACAATGGCAATGAGAGCTTTTGTAGGAAATAAGGTTTTGAAAAAATGGAAACCAGTTCTAGGGTTTAGGGTATAGCCGAAATAGGTGGGGTGCCTCAGCCTTAGGGTTCAAGGGCATTTTTGTCCAATTTGGGGGGTGCCCTGATAAATTCGATGGGTGCCCTTGTAAATGGGGTGCCCTGAGTGTTGACTGGGGTGCACATAGCCGGCCTCATATTTTAAGAGTGTAGCTGAAACTTTCCCAATACAATATGTATAGTAAGTTCAACAGTAAAGTATTCATGACCAAGTAAAATATATTTACGACCAGAAAGAAAAAAAAACGCCAAAGAAAAAAAAATATCCATGAAACATAAGCGCGGAACCAACCAGAAAGAAACTCAAATCCTTGAAACATATGCATGGAACCAATTAATAACTGGGAAAAAAACTGAAATTTTGCTATTTACATCTTGCAAATCAAATTAATGTTCAAGCAATGAAACCCATTTCAACATCTGGATTGGCTACAATAGGGACTTGAATTGTAGAGCCACTGCCACCTTAATCGACTAGCGTGGGATTCTGGTTTTCAGTATGTCTTGCTTGATCATCATTGTATGATCTTCTTCAGGATCCGTTAGTCTTGTGATGCGACAACCTTCAGGAAATAACCATTGAACCTTGTCTTCTAACAATTTGAGTTTGCTAAGAAGCTTGAGAACAGATCTCGCTCTTTCTTCAATGACTTCAATTGGACTCTCATTCATATCCTTAAATATGACAATTGGAAGTTGAGGAAGAAAGAAGAGCAAAATATCAACAAATAGCTGCTTCAAATTAAATCTTTATGAAGCTCATCGATAGATGCATACCTTTGACCATGAACGAAATCCCTTAGGATCTCCATCTCTCTTTTCGCTAACCCGTCCGGGAATGCTTTCATTTCATTTGTAATAGATGTCAATGCTTCATTCACCGACGTGTCCAAATGAGCAGTACTGGAATAATTTTTGCTCAGATGAACATTCTTTAGTGCCATCAGAACTTTTGCAAATCGACGCTTCATTCCATCTTGAAAATTCCCAACATTTACTTTCTCATCAACGTAATAAGCAATTCTGAAAGCTTCATCCAAGGCTTGCATTATAGGTTCTGCAAGAGCAAAGGGTATGGAAAGAGATATGGTTTTTACGAGGATGACTATCGATAGACATGAAAGTTTATAATACCCTTTGGTGACACCTATTTGCTGCAACTTATTTGAAAGAGTGTTTGGCGGGTGAGCAATAACAATTGGACTAAGTAGTTTGGGGGATTTATGTTACTTAGATCTGTCCATTTGTTCATGTCCTCTACACAAGCCCTCATTATCCATTTTGGAAAGTGTTCAGTGGAACTGAAAACCTCTTTCATCTCTATTTTCCATTTTTCTAACACAACAGCGGTGCTGCTGCTAGTTGAGCTTGCAGGACAGTAGGCATGAAAAATACTCATTAGTTTTCTATAAATAAAGCGAACCCCTAGAAGTGGCCCTCCAAGAACACAGTGAATCAAAGCGGTTACAACAAAAGTCACCCATTTAAGTTGTACATACATGACATGTGAAGTTGTATACACTAACTAGCTGTCTGAAGAAGTGAGAAAGACTTAATTCATCAGTTTTGGATTTCTTCTACACTGCCTTCTTGAGTGAGAGAGTTCTAGCAAACTGCAATGTTTTCAAATAAAGACTTTGCTCCCAAAGTCTCTAATAGCTACTTCTCTAATAAAGAAAGAATAAATCTACATATTCCTGCAAATTATCTGATAAGTGTTCATTTAGGCATAATTTAGTATAGGTTATTAGACGTAATTGGACTATAGTTATCTTATTTTATAGTGATAAATACATATTTTAGGAAATTAGTGATTTATTGGAATAATATGAAAATATATATCTAATTATATTTAATTTTCGTTTTTAGGAGAAACGGAGTGCACAGTTGGATCCAGAGCGGAAAAATACTCAGAATAGAGTATACACTTGCAGAAATCAGATACCGAAGGGTTTGTTTCGAAACATACAAGAGAGTTGGGTACTATATGCCACTTGTCACGTCTCCATTGGACTGACCGTGTCACAAACAGCCGAAGCACTAATGAGCTCGCGCCACGTCGCCCATCCGAACCAATTACCGTCCGCCACATGGCCAGGCCCAGCAGCTCGTCGTCTTGGTCGCTCGATCTGCCTCGAGATCCACGTCAGTACGAACACCCAGAAATTCGGTGATAGTCGCGCGAGTCCTCTCCGCCAACTCATCCGCCGCGTGTCCGCTTCTCACTGGTCCAGCGCGTCATCAACAGTTCTTCTAGCCAACCAGAACCCGCCACGTGTTCTGTCTAGTAATCCACAACACGTCACGCACCAGCTTCTTGCCTATCAGACGCTGCCACGTCAGCCACACACATCAACTCCTCCAATCAGCTCACAACACGTCAGCAAAATGCAGAAAAACACCCAATCACATGCTGCCACGTGTCACGAACGCCAAGAAACTCCCAAAACTACGAAAATTGGTTTTTCTCACCAAATTTTAGGAAGATATATATATTAGGACTTAGGGAAGAAAGTTGGACCTTGGTTTTTAAGTTTTACTTTTGTTTAGTCTATTATTTTATTTTTGACTAGGATTTAGTTTAGTTAATCCTCTTCAACTAGGTTGAAGGTGGATCAGTCGAGCCTTGTGACTTGGGACTCCATTAGGAGGTTTATCTATGCATGATTTTATTGATTATTTTCTATGATTTATTTTCTTTGGTATTGTTTGAGCAATTGAGGTTAAACACTAGTTTAAACCTTGATTTACATATCAGTGATGAGTCGTAAGCACCCGTGCTTGTGCGACAAGACCACACTAGTGGCAATTGACTACACCAATTGATTAGACCCTTTTGGGATCGATTAAATACCATAAAAATTTAGGCTAAATTGGGAGTACTAGCGATCCGGTTATCTAGGTGTAGTGCCTTCACGAATCGAAGTAATGCGACCAATGCGTTAAATCTTGAGCACTAGCGATCAGGTTACGTGTTTGGTTAGGGAAGTAGTCAACGGTTATACCTTGGCTGCCGACATCAGGAAGTGCAAGGAACCGAGTGCGTCACCGGGTCTATAGCTGCACTAGATCAGAGGTTAGTCTCATATCTTTTATAAACTGAGGAATAATGGAATCGTTCCCAAGTTATTTGGCGTAAACCGTGAAGCTGGATACTAGCTAGGCTTTTAATTTCTTGTTCTTCTCTTCTCTCTCTAGAAACCTAAGTCAGTAGTCTAGTCCTTGAGGTTCGACCTCGAGCTTACCACTACTGCAATCTTTGTAGTTTTCGGTGTAGAATTGGGAATTATATTTGATGTGTTACGACGCGCGTCATTGTTCGTTTGGAAAAGTGGGCATAGCTTCAAAATTACTACTAAGCTAAGTTTATCTAATTGCAATCGAAATAGCGCAACTCTTCTTTTTGTCAACTACAAACTTGGCAATCTTATAAAAACTAATTCAATAGTTACTGATGGATAGATATTTCATATTCTTAGTGCTTTGTTGCATTATATCAGAGAAGCGGAATTCATGTCAAGGGTTCGACATGGTAACCTAGTTCGCCTATTAGGATACTGTGTTGAAATTGGGAATTACTTTCTGTTTTATGAAATGAATTAAATCTCTGGGATCATCTCCTAAGTGAGCTGCTGACCTTCATTGTTGCATCCCTTCTTCGCCTATTATATGCATTCACAATAATGCTTAACTTCCTGTTACAGGACAAGGCGCCAGATTGAAATTTCAATGTAGTTATCAAGTTGCATGATTGTGCCAAGGCACAATTATTACATTCTCTAAACCTACTATTGCAATTGACCGCGTTGCAAGTTCTAACAGGAGTATAGGACTTGTCAATTTGGACTTCAATGTGTTACCGACTCATTAGAACGGTATGTACATGAAATTGATATGATTAACAACCAAAATAAATAGATATGATTGCATCCACCAATGCACAATTTGAACATTGCTAACTAAGAAGTTGCCAATTGACATTCATAATTGGAACTAAGAACAATCAATCAAATATTCGCCTCCTGACAGAAGAAATATTGTTTTTGATCAATTATCAAACTGATTGCCAATTGCATGCAGATGCAATACACTTAAAAATTATGATTTGGAGTGCTCGTTAATTTAATTTCAATTAATTATAAACAAGTGTTCATTAGTTTCTAAAGGAATCATAATCGCTTCAGTATTAGCCAAGTCAAAGAAGCAATTATAAATTGGAATGACAGTGACTTATCACCTAATTACTAGAATGCCTACAATTTGATAGTAATATTGTATCCCTTTATATGTTCAAAAGAAAATTGATATTGTATCCGTTGGGAGTGGTTGATATTCATTTCCATTAAATGTGAGTATGGGCGAGCAATTACCTTTTTTTAAAAATTTAGCAGTAAAGTAAACAAAAAATAAGAAACATTAATTTACAACAGAACTTGAAACACAATACATTTGTTCCTTAAAAAAAAAAAAAAAACATAATCATCGAACTAACTTGAGAAGTTCTTCCTCTACTGATCACCACATGTTGCAACTCAAAATGTTCAGAAATTTGAGCTCATTTCAACAATTTCTTGAGCGGCTACACAGGGCATTCTTCTTCATCATCATCATCAGGATCAATCAGTCTTGTGATTCCTTCAGGAAACGACCATTGAACCTTGTCTTCTAATAATTTGAGTTTGCAGAGAAGCTTTAGAGCAGATCTTGCTCTTTCTTCACGGATTTCAATTGGACTCTCATTCATATCCTTCAATGCCACAATTGGGAGTTGAGGAAGAAAGAAGAGCAACATATCAACAAATAGTTGCTCCAAATCTTCGTAAAGCTCCTCAGTAGATGCATACTTTTGACCACAAAGGAAATCCATTATGATCTTCATTTCTCTTTTCCCTAATCCGTTCGGGAATGCTTTCCATTCATTTCTAATAGATGTTAATGCTTCATTCACTGACATGCCCAAATTATTAGCAGTGGAGTCTTTTTTGCTCAGATGAACATTCTTATGAACCAACAGAACTTTTGCGAACCGACGCTTTAGTCCATACGGATAATTCCCAACATCTACTTTCTCATCAATGTAATAAACAATTTCGAAAGCTTCATCCAAGGCTCGCAATATAGGTTCTGCACGAGTAACTGGTTCAGAAAGAGCAATAATTTTTATGAGGATGACCATTGAGAGACATGAGAGTTTATAATACCCTTCATTGATACCAATTTCCTGCAACTCGTTTAAAAGAGTTTGCGGTGGGTGACGAGTACGAGGTCTGGATAACAATTGGACTAAATAGTTTGGGGGGCTTCTGTTGCTTAGATCTGTCCATTTGTTCATGTCCTCTACACAGCTCCTCATTATCCATTTTGGAAAACTTTTTTCGGCTCTGAAAACCTTTGCCATCTCTGTTTCCCATTTTTTTAACACGGCATTGGCATTGGCGTTTGTACTGCTCCTAGTTGAGCATGCAAGACGTAAGGCAGGAAGAATACCAATTAGGATCCCTAGAAGTGGCCCTCCAAGAATCAAGAAAATCAAAACGATCGCAACAAGAAGCACCACTTTAAGTAGGAAATAGAAGGAAAAGAGTATTGAGACCTTTGAAAGCTCTCTATTTTTGGCAAGAGATTTGAAGGAAAATAGCTCAACCCCACAAAACATATCAAAACTACGATCATGTGCATTCAAGTCAACTTGTGGATCAGATACCATCACGATATGTCGAAAGGAAGTGGATAAGCTTGTTACTACTACCACGATGATTTGAGTTATGAGTATAATTGATATTGACCATCCATAATCTGAAATACCTTTGCATGTTTTGAACTTATGGAAAACTAGTCGCAATGCTGCTTGCGACAAAACTGTCAAACATAAGAAGCAAATCATCACTACAATAAGACCAAAATATCCTATTGCATAATATTGAGGGTTGCTGATGCAACTACTCATATACCATAATTTTACTCGATGTAGCAAACTTGATGCTTCTCCCTTATTGAGGGTGTTTTTCATGGTCTCATTAATCATAGCCTTGTCGTTGTTCCCATCAAGAGCATAAATCCACAGCACAGGCAAGAGCAACAACATACAACATAGAATCATGATGTGCTCCACAATGAACAAGAAAATTACTCCTGTGTATATTTGTATGCATATGTTTACCGCAATGGTAACAACAAAGAGACTTAGAGCAATCATGTTTGAGATGCTCTCAGACTCTCCATTAATTGCAAGAGAAGTCTTAAGGAAACACATACTTGTACATACCATGGTTGTGCCAGTAAGCTTTGATAATTGATCGCCGGTGCTTGGCATGTAGGTAGTGAGATCGACTGGGAGCTTTGAAGCAATTGCCAAGAGAGCCAATGTGGCGGAATTCAACGAAAACCACTTGCAAGGTATGTATCTAGTCTTATGACAAAAACTAGAAATTACATCATAAAGCACAAGTATGAGGCACACCAATGTCGCGCCTGCTACATATAAGCCGATCAAAGGAATGGTAGAAGAAGAAAGATTGTTCGCACTAGAACACGAAGATCTTGCCATTGTTTTTTGTGTCTGTGGAGATGTCTTGCATAATAAGACAATTTATATATGTCGATAGGCATGGATGGTAAAAATTCTTGCTTCTCCCTCTGAAAAGTGCTTAATTCCTTGCTTCGTTGTTTTAAAAAACATCAACTGTTAAAGCTTCTTAGTTAGAGCTCAATTCGGGTCAATAATCTTATATTAATTATGTACGCAAGAATATACATATTCTTTGAGTGATTAGTTAACTTCCTGGATTCCAAAAGCAATGTACTTTGCTCTCTCAAGTCTTTGATTTTTTGGGTGGCTGAGGGTAACAAGCAATGGAGTTTGTACATCTCATTGATAGATGTTTTCATGTGTAAAAGGTATACGCCGATTCTAAAAATGAATCTGATCAAATGAAAATATCAGTGATTGAAGCAATCAAAACTCGAATATATCAAAATAAAAAAGTTAATGTACAAAAGAGAAACAATATGAATAAATTAAAACGACAGGAGACAGACTAGTTGATGAAAAAACTCGCAGTAAATTCAGATGTGAGAATATTAATGGGAAATGCAACTACTCAGAACAACTATAATACCATCCAAAATAAAATTGCAGGACCAAATTTAAAACAAGGTAGTAACAAGAAATCTGATGAAACAAATTAAGCTTTGCTTTGGATCTTTGGCACAAAATTCTAATCCTTAATTCTAACCCATTAAATTTCAGATTTATTCAATTGTACAGATCCAGGTCTACCTGAATTTCTAATATGCATCTTCAAACCTTAATTCAAGGAATTTGACCAAGACATCTTCCCTCTAGTTGTACAGACATATATCTCCAAATTAAATCTTTGTACAGTTCCATGTCAATATCAGATTTATTCAAATATGTCACAATACTAATCAGGTAAAAATGTTTCACCCAAGCACTAAACTATTTTTTCCCATACAAAGCATTTCTCCTTACTATCTTGCCAAAAATAGTTTTGTTTCATGATCATATATAGCGTAGCTTACCACGTCACGAACAGCAGAATCAACTATGATATGCTCCACAATAAAAGAAAACATCACTCCTGTAACCAATTGTATGCACATGTCGAAACGTAAGTTTCAAAAACAAATGAGCTGCTTGATAAGTCAATATTAGCACTAAGTTTATGTGTGTATGTTTATTATTTTTAGTCCTATTAGTCTCCAAATACTAATTAGATCTCTCTTATTTGTCTATGCCAGTGTTTTGGAATTGATTGACACAATTCAAGTGTTTTTGGAAGGAAAGTTGACTATATTTAAAGTCTGTGGTGCTTTGTCTTGCAAAATTGTGTTAATGCGGATCTCGAGACAGTTTTATGGGACCTGTAGTGTGATTTACAAGTGCTAAATAAAGAGTCATGCATGTGATTAGAAGTTCATATACTTTGCATGAACTGATGGAGCCTACTCCGACGTGCGTTGAATGCACATACTTGAATGAATATATGAATTATGGTGATGTCATCATGACATCATGAGATAATCTTAAGTTGATGTGGGCAGAAGGAAAAGGCATAATGAAATTGTATGAGATAGCAAAGTGGTGTATACACTAGCGACGTGTTGCAAATATGATAAGGAGTCCGTGATTTGCTTTAAATCCGATATCAAGAGATGACTAAAGACACCTTTCGATCAACCTCGATGTGCGTGCCGTGTAAGGAAATTAGTTGGACCGAATTTGCAAGTTGTGCGGTGCATGAAGAAATCGAATTAGAAGTGTATATAGTAGGTTTTATTATTTTAGGGCACCCCTCTCTCTCTCTCTCTCTCGATCCTCTCCCTCTCTGTTATTTTTATTTTTCTTTGTTCTTTGAGTTCTTCAACCATGAAGGGCTAAGTTCATAGCCTAGGCAAGACTGCGAGGGAGGTTTAACTGCGCATATTAATGGATTTGTAAGATTTATATATTTTAATTTCAACCTTTTCATTATTATTTTATTTTCTTTGTTATTGTTTGAACTATTGAGGTTAAACACTAGTTTAAATCTTAATTTACATGACAGTGAGTCATAAGCACCTGTGCAATAAGACCACATTAGTGATGTCCGACTATACCAATTGATTAGATCCTTTTGGGATCGATTGAATACCATAGAAATATAGGCTATATCGGACACACGAGTGATCTAGTTGTCTAGGTGTAGTGCCTTTACGAATCGAAGTAATGCGACCAACGCATTAAATCTGGAGCACTAGCTATCATGTTGCGTATTTGGTTAGGGAAGTAGTCAACGGTCGTACCTTGGCTGTCGAGATTAGGAAGTGCGAGGAACCGAGTGCGTCAGTATTCTGCAAATAAGTTGACGGCCAAATTCAATCTTTTTATCTTTTGACATAAGTTGACATAAGTTGATCTAGGTTAATTTGATTTGTATCTTTTGACATAAGTTGACCTAGGTTAAGTTGACCAAATTCTGCAACAATCGTACCTTGGTTAGTGTCACTGGGTTACTAATGAAGAAAAATTTCCTCACTCAATGTCCCTCCGTGATGCCTAAGGACCACCTTAGTTCAGCACTCCAATAAAATTCACACCAACAAGCAACAATAGACACAAAAGGGAGCTTTACAGATCTTTGATTGATGGGTTATAACTCTAACACCTTATGCTTCCCCAAGCATAAGGGGTTAGCTTTATAGAAAACAGCCTGAAGTGGTTACATAACCGAATGGACACGTCCTACTTTACAAGCATCAAAGACTAAGTAAACCACACCACACTCCCATGTAGTCAAGCAGTTGCCTAACTGCTTGCCTCCTTTGCCACCACCTGGCCTCGTAACTGCCATGACCACCTAGTCAATAGGCACATCTTCCATGTGCTAGGGACTTACTTGGACGTGCCTTGGTCATGCTCTGAGCCATGGCCAAGGTAGTTGCGTAACCACCTAGGTACTGCCATGCTTGACTTAGTCCATCCAAGCCTAGGGTCGCTCTTTGATTTCAGGGTCATGCTTGGTCATGCCTAGCTTAGCCTAGGCACCCTTGCCTGGCTAAGTCCGGCTCCTACCGGCATGGAGGTGGTTGCATGATGGTTTTTGGGCAAGGCCTTGGCATACACGCCCAAGGCCTTCTCTAGGGTCACCTTTACCTTCTTGTCCATACCACCCCTAGGAGAGGTCCCTCTCCTATAGTAGATGTTAAGCCATTCCTGGCCCCCCAATAGGGAACATTCAAAAATGAGACCAATTATACTTTGACCTGGTCAACGCCAGAGTCAAGGAAAGTTAACTGTGCTCCTGCCAAGGTCTTGCCTTGCCCGTGCCAGGGCATAACCTTGCTCGTGCCAAGGTATGTGCCAAGCTTTCGCTAAGGTATGTGCTAAGTCATCGTTGTGCCTGCGCCAAGTCACCGTTGTGCTCACACCAGGAGAGCGCCTTGCTCGCTCAAGTGCTCATTTATGTACGCGTGCCGTGTTCGCTAAGGTACGCGCCCGTAGCCGCTAAAGTACGCGCCCGTGGCCGCTAAAGTACGCGCCGTGCCACCCCGTGCACGCTAAGGTACGCGTCTGACGCACGCCGAACGCATCAATAAAATATATATTTCCTAAACCAACTATTTTGTAGATAGTGGTAAAGGGTCGATCCCACATAGATTGGTGTCTTTCTTAGGTAAAAATACAAAAAAGAAGAATTTGAGTTTTAGAGAAAATATATAAATATTTAAAAATAAAGAAATTAAATGAAAATAAATCTAGGTATTCAGTTTCACAGTCTCACCATATAACTTGAGATTGACTTTATTAATTGTCGATTTATAAAAGATATGAAACTAATCTATGATCTAATGCAGCTATAGACCCGGTGACGGACTCGGTTCCTCGCACTTCCTAATGTCGGCAGCCAAGGTACGGCCATTGACTACTTCATTGGCCGCATTACTTCGATTCGTGAATGCACTACATCTAGACAACCGGATCGCTAGTACTCTCGATTTAGCCTAGATCCCTAAGGTATTTAACCAGTCCCAAAAGGTTCTAATCAATTGGTAAAGTCAATTGCCACTAGTGTGGTCTTATTGCACAAGCACGGGTGCTTACGACTCACTGACATATAAATTAAGGTTTAAACTAGTGTTTAACCTCAATTATTCAAATAATACCAAAGAAAATAAATCATATAAGAGAATCAATAATAATTAAAAATAAATAAACCTCATGAAGATTCTCAAGTCATAGGCTTGACTGATCCACCTTCAACCTAGATGGAGAAACTAATTAGACATAATTAAAAACTAAACTACAAGAAAAATAAAATAGATCCTCTTCTACTCTATTCCTAAGTCCTAATATATATTCCTAAAATTTAGTCTTTGGAGGTGAGAAAAACCAATTTCGTAGTTTCGGGAGTGATTTTCGGATTTGGGAGTGTTTTCGGTGTTTTCTACATGTCAGGACACTTGGCAGGTTGTGATTGGTTGAAATTCAGGTACCGGCTGACGTGTCACGCTGTGATTGGAGGAGCTGCTTGGCGCGCTGACGTGGCGTCGACTGATTGGTTGAGTTTGCTGTTGATGACGTGCTAGTGTTGGGTTTTGGGGTTCATGCGCAGCGGAGATTTCAAAACAATTTTGAGAAAAACCCCAACAGGATCCAAATCTGATTCCATTAAAACACGTTTAGACTATGAAAACTTAATCATACCTCAGTCGCAATGTACCTTTCTGAAGGTTAATCGATCTCTAAAGCGCTGGCAACAACGAACGCCCTCTATCAGCAGTCCACACACGAATGGCGGTCGAGATTTGAAGTGCTAGCTTCGAGAGAATACCAAACCTTTTGTTTCTCTCCAAAATAATCCAAAATATACCAAAAACCTCTAAGTCATTTCTTAAAACGAAAATAGAATTTCAGCCTATTAAAATCTTTCGTACTTGTATTCTAACTCAAAGCGTCTATTTATACAACCCTTGTATATAGACGGTTAAGTAAATTACACATATACCCTACTTAAAGAAGTATAAGTGTAATACACTACAAGGACGTTTCTGTCATGAATTTTATTATATAAAATTCATTTTTCTGAACCATCTTAAAATCTCGTAAAACCATTCTCAGTATGCGACCCAATAGGCTCATACAACGTTGGCAGTGTACCAAAACACATTTTGGTATACAAGTCATAAGCGGCCTCTAGCAAGACATTATGACTACCCAAGTTGTACGAATTACAAATCGATATAACCTAATCAAGAGTATATATAACATCCTTTTGTCACACGATATCCATTTGATCAAACATAAGGCATGGAATTGTCATCCAACATGTTTAATCGTACTAGTCTCGATTTCTAGGTAGACTGAAAACATCTAAGTGACATTGATCAATATCAATTCACTTAGACTAGGCCTTTTAACAGTCTAACATATCGAGTGATCCATTGGATATCTCTCTTTATATGAGAGGGACAAATTCTATCTCGATTACACAACTTCACCACATTATTCACACAGTAACCAATCACAACCTTTATAATCGTCCGGTTAAAGACAACGTTTGATTGCGTCAAATCATCTGTATTCCTAATGTTGAAGTCTCTGGTAATCTCTCAAGTCAGAGGACTGAAAAATATACCTATCATGAGAAACAACTATGACTTAATCCATGTGATGTTCTCATAGCGGGTCGGTCTAGTACTTTATTCTCTAACAAGTACTCATGATCTTGATTCGTATTCCTATACGTATGATCATCGTATGATCATCAATCAAGACTCACACTAGTCTTAATTCATTATAGTTCCCAGTATAATAATCGACTAGGGACATTTAAGATATTTCTGTAAATACCCATGGATCTTATTATAATGTAAACATGCAAATCAATTATAATAAACAACAAATGAAATCCTCTATTTTATTAACTAAAATGTATTCATAAAGACTGTTAATGGATTGACCTAGGGCACATTTCCCAATATCTCCCACTTGCTCTAGGGCCAATCATTCATGCATCTAATGCCTAATGATCTAACATGACCATCATGTTTTGCTTGTGGAAGAGCCTTTGTCAATGGATCCGCAACGTTGTCTTTAGTAGGTACTCTGCAAATCTTTACGTCTCCCCTCTCAATAATTTCTCTGATGAGATGAAAACGTCTGAGTATATGTTTGGATCTGTGGTGTGATCTAGGTTCCTTGGCCTGTGTTATTGCCCCGTTATTGTCACAATACAAACAAACAGGGTTAGCAATACTTGGAACCACACCTAGTTCAGAAATGAACCTTTTGATCCAAACTGCCTCCTTTGCTGCAGATCGGACTCGCAATATACTCGAACACGTTGTAGAATCTGCCACAATCTCTTGCTTCGAACTTTTTCAGCTTACTGCACCCCTATTCAAAGTAAACACATATCCAGACTGCGATCTAAAATCATCTATATCAATTTGAAAACTTGCATCTGTGTAACCACTTACAACTAGATCATTTTCAAAACCTTCATAGACCAAGAACACTTCCTTAGTCCTTCTTAAGTACTTAAGGATGTTCTTTACTGCTATCCAGTGACTCTCACCTGGATCTGACTGATATCTGCTTGTAGTACTCAAAGCATATGATACATCAGGCCGAGTGCATAGCATGGCGTACATGATAGATCCAATAGCAGATGCATATGGAATCTTATTCATACGGTCTCGCTCATCATTTGTCCTAGGACATTGATTCTTGCTGAGACTTATGCCATGAGACATTGGCAACAATCCTCTTTTAGAGTCTTGCAAACTGAACTTATTCAGTACCTTGTCTATGTAAGCACTCTGACTTAGACCGATCAGCCTCTTAGATCTATCCCTAAAGATCCTTATCCCTAGGATATAGGCTACATCTCCTAAGTTTTTCATCGAGAAACACTTCCCTAACCAAGACTTGACACTCTGCAATGTTGGGATGTCATTTCCAATGAGTAATATATCATCAACATACAGTACCAGAAAAACAACTACACTCCCACTAATCTTCTTGTATACACAAGGCTCATCTTCGTTCTTAATAAAATCAAAATCCTTGATTGCTTCATCAAAACGAAGATTCCAACTCTGAGAAGCTTGCTTTAATCCATAAATGGATCTTTGAAGCTTGCATACCTTCCTAGAATTTTCAGGATGTACAAAACCTTCAGGTTGTATCATATACAAGTCCTCAAGCAGCTTTCCATTAAGAAATGTTGTTTTTACATCCGTTTTCCATATCTCATAGTCATAATATGCAGCAATGACAATTAAAATTCTTATGGATTTAAGCATGGCTACTGGTGAAAAAGTTTCATCATAATCAACACCTTGAGTCTGCCTGAAACCTTTTGCTATAAGTCTTGCTTTAAAAGTATGCACTTTGCCATCCATGTCAGTTTTCTTCTTGAAAACCCATTTACATCAAATGGTCTTACCACCTTTAGGTAAATCAACCAAGTTCCAAACTTGGTTATCATACATGGATTGCATCTCAGAGTTCATGGCACTTAGCCATTTATCTAAGTCTGGTCCAGACATAGCCTCCTGATAAGTGGTGGGCTCATTTTGATCTATAAGCAACACATCACGACTATCAGTAATGAGAAATCCGAATATCTCTGGCTCATGTCTTACCCTACCAGATTTACATGGCCTTGTGTCACTTGCGGAGGTTCAACTGGTTCAGAACGTTGTTGAACTTCTAGTAGCGGTTCAGTGTTTATTTGTGATTCTTGAACTTCTTCAAAATTTATTTCTCTCCCACTAGTGTCTTTTGAAATAAACGGTTTTTCCATAAAGGCACCATACCGAGCAACAAACACTTTGTTCTCAGTGGGATTATAAAAGTAATATCATTTTGTTTCCTTAGTATACCCCACAAATAGACACTTGTCAGATTTAGGTGCTTGTTTTTCTGAGGCTTGTCGCTTTACGTAAGCCTCACAACCCTCAATCTTAAGAAAAGACAAACTAGGTCTCTTCCCGTACCATATCTCATATGGTGTTTTATCAACCGTTTTAGAAGGAACTCGATTTAGAGTGGAAGCTGCAGTTTGTAATGCATAACCCCAAAAGGATAATGGAAGATCCACATGACTCATCATAGATCGAACCATATCTAATAAGGTTCGATTTCTCCTTTCAGAAACTCTATTCCTTTTCTTTTGGGTGTTTTAAAGCAGGAACAGGCTGGGGCTTGACTTGTTCCACAAGCTTTGCGATAAGTGCAGCAGCAGCCTTGGCAACTTTAGCCTTGCCTTTGCCTTTCTTCTTCATTCCCTTTCCCTTTTGGACCATCAGCACATTACTAGAGGTTTTCTTGATATTTTGTTCAGTAGTTTTGAGCATCAAATGCAACTCTGAAATTGATTTCTCCATATTATTCATATTGTAGTTCATCACAAATTGTGAGTAACTTTCCAGTAATGAATTTAGGATCAAATTCGTAGCCAACTCTTGGCTTATGGGAAATTCAAGTCTATCAAGTTGGTTAGTCTTCATCTTCAGAACATGAGGACTAACTGACGCACCCTTAGTCATCTTACAAGAATGCAGGTTCTTGATTGTCTCGAACCTTTCTTGCCTAGCTTGCTGTTGGAACATTTCCTTCAGCGTTATAGCCATGTCGTAGGCTTCCATTAGTTCCATGTCCTTCTGAAGTTCGGGAACCATAGTTGCCAACATAATGCATGCAACATTAGTAGAATCGTTAACATGCTTATTATGTGCATCCTTCACAGCTTTTGTAGCATTGGCTGGTGGGTCCTCAGGGATTGGAGCATCCAGGACATACAACTTACGTTCATGCTTGAGAACGATTCTCAAGTTTCTGAACCAGTCAAGAAAGTTAGTCCCAGATAGCTTATCCTTCTCAAGGATAGATCGCAGTGACAGGGGATTATTATTACTTGAAGAGGCTATTGATCTACAATAAAGATTATGTAGAGTTTATTTTAGTATAGAGGAATAGACTCCCACTAAATTAACAACCTTCCTTAAACATACTGTTTATTTAGAGGACTAAAATCCATATTTCACCTAATTCTATGACAGTTATGGCATGAAACATAGAACTAGATTATTTAGGTATGTAACAGTTACCAATTACATCTTATGTAATTTTTAGATCCTTTTATGAGATACATGACATCTTATGTCTTAGCATGTTTTTATCTCATCATATGCCTAAAGTCCAAAACTATTTTGATAACTTTATTAAGTCGGACCAATTTAAACATTTAGGTAACTCTTACCCAACTTATCTCACCAAAATAACACAATACATCCAACTATGGCTGAAACTATATTAGTGCGATCGAGGCCTTGACAAATGTTTAAAATTGGATGGCATAAGACTTAAGATTTAATAGAGGGATTTTATTCAGTTTTAGTGATTTTTAAGTAAACAATGAAATATCATATATTTTATTGATTTGTAGAACCACTAAATGTTTATGCTATTCACTAATAGAAGAATTTTCGTGCGCTAGGATTAGTTAGATGGCGGTCCCGCTGGCCGGTCAGTGGGCGATCAGCGGTCGGGGTTACAGAGGGTAGCGCCCTTTTTTTTTTTTTTTTTTAGAAAACGAATCTCAATTTTGAAAATTGAAATTCGTTATAGAAAATCATATTTTTCGCTGATTTTACTATACTAAATTTACCCCTTAAATTATCCAAAATTAAGTCAATTAAAATATTTTTAATTAACCCGGGCCCACATCTAACTAATCATCTTATCCTAATCCAATTAGGACTTTAGATATTAGAATCCTAGCATATCACCAATAACAAGATTCTTGATATTTATCTCCTATTCTAATTTGTTATCTATCTTTATCAAATAGAAACTTCATAACAAAATAGATAAAACAAGATAAATAAATAATTTTGAAAATTAATTATTTATTTTGGATTTAAGATATTTGAATCCTAGTATATCACCAATAACAAGATTCTTGATATTTATCTCCTATTCTAATTTGTTATCTATCTTTATCAAATAAAGACTTCATAACAAAATAGATATAGCAAGATAAATAAATAATTTCGAAAATTAATTATTTATTTTGAATTTAAGATATTTGAATCCTAGTATATCACCAATAACAACATTCTTGATATTTATCTCCTATTCTAATTTGTTATCTATCTTTATCAAATAAAGACTTCATAACAAAATAGATATAACAACATAAATAAATAATTTCAAAAATTGATTATTTATTTTTGGATTTAAGATATTTGAATCCTAGTATATCACTAATAACAAGATTCTTGATATTTATCTCCTATTCTAATTTGTTATCTATCTTTATCAAATAGAGACTCCATAACAAAATAGATATAGCAAGATAAATAAGTAATTTTAAAAATTAATTATTTATAAATAAATAATTTCGAAAATTAATTATTTATTTTGGATTTAAGATATTTGAATCCTAGTATATCACTAATAACAAGATTCTTGATATTTATCTCCTATTCTAATTTGTTATCTATCTTTATCAAATAAAGACTTCATAACAAAATAAATATAGCAAGATAAATAAATAATTTTGAAAATTAATTATTTATAAATAAATAATTTCGAAAATTAATTATTTATTTTGAATTTAAGATATTTGAATCCTAGTATATCACCAATAACAAGATTCTTGATATTTATCTCCTATTCTAATTTGTTATCTATCTTTATCAAATAAAGACTTCATAACAAAATAGATATAACAACATAAATAAATAATTTCGAAAATTAATTATTTATTTTTGGATTTAAGATATTTGAATTCTAGTATATCACTAATAACAAGATTCTTGATATTTATCTCTTATTCTAATTTGTTATCTATCTTCATCAAATAGAGACTCCATAACAAAATAGATATAACAACATAAATAAATAATTTTGAAAATTAATTATTTATAAATAAATAATTTCGAAAATTAATTATTTGCAATTTCGATCTTCATCCAAATAACCACAAACATGTAATTGAATCATGACCTACTATCCTAATCGAACCTAATGGTGTCATGGATCATAGAACACGAAACTCAATTCATTAAAATTATTCAAATTAACCTAACATGGTTACTAGCATGTACGAAACTAATTTCAATTAAATCACGAATATATGTATCATATACACAAAACATAATAATAAATCTCACTGAAAACTTATGTATATCACATATACATCAACTATTAACATGCTTTCAATCATATCTCATAAGAAAACATGCAATGAGTTTAATGGAATCAAACTCGAAGGCTCTGATACCACTGTTGCGTTTTGGGGTTCATGCGCCGCGGAGATTTCAAAACAATTTTGAGAAAAACCCCAACAGGATCCAAACCTGATTCCATTAAAACACGTTTAGACTATGAAAACTTAATCATACCTCAGTCGCAATGTACCTTTCTGAAGGTTAATCGATCTCTAAGGCGTTGCCAACAACGAACGCCCTCTATCAGCAGTCCATACACGAACGGCGGTCGAGATTTGAAGTGCTAGCTTCGAGAGAATACCAAACCATTTGTTTCTCTTCAAAATAATCCAGAATATACCAAAAACCTCTAAGTCGTTTCTTAAAACGAAAATAGAATTTCAGCCTTTTAAAATCTTTCGTACTTGTATTCTAACTTAAAGCGTCTATTTATACAACCCTTGTATATAGACGGTTAAGTAAATTACACATATACCCCTACTTAAAGAAGTATAAGTGTAATACACTACAAGGACGTTTAATCATGAATTTTATCATATAAAATTCATTTTTTCGAACCATCTTAAAATCTCGCAAAACCATTCTCGATTAGTGCGACCCAATAGGCTCATACAACGTTGGCGGTGTACCAAAACACATTTTGGTATACAAGTCATAAGCGCCTCTAGCAAGACATTATGACTACCCAAGTTGTACGAATTACAAATCGATATAACCTAATCAATAGTATATATAACATCCTTTTGTCACACGATATCTATTTGATCAAACATAAGGCATGGAATTGTCATCCAACATGTTCAATCGTACTAGTCTCGATTTCTAGGTAGACTGAAAACATCTAAGTGACATTGATCAATATCAATTCACTTAGACTAGGCCTTTAACGCCTAACATATCGAGGATCCACTGGATATCTCTCTTTATATGAGAGGGACAAATTCTATCTTGATTACACAACTTCACCACATTATTCACATAGTAACCAATCACAACCTTTATAATCGTCCGGTTAAAGACAACGTTTGATTGCGTCAAATCACTGTATTCCTAATGTTGATGTCTCTGGTAATCTCAAGTCAGAGGATTGAAAAATATACCTATCATGAGAAACAACTATGACTTAATCCATGTGATGTTCTCATAGCGGGTCGGTCCAGTACTTTATTCTCTAACAAGTACTCATGATCTTGATTCGTATTCCTATACGTATGATCATCGTATGATCATCAATCAAGACTCACACTAGTCTTAATTCATTATAGTTCCCAAGTATAATAATCGACTAGGGACATTTAAGATATTTCGTAAATACCCATGGATCTTATTATAATGTAAACATGCAAATCAATTATAATAAACAACAAATGAAATCCTCTATTTTATTAACTAAAATGTATTCATAAAGACTATTAATGGATTGACCTAGGACACATTTCCCAACAGCTAGAGTGTGACTGGGCGACACGTGTCAGCGTGGGAGTGGTTGGATGGTGAGCTGGTGATGCGCTGGACCAACCGAACGTGGACACATGACGGGCGAAAGTGGAGAAGAAGCTCGCGTGAAGTCGTGCGAAGATCTAGGAGTTCGTGTAGGCACGCATCCCGAGGCAGATCAACGGCGACTAGCGAGACGATGAGCTGTGAGGGAGACGTGGCACGCTGCGGTTGGTGGAACTGGGTGATGTGGCAGACTGTGATTGGGTGAACGGCTGTGTGTGATGTTACCGGACCAATGGGTGCACGACACGTGTCATCCGAAACTCCAATTCACATACTCTTGTATACACCTTAATACAAACCTTCCGGTGTCCAATTTCTTCAAGTATATACTCTATTTTGAGTATTTTTTCGCCCCGGATCCAACCGTGCACTCTGTTTCTCCTAAAAACGAAAATTAAATATAATTAGATATATATTTTCATATTATTCTAATAAATCACTAATTTCCTAAAATATGCATTTATCACTATAAAATAAAATAAATATAGTCCAATTACACTTAATAACCTATACTAAATTATGGCTAAATGAACACTTATCGGCGCCGTGCCACACCGTGCCCGCTAAGGTACGCGTCGTGCCACTCCGTGCCCGCTTAGGTACGCGTCGTGCCACACCGTGCCCGCTAAAGTATGCGTTGTGCCCATTTAGGTATGTGTCGTGCCCACTTAGGTACGCGTCGTGACCACTTAGGTAAACACTGTGCCTACTTAGGTAAACACCGTGCCCCATCGTGCCCACTTAGGTAACCGCTGTGCACTGAACCCCAATCCATCAACTGAGTCATCTGAAGCCTCCCGAGTCCACCGAGACTTGGTCATTTTCTGAGTTATCTTGCTGCCCAGCCCAACATACTCTGGTCCAGCTATTGGGGTGGTAACAAATCTCCCCCGGCTGAAATGTTCGATGCCCTCATCGAACTGCTCTGTTTCTGCCGCTTTTGGTAGTCTGTTATCTCCTTCTCAAACTGCCATAGGGCAGTGTCCCACTCCCAAGTAGGTTCCTCCACATCAACCCACTTGATCAAGTAGAAAATCTACCTATTTTTCTTATTCTGACCACGTACCTCGTGGTTTAGAATCTGCTTAATCTCCCCTGCAAATTCTTTCTATACTAAGGGTGGAGCTCGTTTGGTTGCACTCCGCCCTGGATCCGCATTATCTGAATGGAAAGGTTTAAGGTAACTGACATGGAATGTAGGGTGTACCTTTAACCTCTCTGGTAGCTTGAGCCTGTAAGCTACCCTTCCAACTCGCTTGACCACCTCGAATGGTCCCTCATATCGCTAAACCAGGCCCTTGTGTGTCTCCTTCTTGTTGAACTTCTTCAGAATTTAGGGAGTAAGCTTCAACAAGACCAAGTCTCCTTCTTGGAACTCCAGGGGCCTCCTGTTCTGGTCAACATACTTCTTCATCTATCGAATAACTTTAGACAAGCTGTCTTGAGCTGCCTCTCGCAACTCCTGCTTGCTCCTCGCAAAGCGATAAGCCGCTGGGCAGGATCCGATCGACTTTGATTTTGCTACCTCGTGTGGGGTAGCTGGCTGTTGTCCTGTTGACACCTCGAAAGGACTCAGCTTTGTAGCAAAACTTCTATAGAGATTCTAGTAAAATTAGGCAGAATCAAGTAGGTCCACCCAGTTGGACTGGCTTCCATTCACATAGTGTCTGAGATAGTCCTCCAACAAGGCATTGATCCTCTTCGTCTGCCCATCCGTTTGAGGATGGTTGGCTGTCGAGAACTTCAACTCCAAGCCCAGCAAGTTGAAGAGGACTGTCTAAAACTGCCCTGTGAACCTTGTATCCCGATCGCTTATGATGTCCTCTGGAATCCCCCAATATTTTGCCACATGTTTCAAAAACAATTCTGCAGACATGTCTGCATCACAATTCTTTGGAGCAGCAATGAATGTTGCATACTTTGAGAATTGATCCACCACCACAATTACGCTAGTCATCCCCTGCGTCTTAGGAAGACCAGTGATGAAATCCATGGAAATGCGTCTGAAGGGTCTATCTAGTACTGGTAGAGGCTCCAACAAGCCTGTTGCCTTCCTCCTCTCTATCTTGTCTTGTAGCACACAAGACATGTCCTCTTCCATCTTTGGTCAAAAGAATGAACGGGACAGTAGGGCAAAGGTACGCTCCATGCTTGGATGTCCTACCCACCTAGCATCATGAGTCTCCTTCAAGAGTTCTCGCCTCAATCCGCTTGTGCTAGGAACATATGGAAGTCCTCATTTAGCATAAATGACCTTATCTTCACACTATAATCTCCAAGTAACACCTTCAGTTACTAGCTTCACCAGTTTCACGCAAACTGGATCCTTGCCCGTCTCCTCTTTGATTCGAGGTAAGAATTGGCTTTCTAGCACTGCAATTGTCGAGACCACCTCAGCTACCACCTTCTGACTGAACGCATCAGGGACTGAATTAAGCCTTTCAGGCTTGTGTTCAAACTGGACATCATACTCTGCCAAGAAGTCCAGCCACCTTGCTTGCTTTTGGGAGAGTTTCTTCTGGGTCATGAAGTAGGTGATTGCCGCATTATCTGTGTGCACAATGAAACTCGTTCCAAGCAAGTAGTGCCTTCAAATTCTGAGGGCATGCACCACAGCAAGCATCTCCTTCTCATGAGCTGGATATCGATGTTCAACATCCTTCAGCTTCTTCCTCTCAAAGGCAATGGGGTGTCCCTCTTGGACAAGCACCACCCCCAAAGCCCTATCTGACGCGTCGGTATGGACTTCGAAAGGGAGTTCGAAGTTAGGTAAAGTCAGTAGTTGTTCAGAGGCAATGACCTGCCTCAATGTCTCCATCACCTAGTCGCACTTCTCTATCTACGACCATGCACGATCTTTCTTCAAAAGATCTGTCAGCGGTGCCACCTTCCTTGAGTAGCCTTCCACGAACCGTCGATAATAATATGCCAAGCCAAGGAATGATCGAAGTTCAGGGACTTTTGTGGGGTTGGGCCACTCCACAATTACACGCATCTTCTCCGGATCCATCAACAGTTTCCCCTGACTTACAATATGGCCAAGAAAATTGATGGTTTGTCTTGCAAACTTACACTTTTCCTTCTTTACAAACAGTTGGTTAGTTCGCAAAGTAGTCAGAACTTTCCTCAAGTGATCAACATGATCTTGGAGGTTCTGACTATATACAACAATATCATCCAAATATACAACTACGAATTGATCAATAAATTCCCTCAATACATTGTTTATCAAGTGACAAAATATGGCAGGGGCATTTGTGAGACCGAAAGGCATAACAAGATACTCAAACGAACCATACCTCGTCACCATGGCCGTTTTAGGTTCATCTCCAGCAGCAATACAAACTTGGTAGCACCTTGATCGCAAGTTTAACTTGGTAAAGTATGAGGCACTGGACAAGCGATCGAACATATCCATCACCAAGGGAATTGGGTACTTGTTCTTCACTGTGAACTTGTTCAAAGCCCTGTAGTCAATGCACATTCGAAAGGACCCATCATGCTTTTTTTGAAATAGGACTGGGGCTCCGAATGGTGCCTTGGATGGCTGAATGAACCCCGCATCTAGCAACTCATCCAACTGCTTCCTCAGCTCCTCTAACTCCTTATGAGCCATTCGATAAGGGGCCTGGGCCGGCGGCTTTGAGTCTGGTACAAGCTCAATAGCATGATCAATACTTCTCTGCGGGGGTAGGTGCTTTGACAACTCTGGAGGCATGACATCTTCGAACTCCTCCAGCACACCAGCCACCACATCAGGGACCTCCACCACAACTCCTGGCTTCATCTCCACAAGTGTTGCCAAGTAAGGTGGCTGCCCTTTTCTCAGACCATTTTTGAGTTGAATTGTCGATAGATGGGTCTGCTTGTCACCTTCCTTCCCTGTGGCATCACTAACAACAGGTACAAAGCAAGGATGGAACTTGTTCATGATGAACAATCCCCTTAGAAAAGGCATTAAGGCAATACTCTCCGAATAGAGAAAATCATTCCCTAGAATGATGTCGAAATCACCTAGAGGAACTGCTATTAGGTTGGTATTTCCTTCCCAAGATCCAACCTTGATGTCATCATTAGAGGCTATACTTTGGATTTACTTGGCCTCCGAATTCACAGCCTTCATGCGACTGGAATTTTCAGCAAGTGTAAGCTCTAGCTTGCTCACCATGTGATCTGCCACAAATGTGTTGGGTTTTGGGGTTCATGCGCATCGGAGATTACAAAACAATTTTTGAGAAAAACCCCAACAGGATCCGAATCTGATTCCATTAAAACATGTTTAAACTATGAAAACATAATCATACCTCAGTCGCAATACCTCTCTGAAGGTTAATCGATCTCTAAGGCGCTGCCAATGACGAACGCCCTCTACTAGCTGTCCACACACGAATGGCGGCCGAGATTCAAAGTGCTAGTTTTGAGAGAATACTAAACCTTTTATTTCTCTCCAAAACGATCCAGAGGATACCAAAAACTCTAAGTCGTTTCTTAAAACGAAAAATAGAGTTTTGGCCTTTTAATAATTCTTTTGTACTTGTATTCTAACTCAAAGCGTCTATTTATACAACCCTTGTATATAGACGGTTAAGTAAATTACACATATACCCCTACTTAAAGAAGTATAAGTGTAATACAATACAAGGACGTTTCTGTCATGAATTTTATCATATAAAATTCATTTTTCTGAACCATCTTAAAATCTCGCAAAACCATTCTCAGTGTGCGACCCAATAGGCTCATACAACGTTGGCAGTGTACCAAAACACATTTTGGTATACATGTCATAAGCGGCCTCTAGCAAGACATTATGACTACCCAAGTTGTACGAATATCAAATCTATATAACCTAATCAATAGTATATATAACATCCTTTTGTCACACGATATCCTTTTGATCAAACATAAGGCATGGAATTGTCATCCAACATGTTCAATCGTACTAGTCTCGATTTCTAGGTAGACTGAAAATATCTAAGTGATATTGATCAATATCAATTACTTAGACTAGGCCTTTTAATAGTCTAACATATCGAGGGATCCACTGGATATCTCTCTTTATATGAGAGGGATAAATTCTATCTCGATTACACAACTTCACCACATTATTCACACAGTAACCAATCACAACCTTTATAATCGTCCGGTTAAAGACAACGTTTGATTGCGTCAAATCACTGTATTCCTAATGTTGAAGTCTCTGGTAATCTCAAGTCAGAGGACTGAAAAATATATCTATCATGAGAAACAACTATGACTTAATCCATGTGATGTTCTCATAGCGGGTCGGTCCAATACTTTATTCTATAACAAGTACTCATGATCTTGATTCGTATTCCCAGTATAGTAATCGACTAGGGACATTTAGGATATTTCTGTAAATACCCATGGATCTTATTATAATGTAAACATGCAAATCAATTATAATAAACAGCAAATGAAATCCTCTATTTTATTAACTAAAATGTATTCATAAAGACTGTTAATGGATTGACCTAGGGCACATTACCCAACAAAATGAGTGTGTCGCCCCCGAATCCACCATAGCAAGGACCTTGTGTTGGTTCACCATCACCTCCACATAGAGCAATCCCTCTGATTTGCTTGGCCTTGCTTATCGAATGGCATTCAACAACTGTGATGGGTTCATCCGAGTCTCAACAGGATTTTCTGCTATCAGGGAAGAAATCTTCTCCTTCTTTGGACACTCTCGTGCTCGATGAGGCCCATTGCAAATGAAACAACCCTTTGAGGATAATGAGGAAGAAAGAAGAGCAACATCTCTTTAACTGATGCATACTCTTAATCACAGATTGATAAGTCGGTAATAGTGTCATAATATTTTTATGTATTTAAGTGTTTTTGTAGTAAAGTCTCCAAAATATTAGTCTAATTATTTGTATTTGTCATTTTCAGGTATTATAGACCACGCAATTGAAATTGGGCAGAAAAACTGTGCAAAATAGAGTATTCATATGCCCAAATATGTTCTATATCAAAAAACGTGCTAGCGCGTATCTCGAGGCGACTTTGGTGGATACACACATTACGGCATGCTGTTCAAGAAGAAGAAGAGAATTGGAAGTGGATAGATTTGTTAGTTTTATATAGGATATATATAGATCGATTATTATTATATATATATAGATATTATATATATAGATATTATATATATATATATATATATATTTATATATATGGAGATAGAGTTAGAGAACGACCAGGAGGAGATAGGGGAGAACGATTAGAAAGAAAAAAGAAAGAAAAAGGAGCATCAGCTCTCTTTTCTCCTATCCTCTCCCTCTCCATTCTTTTATTTTTTTTTTCTTTGTACTTTGAGTCCTTCAACCATGAAGGACTAAGTTCATAGCCTAGGCAAGACTGCGAAGGAAGTTCAACTGCGCATATTCAATGAATTTGTGAGATTTATATATTTTAATTTCAAGCTTTTCATTATTATTTTATTTTCTTTGGTATTGATTGAACAATTGAGGTTAAACACTAGTTTAAACCTTGATTTACATGTCAGTGAGTCGTAAGCACCCGTGTTTGTGCGACAAGACCACACTAGTGGCAATTGACCGTACCAATTGATTAGAATCTTTTGGGGCCGGTTAAATACCTAAGGGATCTAGGCTAAATCGGGAGCACTGGCGATCCGGTTGTCTAGGTGTAGTGCCTTCACAAATCGAAGTAATGCGACCAATGCGTTAAATCTGGAGCACTAGCGATCAGGTTGCGTGTTTGGTTAGGGAAGTAGTCAACGGTCGTACCTTGGCTGCCGATATCAGGAAGTGTGAGGAACCGCGTACGTCACCGGGTCTATAGCTACACTAGGATAATGTGATTTGTATTTTTGACATAAGTTGACGACCAAATTCAATCTTTTTATCGAACCAAACTTGTATGTCTTGACCTAGGTGTTATTTTTATTAATTGTTTTTAACTTTATTTTAATTGCTTTTATTTATTTTGTTTATATTTAGATTAGGTAATTAACTCATTTTTTCTAAATCCCCTGATTTCCTTTTTGTTATTTTTTTTACCTAAGAAAGAAAACTAATCTCTGTGGGATCGACCCTTTACCACTATCTACAAAATAGTTGGTTTAGGCTTAATATATTTATTTTATTGACGCGTTCGGCGCGCGTCACAGATGAAAGCTCTTATGGTTTCCAATTCTTTTCTCGCTAATCCGTTGGGAACGGTTGATATTCATTTCCATTAAATGTCTGGGCGAGCAATCACCTTTTTTTAAAAAATTTAGCAGTAAAGTAAACAAAATATAAGAAACATTAATTTACAACAGAACTAGAAACACAATACATTTGTTCCTCAAAAAAAAAAACAAAAACAAAAACAAAAACAAAACAAAACAAAAAAAAAACAAAAGAAAATACATAATCATCGAACTAACTTGAGAAGTTCTTCCTCTAATGATCACCACATGTTGCAACTCAAAATGTTCAGAAATTTGAGCTCATTTCAACAATTTGTGGAGTGGCTACACAGGGCACTTCAATTATACATGCATCTCCATGTTGTCATTGTTGCATTCTTCTTCATCATCATCAGGATCAATCAGTCTTGTGATTCCTTTTGGAAACGACCATTGAACCTTGTCTTCTAATAATTTGAGTTTGCAGAGAAGCTTTAGAGCAGATCTTGCTCTTTCTTCACGGATTTCAATTGGACTCTCATTCATATCCTTCAATGCCACAATTGGGAATTGAGAAAGAAAGAAGAGCAACATATCAACAAACAGCTGCTCCAAATCTTCGTAAAGCTCCTCAATAGATGCATGCGCTTGACCACGAATGAAACCCATTATGATTTGAATTTCCATTTAATTTTATGTAATTTAATTATATGTAATTTAATTATATGTAATTTGCTATATGTTGCAGTAAATTAACAACGTTTATTTTTTTTTAAATGTTTGGAAACCCTTTCGTGACGGTTTAAAACCGTCATGAAAGGTTGTTTTCTGTTATTTTGGGTTTACATAAGATGACGGTTTTTAACCGTCACGAAAGGTTTAGATAAGATGACGGTTTTTAACCGTCACGAAAGGCCTTAAGCTTTTATAACAGTGGTTAATATGACGGACTTTGTAATGGTTTTAAACCGTTATTAAAGCCTTTCGTGACGGTTTAAAACCGTCACGAAAGGTCTTTTTTGTTGTAGTGTCCAAATCTAAAGGAGTTATCAGTTGAAGGTTTCAGAGGAGATGAATTTCCTAGATGGGTGTCAAATGGTTATCTACTTCCTAACTTGGTGGCAATCAAGACAAGTCATTGTCATTACTGTGAGCACATTCCGAGCTTTGGTGGGTTGCCTTACTTGGGGAGGCATTGGCCCATTTTCGGATGACTTGGATTGCTTTCCATTACTACTTGGTGCTGATGATGACGGTGGTGAGGTAATGTTACACACTCCCCTCCTACCCTCCCTTGGCGAGTTATGGATTGAGCTACAATCACTGCCTCGTCAACTTCAACACCTTACCATGCTCAAATCCCTCTATTTATGGGACTTTATGAATCTGATGAAATTGCTGGATTGGCTCGGAAATCTTGCATCACTTGAAATGTTGGACATTAGCTGGTGTCACAATCTAACACATCGCTATGACGACCATAGAATCAATTAGAATTATTCAAAGCGACCTAGTACATGGTTAGTTAACTCCATTCGAGTTAATAATTTTACTCTAACCATGCCGAGAAATATATACTAATAACATTTTATTATGAAGTCATTGTTGGCTTACAAAAAGAAAATACAACTCAACAAACATCTCTTCAACTGATTCATACTCTTGATCACAGATGAAATCTCTTATGGTTAATCCGTTAGGAATGGTTGATATTCATTTCCATTAAATGTCTGGGCGAGCAATTACCTTTTTTAAAAAATTTAGCAGTAAAGTAAACAAAATATAAGAAACATTAATTTACAACAGAACTAGAAACACAATACAATTGTTCCTCAAAAAATAAAAAAACAAAAGCAAAACAAAACAAAATACATAATCATCGAACTAACTTGAGAAGTTCTTCCTCTACTGATCACCACATCTTGCAACTCAAAATGTTCAGAAATTTGAGCTCATTTCAACAATTTCTGGAGTGGCTACACAGGGCACTTCAATTATACATGCATCTCCATGTTGTTCATTGTTGCATTCTTCTTCGTCATCATCAGGATCAATCAGTCTTGTGATTCCTTCAGGAAACGACCATTGAACCTTGTCTTCTAATAATTTGAGCTTGCAGAGAAGCTTTAGAGCAGATCTTGCTCTTTCTTCACGGATTTCAATTGGGCTCTCATTCATATCCTTCAATGCGACAATTGGAAGTTGAGGAAGAAAGAAGAGCAACATATCAACAAACAGCTGCTCCAAATCTTCGTAAAGCTCCTCAATAGATGCATGCGCTTGACCACGAATGAAACCCATTATGATTTGAATTTCCATTTTCCCTACTCCGTCCGGGAATGCTTCCCATTCATTTCCAATAGATGTTAATACTTCATTCACTGACATGCCCAAATTATTAGTAGAGGAGTCTTTTTTGCTCAGATGAACATTCTTATGCAACAGAACTTTTGAGAACTGACGTTTTATTCCATCTTGATAATTCCCAACATTTACTTTCTCATCAATGTAATAAACAATTTCGAAAGCTTCATCCAAGGCTTGAAAGATATGTTCTGCAAGAGTAAATGGCACTGAAAGAGCAATAATTTTTACGATGATGACCATTGAGAAACATGAGAGTTTATAATACCCTTCATTGATACCAATTTGCTGCAACTTGTTTAAAAGAGTTTGCGGCGGGTGACGAGTACGAGGTCTGGATAACAATTGGACTAAATAGTTTGGAGGGCTTCTGTTGCTTAGATGTGTCCATTTGTTCATGTCCTCTACACAGGTCCTCATTATCCAATTTGGAAAGCCTTTGGGACAGATGAAAGTCTTTGTCATCTCTGTTTCCCATTTTTCTAACACGGCATTTGTACTGCTCCTAGTTGATGATGCAGAATAGTAGGCAGGAAGAATACCAATTATTTTTCTATAAATAAAGCGGATCCCTATAAGTGGCCATCCAAGAACCAAGAAAATCAAAAAGGTCGCAAAAACATGCACCACTTTAAGTAGGAAATAGAAGGAAAATAGTATTGAGACCTTTGAAAGCTCTCTATTATTGGCAAGAGATATGACCGAAAATAGCTCAACCTCAAAATTCACATCAAAACTAGGATCAGATGGATCATCAAAACTCATGTAAATTGGTGGATCAGATGACATCACGATCCATCGAAAGGCAGCGGATAAGCTTGTTACTAGTACCACCATGATTTGAGTTACGACTATAATTGATATTGACCATCCATAATCTGAAATACCTTCGCATGTTTTCAACTTATGGACGACTACTCGCAATGCTGCTTGCGACAAAACTGCCAAACATAAGTAGCAAATCATCTCTACACTAAGACCATAATATCCTCTTACAAAATATTGAGGGTTGCTGATGCAACTACTCATATACCATAATTTTACTTGATGTAGCAAACTTGATGCTTCTCCCTTATTGAGGGTATTTTTCATGGTCTCATTAATTATAGCCTTATCGCTGTTCCCACCAATAGCCAAAAACCCCAGCACAGGCAAGAGCAACAACATGCAACATAGAATCATAATGTGCTCCACAATGAACAAGAAAATTACTCCTGTGTATATTTGTATGCAAATGTTTACCGCAATGGTAACAACAAAGAGACATAGAGCAATCACGTTTGAGATGCTCTCAGCCTCTCCATTAATTGCAAGCGAAGTCATAAGGAAACACATACTTGTACATACCATGGTTGTGCCAGTAAGCTTTGATAATTGGTCGCCGGTTCTTGGCATGTAGGTAGTGAGATCGACTGGGAGCTTTGAAGCAATTGCCAAGAGAGCCAATGTGGCGGAATTCAACGAAAACCACTTGCAAGGTATGTATCTAGTCTGACGACGAAAACTAGAAATTACATCATAAAGCACAAGTATGAGGCACACCAATGTCGCGCCTGCTACATATAAGCCGATCCAAGGAATGGTAGAAGAAGAAAAATTGTTCGCACTAGAACACGAAGATCTTGCCATTGTTTTTTGTCTGTGGAGATGCCTAACCTTCTTTAGCAGTTTGGGTTTTTGACTATGTCCCTTCTTTTTTGCCTTGGCCCTTGATTCAGACACCGGAGGCTTCAAAGACAAACTGGAGGAATATTACAACAATAAAATGATTATTAAAATAATGGGCGGATGCTTCAACGATAACCAGAACCAGAAGACTTGTCAATGCAAGAAATGAAATTAAACAAGGATTCCTAGCTAGCTAGTGTCATTTGCACAATTAGAATAAAATGATAATTACCACAAATCGAGTTCTCTTTTAATTCGATTTGAATTTACGAAATAATGAAGTAAATGCTCCAAGAAGATTTAACAATTGATGCAAGAATATTTAATCAAGTCAACAACAAGTACATAATAAAATATTGTTAATTAGCTGGCATCTCTTGCCTTGGCATATAATTAGTCTTAAATAAACTATTAAAATGAACGTTTATTTATGTAACTAGGTTGCAGTACTATGTTATTCTAATGTTTTTTGAAAAAAAAATGTAATAAAAAAATGCAACTGCCATTAATTGTCAGCAAATAAATAAAAGCAAATGCTTCGACAATGTGAAAGGTTGACATCGGATCAATGAAAAAGGAAGTTGACAACCACTGCTCCATATATATATATATATTTCTGAGCAAATTATATATTAACAAATATTTAGCATTCATTTGTATAATTCTCACTTGGAGTTGGAGCTTCCTCTCATCCTGTTAAAGACATTCAAACAAAAAGAGAGAGAGAGAGAGAGAGAGAGAGAGAATGGCAATAAGGCCTTCCTGCTCTAGCGGGGATAGTCGTTCTTCTTCTCCAGTTCCTTTGATCGGCTTGTATATTGCAAGTGCCACCGCGGTATGCTTTCTACTCATGCTATGTGATATAATTTCTAGTTTTCGACACAAAACTAGATACATACCTTGCAAGTGGTTTGCATTGAACTCTGCCACATTAACTCTCCTTGCGATCGCTTCAAAACTTCCAGTAGATCTTACGACGTACATGCCAAGTGCTAGTGACCAATTATCAAAGCTTACTGGCACGACCATGGTATGTATAAGTATCTGCTTCCTTGTGCCTTCACTTGGAATCAATGGAGAGACTGAGAGCATTACAAACATGATTGCATTAAGTCTCTTTGACGTTACCATTGCAGTCAACTTATGCATACAAATCTACACAGGAGTAATCTTTTCATTCATTGTGGAGCATATCATGATTTTATGTTGCATGTTGACAATGTTGACTGTGATGTGGGCTTTCAACTTCTTCATCAGCAACAAAAAAACAGCCCTTGTTGAGACCATCAGAAATATCTTCATAGATGCAAAAGCAACAAGTTTGCTACATCAAGTAAAACTATGGTATTTGAGCAGTTGCATCAGCAATCCTCAATATGTTTTGAGGGGTGGAGATTATAGTCTAAGTTTGGTGATGATTTGCTTTATATGTTTAGCTGTTGTATCACAAGCTGCACTTCGATCGCTCTTCCACAAGTTAGAGATATGTGAAGGTGTTTCTGATTATGGATGGTCCATACCAACCATAATAGTAATCCAAATTATCACAATTGTGGTAGGAAGTTTAGCCACAGCCTTTCGATGGATCACAATAGTATCCGATCCACCACTACACATGAAAAATGACACAGATTTTGACCTCGAAATGTATTTTGATATTGAGAGATTTTCTCTTCAATATCTTACCAAGAAGAAAAAAATAGGAAAGGTCACAATAATATATGTGTTCTATTTCCTACTTAAGATGGTGATTCTTCTCACGGCTTTTGTGACTCTTTGTGTTCTTGGAGCTCCAGTTTATGTGATCCGCATGATTTTCAGATACTGTTGTTCCAGCTTCACTAGGGCTGTCGACGTATCAGAAAAATGGAAAGCAGAGTTGAGAGATGTTTTCCCCCCCTCAAAAATGTTTCCAGAGTGGATAATGAGGATCCGTGTGGAGGACATGGACAAATGGATGGTTCTAAGTGACAAAAGCCCCCCGAACCCAAACCATTTAGTTCAATTGCTATCAAAACCTCGTAGTCACCCTCCACAAACTCTTCTAAATAAGTTGCAGCAAGTTGGTGCGGCCAAAGGGTATTATAGACTCTCATGTTTATCATTAGTCATCCTTGTAAAAACTGTTGCTCTTGCGGTACCCTTAGCTCTTGCACAACCTATACTACAAGCCTTGGATGAAGTCTTCGAATTGATTTACTACATCGACAAGAAAATAAATGTTGGCAACTTTGAGGATCAAAGGAAACGTCAATTCGCAAAAGTTTTGCTCCAATACAAGAATACTCATCTGAGTAAAAAAGATTCGGTTGCTTCTCACGGGTCGGTTAGTGAAGCAATATCATATATTGGGAATGAATTCCAAGCATTCCCCATTGGATTTGCAGAAAGAGAAATGGGAATCATAAGAGATTTCATCCGTGATCAAGAGTATGCATCAATTAAGGAGCTTTATGAACATTTAGAGCAGCTTTTTGTTGATATGTTGCTCTTCTTTCTTCCTCAACTTCCAATTGTCATATTTAAGGATGTATTTGAGAGCCCGATCGAGTTTCATGAAGAAAGAGCAAGATTGGTTCTAAAGCTTCTTTGCAAACTCAAGTTATTAGAAGACAAAATTCAATGGTTATATCCGGAAAACTGTTGCATCAGAACATTAATGGACCCTGAAGATCACAATCTTGCACAATGTTGATCAAGATGGAGGCCCCACTCTCCAATTAAGACAGTACTCCTGATGTTGAAAGGAACTCGAATCTATGAATCACAAGATGCATATAATCAGTAGGGAGATTTCCATTTTTATTTTTATTTTTTTGAGGTAAGTTGGTCCGATGCATTTGTTTTATGGAAGAGTTTGATCTATGTAACCGACCCCAATTAATTTGGGACTGAGGCTACGTTGTTGTTGTTGTTGTTGTTGTAAGTTGTTCCAGGTTCATCTTTCATGGATTTGAGTTTTTTTCTAGTTGCTTCTATACTTATGTTTCATGTGTCATAAATATATGGTATATGTTTTTTGAACACTATATAGTTCAGCTTACTATTGCAAAGAAATTTTTCATCTCAAAAATGGTCAATATGAAGGGAGGTTTTTGTGACGACTCCAGGCCGCCACAGATGTCATATTCGTGTGTCTGTAGTGTCAGCAGCCTTTGTAATATGATTGCTATAAAATGCTTTACAAGAGGATCTTATAAATGTTAGAGAATGCCTCAAGACAGTGTTTTTGAATTATATATAGGAAAATGATAATCTAACACACTTTAGACGCACACTTGGGTGGCAAACTTTATTTTTTAGCCATTTATGGTTCTTTCTCGTCTCCCCGGCCCCACGTTTAACAAAACATTATAAATAACTAAAAAATAAAGTGTGAGCTCCAAGTGTGCGCTCAAAGTGTGTTAGATTATCATTTTCCTTATATATAAGGATGTTTCTACTAATCAGTAAAAATGTTTCACCCAAGCACTAAACTATTTTTTCCCATACATAGCATTTCTCCTTACTATCTTGCCAAAAATAATTTTGTTTCATGATCACATATAGAATCAACTAAAGGCATGAAACTATGATATGCTCCACAATGAAAACATCACTCCTGTAACCAATTGTATGCACATGTCGAAAATTAAGTTTCAAAAACAAATGAGCTGCTTGATAAGTCAATATTAGCGCTAAGTTTATGTGTGTATGTTAATTATTTTTAGTCCTATTAGTCTCCAAATACTAATTAGATCTCTCTTATTTGTCCATGCCAGTGTTTTGGAAGGGATTGACACAATTCAAGTATTTTTGGAAGGAAAGTTGACTATATTTAAAGTTTGTGGTGTTTTGTCTTGTAAAATTGTGTTAATGCGGATCTCAAGACAGTTTTATGGGATCTGTCGTGTGATTTACAAGTCCTAAATAAAGAGTCATGCATGTGAGGAGAAGTTCATATACTTTGCATGAACTGATGGAGCCTACTCCGAATGCACATACTTGAATGAATATATGAAATATGGTGATGTCATCATGACATCATGAGATAATCTTAAGTTGATGTGGGCAGAAGGAAAAAGCATCATGAAATTGCATGAGATAGCAAAGTGGTGTGTGCACTAGCGACGTGTTGCAAATATGATAAGGAGTCCGTGATTTGCTTTAAATCCGATATCAAGAGATGACTAAAGACACCTTTCGATCAACCTCGATATGCGTGTCACCTAAGGAAATCAGTTGGACCGTATTCGCAAGTTGTGCGATGCATGAAGAAATCGAATTAGAAGTATATATAGTAGGTTTTATTATTTTAGAGCTGTATTCTCTCTCTCTCTCTCTCTCTCTCTCTCTCTCTCTCTCTCTCTCTCTCTCTCTCTCTCTCTCTCTCTCTTTTCCGATCCTCCCCCACTCTGTTATTTTTATTTTTCTTTGTTCTTTGAGTTCTTCAACCGTGAAGGGCTAAGTTCATAGCCTAGGCAAGACTGCGAGGGAGGTTCCACTGCGCATATTCAATGGATTTGTGAGATTTATATATTTTAATTTCAAGCTTTTCATTATTACTTTATTTTCTTTGGTATTGTTTGAATAATTAAGGTTAAACACTAGTTTAAACCTTGATTTACAGGCCAGTGAGTCGTAAGCATCCGTCCTTGTACGACAAGACCACACTAATGGCAATTGACCCTACTGATTGATTAGACCCTTTTGGGACCGGTCAAGTACCTTAGGGATCTAGGCTTAATCAGGAGCACTAGGTTGTCTAGGTGTAATGCCTTCACGAATCGAAGTAATGCGGCCAACGCGTTAAATCTGGAGCACTAGCGATCAGATTGCGTGTTTGGTTAGTGAAGTAGTCAACAGTCGTATCTTGGTTGCCGATATCAAGAAGTGCGAGGAACCTAGTGCGTCATCGGGTCTATAGCTACACTAGGATAATTTGAATTGTATCTTTTGACATAAGTCAACGACCAAATTCAATCTTTTTATCGAACCGAACTTGTATACCTTGACCTAGGTGTTATTTTTGTTAATTGTTTTTACCTTGTATGCGACTATCCCCGCTAGAGCAGGAAGGCCTTGCCATTCTCTTTCCCCTCTAGAATCTAGATCTCTCTTTCTTTCTTTGGATTTATACCTTTAACAGGATGAAAGGATTTTCATCCAAGAGGGAACTTATATTTATTTGTTAAGGAATTAATGCTATATAATATATGAAAGTCTACTTTCTTATCTTGCTAGTCCTTACATGTTGAAGCATTTTCTTTTATTTTATTTAATTGCTGGTAATTAATGGCAACAGCATTATTTTATTGTAAAAATAATTATATAATATTCCAAAAGATGCCATGCAGCTTTTATGAAATGGTTGTAGACTTGCAAAGTCTCTTGAGAACAGTTGCGTATATTTAACTTCTGTGAAATGTTAGCCGATGAAAATAAAACTCTCGCTTTTATCATCAAGTTTCGTTCTTTTCTCGTCCGGTACGTGAACATGGACTACATTTCCAAAGATTCTCAGGTGGGAAATGCCAGGCTTTCTTCCACTCCATGCCTCTTGCGGTGTCTTTCTGAAGCGCGCCGAACGCGTCAATAAAATATATATATTAACCTAAACCAACTATTTTGTAGATAGTGGTAAAGGGTCGATCCCACAGAGATTGGTTTCTTTCTTAGGTAAGAAAAATAACAAAAAGGAAATCGGGGGATTTAGAGAAAATGCGTTAATTACCTAATCTAAATATAAATAAAAAAAATAAAATCAATTAAAATAAAGTTAAAAATAATTAATAAAAATAACACCTAGCTCAAGACATACAAGTTCGGTTCAATAAAAAAATTGAATTTGGTCGTCAACTTATGTCAAAAATACAAATCACATTATCCTAGTGTAGCTATAGACCCGGTGACGTACTCGGTTCCTCACACTTCCTGATATCGGCAGCCAAGGTACGACCGTTGACTACTTCCCTAACCAAACACGCAACCTGATCGCTAGTGCTCCAGATTTAACGCATTGGTCGCATTACTTCGATTCGTGAAGGCACTACACCTAGACAACCGGATCGCTAGTGCTCCAGATTTAGCCTAGATTCCTAAGGTATTTAACCAGTCCCAAAAGGTTCTAATCAATTGGTACGGTCAATCGTCAAAAATGTGGTCTTATCGCACAAACACGGGTGCTTACAACTCATTGACATGTAAATCAAGGTTTAAACTAGTGTTTAACTTCAATTGTTCACTCAATACCAAAGAAAATAGAATAATAATGAAAAGCTTGAAATTAAAATATATAAATCTCACAAATCCATTGAATATGCGTAGTCGAACCTCCCTCACAGTCTTGCCTAGGCTATGAATCTTAGCCCTTCATGGTTGCAGAACTCAAAGTACAAAGAAAAAAAAAATGAAAATGGAGAGGGAGAGATAGGATAAAGGAGAGCCGATGCTCCTCCTTTTTTTTCTTTTTCTTTCTGATCGTTCTCCCCTTTTTTTTCTCCTTCTCTATCTGCATATATATAAATATATATCTATATATATATATAATATCTATATATATAATAATAATCGATCTATATATATCCTATATAAAACTAACAAATCTATCCACTTCCAATTCTCTTCTTCTTCTTGAACGGCATGCCGTAATGTATGGGTCCACCGAAGTCGCCTCGAGATGCGCGTTAGCACGCTTTTCGATGTATAACATATCTAGGCATATGTATACTCCATTTTGCATGGTTTTTCAGCCCGATTTCAATCGCGCGGTCTATAATACCTGAAAATGACAAATACAGATAATTAGACTAATATTTTGGAGACTTTACTACAAAAACACTTAAATACATAAAAATATTATGACACTATTACCGACTTATCAAATACCCCCAAACTTAGGACTTTGCACGTCCCGAGCAAAGGTGTAAATAACAAAACACAAATAAACTAGACTACTAATATAGATATGTACTGACTCGACTAATCCTATACCCGATTCAGAAATTCATGGAGTCCCTTTGGTTTACATAGCCGCCAAGTTAACAAGCCACTCAAGAAATTTCAGAGTTATGATATGTCAAGAACCGCAACCCAAACATAACTAAGATCACACTTTCAAGACAAAGATGTAGTCAAGACAAACACTATCAACTACTCGCGGGTTTTCTTGGTCTATACATTCAAGCACGCAAGTTTAAAATCCCACATAATTTAGTGAAAGCACTCGAGCTAAATCTTTTTTATTTGAGGAGTTTTCATAAACTTCCGCCTTTATCCTTTTTTTTATTCTCTTCTCCACATTTTTTTTCAAGTAACACGGTCCTTGCTTTCCTATGGACCGATTTTTTCACTTTTTCCCACCACAAGTTTCCCTGCTCCATTTCCTATGGAAACTTGTGGGACTCTCAATATTAAGAAAACTCATGTTAGCCCTTCTCACTTTCACTATAATCAAGCAAATTCCCCAATGTGGGTTAAAATATTATCACTTGCACAATTTTGACCGTCTGCCCATTTTGGTATCTAGCACAAACTCAACCAACATACTAAGTCTCTAATCATGAATTCCTAAGAATGCTGGGCTACGACTTGATTAAGTGTTTCTCCTAATTTCTCCAAAGTTTCAAGTCAACAGGCAACCATAAAGTACTCATCCATAACCAAAGGCATGAAACAAAATCTCGGGCGACTCTAAATGCAACATATGACACTATGTAAGGTCTAAATGCAAGAACAAACATCGATAGACATATGTCTACTAATGATAATACTAAAAACTATACTAAATGCATGCATGAAAGTGTATCAACTCCTAATGACATGAGAAAGAGAAGTATGCAGGAAAAATAAATAGAAGAAATGAGAGAATGAGTGATACCAAACACCGTCATTACCATCCATCAAATCGTATATAACCGCATATAATTAAAAAAAAACTTAAACGATCTCACCTGCGGTCTTTCGCATAGAACACCATCCAACTCAATCCACAAGTCCTAAAGTACCCCCAAACTTATTCCGAACCTTGTCCTCAAGGTTCAAAACAAGTCAAGAAATCCATGCAACAAAAGAGAGAAAAGAGTGGTGAAAAAGAACATGGATAAATAAATAAGAAAATGATACAAACTCATGCAATTTTTCTTTTCTTTTTTTTTTTTTTATAAAAGTCTCCAAAAACTAGTAAATGCGCAAAATATCTCATGTCTAGGTGACTAAGAAAACTATGAAATAAACTCACCATAATAAGAGCAAGAACTAGTAAGCATGAGAGTTAACTCAAATGATTCATATCAAATCTGGCGAGCCCAAAGTCTTTCAACTAAGGGTGAAATCAACAAGATAATGGAATGAGGTCTAGGGTTTTGGGTCCACTCAAGACCCGCCACTAATGCGGCAACTTAAGTTGGATATGTCCCAACCAAGTTTCAAAACACCTAGTAGAACTCAGGGGGTGCTCCAAATGCATCAAGTGCTCGATCCAACTATAGTGCCTGAAAAAGTCCAAGAAATGGAAGTTAGAATTTTATTAAAACTAAAATAACTAAAAACTAAACTAAACTAAAATAATTGCTAGAAATAAAAAAATGAAATAAAATAAAAAAAAATTAAAGCTGGGCTGTCTCCCAACGAGCGCCTTTCTTTTAAGTCTTTGGCTAGACTTGTTGTGATTTATCACGTGATGCCCTCTCCTTTGGAGATATCTACAACAAACGGCGCATCAACATATTTGGGCAATGCAGCTTGCACGCCCTCCTTCAGAATCAGGAACTCATCCGGGACCTCTAACACATAAGAATCTGTCAAATCATGGTCATCTGACACAAAGGTGTCAGCTGTGTAGAAGATCTGCGAACGCTCCTTTACGACCACCCCCTTGTAAGGTCTAACAAATATGCATGGGAGGGTGGGTGGCTTCACCAACACCAGAGGTTGGTCTTCCTTGCTCTCTTTTTGCGGTTCCTCCGACCTTTCTAAAATGACATAAATTTCTTTCTCGGCTTCATCCGCTTCATCTTTTGCGCAATGCTAATGTCCGCTTATGTAAGGAAACTTCAATTATTTCCTCACGGTTCACTCCAATAGTCCTCAATCGGTGTAGCCTCATTTACCTCAATGCTCTCCAATGGGATTGCACTCATGGTCTCGGTGATATCTTGGAGAATTGACTTTATTTCTTCTTGACTTCTTGATCCCTTTGTTCAATCCATTCGTCAATTCTTGCTCGGTGAGGTTCATGTCTTGCTCGGTCTCTAGAAGAAACCTTATTATATCCCTTGAAGGTGATTCCGCATGGAACTATATGTGTCCTTTGATATGATAATTTACTCAAGTCGTCAAAGGGGTATTTTTTGTGCTTGGAGAAAGCCAGTCAGAGATCATATCTTTCTCCATGTCTTCAATGGTTCTCCGTTCTTGTTGAGGACTCCGTGGACTTGGCCTAGACATACAGAAGTCGGGTTGTGGCGATGCATAACTAGGACTGTGATGATTTCCATACCTCGGATGGTAAGGACAAGCATACGTGGGATGAAAGGGTTCCCACGAAATCACAAGCCTCGACTGTTGCATAAAAGAATGCGAGTTAGAAAATTGATGTCCATTATGTGACATACCTACCCCATTCATACCATGATAGTATGAGTCTTCGAATCGATCATAATTATGGTAGTAGGAGGCCATTGAGAAATTTCCTGCAAAAATATTAGAAACAAGGGACTATATACAAAAATAAATAAATAAACAAAAAATAATAAATAAAAATACAACAAAAATAACCAAAGAAAGAAAAACCAATCCCCGGCAACGGCGCCAAAAATTGACGCGCGCCGAACGCGTCAATAAAATATATATATTAACCTAAACCAACTATTTTGTAGATAGTGGTAAATGGTCGATCCCACAGAGATTGGTTTCTTTCTTAGGTAAGAAAAATAACAAAAAGGAAATCGGGGGATTTAGAGAAAATACGTTAATTACCTAATCTAAATATAAATAAAATAAATAAAATCAATTAAAATAAAGTTAAAAACATTTAATAAAAATAACACCTAGGTCAAGACATACAAGTTCGGTTCAATAAAAAAATTGAATTTGGTCGTCAACTTATGTCAAAAATACAAATCACATTATCCTAGTGTAGCTATAGACCCGGTGACGTACTCGGTTCCTCACACTTCCTGATATCGGCAGCCAAGGTACGACCGTTGACTACTTCCCTAACCAAACACGCAACCTGATCGCTAGTGCTCCAGATTTAACGCATTGGTCGCATTACTTCGATTCGTGAAGGCACTACACCTAGACAACCGGATCGCTAGTGCTCCAGATTTAGCCTAGATTCCTAAGGTATTTAACCGGTCCCAAAAGGTTCTAATCAATTGGTACGGTCAATCGTCAAAAATGTGGTCTTATCGCACAAACACGGGTCCTTACAACTCACTGACATGTAAATCAAGGTTTAAACTAGTGTTTAACCTCAATTGTTCAATCAATACCAAAGAAAATAGAATAATAATGAAAAGCTTGAAATTAAAATATATAAATCTCACAAATCCATTGAATATGCGTAGTCGAACCTCCCTCACAGTCTTGCCTAGGCTATGAATCTTAGCCCTTCATGGTTGCAGAACTCAAAATACAAAGAAAAAAAATGAAAATGGAGAGGGAGAGATAGGATAAAGGAGAGCCGATGCTCCTCCTTTTTTTTCTTTTTCTTTCTGATCGTTCTCCCCTTTTTTTTCTCCTTCTCTATCTGCATATATATAAATATATATCTATATATATAATATCTATATATATAATAATAATCGATCTATATATATATCCTATATAAAACTAACAAATCTATCCACTTCCAATTCTCTTCTTCTTCTTGAATGGCATGCCTTAATGTATGGGTCCACCGAAGTCGCCTCGAGATGCGCGTTAGCACGCTTTTCGATGTATAACATATCTAGGCATATGTATACTCCATTTTGCATGGTTTTTCAGCCCGATTTCAATCGCGCGGTCTATAATACCTGAAAATGACAAATACAGATAATTAGACTAATATTTTGGATACTTTACTACAAAAACACTTAAATACATAAAAATATTATGACACTATTACCGACTTATCACTTTCCCCATACACTTCTTGTTGGAGATCGGTTTGACAAGTAGACGGCACACGCTACTGCTTCCGCCCAAAATTCCTTGGGTAGTTTCTTGCTTTTATGCTTCGTGCCATATCGAGGATTGTTCTGTTCTTTCTTTCTGCCACGCCATTTTGCTGGGGGGATCTAGGAACTGTCATTGGTCGACGAATTCCATTTGCTTCACAGAACTCTTGAAACTCCCTGGAAGTAAATTCTCCACCTCGGTCGGATCTCATGGCTTTGATCTTTCTACCACTTTCTCTCTCCACTGCAGCTTTGAACTTCTTGAAGACTTCAAAAACTTTTGACTTATGTTTCAAGAAATATACCTAGGTTTTTCTTGAAAAATCATCAATGAAGAGAAGAAAATAATTACTGTTACCGAGAGAGCTTTGCTTGATCGGACCACACACATCGGTATGGATGAGCTCGAGTGGCTTCTTGGCTCTTGACTCTGACTCCTTTGGAAAGCTTTTCCTGAATTGTTTCCCGACTAGACACCCTTCACAAAGCTGGTCAGGATGGTTGATGCTAGGTAGTTCCTTCACCATCTCCTTCTTAGATAGCAGCTCTAGTCCTCCAAAATTGAGATGCCCAAATCGAAGATGCCAAAGCCATGATGCATCTTTGTAGCAAGCTTTCAGACACTTTGCAACATCGTTTTGTATGTTGATTGAGAACATTCTATTCTTTGACATCGGTACCTTAGCAATGAAGTTATTCTTATCATCTTATCTAACAATTGCTCTAATACCATGTTGAATTTTTCCGTCTTGCGGTCCGTTACCCGCAAGCGGCCACCCTCGGCACTTCTTCGTGAGCCATTGATCTTTCCAGTACCGATACTGTCCGCAACTTAACCACCTTTTATCTTATAGGTGTGGGGTTTTATCTCAAAAGGCCTAGGTACTATTAGAGGGAAGACAATCACTAATATACTTCATTTAGAAGTTTTTACATTCCAATGTGGGACTATTATTTTGGCCCACACATCTCAACACTCCACCTTGGACTGAAATTCATCCAAGGGGCTTTTGCTCGACAGGTCCTGATCGAACCGTCGGCTCTGATACCACTTTGTTGGAAATGAAACACTCACACAAAACAACTTTTATTCAAACTCAAACAAATATTACAAGAGCACACTCACTCAAAAAACAAGATACTACAACTCACTCTTATTAGAGTTTGCTTCTTCACTCACTTAGAAGCTCTTAATTTTTCTTATACCTAAACTAAAATGGGGAGTGGTATTTATACTACCCCATTCTTCTACAACCTTCTCTACACCTCATTCTTCTACAACCTTCCATTCTTCTACAACCTTTTCCATCCTTCTCATACACCCTAGAAGTTTCTAGATTTGGACCTTGATGGACTTGGACTCCAATTTGATTTGATTTGGGTTTGGGCTCCTATAATGGATCAAGTTTATGATCCAACATGAAAGTGAGGCACATTTTTTTCGGAGAGAGTGGTTTTTCCAAAATTAAAACCAAGAGTGTTGAACCAAAGAATAGCCAACAACATAAGCATGCAACACATGATTATGACGTGTTCAGCGACAAATAAGAAGATGACTCCTATACCCAACTATACGCATATGTTAACTGCAACTGGGACAACAAAAATGCTCAAGGAGGCCATGTTTGAAACATTTTCCAACTCTTTATTACTTGCAAAGGAGGTTGCCATGAAACCAATGGATATGCAACTCATCGCCGTACTCGAGAGCTTAGATAGCTAGTCTCGAGCACTAGGCATGTGAGTAGTGAGATCTACAGGGAGCTTTGCAACTATTGCTAATAGAGTTAACAGAGTTAAGTGAAAAGAGTCGACAAGGAATATAGCGAGCCTTTCGGCATATTGCAAAGAAAATATCCCAAAGCATGAGAAGAAGACATACCAATGAAGCAATTGCAATATACAAACCAATGAAGGGCACTGGAGAGGAGTAGCCATTAGAGTTGGCGCATTGAAGTTTTGCCATTGAAATTAAGGAAAAGTTTTGTAGACAGGGAAGGTATAGAGGTTCAAAGAGATGAGTGATAAGTCGTTAATAGTGTCATAGTATTTTTTATGTATTTGAGTATTTTTGTAGTAAAGTCTTCAAAATATTAGTCTAATTATCTGTATTTGTCATTTTCAGGTATATATTATAGACCACGCGATTGAAACCGGGTTGAAAAACTGTGCAAAATGGAGTATTCATATGCCTATATATGTTCTACATCGAAAAGCATGCTAGCGCGCATCTCGAGGTGGCATCGGTGGGCCCACACGTGAAGAACATGACATGGCGTGTTCATGTTGTTCAAGAAGAAGAGAATTGGAAGTGGATAGATTTGTTAGATTTGTTTAGAAAAGATTATATTTTTATATTATATTATATACAAATATATATAGATTGATCATAAGGATCAAAGGACTCTCGGCTCTCTTTTCCTCCTCGACTTATCTATCTCCTTCTTATTTTATTTTTCTTTGTTCTTTGAGTTCTTAATCCATGAAGGGCTAAGTTCATTGTCTAGGCAAGACTGTGAGAGAGGTTCGACTGCTCATATTCAATGGGTTTATGAGATTTATATATTTTAATTTCAAGTTTTTCATTATTATTTTATTTTTTTTGGTATTGTTTAAACAATTGAGGTTAAACACTAGTTTAAACCTTAATTTACATGCCAGTGAGTCGTAAGCACTCGTCCTTGTGCAACAAGACCACACTAGTGGCAATTGACCTTACTAATTGATTAGGCCCTTTTGGGACCGGTTAAGTACCTTGAGGATCTAGGCTAAATCGGGAGCACTAGCAATCCGATTGTCTAGGTTTGGTGCCTTCACAAATCGAAGTAATGCGGCAAACGCGTTAAATGTGGAGAACTAGCGATCAGGTTGCGTGTTTGGTTAGGGAAGTAGTCAACGATCGTACCTTGGCTGCCGAGATTAGGAAGTGCGAGGAACCGAGTGCGTCACCGGGTCTATAGCTACACTAGGATAATTTGATTTGTATATTTTAACATAAGTTGACGACCAAATTCACTCTTTTTATCGAACCAAACTTGTATGCCTTGACCTAGGTGTTATTTTTATTAATTTCTTTTAAATTTATTTTAATTGCTTTTATTTATTTGTTTATATTTAGATTAGGTAATTAACTCATTTTCTCTAAATCCCCCATTTCCTTTTTATTATTTTTTTGAACTTAGAAAGAAAATCAATCTCTGTGGGATTGACCCTTTGCCACTATTCTGCAAATAATTGGTTTAGGAAAAATATATTTTATTGACGCGTTTGGCGCGCGTCAATTTTTGGTGTAGTTGCCGGGGATTAGTTTTTTCTTTCTTTGGTTTTCTTTTATTTATTATTTGTAGTTTCTCTATACACTTGTCTCTAACATGTTTGTTGGAACCTCCACCATGGTCGCCTCTTCACAATATTTTTCTAGTTGTCCCTTGGTTGTGCAACAAGAACCTGTCAAAACTTGTGATCTTTTTACAGGTTGTCATCATTTTCCTAATATATGTCCGTTTGAGTACTAGAGTAATTCATCACTGTTAAGGAAACATCATGTTTCCTTAACAATCACCTCAGCCTAACATATATAGTTCCATGCGGAATCAGCCTTCAAGGGATATAATAAGGTTTCTTTTAGAGACTGGGCAAGATATGAACCTCACCGAGTAAGAATAGACCAATGGATTGAACAAAGCGATCAAGAAGCTAAAGAAGAATTAAAGTCGATTCTCCAGAAGATATCAGCAGTGACCATGAGTACAATTCCATTGGAGAGTGTTGAGGTGAATGAAGTTACACCAGTTGAGGACTATTGGAGTGAACTAGTGGAAACACTTGTAATTTCTTTACATGAGCCATACATTGAAATTGCACAGAGCACATATGATGAAGTTGAGAAAGATATTAAAGTCGTTTCAGAAAGGCCGGAGGAGCCACAAAAAGAGAGCAAGGAAGACCAACCTCTAGTGTTGGTGAAGCCACCCACCCTCCCACGCATAATTGTTTGATCTTACAAGGGGGTGGAAGTAAAGGAGCGTTCACAAATTTTCTATACTACCGACACCTTTGTGTTGGATGATCAAGATGAAAAAGAATCTTTTGCGCTAGAGGTTCCGAATGAGCTCCTAATTCTGAAGCAAGGCGTGCAGGCAGCATTGCCCAAATATGTTCATGCGTCAATTGTTGTAGATATCTCCAAATGAGAGGGCATTACGTGATGAATCACAACAAGTCTAGCCAAAGACTTAAAGAAAAAGGCGTTCGTTGGGAGGCAGCCCAGCTTTTATTTTTTTTTATTTTATTTCATTTTTTATTTCTAGCAATTAATTTAGTTTAGTTTAGTTTTTAGTTATTTTAGTTTTAATAAAATCCTAACTTTCATTTCTTAGACTCTTTCAGGCCTATGGTTGATGTATGAGCACTGGAGACACTAGAGCATCCTAAATTTCATCTGGTTTGACTTTGGATTATTATTTTTTTTTAGCATAATTTGAGCACTTTTAGGACGTTAGCTGATTTTTAAGATTTAGGTGTTTTAAGACTTGGTTGGATTTTTATTTTCAAAACTCTGAACGTCATTATACCGACTGATTGATTTCACCCTTCGTTGAAAGACTTCAAGCTCGCAAGATTTGGTTGAGATCATTTATGCTTACTAGTTCTTGCTCTTATTATGGTGAGTTTATTTCATAGTTTTCTTAGTCACCTAGACATGAGATATTTTGTGCATTTACTAGTTTTTGGAGACTTTTATTTGAAAAAAAAAAAACATTGCATGCGTTTGTATCATCTTCTTCTTATCTACTTATTCGTGTTCTCTTTCACCACTTTTCTTTCTTTTGTTGTGTGGATTTCTTGACTTGTTTTAAACCTTGAGGACAAGGTTCGGAATAAGTTTGGGGTTACTTTAAGACTTGTGTGATTGAGTTGGATAGTTTTTTATATGAAAGACCGCAGGTGGGATTGTTTAATTTTTTTCAATTATATGCGGTTATATGTGATTGATAGGTGGTAATGGCGTTGTTTGTTATCACTCATTCTCTCATTTCTTCCATTTATTTTCTCTCCATACTTCCCCTTTCTCATGTTATTAGGAGTTGATACATTTTCATGCATGCATTAAGTATAGTTTTTATTATTATTAGTAGTAGACATGTATCTATCTATGTTTGTTCTTGCATTTAGACCTTACATAGTGTCATATGTTGCATATGTTGCATTTAAAGTCACCTGAGATTTGTTTAATGCCTTTGGTTTTGGATGAGTACTTTATGGTTGCCTGTTGATTTGAAACTTAGAAGAAATTAGGAGAAACATTCAATCAAGTCGTAGCCCGGCATTTTTACGATTTTATGATTAGGGACTTAGTATGTTAGTTGAGCCTGTGCCAAATACCAAAGGGGCAGACAGTAAAATTGTGCAAGTGATATTATTTTAACCTCTCATTAGGGAATTTGCTTGATTATAGTGAAAGTGAGAAGGGCTAACAAGAGTTTTCTTAAAATAGAGAGTCCCACAAGTTTCCAAAGGAAATGGAGCAGTGAAACTTGTGGTAAAAAAGAGAGAAAATCGGTCCATAGGAAATGGAGCAGGGACCGTGTTACTTGAAAAATAAAATAAAAGAGAAAAGAGTAGAGAATATAAAAAATAAGAATAAAGGCAAAAATTTATGAAAACTCCTCAAATAAAAAAGATTTAGCTCGAGTACTATCACTAAATTAAGTAGGATTTTAAACTTGCATGCTTTAATGTATAGACCAAGAAAACTCATAAGTAGTTGATGGCCTTTGTCTTGACTGCAACTTTATCTTGAAAGTGTGATCTTAGTTGTGTTTGAGTTGTGGTTCTTGACATATCATAACTCTGAAATTTCTTGAGTGGCTTGTTAGCTTGGCGGCTATGTAAACCAAAGGGGACTCCATGAATTTCTGAATCGGGTATAGGATTAGTTGAGTCAATACATATCTATATTAGTATTCTAGTTTATTTGTGTTTTGTTATTTACACCTTTGCTCGAGACGTGCAAAGTCCTAAGTTTGGGGGTATTTTGATAAGTCGGTAATAGTGTCATAGTATTTTTATGTATTTGAGTGTTTTTGTAGTAAAGTCTCCAAAATATTAGTCTAATTATCTGTATTTTTCATTTTCAGGTATTATAGACCGCGCGATTGAAGCCGGGCTGAAAAACTGTGCAAAATGGAGTAATCAAATGCCTAGATATATGTTCTACATTGAAAAGCATGCTAGCGCGCATCTCGAGGCGACATCGGTGGGCCCACACGTTAAGAACACGACATGGCGTGTTCGTGCTGTTCAAGAAGAAGAGAATTGGAAGTGGATATATTTGTTAGATTTTTTTAGAAAAGATTATATTTTTATATTATATTATATACATATATTGTAACGGACTGTTATAATTATAGCACCGTTATTTAATTAATTTCATATTAGGACGCCAACTCGGACGATACGTAGACGCTGCGGATAGGCTAGGCATGACCGAACCTAGGGTACTGACTGTGTACTGTTGTGTTTTATGGAGTTTTGTGATGTATTAATATTTTATTATTATAATGCATTATCCATCACAGGTGTGTATATATAATTACTTGTCGGGCGAGTTTAAGCGCCGGGGTTCTGTATCGTAGAACACGCCAACGCGAGGGTTCGGTAGCTGTGAGGTCGGGCATTGGGGTTGGATTAGATTTAATCAATATAGCATGACTATAGTTGAAAAGTTAATTTAACGAGATTTAAATATATCCTTAGGCTAAGTTATATAATTCAATTAGGTACACTAAGTGTGGGATCGCCTCGAGAATTGTGCTGAACGGGGGGCACGGGGAGTCGGGTAGTCAGGAAGTTAGTGTGACCCTATTTACCATTTTATGGAATTTATTTGATAGCTTGGATAGGTTATATAAGTTAAATCAAATGGAATTAATAAAGTCCTATAGTTGAACTGAATAAATCAGCACACCTAGGATTGACCTCGAGATTAACAAAAGATCAAAATAAGGCAACTAGTGTCATGATAAGGTTTCCAGAAATTGAGTGACGCAGGTATAACAAGGACCGCTAGATTAGCCTCGAGATGCATGTGAACGCCAGATTAGAACCCAACATATAAATACCACTTGATCATGGAGACATGCACACAAAAACAAAATTCTAAACGAAATTTTGAGGTTCTGATGAGAGAAATTCTGGATTTAGGAACATAACTGAGGGTTTAAAGGCTGGATTGAGCGATCAAACGATGAAATCTAAGGTAATTTACTCACCAAATCTTTGATTTTTATGATACATTGATATTGTTTGGTATGTTGAAGTTCATACAAATTTTGGACGAATTCAGCACTGTTTTTTATTAGATTTGTTGTGATTGAGGATTAGTTGATGAAATATATTGGTTTTACTTGGATTTTCGAGGATTGGTGTCCAATGTGATGATTTCAGATTTTGACACATGCACACTTCTATCTGTGGTTTTGAATGAAAATTTTAATCATTGTTTTGGAGAGGGATTTGATGTTTATTAGAGTGTATGTATTGATTATATGGTTTTTGTGAGGTGTTAGGAATCAATTAAGCTTAGAATTCGTTTCTGGAAATTCTGAGCAGAGTGCAATTAGTGCGCTAGGCGGCGAACACTAGCGCCCTAGGCACGCTGGGGAAGATGATGATCTTTGTGCATGAACAGTGCACAAAGATCAATTAGCGCCCTAATCAACCCTAGCGCGCTAATGCCAGACCCCTGAAATTTTTAAAAACATGAAATCGAGCGTAATTGATTATAAACCCACTTAATTAATCAATAAACCTCGGGATTAGATCTTAGGAGTCACAGGACAGTAATTGGAGTTGGGGACTAGTCGGGGTCGGACTGGGGGTGTTTTCATGATTATTGAGCGCGATTTGAGGTACGTAAAACCCAACTAAATGCCATTACTGCATTTACTGTTTGTTTATTCATTTGAGTTGTTATTCTTGATAATCTACGAGTCTATTCTTATTGGGACGGTTGAGTTTTCCCGTCTATGACTCCGAGGGTTGTTGTGGTCGCTTGCTAAGTATGTAGCGCGTATTCTCGACCTCGGTTGATTATATCCTGGGTTGAATACTAGTTCACGTGTTCGATATAACCCACTAGGGCTAATTCCACTAGGACATAGTCGTAGGGTCAATGATGTAGGCCACGACCAGGGCTCCTGGTCCTAGGTACATAATTTAGTAGCTGTGTTCACACCCATTTGTATATCTGTGTGTTTATATTCATGTGATGAGCTTTAAGCAGTTGTCTATATTATTCCTTCTTTTCGCATGTCTATTTAACACTATTTATTGGCTCTGCCATTACATTTTTAATTTAATATGCACGGTGGTTTTCTTTGGAATTTTACTTACTGGGCTCATCATCTGCTTTTTGTGATGGCTGAGCGCAGATCCTAGTACTAGCAAAGGTAAGGGGATTCTTGGCGATTACATCTGACTTACCTACGCTAAGGCCTGCTGATACGTTTGTTGCTAGTTATATTTTTGATATTTTGTATTATATTTTGGGGTTGGGAGACTATATTGACACCTGTACTTGTATAATATTGTCACGGCCTAATTTCCTAATCTTAATTTACTTGCTTAAATCAGGATCACCGACCCGTGACGTGGGCCCGCATGAGATGCACACTGACCGAGGCACGTGGCCGAGGTAAATGTTATAATTGAACTGGTGTATGCCTAGTGTTGTGTATGTGTGTAGACTAATTAAGTCAATTTGTTTGTAAACCATAGACGTCGACTTGATGTGAGCGGGGACACGCCTTGGAGTGCGTGCAAGTACGGGTACCTAGTGGAATTACCCGGAGTAGCGAGACTAGGCTAGGGAATAGTAATTAATTTCAAATGTACCTTAGCATGAATTAAATTATATCATTAAGTTGAAAAATACAACGTTCAACGTAAAGGGAAAGTGCCTCGAGTTGCGTGCGAGTCGAGACACCGAGTGCCGGGTAGTTGAGAGATGGTGAAACCACTTAGATAAATTTTATAAATTTGTGTGACCAATTAATTATGATTCATATGGGATTAATGCACATTAATTGAGTTGGTCTATAGTTTATTTATTTAAGAAATCACATTTTAATATCCTATAGTTTGTTGTGAATTAAACTAACCTTATGACAGACCCCGAGATCCGTGCTGCCACACACTCCCATGATGAGAGTCACAAATTTGGTGTCACCAAGAGAGCTGGACTACCTAGTTAGGAACCCTCGAATTTGCCTCGAGATTCGTGACGCACATTTGATTACACAAACACATAGAACGAAAGAGAGGGGAGATTTTGGGGACGTTTGGAGAGAAATTTGAGCTAGGAGTGGAGAGAAATCAGATATCCAAACTAAGGTAATCTCACCCACCATTTCTTTTACCCAATTTCTTATGGATTTTTTTGTTATTTATTGGGTTTCAAACACAAGTTTTGGATTTATGGACATGCACTATGGATTTGGTTGATTTGGAGTCTAAATGGTATGAATTACTCAAACAAACTAGTTTTAGTCGAAGTTGTTGGGAATTGTTGGTGAGAAGTTGGTATTTTCGAATTTTTTTGGGTTTATACACATACATGTTGATCCGAGAATTTATTGTTGTTTATGTGGTTTTTGATGTAAAAATTTGGTCTCTTGATGTGCTATTAGATCAGTGATAGAGAGAAAAGAATTAAAGAAGTGAAGAAAAATAAAAAAAACCAAGACAAAAAAAAATTTTGGGGAAGATGATGCACACGTGCGGGCCCGCACGTGTGCATCCCCCCACTAATTGGGTCCGGCCAGGGGCCTGGGCCGGGTTCGGCCCATGAGGCGAGCCTGACCCAACGCTTGGCCGGGTCGGGTCGGTCAGACCCGACCCAACCACAAGTCAGGGACCGGGTAGGGTCAACCCGACCCGTCCTCAAAAAAATAATAAATAAAATAATAAAATAATAAAATAAAATAAAATATATTATAATTAATTAATTAATTATTATTATTATTAAATTAAATTAAATAAAAAAATATATTTATATATATTAATTTAATTTCGAGAAAATCAGGAAAATAGTTGGAAAATTCCTGAAAAATTGGAAAAAAATTATAGAAAATATAAGAAATTGAGAAAAAGGTAGAAAAATGGTTTCGGGACTTTTCGAGTGTTTTTGGTACCCCGATATAGCTCGAAAAATATGTCACAATTAAAGATTGACATAAAATTCTAATTTTTGGTTAAATATCATGAATCCACTTATTGTGGCTTTAAACCGATTAAAATGATATAAAAATGAACCTCAGGAACTAAAGGCAATTCTTGGGAGTTCGGGTGCACGAGTCGAGGTGTTGGGAGGCCGGATAGCTAGGACTACCACGTTGACTGTAAGTGAAACTGTGAGAACTCTTTACTTTATTTCATTCCAGTCATTTATTATTTTTCAGTCTATTTGTGGACTAGCTAATTTATTTCCTACATCATGCCTTCCTTGTTTCTATTCATAATGAATATTGATATAGCATGATGCCTTGTTTGATATATCATTGACTCCATGCTCCTTATATGCTCAATGTTTGTCTTGAAATATGGCTAATGGATATTTAGAAGATGCATGCTATAGGTTATCTGTTATGTTGGACTTGTGTTCTATTCCCTTGGTGCTTTGTAGCCTAACTTGTGTTGGAATCATAGCAATTGTAGGATATTATTTCTTGAAATCTAAAGTAGGGATTATCTAGTGTCCATTGCACACGAGATGTGCGGATTCTCGAGGATTTCGGTCTTTCGGGGTCTCCGGCACTCGTCACTACACTTAGGCGGCACACGTGGTATGGGCCACGGGGTTGTCGGCAAGTATGAATGATTTATATGCGCAGAGCACAACTCTACCACTTGAAGTTAAAAAAAAGATTATTATTATATGTTGAGCACAACTCCATACAGTATTGGAGTAGGCTTGGTGATAGTTCTCAACGCCGACTGGACGTAGATCATCTTATGACGACCCCAAATTCCACAACCCTAGAATCGGGCACCGCCCAGCCTGGACCCACGGGAACCCCCGAGCCAATCCCGCCGAGTCGCGCGGGGCCAGTGAGCCTATCCTTACCATTCAATCATTTGTTAATCATTTGAAAGTGAAGTCAATTAATTAGCGAGTTATCAAAGTAATAAGCGGAAGCAATTAATCTCAACCAATAAATCAACTTCAAAAGCTCTAACTTAGGACAAAAGCCTAGGGTGTGGGAATCCCGTATATCATATATATCATGTAAAGCAAGGAGAGTATCATCCAAGTCTTAATATCCAAAAAGATCTCTCAACCTATTACCCCATGTACAAAAACAATATAAGTAGCTAATACAACAAAAAAATGTCACCTATATTAGCAGAGGAGGGCCACTCAAAGTATATCACCTAACTGCACGGCCTTTCCTTTACTGGACTGCGGATCTGCACTCGGTCAAACACAAGAATGACGAGCCCAGGTAAGTAACGCCAAGCAGGAACAACAATAAATACAATATTTCGAATTAAATAAATGAACAGTCAATTCATGCTGATAGAAAGAAAAAGACAGGGAGCGCATGAATATATAAAAACTGTAAATAAATAAATAAGCAATCGAAATTGAGTGTTCCGAAATACAAGGGAAAAACACAAGTGTTCCCGACCAATTAAAGTCGTTAAGCCGAGGACAAAATCTCCTCAAAGGCTAGGAGTCAAGGACAGAATCTCCTCTAAGACCCTTACGCGAGTGCAGAGTCCCCATCAATCTAGTGGAGAACTCTCACCAAGTATATGTCATTACAACTAATCATGTATTCCCAACCGTAAACTCCGGTATAATATACCGCGAGCCCGAAATTCTGCAATGATCACGCTTGACACACTTCCCTTAAGACAACTCAAAAGGAATGGAATGACAAGATAGTATCGAAACAATATCAATAAATAATTAAAAGCTCAAGAAATACTATGGTGTTCCTCACTGGTTTACTTACCTCGATCCAAGCTAATTCGCGCTAACACGGACTCCGACACGCCTCTTACGGTCCCCATGTTTACAATAATCTTGATAATGCAATTTATATCAATTTCCTTAATTTCCTATGATTTTTCCAAATTTCTAGCTATTTTTGCCAAATTTCACGATTTTCAAGGCAAAAACTCCGACATAACGTCTTGCAAAAATCCCGAATATTTCACTTTTCGTAGAAATTGTCGAATTTCTCTTTATTTGATGAAAATATAATTTTTTGGAATTTTCTAAAATTTTTCCTGAATTTTTCCTATTTTTCTGGAATTTATTTCAATTAAAATCAATTTTAATATATTTAATCAAAATAAACAATTTTTATTAATATAATATATAGGTGGGTCGCGGGTCGGGTTAGGACCGGCTTGACCAGGTCTGACCGGTCAAATCGGTCCACCCGGGTCAAACCCCGTCTGACCCGGGTCAACCTGGGTCAGACCCGGTCTAACCCAAATTGGGTCGGGTCACCTTGACCCGGCCTGGTTCTCTCTTCATCTTCTTCCTTTGTTTTTTTTTTTTTTCTTGCTGGAAACCAGTGACGTTCTCTTTGTTTTTTTTTTTTTTTTGCAACAACACAACAACAATCCATCAACAATCAACAATCACACACACCTCACCACCATCATCACCACCATTTTTACCATTTAAACCCACCATCTCCTCAATAACAACCTCGACAACAAATTCGAAAATAACCACAACAACAACAGCGATATGTGAAAGACAGGATGAATCCCTAACATTGGAGGTGGTAACTCTAGCTCGTACGCGACCTTGCCTACCCGTTTCACCACTCTGAACGGACCAATGAACCTCGGCGCAAGTTTCCCCTTGATCCCAAAACTTTTGTGCCCCTTTAATGGAGATACTTTCAGATATACAAAGTCCCCAACCTAGTATTCGAACTCACCGTGGTACAAGTCATAATACTTTTTCTGTCTCTCCTGCGCACCCTTCAATCTCAAACGGATCTGGCGTATCTTCTCTGTGTGATCTACCACAATCTCCGGCCCAAGCACTGCCACATCCTCGGGCTCCGCCCAACAAGATGGAGATCTACACGGCCTCCCGTACAATGCCTCAAATGGTGCCATGCCGATACTGACTGATAGGTGTTATTTTTATGCAAACTCACACAGATGAAGGTACTCCTCCCAAGATCCACCGTACTCTAACACACACATCCTCAGCATATCTTCGAGAATCTGGATCAAACGCTCTAACTGTCCATCAGTCTGTGGGTGATAGGCGGTACTAAGATTCAACTTCGTGCCAAACTGTAACGGCCCAAATTAATTTAATTGAATGTTGGTGTTAATCACAATGATTAGTGGTTAATTCGGACGTTACGTGGACAGCTGGGTTGACTCGGATAGGAGTACCCAGGGTATATTGTGTTATTTGTGCATGTTGTATGTTTATTATTGTGATGTGGGAATTTAATATTTATATAAACATCACATGTGTGTAAATTATTGTCGGGCGAGTTGTGAGCCGGGGTTTTAGTTCGGCGAACAGCGCCGTGGGGTTTGGTAGTAGTGAGGCGGGCGTTGGGGTTTAATTAGATTTAAATTATTAAACATGCTATGGTTGAGGATTTTATTTAATTAAATGCAAATATATAATCTTAAGCTAAGCTAAGGAAATTAAATTGGGTACACTAAGCTTGTGGGACCACCTCGGGAAGCGTGCTTGGGACACGGGGCACGGGGTGTCGAGTGGTCGGGAAGTTAGTGTGACCCTATTTACAAATTTATGGAATTTATTGATGACTAGAATAGGTGTTATGAATTAAATCAATTGGATAAAGTAAAGTCCTATAGTTTGATAGGAAGAATTAGCATACATAGGATAAGCCTCGAGATGCTCAACAAGGTAATTCAAGGCAAATGTTGTCATGATAAGGTGTCAAGAACTTTGGTAACTCGGGGTGATCAATAGCCATCCGATTAACCTCGAGATGCGTGGGCACGTGGGATTAGAACAAGCATATAAATATCGATGGATCGATTGAACATGCAAACTAAACAATTTTTCCCAAAAATTTGTTAGGGAGATCAGTGAGAGATTCAGTGTTGGGGAGAGGTAAATTCAAGTTTGAAGAGGCGATTTAGGCGTCAAAGTGTGGATTTAAGGTAATTTACCCTTATTTTTGGTGATTTTCCATTAAAATGGATGTTAGAGTGAAATTTCATTTTTGATAGATTTGGCCACTTGTTTTTACTAGATTGGTGGACTTTGAAGTTGTTTTTGATGATTTACATGGATTTGGTTCGAATTTGTGGAAAATTGAGGTGATTTGATAAATTTTGGGTTATTTGCATGCATTTTTGATCAGAGAATTTGGGGTTGTTTTGATGAATTTGTGGAGGAATTTGGAGGTTTTAGAGGTCTTTAATGGAGTGAGAGTGAAGAGAGATGGAGAGGAGAGAAGAAGAGAGCGAGATTGAAGAAGGAAAAAAAAAAAAAAAAAAAAAAAAAAAAAAAAAAAAAAAAAAGAGAGACGAGTTTCGTCTCTGGTTACCGACCGAGAGACGAAAGCGTCTCTGGAGGAAGAAGGGGAGGGGGGGCGCGTGCGTGCGTGCGTGCGTGCACCCCTGGCCGGGCGGGCCGGCCCGGGCCCATCCCGGTGGGCGGGCCAAGCCGGCCCAGCCCTGACCGGGTGGGCTGGGCCGGGCCGACCGGACCGACCCGGCCGAGGGCGAACCGGGCCGACCCGGTTGGGTCGGGTCCGACCCGGTTCGGGGGACCCACATATATTATTTAAATAATATATTTAAATAATATTTTTATTTTTATTTATTTATTTAAAAAAAAAAAAAAAAAAAACAGTTTTAAATTACGGAAAATAGGAAAAATAGGAAAAAAATATCAGAAAAATTGGAAAAAAATTCTAGAAAAATATAGAAAATTAGAAAAAGGTAGAAAAGTGGTTTCGGAACTTTTCGGGTATTTTGGAACCCAGACATAGCCGGGAGAGGTACCACATGACTAAAAATTTGTAAATTTTTATAAAATAACATAAATTATAGAATATGTTCTCAAAAAGTATAAAACACTATAAATGGACTTGGGACCGAGAAACCATAGCTCGGACATTGGGGAGCTAGGTGGGCGTCTTGATGGGTCGGGAAGTCGGAGTGCGATTTGAGGTGTGTAGTATCCCAATTGAACTTCACTTTAAGTATTTACCGTTTGATTTATTTGAATTCGGTTCCATTTTTTCTCTACTCCATTTCATTATTGCTTTACGGTGGTGAGTACTCTCACTGGTGACTTTACGGTAGTGGAGTGTACTCCTACACAGTGTCTTTACGGTGTTGAGATCATTCCCCACTTTGGTGCTTATTCGTTACGGCCATAGAGTCCACTTGAGTCATAGCACTTGTCTATGCATATCGGTGAATAGGCTGCCCGCTATGGTAGGCTTGTGTGGGTGCGTCGTGGGTCTACGCAGACCCACTAGAGGGTCAGGGGGCCAACCGGTAGAGGTGTTTTTCGGGCGTGCACAGGGAAAGCAGAAGTATGACTTAGTCGATTTTTATTGTGCACGTACTTTGCTTTGCTACTATTTTTTATGCATGCGATGATCCTTTCACGGTTACTGTAATTCTTTTGTTCGCATGTTTAATTATAGTATTTTAAATTCAGTACTTTTACTTAGTAATTACTTGGTGAATTTCCTTGGGATTACTCACTCTGGACTCGTCATCTGTCTTTTGTGATGGCTTGAGTGCGAGATCCTAGTACTAGCGGGGGTAAGGGGATCATCGGCGATTACATCTAACTTGCCTACGCGAGGCTATTTGGTATGTGTGTAGATATTATAATGTTTTGATATTTCGTATTATGTTTTGGGGTTGGGAAATTGGATACACACTTGTCTTGGTATACCTCTTTGTTATAGTTGATCGCTTTGTATGCATGATGCAGTAGGGTTTTCCACTATAGGTTTGATCGGTAAACTTATATTTACATATATATGCATTTTGATAAACTTTAAGTTCTTAAATTGTTAATTTCTTTAAAATGATAAATTAAGTGACTTTAATGAATTATCGATAATTATCTAAAGTCGAAACGATTATACTCGTGGCGGTGGTTTCCGGTGCACTAGGGGAAACGGGGTCCATGAGGCGGCCTCGGGATCTTGGGGCCGCCACGGTTGGTATCGAGCAAGGTCGATAGGGCTCGAATTAAATAAAGTAAATAAAAGAGCATAAATTTTAAAACAAATTAGATGTGGAAACCCTTAGATGAATTGCCTAGAACTTTTAGTTGGGAAGCAATAAGAAATGGGTGGTTAACGAGAATTATATGTATGTGTTATGATTCTCTTGTGTATTATATATGTATACGTATATCATGGAGGATCGCATACGACGCACGTTTTCGGTGCGGATCGGCATGGATGGACGGTCTACTATACCCTCGAGAGACGAGACAAGGCGGCATTGTTATTAGGAGTCCGCAAGCTACGGTGAGCTTGGAGGATCGACTTACTGACCCAGGAAGTTCGGATGACGAAGTACTCGAATATTACGGGACCGGGCGCCGCAATTTCGAAATGGTTGCATCACTCACGGCGAGCCATCGGAGCGACAACGACTTTACCCGAGGTTATATGAGGGAAATGATCGACGAGGGATTTCGCGAGTACCAAGAGAGCGCGGCGGGCGAGTTTTGGAGCGTACCACGCGAGAGGCACAGCGAAGTTAGAGACGAGGGAGACCGGTTGTGAGACAGAGACGGGATCAGCGGGGTCGACGGGATAGGCATCCGGGGGCGGCGAGAGAGGAGATGAGGGGCATGTGGTGTATGCTCTGCACTGCACTGTCGGCGGCGGCGACATCAACCTCGGCACCGGCACCGGGATAGGGATCGGGGTAGTCGGGACAAGGAACGAGAGAGACCGGGGTCGGGGTCGGAGATCCGGTGATAGGCATACTAGGATGCGAGAGACGCGCAAATGTTATAAATGCGGACGAGAGAGGACATCGGAGGGTCGTTTGCCAAGCACCGGCGGCGCGATCGCGAGTATCGTAGGAGGCGACGACGACAAGCTGCGAGAGAAGTTGCGACATGGAGATGTTCGGGATGGACAATACGGCCGGTGAGGAGTGAGAGCATGCGGCGACCGGCTACCACGATGAGGACACCATATGCGCCTAGTTTTGCTACATCGGGTATCGGTGGTTCACGGGAGAGGCGCGACATGTTCGAGAGATGTGCTCCTTTGTGGAGTTGAGGGCATATACATTGGGAATGCGCATTGATCCTAATGGCACCGATATTTGTAGAGCGTTGCGTGTTCGAATTCGGGTTCGGATCGTATCGAACCATAAGTTAGAACGCGACAATAAAGTGTCAACTATATTTTTGTGTAAATTATGGTAAAAACAACGTGCGAGTTGTGTTATGTATGAAGACTATCAAGTTGTTTTTTGTTATAATTAAATGAAGCCTAAGGATTTTTGCTATAAAATATATGTATGGGATAGATATATTATTGAGAAGGTTGTTTTATTCAAACATAATAATATGAGTGTAACTACCACTGTACACGATTTGGAGCTTGCGGCGGTTGTGTTTGCTTTTTGAAGGCTTGGAGACGCTACCTCTACGGAGAGGAGTTTATGCTTTACACGACCATCGAGTCTACGCTACATTATCACACGAAAGATCTTAATAGGCGTACGAGGAGATGGTTGGAGTTCTTTGAAGGACTATGACTTCACGATTGAGTATCATTACGGCAAGGCCAATGTAGTGGCGGATGCTTTGAGTAGATGCGGCGTTGACAATCAGACCAGTACGCGACACATGGGACTGTTGGAGGCAGCATCAATTATGAGCATGTCAGACGTTGCGGCCATGCATGATGTACATATTTGTAGTCGGATGAGAATGCAGAAACGGTGTCACTGGAGCGGGTATCGGAGTGTCAAAGGGCGATGGGCTTTATGGGCGGTTCGGTGGATTTGGCGCGGGATCCCCGAGTGCGCGATTGGGCGGAGACATCGATGGATATTTGTGGCATCGAGGGCGACTTTGGGTACCGGCCGTGTCGAGAGATACGAGATAGTATGTTAGAGGACGACCCGGCCGTCGCGCTACTGATTCATCGGGGAGAACCAAGATGTACCAAGACTTGCGTAGATTGTTTGAGTGGCGGGGATGAAGGCGATGTTGGTGAATATGTTCGAGGGTGTCATATATGTCGCGGGTAAAGGCGAACACGGGCGACAAGCGGATTCTTTGCGGCCGTTACCCATTCCTCAATGGAAATGGGAACACCTTACCATGGATTTTGTCGGTGGATTACGTAGACGTTTAGGCGACACGATGCGATACGGGTGGTGATAGACAGGCCCGACTAAATCGGCGCACTTCATACCGAGTTCGGATGCGATACACGTTTCCTCGGTTGAAGCGGCTTGTTTGAGCGGGAGATTGTTAGGCGCATGGGGTGCGGTTTCCATTGTATTTGATAGGGATCCCGAGGTTGATTCGGGATTACGAGGAGCGATGGAGAGCGATTTGACACTAGGTTGCGGTTTTAGCACGGCGTATCATCCTCAACAGATGGCGGTCGAGAGAAGCGATTGATACGGATTTTAGAGGACATCTTGGGCTTGTATTCTGCGGTTTGGAGGTTCGTAGGAGGATTACTTACCCTGCTTGTGTGACGTTGCCTACAACAACGGCTATCGAGCTAGTATCGAGATGCCACCTTATGAAGTATTTGTATGGGAGGCCTGCAGTCACCAGCGTGTTGGGCGAGCCGGAAGATACGATTACGATTGGGCGGAGATAGTTGTTGATCACACGAGAGAAGATTCGACAAATTCGTCGAGTTTCGAAAGCACAAGACAAGCAAAAGAAGTATGCGAGATAGATATCGCGGAAGACTAAGCTATAGAGTTGGCAAGGTCGGAAGGTACGTTATCTTGAAATCAAGACGTTGCGGATATTAGCGACGATCGGGACGAGTCACCGAGAGACATTATTCACACAAGATAGAACATGCGTGAGGTGAATGGCTAGTGGGGTGTACCATTGGTGGAATCTCGAGATGGAGAAGACTACGAGTGAAGGACCAATTGATACGCGCATTGGTGGAATCTCGGACGGAAAAGATTAGAGTGAAGGACCAATTGATACGCACATTGGTGGAATCTCGGATGGAAATGATTATGAGTGAAGGACCAATTGATACACACCCTAGTGAAGTCCTGACGCATTGGAAGTGAGTTCAATAAAATGTTAGAGTTCACACAATATATAAGGCGAGGAACCAGAATGTACTCGAAGTGTTCTAATTTCGAGGACGAAATTCATTTTAGTTGGGAAGAATTGTAACGGCCCAAATTAATTTAATTGAATGTTGGTGTTAATCACAATGATTAGTGGTTAATTCGGACGTTACGTGGACAGCTGGGTTGACTCGGATAGGAGTACCCAGGGTATATTGTGTTATTTGTGCATGTTGTATGTTTATTATTGTGATGTGGAATTTAATATTTATATAAACATCACATGTGTGTAAATTATTGTCGGGCGAGTTGTGAGCCGGGGTTTTAGTTCGGCGAACGCGCCACGCGTGGGTTTGGTAGTAGTGAGGCGGGCGTTGGGGTTTAATTAGATTTAAATTATTAAACATGCTATGGTTGAGGATTTTATTTAATTAAATGCAAATATATAATCTTAAGCTAAGCTAAGGAAATTAAATTGGGTACACTAAGCTGTGGGACCACCTCGGGAAGCGTGCTTGGGACACGGGGCACGGGGTGTCGAGTGGTCGGGAAGTTAGTGTGACCCTATTTACAAATTTATGGAATTTATTGATGACTAGAATAGGTGTTATGAATTAAATCAATTGGATAAAGTAAAGTCCTATAGTTTGATAGGAAGAATTAGCATACATAGGATAAGCCTCGAGATGCTCAACAAGGTAATTCAAGGCAAATGTTGTCATGATAAGGTGTCAAGAACTTTGGTAACTCGGGGTGATCAATAGCCATCCGATTAACCTCGAGATGCGTGGGCACGTGGGATTAGAACAAGCATATAAATATCGATGGATCGATTGAACATGCAAACTAAACAATTTTTCCCAAAAATTTGTTAGGGAGATCGATGAGAGATTCGGTGTTGGGGAGAGGTAAATTCAAGTTTGAAGAGGCGATTTAGGCGTCAAAGTGTGGATTTAAGGTAATTTACCCTTATTTTTGGTGATTTTCCATTAAAATGGATGTTAGAGTGAAATTTCATTTTTGATAGATTTGGCCACTTGTTTTTACTAGATTGGTGGACTTTGAAGTTGTTTTTGATGATTTACATGGATTTGGTTCGAATTTGTGGAAAATTGAGGTGATTTGATAAATTTTGGGTTATTTGCATGCATTTTTGATCAGAGAATTTGGGGTTGTTTTGATGAATTTGTGGAGGAATTTGGAGGTTTTAGAGGTCTTTAATGGAGTGAGAGTGAAGAGAGATGGAGAGGAGAGAAGAAGAGAGAGCGAGATTGAAGAAAAAAAAAAAAAAAAAAAAAAAAAAAAAAAAAAAAAAAAAAAGAGACGAGTTTCGTCTCTGGTTAAAACCAGAGACGAAAGCGTCTCTGGAGAAGAAGGGGGGGGCACGCGCGCGTGCGTGCGTGCGTGCACCCCCCAGGCCGGGCTGGGCCGGCCAGGGCCCAAGTGGGCGGGCCAAGCCGGCCCAGCCCAACCGGGTGGGCTGGGCCGGGCCCGACCCGACCGGACCGACCCCAGAGGGCCGAAACCGGGCCGACCGGTTGGGTCGGGTCCGACCCGGTTCGGGGGACCCACATATATTATTTAAATAATATATTTAAATAATATTTTTATTTTTATTTATTTATTTAAAAAAAAAAAAAAAAAACAGTTTTAAATTCGGAAAATAGGAAAAATAGGAAAAAAATATCAGAAAAATTGGGAAAAATTCTAGAAAAATATAGAAAATTAGAAAAAGGTAGAAAAGTGGTTTCGGAACTTTTTTCGGGTATTTTGGAACCCAGACATAGCCGGGAGAGGTACCATGACTAAAAATTTGTAAATTTTTATAAAATAACATAAAATTATAGAATATGTTCTCAAAAAGTATAAAACACTATAAATGGACTTCGGGGACCGAGAAACCATAGCTCGGACATTGGGGAGCTAGGTGGGCGTCGATGGGTCCGGGAAGTCGGAGCGCGATTTGAGGTGTGTAGTATCCCAATTGAACTTCACTTTAAGTATTTACCGTTTGATTTATTTGAATTCAGTTCCATTTTTCTCTACTCCATTTCATTATTGCTTTACGGTGGTGAGTACTCTCACTGGTGACTTTACGGTAGTGGAGTGTACTCCTACACTGGTGTCTTTACGGTGTTGAGATCATTCCCCACTTTGGTGCTTATTCGTTACGGCCATAGAGTCCCTTTGAGTCATAGCACTTGTCTATGCATATGCGGTGAATAATTTGCCGGCTATGGTAGGCTTGTGTGGGTGGGTGCGTCGTGGGTCTACGCCAGACCACTAGAGAGGTCGGGGGCCAACCCGGTAGAGGTGTTTTCACGGGCCGTGCACGAGGGAAAGCCGAAGTATGACTTAGTCGATTTTTATTGTGCACGTACTTTGCTTTGCTACTATTTTTTATGCATGCGATGATCCTTTCACGGTTACTGTAATTCTTTTGTTCCGCATGTTTAATTATAGTATTTTAAATTCCAGTACTTTTACTTAGTAATTACTTGGTGAATTTCCTTGGGATTACTCACTCTGGACTCGTCATCTGTCTTTTGTGATGGCTTGAGTGCGAGATCCTAGTACTAGCGGGGGTAAGGGGATCATCGGCGATTACATCTAACTTGCCTACGCGAGGCCTTTGGTATGTGTGTAGATATTATAATGTTTTGATATTTCGTATTATGTTTTGGGGTTGGGAAATTGGATACACACTTGTCTTGGTATACCTCTTGTTATAGTTGATCGCTTTGTATGCGATGATGTAGGGTTTTCCACTATAGGTTTGATCGGTAAACTTATATTTACATATATATGCATTTTGATAAACTTTAAGTTCTTCCATTTGTTAATTTCTTTAAAATGATAAATTAAGTGACTTTAATGAATTATCGATAATTATCTAAAGTCGAAAGCGATTATACTCGTGGCGGTGGTTTCCGGTGCACTAGCAGGGGAAACGGGATCCACGGGGCGGCCTCGGGATCTTGGGGCCGCCACACAAACTGTACCTGCATGCTCTGCCAGATCTGTGATGTAAACTGCGACCCTCTGTCGAACACAATCGACAACGGTACTCCATGCAGTCTAACAATCTCTCTCTCGTAAAGCTCTGCCAGTTTGTCTACCCGATGTGTGGTCGAGATCGGTATGAAGTGCGCGGATTTAGTTAATCTGTTCACAATCACCCAAACACTATCATGTCGTTGCCGAGATCGAGGTAGTCCACTGACGAAGTCCATGGCAATGTGCTCCCACTTCCACTGAGGAATGGGAAGTGGCTGTAACAACCCCTCGGATCTGCGATGCTCAGCCTTAACGCGCTGACAAATATCACACCCTCTAATAAAATTAGCAACGTCGGTCTTCATCCCTGGCCACCAGAAGAGACGACGCACCTCTGCATACATCTTAGTCCTGCCCGGATGAACTGTAAATCGTGAGCGATGTGCCTCATGAAGTATCTCATCGCGTAACTCAGCCACTGATGGAATCCACAGTCGTCCTATAAATCTCAAGCATGAGTCTGTCGACTGACTCCAATCTGGATGATTTGAACTCTGTGCCAGCTCTAAAAACTTTTGATACCGCTCGTCTATCTGCTGACCCTCGAGTACACTCTGTATCGACACTGTTTGAGTCCTCATTTGCCCGCAAATCATTACTCTAGTATCAGTCGGAATGTTATCGGTACAAATCCTCTCAACCGCCTCGAGAAAACTGTAATCGTGCGTCATGTGGCAAGTAACAACCTTTGAGTCTAACCCTATGCGGCTCAATGCGTCTGCAACCACATTAGCTTTCCCTAGGTGGTACTCTAATGAGAAATCATAGTCCTTAAGAAACTCAAGCCATCGCCTCTGTCGCATGTTCAATTCTTTTTGCGTGAAGAGGTACTTCAAACTTTTGTGATCAGTAAATAAGACGAATCTCTCCCCGTAGAGGTAGTGGCGCCAAATCTTCAGTGCAAAAACCACTGCTGCCAACTCCAAGTCGTGAGTAGGGTAATTCTTCTTATGAATATTCAGCTGTCGGGATGCGTAGGCAATCACTCTACCCTCCTGCATCAGAACACAGCCCAAACCGATCTTAGAAGCATCAGTGTTTACTTCAAAACCCTTCCCTGACTCGGACAAAACCAAAACTGGTGCGGTAGTCAGTCGTTCCTTCAATGTCCTGAACGCCTGCTCACAGTCATCGTTCCACTGAAATTTAACAACCTTCTACGTCAACTGAGTCATCGGTGTCACGATCCTCGAGAAGTCCTGTACAAATCGCCAATAATAACCTGCCAAGCCCAGAAAACTACGGATATCTGACGCTGATCTCGGTGTAGGCCAATCGCTAACCGCCTTGACTTTAGCGGGATCCACTGACACTCCGTCGGTCCCAACAATGTGACCTAGGAATCCTACCTCTGTTAACCAAAACTCACACTTACTGAACTTAGCGAATAATCGATGCTCTCGCAGTGTCCGCAAAACCAACCTAAGGTGCTCCTCGTGCTCTTCGCGAGTCTTGAAATATATCAAGATGTCGTCGATGAACACAATGACAAATCTATCCAAGTACTGTCTCAACACTCGATGCATCAAATCCATGAACATCACTGGGGCATTAGTCAGCCCAAACGGCTTTACTGTAAACTGGTAGTGCACATATCGAGTGCGAAATGCAGTCTTCTCCATGTCCTCTGCTCTTATCCTCAGTTGATGGTACCCGAATCTCAGATCAATCTTCGAGAAACACTGCGAACCTGTCAACTGGTCGAAAAAATCGTCGATGCGAGGAAGTGGATACTAGTTCTTCACCGTCACCTTGTTCAACTGTCTGTAGTCGATACATAATCTCAAGCTGCCGTCTTTCTTCTTCACAAACAATATCGGCGCTCCCCAAAGCGACATACTCGACCGAATAAAGCCTAAGTCCAACAACTAGTTGAGTTGTCCTCCAGCTCATCTAGCTCTCTCGGAGCCATGTGATACGGAGGAATAGAAATGGGTTTGGTCCTTGGGACCAAGTCAACGATGAAACCAATCTCCCTAGGTGGTGGCAAGCTTGGTAACTCCGCTGGAAAAACATCAGGGGACTTGCATACTACTGGCACATCCTCCAACCTAGTCTCTACTCTGCCTATCGTACTCAACACACCAGCGAATGTCTCTACATCTATGCTAGTGGCGACTCTACCCCTGGTGATCGGTAAATTGGTCGAAGTCCCCTGGAAGATAAACTCTGGATGTCCAAGAATCTGAAACATGATCCTCTTACCGTAGCAGTGAATCTGTGCATGATAAACACCTAACCAATCCATGCCCAGTAGTGCATCGAACTCTAGGAACTCCAACACTCTTAGGTCTGCAGGTAAGGTGTGTCCCTCTATCTCTACCGAACAGTCTATACACACTAAATTCAGGTAAATCTTGTCCCCAACAACCGTGTTAAGGATCAAGGGTCTCTCTAATCGAAAAGGTCTCAACCTTAACTCGTCAACCATACGACCCAAAATAAAAGAAATTGTAGAACCGGAATCAAACATGGTATTCATAAATTGACTACAAATGTAAATCGTACCTTCAATCAGGTTCCGTGTGGCAATCGTATTTGGTGCGGCAATGGCATGAACCTGCTCCCGGCTCTGTGGCTGGCCTCAGCCTAGTCGTGGGCAAGAGCTGATGAAGTGGCTTAGTTGTCCGCACTCATAGCACGCTCTTCTTTAAGACCTTGATTCAGACATAATGAGCTTTTCGTGTCACTATGCCTTATCGACACTCTGTCCCTAATTGTGTCTCGGTTTCTACACCTAACTGGAACTCTGACCTCTTCATGTTCAAAATTAAAGGCGAGAATTACTCATGATTGAACCTTTTTTTTTCTTAAACTCAGTATAGTCCTTGGGCTTGCATTTGGTAACCCTCATGTTACGTTTCCAAGCATCCGCCTTACTTGAACACCTTCACGGTGGGTCTCAAGTTGATCGGCGATCACAACCGCAACAAATGCGAGTTCTCAATCACTATATAGCTATCGATAATAGTATAATACATTTCCCAACTCTCCTCACTTCCCAACTAAGATTTAGGTTATGTTCATAGGGTTCCACTCTAAGTTCAATAACTATCCTAACTTCCGCTTTTGTCTTAGTGGATTGTGATTTAAATTTAAGAGTATTTTATTTAACCTTTATGCTCTGATACCAACTGTGACGGCCCCAAATTCCACAACCCTAGAATCGGGCGCCGCCCGGCCTGGACCCGCGCGAACCCCCGAGCCAATCCCGCCGAGTCGCGCGGGGCCAGTGAGCCTATCCTTACCATTCAATCATTTGTTAATCATTTGAAAGTGAAGTCAATTAATTAGCGAGTTATCAAAGTAATAAGCGGAAGCAATTAATCTCAACTAATAAATCAACTTCGAAAGCTCTAACTTAGGACAAAAGCCTAAGGTGTGGGAACCCCGTATATCATATATATCATGTAAAGCAAGGAGAGTATCATCCAAGTCTTAATATCTAAAAAGATCTCTCAATCCATTACCCCATGTACAAAAATAATATAAGTAGCTAATACAACAAAAAAATGTCACTTATATTAGAAAATGAGGGCCGCTCAAAGTATATCACCTAACTGCACGGCCTTTCCTTTGTTGGACTGTGGATCTGCACTCGGTCAAACACAAGAATGACGAGCCCAGGTAAGTAACGCCAAGTAGGAACAACAATAAATACAGTATTTCGAATTAAATAAATGAACAATCAATTCATGCCGATAGAAAGAAAAGGACAGGGAGCGCATGAATATATAAAAACTGTAAATAAATAAATAAGCAATCGAAATTGAGTGTCCCGGAATACAAGGGAAAAACACAAGTGGTCCCGACCAATTAAAGTCGTTAAGCCGAGGACAAAATCTCCTAAAAGGCTAGGAGTCGATGACAGAATCTCCTCTAAGACCCCTACGCGAGCGCAGAGTCCCCAACAATCTAGTGGAGAACTCTTACCCCGTATATGTCATTACAACTAATCATGTATCCCCAGCCGTAAACTCCGGTATAATATACCACGAGCCCAAAATTTTGCAAGGATCACGCTTTACACACTTGCCTTAGAACAACTCAAAAGGAATGGAATGACAAGATAGTATCGAAACAATATCAATAAATAATTAAAAGCTCAAGAAATACTGTGGTATTCCTCACTGGTTTACTTACCTCGATCTAAGCTAATTCGCGCTAACACGGACTCCGACATGCCCCTTACGGTCCTCGTGTGTACAATAATCCTGATAATGCAATTTATATCAATTTCCTTAATTTCCTATTATTTTTCCAAATTTCTAGCTATTTTTGCCAAATTTCACGTTTTTCAAGGCAAAAACCCGACATAACGTCTTGCAAAAATCCCGAATATTTCACTTTTCGTAGAAATTCTCAAATTTCTCTTTATTTGATGAAAAAATAATTTTTTTGGAATTTTCTAAAATTTTTCCTAAATTTTTCCTATTTTTCTAGAATTTATTTCAATTAAAACCAATTTTAATATATTTAATCAAAATAAATAATTTTTATTAATATAATATATAGGTGGGTCGCGGGTCGGGTCTGACCGGTCAAACCGGTCCACCCGGGTCAAACCTAGTCTGACCCGGGTCAAACCCGGTCTAACCCAAATAGGGTCGGGTCACCTTAACCCGGCCCGGTTCTCTCTTCATCTTCTTCCTTTGTTTTTTTTTTTCTTGTTAGAAACCAGTGGCGTTCTCTTTTTTTTTTTTGCAACAACACAACAACAATCCATCAACAATCAACAATCACATACACCTCACCACCATTTTCACCATTTAAACCCACCATCTCCTCAACATCAACCTCGACAACAAATTCGAAAATAACCACAACGACAACGACTACAACGAAATCTATAACTTCTTACCTAGATTTCGCCTCGACGTCGCGTTCGCTCTTTCCGCGAATCGCAGCTCCCTCTCCTCGATCTCTCCTCTCAGTCGATCCTCTTCTTCTCCAAATTTTTTTTTCCGAAATGGAGAATGTGTGACGGTGGTGTGTTGATATTTGGTATTTTGGTCAAATGACCAAAATACCCCTCACCTTTATCCATACCCTTTACAACTTTATTGCCCTTTTGGTCTTTTCACAATTTCACCTACCAACTTTGATAACTCACTTGGGTGACTTAGTTGACTTTTGGTCTTTTGATCTCATCCATTTCAAACACCACTCAAAGCTTCCCTCGGGTATTCTCGCACCCGACTCATAACACTAATTTTATTCGTCACGTCACCACAGATGTACCGACGTAACAAACGGACTTTACAACCTTTTAATTATTATTTATTTAATATTTTTGTCAGTGTTTCTAATTAAATTTGTTCCCCGAACTACCAACGCCTTTACCCATTAAAAACTTAAAATTGCACAAATGAAATATAATATAATACAAACATCATACAAAACTAACATACATCGGCGTCGACGTCCGAGAATTGATGACTGTACCACAGAGTGGACCCACATATCACCTGTATTGACACGTGGCATGAGTTACATTTTTAGGGTCGTTACACATCTCAACTTAACCTGCGTGAGTTTTTGTGTATCAGTTAACGTTGGTATTTACTTGCATTATTATTCAACATTTATTCAGCTACATATGCTTTTAAATACCTTTTGTTTAAATTGGAAATGTAGTATTAGATTTCTCCAGTTATCACTTAAATATCAATATACTCACCGTTTAGTTTGTAACGATGGGTGGAGGTCCGTCGAGCAGCACCAGGCCGAACAAGGAGAAGATCGGCGACTACCTCTGTGCTCCGAGTACGTAGCTGTAACAACCCTCAAATTTTAACCCGACGTGTATGGCATTTGTCAGGACCATGACCCCTCTATTTGATACTGGGTAGTATTTCAGACCTCAGGAGTCGACATCGAGGTAATTTTATGATTATTTGATATGTGTAATAGTATTTTAGTTTAATGCGTGTCACGGGCCGTTCAGACAATTTTCAATGAGAGTGAGGTCCCGCATAGGTAAACGAGGGAGAAAATACAGTAAAGAGATAATTAAAATAATTATTTAATAATTTAATATTTTATTTGTGTGAGACAAAGGTAAAAGTGTGCATGTAACGGGGAAATACGGACCGAGGAGGTGAGATGGGTCGGGGAAAATGTTTGGAAAATATACGCGTGTTGGGTTAAAAATTTTGTATAGTGACACAATCAAATAATGGGGAAACCTTGGTTCAATTTTGAGATGTGTGGGTTGGTAAAAATGGGTGGACACAACTACCATACCCATTTAAAATTTCAAACACATAACTACCCCCATCACTCAACTCACCTCACACCCCACCCATTCCCACCACTCAACTCACCTCACCACCCACCCCATCACTCACGTCACTCTCTCACACACACCATACTTAAACACCCTCATCACTCACGTCATGCACACTCTCTCATTTTCACTCATCTCTCCCGTGCTCACTCTCCTCACTCTTCTCACGGTCTTCACCCTCTCCACACTCTCACTCTCAGACATCCCTCTCCTCCTCCTACCCTCTCTCCGGTGACTGGACCAGACCTCACCGGAGGGGTTGCTGTTCAACCAGAGGTACGTTATCTCTTTTCTCTCTCTCACCCTCTCTCGGCTGTCCTCTTCTCTCTCGAACTCCCTCTTCCTCTATCTCGACCCACTCCTCCTCCCAGCTCGACCGTGCACACCGCCAGTCGTCGAAGGTCCAGTGGTGGCAGAGTAGCTCGCCGGAGTTTGCCTCTCACCATCCCTCTCTCGTACTCACTAGACCTCTCTATCTATTTCTCTCTCTCTCATTCCCTTTCTCGTTCTCGCTGGTCTCCACGTTTTCCACTGCTGCCACCTTTGGCCATCGCTGCCGTGGGTGACGATGGTCGGGGACGGACCCTCGTGGCCTATCGGAGTCCTCATATTCCCGATGAGACCTTTGGTTCATGATACATAGGGTTTTGCTGCTCATATTTGGTTTTATTGCATGTGTTGATGTTTTTGTTGGTCTCGACGAAAAACGCCCTCACTAGCGGCGCCACCGCCAGACCATCATGATCGAGACGCTGTTGAGGACCCCACCAATCTCCTAAGTGGGTCCCACAGTCTTCAGAGTGGTCAAAATAGCCCTATTTAGTGTTAAAAAGTTGTCATTTCATGTGAATAAGTGTGGTGGAGCATCGCCGGAAACTGCCACTCTTGGCAGTGCTACCGGCTGGACCACCACCAGTGGAGGTTTTCGAGAGTCTCACCTAACATTAGTTGAAGTCTCGCAACCCTTGGTTAAGTCCGCAACATTGTTGTTAATGTGTTGTGTCTTGATTTCATGTGTTGTCGACATCGAGTCATTATTTGCGTGTGTTGAGGAAATTCCGAACTGGTGGAGTGTTTTTCGGCTTTCCCATGCCATGATAACCCTTCCCCGACGTCGGACAACACCAGTGAGGTTCCATGTTTGTTTGTACATGTCAGTTCGGCTTTCATGAGGAGTTATGGTTGAGTGTTGGTTTGTATTGAAACATCGCGTGGCAATGAATGGTTATGACGTCGTAGTCATGTCGCCGGTCCTCGAGACCTTGACATGACCCACATACAACTGAATCGAGCCTATGATTCGCGATGAGGCTTATACACATTGTGTTTTCAAAACCCGAGAGAGAGTATTCGTTTTTCAATTAAATTGTCGTGTCGTTCGAGTCATTTAAAACATTGGGGAAAATGATAAGTTTAAACCTAGGTTTAGTTTGATGACTTGAACTATTAATACGAGTTTCTGACCTTGTCAGGTAGCGGGAAACTAGAGGATACGCGTTAGGATTTGCGGAAGCGTTGTACATGGGTTACGATAGTTCAGGTAAGTGCACTTGCCTTAAAAAACATTTGTACGTTAGTAAACCAGCTAAGAAAATATCATGTGATTCATTTTCATTTCTATTAAATTATTGGCATTCCATTCCCTATTCCTTGTATGTGTGTTCTTGGCATAAGTGTGTGTCTCGAAGGTACATGCGGCCTGCATTAGAAAGGATAAAACGCAGGCACTCGTGCGCACGAGTGTTTGACCACCCCTAGTGATTGTGTGATACCATGTACTGGATTATTGTGGATTATTGTGGTATCGTTGTGGAATATAGACCACTTATGGCCTCTTTTGACTCGTAGGGCACACATGTTTCGATTGCGTTTATTTTCCAGTCTGTCTATCATGCAACTTGTTTATTTAAATTCCTGTCTTTCAATACCCGCATGATATTTAGACTGCCTTGTTTGTTATTTCATGAATAACTGTTATTTTCTTCTGGCTTTACTTTCGATTTCTCTCAGTTGCTCACCGTCTAGTTTGTGACGGTGGGTGCAGATAGGGCAGAGTGCAGTAGGGGCAAGGAGCCTTGCCTAGGAGACTTATTGTGAGTGACTAGATTTGAGGTATTGATATGTAGGCTCATATTTATTTTTGTTTGTATGACGTTTTTACATATGATTGTACTTTTGGGTGAACTGGGGATGAAATTTTTGAGGTGGTTTCCATTAGTCCATTTTGTTGACTTGGATTTGACTATATCGGGTTTTCCACAATTATATAGATTCCTAATTTCCCTTTGATTGAGTTATTTCCCAAATTCTTGAGTAGTATGAAATTTGCTTCCGCTGTGTAATAATTGCAATAACTATTTCATAAAATGTGAAATTTTGATGTTTTGAGGCTGACAAGGCTCGTTAGGTTCGCTGAGATCCAACTCGGGACCTGCACGGGTTTAGGCCGGGCATACCCAAATGCATTGGGAATTTGGGGCCGTCACAGTAGCTGCCCGTACGTGTAGGGTACTTTTTGTATTATATTTACTTACGTCTTTTTCTTTTTGGGATGTTATTGGGATGAGTGTTAGATTACCCGACTTTTGGCTTTCGCTTTGTTTATATATGTTCGTCGTTTACTTGCATATATATGGTGATCGTTATTTCCTGGATTCCACACCTAGGATTTAAAAAAAAAAATTCAGCTAAAATATTTAAGACTTCCGCTATAAATTGTAAAGACTTCCGCTAACTAAACTAATTGTTTAAAATTGAGAACATAACTAATACGTAATTGGGTCCTACATGTCATGATTAGGGCTTGATTACGGGATTAGGTCGGGCGGTGCCCTAGATTAGTAGTGGGGTCGTCACATATATACTTTTGTAGTTGATTGCCTATATGCACAGTACTGCCGGAATTTTCCACTATAGGTTGAATAAGCAAACCTTATATGTCATTTTGGTAATATAAAGACTTTCGCATTATTTCGTTACAAATGTTGATTAGTTTAGTTGTATAATCTAAAATTATATGCAAATTATTGAACAAATAGACAAGAAACGCCAAGGTGTCAGACAAATGATGAGTATGAGTGACGTGGCCAGAGGCTTCAGGTGCTGAGGCCGGGAAGTAGCTGATCACGGGGTGGCCTCAGAATTTGGGGTCGTCACATATATATCTATTCATATATAGGATATATATAGATCGATCATAAGGATCAAAGGACTCTCGGCTCTCTTTTCCTCTCTCGACTTATCTATCTCCCTCTTCTTTTATTTTTCTTTGTTCTTTGAGTTCTTCAACCATGAAGGGCTAAGTTCATAAACTAGGCAAAATTACGAGGGAGGTTCAACTGCGCATATTCAATGGATTTGTGAGATTTATATATTTTAATTTCAAGTTTTTTATTATTATTTTATTTTCTTTAGTATTGTTTGAACAATTGAGGTTAAACATTAGTTTAAACCATGATTTACATGCCAGTGAGTCGTAAGCACCCGTCCTTGTGCGACAAGACCACACTAGTGGCAATTGACCATACTAATTGATTAGACCCTTTTGAGACCGTTCAAGTACCTTAGGGATCTAAGCTAAATCGGGAGCACTAGCGATCCGATTGTCTAGATGTAGTACCTTCACGAATCGAAGTAATGCGACCAACGTGTTAAATCTGGCGCACTAGCAATCAGTTGCGCGTTTGGTTAGGGAAGTAGTTAACGGTCGTACCTTAGCTGCCGAGATTAGGAAGTGCGAGGAACCAAGTGCGTCACCGGGTCTATAGCTACACTAGGATAATTTGATTTGTATCTTTTGAAATAAGTTGACGACCAAATTCAATCTTTTTATCAAACCGAACTTGTATGCCTTGACCTAGGTGTTATTTTTATTAATTGTTTTTAACTTTATTTTAATTGCTTTTATTTATTTTGTTTATATTTAGATTAAGTAATTAACTCATTTTCTCTAAATCCCCTGATTTCTTTTTTGTTATTTTTTTGACCTTAGAAAGAAAATCAATCTTTGTGGGATCGACCCTTTGCCACTATTCTACAAATAGTTAGTATAGAAAAAATATATTTTATTGACGCGTTCGACGCGCGTCAATGAGCATCTGAAGCTTCAAGTGATGAACATAAATGAAGAGGATTATAGAATAATTTACATACTTAGCTGTCTATTGGCTGGAGAAAATCTTAACATATGCAAAAGTCTTGAGTTGTAACCAAAAAAAAAAAAAAAGAGTTCTCTTGAGAAGAGTAAATATTTAACTTACTTCTGTGAAATGATTCCCTCAAGTGGCTAGCTGTTTATTTTATTTTAATAAGACAATCTTTTTTGTAATAAAAAATATTTTATTTCATAAAATGGTGAACACAAGAAGACAGACTGTAAGAAACCTTATCACCCTCCCCTAGATATGTACAATTATCACAGAATAAAACAAGACAAGTTGTATGAGAAACAGAAAAATAAATAAAAAATGACCAAGAAATCACACAAAATAACAAAAGACTTCGGTAAAGCGGTTCGGTGCTCTAATCAATAAGAAGAACTTAGTCCTACACTCCTACACAAGAATCTCTTCGCAATTACTCTCTAAGAGACTTGAAGCTCCTGACTCTTGATTACAGCAATGTGTGTGTGTGTGTGTGTGTGTGTGTGTGTGTGAGGAGTTGAAATCAAAGAGAAGTCTGTACTTTGATGAACAAGCAAGGTAAAGTAAGGGATGTTAGAGATTGAGATAGTAGAGCATCCAAAGCTTAAAGAGGGAATAATATAATTGAAAAGGGCTATTACAACATTGTTGAGAAGGGCAGGTCTTAATATAATTGAAAAGGGTTATTACAACATTGTCTTATGGTGTAGATACATTATTTTGAGACATCAAGACATGATTTTAGCGGGGATCAAAGAAGCAAGAGGTATTACTATTAGTACAGGCCTCAGGAAAAATCCATTGTACTTTATCCTCTAGTGATGAATCCAATTCGCATAGACGCTTTGCGATGAATCTCGCTCGTTCTGCACAATCTTCGAATGAACCTTCATTAACTTCTTTGAACACACAACACGGCAGTTGTGCGGGGAAGAACTGCAGCATTTCAGAAAATAGTTGCTCAATATAATCACAAAGCTCTTCAACTGATGTGTAGTCTCTATCTTTCATGAAATCCCTTATCACTCTTAATTCATTTCCAGTCAGAATTCCTGGAAGTACATCAAACGCGCATTCGATGTTTGAGATCACACGTCTAACTGGATCTGCATTAGCATTTTTCACCCCAAGTCTCTTGCTTAGATCAACATCCCCACCTTCCCAAAAAAGTTTCGCAAATTGTCTCCTTCTCAAATCAAGACTTCCACCATTCATTTTCTTATCGATGTAGTAAACAATTTCGAAAGCTTCATGGAGAGTGTCTCTCATGGATTTCCTAAGAACTGGAGGCATGGTTGCGGCGCCAACCTTTAGGAGGAGAACCATTGATAAACATGTCACTTTGTACGGATCAGGGCGCCTCTTGCCAACTTCTAGGAGCTTGTCCAAAAGAGGTGGAGTGTAGGAGAGGCGATGTCTCGATAGCATTTGAACTATACAACTCGAAGAGGAATCTCTTTTGACATTCATCCACTTGTTAATGTTGTTTACGCAACGAATGATTACCCGTTGCGATAATCCGTCTTGCCTTTCGAATTCAAACTCTTTTTTCCATGAACCCAAGGATGCAATATCCTTTGCAGTAGTTTTACACATAAAACACTTCAACTTTCCTATTTTTTGAAATAAGAACCTAAATACAATGAAGGGAATAGCACATACAGTGACATGGATGCAAAATAGGAGCATTGACTGTTGTAAAAATAGACCGGATAGAGCAAGACCACGACAAATAATTTGGGATAATAAAAGTGAAGAAAAAAATGGACACAGAGATTTTTACGTGGAAAACCCCCAAACAAATTAGGGTAAAAACCACGGGCAAGGATAGAAGAATTTACTATGAGAAAAATAGTAGGTGTTACACTATCTCTCTATTTATAAAGGAGAAACACTGAAAATATTTTTCTTTATAATAGGAGAAACACTCACTCTCTATTTGCTCACAACAGAGCACACTTGCACATTGCACTGCTATCTTGTGCTCTGAGCTTCTGCTTACTCTTCATATTGTTCTAACGCGTTGGGCCTATTTATAGGCAACCAAAGACGCGTCAAAGACGCGTGAGACGCGTTGGTCAACGCGTTTAGTGCATTTTCCTTGCATGTGGGTCCCACGTGTGGGGCCCACATGTTTCTTCACAATCTCCCACTTGAAGATTTGATTGAGAATCAATCAGATCTTCACACCATTCTTTCTTCCTTGCTATTTCCATGTTGCTTACATTTCGTCAAGCCGCATGAGGATCGACACCGAGATAAATTTGTCGCATTGATCGTCTTCGTCGAAAATCTCGCTAGGTTGTCTGTAGTATGAATTTTCTGGCATGTCCACGGTTCCTTCTTCCACTTTCTCACGAACGAAGTGATACTGAACTCGTATATGCTTTGTTTTTGAATGAAAGGCTGGATTCCTTGCGAGATGCAAGGCACTCTGACTGTCACAATACAAAGTAATTTTCTCTTGTTTGTGCCCGAGTTCCTCCAACACCATCTTCAACCATACTGCTTCTTTACTAGCTTGTGTAGCTGCGACATATTCTGCTTCTGTTGTTGACGTAGCCACAATGCGATCGTGCAGCTTTGAAACCCACTATCTTGTCCGCGAAGAAGTGTGAACACATATCCAGTGGTGGATTTGCTTTTATCGAGATCTCCTGCATAATCAGAATCAACATATCCACTGACAATAAAGTCTGATCCTCCGTAACATAATGCAACATTTGAGGTACCCTTGATGTATTGTAGGATCCTCTTTACAGCATTCCAATGCTCTCTGCCAGATTCGCCATGTACCGACTAACTACTCCCATTGCTTGCAATGTCCGGTCGTCTACAAATCATCGCGAACATTAAGCTTCCCACTTCTTGATGCATACGGCTTTCGAGACATTTCCATCCTCTCTTTTCTTGCTAGGACTCATACTTGAGGATAACTTGAAATTAATAGAAAGTGGGGTAGAAATTGGCTTACGATCTTGCATGTTGAAACGACGCAAGATCTTCTTCAAATAATTTTTCCGAGAAAGCCAAATCTTTCTATTATTTCTGTCTCGATGAATTTGCATCCCTAGAATCTTGTTTCTTTGGTCCCAAATCCTTCATCTCGAACTCCCTAGCCAACTGAGCCTTCAATTCTTGAATACGATCTTTGTTGGGGGATACCAACATGTCGTCTACATACAACAGCAAAACAATGAAATCATTGTTATCAAATCTCTTGCAATATGCGCAAGGGTCTGCATTTAGTCTGTTGTAACCAAGGCTCATTATGAAGGAATCAAATCTCTTGTACCAACACCTCGACGCCTGCTTTAGACCGTACAGAGATTTGTTCAACCGACAAACCAAGTTCTCCTTTCCTTGTTCTTCAAATCCTTCTGGTTGGAGCATATAAAAATCTCTTCTTCAAGATCTCCATGAAGAAAAGCTGTCTTAACATCTAGCTGCTCTAGATGTAGATCAAAAGTAGCACACATGTTGGAACTACTCGAGCTGTTGTAAGTCGAACCACGGGGAAAATATCTCATTGAAATCAATGCCTTCTTTCGAGCATATCCTTTCACCACCAATCTTGCACGATACCGCTCCACTTGATCATCATTGTTTCGTTTGATCTTGTAAACCCATTTGTTGCCAATGGGCTTCCCGCTCTCTGGTAATGGCACTAGCTCCCATGTTTTATTTTTATGGAGAGCTTCGATTTCTTCCCGCATTCTTCTGCCGTCCATCGAGATGCTTCCGAGCCATGCATTGCCTCTTGAAGAGTTGATGGTTCTCCTTCCTCGGTTAGAAGACAAGTATGCAACATTGCTTTCCATAATATATTTCGAGTGCCAGTTTGGTGCGTTTCTTGTGCGAGATGATCTACGAGGTTCTGGAACTTCAGGTTCACCTGGTTCATTCTCCTCATGTTCTAGTACAGCTTCAGAAGAATCCTTTCGTTCAGATTCACATTCCACCTGTAATGTTGTAGTTTCTGAAATGCTATCATCTTTCTCTATTTGTTGTACCTTGTCTTCTGTAAAGAGAACATCTCTACTGACTACAACCTTGTGGGTAGTGGAATCCCACAGGCGATACCCCTTTACTCCGTTAGCATACCCCAAGAATAAGCATTTCCTGGATTTTGGATCTAGCTTTGTAGTTTCTTGGGCATTGTACATAGCGTACACTGGACTTCCAAATATATGGAGGTTTGAATAGTCAACTGGTTTACCCAAGTCCACATTTCCATCGGTGTCCTCAACTCAATTGCCATTGATGGAGCCCGATTTATCACGTAACAGGCGGTGTTGACTGCTTCAGCCCAAAACTTTTTTTCTAAGCCTACAGTACTCAACATAGCTCTTGTTCTTTCTAGTAGAGTTCTGTTCATCCGCTCGCCACTCTATTTTCTTGAGGAGTGTATCTTTGTAGTGAACTGTCTTTTGATGCCTTCTGTTTGCAAAAGCTATCGAACTCATTGCCAGTATATTCTCCTCCATTATCAGTCCTCAAACACTTGATCTTCTTCCCAGATTCAAGTTCAACCCGCGCTTTGAACACTTTGAAGATTCCGAACACATCTGCCTTCCTCTTGATTGGATACACCCAACATCTCCTGGAGTAATCATCAATGAAGGACACAAAATAATTTGCTCCTCCTATTGATGTGATTGGTGCTTCCCATACATCAGAGTGGACCAATTCTAGAATAGCCTTACTTCTAGAATTTGATGTGTTAAACTTCAACCGATGTTGTTTGCTTGTTACACAATGCTCACAAAAGGGTAGTGACACCTTTGTGAGGCCTGAAAGTAGCTTCTTCTCAACAAGGATTTTCATTCCTTGTTCGGACATGTGTCCAAGTTTCTGGTGCCGATCATTGCAGATCTCTCACTTGAACAACTTGAAGCAAGCGATGCTTCGCCTTCCTGAAGAGTCTCTCCCATGAGTAGGTACAAGTTTGCAGCAACCTTTTCTCCCTTCATAAGTACAAGCGCTCATCGACTGATTTTCATGATCCCTTTCTTGACTTTGATTTCACAGTCAAGATCATCAAATCGTCCCAAAGATAGCAGATTCTTCTTGAGGCCTTCCACATGTCGCACTTCTTGGATAGTGCGAACAGTACCGTCATACATCTTCAACATGATGGTTCCGATGCCAATGACCTTTAGAGCATGGTCATTACAACTGTACACAGATCCTCCTAAAATAGGTTCATAGTGATGGAACCATTCTCTTCGAGAGGTCATGTGATACGTCGCACCTGAGTCGATAATCCAGACATAAGAGAATCTTTTCCTGCTTTTAGTTGTTGTTGCCGCCTCGCAACACAATGCAGCTCCATCATTTGAAGTGCTAGCATCTCAAGTTAACTTCGGTCTACCCCTACCTCGTCGAATTTCTTCAATTTCTATTAAGTCAAGTTTTCTAGTAAGGGGAATCTGTAGGCGTTCTTTGCATATGTGGTCAAGTTTTCTTCCTTTTTATTTTAAGAGGAAGAAAAAGTTACAAAAAAAATTGTAATAAAAAATATTTTATTACAAAAAAAAGTGAAGACAAGAAGGCAGACTATAAGAAACCTTGAAAGAATAAAACAAGACAAGTTGTATGAGAAATAGAAAAAAAATAAAAAATGACCAAGCAAAACAGACTATAAGAAAGAATTGCTATGGCATTTGTAAACATACATTGAATTATGCAAAAAGAGTAGCAGTTGCAGGAGCTGTTTTATGCCTACCAGTTAAGAACTGCAAGTACATTTAACTTACTTGGACATAGGAACAACAACAACAACAACAACAACAACAACAACAACAACAACAACAAAAAAATAGTCTCAATCCCAAATTAATTGGGGTCGGCTACTTGGACATAGAAACTAATTAGGAATTGTTATGGCATAGATACATCATCTTGAGAGCCTGCAACTACATGGTCTTGGGCGGAATCAAAGAAGCGAGTGGTATCAGGCCAACCCTCAGGAAACTTCCACTGGACTTTATCCTCCAGTGATGAATCCAATTCACAAAGACGCTTTGTGATGAATCTGCCGCGTTCTTCCCAGTTTTCGAATGAACTGTCATTAACTTCTTTAAACACAGAAATGGGCAGTTGAGAGAGGAAATGCTGCAACATTTCACAAAATAGTTGCTCGATAGAGTCACAAAGATCGGTAAACTTTTCATACACTCGTCGCTCGATAAATTCCCACAATATTTGCAATTCAAATGATGTAAGCCCATCGTAAAGTATTTCAAATCCACGTTTTACATTGGAGATCGCAAATTTCACTGCACGACGATTGTTATCATTTTCCATCGTAAAGTATTTCAATCTCCCCACCTTCCCAAATAAGTTTTGCCAACTGCCTTTTTCCTGAATCGTCGCTTTCCACATTGATTTTCTTATCAATGTAGTACACAATCTCGAAAGCTTCACAAAGAGCATTTGTCATAGATTTGGCAACAACCGATCAGTCTTTGAGACAATCTGTCCCACATCTTCAACTCATTTCTCCATGAATCCAAGGTCGACGACGCAGTATCTTCTCTATCTTTGTGCGCACAACATCTAAGTTTTCCAACTATTCTCTGTAACATCCATGATACAATGAAGGCAATGGTAAATATGGGGAAATTGATGAAGAAAATGAAGACTGTCAACACCAACTTAAACGCAAACCGGGACGAGACCATTATTGAGGTTCTTAATGATCTCCTCTTCATCAAAGAAAATTGAAGCTTCAAAGCTTCCATTTCCAGTACTCTGTTAAATGTAAGACGCTCCTCCAAATGGCCCATCGTAGCGAGCCAGCGAAAGGAAATGGCTAAAGCACCGATCGTGGCTCCAGCTAGTTGTGTGATAACTAGGATCCACATTGACCACTTATAATCGGAAACCTCTCCACAGAACTCTAAAGTTCGGACAACCATCGATCGATAGGTAGCTTGTAGTAGAACTAAGAAACACATTATGCAAATTGGTCCTATGGCTGAACTGAACATCTCACAGCAGAGAAGTAATTGAGGGTTTTTGACAGATCTAGATATGTATCACTTCTTTGCTTGATGAATGAAACATGCTTCAAGGAGTGGTGTGGTTCGAAAGCGGGCTACATTTTCTTCATGTAGAGTGGCTTTTCTAGTATTATATCCAAGAGTGTCAGACCATAGAATAGCCAACAACATAAACATGCAACATATAATTATGATGTGCTCCGCAACAAATGAGAAGATAACTCCAGTACCCAACTGTATGCATATGTTAACTGCAACTGTAACAATGAAGATGCTTAATGAGGCCATGTTCGAAACACTTTCCGACTCTTTACTGCTTACAACGGACAAAGCCATAAACCCGATGCATATGCAAGTCATCGCTGTGCCCGAGAGCTTAGATAGTTGGTCTCGAGCACTAGGCATGTTAGTAGTGAGATCTACGGGGAGCTTTGCAACTATTGCTAAAAGAGTTAGTGTGACAGAGTTGAGTGAAAAGCGCCGACAAGGAATATGATGATTCTTTCGCCTTATTGCAAAGAAGATATCCCAAAGCATGAGTAGAAGACATACCAATGAAGCAATTGCAATGTACAAACCAATGATGGGCACTGGAGAGGAGTAGCCATTTGAGTTGGCACATTGAAGTTTTGCCATACATGAGGAGTTTGAAATCAAACAGCAGTCTGTACTTTGTTGAACAAGGAAGGTAAAGCAAAGATATAAGAGGTTCAGATAGCAGAACATCCAAAGCTTAAATAGGGAACAATAATTGAAAAACACTGTACAACAATAATTGAGAAAGGCTGGTACTTGTTGTAAATTGAAATGAAACTTATACAACTTGGTGTGTTTTTACAATGAGGTTGGCACCCTTTATATAGGCCCTTTGGTGATGATGATAAATGTATTTAGATAATGTTTACAAGTAACACATACATCACATGTCATACAACTCTTCACAAGCAACATTGACAATACATGAAATAATGAGTACATTTGATATGGATACAAGTAAGGGCCATGCTTGATACTACCACTCAATGTAAGAGCCATGCTTGACAATGATTAGTCATACATAGTCTTGATCAATTGTTCATCCATATCATAACACTTCCCCTTGGATGACAATTGTTGAGAGAATGTGCCTCGTTAAAACTTCTACTAGAAAAAACCATGTGGGAAAAAATCTAGTAAAAGAAAAAGAGTACACATTTCTTATTAATCTTAAGATGAGTATAATATTGTTAGGATTGCCTCATTAAAAAAACCTTGCTAGGAAAACCCAATGGGATAAAACCATAGCTAAGGGAAAAAGAGTGCAATACACTAATCAATAACTCCCCCTCATGTGAACATGGGTAAAACTTGTTCAGTTTCTTTACTTGCAATGTCTTTAAGTTTACGCAAGCCAATACCATATATAAGCCTTTTAAATGTCGTAGTTGGTAAGGCTTTTGTAAATAAATCAGCAAGATTATCGCTCGATCGGATTTGCTTGACATCAATTTCACCATTCTTCTGAAGCTCATGTGCATAAAAGAATTTTGGTGAAATATGTTTTGTTCTGTCCCCTTTTATGAATCCTTCACTTAATTGTGCAATACATGTTGCATTATCTTCATATAATATGGTTGGAGAATCTTTTATTGAAGGCAATCCACATGATTCTTGAATATGTTCAATCATGTTTCTCAACCAAACACATTCACGACTTGCTTCATGAATTGCAAGTACTTCAGAATGATTGGAAGAAGTGGCAACCATAGTTTATTTTACTGACTTCCATAATACAACAGTATTACCACAGGTGAATCCAAATCCCATTTGAGAACGGGCCTTATGGGGATCTGATAAAAATCCAGCATCAGCATAACCTTGGAGATTCAATTTTACCCCTCTTGAGTAAAATAAACCCATGTCACTTGTTCCTCAAAGATATCGAAAAATGTGTTTAACACTATTCCAATGTCTTCGAGTTGGTGAAGAGCTATATCTTGCAAGTAGGTTGACAACAAAAGCAATATCGGGTCTTGTACAATTTGCAAGATACATAAGTGCACCAATTGCACTTAAATATGGTACCTCCGGACCAATTAGCTCTTCATCACTTTCTTGAGGTCGAAATGGATCCTTATCCACTTCAAGTGATCTGACAACCATTGGAGAGCTCAATGGATGTGCCTTGTCCATATAAAATCTTTTTAATAATTTTTCAATATAATTTGATTGATGGACAAGTACTCCACTTGAAAAATGTTCAATTTGCAAACCAAGACAAAGTCTTGTTTTTCTAAGTTCTTTCATCTCGAATTCCTTTTTCAAGTATTCGGATGTTCTAACTATGTCGTCGTGGTTTCCCACTATATTTAAATCATCAACATATACAACAATAATCACAAATCTTGTTAATCATCTTTTAATGAAGACACATGGGCAAAGCGGATTATTTACATATCCTTCTTTCAGTAAATAATCACTAAAACGTTTGTACCACATTCGTCGGGATTGTTTCAACCCGTACAAAGACCTTTGTAATTTTATAGAATGCATGTTATGAGGTTTTTATTTTATTTCATCGGATATTACAAATTCATCAGGGATTTTCATATATATCTCATTGTCTAAAGATCCGTACAGATATGCTGTAACGACATCCATTAAATGCATATCAAGCCATTCAGAGACTGCAAGGCTTATCAAGAACCGAAATGTAATTGCATCTATAACAGGAGAATATGTTTCCTCATAATCGATACCAGGTCTTTGTGAGAAACCTTGAGCTACAAGTCTTACTTTGTACCTTGTAACTTCATTTTTTTTCGTTTTTCTTTCGTACAAATACACATTTATATCCAAATGGCTTTACGCCATCTGGCGTTTGGACAATTGGTCCAAAAACCTCTCATTTCCTTAACGAGTTTAGCTCTGCTTGGATAGCATCTTGCCATTTTTGTCAATCAGGTCTTTTTTGACATTCGTCCACTGATCGTAGTTCTGGATCATCATCATTTTCACATATTTCAAAGGACACATTGAAAGCAAATATATCATCAGGAACAATTTTATTTCGATCCCAAATTTTACCAGAGTTTAAGTAATTTATTGAGATCTCATTACTCTCATCTTTTTCATCTTTTTCTAGAGGAAGTTGTTCCACATCAGAATCAACTTGTTCTGACAAACTCTTATCAAAGGATTCTTGTGCTTTCTCAGGAGTATTTTGATTTGTATTTATTTTTACTCCCGTTTTCCTTTTTCGAGGAATTGTATCCTTTGAACCAACCAGTCTTCCACGCTTTAAACGTTTCGTTGGTTCTTGTGCATTTTGTTGCACAGAGAAATCAATTCTTGCAGGAGCATTTACTGCTGGAATATATGATTTTGTCACTTGTTTTGCATCATTAAATGCATCTGGTAATTGATTTGCGATTTGTTGCAAATGAATGATCTTTTGAACTTCAAGTTCACACTGATTTGTTCGTGGATCATAATGACGCGCGCCGAACGCGTCAATAAAATAAATATACCTAAACCAACTATTTTGTAGATAGCGGTAAAGGGTCGATCCCACAGAGATTGGTTTCTTTCTCAGGTAAGAAAAATACAAAAAATAAGGAAATATAAATATTGCAAAAATAAAGAAATCTAATGAGAGGATAGAAGTCTAGGTATTCAGTTTCACAGTCTCGCCATACAACTTGGGATTGAATTTATTAATTGTCGGTTTATAAAAAGTATGAACTAGTCTATGATTTAGTGCAGCTATAGAACCGGTGACGTACTCGGTTCCTCGCACTTCCTAATCTCGATAGCCAAGGTACGACCATTGACTACTTCCCTAACCAAACACGCAACCTGATCGCTAGTGCTCCAGATTTAACGCGTTGGTCGCATTGGGCTTTGTGAATGCACTACACCTAGACAACCAGATCGCTAGTGCTCCCGATTTAGCCTAGATCTCTAAGGTATTTAACCAGTCCCAAAAGATTCTAATCAATTGGTATGGTCAATTGCCACTAATGTGGTCTTATTGCACAAACATGGGTGCTTACGACTCACTGGCATATGAATTGAAGTTTAAACTAGTGTTTAACTTCAATTGTCAAAATAATACCAAAGAAAATAAATTATAGAGAAGATCAATAATAATTGAAAATAAATAAACCTGATAAAGAATTCCCAAGTCGTAGGCTTGAGTGATCCACCGTCAACCTAGATGGACTAACTAACTAGACATAATCAAAAACTAAACTAAAAATGAAATTGGATACAATTGGCTCTCGATCCCGGATACTTCAATCCCTATTTATAGATGTGAGAAGTGTATTTTCGGCCTTGACACGTGGCAGAACTAGATTGGGTGATTTCTGGGCTTTGCTGACGTGTCAGCACGTGATTGGGCGAATTGGTGTGGCTACGATGTGGCGCGACTGGATTGGAGGAGAGTGCTAGCTGTGACGTGCAGTGAGAGGAGCGTGACACATGGCAGAAGCTGGTTCGTTGAGGTGCTGTCGTGGCGTGAGCTGGACCAACCAGGCGAGGACACGTGGCGAGTGTTGGCGGGAAAACGCGCACAGAGTCGTGCGAAAATCTGGGAGACAGCACCTGCACGCATCTCGAGGCGGATCGACGGCGGATGGCTGAGGCGATGATCTGTGAGTACGCGTGGCGCTGATTCACGTGGGAGCTGCTGACGTGGTTGGCGCTGATTGGTTGGGATGCCGCCACGTGTCACGTTAAATTCCAATTTTTCCCTCTCTTGTGTATGCCCAAAACAACTCCTCCGGTGTCCGATTTCTACAAGTGTATACTCTATTTTGAGTATTTTTTCGTTCCGGATCCAACCGTGCACTCCGTTTCTGCTAAAAATGAGAATTAAATATAATTAGATATATATATTCTCAAATTATTCCAATAAATCACTAATTTCCTAAAGTATGCATTTATCACCATAAAATAGAATAAATATAGTCCAATTACACCTAATAACCTATACTAAATTATGCCTAAATGAACACTTATCACATAATGTGATAAAGTTGATGCATTCCAAGCAATTTCGCGCCATTCCTTTTGAATTGACTTCTTATCTCCCTCCCCTAATGGTGGGAAAATTGTTTCATCAAAGTGACAATCAGCAAAACGTGCAGTAAATAAATCCCCTGTTAAGGGCTCAAGGTATCTTATAATGGACGATGAGTTAAATCCAACATAAATCCCAAGTTTTCGTTGTAGACCCATCTTAGTTCTATTGGGAGGTGGTATAGGAACATACACTGCACAACCAAAAATTCTTAAGTGTGAAATATTTGGTTGTTGACCTAAAATGAGTTGCATGGGGGAATGTTCATGGTATGCAGTAGGCCTATAACGAATGATAGATGCTGCATGAAGGACTGCATGTCCCCAAACTGAAGTTGATAACTTAGTTCTCATGATTAAAGGTCTAGCAATTAATTGAATGCGTTTGATTAGAGATTCTGCCAAACCATTTTGGGTATGCACATGTAGAACAAAATGTTCAATGATAATTCCTATAGACATGCAATAATTTTTAAATGCTTGAGATTGAAATTCTTCGGCATTATCAAGACGGATGGTCTTGATTGGGTTGTCAGGGAATTGTGCTCTTAACTTAATGATTTGCGCTAAAAGTCTAGCAAATGCAATATTGCTGGTCGAAAGCAAACAAACATATGACCACCTAGTTGATGCATCTATCAAAACCATGAAATATCTAAATGGTCCAGAGTGTGGATGAATAGGTCCACATATGTCTCCCTGAATGCGTTTTAAGAAAACTGGGGATTCCACAACAATTTTACTTGGGGATGATTTAACTATCAATTTACCTTGAGAACAACTAGCACAATTATAATCACCAGCTGAAAATATTTTGTGACTCCTTAAAGGATGTCCATGCGAATTATTAATTATTCTTCGCATCATTGATGATCCTAGATGACCAAGCCGGTCATGCCATAAAACGAATGTCTTTGGATCATTAATTTTCTTATTTAAGATGACATTCGTTTCGACATGCCTTATATGAGTAAAATATAATCCAGAGGATAAAGCTGGGAATTTTTCTAACACTTCTTTTTTCTCATTTGAAACCAATGTGACATAGAGAAATTCTCTATTATTTTCGTTCATGGTTTCAATGTGATATCCATTTTGTCGAATATCTTTAAAGCTGAGTAAATTTCTTCTCGGATTTTTCGAGTATAAGGCATTGTCAACATGAATTATTGTTCCCCTAGGCAACATAATATTTGCTCTTCCAGAGCCATTAATCAAATTGGAGATGCCAGATATTATTTGAACATTAGCCTCAACTAAGTTCAAATTGGAGAAATATTCTCTTCTTTTGAGGATAGTGTGCATTGTAGCACAATCAACAAGACATATATCGCCATAATCTGAACAAATAATTTGATGATCCATTTCTATATTGAAAAACAATATGGTATTAAAGAAATACCCTTTTCGTAATAAAATACGAATATCTCAAATTTTTTGGATCATTAGTCAACAAAAGCATGATAAAATATCACAAAAATATTTGGGTATTGTATATATGACAATATTTAGGCAGCATAGCCTTTCATGCGTGACAAAAAAAATGTCGCAATTATGAGCGCTCCTTGTCAATACTAATTTACCCTTTCTAGTGGTGCACCACTTTTTATTTTGACTATCAATGGAATTGTCAATATGACTTTTACCATATCTTTTCACCTTTTCCACGTCCATAAATTTGTAATTGCGACCATGGTCATTGTATGCAACATATGCTTCTTAATTTGAAACTAAACCAATTGGACATGAGTGATATTATATTTATAATATCTTATTATTTTACTCAGCTACCGCGAGACAAGGATTCAATCCATAATTAATATTTAATGGATTGACGTGCGCGCTCGATAATTTATTGCAGTAATACATCGAGGCGAGCCATGTGGCTTTTATTTGTCTCATCAGTCATATTTCTGCATAGCCTCAATATAGAGGTAATTGAAATTGCAGAATAATAAATGATATTTGACTGATATAAATTTTGTAGCGTGAGACCCAGCCGCTCATTTTGAGCCTTTTGGAGTATCACCAATTTTGGCCTTGATATAGATAGCTCTATGAGGTGAAATGATAATATAAAGTGAAATATTCACTTTTCAAATCTCTAAAGAGTCTAAAGAGATATTTGACGAATAAATATTTATATGCATAGCCTTGCATAGATACTTTATATATAATTTGAGCATCCCATTGCCTTGACAAGTAATTAGTATTGTCAATATTGTTAAGGTAATTAATTCAATTATAATTAAATAAAATCTTTATGAAAATAGGGATAAACTTGATAAGTGTTCATTTAGGCATAATTTAGTATAAGTTATTAGGATTAATTGGACTATATTTATTATATTTTATGGTGATAAATGCATATTTTAGGAAATTAGTGATTTATTGGAATAATATGAGAATATATATCTAATTATATTTAATTCTCGTTTTTAGGAGAAACGGAGTGCATGGTTGGATTCGGAGCGAAAAAATACTCAAAATAGAGTATACACTTGCAGAAATCGGACACCGGAGGAGTTGTTTTGGGCATACACAAGAATAGGTGAAATTGGAATTTGAACATGACACGTGGCGGCGTCCCATTGGACTGCCCACGTCACACAGCCGCCCAACCAATCGAGAGACGACACGTCAGCCGTCCGCACGTGCAGCGCACCACGCAGACAAACAACTCAGCGCCTCGCTCCAAACCGTCCGATCTGCCTCGAGATTCGCGTCAACCGCACTCCCAGATTTTCGCACGACTCGCGCGATTTCTTCCGCGCCACCTCACCGCCACGCGTCACCCTCTGGTTCATCCAACATGTACGCGTCAGCAGCTCCAGCCAATCCGCGACTACCACGTGTCAGCGCTCATGTCCAGCACATCACGCGTTCTCCTCTGCTCCAATCCGCGCCCGCCACGTTAGCACACTCCAGTTTTCCAGCCAATCACACTGTGACACGTGGCATAGTCCAGAAAAACACCAAAAAATAGCCTTAGATTGTCCTCGGCGGACGTGTCAAGCACCAAACTCGAAAATAGGCATCCGGGACCCAAATTTAAGAGTATTAATTAGGGTTTTTGACGTGGGGAGAGAGATTATTTTTCCTTTTTTCTCAGTGTTTTCTAGTATTTTCTCTCCTCTTTTTCTACACTTTGTTTTTGGATTTTAATGGAGTTTATGACGTCGATGGCCAGCTAAACTCACCAGTCTGAACCGGAAGTGGATCAAATCACTCTATTTGGCATAAAACATATGTGAGACCTATTTATTTATTTATTTATTTTGTTTTTCATAAGTAATTTATTTTCTTTGGTATTATTTTAATAATTGAAGTTAAACACTAGTTTAAACTTCAATTCATATGCCAGTGAGTCGTAAGCACCCATGCTTGTGCAATAAGACCACACTAGTGGCAATTGACCATACCAATTGATTAGACCCTTTTGGGACCGATCAAATACCTTAGGGATCTAGGCTAAATCGGGAGCACTAGCGATCCGGTTGTCTAGGTGTAGTGCCTTCACTAATCGATGTAATGCGATCAATGCGTTAAAACGGAGCACTAGCGATCAGGTTGCGTAATTGGTCAGGAAAGTAGTCAACGGTCGTACCTTGGCTACCGACATCAGGAAGTGCGAAGACCCGCGTACATTACCGGGTCTATAACTACACTAAATTACTGTGATTTACATGTTTTAATCGGATTGAGGACTATATTTAAAACTATGCCAAATTGAAGAGATTTGTGAAACTGATGGTTTGGACTGTTCTTTTCCATTTTGATTAATTTATTTACATTATATTTTAATTATTATTTTTAGCAAAATTAGAGACATTTTCATTGAATACTCTAGGTAAGTTTTAAGTTAGTAACCTAAGTTAGAAACTTGGTCTTCGTGGTTCGACCCCGTGCTTGCCACTACTGCAGTTCTTGTGGATTTTGGTAATCTCATCGGGATATAAATTTATTTTGACGCGCTCGACACGCATCAAAACTAAATAGTTTTCTTTTTATACAAAATAGATAATATACCATTAAATATATGTTCACAACTTGATTATAAATACGCAAAATGTAATACTTGTATGAGTTGGTGGGACAACTCCAGGTTGGGTGGCGAGACGAAGTCTACTTAAAACTATGCCTCCTCGAACGGGATAACTCGTCTCCCTTTCAATGTTTAGCTTTACCGGGGACAAGGCTTACCCACTATCAACCAAAACTCATAACACTATTTGCAATATAAAAAATCAAGAATAGAGCATAATTAATTGTTTGTAGTATAGCGAGAAAACTAGTTATGTCACATATTCACTTTTGATTTCTGATGTAGGAGATCGTACAAGACGCAACTATAGAGCATACTTTCGCAATTGGTGACATTATAATGCATAGTATATGAATAAAGTATGCATATAAAAGTGAAGCAACCAAGATAATATAGAAATAAACCGAACTCATAAAATTTATACCTTCCTAGCTTTGTCTCCTTAACAAGCCTTCTTGAACTTCAAAATCTCTTTAATGCTAGAGCAAGCTCGTGCTGATAACGTGTTGTAAATTGAAATGAAACTTGCTAGAACTAGAGAAGGAAAGTAGAAGAACTAAGAACTTCTACTACTACAAAGAACTACAACTATAAAGTAGAAGAGGAGAAATGAGAGAGTTGAAATGAGAAGTTGTATACAACTTGGTGTGTTTTTACAATGAGGTTGGCACCCTTTATATTGGCTCTTTGGTGATGATGATAAATGTACTTAGACAATGTTTACAAGTAACACATACATCACATGTCATACAACTCTTCACAAGCAACATTGACAATACATGGAATAATGAGTACATTTGATATGGATACAAGTAAGGGCCATGCTTGATACTACCACTCAATGTAAGAGCCATGCTTGACAATGATTAGTCATACATAGTCTTGATCAATTGTTCATCTATATCATAACAGTACTTTTATTTATATAGTGTAAAAAGCAAAGCTGAAGCAAAAGTAAAACACTATGGTTTGGACACTTCTAAAGAAGGCCTACAAAGGAGCTGTTGTGTGCCAAGTTAAGACAAGTACAGGTTGCAGAAACTAATATTTTCAGATACAAAATCAAATGAAAGAGTGCATCTAACTTGTGAAAATCTTCACTGCACTTTTTCCTCTAGTGATGAATCCAATTCACAAAAATGCTTATTTATAAATCTGGTGCATTATTTGCGATCTTCGACTGAACTGTCGTGAACTTCTTTAAACAGACAAATGGGCAGTTGAGCAAGGAACAAAAAACATGAAGCCAAGATTGATTTTACTTTCTGATCAGTTGTTTACCATTTATTAGTAGATAAATAAAGGCCAAAGCTACACAAATTAGCTTCTATGATAAAAGTAAAACCTTGAAAGGAATGAAAAGCATTTTTTCGTCAATCATCATAATAGGATTTGCAAGAATGTATGAACCGCCTATTACTGTAGTAAAAGCATGAAAGACAAGCAAGTGATCAAAAGGCTGCTAATGATAGACTAATTGGGCAAGTTGTACAAAGAATTAAGTCCTGCAATGGTATTAGATGAGTCTGAACATGTTCATAACTTCCTTGTGCTACAATATCATAAAAACGGCGTCACATTGTAAAGAGTATCATACTTGGAAGAAAAGCAAATCCCCAAGATTCTAACTACTTCAACACTCAAAGAAGCATTGAGCTTTTCCTTGAATGTTTATTCAAACAAATTGTACGCAATTATACATAGTTCAATTCATAATTCAAAATAATGAAGAAAACCAATATCAAAATGAAAAGAGTGAAAACACACAAACAAACTCAGTACATAATTATTCAATGACATTAACTAGAGCCGATTTCTACATCGTTATCACTTGGAATGAAACCTGTGTCGGTAGTGGCATCAACATCTTGAATCAACACTGTTGTGTCACTTTGAATGCCTTGATCATGAGGATCGAAAAAAATTTGTGCATGAACATCAGGAGGAAATGCCCACTGCACCTTGTCCTCCAATGATGGATCAAGCTTATAAAGAAGCTTTAGGACGATTTTCGCTCTTTCTTCATATTCTTCAATCGGGCTATCTTGAATTTCTTCTAGTATAGAACTGGGAAGTTGTTTGAGAAACCAGAGCAACATCTCAGCAAATAGTCGCTCCATACGATTGCAAAGATCCTCAACTGATGCATAGTTGCTTTGTTCTTCGACAAAATCTTTCATTATTTTCATTTCTATCTTTGTAAGCTTTTCTGGACTATCTCGGCATGCAGCGTCAAACTTCGATAGTGCAACTTCCACTGGAGCAACACCTTGCTGTACCAAACTGATGTTGCCAAGACGAATGTCACCACCTGCTCTTAAAAGTCTGGCAAGCTCACGCTTCCTTTGATCTTCAAAGCTTCCGACATTTACTTTCTCATCAATGAAGTAAATGATTTCAAAAGCTTCTACCAATGCCAATCTCAAAGATTTAGAGAGATGGGATGGTATTGAGACGACAACAATTTTTACAAGGAGAACCATTGATAGACATGTGATTTTGTATCCATGTGAATTATGACTTGCTCCAATATCTTTTATCTTATTCAGCAGACTGATCGGTGCCGATGGACTAGGTCTTGAGAGTATCTGAACCATGTTGCTAGATTCACTTGCATTCCTCCATTTGTCCATGCCGTTCAAAGAAAGCTCAAGTATCCATTCCAACAACTGCTTATCTTTAGGAATCTTCCTATCTTTACTCAAATCCACACATTGAAACTCATTTTTCCAACGCTCGAGAGACTCTTGATCATCCTTGCTAAATATCTTTTTCATAACAGAAACTACTACGACAAGTGATAGCAAAGGACAACAAAGAAGAAAAGGAGCAAGGGCAGGGAAAAAGCAGAATGACACAAATATTATAGCCAATCCGTACTTTAGAAATAATTGATAAAAAATCATAATCGATATCTTAATCGATCGCATCTTCATGACCATAAATTGAAGGAGGAAGTTTTCTACCTCAGAGTTCAGAAGAATAAGTGGATTAATATGATTGAAATGCAAGGCAGCAAGGGTGAACCATCGGAATACTATGATTAAACTACCTATCAAGATGAAGACAATTTGAGTCATAACTATCATCTGCATCGGTCGGTATTTGTAATCAGAAAAATCTTCACAGAACTTCATCTTATTTAGAACAAGCGACCGAAATGCTGCTTGTGATAGAATGACGGTGCAGAATATACAAATGACCACAGCAAAACCAGATGGCCCTCTAGAAATTAGTAATTGAGGATTATACATACAACTGTATACGTACCAATGCTTTACTCGATGCATCAAACTTTGTTCGCCTGTTTTGAAGATTTGTTTATTTCTTTCAACAGGAATATCTTTCACTCTATTCATCTCCACAATAGAGCAAAACCAAAAAATCATCAACAGCAACAACATGAAGCACAAGATCAGAATATGCTCCACAACGAATGAAAATATCACTTTGGTGGAAATCTGTATACACATATTAACAAAAACAGTGAGAACAAAGATGCTCAAGGAGAGCACATTGGCGATGCTCTCAGATTTTCTGTTAATTCCAAGTGAAGGCAATAGAAAGCCCATCGAAATGCAAATCATAGTGGTTCCAGTCAGCTTAGATAGTTGATCTACAGCACTGGGCATGTAAGACGTGAGATCCACAGGGAGTTTTGTGGCTATTCCTAGGAGAGTCAATGTAGCAGAGTTGAGTGAAAAAAATCGACAGGGAATATATCGATTGTTACGACGTAGTCCAGAGATTTTATCAAAGAGCATTAGTAAGATACATACCACAGTAGTTCCAGCTATGTATAAGCCAATAACTGGAACTGGGGGAGAATATCGATCGGTGTCTGATTTGGTATTGTTCAAGCACATAGGATTTGCCATTTGTTCTTGTCGATTATTGTGGAGTAATGACAATCAAACAAAGCAAGTTTTTCACTCCTTAAGTCCTCAACTCCTTATAGAACTACTTGAAAGAATATGAATCAGCCCATAACACGAAGTAATTTAAAAGCAAAAGTAAAAGTAAATAGTATCCTATTTCTGCTAATAGAGTTTCCAAAGGCTGCAAAGTAAAGATTAATTTGCTTTTTGATTTTGCATGGAATAAATCAATATATAAAGCCAAAAGCTAAACAATAAATATATTGAATTATCAAAAAACATGGCCAGAGTTAACAACAATTGGGACGCTAGATAAAAAGAGGCCTCGTCTTTCATTGTCAGATGTACCTCTAATTCATCCAGACTTCAGCTACTTCACAAGGAAGTGACAAGCTCTATTCTTATTACTGTGAAGCGTTTATCAAACATATTATATGCACTACATAATTGAGTTATCTGAATTCAAACAAATGCCCAGTACAAAAATTCTAAAGCTAGCCTGATCGACTTCTTGCATCCAACCGCATTGTTTGTACTGAGATATATTCAAACAAGAACTATAATGGATGACTTCATAAACAAATTCTAAAAACAAAGGACATAAAAAGGAAATTAGCACAAATTTAAATCTAAAATAAAGTGTTCTGAGTTTTTTTCAAACTATTGAAAGAATCTGAGAAAAATTAGAAAAGAAAAAAAAAGAATATAAAAGTATGACGCCTCACTAACTCACTTTTTTGGCTGAAGAGGCCAAATTTCATGAGAATCGAATTTGAACAAGAATCTGAAAATTGGGTGATGTGAAATGTTAGAATATGGAAACCAGTTCTTTTGCAACATAAGAATTTATCTTTACAATTTTAAACTCTGACACTATTTATACTTACAAGTTACAACAAAAGAATTCTCTTCATCCTTGCTAAAGCACTATAAAAAAATTATTTAGTCTCAAAAATGAGAATTGTTTCATCAATAAATAAAATACACACCTTTGACCAAGAAAATAAAAAATAAAAATAAAAATACACAATAGCTACAAAATTAAGAACATTAACAAGTACAATATTTCAACTTTGTTTTTAGAGATACACATTGTTTCTCGTCATGTATAGCTTATGTTTCGGCTATATAAAAATAAAGTCTCGTTCCTATCAAAAAAAAAAAAACAAGTACATTAATATTGTATAGCAAAAATGATCAAATTGTTTCAGTATAAATGTAATGAAATCCCTTCTTCAATATTAGATGCAACTCAAATCACATATTCTGCATAATTAGAGGAAGATTTGACAAATGAAAGTGTTTATATGCATTGATATCCACTTGATGTCAATCATAACTCATAAGTAAAAATTTTGACGATTTAATGTCTCATTAGTCTAGTTGTTGCCTTCATACATTCCTCCACTAGCAAATACTATGTTAAGTCAAAAATTATATGAATAATGTACCAAAAAAAAAAAGTATATGAATAATCTTTATTGGCAGATTTATTGAGCAAACAAGCAAGGAATATTTGGAAGTTCTACCACAGAAAATACCCTACTTTTGCTTTTGCACATTTGCTTTAAACATAATTGCTTGTGATGTACTACCAGTACATATATTCTTGCAACTTTCAAGTGATGAACATATCCATATAGAGTGTACTCTTTCAGCTAGTCTTATGAAAAAACAAGGGCTCACACTCACTCGGTCATAATCATTATTCTACCAAGACAAATGGCTCCCATGTGCTTGAACAATACCAAGTCAGACACAGACCAATTTTCTTCGCCAGTTCCCATTATTGGCTTATACATTGCTGGAGCTACATTGGTATGTCTCTTACTAATGCTCTTTGATATCCTATCTGGACTACGTCGTAGTGTTCGATATATTCCTTGTAGACTCTTTTCACTTAACTCCGCAACGTTGAGTCTCCTAGGAATAGCCTCAAAACTGCCTGTAGATCTCACAACTTACATGCCCAGTGCCATAGACCAACTATCTAAGCTTACTGGCACCACCATGATCTGCATCGCTATGGGCTTTTTCATGCCTTCACTTGGAACTAGTAGCGAAACTGAGAGGATCACAAACATGATTGCCTTGAGCTTCCTAGTGGTCACGGTTAGTGTCAACATATGCATTCAAGTGTCGACCAAATTAATCTTTTCGTTTCATGTGGAACATGTTTTGATCGTGTGCTTCATGTTATCATTGTTGGTGGTGTTTTGGTTTTCCAATCCCCAATTGACATTGATTAGAGGGGTTAGTGGTTTGCCTGCGGGACCCATATGTGTATTTTGCTCAGTCATCCTATCACAAGCTGCATTTCGGTCACTTGTTCTAAATGATTTGAAGTTTTGCAGAGGAGTTTCTGATTATGGAAAATGGTCGATGTGGATGATAATTATAACTCAGATTTCCATAACATTGATCGGTAGTATAGCCATTGCTTTCAGATGGCTCACTTTTGTCTCGTATGCACAATCATTTATGCAAGCTGACGTAGAATATATTGAATATTACAAGCTTATCATTCAATTTTCGGTCATGAGAATACGGTCAATAAAGACGACAATAATGGTCACTTCTCGATTTTTAATTAACTGTGGACTGATATTAATATTTTTGTTAGCCTCCGCAGTTCCTTGGATTGTCTTTCGTATAACAACGCTGGTGTTAGAGAAATGTTCTTGTGCCTCATTTTATGAGAAAAATGGTTTTCTAAACTGCTTAACAATGGCCTGTATAAAGGACATGAACAAATGGATGAACAACACAGTTAAAAGATTTAGTTCTTTGAGTTCCTCTTACACGGTCCAAATGTTGTCGAGGCGTAATCCATCCGCGGAACTTCTTTTGAATAAGTTCCGAAAAAGGGATTCAGATGAATATGAAGGATTAACGTGTCTATCAATGACACTCCTGGTAAAAATTGTTGTTGTATCAATGCCATCAAATCTTTCCGAGTCTTTGAGACGCACATTAGATGAAGCATTCGAAATTATTTACTTCATTGACAAGAAAATAAATGTGGGCAAAGTCAAATACAGAAATAAACGAAGGCTCGCGAAACTATTGTGGAAAGGAGGGGAAATTCGTCTAAGCAAGGACAGCCATTCAGATTCAGTACAACAAGGTGTTGCAGTAAGCAATGCGCTATCGACATTACTTGAAGTTGTGTCACTAACAAATAAAACAGGTTCGGACATGCGGGAAGAGACCAAAAAGATAGAAAATTTCATTCAAGAACGCAGCTACACATCAACTGAGGAGCTCTGTGATTACATCGAACAGGTATTTGTGGAGATGTTGCATTGGTATCTCCAACAACTTCCAGACTCCATACTTAAACATGTCAATGAAAGCTTGATTGAAGAAAATGAAGAAAGAGCAAGAACTGTACTAAAGCTTCTTTATAAACTCGATCCATTGTTGGAGGACAAAGTGCAATGGATATTTCCTGAAGGCACTAACATCACCAGTATCTTCGATCTTCATGATTAAAGCATTGACATGGGCATGATAGCAGTGAATTCATTCCTCTCGCGGATGATGTACCACTTGGCTTTACTAATGTATAATGTCATACAATACTGTATCGTGTGTGTTTATGTTTTTCATTTGATTTTTGTTTGTTTTGATGTATCATGTGTTCAATCTGTGTCTAAGTTTGTATCAAACAAAGCAAGTTTTTGCACTTCTTAATGTACTACTTAATTTCAAGAATATGAATCAGCCCATAACACTTTGTTCACCTGTTTTGAAGATTTGTTTATTTCTTTCAACAAGAATATTTTTCACTCTATTCATCTCCACAATAGAGCAAAACCAAAAAATCATCAACAGCAACAACATGAAGCACAAGATCAGAATATGCTCCACAACGAATGAAGATATCACGTCGGTGGAAATCTGTGTACACATATTAACAAAAACAGTGACAACAAAGATGCTCAAGGAGAGCACATTGGCAATGCTCTCAGATTTTCTGTTAATTCCAAGGGAAGGCATTAGGAAGCCCATAGAAATGTAAATCATGGTGGTTCCAGTCAGCTTAGATAGTTGATCTACAGCACTGGGCATGTAGGGCGTGAGATCCACAGGGAGTTTTGTGGCTATTCCTAGGAGAGTCAATGTAGCAGAGTTGAGTGAAAAAAGTCGACAGGGAATATATCGATTGTTACGACGTTGTCCAGAGATTATATCAAAGAACATTAGTAAGATACATACCACAGTATAGTTTCAACTATGTATAAGCCAATAACTGGGACTGGGGAAGAATATTTAATAAATGATTTCACAAATAAACTTTATAAACAAAGGACGTAAAAAGAAGATTAACACATTCATGTCACTTTAAATAACGAACAAAACATAACTTTGAAAGAATCTGAGAAAAATTTGAAAGAAAAAAAGAAAAAAGAAAAAGGAATATAGAAGTATGATGACTCACCAACTCTCTTGTTTTTATTTTTATTTTTGAAGAGAACTCTCTTGTTGGCTGAAGAGGCCAAGTTCCATGAGAATCGAATTTGAACAAGAATCTGAAAATTGAGCGATGTGAAATGTTAGAATATGGAAACCGGACAAGTGTACCCTTAGAACAAATTGTGAAGTGGTTGATTTCTGTTGAGAATTTTGGAATTAAAAATAAAAACAGTAAGCTAAACAAAAACAGAGATGATGTTCTCTTTATTTTCATATATATTCAGATGTTCACAGTGAGTAAATATTTATAATGCTTACCCATAACTAAATTACAAATAGAAAACTTGGTCAACTACATAACACATCTAACCACATATCCACTAAGTGTAACTGCCCCATCTTTCTACTCACAACACGACACATGCCCCAAACTCATTCAAACTCATTCTAACTAAACTACCTACTACACCACTAATTGAGTGACAGTTAACACACATGACTCATGCAACAATAACAAAACTGAACTTACAACACAAATAAATAAAGTGACACTAAGCTTTAATAAATTTGAATCATATATTCTAATAATTTCAAAAAAGTTATAGTGTACATGTTAGAGTAAACCATTAGTTATTTTGTTAAGTTACTGTACTGTAAGTTTATTTACTGCTGTAAGTTTATTTACTGTGAACTAGGGTTAATATGTCTCACGTGTTATGCACGTGACCTCTCATATATATATATAAGAATGAGAGAAGCAGCGGTTCGGTGCTGATCTCTCCTTCAGTTTTTTATTCTTCTTCTTCTTCGGTTCTGTGTAGATCTAGGGTTTTCCCTTCGACAGTACATTATTAATTATGAATTTATGATTCAAGAATTGTGCTGCTTTAGCATCAAATGCACACAACAGATAACATTATAGGAAATCGTCATTTTTGCAACATAAGAATTTATCTTTACAATTTTAAACTCTGACACTATTTATATACTTACAACAAAGGATTGGCTTATACATTGCTGGAGCTACATTGGTATGTGTCTTACTAATGCTCTTTGATATCTTCTCTGGACTACGTTGCAGTGTCCGATATATTCCCTGTTGACTCCTTTCACTTAACTCTGCAACGTTGAGTCTCTTAGGAATAGCCTCAAAACTGCCCGTAGATCTCACAACGTACATGCCCAGTGCTATAGACCAACTATCTAAGCTTACTGGCACCACCATGATCTGCATTGCTATGGGCTTCTTCATGCCTTCACTTGGAATTAGCAGTGAAACTGAGAGGATCATAAACATGATTGCCTTGAGCTTCCTAGTGGTCACTGTTTTTGTCAACATATGCATACAAATATCCACCAAATTGATTTTTTCATTTGTGGTCGAACATGTTTTGATCTTGTGCTTCATGTTACTATAGTTGGTGGTACTTTGGTCTTGCACTGTAATGGAAGTCAATGATGTCAACGACTCAATCACTGAATGTAATAAAACTTGTCTTAAAAAATGCGAAGGAATTTTGATGCGTCGAGTGAAGCTCTGGTATATCCACAGTTGTATCAGAAATCCCTAATTATCATTGAGTAGAGATGTTGCCGGTGCAACTGTGGGAGTCATTTGTGTACTTTGCTTTGTCATTCTAACACAAGCTGCATTCCGGTCACTTGTTCTAAATGGCTTGGAGTTTTGTAAAGAAGCTTCCGATTACGGAAAATGGCCAATGTGGATGATAATTATAACTCAAATCGCTATTATATTGTTCGGCGGTCTAGCCATTGTATTCCGATGGCTCACTCTTCTTGCGCATTTTAGACCCATTATTCCAACAGAAATTATAAGCGAACCGTGCTGTGATATCATCCTTCAATTTTCAGTCATGAAGATCCGATCAACAAAGATGTCAGTCCTTGACCTTTACTTAGCTCCCAAAGTCCCTAATAGCTACTTCTCTAATTAAGAAAGAAAAAATCCACACTTTCCTGCTAAGTATCCATTCGAAAAAGTAGGCATAGCTTCAAAATTACTATGCTAAGCTAAGTTTATCTAATTGCAATGTCGAAATAGCGTCTCTTCTTTTCGTCAACTACAAACTTGGCAATCTTATAAAACTAATTCAATAGTTACTGATGGATAGATATTTCATATTCTTAGTGCTTTGTTGCATTATATCAGAGAAGCGGAATTCATGTCAAGGGTTCGACATGGTAACCAAGTTCGCCTATTAGGATACTGTGTTGAAATTGTGTTGAAGTCCAAGAATTAGCGTGTAAATTCTTGGAAAAATATGATGGAAAGATATGATAGGATGGCATTTTAGTAATTTCTGCGAAGTTTGGGCGTTTGATTTTTGGCGTTCCGAGGACATGGGTTTATTGGAAACGGCGTGGAGATCACAACTCACAGTAATAACTGTGACTACGACGTTTTTCGGTGAAATTCCATCGTTTCGGCCTCCGAAACGGCAATTTTGCTATTTTTGGAAAGTTTTATTTCGCTTATGACTCTCATTAATTTCTGTCATTAATTTCTGTTTTTATTGCCGTTTGCAGCGTTTGTTTCTATTTTTCGTCTAGTTTTTAGTTTAGGGCTTTTTGGACTTTTTACTATTTTTGGCAAATTTTAGGATTTCACTATTTAAGCGACCTATTGGGTGTAATTCGAAGTTTTTGATGAAATAAAAGAATTTTTGAACTTTGGCTTAAGTTCTGACATAGATTGAGTTGTTCGTGGATTCGTTCAACTGGTTTGGATGATCTCCATTGCGTCAGTTGGTATCTGAGCCTACTTCAGCGTGATTGGAGAAATCATGCCGCCGAAGAGGAACCAACAGCGTATCGAGGAGGTGTATGACCGTGACAATCTGAATCGACAAATTGGCCAATTGACTGACCAACACATGGGCTCGGTGGTAGAACAATTAACTGCCAGAATCGATCAGTTGTTTGGTCAGAATATGAATCGTAACCGTAACCATCGAAAGGAACCTATTGGTGATGAACCAGTAGGAAAGGGGAGGTGATGCGTGTTGAATGTGTCAAAATAAATATTTAATCCCGATGAGATTACCAATAACCACAAGAACTGCAGTAGTGGCAAGCAACGGGTCGAACCACGAAGACCAAGTTTTCAACTTAGGGTACAAAACTAAAATTAAAACTAACTTAAAGTGTTCACAGAAATAAACTCTAATTTTACTAAAAACAATAACTAAAATATAAAGTAAATAAATCAATCAAAAGGGGGAAGAACAATCCAAACCATCAGTATCACAAATCTCCTCAATTTGGCATAATTTACATATGGTCCTCAATCTAATCAAAGCATGCAAATCATAGTAAATTAGTGTAGCTATAGACCCGGTAATGTACGCAGGTCCTTGCACTTCCTGATGTCGGCAGCCAAGGTACGACCATTGACTACTTCCCTGACCAAACACGCAACCTGATCGCTAGTGCTCCAGATTTAACGCGTTGGTCGCATTACTTCGATTTGTGAATGCACTACACCTAGACAACTAGATCGCTAGTGCTCCCGATTTAGCCTAGATTCCTAAGGTATTTGACCGGTCTCAAAAGAGTCTAATCAATTGGTAGGGTCAATCGCCACTAGTGTGGTCTTATCGCACAAGCACGGGTGCTTATGACTCACTGGCATATGAATTGAAGTTTAAACTAGTGTTTAACTTTAATTATTTAAACAATACCAAAGAAAATAAAATACTATGAAAAACAAATTAAATAAATAATAAAATAGATCTCACATATGTTTTGATGCCAAAAAGAGTGATTTGATCCACTTCAGGTTCAGATTGAGGTGTTTAGCCAGCCATTGACGTCATAAACTCCATTAAAATCTAAAAACAAAGTGTAGAAAAAGAGGAGAGAAATACTAGAAAACACTGAGAAAAGAAGAAAACAATCGATCCTCGAGATGCGCATCAGTACGAACTCCCAGAATTTCGGTGATAATCGTGCCATTTTCCCGTCAATTCAGCTGCCACATGGCAGCTCCTCATTGGTCCAGCATACCTTCCAGCCACTCATGTGTCGACACGTGGCGCCTAGTCAACACTCCAGCACGTCACTGCTCATCCTCACGGCCTATCAGATGATGCCACGTCAGCGTGCTACAGTTCACAACCAATCACAGAGCGACACGTCAGCAACGCAAGTTTTTCCACCAATCATCTCCTGCCACGTGTCACGACGCCAATAAACTCCCAAAAATGACGAAAATTGGTTTTTCTCACCTCCAGAGACCAAATTTGAGGGATATATATATATTAGGACTTAGAGAAGGAGGAGGATCTATTTTATTTTATTTTATTTTAGTTTAATTATGTCTAGCTAGTTCTTCCATCTAGGTTGAAGGTAGATCAGTCAAGCCTACGACTTGGGAATCCTTTATCAGGTTTATTTATTTTTAATTACTATTGATTCTTTTCTATTATTTATTTTCTTTGGTATTATTTGAGCAATTGAGGTTAAACACTAGTTTAAACCTTAATTTACATGTCAGTGAGTCGTAAGCACCCGTGCTTGTGCAATAAGACCACACTAGTGGCAATTGACCATACCAATTGATTAGAACATTTTGGGACCGGTCAAATACCTTAGAAATCTAGGCTAAATCGGAAGCACTATCGATCCGGTTGTCTAGGTGTAGTGCATTCACGAATCGAAGTAATGCGGTCAATGCTTTAAATCTGGAGCACTAGTGATCAGGTTGCATGTTTGGTCAGGGAAGTAGTTAACGGTCGTACCTTGGCTGCCGACATCAGGAAGTGCGAGGACCTGCGTACATTACCGGGTCTATAGCTACACTAATTTACTATGATTTGCATGCTTTGATTAGATTGAGGACCATATGTAAAATTATGCCAAATTGAGGAGATTTGTGATACTGATGGTTTGGATTGTTCTTCCCCCTCTTGATTGATTTATTTACTTTATATTTTAATTATTGTTTTTAGTAAAATTAGAGATTATTTCTGTAAACACTCTAGGATAGATTTAGTTTCGTACCCTAAGTTGAAAACTTGGTCTTCGTGGTTCGACCCCGTGCTTGCCACTACTGCAGTTCTTGTGGTTATTGGTAATCTCATCGGGATTAAATATTTATTTTGACGCATTCGACACGCGTCAAATTTTGGCGCCGTTGCCGGGGATTAGTTTTTCTTTCTTTGGTTTTTGTTGTATATTTATTTATTTATTTTTGTATATAGTCCCTTGTTTCTAATACTTTTGTAGGAAATTTCTCAATGGCCTCCTACTACCATAATTATGATCGATTCGAAGACTCATACTATCATGGTATGAATGGGGTAGGTATTTCATATAATGGACATCAATTTTTTAACTCGCAATCTTTTATGCAATAGGTCGAGGCTTGTGATTTTTGTCGGGAATCCTTTCATCCCACGTATGCTTGTTCTTACCATCCGAGGTATGGAAATCATCACAGTTCTAGCTATGCATCGCCACAACCCGACTTCTGTATGTCTAGGCCAAGTCCACGGAGTCCTCAACAAGAACGGAGAACCATTGAAGACATGGAGAAAGATGTGATCTCCGACTGGCTTTCTCCAAGCACCAAAAAAATACCCCTTTGACGACTGGAGTAATTCATCATATCAGCAGGACACATATAATTCCATGCGGAATCAGCCTTCAAGAGATATAATAAGGTATTGTTTGACGACTGTGCAAGATATGAACCTCACCGAGCAAGAATTAGACCAATGGATTGAACAGAGGGATCAAGAAGCTAAAGAAGAAATAAAGTCAATTCTCCAAAAGATATCAACTGAGACCACGAGTGCAATCCCATTGGAGAGTGTTGAGGTAAATGAGGTTACGCCGATTGAGGACTATTGGAGTGAACCAGAGGAAATAATTGAAGTTTCCTTACATGAGCCAGACATTAGCATTGCGTATAACAAAGCAGATGAAGCCGAGAAAGAAATTGACGTCATTTTAAAAAGTCTGGAGGAACCACAAAAAAGGAGCAAGGAAGACCAACCTCTGGTGTTGGTGACGCCACCCACTCTCCCATGCTTACCTGTTAAATTTACAAAGGGGGTGGTCATAAAGGAGCGTTCGCAGATCTTTTACACGGCTGACACCTTTGTGTCAGATGACGACGATGCGATAGATTCATATGTGTTAGAGGTCCCGGATGAGCTCCTAAATCTGAAGGAGGGCATGTCTGATGAATTGCCCAAAGCTATAGATGCGTCATTCGTTGTCGACATCTCGAAAGGAGAGGGTATCACGTGATCACTCACGACAAGTCGAGCTAACGACTTTAACCAAAAGCGCTATTGGGAGGCAGCCCAAGTTTTTTTATGTTTTTTTAGCTTGCTTATTTTTATATTTGTTTAGTGTACTCACCATTATCCCGTTTTTGACTATTTACAGGTGTTTGACACTCATTTGTTGAAGCACCGGAGTTGAGAGCCCGATATCATTGTTGAGGTTCTCCGGTATACATGGTTAGTCTGATTGGGATATGTTTGTTAGTCTCATTCTTGTTTTAAACCTTGAGGACAAGGTTTGAAATAAGTTTGGGGGTACTTTAGGACTTGTGGATTGAGTTGGATGGTTTTCTATGCGAAAGACCGCAGGTGAGATTGTTTAAAAATTTTCAATTATATGCAGTTATATGTGATTGATGGATGGTAATGGCGGTGTTTGGTATCACTCATTCTCTCATTTCGTCCATTTATTTTCCCTCCATACTTCCCTTTCTCATGTTATTAGGAGTTGATACATTTTTATGAATGCATTTAGTATAGTTTTTATTATTAGTAGTAGTGGACATATGTCTATCTATGTTTGTTCTTGCATTTAGACCTTACATAGTGTCATATGTTGCATATGTTGTATATGTTGCATTTAGAGTCACCCGAGACTTTGTTCATGCCTTTTGTTATGGATGAGTACTTTATGGTTGCTTGTTGACTTGAAACTTAGGAGAAATTAGGAGAAACACTCAATCAAGTCGTAGCCCAACACTCTTATGACTTCATGATTAGAGACTTAGTATGTTGGTTGAGCCTGGGCTAGATAACAAAATGGGCAGACGGTCAAAATTTTCCAAGTGATAATATTTTAACCTACATTGAGGAATTTGCTTGATTATACTGAAAGTGAGAAGGGCTAACAGGAGTTTTCTTAATATTGAGAGTCCCACAAGTTTCCATAGGAAATGGAGCAGGGAAACTTGTGGTGGGAAAAAGTGAGAAAATCGGTCCATAGGAAATGGAGCAGGGACCATGTTACTTGAAAAAAAAATGGAGAAAAGAATAGAGAATATAAAAAAAAGAATAAAGGCGAAAGTTTATGAAAACTCCTCAAATAAAAAAGATTTAGCTCGAGTGCTTTCACTAAAATTAAGTGGGATTTTAACTTGCGTGCTTGAATGTATAGACCAAGAAAACCTGCAAGTAGTTGATGGTGTTTGTCTTGATTGCATCTTTGCCTTGAAAGTGTGATCTTAATTGTGTTTGGGTTGCGGTTCTTGACATATCATAACTCCAAAATTTCTTGAGTGGCTTGTTAATTTGGCGGCTATGTAAACCAAAGGGATTCCATAAATTTTTGAATCGGGTATAGGATTAGTTAGGTTAGTGTTAGTCATTGTAGTAATTAGGAGTCTAGTCTGCATTTGTAATCTATGTCTTATTATTTATTCCTTTACTCGGGACGAGCAAAGTCTTAAGTTTGGGGGTGTTTGATAAGTGTTCATTTAGGCATTAGTTAGTATAGGTTATTAGGTGTAATTGGACTACATTTATCTTACTATATAGTGATAAATGCATGTTTTATATGTTTCAGGGATTTTACATGAGTCGGGCATTTTTGGAACCTAAAGGAGTATGTTGAACTTAATTGCGTGTTGTTCAGTTCAGATGTCATAACTTCGTCGTTAGTCTTGATGGAAAGAAGACTTCGAGATGCACATTGCATTTTTAAGCATCACGAGATATGGACTTAAAGTGGCTCATAATTTGCACGACAAACCACGGGCAGAATTCAGTTCACACGCAGTAACGCCTCCAACACGCCGTGATGGACTGGACGCCGCAAGTGAAGAAATTGTGATAAGTTTGGAATAGATGATGACATCATCATGATGCCATGACAACCATATAAAACGTGTTCATATATATATGAATAAGTATGGTTATGCACAGCATGAGAGTTTGGTTTCACAACGTACCATCCATACGTTCGTGTGTTCGTGAAAGTGTTCCTAAGACAAACCTCACGTGATCCGCATCATCAAGGGACTATGAAGATCCATCAACTTCTAATCTATAGGGTGTCATCGTGAGTTAAGAAATTGGCCTTACGGATATATATTAAAGTACATGATTTGATAGGATAAGATTCTACTCTATTTTTATCTAGGACTTTATCTACTATGTATATATAGAGTAGAGATCGCAAGTCGGGGGATTTTTTTAGGTTTGTTTAGTCGTTGTTTAGAACTAGGGTTTACTTTTATCATGTTTAGCTAGTTCCTCCATCTAGGTTGAAGGTGGATCAGTCAAACCTACGACTTGGGAATCCTTTATCAGGTTTATTTATTTTTAATTATTATTGATTCTTTTATATGATTTATTTTCTTTGGTGTTGTTTGAATAATTGAGGTTAAACACTAGTTTAAACCTTGATTTTACATGTCAGTGAGTCGTAAGCACCTGTCCTTATGCGACAAGACCACACTAGTGGCAATTGACCTTACTAATTGATTAAACTCTTTTGGGACCGGTCAAATACCTTAGGGATCTAGGCTAAATCGGACACACTAGCGATCTGGTTGTCTAGGTGTAGTGCCTTCACGAATCAAAATAATGCGACCAATGTGTTAAATCTGGAGCACTAGCGATCAGGTTGCGTGTTTGGTTAGGGAAGTAGTCAATGGTCGTACCTTGGCTATCGAGATTAGGAAGTGCAAGGAACTGAGTGTGTCATCGGTTCTATAGCTGCACTAGATCATAGATTAGTTTCATACTTTTCATGAACCGACAATTAATAAATTCAATCCCAAGTTGTATGGCGAGACTGTGAAACTGAATATCTAGATTCATTCCCATTAGATTATCGTTCCATTTAATTTCTTTATTTTTAAAATATATATTTTCTCTAAAACCCTAATTTCCCTTTTCTGTATTTTTCATACCTAAGAAAGAAACTAATCTCTGTGGGATCGACCCTTTACCGCTATCTACAAAATAGTTGGTTTAGGTCAATATATTTTATTGACGCGTTCGGCGCGCGTCAATTTTTGGCGCCGTTTCCGGGGATTGGTTTGGATTGTTCTTCCCTAAGTTAGATTTAGTTTCGTACCCTAAGTTGAAAATTTGATGCGTGTCGAATGCATCAAAATAAATATTTAATCCCGATGAGATTACCAATAACCACAAGAACTGCAGTAGTGGCAAGCTTGATGCTTCTCCCTTATTGAGGGTATTTTTCATGGTCTCATTAATCATAGCCTTGTCTCTGTTCCCATCAATAGCATAAAACCACAGCATAGGCAAGAGCAACAACATGCAACATAGAATCATGATGTGCTCCACAATGAACAAGAAAATCACTCCTGTGTATATTTGTATGCATATGTTTACCGCAATGGTAACAACAAAGAGACTTAGAGCAATGATGTTTGAGATGCTCTCAGACTCTCCATTAATTGCAAGCGAAGTCTTAAGGAAACACATACTTGTACATACCATGGTCGTGCCAGTAAGCTTTGATAATTGGTCGCCGGTGCTTGGCATGTAGGTAGTGAGATCGACTGGGAGCTTTGAAGCAATTGCCAAGAGAGCCAATGTGGCGGAATTCAACGAAAACCACTTGCAAGGTATGTATATAGTCTTACGACAAAAACTAGAAATTACATCATAAAGCACTAGTATGAGGCACACCAATGTTGCGCCTGCTACATATAAGCCGATCCAAGGAATGGTAGAAGAAGAAAGATTGTTCGCACTAGAACACGAAGATCTTGCCATTGTTTTTTGTGTCTGTGGAGATGCCTAACCTTCTTTAGCAGTTTGGGTTTTTGACAACAGAACCAGAAGACTTGTCAATGAAAGAAATGAAATTAAACAAGGATTACTAGCTAGCTAGTGTCATTTGCACAATTAGCATAAAATGATAGTTACCACAAATCAAGTTCTCTTTTAATTTGATTTGAATTTACGAAATAATGAAGTAAATGCTCCAAGAAGATTTAACAATTGATGCAAGAATATTTAATCAAGTCAACAACAATTGCATAATAAAATATTGTTAATTAGCTGGCATCTCTTGCCTTGGCATATAATTAGTCTTAAATAAACTAGTAAAATGAAAGTTTATTTATGTACCTAGGTTGCAGTACTATGTTATTATAATGTTTTTTTGAAAAACATGTAATAAAAAAATGCAACTGCCATTAATTGTCAGCAAATAAATAAAAGCAAATGCTTCAACAATGTGAAAGGTTGACATCAGATCAATGAAAAAGGAAATTGATAACCACTTCTCCATATATATATATATATATTTCTGAGCAAATTATATATTAACAAATATTTAGCATTCATTTGCATAAAATTTAAATGTTCTCACTTGGAGTTGGAGCTTCCTCTCATCCTGTTAAAGACATTCAAACAAAGAGAGAGAGAGAGAGAGAGAGAGAGAGAGAGAGAGAGAGAGAGAGAGAGAGAGAGAGAGAGAGAGAGAGAGAGAGAGAGAGAGAGAGAGAGAGAATGGCGATAAGGCCTTCCTGCTCTAGCGGGGATAGTCGTTCTTCTTCTCCAGTTCCTTTGATCGGCTTGTACATTGCAAGCGCCACTGCGGTATGCTTTCTACTCATGCTATGTGATATAATTTCTAGTTTTCGACACAAAACTAGATACATACCTAGCAAGTGGTTTGCATTGAACTCTGCCACATTAACTCTCCTTGCGATCACTTCAAAACTTCCAGTAGATCTTATGACGTACATGCCAAGTGCTAGTGACCAATTATCAAAGCTTACTGGCACGACCATGGTATGTATAAGTATCTGCTTCCTTGTGCCTTCACTTGGAATCAATGGAGAGACTGAGAGCATTACAAATATGATTGCATTAAGTCTCTTTGTCGTTACCATTGCAGTCAACATATGCATACAAATCCACACACGAGTAATCTTTTCATTCATTGTGGAGCATATCATGATTTTATGTTGCATGTTGACAATGTTGACTGTGATGTGGGCTTTCAACTTTTTCATCAGCAACAAAAAAACAGCCCTTGTTGAGACCATCAGAAATATCTTCATAGATGCAAAAGCAACAAGTCTGCTACATCAAGTAAAACTATGGTATTTGAGCAGTTGCATCAGCAATCCTCAATATGTTTTGAGGGGTGGAGATTATAGTCTAAGTTTGGTGATGATTTGCTTTATATGTTTAGCTGTTGTATCACAAGCTGCACTTCGATCGCTCTTCCACAAGTTAGAGATATGTGAAGGTGTTTCTGATTATGGATGGTCCATACCAACCATAATAGTAATACAAATTATCACAACTGTGGTAGGAAGTTTAGCCACAGCCTTTCGATGGATCACAATAGTATCCGATCCACCACTACACATGAAAAATGACACCGATTTTGACCTCGAAATGTATTTTGATATTGAGAGATTTTCTCTTCAGTATCTTACCAAGAAGAAAAAAATAGGAAAGGTCACAATAATATATGTGTTCTATTTCCTACTTAAGATTTTCTCACGGCTTTTGTGACTCTTTGTGTTCTTGGAGCTCCAGTTTATGTGATCCGCATGATTTTCAGATACTGTTGTTCCAGCTTCACTAGAGCTGTCGACGTATCAGAAAAATGGAAAGCAGAGTTGAGAGATGTTTTCCGCCCCTCAAAAGTGTTTCCAGAGTGGATAATGAGGATCCGTGTGGAGGACATGGAAAAATGGATGGATCTAAGTGACAAAAGCCCCACGAACCATTTAGTTCAATTGCTATCAAAACCTCGTAGTCACCCTCCACAAACTCTTCTAAATAAATTGCAGCAAGTTGGTGCGACCAAAGGGTATTATAGACTCTCATGTTTATCATTAGTCATCCTTGTAAAAACTGTTGCTCTTGCGGTACCCTTAGCTCTTGCACAACCTATACTACAAGCCTTGGATGAAGTCTTCGAATTGATTTACTACATCGACAAGAAAATAAATGTTGGCAACTTTGAGGATCAAAGGAAACGTCAATTCGCAAAAGATTTGCTCGAATACAAAAATACTCATCTAAGTAAAAAAGATTCGGCTGCTTCTCATGGGTCGGTTAGTGAAGCAATATCATCTATTGGGAATGAATTCCAAGCATTCCCCATTGGATTTGCAGAAAGAGAAATGGGAATCATAAGAGATTTCATCCGTGATCAAGAGTATGCATCAATTAAGGAGCTTTATGAACATTTAGAGCTGCTTTTTGTTGATATGTTGCTCTTCTTTCTTCCTCAACTTCCAATTGTCATATTTAAGGATGTATTTGAGAGCCCGATCGAGTTTCATGAAGAAAGAGCAAGATTGGTTCTAAAGCTTCTTTGCAAACTCAAGTTGTTAGAAGACAAAATTCAATGGTTATATCCGGAAAACTGTTGCATCAGAACATTAATGGACCCTGAAGATCACAATCTTGCACAATGTTGATCAAGATGGAGGCCCCGCTCTCCAATTCAGACAGTACTCCTGATGTTGAAAGGGGCTCGAATCTATGAATCGTAAGATGCATGTAATCAGTAGGGAGATTTCCATTTTTATTTTTATTTTTTTGAGGTAAGTTGGTCCGATGTATTTGTTTTATGGAAGAGTTTGATCCATGTAACCGACCCCAATTAATTTGGGACTGAGGCTACGTTGTTGTTGTTGTAAGTTGTTCCAAGCTCATCTTCAAGGATTTGAGTTTGTTTCTAGTTGCTTCTATACTTATGTTTCATGTGTCATAAATAAATGGTATATGTTTTTTGAACACTATACAGTTCAACTTACTATTGCAAAGAAATTTTTCATCTCAAAAATGGTCAATATGAAGGGAGGTTTTTGTGACGACTCCAGGCCGCCACAGATGTCATATTCGTGTGCCTGTAGCGTCAACAGCCTTTGTAATATGATTGCTATAAAATGCTTTACAAGAGGATCTTATAAATGTTAGAGAATGCCTTAAGATAGTGTTTTTGAATTATATATGGGAAAATGATAATCTAACACACTTTAAGCGCAAACTTTGTTTTTTAGCCATTTATGGTTCTTTCTCGTCTCCTCAAGCGTGGACCCACATCTAACAAAACATCATAAATAACTAAAAAATAAAGTGTGAGCTCTAAGTGTGCACCCAAAGTGTGTTAGATTATCATTTTCCTTATATACAAGTTTCAACTAATCAGGTAAAAATGTTTCACCTAAGCACTAAACTATTTTTTCCCATACATAGCATTTCTCCTTACTATCTTGCCAAAAATAGTTTTGTTTCATGATCATATATAGCGTAGCTTACCACATCACGAACAGCAGAATCAACTAAAGTTATGAAACTATGATATGCTCCACAATAAAAGAAAACATCACTCCTGTAACCAATTGTATGCACATGTCGAAACTTAAGTTTCAAAAACAAATGAGCTGCTTGATAAGTCAATATTAGCGCTAAGTTTATGTGTGTATGTTTATTATTTTTAGTCTTATTAGTCTCCAAATACTAATTAGATCTCTCTTATTTGTCTATGCCAGTGTTTTGGAAGTGATTGACACAATGCAAGTGTTTTGGAAGGAAAGTTGACTATATTTAAAGTCTGTGGTGCTTTGTCTTGCAAAATTGTGTTAATGCAGATCTCGAAACAGTTTTATGGGACCTGTCGTGTGATTTACAAATGCTAAATAAAGAGTCATGCATGTGAGGAGAAGTTCATAGACTAATGGAGCCTATTCCGATGTGCATTGAATGCGCATACTTGAATGAATATATGAATTATGGTGATGTCATCATGACATCATGAGATAATCTTAAGTTGATGTGGGCAGAAGGAAAAAGCATCATAAAACTGTATGAGATAGCAAAGTGGTGTGCGCACTAGCGACGTGTTGCAAATATGATAAGGAGTCTGTGATTGCTTTAAATCCGATATCAAGAGATGACTACAGACACCTTTCGATCAACCTCGATGTGCGTGCCGCCTAAGGAAATCAGTTGAACAGAATTCCAAGTTGTGTGGTGCATGAAGAAATAGAATTAGAAGCATATATAGTAGGTTTTATTATTTTAGGGCTCTCTCTCTCTGTTATTTTTATTTTTCTTTGTTCTTTGAGTTCTTCAACCAGGAAGGGCTAAGTTCATAGCCTAGGCAATACTGCGAGGGAGGTTCCAATGCGCATATTCAATCAATTTGTGAGATTTATATATTTTAATTTCAAACTTTTCATTATTATTTTATTTTCTTTAGTATTGTTTGAACAATTGAGGTTAAACACTAGTTTAAACCTTGATTTATATGCTAGTGAGTCGTAAGCACCCGTCCTTGTGCGACAAGACCACACTAGTAGCAATTGACCCTACTAATTGATTAGACCCTTTTGGGACTGGTCAAGTACCTTAGGGATCTAGGCTAAATTAGGAGCACTAGCGATCCGGTTGTCTAGGTATAGTATCTTCACGAATCGAAGCAATGCGACCAACGCGTTAAATTTGGAGCACTAGCGATCAGGTTACGTGTTTGGTTAGGGAAGTAGTCAACAATCGTACCTTGGCTGCCGATATCAGGAAGTGCGAGGAACCGAGTGCGTCACCGAGTTTATATCTACACTAGGATAATTTGATTTGTATCTTTTAACATAAGTTGACGACCAAATTCAATCTTTTTATCGAACCGAACTTGTATGCTTTGACCTAGGTGTTATTTTTGTTAATTGTTTTTAACTTTATTTTAATTGCTTTTATTTATTTTGTTTATATATAGATTAGGTAATTAACTCATTTTCTCTAAATCCCTCGATTTCCTTTTTGTTATTTTTTTGACCTTAGAAAGAAAGTCAATCTCTGTGGGATCAACCCGCTGCCACTATTCTGCAAATAATTGGTTTAGGTTAGGAGTGCACACGGATTGGATCCAGTCCAATTAGGGTCAATCCGCAATCTAATCCAATTATTGCGGATTGAAAAATTATAATCCAATCCAGTCCAAATAATTCATCAACCCAACTCAATCCAATTTGCAAAATACGGATCGGATTGGATCAAGTTCTACGGATTAACGTTTTCCTACCCAAAATTTATGAAATTAGACTTAATCAAATTAATCACAAGAATTATATATCTCATGAATGACAAATTTACAACATACATTCCACAAATCTATATATAGCATATTTCCCACAAAATTGTTATCACAATAACCTTCAAAATGTAAGTTTCAACATAATAAATGTGTCATCCACAAATCTTCACCATACACCCTCACAAAAGAACAAAAAAAGTATACGTTGAACATACACAACCTACAATAAAAAGGTCGAAAACATAATAAAAGAGTTAAGAACAAGTATGATCTTTTAGATATTATAGTTTATAGTTGATAGTTTGAGTTGATGCTAATTAAGCTATTATAATACATATGATGAAATATGTATGTGTTGATGTACTAAACGAACTGGATCGGATTGGATCCGCAGTTTTTTAATGTAGGATCCGTAATCTGATCTAGTCTAGTCGGATTAGTGATTTTTCAATCCAATCCAGTCCAAGGGATAAAAAAATTGATCCAATTAGTGATAATTGGTTCGAATTGGACCGGATCCGCGGATTAGTGCAATCCGTGTGCATCCCTAGTTTAGGTTTATATATTTTATTGACGCGTTCGGTGCATGTAACTGCTTGATTTTGATGGGATTAGGATTTTGATGGGATTAGAAGGCTAATGAAAGGCTAAATTTGAAGGAAAGGGACTTGTTAAATCTCAACTTCACAATGTTGCTGCTAAACCCTCCCATGAGTGCTCCAAATCAATTTGCCTCCCACTCTTTCATTCAACATCGATATATGGCGCCGCACACACGCGAAGAAAGTTTAACAATAGTTACAATACCACCGATATATTCGCAAAATGGATGGGTGTTAGAATTCAGGCAAAGCCTAGGACCACAAAACCAGTTAGCACTGGATAGACTAATGGCATTGATAAAAGATGCAAGTCCCAATGTGAATCAGCTGGACAACTGACGATGGAACTGGGACAATTCGGGTTGTTTCACAGTTAAGTCTTGTTTCTTCAATTTATGTCTCGAAAGATCTAGCGAGAGCCGTGAGGCTTATAAAACCATTTGGAAGTCTTATATATGCAAGTATGAAATGTAGAGTGTTTTGTTGGATGTTTTGGCAAAGGTAAATGTTGCGGATATTCTCCAAAAGAGATGCCCTCTGATCTACTTGCAACCTTCTTGGCGTGTCCTTTGCAAGGTAGATGAGGAGTCTATAGATCATGTTTTCTTGCACTGCCGCTTCTCACAATGTCTTTGGCATGCAATGGCTACTGAACTAGGAAGCGGCTAGGATGTCCCTCTCAATAAGGTTGTAACCAGAGGGGTTTTGTTCCTGGAGGTCTTTTTGGGTGTGGGACTTTTTTGATGATCTAAAAGTATGTTTTGTTGTAAACACATATCTACATGTTCCTTTTTTTTTTTTGTAGTGGAAGCAAAGTTCCCAACCTACTTACCACATTTTAATGAATACAACTTTCTTATCCAAAAAAAAAAAAAAAAAAAAAAGTTGAGCTCTACTAAAACCTCTCCCTGAACATTAGAAGTGGCGCAAACATAAAAATAGAGTATCCGTTGTGTTTTGCATTCGTTCTGGACAATTTAGTGGTACTAGATTCGGGCCGGCACAGTTAAACAAACCCTTAACCCTTAAAGCATCACAAGTATTTACACAAATTAAAAATTCAAACAAAAAATAAATCCGACCTTTAGCATTCAAACATATATTTAGACAGTTGATATCTAGCACTGAGCATACAATCTTAAGATCTACAGTGATCTTTGAAGCTATTATAAGAAGAGTTAGTACTGTAACAAAAGTAAGTGAAAAAAGTTTACATGTAATGCACCATGACGACGTAGACCAAATTAACAACAGGCATCTAAAATATACACTGTGACAACAGGCACCAGAGAAGAATAGTCATAGGTAGTGTTTAACACGAAAGTTTTGATATTTTATCACAACAGAACTTGTAAAATAATACATTTATCAAGCATGATCTGACCAACTGAAAAAAAAAAAAAAAACACTAAGGCACCTTTAGAACTGACTTGAAGAAGTTCTCTCTACTGATCATATCTTGCAATTCAAAATGTTCACACATTTGAGCTCGTTTCAACAATTTCAGAAGTGGCAGCATTGGGCACTTGAATTACATAGTTACCTCCATTTTGATCCACCACCGGTGTGACGAGATTGAGATTCTCAGTACCTCTTGCTTGATCACTGTTGTTGTCTTCTTCATCGTCTGGGCCCATTAGTGTTGTGATTCCTTCAGGAAACAACCATTGAACCTTGTCTTCTAATAATTTGAGTTTGCAGAGAACTTTTAGAGCAGATCTGGCTCTTTCTTCAAGGAATTCAATTGGACTCTCATTCACATCCTTCAATGCGACAATTGGAAGTTGAGGAAGAAAGAAGAGCAACATATCAACAAATAGTTGCTCCAAATCTTCGTAAAGCTCCTCAGTAGATGCATACTCTTGACCACGAAGGAAATCCCTTATGATATTCATTTCTCTTTTCCCTAATCCGTCTGGGAATGCTTTCCATTCATTTTTAATAGATAACAATGCTTCAGGCACGGACATGCCCAAATTATTAGTATTGGAATCTTTTTTGGTCAGATGAACATTCTTTTGTGCCAACAAAAATTTTGCGAACCGACGCTTCTTTCCATCTTGAAAATTCCCAACATTTACTTTCTTGTCAATGTAATAAACAATTTCAAAAGCTTCATCAGTGGCTCGCAATATAGGTTCTGCAAGAGTAAATGACACAGAAAGGGCAACAACTTTTACAAGGATGGCCATCGACAGGCATGAGAGTTTATAATAATACCCTTTGGCCTTACCAATTTCCTGCAACTTGTTTAAAAGAGTTTGTTGTGGGTGTCGAGTTCGAGGTTTGGATAACAGTTGGACTAAATAGTTTGGGGGGCTTCTGTTGCTTAGATCTGTCCATTTATTCATCTCCTTCACACTTCTCGTCATTATCCAATTTGGAAAGTCTTTTGTGGGACTGAAAACCTCTCTCAATTCTGTTTTCCATTTTTCTAACACAACAGCAGTGCTGATGTTAGTTGAGCTTGCATGGAAATAGGCATGGAAAGTACACATTAATTTTCGGAAAATGGAACGGACATATAAAGGTGGCGCTTCAAGAACAATAAAAGTCAATAGAACCGTAAAGAGAATCACCCCTTTAAGTAGGAGATACAAGAAAAATGGTATTGAGACCTTTTGCAGCTCTCTATTATGTACAAGAGATTGAAAGGAAAATATCTCAACCTCAAAATACATATCAGCATAATTAAATTCATCAGTTGTAGCTTTATCATTCAACTTAATTGTAGGATCAGATACCATTACGATCCATCGAAAGATAGTGGATAAGCTTATTACTACAACTGTGATAATTTGCGTTACGAGTATGATTGGTATTGACCATCCATAGTCAGAAATACCCTCGCATGTTTCAGACTTATGGGCAAGCGATCGCAAGGTCGCTTGCAACAAAACTGTTAAACATAGGAAGCAAATCATCACCACACTGAAAGCACTGTCACTTGATCCTCTTACAAAATATTGAGGATTGCTGATGGAACTACTCATATACCATAATTTTACTTGGTGCAGCAAACTTGATGATGCTTCTCTCTTTTTGATGTTATTTTTCATGGCCTCACTAAAGGTGATCTTTTCATTTATCACAACAGAAGTATAAGTCCATAGCACAGGCAAGAACAACAACATGCAACATATAATCATGATGTGCTCCACAATGAATGAGAAGATCACCCCAATGTAAATTTGTATGCATATGTTGACCGCAATAGTCACAACAAAGAGACTTAGAGCAATCATGTTTGAGATGCTCTCACGTTCTCCATTAATTGCAAGCGAAGGCATAAGGAAACACATACTTACACAAACCAAAGTAGTGCCAGTGAGCTTTGATAGTTGGTCACCAGCACTTGGCATGTAAGTTGTAAGATCGACAGGGAGTTTTGAAGCAATCGCAAGGAGAGTTAATGTGGCAGAGTTCAATGAAAACCACTTGCAAGGTACGTATCTAGTCTTACGGCGAAAACTAGAAATTATATCACAAAGTATGAGTATAAGACATACCAATGTGACACCTGCAATGTACAAGCCAATCAAAGGAATCGGAGCAGAAGACCGACTATCCCCGCTAGAGCAAGAAGGCCTTGCCATTCTCTTTCCCCTCTAGAATCTAGATCTCTCTTTCTTTCTTTCTTTGGATGTATACCTTTAACAGGATGAAAGGATTTTCATCCAAGAGGGAACTTATATTTATTTGTTAAGGAATTAATGCTATATAATACATAAAAGTATTTTCTCTTATCTTGTCAGTCCTTACATGTTGAAGCATTTTATTTTATTTTATTTTATTGCTGGCAATTAATGGCAACAGCATTATTTTATTGCAAAAATAATTATATAATATTCCAAAAGATGCCAGCTTTTATGAAATGGTTGTAGACTTGCAAAGTCTCTTGAGAACAGTTGCATATATTTAACTTCTGTGAAATGTTCCTTCAAGTGGCTATTATTTTATTGAAAGAGGAAAACAAAAGTAAAGCAATCTTTTTTTTTTTGTAATAAAAAAACATAAAAGGTGAATACAAGAAGACAGACTATAAGAAACCTTATCCCCTCCCCTAGATACAATTATCACAGTATAAACAACAAGAAAAGTTGTATGAGATTAGGGACTTAGTATGTTAGTTGAGCCTGTGCTAGATACCAATGGGGCAGACAGTAAAATTGTGCAAGTGATACTATTTTAACCCCTCATTGGGGAATTTACTTGATTATAGTGAAAGTGAGAAGGGCTAACATGAGTTTTCTTAAAATAAAGAGTCCCACAAGTTTCCAAAGGAAATGGAGCAGTGAAACTTGTGGTGAGAAAAAGTGAGAAAATCGGTCCATAGGAAATGGAGCAGGGACCGTGTTACTTGAAAAATAAAATAAAAGAGATAAGAATAGAGAATATAAAAAAAATAAGAATAAAGGCGGAAGTTTATGAAAACTCCTCAAATAAAAAAGATTTAGCTCGAGTACTTTCACTAAATTAAGTGGGATTTTAAACTTGCGTGCTTTAATGTATAGACCAAGAAAACTCATAATTAGTTGATGGCCTTTGTCTTGACTGCATCTTTGTCTTGAAAGTGTGATCTTAGTTGTGTTTGAGTTGCGGTTCTTGACATATCATAACTCTGAAATTTCTTGAATGGCTTGTTAGCTTGGCAGCTATGTAAACCAAAGGGGACTCCATGAATTTCTGAATCAGGTATAGGATTAGTTGAGTCAGTAGATATCTATATTAGAATTCTAGTTTATTTGTGTTTTGTTATTTACACCTTTGCTCGGGACATGAAAAGTCCTAAGTTTGGGGGTATTTTGATAAGTCGGTAATAGTGTCATAGTATTTTTATGTATTTGAGTGTTTTTGTAGTAAAGTCTCCAAAATATTAGTCTAATTATCTGTATTTGTCATTTTCAGGTATTATAAACCACGCGATTGAAGCCAGGCTAAAAAACTGTGCAAAATGGAGTATTCATATGCCTAGATATATGTTCTACATCAAAAAGCGTGCTAGCGCGCATCTCGAGGCGACATCGGTGGGCCCACACATGAATAACATGACATGGCGTGTTCGTGCTGTTCAAGAAGAAGAGAATTGGAAGTGGATATATTTGTTAGATTTGGTTAGAAAAGATTATATTTTTATTTTATATTATATACATATATTGTAACGGCATGTTATAATTATAACACCGTTATTTAATTAATTTCATATTAGGACGCCAGCTCGGACGATACGTGGACACCGCGGATAGGCTAGGCATGACTGAACCTAGGGTGCTGACTGTGTACTACTGTGTTTTCTGGAGTTTTGTGATGTATTAATATTTTATTATTATAATGCATTATCAATCACAGGTGTGTATATATAATTACTTGTCGGGCGAGTTTGAGCGCCGGGGTTCTGTTTCCTAGAACATGCCAATGATAGGGTTCGGTAGCTGTGAGGCCGGGCGTTGGGGTTGCATTAGATTTAATCAATATAGCATGACTATAGTTGAGAAGTTAATTTAACGAGATTTAAATATAACCTTAGGCTAAGTTATATAATTCAATTACGTACACTAAGTGTGGGACCGCCTCGGGAAGCATGCCGGACGCGGGGCACGGGGAGCCGGGTAGTCAGGTAGTCAGGAAGTTAATGTGACCCTATTTACCATTTTATGGAATTTATTTAATGGCTTGGATAGGTTATATAAGTTAAATCAAATAGAATTAATAAAGTCCTATAGTTGAACTGAATAAATCAACACACCTAGGATTGTCCTCGAGATTAACAATAGATCAAAACAAGGCAACTAGTGTCATGATAAGGTGTCCAGGAATTGAGTGACACAGGCTTAACAAGGACCGTTAGATCAGCCTCGAGATGCATGCGAACGCCAGATTAGAACCCAACATATAAATACCACTCGATCGTGGAGACATGCACACAAAAGCAAAATTCTAAATGAAATTTTGAGGTTCTGAGGAGAGAAATTTTGGATTTGGGAACATAACTGAGGGCTTAGAGGCTGGATTGGGCGATCAAACGACGAAATCTAAGGTAATTTACTCACCAAATCTTTGATTTTTATGAAAAATTGATATTGTTTGGTATGTTGAGGTTCATACAAATTTTGGACGAATTCATACTGTTTTTTATTAGATTTGTTGTGATTGGGGATTAGTTGATGAAATATATTGGTTTTACTCAGATTTTCGAGGATTGGTGTCCAATGTGGTGATTTCGGATTTTGACCCATGCACACTTCGATCCGTGGTTTTGAATGAAAAACTTGTTTAATCATTGTTTTGGAGAGGGATTTTATGTTGTTAGGTGTATGTATTGATTATATGGTATTTGTGACGTGTTAGGAATCAATTAAGCTCAGAATTCGTTTCTGGAAATTCTGGGCCGAGTGTAATTAGCGCGCTAGGTGGCGAACACTAGCGCCCTAGGCACGCTGGAGAAGATGATGATCTTCGTGCATGAACAGTGCACGAAGATCAATTAGCGTGCTAATACCAGACCCCTGAAATTTTTAAAAACATGAAATCGAGCCTAATTGATTATAAACCCACTTAATTAATCAATAAACCTCAGGATTAGATCTCAGGAATCACGGGACAGTAATTGGAGTCGGGGACTAGTCAGGGGTCGAACCGGGGGTGTTTTCAGGATTATTGAGCGTGGTTTGAGGTACGTAAAACCCAACTAAACACCACTACTGCATTTACTGTTTGTTTATTCATTTGAGTTGTTATTCTTGATAATGTACAAGTATATTCTTACTGGGACGGTTGAGTTTTCCCGTCTATGCATCCGAGGGTTGTTGTGGTCGCTTGCTAAGTGTGTAGCGCGTGTTCTCGGCTTTGGTTGATTATATCTCAAGTTCAATACTGGTTCACGTATTCGATGTAACCTACTAGGGCTAATGCCGCTAGGACACAGTCGGAGGGTCGATGATATAGGCCACGACCAAGGCTCCTGGTCCTAGGTACACAATTTAGTAGTTGTGTTCACACCCATTTGTATATCTGTGTGTTTATATTCATGTGATGAGCTTTGAGTAGTTGTCTGCATTATTCCTTCTTTCCGCATGTCTATTTAACACTATTTATTGGCTCTGTTATTACATTTTTAATTTAATATGCACGGTGGTTTTCCTTGGGATTTTATTTACTGGGCTCATCATTTGCCGTTTGTGATGGCTGAGCACAGATCCTAGTACTAGTAGAGGTAAGGGGATTCTTGGCCATTACATATGACTTACTTATGCTGAGGCCTGTTGGTACGTTTGTTGCTAGTTATACTTTTGATATTTTGCATTATATTTTGAGGTTGGGAGACTATATTCACACCTGTACTTGTATATATACTGTTGTAGTTGATCGCCTATATGCATAGTACTGCCGGGATTTTCTACTATAGGTTGAATAAGTAAACCTTATATGTCATTTTGGTAATATAAAGACTTTCGCATTATTTCGTTATAAATGTTGATTAGTTTAGTTGTATAATCTAAAATTATATGCAAATTACTGAACAAATGGACAAAAAACGCCAAGGTGTCAGACAAATGATGAGTATGAGTGACGTGGCCAGAGGTTTCAGGTACTGAGGCAAGGAAGTAGCTGACCACGGGGCGGCCTCGGAATTTGGGGCCGTCACATATATATCTATTCATATATAGGATATATATATATATAGATCGATCATAAGGATCAAAGGACTCTCGGCTCTCTTTTCCTCTCTCGACTTATCTATCTCCCTCTTCTTTTATTTTTCTTTGTTCTTTGAGTTCTTCAACCATGAAAGGCTAAGTTCATAGCCTAGGAAAATTGCGAGGGAGGTTCAACTGCTCATATTCAATGGATTTGTGAGATTTATATATTTTAATTTCAAGCTTTTCATTATTATTTTATTTTCTTTAGTATTGTTTGAACAATTGAGGTTAAACACTAGTTTAAACCTTGATTTACATGTCTGTAAGTCGTAAGCACCCGTCCTTGTGCGACAAAACCACACTAGTGGCAATTGACCTTACTAATTAATTAGACCCTTTTGGGACCGTTCAAGTACCTTAGGGATCTAGTCTAAATCGGGAGCACTAGCGATCCGGTTGTCTAGATGTAGTACCTTCATGAATCGAAGTAATGCGGCCAACACGTTAAATCTGGAGCACTAGCGATCAGTTGCGTGTTTGGTTAGGGAAGTAATCAACGGTTGTACCTTGGCTGCCAAGATTAGGAAGTGCGAGGAACCGAGTGCGTTACCGGGTCTATAGCTACACTAGGATAATTTGATTTGTATCTTTTGACATAAGTTAACAAACAAATTCAATCTTTTTATCGAACCGAACTTGTATGCCTTGACCTAGGTGTTATTTTTATTAATTGTTTTTAACTTTATTTTAATTGCTTTTATTTATTTTGTTTATATTTAGATTAGGTAATTAACTCATTTTCTCTAAATCCCCTGATTTCTTTTTTGTTATTTTTTTGAGCTTAGAAAGAAAAATCAATCTCCGTGGGATTAACCCTTTGCCACTATTCTGCGAATAGTTGGTTTAGAAAAAATATATTTTATTGACGCGTTCGGCGCGCGTCAATGAGCATCTGAAGCTTCAAGTGATGAACATAAATGAAGAGGATTATAGAATAATTTACATTCTTAGCTGTCTATTGGCTGGAGAAAATCTTAACATATGCAAAAGTTTTGAGTTGTAACCAAAAAAAAAAAAGTTCTCTTGAGAAGAGTAAATATTTAACTTACTTCTGTGAAATGATTCCCTCAAGTGGCTAGCTGTTTATTTTATTTTAATAAGACAATATTTTTTTGTAATAAAAAATATTTTATTTCATAAAATGGTGAACACAAGAAGACAGACTGTAAGAATCCTTATCGCCCTCCCCTAGATATGTACAATTATCACAGAGTGAAACAAGACAAGTTGTATGAAAAAAAAAAAAAAAAAAGACCAAGAAATCACACAAAATAACAAAAGACTTTGGTAAAGCGGTTCGGTGCTCTGATCAATAAATTGGGCCTCGCCCAGTATCACTTCATAAGTTTCACTATTTAACAGAAGAACTTAGTCCTATACTCCTACACAAGAATCTCTTCGCAATTACTCTCACTAAGAGACATGAAGCTCCTGACTTTTGATCACATCAATATGTGTGTGTGTGTGTGTGTGTGTGTGTGTGTGTGTGTGTGTGTGAGGAGTTGAAATCAAAGAGAAGTCTGTACTTTGATGAACAAGCAAGGTAAAGCTTAAAGAGGGCAGGTCTTAAGATGACTGGGAATATCTTATGGTGTAGAAATCTGAAGGCATAAATTTAGCTATGTTTCCACTACATCATGATTCAAAAGACATAACTTAAGCACTTCTGTTCCAAGGTTCCAACTAATGATTGGGATTGTCTTATGGTGTAGATACATTATTTTGAGACATCAAGACATGATTTTGGCGGGGATCAAAGAAGCAAGAGGTATTACTATTAGTACAGGCCTCAGGAAAAATCCATTGTACTTTATCCTCCAGTGATGAATCCAATTCGCATAGACGCTTTGCGATGAATGTCACTCGTTCTGCACAATCTTCAAATGAACCTTCATTAACTTCTTTGAACACATAACACGGCAGTTGTGCGAGGAAGAACTGCAGCATTTCAGAAAATAGTTGCTCAATATAATCACAAAGCTCTTCAACTGATGTGTAGTCTCTATCTTTCATGAAATCCCTTATCACTCTTAATTCATTTCCAGTCAGAATTCCTGGAAGTACATCAAACGCGCATTCCATGTTTGAGATCACACGTCTAACTGGATCTGCATTAGCATTTTTCACCCCAAGTCTCTTGCTTAGATCAACATCCCCACCTTCCCAAAAAAGTTTCGCAAATTGTCTCCTTCTCAAATCAATACTTCCACCATTCATTTTCTTATCGATGTAGTAAACAATTTCGAAAGCTTCATGGAGAGTGTCTCTCATGGATTTGCTAAGAACTGGAGGTATGGTTGCGGCGCCAACCTTTAGGAGGAGAACCATTGATAAACATGTCACTTTGTACGGATCAGGGCGCCTCTTGCCAACTTCTAGGAGCTTGTCCAAAAGAGGTGGAGTGTAGGAGAGGCGATGTCTCGATAGCATTTGAACTATACAACTCGAAGAGGAATCTCTTTTGACATTCATCCACTTGTTAATGTTGTCTATGCAACCAATGATTACCCGTTGTGATAATCCGTCTTGCCTTTCGAATTCAAACTCTTTTTTCCATGAACCCAAGGATGCAGTATCCTTTGCAGTAGTTTTACACATAAAACACTTCAACTTTCCTATTTTTTGAAATAAGAACCTAAATACAATGAAGGGAATAGCACTCACAGTGACATGGATGCAAAATAGGAGCATTGACAGCACAAACTTTAGTAAGAACTTGGACAATACCAATATCGACGTTTTTATCGATCGCCTCTTCATGAATAAAAATTGAATCTGCAGATCTTGTAGCTCCAATATCATAATACCAACCCGAAAGTCCAACTCCAAGTGCCCGACCACAGCGAACCATCGAAAGGCAATTGCTAAAGCACCAATAGTAATTGCGATAATCTGCGTTATAACTATGATCCACATTGACCATCCATAATCAGAAGCCCCTCCACAGAACTTAGAATTTTCGACAACTAAAATTGCCCGATAGGCAGCTTGCAATAGAACAAATGAACACATAATGCAAATTGGTCCTATGCCCGAACTGAGGGTTGTTTTGCAAAGAACTAATTGAGGATTGTCTATACAACTAGATATGTACCAACTCTTCACTCGATGCATCAAACTCGGTTCACCCTTCGGTATGGTTAGAAAGTGACAAACATTTCGCAGAGGAAGAGTGCGCTTTTCGTCATTCAATTCGAAAGTACTATACCAACAAACAACCAACAACATGAGCATGAAACACAAGACAATGATGTGCTCAACAAGAAATGAAAATATCACTCCAGTGGCTATTTGTATGCATATATTAACCACAACTGTAACGACTAAGATGCTTAAGGCAGCCATGTTTGAAATGCTTTCCGACACCCTATTACTTCCGAGCGAGGGTGCCATGAAACCAATGCATATGCACGTCATTGTAGTGCCGGTGAGCTTTGATAGTTGGTCTCTAGCACTAGGCATGCTAGTAGTCAGATCTACTGGGAGCTTAGAGACTACTGATAGAAGAGTCAGTGTAACAGAACTAAGCGAAAAGAGTCGACAGGGAATGTAACGAGCCTTGCACTGCACTGCAAAGAGTATGTCATATAGCATGAGTAGAAGACATACCAAGGAGGCGCCTGCTATGTACAAACCAATGATAGGCACTGGGGAAGAGTAGCCATCTGTGTTGAAACAGGGATGTTTGGCCATTTTCTTGTCTTCTTTTTCTAAAAATCAAGTCTGAATTGAAGGAGAAGCAATGGAAGCCCTTGGAGGAAGCTTTGCCACTGAAATCAAGGAAAAGTATGTAGACAGGGAAGAAGAGTAAAGATTCAAGAGGTTTAAAGAAATGAGCATTTGAAGCTTCAAGTAATGTTCAACTTACTTCTGTAAAATGATTCCCTCAAGTAGCTATTATTTTATTTTAAGAGGAACAACAACAACAACAACAACAACAACAACAACAACAGAGCCTCAGTCCCAAATTAATTGGGGTCAGCTATATGGATCAAACTCTTCCATTGTGCTCGGCCTAATGCAATTGATGTTGATCTTTCCAAACCATTCAAATCCCTCCTAATTAATGCATCTCAAGTTAACTTCGGTCTACCCCTACCTCGTCGAATTTCTTCAATTTCTTTTAAATCAAGTTTTCTAGTGGGGGCATTTGTAGGCCCTCTTTGCATATGTAGTCAAGTTTTCTTCCTTTTTTTATTTTAAGAGGAAGAAAAAGTAAAAAAAAAATTGTAATAAAAAATATTTTATTACAAAAAGAAGTGAAGACAAGAAGGCAGACTATAAGAAACTTTGAAAGAATAAAACAAGACAAGTTGTATGAGAAATAGAAAAAAATAAAAAATGACCAAGCAAAGCAGACTATAGGAAAGAATTGCTATGGCATTTGTAAACAATCATTGAATTATGCAAAAAGAGTAGCAGTTGAAGGAGCTGTTTTATGCCTACCAGTTAAGAACTGCAAGTACATTTAACTTACTTGGACATAGGAACAACAACAACAACAACAACATAGCCTCAATCCCAAATTAATTGGGGTCGGCTACTTGGACATAGAAACTAATTAGGAATTGTTATGGCATAGATACAGCATCTTGAGAGCCTGCAACTACATGGTCTTGGGCGGAATCAAAGAAGCGAGTGGTATCAGGCCAACCCTCAGGAAACTTCCACTGGACTTTATCCTCCAGTGATGAATCCAATTCACAAGACGCTTTGTGATGAATCTGCCGCGTTCTTCCCAGTTTTCGAATGAACTGTCATTAACTTCTTTAAACACAGAAATGGGTAGTTGAGAGAGGAAATGCTGCAACATTTCACAAAATAGTTGCTCGATAGAGTCACAAAGATCGGTAAACTTTTCATACACTCGTCCCTCGATAAATTCCCACAATATTTGCAATTCAAATGATGTAAGCCCGTCATAAAGTATTTCAAATGCACGTTTTACATTGGAGATCGCAAATTTCACTGCACGACGATTGTTATCATTTTCCAACAAAACCTTCTTGCTAATCAAGTCAATCTCCCCACCTTCCCAAATAAGTTTTGCCAACTGCCTTTTTCCTGAATCGTCGCTTTCCACATTGATTTTCTTATCAATGTAGTACACAATCTCAAAAGCTTCACTTTGTACTTTTCCATTCTATTACCAACTTCTAGGAATCTGTTTAAGAGTGGTGGCGCCGTAGAGAGATGATATTTTGATAGCAATTGTACCATGTGTTGATACCGAGGGGGATCTCTTTTAACATTCATCCACTTACTCATGTTGTCTACGCAAACACCGATCAGTCTTTGAGACAATCTGTCCCACATCTTCAACTCATTTCTCCATGAATCCAAGGTCGACGACGCAGTATCTTCTCTATCTTTGTGCGCACAACATCTAAGTTTTCCAACTATTCTCTGTAACATCCATGATACAATGAAGGCAATGGTAAATATGGGGAAATTGATGAAGAAAATGAAGACTGTCAACACCAACTTAAACGCAAACCGGGACAAGACCATTATTGAGGTTCTTAATGATCTCCTCTTCATGAAAGAAAATTGAAGCTTCAAAGCTTCCATTTCCAGTACTCTGTTAAAATTAGAGAAAAGAAGAAATCTATATATCTCAAATTCATGATTGTCAAAGCATCTGGTACTAAGATGGATGAGGCATCACTTGCTAAAAAGTACGGCTTGGGTTTAGGGTAATGGTAAAGCTGTTGAGACAAGCTTGATGATATTATAATGTCATGGAATCAAGTTTTGTCATCATACACCAAGTACAGTAATACTTTTTTAGGTCATGGGGTTGTGGTCTTCGACTAACTTTAAAATTTGGACACCGAACATAATCAAGGTGTGGGATTTTATTGTATAGATACCAATGGCTAAAGCGCCGATCGTGGCTCCAGCTAGTTGTGTGATAACTAGGATCCACATTGACCACTTATAATCGGAAACCCCTCCACAGAACTCTAAAGTTCGGACAACCATCGATCGATAGGTAGCTTGTAGTAGAACTAAGAAACACATTATGCAAATTGGTCCTATGGCTGAACTGAACATCTCACAGCAGAGAAGTAATTGAGGGTTTTTGACAGATCTAGATATATACCACTTCTTTGCTTGATGAATGAAACATGCTTCAACGAGTGGTGTGGTTCGAAAGCGGGCTACATTTTTTTCATGTAGAGTGGCTTTTCTAGTATTATATCCAAGAGTGTCAGACCATAGAATAGCTAACAACATAAACATGCAACATATAATTATGATGTGCTCAGCAACAAATGAGAAGATAACTCCAGTACCCAACTGTATGCATATGTTAACTGCAACTGTGACAATGAAGATGCTTAATGAAGCCATGTTCGAAACACTTTCCGACTCTTTACTGCTTACAACGGACAAAGCCATAAACCCGATGCATATGCAAGTCATCGCTGTGCCCGAGAGCTTAGATAGTTGGTCTCGAGCACTAGGCATGTTAGTAGTGAGATCTACGGGGAGCTTTGCAACTATTGCTAAAAGAGTTAGTGTGACAGAGTTGAGTGAAAAGCGTCGACAAGGAATATGACGATTCTTTCGCCTTATTGCAAAGAAGATATCCCAAAGCATGAGTAGAAGACATACCAATGAAGCAATTGCAATGTACAAACCAATGATGGGCACTGGAGAGGAGTAGCCATTTGAGTTGGCACATTGAAGTTTTGCCATTCGGTAACACATATGAGGAGTTTGAAACAAACAGCAGTCTGTGCTTTGTTGAACAAGGAAGGTAAAGTAAGGATATATAGAGGTTCAGATAGCAGAACATCCAAAGCTTAAAGAGGGAACAATAATTGAAAAACACTATAGAACAATAATTGAGAAAGGCTATTACTTTTATTTATATAATAATGTAAAAAGCAAAGCAAAAGCATAAGTAAAAGTAAAACGCTATGGTTGGAACACTTCCATGAATGCCTACAAATGCCCCTACAAGAAAACTTCACTAAATAGAAACTAAAGAAATTCGACGAGGTAGGGGTGACCGAAGCTAACTTGGGATGTCTTAGTTATGAGGGATTCAAATGGTTTGAAAAGCTCACCATCAATCGCTATAAATCGAGCACAATTAAAGAGTTTGATCCATGTAACCGACTCCAACTAATTTGAGATTTAAGGCTATGTTGTTGTTAAATGGTTTCTTCAGGTGGCTACTATTTTAGTAATAAAGGAAAAAGAGGAGAAAAAGCAAAGCAAAGAAAAAGCAAACAACAATCAATAACAGATGCACTGTTTTGATGATATAGAGCTGCCAGGGATCCTGTAGGATTTAGAACACAAAGAAGTGGAGAAAAAGAGCTTAACTGCAGTAGCTCTGTATCTGATTTTTTCTCACAATTACATAGCTGAAATTACAGCTTCATATATTCTTACAAAAGCTGCAGAGTTAACTTCTGCACATTACCAAAAGTCCAAACTAACGATCTACGTCACCATACTTGTGAAGTCCTTGTCACCTAAACAATGACAAGTCCATACTTGACCATGTCCTGCTTAAATATACAAGTTAAACTAAGAAATACATAACAAAGTATACATAATTATATTTTCAGATACAACAAAAATGTCAACTGTCATTAGATCCTTCCTATTAATTTAATTCTTCAAGGCACTACTTCACATGTATTACATATAGTGATGAACATATCAAGTAACAAAAGGGAAATTCAATGAAAAGAGAAAAAGAAATGAAAGCATACAAATGTTGATTTTTTATAAAAAAAAAAAACAGCAAGCAAACTAATAATTATCAAAAACCATTCCATTGCATGTTGAATTACATTGCTTCATTGATTAATTAATGTTTAAACCCATCACACACATATTTATAGCTAACATGCAAACACTCCAATACTTGGTCAACATGACCCATTCACACCACTATGACCACTACACAAACATGTGTAACCCACATCCTCATATAACTACATATTCATGTACCAACTAACCACAAACACAGGCAATACAGAGTTCAACGACATTAACTAGAGCCAAGTTTTGCGTCTAGAACAGTGAGTAACGGTGACTAGCTACCCTTTTATGGTGAAACATTTTGAGAACTTGCAGTTACATGGTCTTGAGGGGAGTCAAAGAAGTGAGAAGTATTAGGAAAACCAGCAGGAAATTTCCACTGCACTTTATCCTCCAGTGATGAATGCAATTTGCAAATATGCTTTGTGATGAATCTCGCATGTTCTTCGCAATCTTCCACTGAAGCGTCGTTAACTTCTTTAAACACACAATTGGGCAGCTGAGCGAGGAAATGCTGCAACATTTCAGAAAACAGTTGCTCGACACAATCATACAACTCTTCGATCGTTGCGTACTCTCGATCCCTGACAAAGTGACTTACTTTTATTGATTCCAATATTGTAGGACCCTCAGGAAGAATTCGGTATGCACTTCTGAATTTTGAGATGGCAGATCTCACTGGATCATCATCAATATTTTCTAACAAACTCTTCTTGCTCAAATCAATATCCCCCCCTTCCAAAAGAAGTTTTGCCAAATGCCGGTTTCTTGAATCGGCGCTTTGGACATTCATTTTCTTATCAACGTAGTAAGCAATTTCGAAAGCTTCGCCAAGGGCGTCTATCATAGACTTGGTTAGAGTTGATGGAACGCATGCGGCTACAAGTTTTACAAGCAAAACCATTGAGAAGCATGTCACTTTGCCCCTCGTTTCTTTATTAGTATCAATGTCTAGGAACCTGTTTAAAAGTTGTGGCACTGTGGAGTGATGGCATCTTGATAACATTTGAACCATGTGATGATAGGGAGGCGGATCTCTTTCGACATTCATCCACTTATTCATGTTGTTTACACAAATCATGATCGCCCGTTGAGACAATCTGTCCATTGTTTCAAACTCGAAATCTTCTCTCCATAAACCCAAGGACACAGTATTCTCTCTGGCTCTATCTGCAGAACGTCCAAGACTTCCTCTTCTATCTGAGATATATATTACAATTAAGGCAGCGACGATTATGGGGACATGGATTAAGACTAGGAGGAACAACAACCCTGATTTAAGTATAAACTTGGACAAGACCATTGTTGATGTCTTCAATGATCTCTTTATAAAAGAAAATTGAAGCCTCAAATCTTCAAACTCGGGAACTATGCCAAATACATGATCTGTGTTCAAATGGCAGACCACTGCAAGCCATCGGAAGGCGATAGCTAAAGCACCAAATGCAGTTGTTACAATTTGCATGACAACTATGATCCAAACCGACCATCTATAATCAGAAACCCCTTCACAAAACCTTAAGTTCCGAACAACTATCGACCGATAGGTAGCTTGTAGTAGCACAAGTGAGCACATTATACAAATTGGTCCAATGGCAGAACTAAATGGAGTTGTGCAGAGAAGCAATTGAGGGTTGTTGACGTAACTCGACATGTACCAACTCTTCACTCGATGAACAAAACTTGATTCACCCTTTGGTATGGTTAGAAAGTGAGCTACATTGCTTTCGTGAAGAGCGGCTTTTTCAACATTAAATCCAAGAGTGTTGAACCATAAAATAGCCAACAACATAAACATGCAACACATGATTATAATGTGTTCAGCAAAAAATGAGAAGATTACTCCCGTACCCATCTGTATACAAACGTTAACCACAAGTGTGATGACGAAGATGCTTAAGGCAGCCATGTTCGCAATGCTTTCCGAATTTTTACTACTTCCAAGGGAGGGTGCCATGAAACCAATGCATATGCAAGTCACTGATGTGCCTGCGAGCTTAGATAGTTGGTCTCTAGCACTGGGCATGTAAGTAGTGAGATCTACTGGGAGCTTTGCAACTATTGCTAATAGAGTTAATGTGACAGAGTTAAGTGAAAAGAGTCGACAAGGAATGTGACGAGCCTTGCGCCGAATTGCAAAGTAAATATCGCAAAGCATGAGTAGAAGACATACCAATGAGGCGCCTGTGATGTACAAACCAATGATGGGCACTGGAGATGAGTATCCGGCAGAGTTGGTACACAAAAGCTTTTCCATCTACGAGCACATACAAACTACAGAGCCTATCAGATACTGCACTTTTTCCTCTAGTGATGAAACCAAGTAACAAAAATGCTTTGTTACAAATCTACACAAATTAGTTGCTTTCTGATCAGTTGCTTACCATTTATTAGTAGATAAATAAAGGCCAAAGCTACACAAATTATATAAATAATTCCAAGAGATGTCAGCTTATTAATGATCTTTTATTATGAAGTGGTTGTAGACTTGCAACTTACAAGAAAAAAAAAAGGTTGTTTATAAGAAAGAGATAATGAGGAACAGAGTGCTCTGCTCTGTGCCTGGTAAAGACGTGTGAGTGAGCAAGTTGGATGCAAAACCAATTTAACTTATATTTGTAATAATGTGACAAGTGGCTGTTATTAAATATTAATGCTAACATCTGTGTCAAAAAAAAAAAAAAAGTATGAAAATACTAAAGCATCACAAATCTTAGCTGGCCATGGCTGGATAAAATCTTAACAAATGCAAAAATCTCCTAAGAAGAGTAATATTTAACTTCTGTGAAATGATTCCCTCAAGTAGCTATTATTTTATTTTAAGAGGAAAGTAAAAGTAAAACAATCTTTTTTTTGTAATAAGAAATATTTTATGACATAAAACAGTGAATACAAGAAGACAGACTATAAGAAACCTTATTACCCTCCCCTAGATACAATTAAAACAGAATAATACAAGACAAGTTGTATGAGAAACACACACAAAAAAAAAAAAAAAAAAAAAAAAAAAAAAAAAAAAAAAAAAAAATGAATGAATGACCAAGCAAAGTAATGAAAAGAAAAGTAAAGTGGAAGTGTGCAAGCAATCACACAAAATATCACAAGACTTTGGTAAAGCAGTATGTATAATTTCCTATTTTGAATATACTCTACCAAGTGGCTATTTTACATCAAAAGCACAAAGCAAAAGCAAAAACAATCACCCACGCATTGTTTTGTTTTCGTTCCTCTTTGACTGCTTTGTGTGACAGAACAATTTATTGAATGTCACAAAGATGTTCTTTTGAAAATCAATCAATGCATGTATATTTGAATACTATAAATGCATCTGCATGTATGTTAATGCAAACACATTGAATCCACAAAATCAACAATACAATTATTTGGAACTCTAATTAAAAAGAGAGTATATAGCAATCAAACTTACAGTAGCATACATAAATTATTTTGAGAGTTCAAAACAAGGGGATCGGGCATTTAGACCAACCCTCAGGAAACTCCCACTGCACTCTATCCTCCAGCTACGAATCCAATTAAGAAAGACGCCTTGCGATGAGTCTCGCTCTTTCTTCACAATTTTCAATTGAACTGCCATGTTATTAACTTCTTTAGGAAATAATGCAGCATTTCAGAAAATAGTTACTCAACAAAATTAGAAAATTTAAGTAAGAATTGCTTGCAAGAATAGGAATGAGATAATGAATCATTAAATAGTCGTAAAATAAAATTAACATTAAGATACTGAATTGTTAAAAGCTCTACCTATGTTTAGTTGTTAACATCAACAAGAACATTAGGTACACACAACTATTGAATCATAAATTAGTACTATACAATAACTTTGATCTTACTGCAGTCTTAATTCATTATGAATGAGATGGTGAATCATTAAATAGCTGTATTAGCAAGTAAACCTAAAGTAACATCGAGTAACTTTACTTGATGTCGGTCGTTACATGTACATACTACATTACAAAATTACTTGTAATTAATTTATAGGTAGAAACAAATCAGAATTCAAAAGCACAGCATTTATGCTGTGCAAATGGCAGTGCCAGTCATGAGGTTGCAATCAATTTATTAGGAGCACGTGCTAAGCGTACATCAAGAAAAAATGTCAATGGCAAATCATTGAATTATGCAAAAAGAGTAGCAGTTAAAAGAGCTGTTTTCTGCCAACCAGTTAAGAACTGCAAGTACATTTAGCTTACAGGACATAGGAACTGATTAGAAATTGCTATGGCATAGATATAACATCTTGAGAGCTTATAATTGCATGGTCCTGGGGGGATCAAAGAAGCGAGCGCTATCAGGCCAACCCTCAGGAAATCTCCACCGGACTTTATCCTCTAGTGATGAATCCAATTCACAAAGACGCTTTGTGATGAATCTGCCACGTTCTTCCCAATTTTCAAATGAACTGTCATTAACTTCTTTAAACACAGAAATGGGCAGTTGAGAGAGGAAATGCTGCAACATTTCACAAAATAATTGCTCAACACAGTCACAAAGATCGTTAACTGTTTCATACTCTCGTTTCATGATAAATTTGCATAATCTTTCCAATTCGAATGATGTATGCCCAGCAGGAAGTTTTTCAGATGCTCGTTTGACATTTGAGATCGCAAATTCCACTGCATCATGATTGTCATCATTTTCCAACAAAACCTTCTTGCTGATCATATCAATCTCCCCACCTTCCCAAAGAAGTTTTGCCAATTGCCTTTCTTCTGAATCTTCACTTTCCACATTCATTTTCTTATCAATGTAGTAAATGATCTCGAAAGCTTCACAAAGTGCGTCTGTCATTGATTTGGCAAGAACTGACGATGATGGAAAAAGAGGAGGCACAACTTTTGCAAGCACAACCATTGAGAGGCTTGTCACTATGTACTTTTTTATGCCAAAACCAGCTTCAAGGAATCTGTTTAAGAGTGGTGGCGCGGTAGAGAGATGATATTTTGATAGCAATTGTACCATGTGTTGATATGGAGGGGGATCTCTTTTAACATTCATCCACTTACTCATGTTGTCTACACAAACCCCGATCAGTCTTTGAGACAATCTGTCCTCCATCGTAAACACATTTTTCCATGAATCCAAGGTCGACGACGCTGTATCTTCTCTAGCTTTGTGCGCACAACATCTAAGTTTTCCAACGATTCCCTCTAACATCCGTGATACAACGAAGGCAATGGCAAATATGGGGACATTGAAGAGGATAACGAAGACTATCAACACCGACTTAAACGCAAACCGGGACAAGACCATTATTGAGGTTCTTAATGATCTCCTCTTCATGAAAGAAAATTGAAGCTTCAAAGCTTCTACCTCCAGTGCTATGCTAAATGTAAGACGCTCGTCCAAATGGCCAATCGTAGCGAGCCAGCGAAAGGAAATGGCTAAAGCGCCGATTGTGGCTCCTGCTAGTTGTGTGATAACTAGGATCCACATTGACCATTTATAATCTGAAACCCCTCCGCAGAACTCTAAATTCCGGACAACTATCGATCGATAGGTAGCTTGTAGTAGAACTACGAAACACATTATGCAAATTGGTCCTATGGCTGAACTGAACATCTCACAGCAGAGAAGTAATTGAGGGTTTTTGACAGATCTTGATATGTACCACTTCTTTGCTTGATGAATGAAACATGCTTCAACCAGTGGCGTGGTTCGAAAGCGAGCTACATTTTCTTCATGTAGAGTGGCTTTTCTAGTATTAATTCCAATAGTGTCAGACCATAGAATAGCTAACAACATAAACATGCAACATATAATTATGATGTGCTCAGCAACAAATGAGAAGATCACTCCAGTAACCAACTGTATGCATATGTTAACTGCAACTGTGACAACAAAGATGCTTAATGAGGCCATGTTCGAAACACTTTCTGACTCTTTACTGCTTACAACAGACAAAGCCATAAACCCGATGCATATGCAAGTCATCGTTGTGCCCGAGAGCTTAGATAGTTGGTCTCGAGCACTAGGCATGTTAGTAGTGAGATCTACGGGGAGCTTTGCAACTATTGCTAAAAGAGTTAGTGTGACAGAGTTGAGTGAAAAGCGTCGACAAGGAATATGACGATTCTTTCGCCTTATTGCAAAGAAAATATCCCAAAGCATGAGTAGAAGACATACCAATGAAGCAATTGCAATGTACAAACCGATGATGGGCACTGGAGAGGAGTACCCATTTGAGTTGGCACATTGAAGTTTTGCCATACATATGAGGAGTTTGAAATCAAGCAGCAGACTGCACTTTGTTGAACAAGGAAGTTAAAGCAAGGATATAAGAGGTTCAGATAGCAGAACATCCAAAGCTTAAAGAGGGAACAATAATTGAAAAACGCTATAGAACAATAATTGAGAAAGGCTATTACTTTTATTTATATAATGTAAAAAGCAAAGCAAAAGCAAAAGTAAAACACTATGGTTTGGACACTTACAAAGAAGGCCTACAAATGCCCCCACAAGAAAACTTGACTCGATAAAAACTGAAGAAATTCGACGAGGTAGGGGTAGACCGAAGTTAACTTGGGAAGCCTTAATTAGGAGGGATTCAAATGGTTTGAAAAGCTCGCCATCAATCGCTCTAAATCGAGCACAATGGAAGAGTTTGATTCATGCAGCCAACCCCAACTAATTTGTGACTGAGGCTATGTTGTTGTTAAATGGTTTCTTCAAGTGGCTACTATTTTAGTAATAAGGGAAAAAGAGGAGAAAAAGCAAACAACAATCAATAACAGACTGTTTTGATGATATGGAGTTGTCAGGGATCCTCTTTATTAATTTTATTCTTCAAGGCACTACTTCACACGTATTACATATAGTGATGAACATATCAAGTAACAAAAGGGAAATTCAATGAAAACAGAAAAAGAAATGAAAGCATACAAATGTTGATTTTTTTAAAAAAATAAAACAGCAAGCAAACTAATAATTATCAAAAACCATTCCATTGCTTATTGAATTACATTGTTTCATTGATTAATTAATGTTTAAACCTATCACACATATTTATAGCTAACATGCAAACACTCCAATACTTGGTCAACATGACCCATTCACACCATTATGACCACTACACAAACATGTCTAACCCACATCCTCATATAACAACATATTCATGTACCAACTAACCACAAACACAGGCAATACAGAGTTCAACGACATTAACTAGATCCAAGTTTTGCGTCTGGAACAGTGAGTAACAGTGAGTAGCTAACCTTTTATGGTGAAACATTTTGAGTGCTTGCAGTTACATGGTCTTGAGGGGAGTCAAAGAAATGAGAAGTATTAGGAAAACCAGCAGGAAATTTCCACTGCACTTTATCCTCCAGTGATGAATGCAATTTGCAAATATGCTTTGTGATGAATCTCGCACACTCTTCGCAATCTTCCACTGAAGTGTCGTTAATTTCCTTAAACACACAATTGGGCAGTCGAGCAAGGAAATGCTGCAACATTTCAGAAAACAGTTGCTCGACACAATCATACAACTCTTCGATCATTGCGTACTCTTGATCCGTGACAAAGTGACTTACTTTTATTGATTCCAGTATTGTAGGACCATCAGGAAGAATTCGGTATGCACTTCCGAATTTTGAGATGGCAGATCTCACTGGATCATCATCAGTATTTTCTAACAAACTCTTCTTGCTCAAATCAATATCCCCCCCTTCCAAAAGAAGTTTTGCCAAATGCCGGTATCTTGAATTGGCGCTTTGGACATTCATTTTCTTATCAACATAGTAAGCGATTTCGAAAGCTTCACCAAGGGCGTCTATCATAGACTTGGTTAGAGTTGATGGAACGCTTGCGGCTACAAGTTTTACAAGCAAAACCATTGAGAAGCATGTCACTTTGCCCCTCGTTTTTTCATTAGTACCAATGTCTAGGAACAAGTTTAAAAGTTGTGGCACTGTGGAGTGATGGCATCTTGATAACATTTGAATCATGTGATGATAGGGAGGCGGATCTCTTTCGACATTCATCCACTTATTCATGTTGTTTACACAAATCATGATCACCCGTTGAGACAATCTGTCCAGTCTTTCAAACTCGAAATCTTCTCTCCATAAACCCAAGGACACAGTATTCTCTCTGGCTCTATCTGCAGAACGTCCAAGACTTCCTCTTCTCTCTGAGATATACATTAAAATGAAGGCAGCGAGGATTATGGGGACATGGATTAAGACTAGGAGGAACAACAACCCTGATTTAAGTATAAACTTGGACAAGACCATTGTTGATGTCTTCAATGATCTCTTTATAAAAGAAAATTGAAGCCTCAAATCTTCAAACTCAGGAACTATGCCAAATACATGATCAGTGTTCAAATGGCAGACCACTGCAGGCCATCGGAAGGCGATAGTTAAAGCACCAAATGCAGTTGTTACGATTTGTGTGACAACTATGATCCAAACCGACCATCTATAATCAGAAACCCCTTCACAAAACCTTAAGTTCCGAACAACTATCGACCGATAGGTAGCTTGTAATAGCACAAGTGAACACATTATACAAATTGGTCCAATGGCAGAACTAAATGGTGTTGTGCAGAGAAGCAATTGAGGGTTGTTGACGTAACTCGACATGTACCAACTCTTCACTCGATGAACAAAACTTGATTCACCCTTTGGTATGGTTAGAAAGTGAGCTACATTGCTTTTGTGAAGAGCGGCTTTTTCAACATTAACTCCAAGAGTGTTGAACCATAAAATAGCCAACAACATAAACATGCAACACATGATTATAATGTGTTCAGCAAAAAATGAGAAGATTACTCCCGTACCCATCTGTATACAAACGTTAACCACAAGTGTGATGACGAAGATGCTTAAGGCAGCCATGTTCGCAATGCTTTCCGAATTTTTACTACTTCCAAGGGAGGGTGCCATGAAACCAATGCATATGCAAGTCACCGATGTGCCTGCGAGCTTAGATAGTTGGTCTCTAGCACTGGGCATGTAAGTAGTGAGATCTATTGGGAGCTTTGCAACTATTGCTAAAAGAGTTATTGTTACAGAGTTGAGTGAAAAGCGTCGACAAGGAATATGACGAGCCTTGCGCCTTATTGCAAAGAAAATATCCCAAAGCATGAGTAGAAGACATACCAATGAAGCAATTGCAATGTACAAACCAATGATGGGCTCTGGAGAGGAGTAGCCATTTGAGTTGGCATATTGAAGTTTTGCCATACATGAGGAGTTTGAAATCAAACAGCAGTCTGTACTTTGTTGAACAAGGAAGGTAAAGCAAAGATATAAGAGGTTCAGATAGCAGAACATCCAAAGCTTAAATAGGGAATAATAATTGAAAAACACTGTAGAACAATAATTGAGAAAGGCTATTACTTTTATTTATATAGTGTAAAAAGCAAAGCTGAAGCAAAAGTAAAATACTATGGTTTTGGACACTTCTAAAGAAGGCCTATAAATGCCCCCACTAGAAAACACGACTCAATAGAAACTGAAGAAATTCGACGAGGTAGGAGTCGACAGGGAATGTGACGAGTCTTGCACCGAATTGCAAAGTAATTGTCGCAAAGCATGAGTAGAAGACAAACTACAGAGCCTATCAGATACTGCACTTTTTCCTCTAGTGATGAAACCAAGTCACAAAAATGCTTTCTTATAAATCTGGCGCGTTATTTGCAATCTTCGACTGAACTGTCGTTAACTTCGATTGATTTTGCTTTTCTGGTCAGTTGCTTACCATTTATTAGTAGATAAATAAAGGTGACGTGTGTCGAATGCATCAAAATAAATATTTATATATAGTTCCAATGAGATTGCCAATGACCACAAGAACTGCAATAGTGGCAAGCACGGGGTCGAACCACGAAAACTAAATTTTCAACTTAGAGTAAAAAACTAAAACTAACTTAGAGCGTTCACAAAGATAATCTCTAATTTCACTAAAAACAATAATTAAAATATCAAGTAAATAAATCAATCAAGAGGGGGGAGAACAATCTAAACCATCAATATCACAAATCTCCTCAATTTGACATAATTTTACATATGGCCCTCAATCTAATCAAAGCATACAAATCATAGTAAATTAGTGTAGCTATAGACCCGGTAACGCACGCGGGTCCTCGCACTTCCCTATCTCGATGGTTAAGGTACGACAATGACCCCTTCCCTAGTCAAACGCATAACCCTATTCTAGTGTTTCAGGTTTAATACATTGACTGCAATGGGCTTTGTGAAGGCACTACACCTAGACAACTAGATCACTCGAGTGTCCGATTTAGCCTTGATTCCTATGGAATTCAACCGGTCCCAAAAGGGTCTAATCAATTGGTATGGTCAATTGCTACTACTGTGGTCTTATCGCACAAGGACGGGTGCTTACGACTCACTGGCATATAAATTGAAGTTTAAACTAGTATTTAACTTCAATTGTTCAAACAATACCAAAGAAAACTATGAAAAACAAATTAAATAAATAATAAAATAGATCTCACATATGTTTTGAGGCCAAAAAGGGTAATTTGATCGACTTCTGGTTCAGACTGATAAGTTTAGCATGCCATCGTCGTCATAAAATCCATTAAAATCTAAAAACAAAATGTAGAAAAAGAGGAGATGATAAGTGTTCATTTAGGCATAATTTAGTATAGGTTATTAGATGTAATTGGACTATAGTTATCTTATTTTATAGTGATAAATGCATATTTTAAGAAATTAGTGATTTATTGGAATAATATGAAAATATATATCTAATTATATTTAATTTTCATTTTTAGAAGAAACGGAGTGCACGGTTGGATCCGGAGTGGAAAAATACTCAAAATAGAGTATACACTTGCAGAAATTGGACACCGGAGGGTTTGTTTCGGAGTATACAAGAGAGTTGGATACTAGAGTCCCGGATATGCCACATGTCACGTTCCCATTGGACAGACCGTGTCATATACAGCCACAGCATCAATGAGCTCACGCCACATCGCCCATCCCAACCAAACAACGTCCGCCACGTCGCCAAGCCAGCAACTCATCTTAGCTACGCCGCGCGATTTACCTCGGGATGCGCATCAATGCTATCTCCCAGATTGACGCGCGAACTCGTGCGAATTCCTCCAAGCACAGTAGCTGCCACGTGTCACTCTCCCATTCGTCCAACTCGTCAGTGACTGAAGCAACGAATCACAACGCGCCACGTGTTCAGTCCAGTCATCCACAGCACGTCATCAACAGCAGTTTCGGCCAATTAGACAACGCCACGTTAGCCACGCAAGCAGATCGTCCAATCCCAGCGCGACACGTCAGCGACTCCAGTTTTCTCCACCAATCACAGCCTGACAAGTGTCTTGAAGTACACAAAATGCCCAAAACACTCCCGGATTCAGAAATTACTCTCCTAACTACGAAAATTGGTTTTTCTCACATTCGGAGGCTAAATTTGAGGAATATATATAAATTAGGACTTAGTGATTAGAAGAGGAGGATCTATTTTATTTTTTATTTTTTATTTTTATTTTTCTAGCTTTTAGTTTAGTTTTTAATTATGTCTAGCTAGTTCCTCCATCTAGGTTGAAGGTGGATTAGTCAAGCCTACGACTTGGAAATCCTTTATCAGGTTTATTTATTTTTAATTATTATTGACTCTTTTCTATTATTTATTTTCTTTGGTATTATTTGAACAATTGAGGTTAAACAATAGTTTAAACTTTGATTTACATGTCAGTGAGTCGTAAGCACTCGTCCTTGTGCGATAAAACCACACTGGTGGCAATTGACCATACCAATTGATTAGAACCTTTTGAGAATGGTTAAATACATTAGGGATTTAAGCTAAATCGGGAGCACTAGCGATCCAGTTGTCTAGGTGTAGTGCATTCACGAATTGAAATAATGCGACCAATATGTTAAATCTGAAGCACTAGCGATCAGGTTGCGTGTTTGGTTAGGGAAGTAGTCAACAGTCGTACCTTGGCTATCGAGATTAGGAAGTGCAAGGAACTGAATGCATCACCGGTTCTATAGCTGCACTAGATCATAGATTAATTTCATACTTTTTATGAATCGACAATTAATAAATTCAATCCCAAGTTGTATAGCGAGATTGTGAAACTGGAAACCTAGACTTCTATCCTCTCATTAGACTTCCTTATTTTTGTAATATTTATATTTCTTTTTTTTTTGTATTTTTCTTACCTAAGAAAGACACAAATCTCTGTAGGATCGACCCTTTACCATTATCTACAAAATAGTTAGTTTAGGTATATATATTTTATTGACGCGTTTGGCGCGAGTCAATTTTTGGCGCCGTTGCCGGGGATTAGTTTTTCTTTCTTTAGTTTTTTTGTTGTATATTTATTTATTTATTTTTGTATATAATCCCTTGTTTCTAATATTTTTGCCGAAAATTTCCCAATGGCCTCCTACTACCATAATTATGATCGATTCGAAGACTCATACTATCATGGTATGAATGGGGTAAGTATGTCACATAATGGACATCAATTTTCTAGCTCGCAATCTTTTATGCAATAGGTCGAGGCTTGTGATTTTTGTGGGGAATCCTTTTATCTCACGTATGCTTGTCCTTACCATCCGAGGAATGGAAATCATCACGGTTCTAGTTATGCATCGCCACAACCTGACTTCTGTATGTCTAGGCCAAGTCCACAGATTCCTCAACAAGAACAAAGAACCATTCAAAACATTGAGAAATATATGATCTCTGACTGGCTTTCTCCAAGCACGAATAAATACCCCTTTGATGACTGGAGTAATTCATCATATCAGCAGGACACATATAGTTCCATGCGAAATCAACCTTCAAGGGATATAATAAGGTATTGTTTGGCGACTGTGCAAGATATGAACCTCACCGAGCAAGAATTGGACCAATGGATTGAACAGAGGGATTAAGAAGCTGAAGAAGAAATAAAGTCAATTCTCCAAATGATATCAGCTAAGACCATGAGTGCAATCCCATTGGAGAGTGTTGAGGTAAATGAGGTTACACCGATTGAGGACTATTGGAGTGAACCAGAGGAAATAATTGAAGTTTCTTTACATGAGCCGGAGATTAGCATTGCGCAGAACGAAGCAGATGAAGCCGAGAAAGAAATTGACAACATTTTAGAAGGGCCAGAGGAACCACAAAAAAGGAGCAAGGAAGACCATCCTCTGGTGTTGGTGACGCCACCCACCCTCCCATGCTTACCTGTTAAATTTACAAAGGGGGTGGTCATAAAGGAGCATTCGCAGATATTTTACACGGCTGACACCTTTGTGTCAGATGACGATGATGCTATAGATTCTTATGTGTTAAAAGTCCCGGATGAGCTATTACATCTGAAGGAGGGCATGTATGACGAATTGCCCAAAGCTATAGATGCGTCATTCGTTGTCGACATCTCGAAAGGAGAGGGCATCACGTAATCATTCACGACAAGTTGAGCTAACGACTTTAACCATAAGCGCTATTGGGAGGCAGCCCAAGTTTTTTTTATATGTTTTTTTAGCTTGCTTATTTTTTATATTTGTTTAGTCTACTCACCATTATCCCATTTTTGACTATTTACAGGTGTCTGATACTCGTTTGTTGAAGCACCGGAGTTGAGAGCCCGATATCACTGTTGAGGTTCTCTGGTATACATGGTTAGTCTAATTGGGATCTGGTAAGTTCTAGGTTTTAGATTATAAGGTTAGTTTTTGCATCTGCTGGAAGTAATTAGATGTATATTCCCTATATTTCCCGAGTTGAGCATTTTTATCACCGTGCTTCATATTTCATGAGATATTATAGACCGTTAGGTTTTACATATTCATTTTAGCATGTCATTTCTCTGTTTCTTGTTTCTTTTTTACTTCCATATTCTTTTCATCTCTTTTCTCTTCATTTTGTAGTTTGATATTATCATTCTTGTTTTAAACCTTGAGGACAAGATTTGAGATAAGTTTTGGGGTGTTTTAAGTATAGTGGAGTGTTGAATGAATGGATTAGCGCACGACAGGTACGATCATTTTATTATGCGTATTCCATGAATGTGGTAAGTTATGGTGGTGTTTTTCTTTTCTTTTCACATCATTTTTTTGTTATGACATGCTATGCATTGCATCATTTAGGTTCGTAGTGATATGCATTATTTTATGCATTTTTGTAAATATTTAGTTGCATTATAGATTCTAGGCATGTTTAGAATTATTTTATTGCATGTAGAGTCGCTTGAAACTTTGTTGAGTGTTTTTTATTGTGGATATGAGTTCAAATTAACTACTTTTGAGACTTGAACCATTTTGAATATTTAGAGTTGTACTTAACTTAGAGCATTGTTCAACACCTTTGAGGTTGCTTATTAGAGAGCTAATATGAAGTTTGGGCATTGTGCTAGAGACCAAAAAGATAGGCGGCCCTATTTTGTAAGTTTTCAGATTTCTAGGGTGCTAGAACAAAAATGAAGCTCACTTGAGACATTAATTCATATGAATTGACCACTTTTTGGGAAATGATTGGACTTGAACATGCATTGGATGACTTGTTTGATTATAGTGAAAGTGAGAAGGATCAACAAGAGTTTTCAAAAAAAAAAAATCTTAAGAGAGTCCTACAGATTCCACAGGAAAATAAGCAGGGAATCTTGTGGTTGGAAAAAGTGAGAAAAGCGGTTTCCACAGAAAATGGAGCAGGGCCGTACTCCTTTAAATTTTTTTGAAGAAAATAGAGTGTATATACGCATAAAGTCAGAAGTTTATGAAAACTCTTTTAAATTAAAAGATTTAACCGGGTGCTTATAGCTAGATCAATTGAGTTATTCTAATGTGTTATTCCACATTTTCATATTTAAGTCTGATTGTCTCTCTCAGGTGTGTTTAGTCAACATTTATACATAGTATGTTGCATTTTTCGTTCATAGTCCATTTTTCGGTATTGATGCACTATTTATAAGAAATTCTAAGCTTGTGTGCTTTAATGTAGTGGCTCTGTAAAATCTTGAGTAGTTGAAGGCTTTAGTCTGAATTGATTCTAGTTTTTGAAAGGGTGATTTTCACTGATGTTTGGACTCCATTTTCACACTATTTGACTCTGACCTTCTTTTGAGTGATGGGTTACTTGAGTGACAGATTTAAATAAACAATGAACTTAACTTGACTTGGCGAAGGGCGTAGGTTTGTTAGGATTAGTCATTGTAGTATAAGAGTAGAGCATATGTCTTCATTCATTCCTTTACTCGGGACGAGCAAAGTCTAAGTTTGGGGGTGTTTGATAAGTGTTCATTTAGGCATAATTTAGTATAGGTTATTAGATGTAATTGGACTATAGTTATCTTATTTCATAGTGATAAATGCACATTTTAAGAAATTAGTGATTTATTGGAATAATATGAAAATATATATCCAGTTATATTTAATTTTCATTTTTAGGAGAAACCGAGTACACGGTTGGATCCGAAGCGGAAAAATACTCAAAACAGAGTATACACTTGCAGAAATTGGACACCGGAGGGTTTGTTTCGGAGTATACAAGAGAGTTGGGTACTAGGAGTCCTGGATATGCCACGTGTTACGTCCCCATTGGACAGACCGTGTCATACACAGCCGTAGCACCAATGAGCTCGCGCCACGTCGCCCATCCCAACCAATCAACGTTCGCGACGTCGCCAAGCCAGCAACTCATCTCAGCTACTCCTCGCGATTTACCTCGGGATGCACATCAATGTTGTCTCCCAGATTGACGCACGAACTCGCACAGTAGCTGCCACATGTCACTCTCCCATTCATCCAGCGCGTTAGTGGCAGCAGCAGCAGCGACTCACAACGCGCCACGTGTTTGATCCAGTCATCCACAGCACGTCATCAGCAGCAGTTTCGGCCAATCAGACGACGCCACGTCAGCCACGCAAGCAGCTTATCCAATCCCAGCGCGACACGTCATCGACTTCAGTTTTCTCCACTAATCACAGCCTGACAAGTGTCTTGAAGTACACAAAATGCCCAAAACACTCCCGGATGCAGAAATCACTTTTCTAACTACGAAAATTGGTTTTTCTCACCTCCAAAGACTAAATTTGAGAAATATATATATAAATTAGGACTTAGGGATTAGAAATGGAGGATCTATTTTATTTTTTATTTTTATTTTTCTTTTAGTTTAGTTTTTAATTATGTCTAGCTAGTTCCTCCATCTAAGTTGAAGGTGAATCAGTCAAGCCTACGACTTGGGAATCCTTTATCAGGTTTATTTATTTTTAATTATTATTGACTATTTTCTATTATTTATTCTTTGGTATTATTTGAACAATTAAGGTTAAACACTAGTTTAAACCTTGATTTACATGTTAGTGAGTCGTAAGCACCCGTCCTTGTGCGATAAAACCACACTGGTGGCAATTGACCATGCCAATTGATTAGAACCTTTTGGGACTGGTTAAATACTTTAGGGATCTAGGCTAAATCAGGAGCACTAGCGATTCGGTTGTCTAGGTGTAGTGCATTCACGAATCGAAATAATGCGACCAATACGTTAAATCTGGAGCACTAGCGATCAGGTTGCGTGTTTGGTTAGGGAAGTAGTCAACAGTCATACCTTGGCTATCGAGATTAGGAAGTGCAAGGAACTGAGTGCGTCACCGGTTCTATAGCTGCACTAGATCATATATTAGTTTCATACTTTTCATGAACCGACAATTAATAAATTCAATCCTAAGTTGTATGGCGAGACTGTGAAATTGAAAACCTAGACTTCTATCTTCTCATTAGATTTCCTTATTTTCGCAATATTTATATTTCCTTTTTTGTATTTTTCTTACCTAAGAAAGATACCAATCTCTATGGGATCGACCATTTACCGCTATCTACAAAATAATTAGTTTAGGTATATATATTTTATTGACGCGCTCGACACGGGTCAGGAGAAAATATTAGAAGACGCTAAGAAACGAACACAACAAATGTCTAAACCCCTGCTAAAAACCTAATTAAAACTCCCAAATTCTGGTCCCCAACATGACACGTGCACCGAGGACAATCTGTGACTATTTTTTAGTGTTTTTCTGGACTCTGCCATGTGTCGCAGCGTGATTGGCTGAATTAATGTGTTGGCTAACGTGGCGCACACAGATTGGCTGAGAAGGAGATCTGTGACGTGCTAGAACTGGAGACGCCGACCCGTGGCAGCGCGCGATTGGTCAAGAAGCTGGTGAGTGGCTCGCTAGACGAATTAGAACACGACACGTGGCAGGAGCAACTGTGGCGAGGAACATGCATAACTCGTGCGTCAATCCGGGAGTTGGTGCGGTCACGTATCCCGAGGAAGATCAACGAGGATGGGAGAGAGGATGGTTGGACGAGTGATGTAGCGTCGTCTGATTCGGTGGGACGGGCGACGTCGTGCAACATGATTGGCTGCTACTGTTGTGTGATGCGGACTGCCCAGTGGGGATGCGACACGTGGTCATTTGAAACTCCAATTCCCTTGTGTACACTCAAAGCAGACCCTCTTGTATCTGATTTCTTGAAGTAAATACTCTATTTTGAGTATTTGTTCGCCTTGGATCCATCTATGCACCCTAAAAGTCCTGAAAATGACAAATAGAGATAATTAAGTCCATATTTTAGAGAATTAACACTAGAATATATAAATAATAACAACTTATCGAAAGGCCAAAGCTACACAAATTATATAAACAATTCCAAGAGATGTCAGCTTATTAATGATCTTTCATTATGAAATGGTTGTACACTACAACTTGCAAGAAAAAAAAAAAAGGTCGTTTATAAGAAAGAGATAATGAGGAACAGAGTGCTCTGCTCTTTGCCTGGTAAAGACATGTGAGTGAGCAAGTTGGATGCAATAACTTATCTTTGTAATAATGTGACAAGTGGCTGTTATTAAATATTAATGCTAACATCTGTGTCAAAAAAAAAAGGTATGAAAATACTAAAGCATCACAAATCTTAGCTGGCCATGGCTGGATAAAATCTTAACATATGCGAAAGTCTCCTAAAAAGAGTAATATTTAACTTACTTCTTGAAATGATTCCCTCAAGTGGCTATTATTTTATTTTAAGAGGAAAGTAATAGTAAAAAATCTTTTTTTTTGGTAATAAGAAATATTTTGTCATAAAACAGTGAATACAAGAAGACAGACTATAAGAAACCTTATCACCCTCCCCTAGATACAATTAAAACAGAATAATACAGGACAAGTTGTATGAGAATCACGTTAAAAAAAAAAAGAAAAAGAAAAAAAAAAGAAAAAGAATGACCAAGCAAAGTAATGAAAAGAAACAAAAAAATCTATTTGGACTCTAAGGGTCCAGACTCAAAGGGGGGTTTTTAAAATTTTTGTAAATATCAAAGGAGTGTTACAAGTTGTTATTTTGAAGTCATTGATTGTTTGAGGATGACTTTGAAATAAAAAATTTTTAAAAAACCCTTTAAGGGTCCGGACTTATGAGTCCAAATAGCACTACTCGAAAAGAAAAGTAAAGTGAAAGTGTATATTTGAATACTATAAATGCATCTATATTTAATAACTATAAATGCATCTGCATGTATATTTGAATACTATAAATGCATCTGCATGTATGTTAATGCAAACACATTGAATCCACAAAATCAACAATACAATTATTTTGATCTCTAATTAAAAAGAGAGCACATAGCAATCAAACTTGCAGTAGCACACATAAATTATTTTGAGAGTTCAATTTAGAAAAACTCCCACTGCACTCTATCCTCCAGTGAATCCAATTCAGAAAAACGCCTTGCGATGAGTCTCGCTCTTTCTTCGCAATCTTCAATTGAACTGTCATGTCTTTAACTTCTTTAAGCACAAAAATGGGTAGTTGAGCTTGGAAATAATGCAGCATTTCAGAAAATAGTTGCTCAACAAAATTAGAAAATTTAAGTAAGAATTGCTTGCAAGAATAGGAATGAGATGATGAATCATTAAATAGTCGTAAAATAAAATTAACATTAAGATACTGAATTGTTAAAAGCTCTACCTATGTTATGTAACGACCTGAATTCTACCTGACCCGACTCGAGGACATTTTGGTAATTTAATATTTTATTTGTGTTTGTCATGATATAGTATGTATTATATATTATCACAATTTGGTGAGACTCAACTTGATAATACGTGCATAACAACGAAGACCTCAAGTCACAAATTTATTGAAGAATTATTAAGTGAGGGCCAAGACTAGGGTTGTGCACAAAGTGTGTCCAGTTTGGAGTGTTACAAGTTAGTGGGACAAATGGACCCAAATAAATAGGTTTCAAACCCTAATTTCTTACTCAACTAAATAAAAAGGGATTAAAACCCTAATTTGCTTTTAACAACAAAGGAGAGAGAGAGAGAGCGAAGCGGTCATGGAGAGACCGAGAGGCGACGGATGTCGGCAAGACGACGATTGGCGCATAGTAGCGCAGACAGCAGTCAAGGAGTGGTGCGGAGGTGGAGGAGGGGCAAGGGACGCCCCAAGGCGTGGCAGCGCTAGACGAGGAGGGCGGCGACTCCTATGAAGCGATGGGCTGTGGATGACGGTGGAGATGGCGGAGTCGACGCGAAGAGTGAGATCTGGCTCAGGCGACTCAAGAGAAAGCCAGGGAGGGCGCCACTAGGAGGCCCCCCATTACGGTCTCGGCCAAGGAGAAGGGGAGAAGAGGAGTGGTTCCCACCACCCCTTCGCTCCCACTCTGTTCTCTAAGGCGGCCGGCCAGAGAGGCAGCAACCATCTGGCCAACCGCCGGAGGTCCCCTCCGTCGCGTGGAAGCGACGAAGGGTGGTGGTGGTCGGGGTCGAGGAGGGGAGCACAAGCTCCCCTCCACGACTGTCAATGGGGAGAAGACGAACTTCTCCCCCTATCAGGTTGACAGGTCAAGGGTCAGTTGACCCTCGACCAGTTGACCTGTGGTCAACCGACCCTAGACCAGATTGACGGGGGCCAACCGGCCCCTGAACTCAACCAGGGACCAGTTTGGCCTTGCACTTTGATTTAAAGGGCTGGAATGTCCCAGCCCCTCCATGGTTTCATTCGAAGCGCACGCGCTCAACCCAAGGGAATCGACAGCGGTCCCACCTCTCGACACATTATGGGGGGATTTCAACGGAGGTTCCGAACAATATGAAACAAGTGGGACCTGCACTAGTGGGTCCCCAAAGACAAATAAATGAAAAAAAAATAAAAATAAAAAATACTTAACTTTAAATCAAGTAACTACTTATGTAATGTTGTATGATTTGTTTAGATTCGCGAGGCGATTTACGTGGGACCCCAAATGTGCGAGGAGTCTGTGTAGGCATCACGGCGTGTCTATGTAAGTGGGGAGCTTGCTCAATTATCAAATATGGCATGATTATTAGTTATGCTTAAGATTCATAATTTGGATTAAAGACTTGGGGTTTATGGGTTGCGTCGTGGTATTGGCTCGAACCTACGAATCTATGGAATGTGAATGCATTGTTATTCATGGCCCTAGAATGTGTGGAGTTCCACCGAGGGTCTTATTAGCAAGTAAATCAATAAGAATACCTCAGAATGTTGTGGTACCACCGAAGGTTGTTAACACCCCAGGATGTGTGGAGTTTACCACCGAGGGCTTTACTTGACTAATTGAATTTATAAGTATGTCACGTAGGAACATGAGTTAGAGTTACCTTCTCTTGTATTCTTGAGACATAGGGATGTGCATCGGTGATGGCTTGGACGAACCTACTGTTGATTTGATGGGACAAACGAGAGGGAACATAAGGTCTGTGTGCTAGCTAGTTGTTTCCATCACTTTGAGATTAGGAGAATCGGTCACCGAATTCTTGCCAATATTTAGTATGCATTGAATGGAACATCGACTTATCGTATTATTATATTGTATAGTACATAATCTCGCGAAACCCCCTCATTTGTATGAAAGTTTGAAATTATGAAATGATTTGTCAATCTTTTTAATGTTATTTATGATTATTGTTGTTACAATTTGTGACTTACGAATCTTATGTCTATGAAAGTACTTAATGATTCCTTATAAGTCTATTTTTTATAAAATCCTGCTACCATGCTACTATTTAATGAATCCTAGTTTGTTTTCAAATACATGCTAGACTTTGCATACTTATTAGGTATTACTTGCATATTTGATGGTTGAGCGGGTTTTTCGCATTACCGAGCTCCGTTGGTTCTTTTAGCTCACCCCTCTTACATCTCAGGTATCCACGACAGCGCTAGGTTAAGGCAAGGGAGAGACGAATTTGAAGTCTCTTCTTGATGTGAGCCTTTGTTGATATATATATTATGTATAATTAATTTTGAAACTATTCAACTTTGGGAAAAATAGATCTTTGGTTAGCTTGAATCCTAGTTACCTTTAGTTGATCCACTTCAGAGATTTAATAAACTTGTTTGGTTTAAATTAGCATGAACATATGTATAGTTTTATTAATATTCTTTGAACTTAAATCTTTTGGCTTTAGGATATCTCTTTATATTTATTCCACAGATTTATTTGTTTAGGCGTGCCAGACTGTTATTTGGGCCTGGTTCAAGTATTGGGTCCAAGTGGCGGTCTGGGCCGGGCGACTTGACCCTAGGTCGGGGGCGGGTCTTTACAGTTGGTATCAGAGCCTAGGGATTAGAACCTAAGGAAACGTTAGGTTAGGGAAACCTAAAATGTAGGGCCTTTAAGTTTAAAGGTCAAGTTAAGTCTTACAAATCAGTGGTATGGGACATTGGTTCAAAGTCGACTTAACACGCAATAATGATAAATTTTAGGATGGAATGGGACAAAATAAATTTGAAAAGGATTTAACGTGATGATTATTTGCTAATTTGTATATATAAATATATCGTTAGATATATAAGTAAACGTCTTTCCTTAAGACGTGAAACCTTGGTTCCATGAGTTGGGAATAACAATTAACGACACAAGAAAATCGAAGGGAAGTCCATAGAAGGTTCTACATGCGATGCAAGGAAGTCTACAACGCTTTGCTGCAAGAATGGTTCTGATAGAACGACTAAACTTAGAATGAAAATTGTATGGCGAGATGTACCTATACTTAACGATACAGTGGCAAATAAAGACTTAAGCATGTATTGATAGACTTGAAAGGACAATGAGACGCCACGCTAAATACACAAGACAGAATTGTGATGTGGTCACATTTCAGAGAAGTAACTCTGACGCCGAAAACTCTATTAGGATAATTAAAATTAATGATATCTTGTTGAAAACGGAAGTTAACAATCCTAGTAAGGATGCAAATGAATCTTTGGTCTCAAACATTGATAAGCAAGTTAATCTGGCCAGGAGGCTGAACTTAATTCAAAATATAGAAGTCAAGTATACTCTAAAAACCTCTAATGCTCAATTAAGAGTGTGAACCATTGGTCTATAAATTCGATTCGAAGGTTATTACTATAGATCGAATTATGTTGTTTCAGGTGATCTATTTTTATCGAAAAATGATTTTTCGACTATATTGGACCATGATTTTGTATTGTTTTCGAGTTGATGTTGGCCGTACTTTATTGAAGTTTTCATGGAAGGATTTAATGTGTCTTTACAAAATTTTGAAAAGGCAAACAAGTACAAAAGATAAAGCGAATAGACTCATACATATTTCGAGAATTTGACGTTGTAATTTTAATCTTTACATAAAGAGTTTTACTGAATTTCAAAGTTTTGACTTGATGAAAAATGCAAAGCATCGTTTGGATCTATGTTACCATTTTGTAGTGTTGGAATACAAATTTTCTCGTGGTCGTGATTTATATTTTGAAAGTATATTGACCAAATCGATTCGAAAGAGGTATTACAATTCGCTTGAAATGCGAGAAAGCTTTTAGATGATTCCATAAAAATAAGCTAGACTTAGCTTGAAAAATCGAAACTTAATATTTTGAAATGGACCTTGATTTGGATTTAACTTTTCGATTGATTGAATTATGACATTCAAGTTTCGATCGAACCTGTGTTAAAGAAAAATAAAGCTAAGCTAGTTATCGATAGGTTGAATACTAAATATGAGGACCCAAATTGAGAGTTAGCTCGAAGTGTAAGTGCATAATGTACGAGATGGCTAATGAGAAATTAAAGAATACATTGAAAACTACTCAATGAGAAAATCTAGTGAATACAAAATGTCAAATTAGTATACTCAAAGATGGGTGAGTTACTAAAATTGGAAATCCAAAATCAAATACTATTCCAGTGAAATAGCCATGTGTGAAGGTCGTGTTGCCAAGTAGAAAATTTATAGATGTTGTAAAGACTCAAGATCTGAGGTTAAAATGACACAAATTAAAGGTAACCACAACAACAAAGAAATTATTCTAATATAATCAGAAACGAGTTAACTCATAAAGCCGGGGATACCAGGAATTGATAAATTGTGTTTGAAATGAATGGAAAGTATGCAATAGCAGTACCATGACTGAATAATTAAAGGAAGCCCCAAACTAAACGGTATGTATGAGTTATATTAGTAGGTTGTAAAGAGCGTATGACGTAGTTAATGATATTATAATGAACTCGATGATAAGTGAATCATTAAAATCGGGGGTACACTAATGAAAAGAATATTTTTGATATGATTTGTCGTGTGGACTCATAGCTTTTGAGTCAAAATGAAACCTAATCTGATTGGTAGGGGATGGTTGAATGAAGAATGATGTTGAAGAGTAATCGAGGCAAATGATTGTCACATAACTTTAATCAATAATGACTTGGTTCTTAAAATTGGGATCCTATAATAGGATCGACCCATGGAAAAATGAATGAGTAATTTGGTGATGAAAAGAATTGCGAACTCGAGACAATATGTATTGCAATAGTACCATATTCAAGAATTATTGAATTTGGAAAAAATGAAGAACACTGTGAATGGTTTTATGCTAAGTATAAGCAATGAATCATAACCTAAACAGTGTAAGATAATTCTTGAAATTGGTGTAAATATGAGTTTGAGTACACTTGAATTAAAGCTTTAGTATCAAGTCGTACAAGAGAAACTTATATGAGTTTTATGTACAAGGATATGTACTTTATGGTTAGAGTATCCAACAAAACATATATGCAGTGCGACAATAGTAATGCACGAGTGTAATAAATTGAAATACAAGTTCGAATTATGAACTTGAAATAACTGAATTGTATTGAGAGATGAGTCCTTAATGACAATGACAGGAGTATGAGTTTTATGCTTTTAAAGAAACGACGTGGATGTCAGGTTCGAAACATAAAAGCTAAATCACCTTCGTTTCTCAGAGAGTGAGGTACTACACATTATAAGAGCTAAGAGTTAGCTTAAAAAGATGAAAAGGGACCATTGTATACCAAAAAGGGGTCATGACTAAGTCAACAATGTTTAAAATAGTCACCCAGGATCGTGAGAATTGATCAGTGCGATGTCGCATTACGATAGATCTCCTGAAAATCGAGATATAAAGATAAAAGATCTTGGTATAAAAAAATGGTGATGCAATAGAGCGCATTCAGATGAATGCTAAAACCTACTTAGAAATAATGACGATGTTAAAAATAGTCCACAAGATTTTAAAGGTGGAAGCTTGTTTACGTCAATTAACAGTTAAGTGTGACAGAGGAGTTACAAAGTAGATCATTAGTCAAAAGTTGACTTGAATTATGAACCTACAAGAACGAATGTCGATAAACATGTGATGCCAATAATATTAAGGTATTATTCTAGAAAGGAATACTATGTCTGCCCATTTGTAGCCTTCACAGATAAACCGCAAAGACATGATGAGTCGTTCAATGATATACATAACTGAGATGTTGATAGAGATGGTGTGCTAGTGCTCATGTTATAGCAGATAGCTATCCTTGTTTCCCTACTACCAGTTGATGGTATGGTTTCAATGCCAGATAGGCAAAGATATTCTTTGACATAGATAGGCACCAGATCACATCTCAGTATGTTTCTACCTCTCTGCAAGTTGAACGACTTAAGCGTATATTGCGACTTCGGTGAAGATTATAAAGGAATACCTCAAGAACACGTGACGACTGAAGAACTTGGCAAGTGGCTGAGTATAATGATTCTATTGAAACCTATAAGAGAGGCCTTATGAATTTCGGTCAGTGGGACGAAAATGAAAATGTTGAGATAGTAGAGTCAAGAGTAAGACTTTACTTTATGTGGGGTATAAGCAGAATGTGTAAGAAATAATTGACACCAATTAAATAATGGGTCATTAGGGAAACCATTACGAATGGACCAGTCAAATTATGAGTGTACCTTATTTTGACTTTCGAGGACGAAAGTTCTTAAAATTGGGGATATTGTAACGACCCGAATTCTACCTGACCCGACTCGAGGACATTTTGGTAATTTAATATTTTATTTGTGTTTGTCGTGATATAGTATGTATTATATATTATCACAATTTGGTGAGACTCAACTTGATAATGCATGCATAACAACGAATGCCTCAAGTCACAAATTTATTGAAGAATTATTAAGTGAGGGCCAAGACTAGGGTTATGCACAAAGTGTGTTAAGTTTGGAGTGTTACAAGTTAGTGGGACAAATGGACCCAAATAAATAGGTTTCAAACCCTAATTTCTTACTCAACTAAATAAAAAGGGATTAAAACCCTAATTTGCTTTTAACAACAAAGGAGAGAGAGAAAGAGAGGGAAGCTGTCATGGAGAGACCGAGAGGCGGCGACGAATGTCGGCAAGACGAAGATTGGCGTATAGTAGCGCGGACATCAGTCAAGGAGTGGTGCGGAGGTGGAGGAGGGGCAAGGGATGCCCCAAGGCGTGGCAACACTAGACGAGGAGGGCAGCGGCTCCTATGAAACGACGGGCTATGGATGACGGTGGAGATGGTGGAGTCGACACTAACAGTGAGATCCGACTCAGGCGACTCAAGAGAAAGCCAGGGAGGGCGCCACTAGGAGGCCCCACCCATCACGGTCTCAGCCAAGGAGAAGGGGAGAAGAAGGGTGGTTCCCACCACCCCTCCACTCCCACTCTGTTCTCTAAGACGGCCGGCCAGAGAGGCAGCAACCCTCTGGCCAGCCGCCGGAGGTCCCCTCCGTCATGTGGAAGCGACGGAGGGTAGTGGTGGTCGGGGTCGAGGAGGGGAACACAAGCTCCCCTCCACGACTGTTAATGGGGGAAAACGAACTTCCCCCCTACCAGGTTGACTGGTCAAGGGTCAGTTGACCCTGGACCAGTTGACCAGGGTCAACTGACCCTTAGACCAGTGGACCAGGGGCCAAACTGGCCCCTGGACTCAACCAGGGACCAGTTTGGCCCTGCACTTTGATTTAAGGGCCTGGAATGTCCCAGCCCCTCCATGGTTTCATTAGAAGCGCACGCGCTCAACAGAGGGGACTCGACAGCGGTCCCACCTCTCGACACACTCTAGGGGGATTTCAAAGGAGGTTCCGAACAATATGAAACCAGTTGGACCTGCACTAGTGGGTCCCCAAAGACAAATAAATGAAAAAAAATAAAAATAAAAAATACTTAACTTTAAATCATGTAACTACTTATGTAATGTTGTATGATTTGTTTAGATTCGCGAGGCGATTTACGTGGGACCCCAAATGTGCGAGGAGTCCGTGTAGGCATCACGGCGTGTCTAGGTAAGTGGGGAGCTTGCTCAATTATCAAATATGGCATAATTATTAGTTATGCTTAGGATTCATAATTTGGATTAAAGACTTGGGGTTTATGGGTTGCGTCGTGGTATTGGCTCGAACCTACGAATCTATGGAATGTGAATGCACTGTTATTCATTGCCCCAGAATGTGTGGAGTTCCACCGAGGGTCTTATTAGCAAGTAAATCAATAAGAATACCTCAGAATGTTGTGGTACCACCGAGGGTCGTTAACACCCCAGGATGTGTGGAGTTTACCACCGAGGGCTTTACTTGACTAATTGAATTCATAAGTATGTCACGTAGGGACATGAGTTAGAGTTACCTTCTCTTGTACTCTTAAGACATAGGGATGTGCATCGGTGATGGCTTGGACGAACCTATTGTTGATTTGATGGGACAAACGAGAGGGAACATAAGCTGGTTGTTTCCATCACTTTGAGAGTAGGAGAATCGGTCACCGGATTCTTGCTAATATCTAGTATGCATTGAATGGAACATCGACTTATCGTATTATTATATTTTATAGTACATAATCTTGCGAAACCCCCTCATTTGTATGAAAGTTTAAAATTATGAAATGATTTGTCAATCTCTTTACTGTTGTTCATGATTATTGTTGTTACAATTTGTGACTTACGAATCTTATGTCTATGAAAGTACTTGATGATTCATTATAAGTCTATTTTTTATGAAATCCTGCTACCATGCTACTATTTAATGAATCCTTGTTTGTTTTCAAATACATGCTAGACTTTGCATGCTTATTAGGTATTACTTGCATATTTGATGGTTGAGCGAGTTTTCCGCATTACTGAGCTCCGTTGGTTCTTTTAGCTCACCCCTCTTACATCTCAAGTATCCACGACAGCACTAGGTTGAGGCAAGGGAGAGACGAGCTTGAAGTCACTTCTTGATGTGAGCCTTTGTTGATATATATATATATATATATATATATATATATATATATATATTATGTATATTTGATTTTGAAACTATTCAACTTTGGGAAAAATAGATCTTTGGGTAGATTGAATCCTAGTTACCTTTAGTTGATCCACTTCTGAGATTTAATAAACTTGTTTAATTTAAATGAGCATGATGTATAGTTTTATTAATATTCTATGAACTTAAATCTTTTGGCTTTAGGATATCTCTTTATATTTATTCCGCAGGTTTATTTGTTTAGGCGCGCCAGACTGTTATTTGGGCCTGGTTCAGGTATTGGGTCTAAGTGGCGGTCTAGGCCGGGCGACCCGACCCTAGGTCGGGGGCGGGTCGTCACATGTTAAGTTGTTAACATTAACAAGAACATTAGGTACACACAACTATTGAATCATAAATTAGTACTATACAATAACTTTGATCTTACTGCAGTCTTAATTCATTATGAATGAGATGGTGAATCATTAAATAGTTGTATTAGCAAGTAATCCTAACATAATTACATGGTCCTGGGGGATCAAAGAAGCGAGCGCTATCAGGCCAACCATCAGGAAATCTCCACCGGACTTTATCCTCCAGTGATGAATCCAATTCACAAAGACGCTTTGTGATGAATCTGCCTCGTTCTTCCCAATTTTCGAATGAACTTTCATTAACTTCTTTAAACACAGAAATGGGCAGTTGAGAGAGGAAATGCTGCAACATTTCACAAAATAGTTGCTCGACACAGCCACAAAGATCGTTAACTGTTTCATACTCTCGTTTCCTGATAAATTTGAATAATCTTACCAATTCGGATGATGCATGCCCAGCAGGAAGTTTTTCAGATGCTCGTTTGACATTTGAGATCGCAAATTCAACTGCATCATGATTGTCATCATTTTCCAACAAAACCTTCTTGCTGATCATATCAATCTCCCCACCTTCCCAAAGAAGTTTTGCCAATTGCCTTTCTTCTGAATCTTCAACTTTCACATTCATTTTCTTATCAATGTAGTAAATAATCTCGAAAGCTTCACAAAGTGCGTCTGTCATTGATTTGGCAAGAACTGACGATGATGGAAAAAGAGGAGGTACAACTTTTGCAAGCACAACCATTGAGAGGCTTGTCACTATGTACTTTTTTATGCCAAAACCAGCTTCAAAGAATCTGTTTAAGAGTGGTGGCGCGGTAGAGAGATGATATTTTGACAGCAATTGTACCATGTGTTGATACGGAGGGGGATCTCTTTTAACATTCATCCACTTACTCATGTTGTCTACACAAACCCCGATCAGTCTTTGAGACAATCTGTCCTCCATCTCAAACACATTTCTCCATGAATCCAAGGTCAACGACGCAGTATCTTCTCTAGCTTTGTGCGCACAACATCTAAGTTTTCCAACGGTTCCCTCTAACATCCGTGATAAAACGAAGGCAAAGGCAAATATGGGGACATTGATGAGGATAACAAAAACTATCAACACCGACTTAAACGCAAACCGGGACAAGACCATTATTGAGGTTCTTAATGATCTCCTCTTCATGAAAGAAAATTGAAGGTTCAAAGCTTCTACCTCCAGTGCTATGCTAAATGTAAGACACCCGTCCAAATGGCCAATCGTAGCGAGCCAGCGAAAGGAAATTGCTAAAGCGCCGATTGTGGCTCCTGCTAGTTGTGTGATAACTAGGATCCACATTGACCATTTATAATCTGAAACCCCTCCACAGAACTCTAAATTCTGGACAACTATCGATCGATAGGTAGCTTGTAGTAGAACTACGAAACACATTATGCAAATTGGTCCTATGGCTGAACTGAAAATCTCACAGCAGAGAAGTAATTGAGGGTTTTTGACAGATCTAGATATATACCACTTCTTTGCTTGATGAATGAAACATGCTTCAACTAGTGGCATGGTTCGAAAGCGGGCTACATTTTCTTCATGTAGAATGGCTTTTCTAGTATTAAATCCAATAGTGTCAGACCATAGAATAGCTAACAACATAAACATGCAACATATAATTATGATGTGCTCAGCAACAAATGAGAAGATCACTCCAGTAACCAACTGTATGCATATGTTAACTGCAACTGTGACAACAAAGATGCTTAACGAAGCCATGTTCGAAACACTTTCTGACTCTTTACTGCTTACAACAGACAAAGCCATAAACCCGATGCATATACAAGTCATCACTGTGCCCGAGAGCTTAGATAGTTGGTCTCGAGCACTAGGCATGCTAGTAGTGAGATCTACGGGGAGCTTTGCAACTATTGCTAAAAGAGTTAGTGTGACAGAGTTGAGTGAAAAGCTTCGACAAGGAATATGACGATTCTTTCATCTTATTGCAAAGAAAATATCCCAAAGCATGAGTAGAAGACATACCAATGAAGCAATTGCAATGTACAAACCAATGATGGGCACTGGAGAGGAGTAGCCATTTGAGTTGGCACATTGAAGTTTTGCCATACATATGAGGAGTTTGAAATCAAGCAGCAGACTGCACTTTGTTGAACAAGGAAGTTAAAGCAAGGATATAAGAGGTTCAGATAGCAGTACATCCAAAGCTTAAAGAGGGAACAATAATTGAAAAACGCTATAGAACAATAATTGAGAAAGGCTATTACTTTTATTTATATAATGTAAAAAGCAAAGCAAAAGCAAAAGTAAAACACTAAGGTTTGGACACTTCCAAAGAAGGCCTACAAATGCCTCCACAAGAAAACTTGACTCGATAGAAACTGAAGAAATTTGACGAGGTAGGGGTAGACCGAAGTTAACTTGGGAAGCCTTAATTAGGAGGGATTCAAATGGTTTGAAAAGCTCACCATCAATCGCTCTAAATCGAGCACAATGAAAGAGTTTGATCCATGCAGTCGACCCCAACGAATTTGTGCTGAGGCTATGTTGTTGTTAAATGGTTTCTTCAAGTGGCTACTATTTTAGTAATAAGGGAAAAAGAGGAGAAAAAGCAAACAACAATCAATAACAGACTGTTTTGATGATATGGAGTTGTCAGGGATCCTCTTTATTAATTTTATTCTTCAAGGCACTACTTCACACGTATTACATATAGTGATGAACATATCAAGTAACAAAAGGGAAATTCAATGAAAACAGAAAAAGAAATGAAAGCATACAAATGTTGATTTTTAAGGAAAAAAAAAACAGCGAGCAAACTAATAATTATTATCAAAAACCATTCCATTGCTTATTGAAGTACATTGCTTCATTGATTAATTAATGTTTAAACCCATCACACACATATTTATAACTAACATGCAAACACTACAATACTTGGTCATGACCCATTCACACGACTGTGACCACTACACAAACATGTCTAACCCACGTCCTCATATAGCTACATATTCATGTACCAACCAACCACAAACACAGGCAATACAGAGTTCAACGACATTAACTAGAGCCAAGTTTTGCTTCTGGAACAGTGAGTAACGGTGACTAGCTAACCTTTTATGGTGAAACATTTTGAGAGCTTGCAGTTACATGGTCTTGAGGGGAGTCAAAGAAGTGAGAAGTATTTGGAAAACCAGCAGGAAATTTCCACTGCACTTTATCCTCCAGTGATGAATGCAATTTGCAAAGATGCTTTGTGATGAATCTCGCACGCTCTTCGCAATCTTCCACTGAAGTGTTGTTAACTTCTTTAAACACACAATTGGGCAGTTGAGCAAGGAAATGCTGCAACATTTCAGAAAACAGGTGCTCGACACAAACATACAACTCTTCGATCGTTGCATACTCTCGATCCCTGACAAAGTGACTTACTTTTATTGATTCCAGTATTGTAGGACCCTCAGGAAGAATTTGGTATGCACTTCCGAATTTTGAGATGGCAGATCTCACTGGATCACCATCAGTATTTTCTAACAAACTGTTCTTGCTCAAATCAATATCCCCCCCTTCGAAAAGAAGTTTTGCCAAATGCCGGTTTCTTGAATCGGCGCTTTGGACATTCATTTTCTTATCAACATAGTAAGCGATTTCGAAAGCTTCATCAAGGGCGTCTATCATAGACTTGGTTAGAGTTGATGGAATGCTTGCGGCTACAAGTTTTACAAGCAAAACCATTGAGAAGCATGTCACTTTGCCCCTCGTTTCTTTATTAGTATCAATGTGTATGAACCAGTTTAAAAGTTGTGGCACTGTGGAGTGATGGCATCTTGATAACATTTGAACCATGTGATGATAGGGAGGCGGATCTCTTTCGGCATTCATCCACTTATTCATGTTGTTTACACAAATCATGATCGCCCGTTGAGACAATCTGTCCAGTGTTTCAAACTCGAAATCTTCTCTCCATAAACCCAAGGACTCTCTGGCTCTATCTGCAGCACGTCCAAGACTTACTCTTCTCTCTGAGATATACATTACAATGAAGGCAGCGACGAATATGGGGACATGGATTAAGACTAGGAGGAACAACAACCCTGATTTAAGTATAAACTTGGACAAGACCATTGTTGATGTCTTCAATGATCTCTTTATAAAAGAAAATTGAAGCCTCAAATCTTCAAACTCAGGAACTATGCCAAATGCATGATCTGTGTTCAAATGGCAGACCACTGCAAGCCATCGGAAGGCGATAGTTAAAGCACCAAATGCAGTTGTTACGATTTGCGTGACAACTATGATCCAAACCGACCATCTATAATCAGAAACCCCTTCACAAAACCTTAAGTTCCGAACAACTATCGACCGATAGGTAGCTTGTAGTAGCACAAGTGAACACATTATACAAATTGGTCCAATGGCAGAACTAAATGGTGTTGTGCAGAGAAGCAATTGAGGGTTGTTGACGTAACTCGACATGTACCAACTCTTCACTCGATGAACAAAACTTGATTCACCCTTTGGTATGGTTAGAAAGTGAGCTACATTGCTTTTGTGAAGAGCGGCTTTTTCAACATTAACTCCAAGAGTGTTGAACCATAAAATAGCCAACAACATAAACATGCAACACATGATTATAATGTGTTCAGCAAAAAATGAGAAGATTACTCCCGTACCAATCTGTATACAAACGTTAACCACAAGTGTGATGACGAAGATGCTTAAGGCAGCCATGTTCGCAATGCTTTCCGAATTTTTACTACTTCCAAGGGAGGGTGCCATGAAACCAATGCATATGCAAGTCACCGATGTGCCTGCGAGCTTAGATAGTTGGTCTCTAGCACTGGGCATGTAAGTAGTGAGATCTATTGGGAGCTTTGCAACTATTGCTAAAAGAGTTATTGTTACAGAGTTGAGTGAAAAGCGTCGACAAGGAATATGACGAGCCTTGCGCCTTATTGCAAAGAAAATATCCCAAAGCATGAGTAGAAGACATACCAATGAAGCAATTGCAATGTACAAACCGATGATGGGCACTGGAGAGGAGTAGCCATTTGTGTTGGCACATTGAAGTTTTGCCATACCTGAGGAGTTTGAAATCAAACAGCAGTCTGTACTTTGTTGAACAAGGAAGGTAAAGCAAAGATATAAGAGGTTCAGATAGCAGAACATCCAAAGCTTAAATAGGGAACAATAATTGAAAAACACTGTAGAACAATAATTGAGAAAGGCTATTACTTTTATTTATATAGTGTAAAAAGCAAAGCTGAAGCAAAAGTAAAACACTATGGTTTGGACACTTATCTGTGTGTCAATCTCATGTTTTAAAATGAAAAATTCTAATGTACCCCATATTAGGCACACAATAACAACACACAGTAGAGTCATCACTATCTGTCTGCTTTTTCTCATATTTTTTTGTTTTTTTATAATATGTTTATTGTACGTAGTTGTACTTGTCAGCCTAACTATCAGTGTTGAGTCAGTTGAACATCTTTTAAAAAAAATATTAAAATTTCACACTATAAAACACATTAGCTTACCGGCTTCGACTCATATTTTATACATCGAGATAGGTGTATACTCGCATCAAAAGGAGCAAATAGTCGGCTCAAGTGAATTAATGTATTTTTCAATGTGACATAAGCACTTGTGTGTTGTGTTAATTAATTGTGGTGGGATTAGTGGGTGACGCGTGCGTTGTTGTGAACTGATAGCGTTATGTGGTTGCTTTAAAACCTCCTCTCTCCCTCTGCCTTCCCTTCCCTCTTCGTAACGCCTCTCCCTCAAATCTTTAAACAGACAAATGGGCAGTTGAGCAAGGAACAAAAAACATGAAGCCAAGATTGATTTTACTTTCTGATCAGTTGTTTACCATTTATTAGTAGATAAATAAGGGCCAAAGCTACGAAAATTAGCTTCTATGATAAAAGTAAAACCTTGAAAGGAATGAAAAGCATTTTGTTCGTCAATCATCATAATAGGATTTGCAAGAATGTATCAACCGCCTATTACTGTAGTAAAAGCATGAAAGACAAACAAGTGATCAAAATGCTGCTAATGATAGACTAATTGGGCAAGATGTACAAAGAATTAAGTCCTGCAATGGTATTAGATGAGTCTGAGCATGTTCATAACTTCCTTGTGCTACAATATCATAAAGACGGCGTCACATTGTAAAGAGTATCATACTTGGAAGAAAAGCAAATCCCCAAGATTCTAACTACTTCAACACTCAAAGAAGCATTGAGCTTTTCCTTGAATGTTTATTCAAACAAATTGTACGCAATTATACATAGTTCAATTCATAATTCAAAATAATGAAGAAAACCAATATCAAAAGGAAAAGAGTGAAAACACACAAACAAACTCAGTACATAATTATTCAATGACATTAACTAGAGCCGATTTCTACATCATTATCACTTGGAATGAAACCTGTGTCGGTAGTGGCATCAACATCTTGAATCAACACTGTTGTTTGAGAAACCAGAGCAACATCTCAGCAAATAGTCGCTCCATACGATTGCAAAGATCCTCAACTGATGCATAGTTGCTTTGTTCTTTGACAAAATCTTTCATTATTTTCAATTCTATCTTTGTAAGCTTTTCTGGACTATCTCGGCATGCAGCGTCAAACTTCGAAAGTGCAACTTCCACTGGAGCAACACTTTGCTGTCCATTGATAGACATGTGATTTTGTATCCATGTGAATTATGACTTGCTCCAATATCTTTTATCTTATTCAGCAGACTGATCGGGGCCGATGGACTAGGTCTTGAGAGTATCTGAACCATGTTGCTAGATTCACTTGCATTCCTCCATTTGTCCATGTCGTTCAAAGAAAGCTCAAGTATCCATTCTAACAACTGCTTATCTTTAGGAATCTTCCTATCTTTACTCAAATCCACACATTGAAACTCATTTTTCCAACGCTCAAGAGACTCTTGATCATCCTTGCTAATTATCTTTTTCATAACAGAAACTACTGCGACAAGTGATAGCAAAGGACAACAAAGAAGGAAAGGAGCAAGGGCAGGGAAAAAGCAGAATGACACGAATATTATAGCCAATCCATACTTTAGAAATAATTGATAAAAAATCATTATCGACATCTTAATCGATCGCATCTTCATGACCATAAATTGAAGGAGGAAGTTTTCTACCTCAGAGTTCAGAAGAATAAGTGGATTAATATGATTGAAATGCAAGGCAGCAAGGGTGAACCATCGGAATACTATGATTAAACTACCTATCAAGATGAAGACAATTTGAGTCATAACTATCATCTGCATTGGTCGGTATTTGTAATCAGAAAAATCTTCACAGAACTTCATCTTATTTAGAACAAGCGACCGAAATGCTGCTTGTGATAGAATGGCGGTGCAGAATATACAAATGACCACAGCAAAACCAGATGGCCCTCTAGAAATTAGTAATTGAGGATTATACATACAACTGTATACGTACCAATGCTTTACTCGATGCATCAAACTTTGTTCGCCTGTTTTGAAGATTTGTTTATTTCTTTCAACAAGAATATCTTTCACTCTATTCATCTCCACAATAGAGCAAAACCAAAAAATCATCAACAGCAACAACGTGAAGCACAAGATCAGAATATGCTCCACAACGAATGAAAATATCACTTTGGTGGAAATCTGTATACACATATTAACAAAAACAGTGAGAACAAAGATGCTCAAGGAGAGCACATTGGCGATGCTCTCAGATTTTCTGTTAATTCCAAGTGAAGGCAATAGAAAGCCCATCGAAATGCAAATCATAGTGGTTCCAGTCAGCTTAGATAGTTGATCTACAGCACTGGGCATGTAAGACGTGAGATCCACAGGGAGTTTTGTGGCTATTCCTAGGAGAGTCAATGTAGCAGAGTTGAGTGAAAAAAATTGACAGGGAATATATCGATTGTTACGACGCAGTCCAAAGATTATATCAAAGAGCATTAGTAAGATACATACCACAGTAGTTCCAGCTATGTATAAGCCAATAACTGGAACTGGGGGAGAATATCGATCGGTGTCTGATTTGGTATTGTTCAAGCACATAGGATTTGCCATTTGTTCTTGTCGATTATTGTGGAGTAATGACAATCAAACAAAGCAAGTTTTTCACTCCTTAAGTCCTCAACTCCTTATAGAACTACTTGAAAGAATATGAATCAGCCCATAACACCAAGTAATTTAAAAGCAAAAGTAAAAGTAAATGGTATCCTATTTCTGCTAATAGAGTTTCCAAAGGCTGCAAAGTAAAGATTAATTTGCTTTTTGATTTTGCATGGAATAAATCAATATATAAAGCCAAAAGCTAAACAATAAATATATTGAATTATCAAAAAATATGACCGGAGTTAACAACAATTGGGAAGCTAGATAAAAAGAGGCCTCGTCTTTCATTGTCAGATGTAGCTCTAATTCATCTAGACTTTAGCTACTTCACAAGGAAGTGATAAGCTCTATTTTTATTACTGTGAAGCGTTTATCAAACATATTATATGCACTACATAATTGAGTTATCTGAATTCAAGCATATGCCCAGTACAAAAATTCTAAAGCTAGCCTGATCGACTTCTTGCATCCAACCGCATTATTTGTACTGAGATATATTCAAACAAGAACTATAATGGATGACTTCATAAACAAATTCTAAAAACAAAGGACATAAAAAGGAAATTAGCACATTCATATTGCTTTAAACAATCAACAAATTGAACAAAACTTTGATGCATCAAATTTAAATCTAAAATAAAGTGTTCTGAGTTTTTTTCAAACTATTGAAAGAATCTGAGAAAAATTAGAAGAAAAAAAAAAGAAAAAAAAAAGAATATAAAAGTATGACGCCTCACTAACTCACTTTTTTGGCTGAAGAGGCCATATTTCATGAGAATCAAATTTGAACAAGAATCTGAAAATTGGGTGATGTGAAATGTTAGAATATGGAAACCAGTTCTTTTGCAACATAAGAATTTATCTTTACAATTTCAAACTCTGACACTATTTATACTTAAAAGTTACAACAAAAGAATTCTCTTCATCCTTGCTAAAGCACCATAAAAAAATTATATAGTCTCAAAAAATGAGAATTGTTTCGTCAATAAATAAAATACACACCTTTGACCAAAAAAATAAAAAATAAAAATAAAAATACACTCTAGCTACAAAATTAAGAACAATAACAAGTACAATTTTTTGACTTTGTTTTTAGAGAAACACATTGTTTCTCGCCATGTACAGCTTATGTTTCGGCTATATAAAAATAAAGTCTCGTTCCTATCAAAAAAAAAAAAAAACAAGTACATTAATATTGTATAGCAAAAATGATCAAATTGTTTCAGTATAAATGTAATGAACTCCTTTCTTCAATATTAGATGCACCTCAAATCACATATTCTGCATAATTAGAGGAAGATTTGACAAATGAAAGTGTTTATATGCATTGATGTCCACTTGATGTCAATCATAACTCATAAGTAAAAATTTTGACGATTTAATATCTCATTAGGCTAGTTGTTGCCTTCATACATTCCTCCACTAGCAAATACTATGTTAAGTCAAAAATTATACGAATAATGTACCAAAAAAAAAGTATATGAATAATCTTTATTGGCAGATTTATTGAGCAAACCAGCAAGGAATATTTGGAAGTTCTACCACAGCAAATACCCTACTTTTGCTTTTGCACATTTGCTTTAAACATAATTGCTTGTGATGTAGTACCAGTACATATATTCTTGCAACTTGCGAGTGATGAACATATCCATATATAGTGTACTCTTTCAGCTAGTCTTATGAAAAAACAAGGGCTCACACTCTCTCAGTCATAATCATTATTCTACCAAGACAAATGGCTCCCATGTGCTTGAACAATACCAAGTCAGAAGCAGACCAATTTTCTTCGCCAGATCCCATTATTGGCTTATACATTGCTGGAGCTACATTGGTATGTCTCTTACTAATGCTCTTTGATATCCTATCTGGACTACGTCGTAGTGTTCGATATATTCCTTGTAGACTCTTTTCACTTAACTCCGCAACGTTGAGTCTCCTAGGAATAGCCTCAAAACTGCCCGTAGATCTCACAACTTACATGCCCAGTGCTATAGACCATCTAAGCTTACTGGCACCACCATGATCTGCATTGCTATGGGCTTCTTCATGCCTTCACTTGGAATTAGCAGTGAAACTGAGAGGATCACAAACATGATTGCCTTGAGCTTCCTAGTGGTCACTGTTTTTGTCAACATATGCATACAAATATCCACCAAATTGATTTTTTTATTTGTGGTCGAACATGTTTTGATCTTGTGCTTCATGTTACTATTGTTGGTGGTACTTTGGTCTTGCACTGTAATGGAAGTCAATGATGTCAACGACTCAATCACTGAAAGTAATAAAACTTGTCTTAAAAAATGCAAAGGAAGTTTGATGCGTCGAGTGAAGCTGTGGTATATCCACAGTTGTATCAGAAATCCCCAATTATCATTGAGTAGAGATGTTGCCGGTGCAACTGTGGGAGTCATTTGTGTACTTTGCTTTGTCATTCTAAATGGCTTGGAGTTTTGTAAAGAAGCTTTCGATTACGGAAAATGGCCAATGTGGATGATAATTATAACTCAAATCGCTATTATATTGCTCGGCAGTCTAGCCATTGCATTCCGATGGCTCACTCTTCTTGCGCATTTTAGACCCATTATGCCAACAGAAATTATAAGCGAACCATGTTGTGATATCATCCTTCAATTTTCAGTCATGAAGATCCGATCAACAAAGATGTCAGTCCTTGACCTTTACTTAGCTCCCAAAGTCCCTAACTACTTCTCTAATTAAGAAAGAAAAAATCCACACTTTCCTGCTAAGTATCCATTCGAAAAAGTAGGTGTAGCTTCAAAATTACTATGCTAAGCTAAGTTTATCTAATTGTAATGTCGAAATAGCGTCTCTTCTTTTTGTCAACTACAAACTTGGCAATCTTATAAAACTAATTCAATAGTTACTGATGGATAGATATTTCATATTCTTAGTGCTTTGTTGCATTATATCAGAGAAGCGGAATTCATGTCAAGGGTTCGACATGGTAACCTAGTTCGCCTATTAGGATATTGTGTTGAAATTGGGAACCACTTTCTGTTTTATGAAATGAATTAAATCTCTGGGATTATCTCCTAAGTGAGCTGCTGACCTTCATTGTTGCATCCCTTCTTCGCCTATTATATGCATTCACAATTATGATTAGTTTCCTGTTACAGGACAAGGCGCTAGATTGAAATTTCTATGTAGTTATCAAGTTGCATGATTGTGCCAAGGCATAGTGCGGGATAGTCTCTTTGACGAGGAGACTAGGAGAAAGGATAAAGGCATTGAAACTTCACAAGCTCTTGTTACTACTGCAAAACATAGAGGCAGAAGTCAGTCTAGAGGTCCGAGGGGGCGGAGTAAATCTAGAGGCAAGTCTCAAGGAAAAGGAAAATTCTCTTGTTATTATTGTGGCAAGGAATGACACATAAAGAAAAATTGTAGAGTGTGGAAAAGAGAACAGAATGATGAGAAAAATCAAAATAAAGCAAATGATCAGAATACTACGACTGCTATATCAGATGCAATTAAAGATTTGGTTGTACTTTCTTTAGTTGAGGATCAAGGTCATGTCACTAATACAGATAGTGAATGGGTTGTTGATTCCGCAACATCCTTCCATGCTACTCCAAGGAAGGATTTCTTTTCTGTTTATCGAGCAGGGAATTTTGGTAAGGCAAAGATGGGGAACAACAGTTTTGCAGATATAGTTGGCATTGGAGATGTCTTTGTGCAGACAAATATGGGTTGCACAGTAATTCTGAAAGTTGTGCGACATGTTCCGGATCTGCGTCTGAATTTGATTTCTACTCATGCTTTGGACCTAGATGGTTACTACAACATCTTTGGGGGCAAGGAGTGGAAACTCACCAAAGGCTCAATTGTTGTTGCTAGAGGAAAATTGAGCTATACACTTTACAAGACTCAATTGAAGACCGTCAGAGGTGACCTGAACGCAATTGAAGATGATTTTTCACCAGATCTGTGGCATAGGCGGCTAGGTCACTTGAGTGAGAAAGGGTTGCAGGTGTTGGCAAAGAAGTCTAACATTCCCTTTACCAAAGGTAAATATTTGAACCCTTGTGAAGATTGCTTATTCGGTAAGCAACATAGAGTTTCTTTTTCTTCATCATCTGAAAGAAAAAGAAATTTACTTGAATTAGTATACTTTGATGTTTGTGGTCCCATTGATGTGCCAAAACCAGTTGATGATACTGAGCAGGGGGAGCAAACTCCTCCACCAACAGCTTTAGTTGAACCTTCACTTAGAAGATCCGAGAGAGGGTTGCTTCCTTCTACTAGGTACCCCAGTTCAAATTATGTTACAATTACAGAAGAGAGGGAGCCAGAGAGCTTCCAGGGAGTTCAGATTCACAAAGACAAAGCTCAATGGATGAAAGCAATGCAGGAGGAGATGAGTTCTTTGAAGAAGAACAATACTTATGAGCTGGTGGAACTTCCAAAAAGTAGAAAACCTTTGAATGGGTGTCATAGGAAAAGTATGTTCAGCAGGTCTTGAGAAGATTCACTATGAACAATGCTAAGTCAGTTAGCACACCTCTTGCTAATCACTTCACACTTAGCAAGAAAACATGTCCCTCTACTTCTATAGATATAGCGGAGATGTCAGATATTCCTTACTCCTCTGCAGTTGGGAGTTTGATGTATGCGATGGTTTGCACCCGACCAGATAGTGCTCAAGCAGTTGGTGTGGTCAGCAGATTTCTCTCAAATCCTGAAAAAGTTCATTGGGAAGCAGTGAAATGGATTTTGAGATATTTGAGAGGTACTTCGAAGATGTTTTAATGTTTTGGGGGCTCGAAACCTACTTTGGAGGGATATACAGATTCAGATATGGCAGGTGACCTTGATGGCAGAAAATTTACTTCAGGGTATGTGTTCACTTTTGCAGTGTGGCGGCCCCAAATTCCAGGGTCGCCCCGTGCAACTGAATACTTCTCCAGCTCATGCACCAGAAGTAACTGCCACGTCATTTATCTATCCCATTATCTAATACTCTCACAATTAATTATATAAATTTATAAGTAATAGCGGAAGTCTTGTGAACTATCAAAAATGTGTTATTTTAGTTTTCATTATCCATCCTATAGTGGAAAACCCGGGCTGTACGTGCATATAGGCGATTAACTGGAACAGTGTTATATACAAGTACAGTTATGATAGGTTTCCTCATCCCAAAAGACTACAAAATATCAAAACAATGTATATATACCAACACACGTACTAGCAAGTCTTGACGATGGTAAGTCGATGTAATCGCAAGAACCTCCTTACCCTGCTTTGGTACCAGATCTCGCACTCGTTATCACAAAAACCAGATAACGAGTCCAGTAAGTAAAATCCCTAGAAAAACCACCAGGCATTTAATTTAAGGAAACCATAATAGAAGCCAAAAATAGTATGGAATATTCATGCACTTGTCAAAAAGAAAAAAAATAATGCAGTAATCGCTCAAATGGAAAATGCATGAATATTAACACTCGAAACAAATGGGTGTGAACCACCTACATAAGAAGTGAACTTAGAACCAGTGGCCCGGTCGTACTCTACTCCCATGACCCCGCAAACTGTGTCCTAAGTCACAATTTCTCCCAAGCGACCACACACTCGAAGGAAAACCCCATCGGAACTCCACCGTTCCCATCAATAATATATTCAGATTAACAAAGAATTTAAAGCTCAACGAACAACAAATAAATGCAATAGTAGTGTTCAATTGGGTTTTATATACCTCAAACCGCGCTCCAAAACCCTAAAAATATCCCCCGGTCTAATTTTCCTCAATTCCCGACTGAAATTACTGTTTTGGACACTCCTGAAATTCATTTATGAGGATTATGGGTCAATTAATTTGATTATATTGTTATTTAGGCTCATTTCTTCATTTCCTTAATTTTTGAGTTCCAGTGGACAATTAGCGCGCTAATTTATCTCATCACTGTTCATTATCGTTTTCAATCAACGTGATTAGCGCGCTAATTTCTCCAATTAGCGCGCTAATTGCTCGCTGTCCAGAAATTTCTAAATTTAAATTTTTTTGACTTCAAACCACTCACAAACCCATAAATTCAATTTCCATCATTCCATAACTCCTCGATCACCTTAATTACACCATTTAAACATGAATTACCATAATCAAACACCAAAATCCACAAATCATGGAAATCACATTTTTTGAAACCCATTTGCAAATTTACTCCAACTTCACCAAATTCCAGCCAATCCACTAAACTATATATCACTAAGCTTTTGAGCATAAAATCTCAACTAAAAACTTAGTGTTTGATTCCCCAAATTTCGTTTGAACTAAATCATCCAATAACCCCAATTTTCATGAAAATTTCAAGATAAAATGATTTCATACCTTAATTCTTGTTATTGATTGCCACAAATCCACTATCTATTCCAACTTTTGATTTCCTTCTCTCCCTTCTCACCGATTCTCTCCTCTTCTCTCTCAATTTTTTTTTTCCTTCCTCTCTTCTTGTTTGAGTCGGTTAATCAACATGTATATATATATATTCTTGATCAACTGTGTACACCCATCTCGAGGCAAAATCCAGTGATCACTGTTCATCTTGTGTCACTACAACTCAATACACCATATCATGACACTAATCACCTTACATGTGCATCTCGAGAACCATCCAAGAGTTGCTGATTTATCCAACTTAACTATAGGATTTATAATTCCTATTTGATTTAACTTATAACAATTATCAAATCAATTCAATAAATTCTCAAAATTTATAAATAAAGCCACGCTAGCCTCACAACCACTCGGCACTCCGTGTCCCGTGTCTGACACGCTTTCCGAGGTGGTCCCACAATTAGTGTAACTAATTGAATCTTTACCTAAGGTTATATTTAAATTTTATTTAGACTAAATCCTCAACCTTAGTCATGCTTACTACTTAATCTAATTAAACCCCCCTCATCGCCCGGTCTCACAGCTCTCGAACCCCCGCGTTGACTTGCCTCACGACACAAACCCCGGCTCTCAACTTGCCCGATAAGATAAAATAAACACACACCTATGATGACTTTTCACATAATTGATATAAAAACATCATAGAACTTGCCAATCCTTAAAAATCAATCAGTTACCTACGTCAGTCTCAGGTCTGATCTCTCCACAGCTTCCACGTGTCATCTGAGCTGGCGTTCTAATCTGAATAATTAAAATAACGGCGTTAATTTATAACGGGCCGTTACAATTCTTCCCAACTAAAAGAAATTTCATCCCGAAATTTGGGTTAGAATAATACTTACTGTGGAATAATTGAGGATAACGATCCCGCATGGTCGACTCCAACTCCCAGGTAAGTCCCTCCGTACCGTGATGCTGCCATCTTACGAGAACCTTAGATATCTCTCTATTTCTGAGAGTTTGAACCTTACGATCCAATATAGCTATCGGTCGCTCCTCGTAAGTTGTGTCAGGTTGAATCTCAACTTGTCGCACGTCAACCATGGGCCGTGGCCCTGTCCTAGCCAATCTCAACATCGAAATGTGAAATGTAGGATGAATCCCTGCTAACTTCGATGGTAGATCCAATCTATACGCCACACTGCCAAAACTCTCTGCAACCCGATATGGTCCAACAAATCTCGGCGCCAGTTTCCCCTTAATCCCAAACCTCTGCTGACCCTTCCAAGGAGAAACCTTCAGATAAACCATATCGCCAACCTCGTAGCTCAGGTTTTCATGGTATCTATCCGCATACTTCTTTTGTCTATCCTGTGCTGCTCGAAGCCTCTGCCGAATCTGTCTAATCTTCTCCGTGTGATCAACAACTATCTCCGGCCCCACGGTGACTGTATCCTCTGGCTCTGCCCAACACGCCGGTGATCTGCAGGGCCTCCTATATAGTGCCTCAAATGGTGGCATTCCGATACTAGCCTGATAGCTGTTGTTGTAGGCAAACTCACACAAAGGTAAATAATCTTCCCATGAACCTCCAAACTGTAAAATGCAAGCTCAAAGCATATCCTCCAAGATCGTATCAATCTCGGGATCGGCGCGTTTGTCTGCGGATGATAGGCCGTGCTAAACTGCAATCTAGTACCAAACTGATCCTGCATCGCCTCCCAAAATCTTGATGTGAACCTGGGATCTCGATCGGATACTATAGAGACTGGTACCCCATGCAGTCTGATAATCTCTTGCTCGAACAGTTTGCTCAACTGAGGAAATGTGTATCTCATGGAAACTGGTATGAAATGCGCAGATTTCGTTAGCCTGTCGATCACCACCCAAATCGCATCATGTCGCTGGTAGTCTCATGTAATGCATCGACAAAATCCATGGTAATGTGTTCCATTTCCACTGAGGAATGGGTAACGGCTGCAACAATCCTCCATGTCGCCTATGCTCAGCCTTCTCCTGCTGACATATATCACATCCTCGAACATACTCACCGACATCAGCCTTCATCCCCGGCCACCAAAACAATCTCCGTAAATCATGGTACATTTTGGTTCTCCCCGGATGAACTGTGTATCGCGATCGGTGAGCATCTTCTAGTATACCATCTCGTATCTCTGGCACTGCTGGTACCCATAATCGACCTCGGTGCCGTAAACATCCGTCAGATGTCTCCGCCCAATCAGTGCACTCGGGATCTCGTGCCAAACCACTGAACCGCTCATAGAGCCCATCAGCCCTCTGACACTCTAATACCCGCTCTAGTGACACTGTCGGTACCCTCATCTGACCGCAAATCTGAACACCGTGCGTAGCTGCAATGTCTGAAATGCTCATCACTGATGTTGCTTCCAACAGTCCCATACGTCGCATACTGCCCTGACTGTCGATTCCGCATCTACTTAGAGTATCCGCCACTACGTTTGCTTTCCCAAGATGATACTCGATTGAGAAATCATAATCTTTCAGCAACTCCAACCATCTCCTCTGCCGCATATTAAGATCCCTCTGCGTGAAAATGTAACGTAGACTCTGATGGTCAGTGTAAAGCACAAACTTCTCCCCATACAGATAATGCCTCCAAGTCTTGAGCGCAAATACAACAGCTGCAAGCTCCAAATCATGTACAGGGTAGTTACACTCGTGTGGTCTCAATCGCCTGGATAAGTACGCCACTGGTCGTCCTTCCTGCATCAGCACACATCCCAATCCCGTCCCTGAAGCATCGGTGTAAATAGTCAAACTCTTCCCCGCCTCAAGTAATGTCAACACTGGTGCAGAAGTCAACCGCTTCTTCAACTCTAAAAATGCCTGCTCACACTCTTCAGACCACTCAAAAGGAACATCTTTCTTCGTCAACCTTGTCATCAGTGCCGCAATCATGGAGAAGTCCTGTACAAAGCGACGGTAATAACCTGCTAAGCCCAAGAAACTCCGTATCTCAAAAACAGTCTCTGGTCTCTTCCAGTCAATCACTGCTCTAACCTTATCTCCCTCAACTAAGATGCCTTGATTACTGATAACATGTCCCAAGAATTTCACTTCTCTCAGCCAAAATTCACACTTACTGAACTTAGCATATAGTCGATGCTCCCTTAACGTCGTCAGGACTGATCGAAGATGACTCTCATGATCCTCCTGAGTCCGACTGTATATCAAAATATCATCAATGAAGACTATCACATATCTGTCAAGTAAGGTCTCAACACTCGTGCATCAAGTCCATGAAAGCTCTTTGGAGCATTCGTCAACCCAAACGGTAATACCAGTAAACTCGAACAATCCGTATCTGGTACTGAAAGCAGTCTTCTTAATGTCCTCTTCTCGAATCCGCAACTGATGATATCCTGAGCGTAAATCAATCTTCGAGAAGAACTGCGCACCCTTCAATTGGTCAAACAAATCATCTATCCTCGGAAGTGGCTAACGATTCTTGATTGTCACCTGATTCAGCTTTCGGTAATCTATACACATCCTCATTGATCCGTCCTTCTTCCTAACAAATAACACTGGTGCTCCCCAGGGTGACATACTAGGATGAATAAATCCCTTCGCCAACAAGTCCTCTAACTGTTTCCTGACCTCCTCCTGCTTCATCGGTGACATCCGATAAGGTCTGCTAGAAATAGGCTGTGTCCCTGGTATCAACTCTATAATAAACTCTATCGCTCTAGGGGGTGGTAACCCGGGTAAGTCATCAGGAAAAACGTCAACAAAATCTCTAACTACCGGTACGTCCTCAATCCTGGTAGATACTCGAGTCTCAAGCTCAACGATAGCTACATACTCCTCCATCTCCTGAGTAGTTGCTAATCTACCCCTCGTAATAGGTAACATTGACGCAGTCCCAATCAAAGTAAACTCTGGTAAACCCGGAATACTAAAATCTACCCTCTTCTCATAACAATCTATCCGTGCATGGTAAGCTGACAGCCAATCCATTCCAAAAAGTGCGTCAAACTCTAAGTACTCTAATACTCGTAGATCATCGGTGTGCGATGTCCAGGAAACCTCAATCATGACATCCCGAACTATCCGGTTAGGGTAAATCTTATCCCCCAGCCGTCGTGCCGAGAACAAGATGGGTCTCCAGTGTGTGTGTGTGTAACCCTAACTCCCCTACTAACCGTCCAGCAATAAAAGACAGTGTATTACCAGAATCAAACATAGCATGAATAAGTCTAGTATGAATATATAACGTACCCTCAACTAGCTGTCTGGTAGCTGCTGAATACAGGCTGTGCCACCGCGTGCACTCTGTCCCTGTCCGGATCCTGATCTCGTCGAGGTGATGGTGCTCTACACTCATATCGTAAGTGTCCTCGTTGACCGCACCTAAAACATCTGCGTGTCTCCCGCCTCCCAGTATACCTGTCATCAGATCTCTGACCCTGACCCCGATCCCTCTGACCCCTGTCCCGGTCACCCCGATGTCTATCCGGTGCCGTGGCGGAGGAGGTCGTCGTCGTTCTTGCTCGCAGTGCCGATGTAGTAGCATACACTATCTGCCTATCATCACCTCTCCTCTGCTCTAGACGCCTATCTCGTCACCCCTGATCTTGTCTCTGCCGATCAAACTGATCCCGCTGTCTCTTCGGCCTCTGGTCTGAATGTGAACTCTGGCCAGACCTATCCCCAAGCTCACCCCGGTGTCGTAGGTATGTCTCGCGAGCCAATGCCCTATCATAAACAACCTGTAGTGTCTCCGCACCAGTCGCGACTATCACCCCACCAATCCTCTCATCTAGACCTCTGATGAAATAATAAATCTGAAGTCTCTCCGTGTTTGCCACATCCATGGCATACATCATAAGATATCTGAACCGATCCATGTACTGAGACACTGTCATGGTTCCCTGTCGCAATGACAGGAACTGCTCTCTCAACCTCAACTGCACCTCAGTGGGAATGTACTCATCGAGAAATAACTGTCGAAACTCTGCCCACGTCGATGGTGCAGAATGTGTATCAGTGTAAGTAGTTCACCATACCGCTGCCTGACCTCTCAAACAATACCCCGAGATACGCTCCTGGTCCGCCTCGAGTACCTCCAACAGTTGGTGTAGTCGTCGATGTGTCATCAACCACCGGCCGGCAACCTCAGGATCACTGACTCCAGTGAAGTAAGTGGGGTTGAATCTCATAAAATCTTTCACCATCTTCGCTGCCTCAGACATCCTACTTCTGGCAGTCGAAACCCCTACACGCTGCTCTGTAGTAGCTGGTGTCACCTCCGTAGTCTCAGCTGGCGTCACAATAGGCTCAGCCCTCTCTATCACTACCCCTATCCCAGCTGCCTGTATGTCATCAGCTGGTGCAATCACCGCCGGTGTGGTAGGTGTAACTAGCTCAGCAGTAGGTGCTACTGTTGGTACTCGTGAACTCCGTATATACTCCATCAACTCGGCCCTCTGAGTCTGCTGTAATAGCTGCTGATCAGTCACCCTCTGTATTATGGCTCGTAAATCGGCTACCTCTCTACTAGTATGATCACTCGTCTCTCCAACCTCCTGCTGTGTAGTAGGCGAGGTAGTAGGAGTCTGCTCTTCCATAGTGGTCTGTATCGATTTGCATATCCGAATGAGTTCCCAATATACGCATGCGTATAGTATGTATATATACAACAAATACATATATCATATAACATCCTTACTCTACCCGTTTCTATTGCTTCCCAACTAAAAGTTCTAGGCAATTCATCGGGTTTCCACATTTAATTTGTTTAAAGTTTATGCTCTTTTTCATTTCTATAATTCAATTCAAGGCCTTATCGACCTTGCTCTGATACCAAACTGTGGCGGCCCCAAATTCCAGGGTCGCCCCGTGCAACAGAATACTTCTCCAGCTCATGCACCAGAAGTAACTGCCACGTCATTTATCTATCCCATTATCTAATACTCTCACAATTAATTATATAAATTTATAAGTAACAGCGGAAGTCTTGTGAACTATCAAAAATGTGTTATTTTAGTTTTCATTATCCATCCTATAGTGGAAAACCCGGGCTGTACATGCATATAGGCGATTAACTGGAACAGTGTTATATACAAGTACAGTTATGATAGGTTTCCTCATCCCAAAAGACTACAAAATATCAAAACAATGTATATATACCAACACACGTACTAGCAAGTCTTGACAATGGTAAGTCAGATGTAATCGCCAAGAACCTCCTTACCCTTGCTGGTACCAGGATCTGCACTCAGTTATCACAAAAACCAGATAACGAGTCCAGTAAGTAAAATCCCAAAGAAAACCACCAGGCATTTAATTTAAGGAAACCATAATAGAAGCCAAAAATAGTATGGAATATTCATGCACTTGTCAAAAAGAAAAAAAATAATGCAGGCAACTGCTCAAATGGAAAATGCATGAATATTAACACTCAGAAACAAATGGGTGTGAACCAGCTACATAAGAAGTGAACTTAGAACCAGTGGCCCGGTCGTACTCTACTCCCATGACCCCGCAAACTGTCCTAAGTCACAATTTCTCCCAAGCGACCACACACCCGAAGGAAAACCCCATCAGAACTCCACCGTTCCCATCAATAATATATTCAGATTAACAAAGAATTTAAAGCTCAACGAACAACAAATAAATGCAATAGTGGTGTTCAATTGGGTTTTACATACCTCAAACCGCGCTCCAAAACCCTAAAAATATCCCCCGGTCTAATTTTCCTCGATTCCCGACTGAAATTACTGTTTTGGACACTCCTGAAATTCATTTATGAGGATTATGGGTCAATTAATTTGATTATATTGTTATTTAGGCTCATTTCTTCATTTCCTTAATTTTTGAGTTCCAGTGGACAATTAGCGCGCTAATGAGATAAATTAGCGCGCTAATTTATCTCATCACTGTTCATTATCGTTTTCAATCAGCGTGATTAGCGCGCTAATTGCTCGCTGTCCAGAAATTTCCAAATTTAAATTTTTTTGACTTCAAACCACTTACAAACCCATAAATTCAATTTCCATCTTTCCATAACTCCTCAATCACCTTAATTACACCATTTAAACATGAATTACCATAATCAAACACCAAAATCCACAAATCATGGAAATCACATTTTTTGAAACCCATTTGCAAATTTACTCCAACTTCACCAAATTCCAGCCAATCCACTAAATTATATATCACTAAGCTTTTGAGCATAAAATCTCAACTAAAAATTCAGTGTTTGATTCCCCAAATTTCGTTTGAACTAAATCATCCAATAACCCCAATTTTCATGAAAATTTCAAGATAAAATGATTTCATACCTTAATTCTTGTTATTGATTGCTACAAATCCACTATCTATTCCAACTTTTGATTTCCTTCTCTCCCTTCTCACCGATTCTCTCCTCTTCTCTCTCAATTTTTTTTCCTTCCTCTCTTCTTGTTTGAGTCGATCAATCAACATGTATATATATATATTCTTGATCAACTGTGTACACCCATCTCGAGGCAAAATCCAGTGATCACTGTTCATCTTGTGTCACTAATTTCCTTCTCTCCCTTCTCACCGATTCTCTCCTCTTCTCTCTCAATTTTTTTTCCTTCCTCTCTTCTTGTTTGAGTCGGTTAATCAACATGTATATATATATATATATATATATATATATTCTTGATCAACTGTGTACAACCATCTCGAGGCAAAATCCAGTGATCACTGTTCATCTTGTGTCACTACAACTCAATACACCATATCATGACACTAATCACCTTACATGTGCATCTCGAGAACCATCCAAGAGTTGCTGATTTATCCAACTTAACTATAGGATTTATAATTCCTATTTGATTTAACTTATAACAATTATCAAATCAATTCAATAAATTCTCAAAATTTATAAATAAAGCCACACTAGCCTCACAACCACTCGGCACTCCGTGTCCCGTGTCCGACACGCTTTCCGAGGTGGTCCCACAATTAGTGTAACTAATTGAATCTTTACCTAAGGTTATATTTAAATTTTATTTAGACTAAATCCTCAACCTTAGTCATGCTTGCTACTTAATCTAATTAAACCCCCCCCAACGCCCGGTCTCACAGCTCTCGAACCCCCGCGTTGACTTGCCTCACGACACAAACCCCGGCTCTCAACTTGCCCGATAAGATAAAATAAACACACACCTATGATGACTTTCACATAATTGATATAAAAACATCATAGAACTTGCCAACCCTTAAAAATCAATCAGTTACCTACGTCAGTCTCAGGTCTGATCTCTCCACAGCTTCCACGTGTCATCTGAGCTGGCGTTCTAATCTGAATAATTAAAATAACGGCGTTAATTTATAACGGGCCGTTACATGCAGGGGGAGCTGTATTTTGGCAGTCTAAATTGCAAAAGTGTGTTGCTTTGTCTACGACAGAGGCAGAATATATTGCTATAACTGAAGCAAGCAAAGAAATGCTTTGGTTAAAGAGATTCCTTCAAGAGTTAGGGTTGAAGCAAGAAGATGGGTATGCAATGAACTGTGATAGTCAGAGTGCTCTAGATTTGAGCAAAAATGCTACTTATCATTGCCGCATTAAGCACATTAATATCTGATACCATTGGATTCGAGAAGTTTTGAATGATCATGAGATGAGTCTGAAGAAGATTCACATTGATAAGAATCCAGCTGATATGTTGACTAAGGTGGTGACTCGTGAGAAGCATCAGTCCTGCACTAAGTTGGTGGGGCTGAGTTGTTATTGAGCATCAAATATGATTGAGATCTCCCTATGTGTTGGAGGGGGAGATTGTTGGTTTTTGTGTGGGCCCCACACAGAATGGAAAAGTCCAACACATAAAGCAACGAATTGGTTGTGGAATAGGAATCAGGGAGAGAAAAAATAGGTAAGAAAATTGGAGTGAATTAAGAAATTGGGTGATTCTTCTAATTAGCCAGCTTTTGTGTGTTTTGGCAATTTTTTTCTTCTCTTTTCTATATTGTGCGTTCAAGGCGGTGAATGCAACAACAATTTTCTCTATATTGAAGATACATCAAGATCTTGAATCTAAAGACTCGGGGCGAAGTCTTTAGTGATTTCTTGGTGATCAAGAAAAGGTACAATTTGAGGGTAGAGTTTTTCAAGATCTTGGTGTGACCATTCAAGTTCTTTGAAGGAGTTATATTGTGTTTTCCTCAATTGAGATTCTTGTACTCTTTATTCATATAGTGGATTTATTTGGAGTTTGGCCCGTGGTTTTTTTCCCTCTTATTTGGAGGGTTTTCCACGTTAAATCTTGTGTTCTTTGTGGTGTGATTGATTTGGTGCATAGTTCGTGGCTTAATGATTCATCTGTCTCTCGAGTTAAAGGGGTTGCTTTCTTGTTGAGTAACCCCAACAAATGAAGCATTAACTTCTATTGGAAATGAATGGAAAGCATTCCCGGACGGAGTAGGGAAAAGGGAAATTCAAATCATAATGGGTTTCATTCTTTGTCAAGCGCGTGCATCTATTGAGGAGCTTTACGAAGATTTGGAGCAGCTATTTGTTGATGTGTTGCTCTTCTTTCTTCCTCAACTCCCAATTGTCGCATTGAAGGATATGAATGAGTGCCCGATTGAAACCCGTGAAGAAAGAGCAAGATCTGCTCTAAAGCTTCTCTGCAAACTCAAATTATTAGAAGACAAGGTTCAATGGTCGTTTCCCGAAGGAATCACAAGAGTGATTGATCCTGATGATGATGAAGAAGAATGCACTGTGTAGCCGCTCAAGAAATTGTTGAAATGAGCTCAAATTTCTGAACATTTTGAGTTGCAACATGTGGTGATCAGTAGAGGAAGAACTTCTCAAGTTAGTTCGATGATTATGTATTTTCTTTTGGTTTTTTGTTTTGTTTTGTTTTGTTTTTTTTTTTTTTTTTGAGGAACAAATGTCTTGTGTTTCAAGTTCTGTTGTAAATTAATGTTTCTTATTTTTTGTTTACTTTACTGCTAAATTTTTAAAAAAAGGTAATTGCTCACCCAGACATTTTTTGTTGTAAATCAATGTTTCCAATTCTTTTTTCGCTAATCCGTTGGGAATGTTTGATATTCATTTCCATTAAATGTCTGGGCGAGCAATTACCTTTTTTTAAAAATTTAGCAGTAAAGTAAGCAAAAAACATGAAACATAATAATTTACAACAGAACTAGAAACACAATACATTTGTTCCTCAAAAAAAAAATAAAAATAAAAATACATAATCACTTCAGCATTAGCTAAGCCAAACAAGCATTTAAAAATTGGGATGACAGTGACTTATCACCTAATTTATAGAATATCTACAATTTTATATGGCAATATTGTATCCCCTGATATGTTCAAAATAAAATTAGATGACTAGGAAACCATGGACTAAGACATATGAATTCATCAGTCGTTCACACAGTAAAATATTACCAATCGATCATTGCAGTAGTTGGTTCGGCTCTGATTAGAGCCATAAGCGAAATCTGTATGAGCCTTAACTATGCATGTCTCTCAAGTTGTTTCCGCTTAAAAAAAGTACATGATCTACTACTAAATTGCCCTTAACTTGTTGATGTTTTTCCCTTCCATAACTCTATGGGGATCTTTAATTTAAATAGATAAATCAGCTCATTCGCTCATTCTTAACAAGATCTATCTCTGAATTGCTCTTTGTTGATCCTATATAATGCTGCTTGTAGGTTCAACACCTCATGCAATATGTTTGTTTATGAAGGCTTAATAAGAAGGATATTATAATTCTAGTTCTTCAATGTCAATACGACTGTGATTGTATTAATTTATTGTTCAAATTAAAGTATTTTTTAGGGTATCTTCTGTTGTCTTGTTTCAGGTAGAATTCCTTATCCTCCGTAAATATTTCATATATTCTCTTAGTTACATAATATTCTTTCTCAATAAAATATAGGAAAAAAAAAGGTCATCTTGGTAAATCTCTTTCATATGTTTATTTTAAACTTTTCTGAAGTATAGGACATTTGAAACTCTTAGATATTTTTGCGAGGAAGATTGGATTGCTTTTTTCAATGGTAAATTAATCAAATAAAGTAAGTATTCAAAGAAAACTATAATATGTTAAAAACTCAGCTTGGAATACATTATATTTAATAGAACAAAAAGGAAGTATGCATAAAAAGCATTGAAATGGGAACAAGACATACACTGATTACCAGCTAAAAACAATTTCTCCCCATTGAACGGTTTCAACCCATTTCGACATCAGGAGTATGGTTGTTGGATGTTTGAGTTGTGGATGCACCATCATGATCTTGATCGGCTGGTGTGAAATTCTGAATTGTTGGATTGTTGTTTTCTTCTTCTTGAGGGTCCATTAACTGTGTCACATTATAACCTTGAGAAAATGCCCATTGAACCCTGTCTTGAAGTAATATGAGTTTGGAAAGAAGCTTTAGAGCAAATCTCGCTCTTTCTTCGTGGACTTCGATTGGGCTCTCGTTCACGTCCTTTAATATTGCAGTTGGGAGTTGAGAAAGAAAGAAAAGCAACATATCAATAAACAACTGCTCCATATGATGATAAAGCTGTTCAATTGAAGCGTACTCCCTTTCAAGAATTAAGATGAAAGCTGTTATTATGCCCATTTCTCTTGCTGCGAGTCCCTTGGGGAACACTAGACACTCATTTTTGATGGATGAAATTGCTTCAGGCACGGAGCAGGTAGCACGATTAGGATCTATGTTGCTCAGATGAACACCCTTGTACGCCCAAAGAACTTTTGCGAACTGACGCTTCCTGTGATCTTCAGAGTTCCCAACATTTATTTTCTTATCAATGTAGTAAATTATGTCGTAGGCTTCATCCAAGACTTGTATTAAAGTTTGTGAGAGTGTGGAGGAAATTCTTGCGAGGATGACCACTGACAAACATGATAATCTATACCCTTCTGAAAAGGATGTGATGCCAATTTGCTGGACTATATCTACAAGAGTTTGTGGACGATGAGAGCGAGGCTCACTAAGCAACTGGGCTAAATGGGTTGGGGGGCTTTTGTTACTTGCATTCATCCATTTTTTCATGTCCTCTACACAAATCCACATTATTCTCTCTGGGAACTTATCTATGACACTCGAAACATGATCTTTCAACTCTTCTTTCCATGGTAAAGTAATTTGTGATATATCGGGATTGGGAATCAAGCATTTTGGACAACACATGGAGAGTAACGAAAATGTCGTAACCAATAGAATGAGGCCCACAAAAACTGGAATAAGTCCTAGAATTGTAAGAGCTAAACAATTTATGATTGTCACTGCTATTTTGACAACAAAACGAGACAGTATTATTATTGAAACAGCCCTCAATAGCTGTCTCTTCTTGACAAGGAACTTTAGGGCGAACTTCTCAATCTCAACAATATGGGATGAAGTGTTTTGTAAGTAGCCTTGAGTGTGGCGGGAGACCATTGTGATGCTTCGAAAGATAGTGCCCAGGCTTCCTACCACAACTGTGATAATTTGGGTTACGACTATGAATGATATTGACCATCCATAATCGGAAGCATCAGTACAAAACTTGGATTTATGAGGAAGAGTTTGAAATGCTGCATGTGATAAAACAGTTAAGCATACAATGGAAATCATTGCCACAATCAGACCAGTATGTCCACAAAGTAGGTATTGAGGATTGCTGATGCAACTACTCATGTACCATAGTTTCACTTGGTGCAGAAAACTTTTTGCTCGACCCTTTCTGAAGAGGTTTCTGTTGGTGGCTGCAATTACTGTTTTTCCACGGTTTATTTCTGAATTGAAAAACCACAACATAGACAACAATATTATCATGCAACACAAGATTATGATGTGCCCGGGAAAGAACGAGAAGATTACTCCAGTATACATTTGAATGCATACGTTGACGACAATGGTGATAACCAAGAGACTTAAAGCTATTAGGTTTGTAATGCTTTCAGCTTCTTGATTAATTCCGAAGGACGGTATAAGGAAACCAATGCAAACGCATACCATAGTAGTGCTAGAAAGCTTTGATAGCTGGTCTCTACCACCAGGCATGTAAGTAGTGAGGTCTACTGGGAGTTTTGAAGCAGTTGCAAGGAGTGTTAATGTGACAGAATTAATTGAAAATAACTTGCAAGGTAAGTATCGAGTCCTTCTACGAAAACCGGAAATCATATCATAAAGCATAAATAAAAGACATACCAATGTTGCACCTGCGATATACAAGCCAACATAAGGAACTGGCGAAGTGTACCTATCATTTTCTAAGGGACATGAAGGCTTGGCCATTCTTTGTTCGGATATCCCCCACAAATTAATGGGACGTGTATGTGATTTTATATGCTGTTTGATTTACAAAAGTAGATATCCATGCTTCTACTAATTGAAAAGATAACATGACAAGCAATGGACGTTTTGTAACCCTGAAGCAATGGAAAAGAAAGTATAATTAAATGGAGCAGTGCTAAATTCTTTGCTTCATTGTCTTATTAACATCAGTTGTTAAAGCTTCTTAAAGCTTTTACTTTTTCATTTTTTTTTTTTTTTGGCTGCAGACATTAATGAGATGCATTAAAGTAACAAAGGACCGATATAAAATTGTTAAGATGACTCAATTGGTGCTTATAATCTTATTTTAATTATGCAAAAGATGCTAGCTAAGTAGCAGGTAATCTTTTATTAATCTAATATGTATTCCTTGAGTGTCCTGTTATTTTATTGAATACCTTATGCAGTTTGCTTTATTCTCTATTTTTTTTTTGATAGGAAAGAAACCAAATTTGCACGTGGTTTGAACCCATGACGTCTCACTTTCAAATCCCATACGGGCCACCCAATTGGTTCTTTATATATTCTCTAATTTTTACTTGGTGGCTTTTGGTGTAACAAGCTTGAGTTTGTATTGATATCTCAATTTCTCATTTAAAAAAGCATAATAAAGGATATGAAGATTATAGGGTGACATACTTTTGCTACATACTTTCGCTACGTAATTGTCATACCAAACCATTGGGCCACCCAATTGGTTCTTTATATATTCTCTAATTTTTTACTTGGTGGCTTTTGGTGTAACAAGCTAGAGTTTGTATTGATATCTCAATTTCTCATTTAAAAAGCATAATAAAGGATATAAAGATTATAGGGTGATATACTTTCGCTATATACTTTCGCTACATAATTGTTAATACACTATTGATGTTTGCGTCGAAATGTGTGTACACAAATATCAAAGTATACCCCAAACACTAGTGCACTACTACAACCGTGTAGCAAATGTATGCAGCAACACTATGTAATCACAATCCTAAAGCCTAGAGGATATGTCTTTCCAAAAGCGAAAAATTAGTAACCAAAGCACTCGAAAACACTAATATGTCAAAACCTAATCAAAAGAGTTCATTTAGCGAAAGAGAAGCAATGGTTTAAGGATTAACTAATCAATAAATGGCATGGACAGTATAAATCAAAGCTCTCCATAAGATCCGATCTGAGAAATAAAATCGAAAACACAAGCACAATAAACTAGTATAATACATCCAAAACGAATTGTGTGGTGTGCAACTGTGTGTGTATGTTGGTGCTGTACTGTGAGATTGCCTGAATTAGATTAAAACTGTGATTACTGCAAGTATTATTACAATATGATGTGTTTTTGATTCTTGCACTGTCAACTAATGGTTTATTCATAAGGGAGGAGATATTATATGAGGAGCAAATACCCAATTTTATATAAATAGTAATAGTTAAACAAGTGAATGATATCTTCTGTGTTTTATATTACCTTGAAATATCATGCATTTTCCTCTTATAAAAAAATATCATGCATTTCCCATAATTCACTTTCAGATAAAGGTGGATGGGAGACTGAAAGACTGAGAAATCTAGAGGAAGAGTCGGTGTACGGATGGTTGAGGGTCATATTAGATACTCGCTATCAATAATCGCAAGCTAATATCAATTCCATCTTTTTGGTTATTCATCTTTTGGTGTTATTGCTGATGAGAAAGCTTTCTATCAAATTATCAAGCCTTGACTTTGAGAATCATGTGAGTGCCTTCTATACCTACACAATTCATAGGTTTGACGTTTCTTCAATTTTATTTCAGTATTCGAGCTTATTTGAAATAATTTGCTATTTGTAGCTATATGACCACTTAACCCCACTAGGTAGCGAGACAATTTTTTACAATATCCATCACAATTTCTTATTAAGACGTCGTTGTCGCTCATTTTCCTAAGGAGGGCGTATGTCAAAGTTTAACCAATTTCTTAAACTTCATAAATGTCTGTGTTGATAATTTTTGAAATTAAAAAATAAAAAACAGTAAGCTAAACAAAAACAGAGACGATGTTCTCTTTATTTTCATATATCAAATGTTCATAGTGAGTAAATATTTATAATGCTTACCCATAACTGAATTACAAATAGAAAACTTGGTCAACGCATAACACATCTAACCACGTCTCCACTAAGTGTAACTACCCCATCTTTCTACTCACAACACGACACATGTCCCAAACTCATTCTAACTAAACTACCTACTACACCACTAATTGACACGCATGACTCATGCAACAATAACAAAACTGAACTTACAACTCAAATAAATAAAGTGACACTAAGCTTTAATAAATTTGAATCTGTTGTAAAATAAATTGGAACTTGCTAAGAGCTAGATAAGGAAATAGAAGACTAAGAACTTCTACTACTACAAACTACTACTACAAAGGAGAAGAGAAGAAATGAGATAGTTGGAATGAGAAGTTTTCATTCAACTTGGTGTGCTCTTACAATGAAGTTAGTATCCTTTATATAGGCCATTTGGTATGATGACAAATGTGCCTTAGCAATGTGGGACTAAAACATACACCCCATGTACATTGAAATGGTTACAAAGAACATGACAATACATGGACTATGGGAAGTACATAACTACACAATATGTTGGTGTACATGCATGGTCATCCACACTTCATAACACTCCCCCTTGGATGACGTTTGCTTAGAGATTGTGCCTCGTTAAAACTTTTACTAAGAAAAACCCTGTGGAAAAAAATATAGTAAAAGAAAGAGTACACTATTCTCATAAATATTAAGATGGGTATAATATTGTTAAGATTCCCTCATTAAAAAACCTTGCATGGAAAACCCAATGGGATAAAACCATAGCTAAGGGAAAAAGAGTGCAATACATTAATCAATAACTCCCCCTCATGTGAACATGGGTGAAACTTGTTCAGTTTCTTTACTTGCAATGTCTTTAAGTTTACGCAAGCCAATACCATATGTAAGCCTTTTAAATGTCGTAGTTGGTAAGGCTTTTGTGAATAAATCAGCAAGATTATCACTCGATCGGATTTGCTTGACATCAATTTCACCATTCTTCTGAAGCTCATGCGCATAAAAGAATTTTGGTGAAATATGTTTTGTTCTTGTCCCCCTTTATGAATCCTTCACTTAATTGTGCAATACATGCTGCATTATCTTCATATAATATGGTTGGAGAATCTTTTATTGAAGGCAATCCACATGATTCTTGTATATGTTCAATCATGTTTCTCAACCAAACACATTCACGACTTGCTTCATGAATTGCAAGTACTTCAGAATGATTGGAAGAAGTGGCAACCATAGTTTGTTTTACTGACTTCCATGATACAACAAGATATTACACAGGTGAATACATATCCCGTTTGAGAACGGACCTTATGGGATCTCGATAAAAATCCAAAGATCAAGCATAACCTTGGAGATTCAATTTTACCCCTCTCGAGTAAAATAAACCCATGTCACTTGTTCCTCGAAGATATCGAAAAATGTGTTTAACACCATTCCAATGTCTTCGAGTTGGTGAAGAGCTATATCTTGCAAGTAGGTTGACAAAGAAAAGCAATATCGGGTCTTGTACAATTTGCAAGATACATAAGTGCACCAATTGCACTTAAATATGGTACCTCCGGACCAATTAGCTCTTCATCACTTTCTTGAGGTCGAAATGGATCCTTATCCACTTCAAGTGATCTGACAACCATTGGAGAGCTCAATGGATGTGCCTTGTCCATATAAAATCTTTTTAATAATTTTTCAATATAATTTGATTGATGGACAAGTACTCCACTTGAAAAATGTTCAATTTGCAAACCAAGACAAAGTTCTTGTTTTTCCAAGTTCTTTCATCTCGAATTCCTTTTTCAAGTATTCGGATGTTCTAACGATGTCGTCGTGGTTTCCCACTATATTTAAATCATCAACATATACAGCAATAATCACAAATCATGTTGATGATCTTTTAATGAAGACACATGGGCAAAGCGGATTATTTACATATCCTTCTTTCAGTAAATAATTACTAAGACGTTTGTACCACATTCGTCCGGATTGTTTTAACCCGTACAAAGACCTTTGTAATTTTATAGAATGCATGTTATGAGGTTTTGATTTTATTTCATCGGATATTACAAATCCATTAGGGATTTTCATATATATCTCACTGTCTAGAGATCCGTACAGATATGCCGTAACGACATCCATTAAATGCATATCAAGCCCTTCAGAGACTGCAAGGCTTATCAAGAACCGAAATGTGATTGCATCTATAACAGGAGAATATGTTTCCTCATAATCGATGCCAGGTCTTTGTGAGAAACCTTGAGCTACAAGTCTTGCTTTGTACCTTGTAACTTCATTTTTTCCGTTTCTCTTTCGTACAAATACACATTTATATCCAACAGGCTTTACGCCATTTGGCGTTTGGACAATTGGTCCAAAAACCTCTCGTTTCCTTAACGAGTTTAGCTCGCTTGGATAGCATCTTGCCATTTTTGTCAATCGGGTCTTTTTTGACATTCGTCCACCTGATCGTGGTTCGGATCATCATCATTTTCACATATTTCAAAGGACACATTGAAAGCAAATATATCATCGGAACAATTTCATTTCGATCCCAAATCTTACCGAGTTTAAATAATTTATTGAGATCTCATTATTTTCATCTTTTTCCTCTTTTTCTAGAGGAAGTTGTTCCTCATCGAATCAACTTGTTCGACAAACCCTTATCAAAGGACTCTTGTGCTTTCTCGGGAGTATTTTGATTTGTATTTATTTTTACTCCCGTTTTCCTCTTTCGAGGAATTGTATCCTTTGAACCAACCGGTCTTCCACGCTTTAAGCGTTTCGTTGGTTCTTGTGCATTTTGTTGCACATAGACATCAATTTGCGGGAGCATTTACAATTTGGAATATGTGATTTTGTCACTTGTTTTGCATCATTAAATGCATCTGGTAATTGATTTGCAATTTGTTGCAAATGAATGATCCTTTGAACTTCAAGTTCACACTGATTTGTTCGTGGATCATAATGTGATAAAGTTGATGCATTCCAAGCAATTTCGCGCCATTCCTTTTAAATTGACTTCTTATCTCCCCCTAATGGTGGGAAAATTGCTTCATCAAAGTGACAATCAGCAAAACGTGCAGTAAATAAATCCCCTGTTAAGGGCTCAAGGTATCTTATAATGGACGATGAGTTAAATCCAACATAAATCCCAAGTTTTCGTTGTGGACCAATCTTAGTTCTATTAGGAGGTGGTATAGGAACATACACTGCACAACCAAAAATTCTTAAGTGTGAAATATTTGGTTGTTGACCTAAAATGAGTTGCATGGGGGAATGTTTATGGTATGCAGTGGGCCTATAACGAATGATAGATGCTGCATGAAGGACTGCATGTCCCCAAACTGAAGTTGATAACTTAGTTCTCATGATTAAAGGTCTGGCAATTAATTGAATGCGTTTGATCGAGATTTCGCCAAACCATTTTGGGTATGCACATGTGGAACGAGAATGTTCAATGGTAATTCCTATAGACATGCAATAATTTTTAAATGCTTGAGATTGAAATTCCCGGCATTATCAAGACGGATGGTCTTGATTGGGTTGTCGGGAATTGTGCTCTTAACTTAATGATTTGCGCTAAAAGTCTAGCAAATGCAACATTGCGGGTCGAAAGCAAACAAACATGTGACCACCTAGTTGATGCATCTATCAAAACCATGAAATATCTAAATGGTCCACAAGTGAGGATGAATAGGTCCACATATGTCTCCCGAATGCGTTATAAGAAAAGCTGGGGATTCCACAACAATTTTACTTGGGGATGATTTAACTATCAATTTACCTTGAGAACAACTAGCACAATTATAATCACCAAAGTGAAAATATTTTGTGACTCCTTAAAGGATGTCCATGCGAATTATTAATTATTCTTCGCATCATTGATGATCCTGGATGACCAAGTCGGTCATGCCATAAAATGAATGTCTTTGGATCATTAATTTTCTTATTTAAGACGACATTCGTTTCGACATGCCTTATATGAGTAAAATATAATCCAGAGGATAAAGCTGAGAATTTTTCTAACACTTCTTTTTTCCCATTTGAAACCAATGTGACATAGAGAAATTCTCTATTATTTTCGTTCATGGTTTCAATGTGATATCTATTTTGTCGAATATCTTTAAAGCTGAGTAAATTTCTTCGGATTTTCGAGTATAAGGCATTGTCAACATGAATTGTTGTTCCCCGCACAACATAATATTTGCTCTTCCAGAGCCATTAATCAAATTGGAGATGCCAGATATTGTTTGAACATTAGCATCAGCTAAGTTCAAATTGGAGAAATATTATCTGTTTTTAAGAATTGTGTGCGTTGTAGCACAATCAGCAAGGCACATATCGCTCTTATTTGGTTCATGACTTGAACACATGATTTGTTGATCCATCTGGACAAATAATGTTTGACAAATCAAAAAAAGAGTCATGATAATATTCATAATATTTTGCCTTTGATTTTAAAGGCATGGTAAAGGCCACAAAAATACTCGGGCATATATATGACAATATTTAGGCAAAATAGCCTTTCATATATGACTAAAAAAATGTCACAATTATGAGCGTTCATTGTCAATAATTATTTGCCCTTTGTAGTGGTGCAAAGCACTTTTATTCCAAAATTTGGTGGAATTGTCAATACGACCTTTACCTGATATTTTCACATTTTTCACGTCCATAAATTTATTGCGATCATGATCATTATATGCAACATATGCTTCTTAATTTGAAGCTGAACTAATTGGACGGGAGTGATATTATATTTATAATATCTCATCATTTTACTCAGCTACCATGAGACAAGAAATCAATCCTTAATATTTATTGGATTGACGTGCGCACTCGATATTTGTTGCAACAATAAATCGAGGCGGGCCACGTGACCTTCCTTTTATTGTCTCATCAGTCATATTTCCACATAGCCTCAACATAGAGGTAATTAAAATTGTGGAATTATAATTAATATTTGACTGATTAAATTTTGTAGCATGAGACCCAGCCGCTCATTTTGAGCTTTTTGGAGCATTACCCTTTTGGTATGTATAACTCCATAAGGTGAAAATATATATAAAGTGAAATATTCACTTTTCAAATCTCCAAAGAGAAATTGACGAATGATTATGTATAACACACAGCCTTGCATAGAATTATCATGACAAGAATTATAATAAGGTAACAAAAACAAACTATGGTTGAAAAGAATTTTGAAAATAAATTTAATATAAAAGAGTTTTCCCTTTTTTTATGTAAAAACATAACATATGATTAAATATATGTTCACAACTTGATTATTAGTATGCAAAATGTATTACTTGTATGAGTTGGTGGGACAACCTCCAGGTTGGGTGGTGAGACGAAGTCTACTTAAAACCATGCCTCCTCGAACGGGATAACCCGTCTCCCTTTCAATGTTTAGCTTTACCGGGGACAAGGCTTACCCACTATCAATCCAAACTCATAACACTATTTGCAATATAAAAAATCAAGAATTGAGCATAATTAATCGTTTGTAGTATAGCGAGAAAACTAGTTATGTCACATATTGACTTTTGATTTCTGATGTAGAAGATCGTACAAGACGCAACTACAGAGCATACTTTCGCAATCGGTGACGTTATAATGGTATATGAATAAAGTATGCATATAGAAGTTATGCATGTAATAAAAGGAAACAACCATGGTAATTCAGAAATAAATTGAACTTATTTAAATAACAAAAGTTATACCTTCTTAGCTTTTTTTCCTTAACAAGCCTTCTTGAACTTCAAGATCTCCTTAATGCTAGAGCAAACTCGTGCTGATAACGTGTTGTAAAATAAATTGGAACTTGCTAAGAGCTAGATAAGGAAATAGAAGACTAAGAACTTCTACTACTACAAACTACTACTACAGAGGAGAAGAGAAGAAATGAGATAGTTGGAATGAGAAGTTTTCATTCAACTTGGTGTGCTCTTACAATGAAGTTAGTATCCTTTATATAGGCCATTTGGTATGATGACAAATGTGCCTTAGCAATGTGGGACTAAAACATACACCCCATGTACATTGAAATGGTTACAAAGAACATGACAATACATGGACTATGGGAAGTACATAACTAAACAATATGTTGGTCTACATGCATGGTCATCCACACTTCATAACAGAATCATATATTCTAATATTCCTCCTTGATTCAAATTTCCTATAAATGAAATAGAAAATATAAATCAAACTTTAAGTTTTGCAAAGCACTTCTCTTCGCACACTTCAATTCAATGGTTATTTGAAGCATTTCTCTTCAACTTTCTTAGAGAACTTCTCTTCATAAAACTCATATGATGCACTTCTCATCACTTGCTAAAAAAGATCTTTTTCAGTGGTTGACTCCACCAATTTTGCATGCTCTTCTTTCTTTAACCTGCAATACTTTTGTACATGACCAAATTTCTTACAATTGTAGCACTGTGGCTTGCCTTTATGCCAACAATCATTTTCATCATGGTTCATCTTCTTGCAAAACACATTACTTCACACTTCTTGATTTCATGAAGCCTATGTCTACATGACGATGATGCACTTGTCATCATCCGTCTTGGAGCACTTGTCTCCAAATAACCTCATATGATGCCCTGGTCATCACACTCTCATATCTTCTTCAGTGGTCATCGGCATCACGCACTCGCACTCTCATGTTGGAGCTTCCCGGAACTGCCTTTGTCTTCACTTTCTTTGCAACACTTCTTCACAATCTATTTTTGCAGCACTTCTCCGCAAACTAGCCTTAAGATTGAACCATTGGCTCTGATACCATGTTGATAATTTTTGGAATTAAAAAATAAAAAACAGTAAGCTAAACAAAAACAGAGATGATGTTCTCTTTATTTTCATATATCAGATGTTCACAGTGAGTAAATATTTATAATGCTTACCCATAACTGAATTACAAATAGAAAACTTGGTCAACTGCATAACACATCTAACCACATATCCACTAAGTGTAACTACCCCATCTTTCTACTCACAACACGACACATGTCCCAAACTCATTCAAACTCATTCTAACTAAACTACCTACTACACCACTAATTGACACACATGACTCATGCAACAATAACAAAACTGAACTTACAACTCAAATAAATAAAGTGACACTAAGCTTTAATAAATTTGAATCATATATTCTAATAGTCTGAAAGCAAAGTTCAACAAATTATTATCTGTTCTCTTGCTTGTAAAATGAGAAAGGAAATATTGTTTCTCATTCTGTCATATTCAACTGAATAAAAGTTGATTCAGTTTCTCTCATTAAATTTGAGAACATTTAGCTATCAGCAAATTCTTTAGGAGAGAAAATTAGTTTTCTAGGTGCAATTAGATGGTTAATATTCTGACTGCTTGAATATTGACAAAAAGGCGGAATATTGCAATTAGAGAATTAGTTTTCCATGTCAATTCTTTTATCTTTGCAATGAATGAAAAAATAATGTTCCCTATCTTGTGATGTAAAGAAAATTTTCTTTTATTTTGAGAGATGCAGTTTCTTTCAATTCATCAGTTTCTGATTGTCATGTTGGGCCGAGCAATTTTTACTTTTTTAAATTTTAATTTAATGTCTCTAATTTCTCATTGAAGCCTCTGGTGATTGAATGAAGAGCAAAAACACATAAGAGAAATGGCCAAAGACAAAATCAGATTGCAAATGAAGGTTAGGCATCCATATGCTATATATTGATCATGGTAGTTCATGTTCGAGTTCTTATTCTTCTACTCTGGCTATGATCTGTTCGTACTCTTAACTGATATTAAGCGCGTAGCTGAAACTTTATCTAGAAATTATTTGAAACCTGAATTTGGGTAAGTTATCAATGTTGACATAAGCTTGCGTGTAACATCTCTGAGTTCAGATAGTTCTTAGCATTATGATGACGTATCTTTTGCTTTTATTGGCTTGAATACGTAATCATGTTCCATGTCCCTTTTTTGGTTTGTAAAAATCGGAGAAATGCTTTCATATTATGACTTTTATCCAGTAAACTTCTACTTTCAGGTTGCTAATTAATCCTTATAATTACCATTGTGCGGAATTGAGAGCTAGATTATATATTACTGTTAAAATGCTCTTGTTTGACTTGTACATACAGTACATTTACTTAACAACTATGAAATGTTGAATGGTGCATAAAAAGCTAAAAGAGAAAAAAAAAATAAAAAATGAAGATATGCACATTAGCTAATTGAAAAAACTTCTTCCTGCTAATTGGATTATGTAATTTGAAATGTTCACACACTTGAACCCATTTCGACATCAGGAGTAGTTGCATTGGGTACTCGACTAGTAGAGGCATCGCCATCTTGATCTACTGGGGTAGAGTCATCACTTTCTTGATCCTCCGATGTGAAGCTTAGAATTTCAGTATCTTGATCAACAAACAGCTGCTTCAAATGTTTATAAAGCTCTTCGATTGATGTGTACTCCCATTCATGGATTAAGATGAAAGATGTGATTATGTCCATTTCTCTTGCCGCGACTCCTTGGGGAGTAACAGGCACTCACTCTTGATAGATGAAATTGCTTCACTCACAGACCAGTTTGAATGAGTGGAATCTATGTTACTCAGATGAACACCTTTGTACACCCACACAACTTTTGCAAACTGACGCTTCCTTTGATCTTCATAGTTCCCAACATTTAGCTTCTTGTCAATATAGTAAATTGTCTCCAAGGCTTCATCCAAGGCTTGTATTAAAGTTTTTGAGAAAGTGGAGGATATGGAAAGAGAGGAAATTCTTGCGAGGATGACCACAGACAAACAAGATAAATCTATACCCTTCTGAATATCTGATACCAATTTGCTGGACCATATCTACTGGAGTTTGTGGATGATGAGAACGGGGTTCGCTTAGCAACTGGACTAAATGGGTTGGGGGACTTCTGGTACTTGTATCCATCCATTTTTTAATGTCCTCTACACAAATCCATATCATCCTCTCTGGGAGACTCAAAACATGTTCTTTCAACTCGTCTTTCCACGGTTTAATAATTTTTGATACATCAGGATTGCTAATCAAGCATTTCGGACAACAGAAAGAGATAAAAAACAATGTTATAACCAAAGGAATGAGGCCCACTAAAACGGGAATAAATCCTAGAATCAAACTAGCAAGAGTTTTTATAATGATCAACACCAATTTAGCTACGAAACGAGACAACATTATTATTGAAACAACCTTGAAAACCTCTCTTTTCTTGGCAAGAAACTTTAAGGCAAACTTCTCAATCTCAATAATATGGTCTGAAGTGTTATGTAACTGCAAGTCATCACCACACTAAGACAATAACCTCCTCCTCTTAGTAAATACTGAGGGTTGCTGATGCAACTACTCACATACCAAAGTTTTACTTGATGTAGCAAACTTGATGCTTCTCCCTTTTGGAAGGTATTTCTCGTGGTCTCATGTATGGTGGTTTTTTCATCGTTCACAACATAAGTGTAAAGCCCAGAGCAAAGTCAACAACATCAACATACAACATAGAATTATGATGTGCTCTATAATGAACAAGAAGATTACTCCGGTCAAAATTTGTATGCATATGTTGACTGCGACGGTAACAGCAAAGAGACTCAGTGCGACCATCTTTGTAATGCTTTCAGCCTCTCAATTAATTCCAACCGGAGGCATGAGGAAACAAATGCTTTATACATACCATGGTTGTGCCAATAAGTTTTGATAGTTGATCACCAACACTTGGCATGTAGGTAGTGAGATCTACTGGAAGTTTTGAAGCAATTGCAAGGAGAGTTAATGTGGAGGAGTTCAATGAAAACCACTTGCAAGGTATGTATCTAGTTTTGTGTCGAACACTAGAAATTATATCACAAAGCATGAGAAGAAAGCACACCGCTGTGGCACCCGCAATATACAAGCTGATCAAAGGAATTGGAGAAGAACTACCATCCCCACTAGAGTAGGAAGGCCTTGCCTTTCTATCTAGATCTCTCGTTTCTTTGGATGTCTTTAGCAGAATGAGAGGAAGTTCCAGGCGAGAACTTATATGCATTTTTATATAAATGCTTAATTAGTGTGTGTTCTTCCATATTCATCGATTTTTCTAAGAACTGTATGAAGCAATGGTTGTCTAACCTTTTCTCATTGACAAGTCTTCTCCTTTGGTTTTCAACCTTTCATGTTGAAGGATTTAATTATATTTTATTAGCTTAAAATCAATTGCAGAAGCTTTAAATAACACATTGCGATGTAACCTTAGTACTTAATTAAACCAGATTTATTTTAATAATTTGAGACTAATTAGCCAAGAGATGCCAGCTAATAATCATGTATTATGAAGTCGTTGTTGACTTGCAAAACAGAAAATACTAATGTTATTTTAAAATGCGATCAAGCATGAGTAGAGATGAGTAAATATTCTCAAATCAATGGTTAAAGCTTCTTAGAAAATTATCTTCTTTATTTGTTTAACTCAAAATCGAATTAAAAGAGAACTCAATTTGTGCTAATCATCTTTTTCTAATTTAGCAAATGATACTAGCTAGTAATCCTTGTCTAGTGTAATCTTTGTTTTGTCTGTCAATTCTTTTATCCATGTAACAAATGAAAGAAAACTTTCAATGTTATTTGACGAAAAGAAAGAATTGGTTTTATTTTGAGAAAGGTCAAAGCCTGAATAGTTCTTTCTATTAAATTTTTTTCTTGGTTGTCATGTTGGGCTCAACAATTTATTTATTTGTTATATTTCTCCTGTTTCCCTTTGAAGCCTCTGTTGACTCAATCAAGATTCAAGAGCAAGAACATGTAAAAGAAACAGCCATAGTCAAAAGCCCAGATTGCGAAGGAAGGTAAAGCATCTGCTATTGATCATATTAGTAGTTTGCGTTATCTCAGGTTCAGTTACTTAGCATGTGGTGACCTTTTCTTGTGCTTTTGTTGGCTTTGGTCCTTAAATCATATTCCATGTTTTTGAGTTTTTGATTCTTCGTTTATGTTGATTGGAGAAGGGCTTTTTAAATTATGCCTTCAGCCAGTAACTATTTTAGTTTCGCATTGTTATCTGTGGATCTGACTACAATTTAAGCAAAGCATTTTATTTTGAGTGCTAGGGTGACTCACTACGGACATGCTATGAGTACGCACCTCGTTTATTTTATTTGATTTTTTATTTTTGTAACAATTTCGTAGTCGTAGTGACTGTCCGTGGATAACCTTAGCATTATCCTAAAGCACAAAATTATAAAAAAAGTAAAATAAAAAATAAAAAACATGGTGCGTGCTCTTAGTGAGTGGCAATAGTGGGTCACTTTAGCATTTCTCTTTTATTTTATCTGCTGTCTCAAAATATTTTTTCACATAGTGGTTTTGCAACCTCTGTGGTAGGCTGGAGTCACTTCAAAATGTCTCCTTTTATACATATAAATCATTTTTGTCTTCATAACCTTGAACTTTGAGAAGGGCGGCCTATTACTATTTTTTTTGTGATGTTAGGAAACTAGACAAATATATTTAAAATCGAAATTGAAACTATAACTTAGCAAGCTGAACTAGAGAACTGTATATACATAAGAAGACCAAAAAAAAAAAAAAAAGGAAAAAAAACCACATGAAACATTCACATAGACCCGACTAAAAGAAGTATTCCCCCCCTTCTTATAATTCTAAGTGTTCACACATTTGAACTCACTCTACTTGTAGAGGCTCCAATACCATCTTGATCAAGTGGTATGAGATTTTGATCTTCAGTGTTTCTTGCTTGATCATTGCCTTCTTCATCTTCAGGGTCCATTAGTCTTGTGACATGACAACCTTCGGGAAATACCCATTGAACCTTGTCTTCTAATAATTTGAGTTTGCAAAGAAGCTTGAGAACATATCTCGCTCTTTCTTCAAAGACTTCAATTGGGCTCTCATTCAAATCCTTAAATATGACAATTGGAAGTTGAGGAAGAAAGAAGAGCAGCATATCAACAAATAGCTGCTCCAAATCTTTATGAAGCTCCTCGATGGATGCATACTTTCGACTATGAACGAAATCCCTTATGATCTCCATTTCTCTTTTCGCTAACCCGTCCGGGAATGCTTCCATCTCATTTGTAATAGATGACAATACTTCATTCAAGGACATGTCCAAATGAGCAGTGCTGGAATCATTTTTGCTCAGATGAACATTCTTTAGTGCCAACAGAACTTTTGCAAATCGCCGCTTCATTCCATCTTGAAAATTCCCAACATTTACTTTCTCATCAACATAATAAACAATTCCGAAAGCTTCATCCAAGGCTCGCATTATAGGTTCTGCAAGAGCAAAGGGTATGGAAAGAGCGATGGTTTTTACAAGGATGACTATCGATAGACATGAAAGTTTATAATATCCTTTGGTGACACCAATTCGCTGCAACTTATTTAAAAGAGCTTGCGGTGGATTAGCATGAGGTCTCGATAATAATTGGACTAAATTGTTTGCAAAGCTTTTGTTACTTAGTTCTGTCCATTTGTTCATGTCCTCTACACAGGTCCTCATTATCCATTTTGGAAAGTGTTCTATGGAACTGAAAACCTCTTTCATCTCTATTTTCCATTTTTCTAACACAACAGCGGTGCTGCTGCTAGTTGAGCTTGCAGGACAGTAGGCATGAAAAATACTCATTAATTTTCTATAAATAAAGCGAACCCCTAGAAGTGGTCCTCCAAGAGCACTATAAATCAAACCAGTTACAACAAAAACCACCCATTTAAGTAGGAGATAGAAGGAAAGTAGCATTGTGACCTTTCGCAGCTCTCTATTATTGGCAAGAGATAGAAAGGAAAATAACTCAACCTCGAAATACATATCAATAACCCCAAGTTCAGTATTATCAGAGGGAAGTGGTGGATCGCATACCATGACGATGAATCGAAGGGCAGTCGATAAGCTCATTACAACAACCGTGATGATTTGAGTTACGAGAATGATTGATATTGACCATTCATAGTCAGAAATACCTTCACATATTTCAAACTTATGAATGAGCAATCGCAATGCCGCTTGTGACAAAACTGTTAAACATAGGAAGCAAATCATCAACACACTACGACCATAATCTCCTCCTCTTATTAAATATTGAGGGTTGCTGATGCAACTACTCATATACCATAGTTTTACTTGATGTAGCAAACTCGGTGCATTTCTCTTTTGGAAGGCATTTCTCATGGTCTCATTAATGAGGGTCTTTCCCATGTTCAAAAAAAGAGCATAAGGCCAGAGCATAATCAACAACATCATCATACAACATAGAATTATGATATGCTCTACAATAAACAAGAAGATAACTCCGGTCGAAATCTGTATGCATATGTTGACGGCTATAGTAACAACGAAGAGACTTAGAGCGATCATGTTTGAAATGCTCTCGGTCTCTCCATTGATTGCAAGTGAAGGAATGAGAAAACAAATGCTTACACATACCAACGTTGTACCGGTAAGCTTTGATAATTGGTCGCTGGCACTTGGCATGTACGTAGTGAGATCTACTGGAAGTTTTGAAGCAATTGCAAGGAGAGTTAATGTGGCAGAGTTCAACGAAAACCACTTGCAAGGTATGTATCTAGTTTTGTGTCGAACACTAGAAATTATATCACAAAGCATGAGAAGAAAGCACACCGCTGTGGCACCCGCAATATACAAGCCGATCAAAGGAACCGGAGAAGAAGAACTACCATTCCCGCTAGAGCAGGAAGGCCTTGCCATTCTATCTGGATCTTTCTTTTCTTTGGATTTCTTTAGCAGAATGAGAGGGGGTTCCAGGCGGGAACTTATATGCATTTTTATACGAATGCTTAATTAGTATGTGTTTGTCCATCTTCACCGAATTTTCTAAGAAATGTATTAAGCACTGGCTGTCTAACTTTCTCTCATTGACAAGTCTTCTCCTTTGGTTTTCAACCTTACATGTTGAAGGATTTACTTATATTTTATTTGCTGAAAATCAATGGCAGGAGCTTTAGAATAACTTATTGTGATGCAACCATAGTAGAACATAATTAAACAAGATTTATTTTAATAATTTGAGACTAACTAGCCAAGAGATGCCGGCTAATAATCATTTATTATGAAGTCGTTGTTGACTTACAAAACAGAAAATACTAATGGTTTTTAAAATGTGATCAAGCATAAGTAGAGATGAGAAAATATGCTGACATCAATTACTAAAGCTTCTTAGAGATTTTACTTCGTTATTTCGTTAACTCAAATCAAATTGAAAGAGAACTCAATTTGTGTTAATCATTTTATTCTAATTGTGCCATTGATGTTTGCTAGCTAGATAGTAATACTTTTTTAGTGTAATCTTTGTTTTGTCTGTCAATTCTTTTCTCTGTGACAAATGAAAGAAAACCTTCTATGTTCTTTGACGAAAAGAAAGCTTGGTTTTATTTTGAGAATAGGTCAAAGGCAAAATATTTCCTTCAATTCATTATTTTTTCCTTGTTTGTCATGTTGGCTCAGCCATGAATTTATTTATTTTTCTTGTAATATTTCTCCAGTTTCTCTTTGAAGCTTCTGTCGACTGAATCAAGAGCAAGAACACGTAAAAGAAAGGGCCAAAGTCAAAAAGCTATGCCAAATTCCGAAGGAAGGTTATGCATCTGCTATTAATCATATTTCTTGTTTGCGTTATCTCTGGCTGTTCATGTTTGAGTTCTTATTCTTCTAATTTGTCATTCTGTTCATAATAATTAACCAATATTTTAAGAGTGTAGCTGAAACTTTCCCAATACAATATGTATAGTAAGTTCAACTGTAAAGTACTCATGACCAAGTAAAATATATTTACAACGCAACTCACATAAAACGCCAAAGAAAAAAAAAATCCATGAAACATAAGCGTGGAACCAACCAGAAAGAAACTCAAATCCTTGAAACATATGCATGGAACCAATTAATAACTGGAAAAAAAACTGAAATTTTGCCAATGTTTACATCTTGCAAATCTAAATAATGTTCAAGCAATCAAACCCATTTCAACATCTGGATTGGCTACAATAGGGACTTGAATTGTAGAGCCACTGCCATCTTGATCGACTAGCGTGGGATTCTGGTTTTCAGTATGTCTTGCTTGATCATCGTTGTACGATCTTCTTCAGGATCCGTTAGTCTTGTGATGCGACAACCTTCAGGAAATAACCATTGAACCTTGTCTTCTAACAATTTGAGTTTGCTAAGAAGCTTGAGAACAGATCTCGCTCTTTCTTCAATGACTTCAATTGGACTCTCATTCATATCCTTAAATATGACAATTGGAAGTTGAGGAAGAAAGAAGAGCAACATATCAACAAATAGCTGCTCCAAATTAAATCTTTATGAAGCTCCTCGATAGATGCATACTTTTGACCATGAACGAAATCCCTTAGGATCTCCATTTCTCTTCTCGCTAACCCGTCCGGGAATGCTTTCATTTCATTTGTAATAGATGTCAATACTTCATTCACCGACGTGTCCAAATGAGCAGTACTGGAATCATTTTTGCTCAGATGAACATTCTTTAGTGCCAACAGAACTTTTGCAAATCGACGCTTCATTCCATCTTGAAAATTCCCAACATTTACTTTCTCATCAACGGAATAAGCAATTCTGAAAGCTTCATCCAAGGCTTGCATTATAGGTTCTGCAAGAGCAAAGGGTATGGAAAGAGATATGGTTTTTTTTTTTGGATAAAAGGAAGTTGTATTACTCTTTAAGCTATAATTGTACAAAAAATTGGGGTACTTATCTATACATTATATGTATGTACACCCGATACCAAAAAATTGGCCCAACTGTCCAAATGCAGAGATCAAGCAAACAAAATTAAGCCATTCCACCAAACGCTTTACACTGGAGAGACTTCCAAAAATAGATAGAGATGCAGCCACCCCAGTGAGGCATCAACACAAAAACCAGCTGCAGTTACCCAATGAAATCCAGGATAAAATGCCAATTCCTGCATAAATCGCCATAACTCCAAGCTTTGAACAGGGAGTTCGTTGATAGCCAAAGAATCCATTGATGTTTGATTTTCTCCCATAGTTCACCTTGCGCTAATTGACTCTCCGTAAAGATTCTTGCATTTGAAAGAGATATGGTTTTTATGAGGATGACTATTGATAGACGTGAAAGTTTATAATACCCTTTGGTGACACCTATTTGCTGCAACTTATTTGAGAGAGTGTTCGGCGGGTGAGCAATAACAATTGGACTAAGTAGTTTGGGGGATTTATGGTACTTAGATCTGTCCATTTGTTCATGTCCTCTACACAAGCCCTCATTATCCATTTTGGTAAGTGTTCAGTGGAACTGAAAACCTCTTTCATCTCTATTTTCCATTTTTCTAACACAACAGCGGTGCTGCTGCTAGTTGAGCTTGCAGGACAGTAGGCATGAAAAATACTCATTAGTTTTCTATAAATAAAGCGAACCCCTAGAAGTGGCCCTCCAAGAACACAGTGAATCAAAGCGGTTACAACAAAAGTTACCCATTTAAGTTGTTCACACATGACATGTGAAGTTGTATACACTAACTAGCTGTCTGAAGAAGTGAGAAAGACTTAATTCATCAGTTTTGGATTTCTTCTGCACTGCCTTCTTGAGTGAGAGAGATCTAGCAAACTACAATGTTTTCAAATTATTGTTCTTCTCCCTATACCCCTTGTAGGCATTGTGGAATCAAGGTCTTATGTGCTTGATTACGATTTTCTTTACACAGTATTGAATGGAACCAATCTTATGCTATTTATTATGTAAATCTTCAAAATATTGTTAATGTCAAAATCTCCAACAACTTCTAATTCTGACAGTTAAATGTTCTTTTACTTCTAATTGGCATGAATGAGTAAAATTTGGGACCTACATCAAAATAATTAAGCAGCTATGCAGCAATGAATTTACTGAGTCCTTGACCTTTACTTTGCTCCCAAAGTCTCTAATAGCTACTCCTCTAATAAAGAAAGAATAAATCTACATTTTCCTGCAAATTATCTGATAAGTGTTCATTTAGGCATAATTTAGTATAGGTTATTAGACGTAATTGGACTATAGTTATCTTATTTTATAGTGATAAATACATATTTTAGGAAATTAGTGATTTATTGGAATAATATGACAATATATATCTAATTATATTTAATTTTCGTTTTTAGGAGAAACGGAGTGCACAGTTGGATCCAGAGCGGAAAAATACTCAGAATAGAGTATACACTTGCAGAAATCGAACACTGGAGGGTTTGTTTCGAAATATACAAAAGAGTTGGGTACTATATGCCACGTGTCACGTCTCCATTGGACAGACCGTGTCACAAACTGCCACACCACCAATGAGCTCGCGCCACGTTGCCCATCCGAACCAATTACCATCCGCCACGTGGCCAAGCCCAACAGCTCGTCGTCTTGGTCGCTTGATCTGCATCGAGATCCACGTCAGTACGAACTCCTAAAAATTCGGTGATAGTCGCGCGAGTCCTCTCCGCCAACTCATCCGCCGCGTGTCCGCTTCTCACTGGTCCAGCGCTCCAGCGAAACAGAAGCCGCCACGTGTTCGGTCAGTCATCCACAGCACGTCACGCAACAGCTTTTTGCCTATCAGACGCGCCACGTCAGCCACGCACATCAGCTCCTCCAATCAGCTCACGACATGTCAGCAGAACGCAGAAAAACACCCAATCACACGCTGCCACGTGTCACGAATGCCAAGAAACTCCCAAAACTACGAAAATTGGTTTTTCTCACCAAATTTTAGGAAGATATATATATTAGGACTTAGGGAAGAAAGTTGGACCTTGGTTTTTAAGTTTTACTTTTGTTTAGTCTATTATTTTATTTTTGACTAGGATTTAGTTTAGTTAATCCTCTTCAACTAGGTTGAAAGTGGATCGGTCGAGCCTTGTGACTTGGGACTCCATTAGGAGGTTTATCTATGCATGATCTTATTGATTCTTTTCTATGATTTATTTTCTTTGGTATTGTTTGAGCAATTGAGGTTAAACACTAGTTTAAACCTTGATTTACATGTCAGTGAGTCGTAAACACTCGTGCTTGTGCGACAAGACCACACTAGTGGCAATTGACTACACCAATTGATTAGACCCTTTTGGGACCGGTTAAATACCATAGAAATCTAGGCTAAATTGAGAGCACTAGCGATCTGGTTATCTAGGTGTAGTGCCTTCACAAATCGAAGTAATGCTACCAATGCGCGTTAAATCTAGAGCACTAGCGATCAGGTTGCGTGTTTGGTTAGGGAAGTAGTCAACGGTTATACCTTGGCTGCTGACATCAGGAAGTGCGAAGAACCGAGTGCGTCACCGGGTCTATAGCTGCACTAGATCATAGGTTAGTCTCATATCTTTTATAAACCGAGGAACAATGGAATCGTTCCCAAGTTATTTGGCGTAAACCGTGAAGCTGGATACCTAGGCTTTTAATTTCTTGTTCTTCTCTTCTCTCCCTAGAAACCTAAGTCAGTAGTCTAGTTCTTGAGGTTTGACCCCGAGCTTACCACTACTGCAGTCTTTGAAGTTTTCGGTGTAGAATCGGAAATTATATTTGACGTGTTACGACGCGCATCATTATCCATTTGGAAAAGTAGGCATTAGGATACTGTGTTGAAATTGGAAACCACTTTCTGTTTTATGAAATGAATTAAATCTCTGGGATCATCTCCTAAGTGAGCTGCTGACCTTCATTGTTGCATCCCTTCTTCGCCTATTATATGCATTCACAATTATGCTTAGCTTCCTGTTACAGGAAAAGGCGCCAGATTGAAATTTCTATGTAGTTATCAAGTTGCATGATTGTGCCAAGGCACAGTTATTACATTCTCTAAACCTACTATTGCAAGTGACAGCGTTGCAAGTTCTAACAGAAGTATAGTACTTGTCAATTTGGACTTCAATGTGTGACCGACTCATTAGAACGGTATGTACATGAAATTGATATGATTAACAACCAAAATAAATAGATATGATTGCATCCACCAATGCACAATTTGAACATTGCTAACTAAGAAGTTTGGTATTTATGATCTAATTCTTGAAGGCAAAAGAGCCGTAGCAGGTTTTATGGATCCACGGTTAAGCAGGCAGCTTACAGTTACTGACTTCAATATTATTGAATCAACCTTGGCCATTGTATTTCCTGTTGGAACAATTAATTATATTATTTAATTGTTTATAATTTGAATAAAAATTATATGAAAAGGTGTGTACTATTGTGTAGAGACATAATAGACCAAAAGGTGTATCTATTCACCAAGAGGTGTGTCTTTTTCTAATAGACACATAAAAGTCTATATATCTTCACTTGATGGATTGTTTTAAAAAAAAGATATATATAATTAGAAGAAAAAGCAAATAAGTCAAATCAAAATGTCTCTCTATTTTACATGCTTTTGAGTCAGAGAGAGTATTGAATCATAGATTGGTTCGTAGACTAGTGATTCAGAGTGCTACAAATCACTAGTATGATCGTTGTATCTTGGGAGACTATCGTCATTAGACCGTGAGCACCATAGCGGGGCGAAATAGTCTTAAGGACATTGAGTATAACTCAAGCCTCGATCAATTGCATCAAGTTTTTCTTCTATTTCGCACCAAGTTTTCAGAAATCCCACCAACATTCTTAAGGCTATTATAACACAACGGCGATTTTGGTGGATTATTTCTACAGACTAAATGGGTTTGTTGTTTATGACGATTCCTGCAAATGAGTCCAAGATCAGGAACTTAGATACGCATTGATGACATCGGGTATGTATGTTTGTTATTCTAGTAGATATCTTAAGTGAGATATTCATTGAAATCATTCATTGATGTCGACATCCAAGTTGATCGATGGATCATGATCAGATATATATATATATATCATCATGAAGTAGATCTGATCGGATATACACTAATTCAATTTTAATTATCTTCTGATAATACTAGTGTGTGGTGCATCGATTAGATCACGAAGAAGCATTCTGAATTTTAAATTCGAATTTGGAATTTGATACCTATAAGGTAGTTTTTAGAACTAACTATAGAGCAATTATAAAAACGATGAATCTTGGGGATTCTTGATCTCTGTTATTTTACTGAAATAGATGAATTTGTCTATGAAAATACAAGGTTCATGAATGTTCTAGTCATTTAAATTCTTGTTTTCAATTTGTTCAAAATCTGAGATAACTGTAAGGTAGTTATGAAAATAATATTTGGACTGCAAATCAGCGTGTACACTGATGAATTGGTGCATGAGCAAAGTGAAGATGATTTTGTAACTGAAACAATGACAATGACAATTTATGAATCGGTCCATGTTCCATATTTTCGATCATATCAATATGCAGACATGAAGATGGAACTAATTTTGTGGACGCAATTGGCGACCAAATGGAACCCTCTGCAATTTGAGGATATGCAAGTATGATCCCAAAAAGTGCAATGTTGGATTACAATCACCTCTGGAAATAGAGATATAATGCATTTCATTTGCATTTGGAATCTCTTTGATAAGAGATGGTCATTTGATGTTGGGACAGACGTGATCTATAAAAGATTTAATTTCTTGTTGCACATGACACTTTGCGTTTAGAGGCATCGATCGGTTAGTTCTTTTAGAGAGTGCGTTGTTGGAACAATTATACTATATGCATATCACTGAATTATAATATATATCATATGAGAATTCAATTACAAAGAACTAATTAAATCATACCAGAGGCTTGCACTCAATAGCAATGTACTAAGACGAATTTTCCTCCAATTCGGTGTATGAATGCTTCAAGAGGTTCGTCTCCAGGATACAACTGATTGATCTTTGATTACACACCAATCAAAGAACCTTTCTTGTGCAACAGTTAAACTTCTCTCTACTAAAAACTTCTTTTTATCTATACTTTTCTTTTTTCTCTTAAGATTTTTTTCTCTTTTTTTTTGCTTCATTTCGTACATGCTATATATAGACAAAAAATGTGTCTGTTCACAACCGTTACAATTATTCACAACAGTTACAATTGTTCACATAATAAGTAATTATGAAATTACTTAATTTACGACCGTTACAACTATTCACATAATAAGTAATTATGAGATTACTTAATTTACGACCGTTACAGCTATTCACATAATAAGTAATTATGAAATTACTTATTTTTCAACAAAAATTTATGTTGTGAATTAGCTAAGTTATTTTAACATTAGTCCCTCGGCCCCAAGGCCCAAGGCCTAATCAAAGACATATTAAATATTAAGTATTTAATATATATTAGTCAATGGGGAATACCCATGGTCTTTGCCTCCAACCCACATTCACTTAACTAAGACTTGTAAGTGAAAGATATCTTATAAGGAAAGAAACAAAAATGTTTCTTTTCCATCTGGGACTAATATTGGGTACAATACAAACTCACATATAGTTCAACAATACCCCACATTTGTATTGTATCCATCTGAAACCATGACCAAGTTTACTTTGCCAATTCACAAACACAAATTTAAAAATTATCATTATTTTAAAAATAACATTACTTTAAAACAATTTAGAGAGATTATCATGTCATGTTACTCAGGAAAGTGTCGTATAGACTTGAACTTACCCTAGTAAGATCATATCGAGTTTACTTCGCGACGCAGTGATGTATGTATCTTGAATTGTTCACTTTTTGTAGTAAACTAAGACAATATGTCTCACTCATGACATGATTACTGATGCACGTTATTCTTTGTTGTTCATTTTGGTCCTGAACATATTCTGGATTCATGATAGCTTTAGAGAATTTAGCCTATTCATTCTCATAAATGCGACCCCACATTTACTATCATATAGGTGACTTATCTTTAATCATTAAATGCAGTATTGCATACCCTAAACTTCTTATCAACACACTTACTTCATCATAGGAACAGGTAATTGTGTGTCCTGTTTGTTAAGTCAAGTCTAACTAGTTTGCCTATTGAACCTAGACCATGGGATCTCCAATTAGCTAGGTTAGGTTTCCGCTGGATTTGACTTACTCTATAGGCTTTAAGCCCATTCCCCTCGATAATATCTTCACTTGATCTCTTGGTAAGCCCTTAGTCAAAGGATCTGCAATGTTTTCCTTAGACTTAACATAATCAATACTAATTACTCCACTTGTGAGTAATTGTCTTATAGTATTGTGTCGGCGTCTTATATGTCTCGACTTACCATTATATATATTGTTCTTAGCTCTTGCCTGTGCTGCCATACTATCACAATGTATACAAATTGCTGTGACTGGTTTTGGTCAGCAAGGAATATCTTCTAGGAAATTTCTTAGCCATTCAGCTTCTTCAGCTGCCTTATCAAGAGCTATGAATTCAGATTCCATAGTGGAACGTGCTATACACGTTTGTTTTGTTGATTTCCAAGAAATCGCTGCTCCACCTAATGTGAATATATATCCACTTGTTGATTTGGTTTCTGTATTATCAGAAATCCAATTTGCATCACTATACCCTTCAAGTAAAGGTGGATATTTTGTATAATAAAGTCCATAATTTAAGGTATATTTAAGATACCTTAGAACTCTTATTAACGCTGTCCATCATTAGGATTACTTGTGTATCTACTCAGCCTGCTTACCGCATAAGCTATGTCAGGTCTAGTAGAATTCATCAAGTACGTCAAGCTTCCAATTACTTGAGAATATTCCAATTGATAAATTGCTTCTTCATTATTTTTCTTAAGATGACAATTAGCATCAAAAGGAGTTGGAGCAGGTTTACAATCGAATTGATTGAATCTTTTTAAGATTTTCTCAACATAATGAGATTGTGTGAGGATATAACCTTCGTTATTCCTGTTGATTTGAATTTCTATTATTACATCAGCTAGACCTAAGTCTTTCATGTCAAAACTAGAATTCAATATCTTTTTGGTTGACATTATAGCATCTCTACTTGTGCTCATAATCAACATGTCATCAACATATAAACATACTATGACGCAAAAGTTTTTCATTTCTTCAATGTACACACATTTGTCACATTCATTTATTTTGAAACTATTTGCTAGCATAGTATGATCAAATTTTTCATGCCATTGTTTTGGAGCTTGTTTGAGTCCATATAGTGACTTAACAAGTCTACAAACTTTATTCTCTTGACCTTTGACTATGAACCCTTCAGGTTGGTCCATATAGATTTCTTCTTCTAACTCTCCATTTAGAAATGTTGTTTTAACATCCATTTGATGTATTTCCATATTGTATAAAGCAGCTATGGCAATCATCATTCTAATGGAAGTTATTCTCGAAACAGGAGAATAGGTGTCGAAGTAATCTACACCTTCTTTTTGTCTATAACCTTTTGCAACCAATCGTGCTTTGTATTTATCAATAGTACCGTCAGCTTTAAGCTTTCTTTTGAATATCCATTTATATCCAATTGGTTTGATTCCGGATGGTAAATCAACCAATTCCCATGTATTATTTTGTAAAATGGATTCAACTTCACTATTGGTTGCTTCCATCCATAAAGGCGCTTCCGTGAAGACATAGCCTCCCTATAAGTCGAGGTTCATTTTCGTTAACGAGACTTATAAAATCAGGTCCAAAATTCTTTGGAACCTTAATTCTTTTTCCCCTTCTAGGTTCCAAATTTTGTTCTTGAACCCTTGAAGTGGTTGGTTCTTCTAGACTCTCTTCAGCTGTCCTTTTTCGTGATGAACCATTTTGTTTTTCCTTAAAAGGAAATATATGCTCAAAAAATGTAGCATCTACAGATTCTATGATAGTATTTTCACTGATATCTGAAATAAGTGATTTAACTACTAAGAATCTATATGCCGCACTATCTTTAGCAAAACCGATGAACACACAATCTATGGTTTTAGGTCCTAATTTATTCCTTTTTGGTAAAGGAATTTGAACCTTTGCTAAGCAACCCCACACTTTTAAAGTTTTGTAAGTGGGTTTTCTCTTTCTCCAAATCTCATATGGAGACTTATCAGATTTCTTGAACGGAACTCTATTCAAGATATGATTTGCAGTCAGTAATGCTTCACCTCACAAGTTTTGGGGAAACCCAGAATCATTCAACATAGAATTAATCATATTCTTGAGAGTTCTATTTTTTTCTCTCTGCCACACCATTTTGTTGAGGTGTATATGGCGCAGTGGTCTGATGAATAATTCCATTTGTATTACAAAATTCTGTAAATTCAATGGAATCATATTCTCTACCTCGATCAGTTCTTAATATTTTTATCTTTTTGTCAAGTTGGTTTTCAACTTCTGCCTTATATATTTTAAATATATCAAAGGCCTCGCTTTTATTCTTGATCAAAAAGACATGACAATATTTACTACAATCATCAATAAAAGTGATGTAGTAGTTCTTTCCTCCTCTTGTAGGATTTGATTTGAAATCACAAAGATCACTATGAATTAAATCTAATAATTCATTTGATATTTCTTGAACAGATTTAAATGTTTGCCTAGAAAACTTTGATTCTACACAAACTTCACATTTGTGTTTAAAATCAATTTGAAACTTTGGTAACATGTTCAAATGTATCATTTTATGAATTAATCTGTTATTTACATGACCTAGTCTAGCATGCCATATATCAAATGATTCAATCATATAAGCAGAGACATTCATATACGCAGAAACAATCATTCTATTACCAGTGCCATTAACAATTATAATGCTTAATTTGAAGAGACCTTCAGTAAGGTACCCCTTCCCTATGAACATGCCACCCTTAGTCAATACAAATTTGTCAGACTCGAAAACAAGTTTGAACCCTTTCTTATTCAGTAAAGGGCCAGATACAAGATTTTTCCTAATTTCAGGAACAAAAAGAACATTAAGTAAAGTGATTACTTTTCCAGACATGAACTTCATCTTCACTGTTCCTTTGCCTTCAACCTTGGAGGAGGATGAGTTTCCCATGTAAAGTTTCTCTTCACTATCAGCCGGATGAAACTCAGAAAATAAGGTTTTGTCACTACATATGTGCCTTGTTGCACCAGTATCGATCCACCATCCTTTGGCATCAGAAACCATATTAGTTTCTGAAACAACTACAGTGAGATCAAAGTCAGTATCATTAATTTTCATGTCAGTAACATTTGCTTGGTTGTTCATACCAGAATTATCAAAATTCTGATCATTCTTGTGGCGACAATCTTGAGCCCTATGACCCTGTTTTCCACAAACCCAGCAACTTCCCTTAATTTTCTTGTAATCCTTTCCCTTTGGTGCTAACGGCTTAGCGGTTCTCTTAAGATTTTTCTTGAAATTCTTATTCTGGAATTTCTGAAATTTGGACTTGCTTGATTGTCCTACCACCATGTTAGCATTAGCATTAGCCATTTCCTTTTTATCTCCCTTCCTGTGATCTTCCTCAACACGAAGTCGCAGAATGAGATCCTCGATGGTCATGTCCCTTCGTTTGTGCTTTAGGTAGACCTTGAAGTCATTCCACGACGATGGAAGCTTGTCAATAATGGCTCCAGTCTGAAAATGTTCATTTACGATGCACCCTTCAGCGTGCAATTCATGTATCAGAACTTGTAGTTCTTCCACTTGCTTTACCACGGACTTCGAATCCACCATGTTGTATTTCAAAAACTTGCCTACTACGAACTTTTTAGCCCCTGCATCTTCAGTTCGGTATTTCTTTTCGAGAAGATCCCAAACATCCTTTGCGGTTTTACATTCAGAATAGACATCATATAGTGTATCATCAAGTCTATTCAAAATGTAATTCCTGCAAAGAAAGTCAGAATTCCTCCATGCTTCAATAGTAAGGAGAGTTTCCCTGGACAAAGGGTCCTTATCAGATTTCGGAACTTCTTCCTTCACTATGTTGGCAAGATTCATAGTGGTCAGCCAGAACAGCATTTTCTGCTGCCACCTTTTAAAATCAAGACCCTTGAACTTCTCTGGTCTTTCATCTTTGGGATTGGCATATGTGGATTTCTCATATTTCTCAGTTACAAGAGATGCCATTTCAAACTAGTATGAAAACAACAATTTCGTATAAATCAGTGACTAGTTTTTCTAAAATCAGTGATAAAAAATATAAAAATTCCATCTTAGATTGTTGGAACAATTATACTATATGCATATCACTGAATATAATATATATCATATGAGAATTCAATTACAAAGAACTAATTAAATCATACCAGAGGCTTGCACTCAATAGCAATGTCCTAAGACGAATTTTCCTCCAATTCGGTGTATGAATGCTTCAAGAGGTTCGTCTCCAGGATACAACTTGATTGATCTTTAATTACACACCAATCAAAGAACCTTTCTTGTGCAACAGTTAAACTTCTCTCTACTAAAAACTTCTTTTTATCTATACTTTTCTTTTTTCTCTTAAGATTTTTTTCTCTTTTTTTTTCTTCATTTCGTACATGCTATATATAGACAAAAAATGTGTCTGTTCACAACCGTTACAATTGTTCACAACAGTTACAATTGTTCACATAATAAGTAATTATGAAATTACTTAATTTACGACCGTTACAACTATTCACATAATAAGTAATTATGAGATTACTTAATTTACGACCGTTACAACTATTCACATAATAAGTAATTATGAAAACATTAGTCCCTCGGCCCCAAGGCCCAAGGCCTAATCAAAGACATATTAAATATTAAGTATTTAATATATATTAGTCAATGGGGAATACCCATGGTCTTTGCCTCCAACCCACATTCACTTAACTAAGACTTGTAAGTGAAAGATATCTTATAAGGAAAGAAACAAAAATGTTTCTTTTCCATGTGGGACTAATATTGGGTACAATACAAACTCACATATAGTTCAACATGCGTACTCATAAGAAATCGAATCGATAAGAGGAGGTTCAAAAATGATTGAACCTGGTGTTTCATGAGTACCTCTGATTATTTGTATTTCGCGGTTCACATCAGAAATAAAAATTAATGTGAGCTCAAATGGCAGAAATCATGATAACAGTAAGGTTGTAAATTTATTGACTTCTAAAAAGGACTATATCATATATTAAGTCCAAAGGATGTAGATTTATTGAATGAAACTTCTATCATGAATGCTATATAATAAAATTGTGGGGGTTGAAAGCAAATTTAGTTGCTACTCTTAACTTTGATAGTTATATCTTCCGAGTTGAAGATATATTATTAAATGTCTATGAGTACTTGAAAGATGTGGGGTTGCACATAAAAACTTTTATCTTCGGGATTAAAGAAAATAAATTATAAACCCCAAGTTGAAGCCTTTGAAGTGTAAATGGATTTTAAAATCTAATTAAAGGTATATAGATAAGTTGCTTAAAATTAAGCAAATTAAATATATAACTTAAGGCTTTATTTGAGAGAAATTGAGCCTTGATTTCTCAGAGAGAAATTCACTAGTCTATAATGACATCTAGCAAGTTGGTTGCTAATAAAGAAAAGCAAAAGATGTTAAGAGACGACACTTCTTAAATAGTGAATTTAGAGAAGAAATACTTGTATCAATGGAAATCCTCAATGAAATGAGAGTATTGTTAGATTCACAATGGAATCTAATTGATTGCGCACAAATTAATAAGCTAGAAAAGTAGCATTGTGGCTTTGAAAGAGCTTGGGGGATATTCCATATTGCATGCAATTGTCTCGGTAATGCATAAGATGTATGCCGGCTAATAATCGCAAGTGACAGAATAAAATGATGTATAAAATGGTAAATCTTGACTTATATGTCGAAGATTGTCATTGAATAGTTACTTGATTATAGAATAATTTTCATAGAAAATGAGAAATAAGAAGACAAACTTGTGGCCAACAATTGAAGGTTTGTCAATATCAAGTAAACTAATATCGAGGGGAATGAGTTTAAAAGCCTAAAAAATGAGTTAAGTTTGGCGGAAACCTAACTTGGCTGATTGGAGATCCCATGTACTAGGTTCAATAGACAAACTGGTTAGATAAAACTCGAGAGAAGAACACACCTATCTCATTCCTAAGATAAAAAATGTGTTTAGAAGAAGTTAAGGACATGCTAAGCATTTAATGAAAAATAAAAATGTCACTTATATGATAGTAAATGTGGATTGCATTTATGAGAACGAGACAGGCTAAATTTTCTAAATCTATCATGAAACCAAGATTGTGTCCAGGACCAAAATGGACAAAACCGTAAGAACCAATAATGATAGGGATGAAGTTATGTGAGTATTATTGTCTCGATTTACTACAAAAAGTGAACAGTTCAAGATCTTCTATATCCACTACGTCACTAAGTAAGTCCAATAATATTTTACTAGGGTAAGTTCAAGTCTATATATGACACTTTTCCTGATGTAACTTTATTCCACCAATGCTCTCTCAAGTGTGTCTGCATTAAAATGATTTTTAAAATCCATTTATGTGGGGATATATAAAGACTTGATGATCAATTTTCATTCATGTGGGGATTGTTGGAACAATTAATTATATTATTTAATTGTTTATAATTTGAATAAAAATTATGTGAAAAGGTGTGTACTATTGTGTAGAGACATAATAGACCAAAAGGTGTATCTATTCACCAGGAGGTGTGTCTTTTTCTAATAGACACATAAAAGTCTATATATCTTCACTTGATGGATTGTTTTAAAAAAAAAGATATATATAATTAGAAGAAAAAGCAAATAAATCAAATCAAAATGTCTTTCTTTATTTTACATGCTTTTGAGTCAGAGAGAGTATTGAATCATAGATTGGTTCGTAGACTAGTGATTCCGAGTGCTACAAATCACTAGTATGATCGTTGTATCTTGGGAGACTATCGTCATTAGACCGTGAGCACCATAGCGGGGCGAAATAGTCTTAAGGACATTGAGTATAACTCAAGCCTCGATCAATTGCATCAAGTTTTTCTTCTATTTCGCACCAAGTTTTCAGAAATCCCACCAACATTTCCTTGTGAAGCCAAAGCAAGCAAAGATCATCCAACGATGGACATGGTAGTTTGTCAGGTATGCCTAATAAATCGATCTCTTTCTTCACCATCCTATGTGTAGCCAAATTTTGCACAGATCATCAAACAATGGATGTGGTTTTCCAAAAAAATGGTTGGCACTTCAAGGAATATAAAAACTGGAAAAAAAAATGCTTATGAAAAAAATTTATAGTCAATAGGCAATACGATCATATACTCAGAAATTTATCAGACTAGGAAATTATGCTTGCCAAACATCTATATTTAATACAATAATAACATCATGAGCCGACATTTTGTTGATTTTTAATTAGAAGTTGCCAATTGACATTCCTAATTGGAACTAAGAAAAATCAATCAAATATTCGCCTCCTGACCGAAGAAATATTGTTTTTAATCAATTATCAAACTGATTGCCAATTGCATGCAGATGCAATACACTTAAAAATTATGATTAGGAGAGCTCATTAATTTAATTTCAATTAATTATAAACAAGTGTTCATTAGTTTCTAAAGGAATCATAATCACTTCAGTATTAGCCAAGTCAAAGAAGCAATTATAAATTGGAATGACAGTGACTTATCCCTTGATATGTTCAAAAGAAAATTGATATTGTATCCGTTGGGAATGGTTGATATTCATTTCCATTAAATGTCTGGGTGAGCAATTACCTTTTCTTTAAAATTTAGCAGTAAAGTAAACAAAAAATAAGAAACATAATAATTTACAACAGAACTAGAAACACAATACATTTGTTCCTCAAAAAAAAAAAAAACATAATCATCGAACTAACTTGAGAAGTTCCTCTACTGATCACCACATCTTGCAACTCAAAATGTTCAGAAATTTTAGCTCATTTCAACAATTTCTTGAGCGGCTACACAGGGCATTCTTCTTCATCATCATCAGGATCAATCAGTCTTGTGATTCCTTCAGGAAACGACCATTGAACCTTGTCTTGTAATAATTTGAGTTTGCAGAGAAGCTTTAGAGCAGATCTTGCTCTTTCTTCACGGATTTCAATTGGGCTCTCATTCATATCCTTCAATGCCACAATTGGGAGTTGAGGAAGAAAGAAGAGCAACATGCCCAAATTATTAGCAGTGGAGTCTTTTTTGCTCAGATGAACATTCTTATGAACCAACAGAACTTTTGCGAACCGACGCTTTATTCCATATGGATAATTCCCAACATTTACTTTCTCATCAATGTAATAAACAATTTCGAAAGTTTCATCCAAGGCTCGCAATATAGGTTCTGCAAGAGTAAATGGTACAGAAAGAGCAACAATTTTTACGAGGATGACCATTGAGAGACATGAGAGTTTATAATACCCTTCATTGATAACAATTGGACTAAATAGTTTGGAGGGCTTCTGTTGCTTAGATCTGTCCATTTGTTCATGTCCTCTACACAGCTCCTCATCATCCATTTTGGAAAACTTCTTTCGACTCCGAAAACCTTTGCCATCTCCGTTTCCCATTTTTCTAACACGGCATTGGCATTTGTACTGCTCCTAGTTGAGACTGCAGGACATAAGGCAGGAAGAATACCAATTATTTTTCTATAAATAAAGCGGATCCCTATAAGTGGCCCTCCAAGAACCAAGAAAATCCAAACGACCGCAACAAGAAGCACCACTTTAAGTAGGAAATAGAAGGAAAATAGTATTGAGACCTTTGAAAGCTCTCTATTATTGGCAAGAGATTTGAAGGAAAATAGCTCAACCCCTAAAAACACATCAAAACTCAGATGAAATGCATCATCAAAACTCATGTAAATTGGTGGATCAGATAACATCACGATCCATCGAAAGGCAGCGAATAAGCTTGTTACTAGTACCACGATGATTTGAGTTACGACTATAATTGATATTGACCATCCATAATCTGAAATACCTTCGCATGTTTTGAACTTATGGACGACTACTCGCAATGCTGCTTGTGACAAAACTGTCAAACAAATCATCACTACACTAAGACCATAATGTCCTTTTAAAAAATATTGAGGGTTGCTGATGCAACTACTCATATACCATAATTTTACTCGATGTAGCAAACTTGATGCTTCTCCCTTATTGAGGGTATTTTTCATGGTCTCATTAATTATAGCCTTATCGTTGTTCCCACCAATAGCAACCAACCACAGCACGGGCAAGAGCAACAACATGCAACATAGAATCATGATGTGCTCCACAATGAACAAGAAAATTACTCGTGTGTATATTTGTATGCATATGTTTACCGCAATGGTAACAACAAAGAGACTTAGAGCAATGATGTTTGAGATGCTCTCAGACTCTCCATTAATTGCAAGCGAAGTCATAAGGAAACACATACTTGTACATACCATGGTTGTGCCAGTAAGCTTTGATAATTGGTCGCCGGTGCTTGGCATGTAGGTAGTGAGATCGACTGGGAGCTTTGAAGCAATTGCCAGGAGAGCCAATGTGGCGGAATTCAACGAAAACCACTTGCAAGGTATGTATCTAGTCTTACGACGAAAACTAGAAATTACATCATAAAGCACTAGTATGAGGCACACCAATGTCGCGCCTGCTACATATAAGCCGATCAAAGGAATGGTAGAAGAAGAAAGATTGTTCGTACTAGAACACGAAGATCTTGCCATTGTTTTTTGTGTCTGTGGAGATGTCTTACATAATAAGACAATTTATATATGTCAATAGGCATGGATGGTAAAAATTCTTGCTTCTCCCTCTGAAAAGTGTTTAATTCCTTGCTTCATTGTTTTAAAAAACATCAACTGTTAAAGCTTCTTAGTTAGAGCTCAATTTGGGTCAATAATCTTATATTAATTATGTACCCAAGAATATACATATTCTTTGAGTGATTAGTTAACTTCCAGGATTCCAAAAGCAATGTACTTTGTTCTCTCAAGTCTTTGATTTTTTGGGTGGCTGAGGGTAACAAGCAATGGAGTTTGTACATCTCATTGATCGATGTTTTCATGTGTAAGAGGTATACGCCGATTCTAAAAATGAATCTGATCAAATGAAAATATCAGTGATTGAAACAATCAAAATTAAACTAGAATATATCAAAATAAAATAAAGTTAATGTACAAAAGAGAAACAATATGAATAAATTAAAACGACAGGAGACAGACTAGTTGATGAAAAAACTCGCAGTAAAATCTGATGTGAGAATATTAATGGGAAATGCAACTACTCAGAACAACTATAATACCATCCAAAATAAAATTGCAGGACCAAATTTAAAACAAGGTAGTAACAAGAAATCTGATGAAACAAATTAAGCTTTGCTTTGGATCTTTGGCACAAAATTCTAATCCTTAATTCTAACCCATTAAATTTCAGATTTATTCAATTGTACAGATCCAAGTCTACCTGAATTTCTAATATGCATCTTCAAACCTTAATTCAAGGAATTTGACCAAGACATCTCCCCTCTAGTTGTACAGACATATATCTCCAAATCTTTGTACAGTTCCATGTCAATATCAGATTTATTCAAATATGTCACAATACTAATCAGGTAAAAATGTTTCACCCAAGCACTAAACTATTTTTTCCCATACAAAGCATTTCTCCTTATTATCTTGCCAAAAATAGTTTTGTTTCATGATCATATATAGTGTAGCTTACCACGTCACGAACAGCAGAATCAACTAAAGGCATGAAACTATGATATGCTCCACAATAAAAGAAAACATCACTCCTGTAACCAATTGTATGCACATGTCGAAACTTAAGTTTCAAAAACAAATGAGCTGCTTGATAAGTCAATATTAGCACTAAGTTTATGTGTATGTGTTTATTATTTTTAGTCCTATTAGTCTCCAAGTATTAATTAGATCTCTCTTATTTGTCTATGCCAGTGTTTTGGAATTGATTGACACAATTCAAGTGTTTTTGGAAGGAAAGTTGACTATATTTAAAGTCTGTGGTGCTTTGTCTTGCAAAATTGTGTTAATGCGGATCTCGAGACAATTTTATGGGACCTGTCGTGTGATTTACAAGTGCTAAATAAAGAGTCATGCATGTGATTAGAAGTTCATATACTTTGCATGAACTGATGGAGCCTACTCCGCTGTGCGTTGAATGCACGTACTTGAATGAATATATGAATTATGGTGATGTCATCATGACATCATGAGATAATCTTAAGTTGATGTGGGCAGAAGGAAAAGGCATAATGAAATTGTATGAGATAGCAAAGTGGTGTGTGCACTGGCGACGTGTTGCAAATATGATAAGGAGTCCGTGATTTGCTTTAAATCCGATATCAAGAGATGACTAAAGACACCTTTCGATCAACCTCGATATGCATGTCGTCTAAGGAAATTAGTTGGACCGAATTCGCAAGTTGTGCGGTGCATGAAGAAATCGAATTAGAAGTGTATATAGTAGGTTTTATTATTTTAGGGCACTCCTCTCTCTCTCTCTCTCTCTCTCTCTCTCTCTCTCTCTCTCTCTCTCTCTTTCGATCCTCTCCCTCTGTTATTTTTATTTTTCTTTGTTCTTTGAGTTCTTCAACCATGAAGGGCTAAGTTCATAGCCTAGACAAGACTGGGAGGGAGGTTTGACTGCGCATATTCAATGGATTTGTGAGATTTATATATTTTAATTTCAACCTTTTCATTATTATTTTATTTTCTTTGGTATTGTTTGAACTATTGAGGTTAAACACTAGTTTAAATCTTAATTTACATGACAGTTAGTCGTAAGCACCTGTCCTTGTGCAATAAGACCACATTAGTGATGCCCGACTATACCAATTGATTAGACCCTTTTGGGATCGGTTGAATACCATAGAAATATAGGCTATATCGGACACACGAGTGATCCAGTTGTCTAGGTGTAGTGCCTTTACGAATCAAAGTAATGCGACCAACGCATTAAATATGGAGCACTAGCTATCATGTTGCGTGTTTGGTTAGGGAAGTAGTCAACGGTCGTACCTTGGCTGTCGAGATTAGGAAGTGCGAGGAACCGAGTGCGTCAATATTCTGCAAATAAGTTGACGGCCAAATTCAATCTTTTTATCTTTTGACATAAGTTGGCATAAGTTGACCTAGGTTAATTTGAGTTGTATCTTTTGACATAAGTTGACCTACGTTAAGTTGACCAAATTCTGCAACAGTCGTACCTTGGTTAGTGTCACGGGGTCACTAATGAAGAAAAATTTCCTCGCTCAATATCCCTCAGTGATGCCTAAGGACCACCTTAGTTCAGCACTCCAATAAAATTCACACCATCAAGCAACAATAGACACAAAAGGGAGCTTCACTGATCTTTGATTGATGGGTTATAACTCTACCACCTTATGCTTGGGAAGCATAAGGGGTTGGCTTTATAGAAAACAGACTGAAGTGGTTACATAACCGAATGGACACGTCCTACTTTACAAGCATCAAAGACTAAGTAAACCACACCACACTCCCATGTAGTCAAGCAGTTGCCTAACTGCTTGCCTCCTTTGTCGCCACCTAGCCTCGTAACTGCCATGACCACTTGGTCAATAGGCACATCTTCCATTTGCTAGGGACTTGCTTGGACGTGCATTGGTCATGCTCTGAGCCATGACCAAGGTAGTTGCATAACCACCTAGGAACTGCCATGTGACGACCCCAAATTCTCAATGCATTTGGGTACGCCCGGCCTAGTCCCGTGCAGGTCCCGAGTCGGTACTCGACGAGCCTGACGAGCCTAGTCAGCCTTCAATTAATCAACTTAATAGTTTATAAAAGAGTTATTGCAATTATACGCAGCGGAAAAACTAAGCAATTATTAGGAAATAACTCAATCAAACAAAAATCAGGAAATCTTATAAATGTGGAAACCCCGAATATTCATGTACGTCAAACGGAAACCAAATAAAGTTGTACATGATATTTTATACCTATGATCCCAAAATCAATCTAACGAATTGTATATATATAAATCAACTTATGGTCAGTAATCCACCATAACCTAGGCTAAGGTGCTCTAATCCAGACGCAGGTCTTCACAAAACCTTCTAACAGAGTTTCTTTACCCTTCGAATACTCTAGCGAATTTGCACCCACCGTCACAAACTAGACAGTGAGCAACTGAGAGAAAAATGAAAGTAATGCCAGAAGAGAATAACAGTAATTCATGAACATCGAATGAAGCAATCTAAATATCATGCGAAAATTTAAAGACAAGCAATATAATAAGATAAAGGTGCATGATAAACATACTATCAGATATCAATCGAAAACATGTGTTCTAAGGAAACAAGCGAGGCAGTGAGTGGTCACATCGCAGCATACGGAAAGAGGACGCTGGCTCTTTCCGGGCAATGTCGCAACACTCACGCAGCATCAGAGGGACACAGGCCTCCGAGCGTACAGAAAGAGGATGCTGGCTCTTCCCGAGCAATGTTACGGCACTAGCACAGCTTGATACAAGAGGGACACAGGCCTCAAGTATCACATCGACCCACTCACGCCGAGAACACACATACCAAGGAAACAACAAGATAGGAACATCGACAATGGCAATCAATAAGTATCAATGATCGAAAATGAATTAAATGCAATGTTTTTACCGGCTTACAATCGTACACAAGCTTTACGGCAAGTGCACTTACCTGAGCTATCGCGGCCCGTGTGACAACTCCGAGATCCTAACGCGTCTCCCGTGATTTCTCGATTACCTAATAATGGTTTAAATCTTGAATCTTAGTGTAAGATTTAGCATTAAATCACAAGTTGATTTGTACGGGTTTGTATCATTTGTTAGGCTCTAGTTGAACTCAAATATGTGAGCCATTTTATATTGGTAATGTTGGGCCCTTATTGGACTCTAACCCAAGCTCATTTACATCACTTTATTTTATTCATAAAGTGTCCATACTTCTCCTTTATTTTTTTATTTTATTTTTATTTGCACACACACACATGATATGACCACCTCACAACTAAGTACACCCCACTGTGAGGTGCATACAACACCTCACTGTCGTGTGCACCCCGCTGCCATATTCGTTTTATCACGCACCCAAACTATGGGGTGCACATGCATATATATACAAGTAATCATATACATTTACCCACTCACACATGGTACACCCCACATCAAATAGTGGGGTGTATAGTTTCATCCTGCACCCTAACAGTGGGGTGCACTGTGTTACATACCCCAAACTGTGAGGTGTTCATGCACCCACGTACTCACACGTTCATACACCGTCATGCACACCAGTTTTCATCATTAAGGAGGATGGCAGCGACGGTACCCCCAGTCGGTCATGACTGGGGACGGCCACACCGTCCACGGTGTCAGCAGGCCAGTGGAGGCACTGCACAGGCCGAGGGAGTGAGGGAGAGAGACGTCGTGAAGTGAGTGAAGTGGAGCGAGAGAGAAAACAGCCGAGAGAGGAGGGAGGGGTGCATACCTTGGGTGAGCTCGCCTTTGTTGGTTTTCCGGGCTGGTGTGACCTCGTCGATGGGCAGCAGCGGTGACAGCGGAGAGGAGGGTGAGGTCGTGAGTGAGTGAGAGAGAGGTGAAGAAGGAGATCGTGAGGATGGGAGGGATGCCGTGAGATTGGCGGTAAAGAGAGGCCGAGAGAGAGGGAGGCCGAGGAGTCGAGAGGGAGAGGGGGAGAAGAGAGGGCGGCGGTAGGGGTAGAAGAAGGTGAGAAATGTGTTTAGGGTTTTTCTTTGCATATATATATATAAAATAATGTGCATTTACCCTTTTGCCCCTTTAAGTTACTTTTTACCCAATTCAAACAATTGCCCTTGTTGGTCATTCACTTCATCATCCTAATTCAAACCACACACACAAATCTCAATGCCAATCTCATGGTCTCCTTATCAAGTAGTGTCACATTAACAATCCTACACATTTGTCTATTTGTTGTGTACTTAACCAATGCCCGTATTTTCCAACAATTTTCTCCGACTTGTGACATGCATATTTTTATCTGTCCTCCACAAATAAATGTCTAAATTATTACAAAATTCCTTTATTTAAGTTTTTCACTGTATTCTCTCCCTCGGTTGTCTAGGCGGAACCTCACTCACATTGATAATTTCCTGAACGGCCCGTGGCACACATTTAAACTATAATATTATTACACACATCAAAGAATCATAAAATTACTTCGGTGTCGACTCCCGAAGTTCGAAATACTGTCCAGTATTCACGTAACCGGGTCACAATTCTGACAAGTGTAACGCAAGTCAGTTAAAAATTTGGGGTTGTTACAGTCTCCCCCACTTATTAGGATTTCGTCCCCGAAATTTACCTAATAAGTAAACTAAACTAACGACTTTACCGTTCCTCTTCACAAATCTTGAAAAGAGCGATAAAACTCCAAGTGAGTCATTTCTTGACTCCGAACCGCTCGTGACCCTTCAGTGGAGAGACCCTCAAATATTTATAGTCTCCCCGAATCATACTGAAGCTCATCGTGATACTCGTCAAGTATTTCTTCTGCCACTCCTGGGCACTCTTAAATCTCGAGTCATCTATCCACAACTACCCAAATGCTATCGTGACCACAAGGAGATCGGGGCAACCACTAACGAAATCCATATCAATATGTACCCAATTCCAGCGAGAAATGGGTGGGGCAGTAGTAGTCCTCCAGGTCGTCGATGCCCAGCCTCTACGCGCTGGCATGTCACACGCTCGAACAACTCCGACACCTCGGAAATCATCCCTGGTCACCAAAAGAATGTCGCATATCGGCGCACATCTTAGGTCGACCCGGATACAACCAAACTGGGATGGTGAATCTCCTAAAGTACCTCGTCACACGCATCAGCCACCAATGGGAACCCCAGTCGCCCGCGATACCTCTAGCATGAGTCTGTCGACCGACTCATCTAGGCAATCGGAACTATCCACCATCTCACTGCACCGCTGGTATGACGCATCTTTTTGTTGTCCCTCACGCACAATGCTAAATGAGACGGTCTGCAACCTCGTTTGACCACGTATCTAGGTCCTGGTAGTCGTCGGCACGTCCGCTGAACTCATCAACTCGGCTGCCTCACGTAAACCACGCTCGTAGGTTCTTTGACACACGACCGCCTCTGCATCCAATCCTTTACAGCGCAACGCATCAGCAACAACGTTGGTTTTCTCGGAATGCCATGCAAAATGAAAAGTTGTAATCCTTCACGAAATTAGGCCAAGGCTTTTGTGTCAGGTTCAGCTCCCTCTGAATGAATAGGTGTTTCAAGCTCTCAGGATCATTACGTAACTCGAACAAGCATCGTACCGGTGACGTTCTCATATCCTCAGCGCGAACACGATCGCAGTTCACTCCAAGTTGTGGGTTGATCAGTTCTTCTCGCAACTTTCAGATACTCGAATGCATAAGCAATCACACGACTTAAATATTCTCGAAATCAACTGCTTCATCGTTCGCTCTAAACACGCGTCCTAAAATCTAACCTTGGGTAACAAATACTCGTACGCGATTCAATACCTTAGCAGCGTCGACATCCTGTTTCGCTCTACCACATGTGCTACCCACAAGGGTCTCAATTTTATCTTCTCGTATCACAATTCGAGTATGAAATACACCAAACCAGATCGTACCAAATAAAACATTGAACCCTAAACTCCAGTATTCTCATGATTACTGGCAACTCGTAACTCCCTATTTATACCAAAATATTAATACACATTGCGTTCGAGTACATATTATCCCATACAACGTGTCCAGGACTTTAGTGTTTGCCAAGTCTAATGGCTTTTCAATCATAACATGTCTACCATGCTTACAATAATCAAGAATCAACATAACTTGAATTGAACATGGTATACATGAAAGTACTTTAAAAGAAACTCATACACTCAGTAACGTATTTGGATGCCTTCAAGTTCATCTCAACAATAGCCTGCACGCGTTCGTATCGGTGTTGGTGGTGTTATGGTTAGACTCGCTCTGACTGAGTACAATTCTTCTGGATGTGACCTTTCTGTCCGCATCGATAACAAGTACGAGTCTCTCGTGCTTGTCTCTGTGTATGCACCTGTGTCTGTTGCACCGGCCTAGTAGACTGGGTAGGATGGCTCGCAACGGTCGATACTGGCAGAATCGTTTCAGCCGGACTGGTGACCTGCTGTAAAGTTGATCCAACACTCAGTGTCTCAGAGTCTCGCTGATGGAATCAGTTCATCCTCCGTCTCTTGTCCCGATGTTGGTCCTCTGATCGTATCACTGATCTGGTCGGTCTAACCTCCTCAGAATGAGTGAGCAAATAGCTTTCCCTCACTAGACTACGCTCATATGTTCTCTGTAAGCTCTCCGGCTCAGTCGCAACAACAAATCCTCTGATTATGGGTAACAAACCCTCGGTAAAGTAATAGACTCGATCAGTCTCGGTATTTGTAGATCCTCTAGCATAAGGCAATAACGATATAAATTTACCCATGTACTCCATCACGGACTCGCCTGTGTTCTACCTCAACGTCATGAACTCGTTCCTTTTCGCTCGAAGAACAGTCGGCGGAAAGTACTTTTGACTAAATTGAGTCTTGAAGTCAACCCAATCACTCGGGATGCCCCGGGTAGCAACAATTGTCGTCCACCAATCGTCCGCCTCCCCCTGCAACATTGACGATGGGATCATCGCCTTCATGCGTTCCTCAGTAGCGATGATGGTGTGAATCTTCTCGTGATTTTTCAAGAATAGCTCTGCCGCTCTAACATCAGTACCGCCATAGAACTTCAACGGGTCGTGCCTCTTGAACTCTCTCCACTGTCTAGCCTCGGCAGTGGCTCCCGGACTCTTCGCTGGTGTCATAAACGAAGTAGTTTCGATAGTGGCCACAGGTGTAGGTAGTGTAGTTTGGGTCCCCTTTGCATGTGCTATCGGCGGTGTCTCGGCTTCAGTCAGTGCAACCGATGCAACAACAGCTCCCTCAGGCATTGCTACTAACGGAATTGGAGTCGTAGCTACAGCAGTAATCGGAGTCTCTACTCCTCGAGTAGTCGTAGGTGGCAATGGTGTAGTTGGGGTCGATGGCGTCGTAGTAGTAGACGGCGCAAGCGTCCTAAGTAATCGCAACATCTCCTGCAATCGTAGGTCCTGTATCGCAACTTGCTGTGTCCAAGCATGAAACTCCTCTACGGTAATGGCATGAGTATTCGATGTCTCGCTATCATCGCTCGGACTTGACTGATCCGTCATCCTCATCTGATTAAGAGAGCAAACTTCTCGGATTAGTCGATAGCTACCATATACCATATTTATACATCACAATCGTAATATGTATAAAATATTCGACTCTACCCGTTACTCCCCAAGTTAAGTTTCTAAAGGGTCATAGGGCTTCCACTTCTAAGTTCAACCATTCCTAACTTCCGCTGGTTTAAATAGCTTGTGTTTTATGAATTTACATCAAGAGTCAAAGTCTTTAGAACCTTGCGCTCTGATACCAACTGTGACGGCCCCAAATTCTCAATGCATTTGGGTACGCTCGGCCTAGTCCCGTACAGGTCCCGAGTCGGTACTCGACGAACCTGACGAGCCTAGTCAGCCTCCAATTAATCAACTTAATAGTTTATAAAAGAGTTATTGCAATTATGCGCAATGGAAAAACTAAGCAATTATTGGGAAATAACTCAATCAAACGAAAAATCAAGAAATCTTATAAATGTGGAAACCCCGAATATTCATGTACGTCAAATGGAAACCAAATAAAGTTGTACATGATATTTTATACCTATGATCCCAAAATCAATCTAACGAATTGTATATACATAAATCAACTTACGGTCAGTAATCCACCATAACCAAGGCTAAGGTGCTCTAATCCAGCCGCAGGTCTTTACAAAACCTTCTAACAGAGTTTCTTTACCCTTCGAATACTCTAGCGAATCTGCACCCACCGTCACAAACTAGACGGTGAGCAACTGAGAGAAAAATGAAAGTAATGCCAGAAGAGAATAACAGTAATTCATGAACATCGAATGAAGCAATCTAAATATCATGCAAAAATTTAAAGACAGGCAATATAATAAGATAAAGGTGCATGATAAACATACTATCAGATATCAATCGAAAACATGTGTTCTAAGGAAACAAGCGAGGCAGTGAGTGGTCACATCACAGCATACGGAAAGAGGACGCTGGCTCTTTCCGGGCAATGTCACAACACTCGCGCAGCATCAGAGGGACACAGGCCTCCGAGCATACGAAAAGAGGACGCTGGCTCTTCCCGGGCAATGTTACGGCACTAGCACAGCTTGATACAAGAGGGACACAGGCCTCAAGTATCACATCGACCCACTCACGCCGAGAACACACATACCAAGGAAACAATAAGATAGGAACATCGACAACGGCAATCAATAAGTATCAATGATCGAAAATGAATTACATGCAATGTTCTTACTGGCTTACAATCGTACACAAGCTTTACGGCAAGTGCACTTACCTGAGCTATCGCGGCCCGTGTGACAACTCCGAGATCCTAACGCGTCTCCCGTGATTTCCCGATTACCTAATAATGGTTTAAATCTTGAATCTTAGTGTAAGATTTAGCATTAAATCACAAGTTGATTTGTACGGGTTTGTATCATTTGTTAGGCTCTAGTAGAACTCAAATATGTGAGCCATTTTATATTGGTAATGTTGGGCCCTTATTGGACTCTAACCCAAGCTCATTTACATCACTTTATTTTATTCATAAAGTGTCCATACTTCTCCTTTATTTTTTTTATTTTATTTTTATTTGCACACACACACATGATATGACCACCTCACAACTAAGTACACCCCACTGTGAGGTGCACACAACACCTCACTGTCATGTGCACCCCGCTGCCATATTCGTTTTATCACGCACCCAAACTATGGGGTGCACATGCATATATATACAAGTAATCATATACATTTACCCACTCACACATAGTACACCCCACATCCAATAGCGAGGTGTATAGTTTCATCCCGCACCCCAACAGTGGGGTGCACTGTGTTACATACCCCAAACTGTGGGGTGTTCATGCACCTACGTACTCACACGTTCACACACCGTCATGCACACCAGTTTTCATCACTAAGGAGGATGGCAGCGGCGGTACCCCCAGTCAGTCATGACCGGGGACGGCCACACCGTCCACGGTGTCAGCAGGCCGATGGAGGCACTGCACAGGCCGAGGGAGTGAGGGAGAGAGATGTCGTGAGGTGAGTGAAGTGGAGTGAGAGAGAAAACAGCCGAGAGAGGAGGGAGGGGTGGATACCTCGGGTGAGCTCGCTTTTGTTGGTTTTCCGGGCTGGTGTGACCTCATCGACGGCGGCAGCAGCAGTGACAGCGGAGAGGAGGGTGAGGTCGTGAGTGAGTGAGAGAGAGGTGAAGAGGGAGACCATGAGGATGGGAGGGATGCCGTGAGAGTGGCGGCAAAGAGAGGCCGAGAGAGAGGGAGGCTGAGGAGTCGAGAGGCAGAGGGGGAGAAGAGAGGGCGGCGGTAGGGGTAGAAGAAGGTGAGAAATGTGTTTAGGGTTTTTCTTTGCATATATATATATATATATATATATATATATAACAATGTGCATTTACCCTTTTGCCCCTTTAAGTTACTTTTTACCCAATTCAAACAATTGCCCTTGTTGGTCATTCACTTCATCATCCTAATTCAAACCACACACACAAATCTCAATGCCAATCTCATGGCCTCCTTATCAAGTAGTGTCACATTAACAATCCTACACATTTGTCTATTTGTTGTGTACTTGACCAATGCCCGTATTTTCCAACAATTTTCTCCGACTTGTGACATGCATATTTTTATCTGTCCCCCACAAATAAATGTCTAAATTATTACAAAATTCCTTTATTTAAGTTTTTCACTGTATTCTCTCCCCGGTTGTCTAGGCGGAACCTCACTCACATTGACAATTTCTTGAACGGCCCGTGGCACACATTTAAACTATAATATTATTTCACACATCAAAGAATCATAAAATTACTTCGGTGTCGACTCCCGAAGTTCGAAATACTGTCCAGTATTCACGTAACCGGGTCACAATTCTGACAAGTGTAACGCAAGTCAGTTAAAAATTTGGGATTGTTACATGCCATGCTTGACTTAGTCCATCCAAGCCTAGGGTCGCTCCTTGATTTCAGGGTCGTGCTTGGTCATGCCTAGCTTAGCCTAGGCACCCTTGGGTGCGTGCTGGAGCCTGGCTAAGTCCGGCTCCTACTGGCATGGTGGTGGTTGCATGATGGTCTTTGGGCAAGGCCTTAGCATACATGCCCAAGGCCTTCTCTAAGGTCACCTTTGTCTTCCTGTCCATACCACCCCTAGGAGAGGTCCCCTCCTATAGTAGATGTTTAGCCATTCCTGGCCCCCCAATAGGGAACATCCAAAAGTGAGACCAATCATACTTTGACCTGGTCAACGCTAGAGTCAAGGAAAGTCAACTGTGCTACTGCCAAGGTCTTGCCTTGCCCATGCCAGGGCATGACCTTGCTCGTGCCAAAGTATGTGCCAAGCTTTCGCTAAGGTATGTGCCAAGTCACCGTTGTGCCTGCGCCAAGTCACGGATGTGCTCGCACCAGGAGAGCGCCTTGCTCGCGCAAGTGCTCACTTATGTACGCGCGCCCGTGCCCGCTAAGGTACGCGCCGTGCCACCCCGTGCTCGCTAAGGTACGCGTCTGACGCGTGTCGAACGCGTCAATAAAATATATATTTCCTAAACCAACTATTTTGTAGATAGTGGTAAAGGGTCGATCCCACAGAGATTGGTGTCTTTCTTAGGCAAAAAATACAAAAAAGAAGAATTTGAGTTTTAGAGAAAATATATAAATATTTAAAAATAAAGAAATTAAATGAAAATAAATCTAGGTATTCAGTTTCACAGTCTCACCATACAACTTGGGATTGATTTTATTAATTGTCGGTTTATAAAAGATATGAAACTAATCTATGATCTAGTGCAGCTATAGACCCGGTGATGGACTCGGTTCCTCGCACTTCCTGATGTCGGTAGCCAAGGTACGACCGTTGACTACTTCATTGGCCGCATTACTTTGATTCGTGAATGCACTACACCTAGACAACCGGATCGCTAGTACTCCCGATTTAGCCTAGATCCCTATGGTATTTAACCGGTCCCAAAAGGTTCTAATCAATTGGTAAAGTCAATTGCCACTAGTGTGGTCTTATTGCATAAGCACGAGTGCTTACGACTCACTGTCATATAAATTAAGGTTTAAACTAGTGTTTAATCTCAATTGTTCAAATAATACCAAAGAAAATAAATCATATAATAGAATCAATAATAATTTTGAAGCATCTCCAACATCTTCAAGTCAGGGAATGCCCTAATTTTGAAGGGTTTGATATTAGAAGTAGCAGCAGCAGTAGCAGTAGCAGTAGCAGGACCGAACAACAACAACAACAACAACAACATGCCAAGTGCTGTGACCAACTATCAAAGCTTACTGGCACAATTGTGGAAATCTGTGTCAATATGTTGACTGAGTAAATACAAAGAGACTTGGCGCGATCATATTTGTATTGCTTTCAGTATCACTATTAGTTCCAAAGTGAAGGCATGAGGAAACATATATATGCTTGTACATACCATGGTTGCGCCAGTAAGTTTTGATAGTTGGTCCCTAACACTTGGCATGTAGGTAGTGAGATCCATATGAAGTTTTGAAGCAATTGCGAGAAGAGATTATAATGTAGCAGAGTTGAGCGAAAAAAACTTATTATGTATGTATCTAGTCTTTCAGCGAAAACTAGAAGTTATATCATAAAGCATGAGTGCAAAGCATATCGATGTGGCACCGGCAGTATAGAAACCGATCAAGGAAATTTGAGACGAAAAGCGATAATCCCCACTAGAGCAGGAAGGCATCGCCATTCTTTTTGTTTGATTGTTTGATTGCTTGTTTGTAGTTTGTTTGGATGTCTTTCGCAAGGTGATTTGGGAATGTTTAAATATTTTTTATTTTCTTTTTGTATATAGATTTTCATGCATTTATATATGAATGAATATGCTAATTAATTAGTTCATGCTCTAATTTAATTTCTCTGGATTTTCTAAGAAATCATGCACCAACTGCATACTCAGTTACAGTATCTTATAACGATCGCTATGACGACCATAGAATCAATTAGAATTATTCAAAGTGACCTAGTACATGGTTAGTTAACTCGATTCGAGTTACTAATTTTACTCTAACCATGCCGAGAAATATATACTAACTAATAATATTTTATTATGTAGTCATCGTTGGGTTACAAAAAGAAAATACAACTCAACAAACATCTCTTCAACTGATGCATACTAGAGTTGCAAGTGGGGCGGGGATTGCGGGGCCTCGCACCGGAAGGGCGGGGATTCCCCGCATTTTTGCCCCCGCCGGGGCGGGGCGGGACCCTCATGGATGCAGGGACGGTATCTTCAATCCCCGCCCCGCCCCACTTGCAACATACTCTTGATCACAGATGAAATCTCTTATGGTTTCCAATTCTTTTTTCGCTAATCCGTTGTGAATGTTTGATATTCATTTCCATTAAATGTCTGGGCGAGCAATTACCTTTTTTAAAAAATTTAGCACTAAAGTAAACAAAAAATAAGAAACATTAATTTACAACAGATCTAGAAACAAAATACATTTGTTCCTCAAAAAAAAAAAAAAAACAAAAACAAAACAAAACAAAAAACAAAATAAAATACATAATCATCGAACTAACTTGAGAAGTTCTTCCTCTACTGATCACCACATCTTGCAACTCAAAATGTTCAGAAATTTGAGCTCATTTCAACAATTTCTGGAGTGACAACACAGGGCACTTCAATTATACATGCATCTCCATGTTGTTCATTGTTGCATTCTTCTTCATCATCATCAGGATCAATCAGTCTTGTGATTCCTTCAGGAAACGACCATTGAACCTTGTCTTCTAATAATTTGAGTTTGCAGAGAAGCTTTAGAGCAGATCTTGCTCTTTCTTCACGGATTTCAATTGGGCTCTCATTCATATCCTTCAATGCCACAATTGGGAGTTGAGGAAGAAAGAAGAGCAACATATCAACAAACAGCTGCTCCAAATCTTCGTAAAGCTCCTCAATAGATGCATGCGCTTGACCACGAATGAAACCCATTATGATTTGAATTTCCATTTTCCCTACTCCGTCCGGGAATGCTTCCCATTCATTTCCAATAGATGTTAATGCTTCATTCACTGACATGCCCAAATTATTAGCAGTGGAGTCTTTTTTGCTCAGATGAACATTCTTATGAACCAACAGAACTTTTGCGAACCGACGCTTTATTCCATATGGATAATTCCCAACATTTACTTTCTCATCAATGTAATAAACAATTTCGAAAGCTTCATCCAAGGCTCGCAATATAGGTTCTGCAAGAGTAAATGGTACAGAAAGAGCAACAATTTTTACGAGGATGACCATTGAGAGACATGAGAGTTTATAATACCCTTCATTGATACCAATTTCCAGCAACTTGTTTAAAAGAGTTTGCGGTGGGTGACGAGTACGAGGTCTGGATAACAATTGGACTAAATAGTTTGGAGGGCTTCTGTTGCTTAGATCTGTCCATTTGTTCATGTCCTCTACACAGCTCCTCATCATCCATTTTGGAAAACTTCTTTCGACTCCGAAAACCTTTGCCATCTCTGTTTCCCATTTTTCTAACACGGCATTGGCATTTGTACTGCTCCTAGTTGAGCATGCAGGACATAAGGCAGGAAGAATACCAATTATTTTTCTATAAATAAAGCGGATCCCTATAAGTGGCCCTCCAAGAACCAAGAAAATCCAAACGACCGCAACAAGAAGCACCACTTTAAGTAGGAAATAGAAGGAAAATAGTATTGAGACCTTTGAAAGCTCTCTATTATTGGCAAGAGATTTGAAGGAAAATAGCTCAACCCCTAAAAACACATCAAAACTCAGATGAAATGCATAATCAAAACTCATGTAAATTGGTGGATCAGATAACATCACGATCCATCGAAAGGCAGCGAATAAGCTTGTTACTAGTACCACGATGATTTGAGTTACGACTATAATTGATATTGACCATCCATAATCTGAAATACCTTCGCATGTTTTGAACTTATGGACGACTACTCGCAATGCTGCTTGTGATGCTTCTCCCTTATTTTACTCGATGTAGCAAACTTGATGCTTCTCCCTTATTGAGGGTATTTTTCATGGTCTCATTAATTATAGCCTTATCGTTGTTCCCACCAATAGCAACCAACCACAGCACGGGCAAGAGCAACAACATGCAACATAGAATCATGATGTGCTCCACAATGAACAAGAAAATTACTCGTGTGTATATTTGTATGCATATGTTTACCGCAATGGTAACAACAAAGAGACTTAGAGCAATGATGTTTGAGATGCTCTCAGACTCTCCATTAATTGCAAGCGAAATCATAAGGAAACACATACTTGTACATACCAGGGTTGTGCTAGTAAGCTTTGATAATTGGTCGCCGGTGCTTGGCATGTAGGTAGTGAGATCGACTGGAAGCTTTGAAGATGTCTTACATAATAAGACAATTTATATATGTCAATAGGCATGGATGGTAAAAATTCTTGCTTCTCCCTCTGAAAAGTGCTTAATTCCTTGCTTCATTGTTTTAAAAAACATCAACTGTTAAAGCTTCTTAGTTAGAGCTCAATTTGGGTCAATAATCTTATATTAATTACGTACCCAAGAATATACATATTCTTTGAGTGATTAGTTAACTTCCAGGATTCCAAAAGCAATGTACTTTGTTCTCTCAAGTCTTTGATTTTTTGGGTGGCTGAGGGTAACAAGCAATGGAGTTTGTACATCTCATTGATCGATGTTTTCATGTGTAAGAGGTATACGCCGATTCTAAAAATGAATCTGATCAAATGAAAATATCAGTGATTGAAGCAATCAAAATTAAACTAGAATATATCAAAATAAAATAAAGTTAATGTACAAAAGAGAAACAATATGAATAAATTAAAACGACAGGAGACAGACTAGTTGATGAAAAAACTCGCAGTAAAATCAGATGTGAGAATATTAATGGGAAATGCAACTACTCAGAACAACTATAATACCATCCAAAATAAAATTGCAGGACCAAATTTAAAACAAGGTAGTAACAAGAAATCTGATGAAACAAATTAAGCTTTGCTTTGGATCTTTGGCACAAAATTCTAATCCTTAATTCTAACCCATTAAATTTCAGATTTATTCAATTGTACAGATCCAGGTCTACCTGAATTTCTAATATGCATCTTCAAACCTTAATTCAAGGAATTTGACCAAGACATCTCCCCTCTAGTTGTACAGACATATATCTCCAAATCTTTGTACAGTTCCATGTCAATATCAGATTTATTCAAATATGTCACAATACTAATCAGGTAAAAATGTTTCACCCAAGCACTAAACTATTTTTTCCCATACAAAGCATTTCTCCTTACTATCTTGCCAAAAATAGTTTTGTTTCATGATCATATATAGCGTAGCTTACCACGTCACGAACAGCAGAATCAACTAAAGGCATGAAACTATGATATGCTCCACAATAAAAGAAAACATCACTCCTGTAACCAATTGTATGCACATGTCGAAACTTAAGTTTCAAAAACAAATGAGCTGCTTGATAAGCCAATATTAGCACTAAGTTTATGTGTGTATGTTTATTATTTTTAGTCCTATTAGTCTCCAAGTACTAATTAGATCTCTCTTATTTGTCTATGCCAGTGTTTTGGAATTGATTGACACAATTCAAGTGTTTTTGGAAGGAAAGTTGACTATATTTGAAGTCTGTGGTGCTTTGTCTTGCAAAATTGTGTTAATGCGGATCTCGAGACAGTTTTATGGGACCTGTCGTGTGATTTACAAGTGCTAAATAAAGAGTCATGCATGTGATTAGAAGTTCATATACTTTGCATGAACTGATGGAGCCTACTCCGATGTGCGTTGAATGCACGTACTTGAATGAATATATGAATTATGGTGATGTCATCATGACATCATGAGATAATCTTAAGTTGATGTGGGCAGAAGGAAAAGGCATAATGAAATTGTATGAGATAGCAAAGTGGTGTGTGCACTGGCGACGTGTTGCAAATATGATAAGGAGTCCGTGATTTGCTTTAAATCCAATATCAAGAGATGACTAAAGACACCTTTCGATCAACCTCGATATGCATGTCGTCTAAGGAAATTAGTTGGACCGAATTCGCAAGTTGTGTGGTGCATGAAGAAATCGAATTAGAAGTGTATATAGTAGGTTTTATTATTTTAGGGCACCCTCCTCTCTCTCTCTCTCTCTCTCTCTCTCTCTTTCTTTCGATCCTCTCCCTCTCTGTTATTTTTATTTTTCTTTGTTCTTTGAGATCTTCAACCATGAAGGGCTAAGTTAATAGCCTAGGCAAGACTGCGAGGGAGGTTTGACTGCGCATATTCAATGGATTTGTGAGATTTATATATTTTAATTTCAACCTTTTCATTATTATTTTATTTTCTTTGGTATTGTTTGAACTATTGAGGTTAAACACTAGTTTAAATCTTAATTTACATGACAGTTAGTCGTAAGCACCTGTCCTTGTGCAATAAGACCACATTAGTGATGCCCGACTATACCAATTGATTAGACCCTTTTGGGATCGGTTGAATACCATAGAAATATAGGCTATATCGGACACACGAGTGATCCAGTTGTCTAGGTGTAGTGCCTTTACGAATCAAAGTAATGCGACCAACGCATTAAATCTGGAGCACTAGCTATCATGTTGCGTGTTTGGTTAGGGAAGTAGTCAACGGTCGTACCTTGGCTGTCGAGATTAGGAAGTGCGAGGAAGCGAGTGCGTCAATATTCTGCAAATAAGTTGACGGCCAAATTCAATCTTTTTATCTTTTGACATAAGTTGGCATAAGTTGACCTAGGTTAATTTGAGTTGTATCTTTTGACATAAGTTGACCTACGTTAAGTTGACCAAATTCTGCAACAGTCGTACCTTGGTTAGTGTCACGGGGTCACTAATGAAGAAAAATTTCCTCGCTCAATATCCCTCCGTGATGCCTAAGGACCACCTTAGTTCAGCACTCCAATAAAATTTACACTAACAAGTAACAATATACACAAAATGGAGCTTTACTGATCTTTGATTGATGGGTTATAACTCTACCACCTTATGCTTGGGGAAGCATAAGGGGTTGGCTTTATAGAAAACAGCCTGAAGTGGTTACATAACCGAATGGACACGTCCTACTTTACAAGCATCAAAGACTAAGTAAACCACACCACACTCCCATGTAGTCAAGCAGTTGCCTAACTGCTTGCCTCCTTTGTTGCCACCTGGGGAAGCATAAGGGGTTGGCTTTATATAAAACAATGTGCATTTACCCTTTTGCCCCTTTAAGTTACTTTTTACCCAATTCAAACAATTGCCCTTGTTGGTCATTCACTTCATCATCCTAATTCAAACCACACACACAAATCTCAATGCCAATCTCATGGTCTCCTTATCAAGTAGTGTCACATTAACAATCCTACACATTTGTCTATTTGTTGTGTACTTAACCAATGCCCGTATTTTCCAACAATTTTCTCCGACTTGTGACAAGCATATTTTTATCTGTCCCCCACAAATAAATGTCTAAATTATTACAAAATTCCTTTATTTAAGTTTTTCACTGTATTCTCTCCCTCGGTTGTCTAGGCGGAACCTCACTCACATTGACAATTTCCTGAACGGCCCATGGCACACATTTAAACTATAATATTATTACTCACATCAAAGAATCATAAAATTACTTCGGCATCGACTCCCGAAGTTCGAAATACTGTCTAGTATTTACGTAACCGGGTCACAATTCTAACAAGTGTAACGCAAGTCAGTTAAAAATTTGGGATTGTTACAGTCTCCCCCACTTATTAGGATTTCGTCCCCGAAATTTACCTAATAAGTAAACTAAACTAACGACTTTACCGTTCCTCTTCACAAATCTTGAAGAGAGCGATAAAACTCCGAATGAGTCATTTCTTGACTCCGAACCGCTCGTGACCCTTCAGTGGAGAGACCCTCAAATATTTATAGTCTCCCCGAATCATACTGAAGCTCATCGTGATACTCGTCAAGTATTTCTTCTGCCACTCCTGGGCACTCTTAAATCTCGAGTCATCTATCCACAACTACCCAAATGCTATCGTGACCACGAGGAAATCGGGGCAACCACTAACGAAATCCATATCAATATGTACCCAATTCCAGCGAGAAATGGGTGGGGCTGTAGTAGTCCTCCAGATCGTCGATGCCCAGCCTCTACGCGCTGGCATGTCACACGCTCGAACAACTCCAGCACCTCGGAAATCATCCCTGGTCACCAAAAGAATGTCGCATATCGGCGCACATCTTAGGTCGACCCGGATACAACCAAACTGGGATGGTGAATCTCATGAAGTACCTCGTCACACGCATCAGCCACCAATGGGAACCTCAGTCACCCGCGATACCTCTAGTATGAGTCTGTCGACCGACTCATCTAGGCAATCGAAACTATCCACCATCTCACTGCACCGTTGGTATGACGCATCTTCTTGTTGTCCCTCGTGCACAATGCTAAATGAGACGGTCTGAAACCTCGTTTGACCACGTATCTAGGTCCTGGTAGTCGTCGGCACGTCCGCTGAACTCATCAACTCGGCTGCCTCACGTAAACCACGCTCGTAGGTTCTTTGACACACGACTGCCTCTGCATCCAATCCTTTACGGCGCAACACATCAGCAACAACGTTGGTTTTCTCGGAATGCTATGCAAAATGAAAAGTTGTAATCCTTCACGAAATTAGGCCAAGGCTTTTGAGTCAGGTTCAGCTCCCTCTGAATGAATAGGTGTTTCAAGCTCTCAGGATCATTACGTAACTCGAACAAGCATCGTACCGGTGACGTTCTCATATCCTCAGCGCGAACACGATCGCAGTTCACTCCAAGTTGTGGGTTGATCAGTTCTTCTCGCAACTTTCAGATACTCGAATGCATAAGCGATCACACGACTTAAATATTCTCGAAATCAACTGCATTATCGTTCGCTCTAAACACGCGTCCTAAAATCTAACCTTGGGTAACAAATACTCGTACGCGATTCAATACCTTAGCAGCGTCGACATCCTGTTTCGCTCTACCACATGTGCTACCCACAAGGGTGGTCTCAATTTTTTCTTCTCGTATCACAATTCGAGTATGAAATACACCAAACCAGATCGTACCAAATAAAACATTGAACCCTAAACTCCAGTATTCTCATGATTATTGGCAACTCGTAACTCCCTATTTATACCAAAATATTAATACACATTGCGTTCGAGTACATATTATCCCATACAACGTGTCCAGGACTTTAGTGTTTGCCAAGTCTAATGGCTTTTCAATCATAACATGTCTACCATGCTTACAATAATCAAGAATCAACATAACTTGAATTGAACATGGTATACATGAAAGTACTTTAAAAGAAACTCATACACTCAGTAACGTATTTGGATGCCTTCAAGTTCGTCTCAACAATAGCCTGCACGCGTTCGTATTGGTGTTGGTGGTGTTATGGTTAGACTCGCTCTGACTGAGTACAATTCTTCTGGATGTGACCCTTCTGTCCGCATCGATAACAAGTACGAGTCTCTCGTGTTTGTCTCTGTGTATGCACCTGTGTCTGTTGCACTGGCCTAGTAGACTGGGTAGGATGGCTCGCAACGGTCGATACCGGCAGAATCGTTTCGGCCGGCCTGGTGACCTGCTGTAAAGTTGATCCAACACTCAGTGTCTCAGAGTCTCGCTGATGGAATCGGTTCATCCTCCGTCTCTTGTCCCGATGTTGGTCCTCTGATCGTATCACTGATCTGGTCGGTCTAGCCTCCTCAGAATGAGTGAGCAAATAGCTTTCCCTCACTAGACTACGCTCATATGCTCTCTGTAAGCTCTTCGGCTCAGTCGCAACAATAAGTCCTCCGATTATGGGTAACAAACCCTCGGTAAAGTAATAGACTCGATCAGTCTCGGTATTTGCAGATCCTCTAGCATAAGGCAACAACGATCTAAATTTACCCATGTACTCCATCACGGACTCGCCTGCGTTCTGCCTCAACGTCATGAACTCGTTCCTTTTCGCTCGAAGAACAGTCGGCGGAAAGTACTTTTGACTAAATTGAGTCTTGAAGTCAACCCAATCACTCGGGATGCCCCGGGTAGCAACAATTGTCGTCCACCAATCGTCCGCCTCCCCCTGCAACATTGACGATGAGATCATCACCTTCATGCGTTCCTCAATAGCGATGATGGTGTGAATCTTCTCGTGATTTTTCAAGAATAGCTCTGCCGCTCTAACATCAGTACCGCCATAGAACTTCAGCGGGTCGTGCCTCTTGAACTCTCTCCACTGTCTAGCCTCGGCAGTGGCTCCCGGACTCTTCGCTGGTGTCATAAATGAAGTAGTTTCGACAGTGGCCACAGGTGTAGGTAGTGTAGTTTGGGTCTCTTTTGCATGTGCTATCGGCGGTGTCTCGGCTTCAGTCAGTGCAACCGATGCAACAACAGCTCTCTCAGGCATTGCTACTAACGGAATTGGAGTCGTAGCTACAGCAGTAATCGGAGTCTCTACTCCTCGAGTTGTCGTAGGTGGCAATGGTGTAGTTGGGGTCGATGGCGTCGTAGTAGTAGACGGCGCAAGCGTCCTAAGTAATCGCAACATCTCCTGCAATCGTAGGTCCTGCATCGCAACTTGCTGTGTCCAAGCATGAAACTCCTCTACGGTAATGGCATGAGTATTCGATGTCTCGCTATCATCGCTCGGACTTGACTGATCCGTCATCCTCATCTGATTAAGAGAGCAAACTTCTCGGATTAGTCGATAGCTACCGTATACCATATTTATACATCACAATCGTAATATGTATAAAATATTCGACTCTACCCGTTACTCCCCAAGTTAAGTTTCTAAAGGGTATAGGGTTTCCACTTCTAAGTTCAACCATTCCTAACTTCCGCTGGTTTAAATAGCTTGTGTTCTATGAATTTACATCAAGAGTCAAAGTCTTTAGAACCTTGCGCTCTGATACCAACTGTGACGGCCCAAAATTCTCAATGCATTTGGGTACGCTCGGCCTAGTCCCGTACAGGTCCCGAGTCAATACTCGACGAGCCTGACGAGCCTAGTCAGCCTCCAATTAATCAACTTAATAGTTTATAAAAGAGTTATTGCAATTATGTGCAGTGGAAAAACTAAGCAATTATTGGGAAATAACTCAATCAAACGAAAATCAGGAAATCTTATAAATGTGGAAACCCCGAATATTCATGTACGTCAAACGGAAACCAAATAAAGTTGTATATGATATTTTATACCTATGATCCCAAAATCAATCTAACGAATTGTATATACATAAATCAACTTACGGTCAGTAATCCACCATAACCTAGGCTAAGGTGCTCTAATCCAGACGCAGGTCTTCACAAAACCTTCTAGCAGAGTTTCTTTACCCTTCGAATACTCTAGTGAATCTGCACCCACCGTCACAAACTAGACGGTGAGCAACTGAGAGAAAAATGAAAGTAATGCCAGAAGAGAATAACAGTAATTCATGAACATCGAATGAAGCAATCTAAATATCATGCGGAAATTTAAAGACAGGCAATATAATAAGATAAAGGTGCATGATAAACATACTATCAGATATCAATCGAAAACATGTGTTCTAAGGAAACAAGCGAGGCAGTGAGTGGTCACATCACAGCATACGGAAAGAGGACGCTGGCTCTTTCTGGGCAATGTCGCAACACTCGCGCAGCATCAGAGGGACACAGGCCTCCGAGCGTACAAAAAGAGGACGCTGGCTCTTCCCGAGCAATGTTACGGCACTAGCACAGCTTGATACAAGAGGGACACAGGCCTCAAGTATCACATCGACCCACTCACGCCGAGAACACACATACTAAGGAAACAACAAGATAGGAACATCGACAACGACAATTAATAAGTATCAATGATCGAAAATGAATTACATGCAATGTTCTTACTGGCTTACAATCGTACACAAGCTTTATGGCAAGTGCACTTACCTGAGCTATCGCGGCCCGTGTGACAACTCCGAGATCCTAACGCGTCTCCCGTGATTTTCCGATTACCTGATAATGGTTTAAATCTTGAATCTTAGTGTAAGATTTAGCATTAAATCACAAGTTGATTTGTACGGGTTTGTATCATTTGTTAGGCTCTAGTAGAACTCAAATATGTGAGCCATTTTATATTGGTAATGTTGGGCCCTTATTGGACTCTAACCCAAGCTCATTTACATCACTTTATTTTATTCATAAAGTGTCCATACTTCTCCTTTATTTTTTTTATTTTATTTTTATTTGCACACACACACACACATGATATGACCACCTCACAACTAAGTACACCCCACTGTGAGGTGCACACAACACCTCACTATCGTGTGCACCCCGCTGCCATATTCGTTTTATCACGCACCCAAACTATGGGGTGCACATGCATATATATACAAGTAATCATATACATTTACCCACTCACACATGGTACACCCCACATCCAATAGCGAGGTGTATAGTTTCATCCCGCACCCCAACAGTGGGGTGCACTGTGTTACATACCCCAAACTGTGGGGTGTTCATGCACCCACGTACTCACACGTTCACACACCGTCATGCACACCAGTTTTCATCACTAAGGAGGATGGCAGCGGCGGTACCCCCAGTCGGTCATGACCGGGGACGGCCACACCGTCCACGGTGTCAGCAGGTCGGTGGAGGCATTGCACAGGCCGAGGGAGTGAGGGAGAGAGACGTCGTGAGGTGAGTGAAGTGGAGCGAGAGAGAAAACAGCCGAGAGAGGAGGGAGGGTTGCATACCTCGGGTATGCTCGCCTTTGCTGGTTTTCCAGGCTGGTGTGACCTCGTCGACGGCGGCAGCAGCGGTGACAGCGGAGAGGAGGGTGAGGTCGTGAATGAGTGAGAGAGAGGTGAAGACGGAGACCGTGAGGATGTGAGGGATGCCGTGAGAGTGGCGGCAAAGAGAGGCCGAAAGAGAGGGAGGCTGAGGAGTCGAGAGGGAGAGGGGGAGAAGAGAGGGCGGCGGTAGGGGTAGAAAAAGTTGAGAAATGTGTTTATGGTTTTTCTTTGTATATATATATATATAAAACAATGTGCATTTACCCTTTTGCCCCTTTAAGTTACTTTTTACCCAATTCAAACAATTGCCCTTGTTGGTCATTCACTTCATCATCCTAATTCAAACCATACACAGAAATCTCAATGCCAATCTCATGGTCTCCTTATCAAGTAGTGTCACATTAACAATCCTACACATTTGTCTATTTGTTGTGTACTTAACCAATGCCCGTATTTTCCAACAATTTTCTCCGACTTGTGACATGCATATTTTTATCTGTCCCCCACAAATAAATGTCTAAATTATTACAAAATTCATTTATTTAAGTTTTTCACTGTATTCTCTCCCCCGGTTGTCTAGGTGGAACCTCACTCACATTGACAATTTCCTGAACGGCCCGTGGCACACATTTAAACTATAATATTATTTCACACATCAAAGAATCATAAAATTACTTCGGTGTCGACTCCTGAAGTTCGAAATACTGTCCAGTATTCACGTAACCGGGTCACAATTCTGACAAGTGTAACGCAAGTCAGTTAAAAATTTGGGATTGTTACATGCCACGCTTGACTTAGTCCATCCAAGCCTAGGGTCGCTCCTTGATTTCAGGGTCGTGCTTGGTCATGCCTAGCTTAGCCTAGGCACCCTTGGGTGCGTGCTGGAGCCTGGCTAAGTCCGGCTCCTACTGGCATGGTGGTGGTTGCAAGATGGTCTTTGGGCAAGGCCTTAGCATACACGCCCAAGGCCTTCTCTAAGGTCACCTTTGCTTTCCTGTCCATACCACCCCTAGGAGAGGTCCCCCTCCTATAGTAGATGTTTAGCCGTTCCTGGCCCCCCAATAGGGAACATCCAAAAGTGAGACTAATCATACTTTGACCTGGTCAACGCTAGAGTCAAGGAAAGTCAACTGTGCTACTGCCAAGGTCTTGCCTTGCCCATGCCAGGGCATAACCTTGCTCGTGCCAAGGTATGTGCCAAGCTTTCGCTAAGGTATGTGCCAAGTCACCGTTGTGCCTGCGCCAAGTCACGGATGTGCTCGCACCAGGAGAGCGCCTTGCTCGCGCAAGTGCTCACTTATGTACGCGCGCCCGTGCCCACTAAGGTACGCGCCGTGCCACCCCGTGCTCGCTAAGGTACGCGTCTGACGCGCGCCGAATGCGTCAATAAAATATATATTTCCTAAACCAACTATTTTGTAGATAGTGATAAAGGGTCGATCCCACAGAGATTGATGTCTTTCTTAGGCAAAAAATACAAAAAAGAAGAATTTGAGTTTTAGAGAAAATATATAAATATTTAAAAATAAAGAAATTAAATGAAAATAAATCTAGGTATTCAGTTTCACAGTCTCACCATACAACTTGGGATTGATTTTATTAATTGTCGGTTTATAAAAGATATGAAACTAATCTATGATCTAGTGCAGCTATAGACCCGGTGATGGACTCGGTTCCTCGCACACTTCGATGTCGGCGAGCCAAGGTACGATCAAGTTGACTACTTCATTGGCCGCATTACTTTGATTCGTGAATGCACTACACCTAGACAACCGGATCGCTAGTACTCCCGATTTAGCCTAGATCCCTATGGTATTTAACCGGTCCCAAAAGGTTCTAATCAATTGATGAAGTCAATTGCCACTAGTGTGGTCTTATTGCATAAGCACGAGTGCTTACGACTCATTGTCATATAAATTAAGGTTTAAACTAGTGTTTAACCTCAATTGTTCAAATAATACCAAAGAAAATAAATCATATAAGAGAATCAATAATAATTTTGAAGCATCTCCAACATCTTCAAGTCTGGGAATGCCCTAATTTTGAAGGGTTTGATATTAGCAGTAGCAGCGGCAGTAGCAGTAGCAGGACCGAACAACAACAACAACAACATGCCAAGTGCTGTGACCAACTATCAAAGCTTACTGGCACAATTGTGGAAATCTGTGTCAATATGTTGACTGAGTAAATACAAAGAGACTTGGCGCGATCATATTTGTATTGCTTTCAGTATCACTATTAGTTACAAAGTGAAGGCATGAGGAAACATAAATATGCTTGTACATACCATGGTTGCGCCAGTAAGTTTTGATAGTTGGTCCCTAACACTTGGCATGTAGGTAGTGAGATCCATATGAAGTTTTGAAGCAATTGCGAGAAGAGATTATAATGTAGCAGAGTTGAGCGAAAAAAACTTATTATGTATGTATCTAGTCTTTCAGCGAAAACTAGAAGTTATATCATAAAGCATGAGTGCAAAGCATATCGATGTGGCACCGGCAGTATAGAAACCGATCAAGGAAATTTGAGACGAAAAGCGATAATCCCCACTAGAGCAGGAAGGCATCGCCATTCTTTTTGTTTGATTGTTTGATTGCTTGTTTGTAGTTTGTTTGGATGTCTTTCGCAAGGTAATTTGGGAATGTTTAAATATTTTTTATTTTCTTTTCGTATACAGATTTTCATGCATTTATATATGAATGAATATGCTAATTAATTAGTTCATGCTCTAATTTAATTTCTCTGGATTTTCTAAGAAATCATGCACCAACTGCATACTCAGTTACAGTATCTTATAACGATCGCTATGACGACCATAGAATCAATTAGAATTATTCAAAGTGACCTAGTACATGGTTAGTTAACTCGATTCGAGTTACTAATTTTACTCTAACCATGCCGAGAAATATATACTAACTAATAATATTTTATTATGTAGTCATCGTTGGGTTACAAAAAGAAAATACAACTCAACAAACATCTCTTCAAGTGATGCATACTAGAGTTGCAAGTGGGGCGGGGATTGCGGGGCCTTGCACCGGAAGGGCGGGGATTCCCCGCATTTTTGCCCCCGCCGGGGCGGGGCGGGGCACGGGGCGAAAGTTCATCCCGCATAGCGGGGCGGGGGGACGGGGTATGCCTTTGCCCCGCAATTTTCCCCGTAGAACCGCCCCGTTTCTCGCCTCAAGGGGAATCCCCGCCGCCCCGCCCCGTGGCCCCGCCCCACGAGAAATCCCCGTCGCCCCGCCCCGCATCCCGCCCCGTACCCCGCCCCACGCGGAATTCCCGCCGCCCGCCCCGTGCCCCACCCCGCCCCACGGAGAATCCCGTCGCCCAACCCCATACCCCGCCACACGTCCCACGAAGAATCCATTTTAAAAAACTAGTCGAAATCCCTCGCTTCGCGCACGGGTAAGACTAAGTATCAATATATTAGTTAAAAAATAATTAACTTAATGAGAAAAAAAAACTAAAAAAATAATATTTACTACATAATCTCGAATAAATTTTAAGTGAAGAATAATATCATTTAATTTTTTGTAGCAAAATTAGGGAATATATGCCTTGAAAGTTTAAAAACTTTTTGCATATGGTTATACAAAAATATAATCCTAATAAAATTAATTTGATGAGAAAAAGGAAGTGATAAAAAGAGAAAAAAAACTTATGTAGACATTGGCGAAATCCCAATTTAATACTTTATGAATAGAAACTATATTTATTTTGAAAAATGATTAATTAAAATTTTGTTGCCACAATAAAGGATATATAACAAATTGACATCTTGTTGAATAAACTAAAAAAAGGGAGGTCATTGATCTAAATAATGCACACAGAGATTGACGATCAAGTATATGTCATTTCTAAAATATTTTTGTTTGCTCTTGAAAAGAAAAATAAAAAAGAGATCAGAATAAAAACTCAAAGGTAAAAATCTGAATATAAAAAACACCGAAAACCAAATAGCTATCAAAAAGTCGAAAAGAGCAAAAAAAAAGTTGAAAAACAACTAAAAATAAAAAAATGTTATGGTAAAAAAGTGCGACATAAGGAAACTTTAAATGTACAATTAAATTTTGTTGAGACAGTGATGATATATAATAAAAACATATGATCTTGTCAAATAAACTTAAAATTGGAGATCATAGATCTAGGCAACACTTACCAGAGATTATCAACAAATACATATCACTTCTTTAATCATTTTGTTATTAGAATTTTGATTCAATCCTAAAAGGAAAAAAAAAATCAAAATCAAAATGAAAAGTAGAAACTTGACAATAATGAATATGCGTTGGAAGATATATATTCTCAAAGTGGAAAAACGCATTAAAATATGTCGTGGCTTGTTAGCATAGTTTGTTATTTTGTACCTATATGCCACATAGTTTGTTATTTTGTACCTATATGCCGCATAGTTTGTTATTTTGTATCTATATGCCACATAATTTATACTTTTGGGTTTTGTATATATATGCCACCTGGTTTATATTTTAAAAATATATAAGGATGCTCTTATTTATGTGTTTGTTGTTTGGAATGAAATGAAGCTTTTTAGTTGTGTTTATAGTTGAATCTATTTGTATTTACTATTTTCTTTCTTGAGGACAAAGTCCATTTTCTAGTTATGTTCAAAGTTAAAATGTAACTTCTTTATTGAATTGGTAAATATGTCACTACAAGTGATTCTGAATTAATAAAGAAAGGACATTCAATAGTCAATTTTCTAGAAAGATGTCAAACATAGACCATTAAATGACTGCAACATCTTCCATATGTCTCGCACAAGATTCTCATATACACCATCCAAGTATCGAACTCCCGCCTAGTAATCCAGTCAACAACGACCAATGCATCACTCTCTACCAGTGGGCCCCGAGCCCCGCGGGGAATCCGGCGTGGCGGGTGTGGGGCGGCAAAGTTTGGCCCGCGGAAAATTTTTGAGGAAAAATCCCCGCCGCGCACCCTAGCGGATGCAGGGACGGTATCTTCAATCCCCGCCCCGCCCCACTTGCAACATACTCTTGATCACAGATGAAATCTCTTATGGTTTCCAATTCTTTTTTCGCTAATCCGTTGGGAATGTTTGATATTCATTTCCATTAAATGTCCGGGCGAGCAATTACCTTTTTTAAAAAATTTAGCACTAAAGTAAACAAAAAATAAGAAACATTAATTTACAACAGATCTAGAAACACAATACATTTGTTCCTCAAAAAAAAAAAAAAAAACAAAAACAAAACAAAACAAAAAACAAAATAAAATACATAATCATCGAACTAACTTGAGAAGTTCTTCCTCTACTGATCACCACATCTTGCAACTCAAAATGTTCAGAAATTTGAGCTCATTTCAACAATTTCTGGAGTGACAACACAGGGCACTTCAATTATACATGCATCTCCATGTTGTTCATTGTTGCATTCTTCTTCATCATCATCAGGATCAATCAGTCTTGTGATTCCTTCAGGAAACGACCATTGAACCTTGTCTTCTAATAATTTGAGTTTGCAGAGAAGCTTTAGAGCAGATCTTGCTCTTTGTTCACGGATTTCAATTGGGCTCTCATTCATATCCTTCAATGCGACAATTGGGAGTTGAGGAAGAAAGAAGAGCAACATATCAACAAACAGCTGCTCCAAATCTTCGTAAAGCTCCTCAATAGATGCATGCGCTTGACCACGAATGAAACCCATTATGATTTGAATTTCCATTTTCCCTACTCCGTCCGGGAATGCTTCCCATTCATTTCCAATAGATGTTAATGCTTCATTCACTGACATGTCCAAATTATTAGAAGAGGAGTCTTTTTTGCTCAGATGAACATTATTATGAACCAACAGAACTTTTGCGAACCGACGCTTTATTCCATATGGATAATTCCCAACATTTACTTTCTCATCAATGTAATAAACAATTTCGAAAGCTTCATCCAAGGCTTGAAAGATAGGTTCTGCAAGAGTAAATGGCACTGAAAGAGCAATAATTTTTACGATGATGACCATTGAGAAACATGAGAGTTTATAATACCCTTCATTGATACCAATTAGAACCAAAAACTCACCCAAAACAACAAAGATTTGCTAAACCCCCAAATCATCCATCACACAAACCCTAATTCCCACAAAAAAACCTAGAAAGCACACGAAAACCACATATCCATACCTGTAACTGCAAAGATTCTCACGAGCGAGCGAGCGAGAGAGCGAGAGAGAGAGAGAGCGAGAGAGCCAGAGAGCCAGAGAGCCAGAGAGCCAGAGAGCCAGAAAGAGCCAGAGAGAGCGAGAGAGCGAGCGAGATAGCGAGTGAGAGAGAGAGGTTTTCAGAGAGAGAGAGGTTTTCACGAGCGAGAGAGCGAGAGAGCGCGAGAGCTAGAGAGAGCGAGAGAGCGAGAGAGCGAGAGAGCCAGAGAGCCAGAGAAGAGCCAGAGAGAGCGAGAGTGCAAGAGAGCCAGAGAGAGCCAAAGAGAGCGAGAGAGCGAGAGAGCGAGCGAGATAGCGAGCGAGAGAGAGAGAGATTCGCGAGAAGGGTTTGTGAAGTGTGATAGCCGAGTCGAAGTGGGAGAGGCGGGCTGATGTTGTGTTATATATATATAATCACTATAATAACGGTAACCGTTATCTATTCCACTTTTCCATGACGGTTTTTTCACACCGTCATTAATGGTTATGTTATAAAAACACCTTAATGTTGTAGTGCTATAAGTGGCCCTCCAAGAACCAAGTAAATCAAAAGGGCCGCAACAAAAAGCACCACTTTAAGTAGGAAATAGAAGGAAAATAGTATTGAGACCTTTGAAAGCTCTCTATTGTTGGCAAGAGATATGACCGAAAATAGCTCAACCTCAAAATTCATATCCAAACTAGGATCAGATGCATCATCAAAACTCATGCAAATTGGTGGATCAGATAACATCACGATCCATCGAAAGGCAGCGGATAAGCTTGTTACTAGTACCACCATGATTTGAGTTACGACTATAATTGATATTGACCATCCATAATCTGAAATACCTTCGCATGTTTTGAACTTATGGACGACTACTCGCAATGCTGCTTGCGACAAAACTGTCAAACATAAGAAGCAAATCATCACTACACTAAGACCATAATATCCTTTTACAAAATATTGAGGGTTGCTGATGCAACTACTCATATACCATAATTTTACTTGATGTAGCAAACTTGATGCTTCTCCCTTATTGAGGGTATTTTTCATGGTCTCATTAATTATAGCCTTATCGTTGTTCCCACCAATAGCAACCAACCACAGCACGGGCAAGAGCAACAACATGCAACATAGAATCATGATGTGCTCCACAATGAACAAGAAAATTACTCGTGTGTATATTTGTATGCATATGTTTACCGCAATGGTAACAACAAAGAGACTTAGAGCAATGATGTTTGAGATGCTCTCAGACTCTCCATTAATTGCAAGCGAAATCATAAGGAAACACATACTTGTACATACCAGGGTTGTGCTAGTAAGCTTTGATAATTGGTCGCCGGTGCTTGGCATGTAGGTAGTGAGATCGACTGGAAGCTTTGAAGATGTCTTACATAATAAGACAATTTATATATGTCAATAGGCATGGATGGTAAAAATTCTTGCTTCTCCCTCTGAAAAGTGCTTAATTCCTTGCTTCATTGTTTTAAAAAACATCAACTGTTAAAGCTTCTTAGTTAGAGCTCAATTTGGGTCAATAATCTTATATTAATTATGTACGCAAGAATATACATATTCTTTGAGTGATTAGTTAACTTCCTGGATTCCAAAAGCAATGTACTTTGTTCTCTCAAGTCTTTGATGTTTTGGGTGGCTGAGGGTAACAAGCAATGGAGTTTGTACATCTCATTGATCGATGTTTTCATGTGTAAAAGGTATACGCCGATTCTAAAAATGAATCTGATCAAATGAAAATATCAGTGATTGAAGCAATCAAAACTCGAATATATCAAAATAAAAAAAGTTAATGTACAAAAGGGAAACAATATGAATAAATTAAAACGACAGGAGACAGACTAGTTGATGAAAAAACTCGCAGTAAAATCAGATGTGAGAATATTAATGGGAAATGCAACTACTCAGAACAACTATAATACCATCCAAAATAAAATTGCAGGACCAAATTTAAAACAAGGTAGTAACAAGAAATCTGATGAAACAAATTAAGCTTTGCTTTGGATCTTTGGCACAAAATTCTAATCCTTAATTCTAACCCATTAAATTTCAGATTTATTCAATTGTACAGATCCAGGTCTACCTGAATTTCTAATATGCATCTTCAAACCTTAATTCAAGGAATTTGACCAAGACATCTCCCCTCTAGTTGTACAGACATATATCTCCAAATCTTTGTACAGTTCCATGTCAATATCAGAATTATTCAAATATGTCACAATACTAATCAGGTAAAAATGTTTCACCCAAGCACTAAACTATTTCTTCCCATACAAAGCATTTCTCCTTACTATCTTGCCAAAAATAGTTTTGTTTCATGATCATATATAGCGTAGCTTACCACGTCATGAACAGCAGAATCAACTAAAGGCATGAAACTATGATATGCTCCACAATAAAAGAAAACATCACTCCTGTATGTTAGAGTTGTAATCTAAATTACATTAGTGTTTGAGTTTAATTAGGATTATGAGTTATTAGTGTTTGAGTTTGATTAGGATTTCGAGTTAGAGTATGAGTCTATTTAGGGTCTCCTAGTTGGATTAGGAGTATGTTTATGTGAGTCTATAAATTAGAGTTGACCCCCGCATTGTAATTAACGAGTTTATTTGAGAGATTAATAAAGTGTGTCATTGCAGTGTCTCTAAACCTAACATGGTATCAGAGCAATAGTGAGATCTTGTGATCAGTGTCTTGGTTGTATGAGAGTTCTTTGAAGATTCAAGAACAGATTTGGGCTTCGGATCTATTCGAGAGATCGAAGCGTGTGACCTTCTTGTTTTGGAAACAAGAAATTTGAGTTGCGTGTTCAAAGAGAAGAACGACGCAGAAGTGCAGAGGTCGATTTCGTTGAAGAAAATCAAATTGCAAAAAGCAGAATAGGCGGAGTTACTTAAGATAATTTACAGTGGTAAATTATGGCTACAATGGGTAATGGTCAAGTTCAACCGACACTACCAGTGTTCGAAGGAAAGAAGTTTGATAGATGGAGCACTCAAATGAGAGTCTTGTTCAGTTTTCAAGACTTGCTCACAGTCGTTGAAGATGGGTTCGAAGACCTAGGGGCCACCGCTACCTCGACACAAAAGGAGCTTCGCAAGAAAGATCAGAAGGCACTTTATTTTATTTTGCAAACGCTTGATGATGTGGCGTTTGAGAAAGTGCAACTGGCGAAGACATCAAAGGAAGCGTGGGACACTTTAGAGACGTCCTACAAGGGTGTACAAAGAGCCAAGAAAGTTCGGTTGCAAACTTTGAGGCGGCAATTCGAGTTGATCGAGATGGATGACTCAGAAGATATAGAGAAGTACACTAATCGTGTTCAGACAATCGTCAATCAGTTAAAGATGAATGGCGGAGAAGTCGCTGATCTCGATGTGAATGAGAAGATTTTGCGCACCTTGACCACAAAGTTTGACCACGTAGTCGCTGCTATTATGGAGTCTGGGACCGAATATGAGACCAAGTCAGTTGAAGAAATCATTGGTTCGTTACGAGCACATGAGCAACGAATTAATGAAAAAAGTGAAAAAGTCAAGCATACTGAGCAGGCATTGAAGACTACAATTGTCCCGAAGCTAAAGAAGGATTATGGATTCAACGGCCGTGATCAAGACAACAACAATGGCAGAGGTTCGAATAATAATAAGCAGTGGTGGGAGAGAAATAAAGGTCGTGGACGAGACAAAGGTCGCGATCAACAGAGAAATCGATTCGGTGTTACAACTGCGTCGCAAGTTTGGGCATATCGCCAGAGATTGTAACACTAAAAAACATGCAAAATCTGCTGCACATGTGTCTTTTGCCCAAGGCGATGATTGTAACCAGACACTGTTTATGGTTTCGTCAGGCCAAGAATGTTCACAAAACTACACGTGGTATCTTGATAGTGGATGCTCCAACCACATGTGCGGTAATAGAGACTTGTTTGACGATTTAGATGAGTCAATGACGACGGAGGTCAAGTTTGCTGATGATAGGAAACTTCCAGTCAAAGGAAAAGGAAGAGTTCTAATTCAGTTGAAGAACGGTGATCATCAGTATATCTCTGATGTTCTTTATGTGCCTACAATGAAAAACAATCTATTGAGTGTGGGGCAGCTTGTAGAGAAAGGGTACACAATGAATTTGAAAGATGGCTATTTATCCATGTTCGACTCTAGAGGTATTGCCATTCTTAAATCTCCTTTGAAAAATAGGTTATTTCAGATTGAGATTAAGACTGGATCTTATCCGTGTTTTAAATCCATTGTTTCTGATGAGTCATGGTTATGGCATCTGAGATATGGTCATCTGAACTTCAAAAGTTTGACGTTGCTCACTCAAAAGAGATTAGTGAAAGGATTGCCTGCTATTCGACATCCTGAGCAATTTTGTGAAGGGTGTATTTTAGGGAAGCAACACAGACAGTCATTCCCTTCCGACACTCCGTGGCGTGCCAAATCTCTATTACACTTGGTTCACTCAGATCTTTGTGGTCCTATGCAGACAGCTTCACTAGGAGGGAGTAAATATTTTTTGACTTTTATTGATGACTACAACAGGAAGATTTGGGTGTATTCTCTTAAGAACAAGTCGATGTGTTTACTTGTTTTCGAAATTCAAGGCGTATGTGGAGAAACAAAGTGGACGCTACATCAAGATTTTGAGAACACAGATGGCGGTGGTGAATACAAGTCCTCCATATTTTCTGATTTTTGTGATCATTATGGGATCAAGCATGAGATCACTCCACCACATACACCACAACATAATGGTGTTGCAGAAAGAAAGAATAGGACTATTATGGACATGGCTCGTAGCATGTTGAAAGCGAAAGGTTTACCTAATTCTTTACGAAATCGGGTGAAAGCGATTGTATGTTCGGTTTTATTTATCGAATAGGTCTCCCACAACAACAAGAGTGTCTCATCTTACTCCGAGAAGAGGCTTGGAGTGGTTACAAGCCAGTGTCGGACATTTAAAAGTGTTTGGATCCACCTGCGTATGTTCATGTTCCCGATGCTAATAGGAAGAAATTGGATGACAAGGCGTGAAGGTCATTTTTCTTGGCTATGTTCCAGGGCGAATTGGAGCATACAAATTTTATAACCCGATTACCAACTCGTAATTGTCGGCAGAGATGTATTGTTTGATGAGGCGAGATGCATGGATTTGGGACACAAAAGGCAAAGGAATTGCTTAATCTGCTTTGCAATCGGGTTTAATGATGAGGCATCTACTTCAACAAGTGGTTCTCCTACCACGAGATTAATTGTTTTGCCTAGTACAAGTATTAGACTCCAGTATGAGTGATAGACCACGAGAGGAATCCTAGGCTACGGCTCGCCTTCAGATTGTCGGATTACCTCTGATGATGCAGTTGACGATGATGGCATTTTAGTTCATTATGCCATGTTTGCAGATTCAGACCCTATTAGCTTTCGTGAAGCCGTGCGAGATAGATGTTGGGTTGATGCTATGAATTCCGAAATCGAGGCTATTGAGAAAAATGACACTTGGGACCTTGTTGATATTCCTCAAGGTCACAAAGCTATTGATGTCAAATGGGTTTTCAAGACAAAAAGGAAATCCAATGGAGACGTGGAGCGTTACAAAGCTAGATTGGTGGCCAAAGGATATGAGCAGAGGCCTGGCTTTGATTATCAGGAAGTGTTTGCTCCAGTTGCTCGCATTGAGACGGTCCGATTATTAATTGCCATTGCTGCCCAGCGAAGGTGGAAACTTCACCGAGATGGATGTGAAATCACCTTTTTAAATGGCTACTTAGATGAAGTTGTTTATGTCAAGCAGCCACCGGGATATGTTCAAGAGGGCAGTGAAGAAAAAGTTTATACGCTGAATAAAGCACTTTATGGCTTAAAACAGGCACCGCGAGCTTGGAATAAAAGGATAGATGAATTCTTTCAGGGTTATGGACTCGAAAAGTGTGCATATGAACATGCTTTGTATGTGAAGATTGATGCTTCTCGGTATCTTGTAATGATAGTTTGTCTTTATGTTGATGATTTAATTTTCACTGGAAATGACATCAACATGATCAGAGACTTTAAGGCAGCTATGATGCGAGAGTTTGAGATGACAGACGTTGGTCTAATGTCTTACTTCCTAGGCATTGAGGTAAATCAGCGAGATGATGGCATTTTTATATGTCAGAAACGATATGCAGCTGAGATCTTGAAGAAATTTGAGATGTCTAGCTGTAATCTTGCTTCTACACCCGTGGAGGTTGGTACCAAGTTGTCCAAAACAGGACAAGATGCACCGGTTGACTCGACATATTTCAAGCAGATAGTTGGAAATTTGAGATACCTGACTTACACTAGGCCTGATATTCTTTATGGCGTTGGATTACTCAGTAGATACATGGAGCACCCTAGACAATCTCATTTGGTAGCAACAAAGAGAATTCTGCGTTATATCCAAGGTACTACTGATCATGGGTTATTTTATTCCACTTCAATGGATAGTTCTTTGTTTGGCTATTCTGACAGTGATTGGGGAGGAGACCAGGATGATCGAAAAAGTACTTCTGGCTATGCTTTTTATTATGGTTCTACTATTTTTTCATGGTCTTCGAAGAAGCAGTCTGTCGTTGCATTGTCTACTGTGAGGCCGAGTACATTGCAGCCGCCTCTAGTGCATGTCAGGCTATTTGGTTGCGAAAATTATTATCACAGATTCTTTTTCCGTGTAATGGCCCTACACCAATCTATGTTGATAATGTTTCGGCCATTGATTTAGCAAAAAACCCAGTTACACATGGCCGGAGTAAGCATATTGATATGCGATATCACTTTCTACGTGATCAGGTGGAGAATAAAGAGATAGAGCTGGCATACTGTAGATCAGAGGATCAAGTTGCAGACTTGTTTACCAAGGCATTGAAGATTGAGTCTTTCATGAAGTTTAAGGCTATGATTGGGGTTTGTCCAATCGAATTATGGGGGATGATTTTTAATTTAGATAGGTAATTTAGATTATAGGGGGATGTTAGAGTTGTAATCTAAATTACATTAGTGTTTGAGTTTAATTAGGATTATGAGTTATTAGTGTTTGAGTTTGATTAGGATTTCGAGTTAGAGTATGAGTCTATTTAGGGTCTCCTAGTTGGATTAGGAGTGTGTTTATGTGAGTCTATAAATTAGAGTTGACCCCCGCATTGTAATTAACGAGTTTATTTGAGAGATTAATAAAGTGTGTCATTGCAGTGTCTCTAAACCTAACACTGTAACCAATTGTATGCACATGTCGAAACTTAAGTTTCAAAAACAAATGAGCTGCTTGATAAGTCAATATTAGCACTAAGTTTATGTGTGTATGTTTATTATTTTTAGTCCTATTAGTCTCCAAATACTAATTAGATCTCTCTTATTTGTCTATGCCAGTGTTTTGGAATTGATTGACACAATTCAAGTGTTTTTGGAAGGAAAGTTGACTATATTTAAAGTCTGTGGTGCTTTGTCTTGCAAAATTGTGTTAATGCGGATCTCAAGACAGTTTTATGGGACCTATCGTGTGATTTACAAGTGCTAAATAAAGAGTCATGCATGTGATTAGAAGTTCATATACTTTGCATGAACTGATGGAGCCTACTTCGATGTGCGTTGAATGCACATACTTGAATGAATATATGAATTATGGTGATGTCATCATGACATCATGAGATAATCTTAAGTTGATGTGGGCAGAAGGAAAAGGCATCATGAAATTGTATGAGATAGCAAAGTGGTGTGTGCACTAGCGACGTGTTGCAAATATGATAAGGAGTCCATGATTTGCTTTAAATCCGATATCAAGAGATGACTAAAGACACATTTCAATCAACCTCGATGTGCGTGCTGCCTAAGGAAATTAATTGGACCGAATTCGCAAGTTGTGCGGTGAAATCGAATTAGAAGTGTATATAGTAGGTTTTATTATTTTAGGGCACCCTCCTCTCTTTCTCTCTCTCTCTCTCTCTTCTGATCCTCTCCCTCTCTGTTATTTTTATTTTTCTTTGTTCTTTGAGTTCTTCAACCATGAAGGGCTAAGTTAATAGCCTAGGCAAGACTGCGAGGGAGGTTTGACTACGCATATTCAACGGATTTGTGAGATTTATATATTTTAATTTCAACCTTTTCATTATTATTTTATTTTCTTTGGTATTGTTTGAACTATTAAGGTTAAACACTAGTTTAAATCTTAATTTACATGCCAGTGAGTCGTAAGCACCCGTCCTTGTGCAATAAGACCACAATAGTGATGCCCGACTATACCAATTGATTAGACCCTTTTGGGATTGGTTGAATACCATAGAAATATAGGCTATATCGGACACACGAATGATCCAATTGTCTAGGTGTAGTTCCTTCACGAATCGAAGTAATGCGACCAACGCGTTAAATCTGGAGCACTAGCGATCAGGTTGCGTGTTTGGTTAGGGAAGTAGTCAACGGTCGTACCTTGGCTGTCGAGATTAGGAAATGCGAGGAACCGAGTGCGTCACTATTCTGCAAATAAGTTGACGACCAAATTCAATCTTTTTATCTTTTGACATAAGTTGACATAAGTTGACCTAGGTTAATTTGATTTGTATCTTTTGACATAAGTTGACCTAGGTTAAGTTGACCAAATTCTGCAACAGTCGTACCTTGGTTAATGTCACGGGGTCACTAATGAAGAAGAATTTTCTCATTCAATGTCCCTCCGTGATGCCTAAGGACCACCTTAGTTCAGCACTCCAATAAAATTCACACCATCAAGCAACAATAGACACAAAAGGGAGCTTCACTGATCTTTGATTGATGGGTTACAACTCTACCACCTTATGCTTCCCCAAGCATAAGGGGTTGGCTTTATAGAAAACAACCTGAAATGGTTACATAACCGAATGGACACGTCCTACTTTACAAGCATCAAAGACTAAGTAAACCACACCACACTCCCATGTAGTCAAGCAGTTGCCTAACTGCTTGCCTCCTTTGCTGCCACCTGGCCTCGTAACTGCTGTGGCGGCCCCAAAATTTCTCGGGCCGCCCCGTGGTCAGCTACCCCCCTGCCTCAGCTCCGGAAGTCGCTGCCACGCGCTCCTCTGCCATCGTACTTTAGGTAATTTGTTAAAGTCATTTAACTTATCATTTTCAAAGAAATTAACAGCGGAAGAATTTAAAGTTTAACAAAATGCATTCATATATATATATATATATATAAGTTTTTACTGATCAAACCTATAGTGGAAAACCCGGCTGTACTGTGCATACAGGCGATCAACTGTAATAGTATGTATACCAGTACAAGTGTGTATCCAGTTTCCCAACCCAAAAGATAATACAAAATATCAAAACATGATAATATCTACACACATACCAGCAGGCCTTGGCGTAGGCAAGTCAGATGAAATCACCGATGATCCCCTTGCCTCTGCTAGTACTAGGATCTGCGCTCGGCCACCACAAAAGACAGATGGCGAACCCAGTAAGTAAAATCCCAAGGAAAACCACTGTGCATAAATAATTAACGAAATAGTTAACAGAGCCAAAAAGCAGTGTTAAATAAACATGCAGAAGGAAGGAAAGTATGCAGACAACTGCTCAAAGCTAATCGCATGTATATAAACACATCGATAGACAAAAGGGGTGTGAACACAGCTACTAAGTGCGTACTAGGACCAGGAGCCCTGGTCGTGGCCCATGCCTCCGACCCTACGACTGTATCCCAGCGGCATTAGCCCTAGTGGGCTAATCGAACGCGTGAAATAGAGTCCAACTCGGGATATCATCTACCGAGTTCCTAGACCACGCGCTACACACCTAGCCAGCGACCTCAACTACCCGTGGATACATAGAGGGTCCCATAACCGTCCCAGTAGGAATATAAATCACAGATTTTCAAGGAAATAAAGCTCAATGGAAATAAATAAGTAAATGCAGTAGTGGTGTTCAGTTGGGTTTTACGTATCCGAAAATACGCACTCCAACTTCCCGGACCCGTCAGTACGCCCCACCTAGCTCCCCAATGTCCGAGCTATGGTTTCCCGGTCCCTGAAGTTCATTTTATAGTGTTTTATACTTTTTGGAAACATATTATATCATTTTATGATATTATATTATATTTTTAATTTTTCAGTTGTGGTACCTCTCCCGGGTTGGGTCGGGTTCCAAAAATACCTGAAAAGTTTCGAAACCACTTTTCTACCTTTTTCTAATTTTCTATATTTTTCTAGAATTTTCCCCAATTTTTCTGATATTTTTCGCTTATTTTTCCTATTTTCCAGCAAATAATATATATATATATATAATATATATATTATTTTATTTTTTTTATATATTTTTTTTTATTTCCAGCGGGCCCCACCTGGACCGACCCCAGGGCCGGTCCGGCCCGGTTTGGGGGGGTGACGCACGCGCCACGCGCGTGCGTCCCCTTCCCTGGGACGAACCAGGAACCTTAGTTCCTGGTTCAACAGCACCCATTTTTTTTTCTTCTTCTTTGTTGCTTCTCATCACTCTCCTCTAGATTTTTCTTCAATCTCACTCCATTGGAGACCTCCAAAACCTCTAAATTTCACCACAAAACCCAAGAACAACACCCAATTCTCGAATTAAAATTCATGAAAATAAACCCAAAATTTATCAAATCACCTCAATTTTTCCACAAATTCGAACCAACACAATGTAAATCACCAAAACCAACTTCAAAGTCCACAAATCTAGTAAAAACAGTGACCAAATCTATCGAAAATGAATTTTCACTCCAACATCCATTTTAATTGAAAATCAACAAAAATGAGGGTAAATTACCTTAGATCGATTGTTGTGAAGCTCAATCTCCTCTCCAAGCTCGATTTCGTCCCTCTCAAACTTCGATTTCTCTCACAAAACCCTCAATCTTGGTTGAGAAAATATTGGATTTGCATGCATTTGATCCATCGATGACATATATAGGTGTGTTTTAAATCTCATGTGAACACGCATCTCGAGAACGATCGGACGGTTCCTGATCACCCTGCGTCACTAAAGTTCTTGAGACCTTATCATGACAATATTTGCCTTGAATTACCTTGTTGTGCATCTCGAGGATTATCCTATGCATGCTAATTCTTCCTATCAACTATAGGACTTTAATTAATCCAATTGATTTAATTTATAACACCTATTCTAGTCATCAACAAATTTCATAAATTTGTGAATATGGTCACACTAATTCCCCGACCACTCGGCACCCCGTGCTCCAAGTCCGACATGCTTCCCGAGGCGGTCCCACACTTAGTGTACCCAAATTAATTTCCTTAGCTTAGCCTAAGATTATATATTTACATTTAATTAAATAAATCTTCAACCATAACATGTTTAAATAATTTAAATCTAATTAACCCCAACGCCCGGCCTTACTGCTACCAAACCCCACGTTGGCGCGTTCACCGAACTAAAACCCCGGCTTACAACTCACCCGACAAGTTTATTTTAAATGCACACCTATGATGACTAATATATCATACTAATAATGATAAATGAATATTTATGCATCACAAAATTTAGGAAATCACAGCAGTATACAGTCAGTATCCTAGGTTCGAGGTATGCCTAGCCTATCCGCGGCGTCCACGTGTCGTCCGAGCTGGCGTCCTAATCTGAAATGAGGTAAATAACGGCGTTAATAAAATAACGGGCCGTTACAACTGCCATGACTACCTGGTCAATAGGCACATCTTCCATGTGCTAGGGACTTACTTGGACGTGGCTTATGTTGGGAAATGTGTCCTAGGTCAATCCATTAATAGTCTTTACGAATACATTTTAGTTAACAAAATAGAGGATTTCATTTGCTATTTATTATAATTGATTTGCATGTTTACATTATAATAAGATCCATGGGTATTTACAGAAATATCCTAAATGTCCCTAGTCGATTATTATACTGGGAACTATAATGAATTAAGACTAGTGTGAATCTTGATTGATGATCATACGATGATCATACGTATACGAATACGAATCAAGATCATGAGTACTTGTTAAGGAACAAAGTACTGGACCGACCCGCTATGAGAACATCACATGGATTAAGTCATAGTTGTTTCTCATGATAGGTATATTTTTCAGTCCTCTGACTTGAGATTACCAGAGACTTCAACATTAGAAACATAGTGATTTGACACTATCAAACATTGTCATTAACCAGACGATTATAAAGGTTGTGATTGGTTACTATGTGAGTAATGTGATGAAGTTGTGTAATCGAGATAGAATTTGTCCCTCTCATATAAAGAGAGATATCTAGTGGATCCCTCGATGTGTTAGACTGTTAAAAGGCCTAGTCTAAGTGAATTGATATTGATCAATGTCACTTGGATGTTTTCAGTCTACCTAGAGATCGAGACTAGTACGATTGAACATATTGGATGACAATTCCATGCCTTATGTTTGATCAAAAAGGATATCGTGTGACAAAAGAATGTTATATACACTATTGATTAGGTTGTATCGATTTGATATTCATACAACTCGGGTAGTCATAATGTCTTGCTAGAGGCCGCTTATGACTTGTATACCAAAATGTGTTTTGGTACACTGCCAATGTTGTATCAGCCTATTGGGTTGCACACTAAGAATGGTTTTGCGAGATTTTAAGATGGTTCAGAAAAACAAGTTTTATATGATAAAATTCATGACAGAAACGTCCTTGTAGTGTATTACACTTATACTTATTTAAGTGGGGGTATATGTGTAATTTACTTAACCGTCTATATACAAGGGTTGTATAAATAGATGCTTTGAGTTAGAATACAAGAACGAAAGATTAAAAGGCCGAAACTCTATTTTCGTTTTAGAAACGACTTAGGGTTTTTTGGTATGCTCCGGATCATTTTGGAGAGAAACAAAAAGGTTTGGTATTCTCTCGAAGCTATCACTTCAAATCTCAACCGCCATTCGTATGTAGACAACTAATAGAGGGCGTTCGTCGTTGGCAGCGCCTTAGAGATCGATTAATCTTCATAAAAGGTACATTGCGACTGAGGTATGATTAAGTTTTCATAGTTTAAACGTTTTTAATGGAATCAGATTCGGATCCTGTTGGGTTTTTGTCAAAATTGTTTTGTAGTCTCTGTTGTGCATGAACCCCAAACACCAACAGTGGTATCAGAGCCTTCGAGTTTGATTCCATTAAATTCATTGCATGTTTTCTTATGATATATGATTGAAAGAATGATTAATAGTTGATGTATATGCGATATATATAAGTTTTCTGTGAGATTTATTATCATGTTTTGTGTATATGATACATATATTCGTGATTTAATTGAAATTAGTTTCATATATACTAGTAACCATGTTAGGTTAATTTGAATAATTTTAATGAATTGAGTTTCGTGTTCTATGATCCACGACACCATTAGGTTCGATTGGGATAGTAGTTCATGATTCAATTACATGTTTGTGATAATTTGGATGAAGATCGAAATTGCAAATAATTAATTTTCAAAATTATTTATTTATAAATAATTAATTTTTGAAATTATTTATTTAACTTGTTATATCTATTTTGTTATGAAGTTTCTATTTGATAAAGATAGATAACAAATTAGAATAGGAGATAAATTGAGACGACCCGTCCCCGACCTAGGATCGGGTCGCCCGGCCCAGACTGCCACTTGGACCCGATACCTGAACCAGGCCCAAAGAACGGTCTGGCACGCCAAAACAAATAAACCTGCGGAAAGTACATTGGCTAAACAAAGGATAATAATTGCGAAATAAATACATAGAGATATCCTTAAGCCAATAGATTTAAGTTCACAAGAATATCTATGAAACTATAAATGGGTTCGTATTGAGTTAAACTATTAAAACTCCCAAGTGGATCAACTAAAGGTAAGTAGGTTTCAACTATCTAAAGACTTATTTTAATTACAACCCAAGTTTAATAGTTACAAAATCGAATATACATGATATATATCAACTCAAAGTTCACATCAAATGAAGACTTCAAGCTCGTTTCTCCCTTATCTCAATTCTAGCGCACTCGTCGATGAACCTGTATTGTAAGTGGGGTGAGCTAAAAGAACCAACGGAGCTCAGGAATGCGGAAAACCCGCTCAACTATCAAATATGCAAGTAATACTTAATAAGCATGCATAGTTCAGCATGTATTTGAAAACAAACAAGGATTCATTAAATAGTAGCATGGTAGCAGGATTTAAAAAAAATAGACTTATAATGAACCATCAAGTACTTTCATAGACATAAGATTCATAAGTCACAAATTGTAACAACAATAATCAACAATAATCATGAATAACATTAAAGAGATTGACAAATCATTTCATAATTTCAAACTTTCATACAAATGAGGGGGTTTCGCGAGATTATGTACTATAAAATATAATAATACGATAAGTCGATGTTCCATTCAATGCATACTAGATATTGGCAAGAATCCGGTGACCGATTCTCCTACTCTCAAAGTGATGGAAACAACTAGCTAGCACACAGGCCTTATGTGCCCTCTCGTTTGTCCCATCAAATCAACAGTAGGTTCGTCCAAGCCATCACCGATGCACATCTCTATGTCTTAAGAGTACAAGAGAAGGTAACTCCAACTCATGTCCCTACGTGACATACTTATGAATTCAATTAGTCAAGTAAAGCCCTCGGTGGTAAACTCCATACATCCCTGGGGTGTTAACGACCCTCGGTGGTACCACAACATTCGAGGTATTCTTTAAGACCCTCGGTGGAACTCCACACATTCTGGGGCCATGGATAACAGTGCATTCACATTCCATAGATACGTAGGTTCGAGCCAATACCACGACGCAACCCATAAATCCCAAGTCTTTAATTCAAATTACGAATCCTAAGAATAACTAATAATCATGTCATATTTGATAATTGAGCAAGCTCCCCACTTACCTGCACTCGCCGTGAATCCTAATCTCGATCCTCTCGCATTTGGGCTCGATGTGAACCGTCTCGCGAATCTAGAAAATTTTAAAAAATAATTACTTTATGTATCTACAACCATACAAGTTTAACATCAATTGTCTAGACCTTAGAGATTTACCCTATTTTATAGCTGACTTCGCTAAAGGTCATATACGACTCTAAAATCAACACTTAAAATTAGAATCGATGATTCGAGTAAAATAGGAATGCGGTGATATAAAACAAGGAAAATCCGCTAATACTTGGTTTTTCAACCTTAAATCGAAGACGTTCGATTAATTATAATTAAAAAGATCTAAATCACCATACAAGACTCAATTTAGACTTTAAATTCCCAAATGACAATATTCAGTCAAAGTCCACAAATTTATCGAATAAGTTTATTTCCCAAAGAAAAAGATTCAAAGTCCCTTTTTAAATCTCAACTCAACCTTAAATGCCAAATCTATATCAATAAACTTCAATCGCATTCAATTTGCTAAAATCATGGGAAAAACCATCAAACTGTGGAAAACAAGATTGATTCATCCATAATACTCGTTATCATAAAGCTTAAAAAATTTGTATAACCCATTTCAAGACTAGATCTAAGAAATATTGAACAAACTTTGAAAATCATCAACTCTCATTTCTAATACCAACACCAAGACAATAAATCTAGAGAGTATTAGAATCTCACCATGCCTTCAATGGAGTCTTTGACTCAAAATCCTTTCCAAAATCTCATTCTAACATAGATCAAATCTTTCCTTTCTTATTTTCTTTTCTATTTTCCTCGCGTTCTTGCCGATGTCGACGCCATCAACCTTTTGGTCTCCAAATCTTCAATAAATAATAAAGAAATCAAGGAGGGAAGTGAGGTTGTAAAATGTGCCCTAGGTCATGTTCGATTGACAAAGACTCTTCCACAAGCGAAACATGATGGTCATGTTCGATCATTAGGCATTAGATGCATGAATGATTGGCCCTAGAGCAAGTGGGAGAGGATGGAAAATGTGCCCTAGGTCAATCCATTAATAGTCTTTATGAATACATTTTAGTTAATAAAATAGATGATTTCATTTGCTCTTTATTATAATTGATTTGCATGTTTACATTATAATAAGATCTATGGGTATTTACAAAAATATCCTAAATGTCCCTAGTCGATTATTATACTGGGAACTATAATGAATTAAGACTAGTGTGAATCTCGATTGATGATCATACGATGATCATACGTATAGGAATACGAATCAAGATCATGAGTACTTGTTAGGGAACAAAGTACTGGACTGACCCGCTATGAGAACATCACATGGATTAAGTCATAGTTGTTTCTCATGATAGGTATATTTTTCAGTCCTCTGACTTGAGATTACTAGAGACTTCAACATTAGGAACATAACGATTTGACACTATCAAACGTTGTCATTAACCGGACGATTATAAAGGTTGTGATTGGTTACTATGTGAGCAATGCGATGAAGTTGTGTAATCGAGATAGAATTTGTCCCTCTCATATAAAGAGAGATATCTAGAGATCAAGACTAGTACGATTGAACATATTGGATGACAATTTCATGCCTTATGTTTGATCAAAAAGGATATCGTGTGACAAAAGAATGTTATATACACTATTGATTAGGTTGTATCGATTTGATATTCATACAACTCGGGTAGTCATAATGTCTTGCTAGAGGCCGCTTATGACTTGTATATCAAAATGTGTTTTGGTACACCGCCAACGTTGTATGAGCCTATTGGGTTGCACACTAAGAATGGTTTTGCGAGATTTTAAGATGGTTCAGAAAAACGAGTTTTATATGATAAAATTTATGACAGAAACGTCCTTGTAGTGTATTACACTTATACTTCTTTAAGTAGGGGTATATGTGTAATTTACTTAACCGTTTATATACAAGGGTTGTATAAATAGATGCTTTGAGTTAGAATACAAGAACGAAAGATTAAAAGGCCGAAACTCTATTTTCGTTTTAGAAACGACTTAGGATTTTTTGGTATGCTTTGGATCGTTTTGGAGACAAACAAAAAGATTTGGTATTCTCTCGAAGCTAGCACTTCAAATCTCGGCCGCCGTTCGTGTGTGGACTGCTAATAGAGGGCGTCCGTCGTTGGCTGCGCCTTAGAGATCGATTAACCTTCAGAAAAGGTACATTGCGACTGAGGTATGATTAAGTTTTCATAGTTTAAACGTTTTTAATGGAATCAGATTCGGATCCTGTTGGGGTTTTTGTCAAAATTGTTTTGTAATCTCCGCTGCGCCTGAACCCCAAACACCAACAGCTTGGTCATGCTCTGAGCCATGACCAAGGTAGTTGCATAACTACCTAGGAACTGCCATGCTTGACTTGGTCAATCCAAGCCTAGGGTCGCTCCTTGATTTCAGGGTCGTGCTTGGTCGTGCCTAGCTGAGCTTAAGCACCCTTGGGTGCGTGCCGGAGCCTGGTTAAGTCCGGGTCTTACTGGCATGGAGGTGGTTGCATGATGGCCTTTGAGCAAGGCCTTGGCATACACGCCCAAGGCCTTCTCTAGGGTCACCATTGCCTTCCTGCCCATACCACCCCTAGGAGAGGTCCCCCTCCTATAGTAGATGTTAAGCCGTTCCTGGCACTCAAATAGGGAACATCCAAAAGTGAGACCAATCATACTTTGACCTGGTCTATGCCAGAGTCAAGGAAAGTCAATTGTGCTCCTACCAAGGTCTTGCCTTGCCCGTGCCAGGGTATGACCTTGCTCGTGCCAAGGTATGTGCCAAGCTTTCGCTAAGATATGTGCTAAGTCACCGTTGTGCCTGCGCCAAGTCACCGCTGTGCTTGCACCAGGAGAGCGCCTTGCCCGCGCAAGTGCTCACTTATGTACCCGCGCCGAGCCCGCTAATGTACGCGCGCCTGTGCCCGTTAAGGTACGCGTCGTGCCACACCGTGCCCGCTAAGGTACGCGTCGTGCCACCCCGTGCTCGCTAGGGTACGCGTCGTGCCACACCGTGCCCACTAAGGTACGCTCGTGCCACTCCCTGCCCGCTTTGGTACGGGCTGTGCCACACCGTTCCCGCTAAGGTACGCGTCGTGCCACTCCGTGCCCGCTTAGGTACTCGTCGTGCCACACCGTGCCCGTTAAGGTACGCGTTGTGCCCATTTAGGTATGCGTCGTGCCCATTTAGGTACGCGTCGTGCCTACTTAGGTAAACACCGTGCCCCATCATGCCCACTTAGGTAACCGTTGTGCACTGAATCCCAATCCATCAACTGAGTCCTCCGAAGCCTCCCGAGTCCACCAAGACTCGGTCATTTGCTGAGTTATCTTGCTGCCCAGCCCAACATACTCTGGTCCAGCTATTGGGGTGGTGACAAATCTCTCCCGGCTGAAATGTTCGATGCCCTCATCGAACTGCTCGGTTTCTGCCGCTTCTGGTAGTTTGTTATCTCCTTCTCAAACTGCCATAGGGCAGTTTCCCACTCCCAAGTAGGTTCCTCCACATCAACCCACTTGATCAAGTAGAAAATTCGCCTATTTTTCTTACTCTGACCACGCACCTCGTGGTTTAGAATGTGCTCGACCTCCCCTGCAAATTCCTTTTGTACTAAGGGTGGAGCTCGTTTGGTTGCACTCCGCCTTAGATCCGCCTTATCTGAATGGAAAGGTTTAAGGTAACTGACAGGGAATGTAGGGTGTACCTTCAACCTCTCTGGTAGCTTGAGCCTGTAAGCTACCCTTCTAACTCGCTTGACCACCTCGAATGGTCCCTCATATCGCTAAACCAGGCCCTTGTGTCTCTCCTTCTTGTTGAACTTCTTCAGAATTTGGGGAATAAGCTTCAACAAGACCAAGTCTCCTTCTTGGAACTCCAGGGGCCTCCTGTTCTGGTCAGAATACTTCTTCATCTATCGAACAACTTTAGACAAAGCTGTCTTGAGCTGCCTCCCGCAACTCCTGCTTGCTCCTCGCCAAGCGATAAGCCGCTGGGCAGGATCCCATCGACTTTGATTTTGCTACCTCGTGTGGGGTAGTTGGCTGTTGTTCCGTTGTCACCTCGAAATGACTCATCTCTGTAACAAAACTTCTATGGAGATTGTAGCAAAATTGGGCAGAATCAAGCAGGTCCACCCAGTTGGATTAGCTTGCATTCACATAGTGTCTGAGATAGTCCTCCAACAAGGCATTGATCCTTTTCGTCTGCCCATCCGTTTGAGGATGGTTGGCTATCGAGAACTTCAACTCCGAGTCCAGCAAGTTGAAGAGGGTTGTCTAAAATCGCCCTGTGAACCTTGTATCTCGATCGCTTATGATGTCCTCCAGAATCCTCCAATATTTTGCCACATGTTTCAAAAACAACTCTGGAGACATGTTTGCATCACAATTCTTTGGAGCAGCAATGAATGTTGCATACTTCGAGAATTGATCCACCACCACAATCACGCTAGTCATCCCCTGCGTCTTGGAAATACTAGTGATGAAATCCATGGAAATGCTTCTGAAGGGTCTGTCTGGTACTGGTAGAGGCTCCAACAAACCTGTTGCCTTCCTCCTCTCTGTCTTATCTTGTTGCCACACAAGACATGTCCTCTTCCATCTTTGGTCAAAAGAATGAACAGGACAGTAGGGCAAAGGTACGCTCCATGCTTGGATGTCCTGCCCACCTAGCATCATGAGTCTCCTTCAAGAGTTCTCGCCTCAATCCGCCTGTGCTAGGAACATATGGAAGTCCTCATTTAGCATAAATGACCCCATCTTCACACTAGAATCTCCAAGTAACACCTTCAGCTACTAGCTTCACCAGTTTCACGCAAACTGGATCCTTGCCCCTCTCCTCCTTGATTCGAGGTAAGAATTGGTTTTCCAGCACTGCAATTGCCAAGACCACCTCAGCTACCACCTTCCGACTAAGCGCATCAGGGACTGAATTAAGCCTTTCAGGCTTGTGTTCGAACTGGACATCATACTCTGCCAAGAAGTCCAGCCACCTTGCTTGCTTTTGGGAGAGTTTCTTCTGGGTCATGAAGTAGGTGATTGCCGCATTATCTTTATGCACAATGAAACTCGTCCCAAGCAAGTAGTGCCTCTAAATTATGAGGGCATACACCACAGCAAGCATCTCCTTCTCATGAGCTGGATATCGATGTTCAGCATCTTTCAGCTTCCTGCTCTCAAAGGCAATGGGGTGTCCCTCCTGGACAAGCACCACCCTCAAAGCCCTATCTGACGCATCGGTATGGACTTCGAAAGGGAGTTCGAAGTTAGGTAAAGTCAGTAGTTGTTCAGAGGCAATGATCTGCCTCAATGTCTCCATCGCCTAGTCGCACTTCTATATCCACGACCATGCACGATCTTTCTTCAAAAGATCTGTCAGCAGTGCCACCTTCCTCGAGTAGCCTTCCACGAACCGTCGATAATAATTTGCCAAGCCAAGGAATGATCGAAGTTCAGGGACTTTTGTGGGGTTGGGCCACTCCACAATTGCACGCATCTTCTCTGGATCCATCAACAGTTTCCCCTGACTTACAATATGGCCAAGAAAAGTGATGGTTTGTCTTGCAAACTTACACTTTTCCTTCTTTACAAACAGTTGGTTAGTTCGCAAAGTAGTCAGAACTTTCCTCAAGCGATCAACATGATCTTGGAGGTTCTGACTATATACAACAATATCATCCAAATATACAACTACAAATCGATCAATAAATTCCCTCAATACATCGTTCATCAAGTGACAAAATGTGGTAGGGGCATTTGTGAGACCGAACCATACCTCGTCACCATGGCCGTTTTAGATTCATCTCCAGCAGCAATACGAACTTGGTAGTACCCTGATCGCATGTCCAACTTGGTAAAGTATAAGGCACTGGACAAGCGATCGAACAGATCTGCCACCAAGGGAATTAGGTACTTGTTCTTCACTGTGAACTTGTTCAAAGCCCTGTAGTCGACGCGCATTCGAACGGACCCATCATGCTTCTTCTCAAATAGGACTGGGGCTCCGAATGGTGCCTTGGATGGTTGAATGAACCCCGCATCTAGCAACTCCTCCAACTGCTTCCTCAGCTCCTCTAACTCCTTATGAGCCATTCGATAAGGGGCCTGGGCCGACGACTTTAAGTCTGGTATAAGCTCAATAGCACGATCAATACTTCTCTGTGGGGGTAGGTGCTTTGACAACTCTGAAGGCATGACATCTTCGAACTCCTCCAGCATACCAGCCACCACATCAAGGACCTCCACCACAACTCCTGGCTTCATCTCCACTAGTGTTGCCAAGTAAGGTGGCTGCCTTTTTCTCAGACCATCTTTGAGTTGAATTGTCGATAGATGGGTCTGCTTGTCACCTTCCTTCCCTGTAGTATCACTAACAACAGGTACAAAGCAAGGATGAGACTTGTTCATGATGAACAATCCCCTTAGAAAAGGCATTAAGGCAATACTCTCCGAATAGAGAAAATCATTCCCTAGAATGATGTCGAAATCATCTAGAGGAACTGCTATTAGGTTGGTCTTTCCTTCCCAAGATCCAACCTTGATGTCATCATTAGAGGCTATACCTTAGATTTGCTTGGCCTCGGAATTCACAGCCTTCATGCGACTGGAATTTTCAGCAAGTGTAAGCTCTAGCTTGCTCACCATGTGATCTGCCACAAATGAGTGTGTCGCCCCCGAATCCACCATAGCAAGTACCTTGTGTTGGTTCACCATCGCCTCCACATAGAGCAATCCCTCTGATTTGCTTGGCCTTGCTTATCGAATGGCATTCAACAACTGTTATGGGTTCATCCGAGTCTCAACAGGATTTTCTGCAATCAGGGAAGAAATCTTCTCCTTCTTTGGACACTCTTGTGCTCGATGAGGCCCATTGCAAATGAAACAACCCTTTGAGGATGATGAGGAAGAAAGAAGAGCAACATCTCTTTAACTGATGCATACTCTTGATCACAGATGAAATCTCTTATGGTTTCCAATTCTTTTTTCGCTAATCCGTTGGGAATGGTTGATATTCATTTCCATTAAATGTCTGGGCGAGCAATTACCTTTTTTTAAAAATTTAGCAGTAAAGTAAACAAAAAATAAGAAACATTAATTTACAACAGAACTAGAAACACAATACATTTGTTCCTCAAAAAAAAAAAAAAAAAAAAAAAAAAACAAAAAAACAAAAAAAACAAAAAAACAAAAAAAAAAAAAACAAAACAAAACAAAACAAAACAAAACAAAAAAACAAAAGAAAATACATAATCATCGAACTAACTTGAGAAGTTCTTCCTCTACTGATCACCACATGTTGCAACTCAAAATGTTCAGAAATTTGAGCTCATTTCAACAATTTGTGGAGCGGCTACACAGGGCACTTCAATTATACATGCATCTCCATGTTGTCATTGTTGCATTCTTCTTCTTCATCATCAGGATCAATCAGTCTTGTGATTCCTTTAGGAAACGACCATTGAACCTTGTCTTCTAATAATTTGAGTTTGCAGAGAAGCTTTAGAGCAGATCTTGCTCTTTGTTCACGGATTTCAATTGGGCTCTCATTCATATCCTTCAATGCCACAATTGGGAGTTGAGGAAGAAAGAAGAGCAACATATCAACAAACAGCTGCTCCAAATCTTCGTAAAGCTCCTCAATAGATGCATGCGCTTGACCACGAATGAAACCCATTATGATTTGAATTTCCATTTTCCCTACTCCGTCCGGGAATGCTTCCCATTCATTTCCAATAGATGTTAATGCTTCATTCATCGACATGCCCAAATTATTAGCAGTGGAGTCTTTTTTGCTCAGATGAACATTCTTATGAACCAACAGAACTTTTGCGAACCGACGCTTTATTCCATATGGATAATTCCCAACATTTACTTTCTCATCAATGTAATAAACAATTTCGAAAGCTTCATCCAAGGCTCGCAATATAGGTTCTGCAAGAGTAAATGGTACAGAAAGAGCAACAATTTTTACGAGGATGACCATTGAGAGACATGAGAGTTTATAATACCCTTCATTGATACCAATTTCCAGCAACTTGTTTAAAAGAGTTTGCGGTGGGTGACGAGTACGAGGTCTGGATAACAATTGGACTAAATAGTTTGGAGGGCTTCTGTTGCTTAGATCTGTCCATTTGTTCATGTCCTCTACACAGCTCCTCATCATCCATTTTGGAAAACTTCTTTCGACTCCGAAAACCTTTGCCATCTCTGTTTCCCATTTTTCTAACACGGCATTGGCATTTGTACTGCTCCTAGTTGAGCATGCAGGAGATAAGGCAGGAAGAATACCAATTATTTTTCTATAAATAAAGCGGATCCCTATAAGTGGCCCTCCAAGAACCAAGAAAATCCAAACGACCGCAACAAGAAGCACCACTTTAAGTAGGAAATAGAAGGAAAATAGTATTGAGACCTTTGAAAGCTCTCTATTATTGGCAAGAGATATGACCGAAAATAGCTCAACCTCAAAATTCACATCAAAACTAGGATCAGATGGATCATCAAAACTCATGTAAATTGGTGGATCAGATGACATCACGATCCATCGAAAGGCAGCGGATAAGCTTGTTACTAGTACCACCATGATTTGAGTTACGACTATAATTGATATTGACCATCCATAATCTGAAATACCTTCGCATGTTTTGAACTTATGGACGACGATTCGCAATGCTGCTTGCGACAAAACTGTCAAACATAAGAAGCAAATCATCACTACACTAAGACCGTAATATCCTTTTACGAAATATTGAGGGTTGCTGATGCAACTACTCATATACCATAATTTCACTCGATGTAGCAAACTTGATGCTTCTCCCTTATTGAGGGTATTTTTCATGGTCTCATTAATTATAGCGTTATCGCTGTTCCCACCAATAGCAACAAACCACAGCACGGGCAAGAGCAACAACATGCAACATAGAATCATGATGTGCTCCACAATGAACAAGAAAATTACTCCTGTGTATATTTGTATGCAAATGTTTACCGCAATGGTAACAACAAAGAGACATAGAGCAATCACGTTTGAGATGCTCTCAGACTCTCCATTAATTGCAAGAGAAGTCATAAGGAAACACATACTTGTACATACCATGGTTGTGCCAGTAAGCTTTGATAATTGGTCGCCGGTGCTTGGCATGTAGGTAGTGAGATCGACTGGGAGCTTTGAAGCAATTGCCAAGAGAGCCAATGTGGCGGAATTCAATGAAAACCACTTGCAAGGTATGTATCTAGTCTTACGACGAAATGGTAGAAGAAGAAAGATTGTTCGCACTAGAACACGAAGATCTTGCCATTGTTTTTTGTCTGTGGAGATGCCTAACCTTCTTTAGCAGTTTGGGTTTTTGACTATGTCCCTTCTTTTTTGCCTTGGCCCTTGATTCAGACACCGGAGGCTTCAAAGACAAACTGGAGGAATATTACAACAATAAAATGATTATTAAAATAATGGGCGGATGCTTCAACGATAAAAGATAATCAAAAGGTTGACAACAGAACCAGAAGACTTGTCAATGAAAGAAATGAAATTAAACAAGGATTACTAGCTAGCTAGTGTCATTTGCACAATTAGAATAAAATGATAATTACCACAAATCAAGTTCTCTTTTAATTTGATTTGAATTTACGAAATAATGAAGTAAATGCTCCAAGAAGATTTAACAATTGATGCAAGAATATTTAATCAAGTCAACAACAATTGCATAATAAAATATTGTCAATTAGCTGGCATCTCTTGTCTTGGCATATAATTAGTCTTAAATAAACTACTAAAATGAAAGTTTTTTTTTTTTTTTTTTTTTTTTTTTTTTTTTTTTTTTTTTTTTTAATCAGAAAGAGATATTTGTGTTACTTCACAAATTAGAATGAAAATTTTGTTCCACATTCTGATACAAAAAATATAGCTATAATAAGTATTTATATATAAGTGAATCCCCCTAAGCCTCAAAGTTGTCTCTCCAAAGCACAAGCCACCACCACCAACAACAACTTGATCCCTCATAGGGGTCCCTTCTCTCTCCGTACTTAGTTACCGAACTTGGATAGTAACCGACGTAAGAGAGAAAGGCGAGGTTGTTGGTACAGCCCCATCGCATTCCTTAACGTGAACCCAATTATAACAGAGAAAGATTGCACCTGAGCACAAAAAGGAGAGCTTGACACTTACCAAGTGTCCAAATTTGAAATCCCCATCACATGATATGTACTATCTTAGCCTGCTCCAGTTACCAACCAAGTCTGACCAACTCCACGCCTTAAACTCTTTAGATCCCAACAAAACTACAACCACTCTTCTCTTAATATTTTCCCAGATATCCTCCCAATCGTGTGCCTCTCCCCGAAATATTCGATTATTTCTTTCCTCCCATATGACCCACAATAAGGCTAACATACCCGCTCTCCATAAGGTCCCTCTCCTCCCATTTAACGGATGATCCTCGTCATCCTTCATTGCATCTTGAACTTGATTGTGCGTAGGCCCATAACATCCCAGCTCGGTCCTCATCTCAGCCCAAACACGCCTTACGAAAGAACAATAGAGAAAGACGTGATCAATTATTTCGTTATCCCTTTTACAAAGAATACACCACGCTGACGAGATGTATAGATACGGGCATCGTCTTTGCAAAACACTCGCCACATTAACTTTACCTTTCCATAGAAGCCAAGCAAGAACCCGTGATTTCATTGTCGCCGGAGTCTTCCAAATAGTCTTATACACATCACAAGGTCCGTTTGATTCCTCAACACATAAGTTATAGAAACAAGATTTCTCAGTAAAATTCTTAGAGGCATCCCATTTCCATGTTCTAATGTCATCATGGTGTGGTCTTGGTTGCTTATCTGAAATTAACTCCATGAGAGAGTCTAGTTATGAGACAAGGCCACAATTGAGGTCCCGGCGGAATGGAATGGACCAAGCATGTTGATCTCTGAAAAAACTTCAACCATAGCATATCTCCTCCTTGCCAATGCATACAAACCTGGAAACTCATCTCTAAAACACTTCCTACCAGCCCAGTGATCGTTCCAAAAACTAATACGATTGCCTTTTCCGAGATCATAAAAAATGTCCTTACAAAAGTCTTGATGAATATCCCTAATGAAACGCCATGGGGATCGGTATGTAGGGTTGAAGTCGTCTCCCGGGTGCCACCCATTATTACTCCTACCATATATACTTTTGATAAGTTTCGCCCACATAGTGTGCTCGTCCTTTGAAAGCCGCCACCACCATTTGCAGAGGAGCGCTCTATTTTTTTTGTCAAATTGCCAAAGCCAAGGCTTCCAAGATTCTTAGGAAGGCGAACCTGTGACCATTCCACCAAAGCCCAAGATTTATCCACATGTATCTTGCGCCATAGAAAGTCTCGCATCAATTTCTCCATCCGTCGTTCCACCTCTGCAGGTAAAAAATAAAGCGACAAAAAATAAGTCGATAGTGCATCCAAAATTGAACAGATTAAGGTAACTCGACCCCCTTTGATAAATAGCCACATTTCCATCCGTCAAGGCGTTTAGAAATTTTTTGCAAAACTGGATCCCAAAAGGTCTTATCAAGTGGAGAGCCCTCGAGTGGTAGACCAAGGTATTTTAACGGCCACCTGCCCGTTTTACACCCAATCGCATTGGCTACATCACCCACTCGTTCTTCTGAAATGTTGATTCCCAAGAGATTGCACTTCTCCAAGTTTAGCTTTAAACCTGAGATAGAACAAAAAGAGTTAAAAATGGACATAAGATTCGAAATTGCCCTGCGAGAATTTTTAATGAACATTAACGAATCATCAACATAAAATAAATGAGTAATGTGAATATCTTTGTAACGACCCGAAAATTTGGCTATTTGTGAATGATGATGTGTATTATATATTTATACTCGTATTTGAGTGACCGGACAATTAAGTTGGAGAACGAGTAGGAAAATTGGATTACGAGTACACGGGGGATTTAAAACACTGTTAAAATACAAATAAATAAATGTTCTAATAATTTAATTAATTAGTTGATGGGATGTGGCGAGAAAATGGGCGCGACGAACCAAATTACGGAGTAATACTGACTGAAGAAACGCAATAAATTTTCTAATAATTTAATTAATTAAAAATAGCAAGTGTTAACTTAAGGGTAAAACAAGTAAAACCCAAAATGTTACTATTCATCTTCTTCTCCCACCAACAGCCGCACTGTTCACACACCTCCCACCTCCCTTCAATGCCATCACCCCCACTGCGACAGACCAACTCCGGCGACGTCAGAGAGACCGGAGAACCGCCGTCGACGAGGTGAGTTCTTCTCTCTCTCTCTCTCACTCTTCTTCTCGGTCTACACTCACCCTCACCTTTCTCGGCCTCCATGCTGTGACAGCTCCTTCTCCTCTCGACTGGACCGTCACCACCGCCATTCACCACGACGTTAGAGCCTCCACCACTCACCAGAGACGCCTAGGTGAGCTTCTCCTCTCTCCCTTTCTCTCTCTCGGCAGTTTACTCTCTCGACAGTTTACTACTTCTTCTCGCTGTGAACCCATTTTTCACTCAAACTCCGGTCACCGTGGGACACCTCCGGCGGAGAACTTGGACGTAGATGACCATAGACATCTCGATGTTCCCATAAGGCCTCACGCATGGTGTATGGAGTTGTTTTTCCAACGAGATAAGAGAGTCATTTTCCCACTATTTTTACCATTTTTATGACTGTTTTGGCCACTGTTTTGAGGCTGCCGTGGCTGGTGGGAATGTCCCCGGTCACGGCTGATCGGAGGACAATCTACGACGACGCCGTTGACCAGAAATGACCCTTCCCCCCATGTCCAACAACCCGTTTTGTGCATGTATGTGTGTGTGCATAGTAAGAATCGGCCTTGTGCAGGTATGTGTGTGTGTGGGTGTGTAGAACAGTGGGGTGCACATAACAGTGGGGTGTTGTGTGCACATAACAGTTGTGTGTGTGTGTGCACACCACAGTTGGGGTGTGGGGTGTATTATGTGTGGGTTGTGTAACTATAAATTTTATTATTGTATGTGTGTGTATTAAAAAGAAGAAGTGTTTGTGAATGGTTCTTTACTAGTGTAGGCCCAAATGAGGCCCAATAACTTTCTTTTCTTCAACTAAAGCCCACTATATGTGCAACTTGTTTTAAAATGCATAGTGTGTGCATAAATGCCCTTGTTGTGTTCATGTTACTCGGGTGCGTGAGTGTGGGTGTGTGTCTTTGGGGTGAATATATGGATTCATGGGTGTGGTGTATGCGGGTTTTAAGTATAAAACGCCACAGTTACACCGTGGGGCCACGGGCTCACGACGTAACCCGAATACAACTCAATTGGTGGACTTTTTAACAACTGTTTGAGTCGCTGTTAGAAACTATTTTAAACCAAATTTATAGGGAACACCCTAAGACTAAATACTAACCTTAAACCATTAATTGGGGTTTCAATCTATGCCAGATAGTCGGGAACTCGCGGGGAACGCGTTAGAATCTCGGAGTGACACGGGGTTGCGATAGTTCAGGTAAGTACACACATGCCTTATATGTGTGTATGTTAGTAGGCCAGTAAGGAAATAACATGTGATTTATACATCCTCTATTTATTGATATTGTTGAATTGATCCTTTTTTGATATTCCATTCCATATTCTTGGTTATATGTTCTTGGCACGAGTGTGTGTCACGAAGGTATCATGTGATCTCGCACTAGCTGGGACAACGAGGGTGCCTCCTGCAGGGGTAACTGACCACCCCTAGTCTGGGTACTGGATTCGAGAGGTGTTTTGATGCCTCTCGATTTCAAGCTGCGCTAGTGTTGCGACATTGCCCGGGGAGATCTTGCGAGATCTTTGTCGTATTGCTGTGAAATTAGACCACTCATGGGCCTCTCTTGAATCTTAGAACATTCAAAATTTCAATTGTTTATCTATCAGTCTGTTTATCATGCACTTGATTTGTAATGGCCCAATTTAAAATTGCTGTTAATTATGACGTCATTGCAGATGTGGATGCCAGCGATGACATACGTGGGTCCCACAGCGAGGCTGGAACGAGTTTGTAATAGGTATACAGTCCATTTTATATGCTTGTTGTGGTAAATTGTGATGAAAATGTACAAATTAGTTAATTTCATTACAATATGTATGTTAATGTAGTTTATTGACGAGTGAGGAATTACCTCGGGGTGCGTACGGACATGGGACACGGGGCACGGGGTGCCGGGTAGTCGGGGAAACTAATATGAGCTTACTCACAAAGTTTGGGAATTTATCGAATAGAATAGATAATTAATATGAGCTAAATCAAATTGGAATAAAAAAGTCCTATAGTAAGGTGAATAAATCAACAACAGTTGGATGATTCTCAAGATGCACAATGGAGAGAATCGAGGTAGCAAGTGTTATGATATGGTGTGTAGAGTTGGAGTGACACAGGGTGATCAGGAGCCCTCGGATTGTTCTCGAGATTTGTACACATACTTGATCAAATGCCAAGTATATATATACATGCTTGATCGATCAAACAAAGAGAAAGAGAGTGAGATTGGAGAGAGAGCTTGGAAGAGAGAATCGTTGGAGGAGAGGAAGAAGAACAACAACTAAAGAGTGAAGAGGGTGATTTGTGGCATCCTACAACAAGATCAAAGGTATAGATACGTCAAACTTGAATTTTATGAGATTTTTGGTGTGGGTTAGGAATTATGAAATTCGAATTTCTTGAAGGGATTAAACACTTTGTTTGTAGAGATTTAGTGTTTATGAAAATAGCATGAGATGGTTGTGCTTTTGAGCTAAGTTAAGAGGAATTTGATGGTTTCCTGAAAATGGGTTTTGGAAATGTGATTTTTGATGATTCTTGGATTTTGAGTTTAAACTTGATAAATATGTGTTTAAATGGTGTTTTTGAGGTCATTGAGGAGTTATGGATGTTTGATAATCGATTTTATGGGTTTATGTGGTGATTGGAGTTCAAAAATTTGAACTGAAAAAATTTGGACAGAGCGCGATTAGCGCACTAATGAATGGACCTAGCGCGCTAATTACCCTCTGAAAAATGATGATGAACAGTGACGAAGATCAATTAGTGCGCTAATAGTTCACTGGAATATGAAAAATCTGAAAATAAGGAAATGAGCCTAAATGATATTTTAACCCAACTAATGGACTAATGACCCTCATAAATGAATTTTAGGAGTCTCGGAATAGTAATTGGAGTCGGGGTTAGTCAGAAATCAGACCGGGACTAATATCGGGGATTTAGAGAAATCGAACCGAGGGTTGATTTGTGGAACGAGGAGTGCGATTTGAGGTGTGTAGTATCCCAATTGAACTTCACTTTAGTATTTACCATTTGACTTATTTGAATTCAGTTCTGTTTATTCATTACTCCATTTCATTATTGCTTTACGGTGGCTGAGTACTCTCACCTGGTGACTTTACGGTAGTGGAAGTTTACTCCTACCTGGTGTCTTTACGGTGTTGAGATCACTCCCCACCTGGTGCTTATTCGTTACGGCCATAGAGTCTACTGAGTCATAGCACTTGTCTAGGCATATGCCGGTGAATAGGCTGCCCGGGTATGGTAGGCTTATGTTGGTGCGTCGTGGGTCTACGCTGGCCACCTAGAGGGTCCAAGGCCAACCCAGTAGAGGTGTTTTCACGAGCCGTGCCTGGGGAAAAGCCCAAGGTATGACTTAGTCTGATTTTTATTGTGCACTTACTTTGTTTTGCTACTATATTTATGCATGCGATGATCCTTTCACAGTTGTCTGTATTTCCTTTGTTCTGCATGTTTAATTATAGTATTTTAAATTCCAATACTTTTACTTACGTAATTACTAAGTGAATTTCCTCGGGATTACTCACTCTGGACTCGTCATCTGTCTTTTTGTGATGGCTTGAGTGCAGATCCTGGTACGAGTCAAGGGAAGGGCAAGCTTGAGGACTACATTGATTGACAGCTCTAGCCCAACTCGTACATTTGTTTATATTTACTTGTTTTATGTTGGGTTTTGGGATACGAGAGATAGGTTGTATATTTTTGATATTTTGAGGATCTCGGACGATATGTATATGATGTACATTTGGTATGGTTTCCACTTAGGCATTATGCTCATGAAATACAGGTTAAATCTTTATGTTGTTCATTAAATTTTCCGCTGCATAAATTGAGGTTAAAGGATGTTAAAGGAATATATATTATTCTGAACCCGTAATTGTTAGCACTTAACATCAGAATTAATAGAAAATTGATTGATAATGGATAATTGGGCGGTGACATGGTCAGTTGTGTGCCCACGTGGCCTCCTGTGGCAGACCAATGTGAAAATTGGGGCCGTTACATGATTTATTTACTTTCCTGCCATTTCATTTTCGCATAATATCTAGACTGCTTTACTTGTTAATTCATAAATTGTTGTTATATTCTTCTGGCACTGCTTTCGATTTCTTCAGTTACTCACCGTCTAGTTTGTGACGGTGGATGCAGATAGGGTGGAGAGCAGCAAGGGTAAGGGGCCCTGCTTAGGCGACTTACTTTAAGGACTAGCAGCAGGATCAGGGAAACTTTATAGTATGTGTTTATGTTTGCTTACTTGTATATCGTTTCATACATATGTTTTGGGATTATTGAACTTGGCATTTTTGATGAGACTGGTATCATGTATATATGCTTATCGAATTGTACATAAATACCCGGGGTTTTCCACAATTATAGAATTCTTATATTTCCCTTGATTGAGTTATTTCCCGTATTATACTTGTTTAGTCTTCCGCTGTGTATTATTGCAATAACTCTTTCATAAATTGTTAAAATTGATGAATCGAAGGCTAACTAGGCTCGTCAGGTTGCCGAGTGATGACTCGGGGCCTGCACGGGTCTAGGCCGGACGTACCCAATTGCTCGGGGAAATTAGGGTCATCACAATCTTCCCTTCCAACCCGGAGGCCTTCAACCAGCCCATGATCTCTAGCTTTCTCTATCATCCTTCCCATCATGTCCGCCACCAAAATATAAAGGAAAGGAGAAAGAGGGTCTCCTTGTCATAGCCTACGTTCGCCCCGAAATTTTCCTCTTGGTCTGCTATTGATAATAACTGAGTAGTTGGCCAAAGAAATACAACCCTTTATCTATTTATGTCATCTATCTCCGAACCCTTTCCTTTTCATCAAAAAATCCAGAAAGTCCCAATCCACTCTATCATATGCTTTAGCAAAGTCAAGCTTTAACACAAAACCCTTCTTTCCTTTTTTTTCTGGCGTACTCTACTATTTCACTTACAATGAGAACTGAATCCAACATTTGTCTACCCGGCACAAAAGCATTTTGTTCACTTGCTATTATGTGAGTCATAGCACCACGAAGTCTGTTGGCCAATACTTTTGCCAACAATTTGTAAAGAGAGGTGAGGAGGCTAATAGGACGAAAGTCTTCAACTCTCCCAGCTTGACTGCCCTTCGAGATGAGGCAAATATAAGTTTCATTCACCTTTTGATTCACTATGCCATTTCGATGGAAGTCTAGGAAGAATGTCATGATGTCTTGCTTCAAAATCTCCCAACACTTTTTAATAAAGGCAAATGTATATCCATCCGGACCGGGTACCTTATCACCTGCACTGTTACAAACACCATTCCATATCTCTGTCTCTGTAAAAGGCCTTTCTGTGACGGCCCTACTTTCCGGAGTCGCCCCGTGCAACAAATACTTCTCCAGCCCATGCACCAGAAGTATCTGCCACGTCACTTCTCTATCCATTATCTAATAATCTTGAACTTAATATGTTTTATCCATAAGTAACAGAGGAAGTCTTTCCTTAATAAAAGAAACATTATATAAAGTTATTTTATTCAACCTATAATGGAAAACCCGGCTGTACATGCATATAGGTGATCAAACTATATCATTAATATATACAGGTACAAAAGTGCTTACGGTCTCCCATCCCAAAATAATACAAAATATCAAAATAAAATACTATAATCACACGCACTAGCAGGCCTCGGTGTAGGCAAATCAGATATAATCTCCGAGAATCTCCTGCTTACCCCTGCTGGTACTAGGATCTGCACTTTGTTATCAGAAAAACCAGATAACGAGTCCAATAAGTAAAATCATAAGGAAAACCATCATGCATCATAATTTAAGATTGTAAAATGAAATCAATAAATAGTGTTACATAAGCATGCGGAATTGAAGGAAAATGCAGACAACTGCTCAAAGCTCGTTCGCATGAATATAAACACCAAGATAATCAAATAGGCGTGAACCAGCTAAAATAAGAGGTGTACTTAGGACCAGAAGTGGTTGTGACCAAAACCCATCAACCACACAACTGTGTCCTAAGCCACAATCTAACAAGCGACCACACAACCCAAGATACATAGACGGAACCTCATACCGTCCCAGTAAGAAAGATTCATGGATTTGTCAAGAATAATAGCTCAGTTGAATACAATAGATGAATACAATAATGGTGTTCAATTGGGTTTTACGTACCTCAATCTGCGCTCACAAACCCCAAAAATACTCCCGGTTCTCCCTCGTCTAATCCCGACTCCAATGATTGTCTTGGGACTCCTGAGACTTAATTCCGAGGTTTATTGATCAATAATTTGGTTTATAATTGATTATGTTTCATTTCACACTATTTTCCATTACAGGTGATCATTAGCGCGCTAATGAGATCAATTAGCATGCTAATTGATCTTGCTCACTGTTCATCATCATTTTTCAAAGGGTAATTAGCGCGCTAGGTCCTCCTATTAGCGCGCTAATGGCGCTCTTGCCAGCTTTTCCAGATTTAAATTTCTGGACTCCAAACACCACTCAAATCCATATATTCGATTTCCACACTTCCCACATGCCTCAATGACACCACAAACACCATTAAACACGAATTTACCGAGCTTAAACCTCAAAATCAAAGAATCATAAAAATCATGTTTCAAAACCCATTATATCAAAGTTATCCAATTTCTCTCAAACTTTATCAAATACCCAACCCATGTCATACCAAACTTATGAACATGAAATCTCCACAAAATAAAGTGTTTAATCACTCAAGAATTCGAATTTTCTCAAACTTCTTATCAACACTAAATTTTCATAAACAACCCAAGTTTGATGAATTCATACCTTAGAATCTTGTTGTTGGACACCACAAATCCCTCTCCACACCTTAGTTGATGATCACTTCCTCTTCTCCTCCTCTCACCGATTTCTCTCTATCAACCTCACTCTTTCTCCATCATTTTGACCGATCAACCATGTATATATACTTGGTTTTGATCAAATGTGTGAACAAATCCCGAGAATAATCCTGTGGTCATTGTTCACCCTATGTCACTCCAGCTTCTTGACACCTTATCTTGACACTAGTTGCCTCAAATCTCTCCTTTGTGCATCTTGAGACCTATCCCTAGGATATTGAATTTCCTAGCTACAACTATATCACCTTATTGATATCATTTGATTTAGCTTATATAAATTACCTAAACCATCAAATAAATTTTCATAAATAATGAATAAGGTTACACTAGCTTCCCGACTACCCGGCACCCCGTGCCCCGCATCCGACATGCTTCCCGAGGCGGTCCCACACTTAATGTAACTAATTGAATCTTAACCTAAGGTTATATTTAAATTTCATTTAGATTAAAATCCTCAACCTTAGTCATGCTTAATACTTAATCTAATCAAACTCCAATGCCCGGCCTCACAGCTACCGAACCCCCGCGTTGACCTGTCTCACGACACGAACCCCGGCTCTCAACTTGCCCGATCAAATAATGTAAATACACACCTATGAGGAATCTTACATAAATGATATAAACATGCATCACAGAACCTGTCAACCATCAAAACAAAATCAATTACCTAATTCAGTCTCTGGTCTAGCATCTACACAGCTTCCACGTGTCATCCGAGCTGGCGTCCTAATCTGAATAATTAAAATAACGACGTTATTAAATAACGGGCCGTTACACTTTCTAAGTCAGTCGCCACCATACCAGGAATCCCTTGCCATTCAAGACCATCGATCTCCCAAGAGCATTCCATTTCATTTGTGAAAAGGTGCTTGAAAAAATTCACTATATTATCCTTAATTTTCTCGGGTTCTTCTGAGAAGGATCCATCGGCTAATTGAAGCATCTCAATACAATTCTTATGTTTCCGTGCTCCCAATACTCTATGAAAAAATTTTGTATTTGCATCACCCTCTTTCGCCCATTTTACTTTCAATTTTTGACTAGCCATACGGTTCTCCAAAAGTAATGCTCTATCCAATTCATGCTTTGCATTTGCTCTTTGTGTACGTTTGTGCGTGTTCCAATCTCCCCCAGTCTCCTCTCTATCAAGTTGTTCAATAATCCTTCTTTTGTCATTTTTGAGTGCCTACACATTGCCGAACGAATTGCGATTCCATTCCTTCAACTTTTCTTTAACCAATCCCAACTTTCTCATGAACTTGTAACCTGGCCCGCCCTCAGCATCATAGAGGTTCCACCATTCTTGAAAAATGTAACAAAATCTCCTATGGGATAACCAAATGTTTTCAAAACGAAATGGTGTAGGACCCCATTCGGCATAACCAGTATCAAAGAGCATCGGAAAGTGATCGGATGTGACTCTATTCCCCAACGTCTGTCTCCCATCATGAAATGTCTCACCCCACAATTTTGTGTAAAGGAATCTATCTAACCGAGCACAAGTCGGGGTATCACGGAAATTAGACCATGTGAAACTGTCGTTTCTCAAGTGAGGGTCAATCAACTCAAAATGAAAGTTTATTTATGTACCTAGGTTCCAGTACTGTGTTATTCTTATGTTTTTTTTTGAAAAAAATGTAATAAAATAATGCAACTGCCATTAATTGTCGGCAAATAAATAAAAGCAAATACTTCAACAATCCTGATTGCATTAAGTCTCTTTGTCGTTACCATTGCAGTCAACATATGCATACAAATCTACACAGGAGTAATCTTTTCATTCATTGTGGAGCATATCATGATTTTATGTTGCATGTTGACAATGTTGACTGTGATGTGGGCTTTCAACTTTTTCATCAGCAACAAAAAAACAGCCCTTGTTGAGACCATCAGAAATATCTTCATAGATGCAAAAGCAACAAGTCTGCTACATCAAGTAAAACTATGGTATTTGAGCAGTTGCATCAGCAATCCTCAATATGTTTTGAGGGGTGGAGATTATAGTCTAAGTTTGGTGATGATTTGCTTTATATGTTTAGCTGTTGTATCACAAGCTGCACTTCGATCGCTCTTCCACAAGTTAGAGATATGTGAAGGTGTTTCTGATTATGGATGGTCCATACCAACCATAATAGTAATCCAAATTATCACAATTGTGGTAGGAAGTTTATCCAGTTTTATGTGACCCGTGTGGAGGACATGGACAAATGGATGGATCTAAGTGACAAAAGCACCCCGAACCATTTAGTTCAATTGCTATCAAAACCTCGTAGTCACCCTCCACAAACTCTTCTAAATAAGTTGCAGCAAGTTGGTGCGACCAAAAGGTATTATAGACTCTCATGTTTATCATTAGTCATCCTTGTAAAAACTGTTGCTCTTGCGGTACCCTTAGCTCTTGCACAACCTATACTACAAGCCTTGGATGAAGTCTTCGAATTGATTTACTACATCGACAAGAAAATAAATGTTGGCAACTTTGAGGATCAAAGGAAACGTCAATTCGCAAAAGTTTTGCTCCAATACAAGAATACTCATCTGAGTAAAAAAGATTCGGTTGCTTCTCATGGGTCGGTCAGTGAAGCAATATCATCTATTGTGAATGAATTCCAAGCATTCCCCATTGGATTTGCAGAAAGAGAAATGGGAATCATAAGCGATTTCATCCTTGATCAAGAGTATGCGTCAATTAAGGAGCTTTATGAACATTTAGAGCAGCTTTTTGTTTATATGTTGCTGTTCTTTCTTCCTCAACTTCCAATTGTCATATTTAAGGATGTATTTGAGAGCCCGATCGAGTTTCATGAAGAAAGAGCAAGATTGGTTCTAAAGCTTCTTTGCAAACTCAAGTTGTTAGAAGACAAAGTTCAATGGTTATATTCGGAAAACTGTTGCATCAGAACATTAATGGACCATGAAGATCACAATCTTGCACAATGTTGATCAAGATGGAGGCCCCGCTCTCCAATTCAGACAGTACTCCTGATGTTGAAAGGGGCTCGAATCTATGAATCACAAGATGTAATCAGTAGGGAGATTTCCATTTTTATTTTTATTTTTTTTTAGGTAAGTTGCTCCGATGTATTTGTTTTATGGAAAAGTTTGATCCATGTAGCCGACCCCAATTAATTTGGAACTGAGGCTATGTTGTTGTTGTTGTTGTTGTTGTTTTAAGTTGTTCCAAGCTCATCTTTCATGAATTTGAGTTTCTTTCTAGTTGCTTCTATACTTATGTTTCATGTGTCATGAATATATGGTATATGTTTTTTGAACACTATACAGTTCAACTTACCATTGCAAAGAAATTTTTCATCTCAAAAATGGCCAATATGAAGGGAGGTTTTTGTGACGACTCCAGGCCGCCACAGATGTCATATTCGTGTGCCTGTAGCGTCAGCAGCCTTTGTTATATGATTGCTATAAAAGTGCTTTACAAGAGGATCTTATAAATATTAGAGAATGCCTTAAGATAGTGTTTTTGAATTATATATAGGAAAATGATAACCTAACACACTTTAGACACACACTTGCGGCGCAAAATTTTTTTTTTTAGCCATTTATAGTTCTTTCTTGTCTCCCCAAGCGTGGGCCCCACATCTAACAAAACATCATAAATAGCTAAAAAATAAAGTGTGAACTTCAAGTGTGCGCTCAAAGTGTGTTAGATTATCATTTTCCTACTAATCAGGTAAAAATGTTTCACCCAAGCACTAAACTATTTTTCCCATACATAGCATTTCTCCTTACTATCTTGCCAAAAATAGTTTTGTTTCATGATCATATATAGCGTAGCTTACCACATCACGAACAAGCGAGAATCAACTAAAGGCATGAACATGTCGAAACAAAAGAAAACATCACTCATTTGATATGCTCCACAATAAAAGAAAACATCACTCCTGTAACCAATTGTATGCACATGTCGAAACTCAAGTTTCAAAAACAAATGAGCTGCTTGATAAGTCAATATTAGCGCTAAGTTTATGAGTGTATGTTTATTATTTTTAGTACTATTAGTCTCCAAATACTAATTAGATCTCTCTTATTTGTCTATGCCAGTGTTTTGGAAGTGATTGACCCACAATTCAAGTGTTTTTAGAAGGAAAACTGATTATGTTTAAAGTCTGTGGTGCCTTGTCTTGCAAAATTGTATTAATACGGATCTCGAGACAATTTTATGGGATCTGTTGTGTGATTTACAAGTGCTAAATAATGAGTCATGCATGTGATTTACAAGTGCTAAATAATGAGTCATGCATGTGAGGAGAAGTTCATATAATTTCCATGAACTGATGGAGCCTACTCCGATGTGCGTTGAATGCACATACTTCAATGAATATATGAATTATATGGTGATTTCATCATGACATCATTAGATAATCTTAAGTTGATGTGGGCAGAAGGAAAAAACATCATGAAATTGTATGAGATAGCAAAGTGGTGTGTGCACTAGCGACGTGTTGCAAATATGATAAGGAGTCAGTGATTTGCTTTAAATCCAATATCAAGAGAGGACAAAAGACACCTTTCGATCAACCTTGATGTGTGTGCTGCCTAAGGAAATCAGTTGGACCGAATTCGCAAGTTGTGCAGTGCATGAAGAAATCGAATTAGAAGTATATATAGTAGGTTTTATTATTTTAGGTCTCTCTCCTCTCTCTCTCTCTCTCTTCCGATCCTCCCCCTCTCTATTATTTTTATTTTTCTTTGTTCTTTGAGTTCTTCAACCATGAAGGTCTAAGTTCATAGCTTAGGCAAGACTGTGAGGGAGGTTCCACTGCGCATATTCAATGAATTTGCGAGATTTATATATCTTAATTTCAAGCTTTTCATTATTATTTTATTTTCTTTGTTATTGTTTGAACAATTGAGGATAAACACTAGTTTAAACCTTGATTTACAGGCCAGTGAGTCGTAAGCATCTGTCCTTGTGCGACAAGACCACACTAGTGGCAATTGACCCTACTAGGTGTAGTGCTTTCACGAATCAAAGTAATGTGGCCAACGCGTTAAATCTGAAGCACTAGCGATCAGGTTGCGTATTTGATTAGGGAAGTAGTCAACAGTCGTACCTTAGCTGCCGATATCAGGAAGTGCGACGAGCCAAGTGCGTCATCGAGTCTATAGCTACACTAGGATAATTTGATTTGTATCTTTTGACATAAGTTGACGACCAAATTCAATCTTTTTATCAAATCGAACTTATATGCCTTGACCTAGGTGTTATTTTTGTTAATTATTTTTAACTTTATTTTAATTGCTTTTATTTATTTTGTTTATATTTAGATTAGGTAATTAACTTATTTTTAATTACTCTAAATCCCTCGATTTCCTTTTTGTTATTTTTTTGACCTTAGAAAGAAAGTCAATCTCTGTGGGATCAACCCGTTGCCACTATTCTGCAAATAATTGGTTTAGGTTTATACATTTTATTGATGCGTTCGGCGCGCGTCACTGCTTGATTTTGATGGGATTAGAAGGCTAATGAAAGGCTAAATTTGAAGGAAAGGGACTTGTTAAATCTCAACTTCACAATGTTGCTGATAAACCCTCCCGTGAGTGCTCCAAATCAATTAGCCTCCCACTCCTTAATTCAACATCGATATATGGCGCCGCACACACGCGAAGAAAGTTTAACAATAGTTACAATACCATCGATATATTCGCAAAATGGATGGGTGTTAGAATTTAGGCGAAGCCTAGGACCACAAAACCAGTTAGCACTAGATAGACTAATGGCATTGATAAAAGATGCAAGTCCCAATGTGAATCTGCGGACAGCTTGTTATCTGGAACAATAAATAATGATACTAATATATATGAATAAACAAGTTTTTACAAATAATTAATAACAGAATCAATCAACAAAATAAATTTCTAACGAGTGGCTTGCACTGAAGCAATGTCCTAAGACAGAAATTTCCTTGAATTCGGTGATAGAATTTTCTTCAAAAATCTGCCCCTAGGATACAACCGGATGCCCTTTCGAACAAAAAATCATCAAGTTCAAAAGTCTGTCAAACAGTGATTTTCCTTCTCTCTCAGAAAAAACGAAATTCGAAATCCAATAAGTTTCTAGTGTTTTAGTTCCACTTAAATAGAACTTGAGGCATTGGTTCAAACCAATGTGACTGTTCAAGTTCGAAAACAATATATTCAACAGTCGCACCTGTTCACAAAATAATGAAATTAACTATCAAAAATTAATTTCGAAATAAAAAAAATAAAAATTTCTTTGATTTTATAAGAATAACAAATCTAAGCCCAAAGCCGAAAGGCCCCAGGCCCTATCTTTGATTTTAAATATAATAATAATAATAATTATTATTATTATATATAACACCTATTACCCAAAGGGTGCCAATTTGGGCTCTATCCATTGAGTTTCTCTAAAGCAAATGTTTAGAGTAGAAGTTTGTATATAAAAAGTTTGTACTCTTTGAAGTGAGCAATGTGGGACTAAAGAGTTTTCTATTCAAACTCACTTGAAGAATTTTTCAAGTTCCAACACAGCTGATGATGGAACTGGGACAATTCGGGTTCTTTCACAGTTAAGTCTTGTTTCTTCAATTTATGTCTCGAAAGATCTAGCGGGAGCTTTGAGGCTTATAAAACCATTTGGAAGTCTTATTCAAGTATGAAATGCAGAGTACGTGTTTTGTTGGATGGTTTGGCTTGGCAAGGTAAATGTTGCGGATATTCTCCAAAAGAGATGCCCTTTGATCTACTTACAGCCTTCTTGGTGTGTCCTTTGCAAGTTAGATGAAGAGTCTATAGATCATGTTTTCTTGCACTGTCGCTTCTCACAATGTCTTTGGCATGCAATGGCTACTGAACTAGGAAGCGGCTGGAATGTTCCTCTCAATATTAAAGCGTGCCTAGATGATGATGCGTCACACACAATGGCGGCAAGGAAAGGTAACCTATGGAGGACAGGGATGTTGATGATACTTTGGAGCCTTTGGGAGAAAAGAAATGGGCGTGTTTTTTGCTCAAAAGACAGAAACTGGGAAGAGGTGTGGGAAGCGGCAAAGAGATACGCGGCACATGTACTCTCAAATACCAAAGAATTCAAAGCTTGGACTTGGACGGATCTATCGGGAAACTGGAGCAGGTTACTGGGCTCACATTATCAAATGTAGTGATGTTTTCAGGCAGCATTTCGACGAACCTACCCATCATGCCTTTCTCTCCTACGTCAGTTATTGCACAAGTTCAATAACTGAGTACAGGGAGAGGAGGGACTATGTGATGGTAAGGGTTCCTCGGGTATGTTTGGGAAAACATGGCTACAAGGCAAAAAGAAAAGGGGGTGGGGTGAACAGTGGGTTATACTATCGTAGGAAATGGTTGGGGAGAGCTTTGGTATAATTTTCGATGATTTTTTTTTTTTTTTTTTTTTGGTGGCTCTTTTGTCAAGGAAAATAAGGTTGTGACGAGAGGGGTTTTGTTCCTGGAGGTCTTTTTGGGTGTGAAACTTTTTTGATGATCTAAAAGTATGTTTTTGTTGTAAATACATATGTACATGTTCCTTTTGTTTTGGAGAGGAAGCAAAGTTCCCAACCTACTTACCACATTTTAATGAATACAAATTTCTTATCAAAAAAAAAAAAAAAAAGCAATACCATAAAGTTGAGCTCTACTAAAACCTCTCCCTGAACATTAGAAGTGGCGCAAACATAAATATATAGAGTATCCGTTGTGTTTTGCATTCGTTCTGGACAATTTAGTGGTACTAGATTCGGGCCGGCACAGTTAAACAAACCCTTAACCCTTAAAGCATCACAAGTATTTACACAAATTAAAAATTCAAACAAAAAATAAATCCGACCTTTAGCATTCAAACATATATTTAGACAGTTGATATCTAGCACTGAGCATACAATCTTAATATCTACAGTGATCTTTGAAGCTATTATAAGACGAGTTACTACTGTAACAAAAGTAAGTGAAAAAGTTTATATGGAATGCACCGTGACGACGTAGACCAAATTAACAACAGGCACCTAAAATATATACTGTGACAACAGGCACCAGAGAAGAATAGTCACAGGTAGTGTTTAACACGAAAGTTTTGATCTTTTATCACAACAGAACTTGTAAAATAATACATTTATCAAGCATGATCTGACCAACTGAAAAAAAAAATACTAATGCACCTTTAGAACTGACTTGAAGAAGTTCTCTCTACTGATCATATCTTGCAATTCAAAATGTTCACACATTTGAGCTCGTTTCAACAATTTCAGAAGCGGCAGCATTGGGCACTTGAATTATATAGTTACCTCCATCTTGATCCACCGCCGGTGTGACGAGATTGAGATTCTCAGTACTTCTTGCTTGATCACTGTTGTTGTCTTCTTCATCGTCTGGGCCCATTAGTGTTGTGATTCCTTCAGGAAACAACCATTGAACCTTGTCTTCTAATAATTTGAGTTTGCAGAGAACTTTTAGAGCAGATCTGGCTCTTTCTTCAAGGAATTCAATTGGACTCTCATTCACATCCTTCAATGTGACAATTGGAAGTTGAGAAAGAAAGAACAGCAACATATCAACAAACAGTTGCTCCAAATCTTCGTAAAGCTCCTCAGTAGATGCATACTCTTGACCATAAAGGAAATCCCTTATGATCTTCATTTCTCTTTTCCCTAATCCGTCTGGGAATGCTTTCCATTCATTTGTAATAGATGACAATGTTTCATTCACTGACATGCCCAAATTATTAGTATTGGAATCTTTTTTGGTCAGATGACCATTCTTTTGTGCCAACAAAAATTTTGCGAACCGACGCTTCTTTCCATCTTGAAAATTCCCAACATTTACTTTCTTGTCAATGTAGTAAACAATTTCAAAAGCTTCATTAGTGGCTCGCAATATAGGTTCTGCAAGAGTAAATGACACAGAAAGGGCAACAACTTTTACAAGGATGGCCATCGACAGGCATGAGAGTTTATAATAATACCCTTTGGCCTTACCAATTACCTGCAACTTGTTTAAAAGAGTTTGCGGTGGGTGACGAATTCGAGGTTTGGATAACAATTGGACTAAATAGTTTGGGGGGCTTCTGTTGCTTAGATCTGTCCATTTATTCATCTCCTTCACACTTCTCGTCATTATCCAATTTGGAAAGTCTTTTGTGGGACTGAAAACCTCTCTCAATTCTGTTTTCCATTTTTCTAACACAACAGCAGTGCTGCTGTTAGTTGAGCTTGCATGGCAATAGGCATGGAAAGTACCCGTTATTTTTTTCAAAATGGAACGGACACAGCGAGGCGGCACTTCAAGAACAACATAAGTCAAAAGAACCACGAAAAGAATCACGCCTTTAAGTAGGAGATACAAGAAAAGTAGCATTGAGACCTTTCGCAATTCTCTATTATTGGAAAGAGATTGATAGGAAAACATCTCAACCTCAAAATACATATCACCATAATTAAATTCATTAGTTGTGTTGTAAATTGAATTGAGACTTGCTAGAACTAGAGAAGGAAAGTAGAAGAGCTAAGAACTTCTACTACTACAAATAACTACAAAGAACTACAACTACAAAGTAGAAGAGGAAAAATGAGAGAGTTGAAATGAGAAGTTGTATACAACTTGGTGTGCTTTTACAATGAGGTTGGCACCCTTTATATAGGCCCTTTGGTGGTGATGATAAATGTACTTAGACAATGTTTACAAGTAATACATACATCACATGTCATACAACTCTTCACAAGCAACATTGACAATACATGGAATAATGAGTACATTTGATATGGATACAAGTAAGGGCCATGCTTGATACTACCACTCAATGTAAGAGCCATGCTTGACAATGATTAGTCATACAAAATCTTGATCAATTGTTCATCCATATCATAACACTCCCCCTTGGATGACAATTATTGAGAGAATGTGCCTCGTTAAAACTTCTATTAAGAAAAACCCTGTGGGAAAAAATATAGTAAAAGAAAAGAGTACACTATTCTCATAAATATTAAGATGGGTATAATATTGTTAAGATTGCCTCATTAAAAACCTTGCATGGAAAACCCAATGGGATAAAACCATAGCTAAGGGAAAAAGAGTGCAATACATTAATCAATAACTCCCCCTCATGTGAACATGGGTGAAACTTGTTCAGTTTCTTTACTTGCAATGTCTTTAAGTTTACGCAAGCCAATACCATATGTAAGCCTTTTAAATGTCGTAGTTGGTAAGGCTTTTGTGAATAAATCAGCAAGATTATCACTTGATCGGATTTGCTTGACATCAATTTCACCGTTCTTCTGAAGCTCATGCGCATAAAAGAAATTTGGTGAAATATGTTTTGTTCTGTCCCCCTTTATGAATCCTTCACTTAATTGCGCAATACATGCTGCATTATCTTCATATAATATGGTTGGAGAATCTTTTATTGAAGGCAATCCACATGATTCTTGTATATGTTCAATCATGTTTTTCAACCAAACACATTCACGACTTGCTTCATGAATTGCAAGTACTTCAGAATGATTGGAAGAAGTAGCAACCATAGTTTGTTTTACTGACTTCCATGATACAGCAGTATTACCACAGGTGAATACATATCCCGTTTGAGAACGGGCCTTATGGGGATCCGATAAAAATCCAACATCAGCATAACCTTGGAGATTCAATTTTACCCCTCTCGAGTAAAATAAACCCATGTCACTTGTTCCTCGAAGATATCGAAAAATGTGTTTAACACCATTCCAATGTCTTCGAGTTGGTGAAGAGCTATATCTTGCAAGTAGGTTGACAAAGAAAAGCAATATCGGGTCTTGTACAATTTGCAAGATACATGAGTGCACCAATTGCACTTAAATATGGTACCTCCGAACCAATTAGCTCTTCATCACTTTCTTGAGGTCGAAATGGATCCTTATCCACTTCAAGTGATCTGACAACCATTGGAGAGCTCAATGGATGTGCCTTGTCCATATAAAATCTTTTTAATAATTTTTCAATATAATTTGATTGATGGACAAGTACTCCACTTGAAAAATGTTCAATTTGCAAACCAAGACAAAGTCTTGTTTTTCCAAGTTCTTTCATCTCGAATTCCTTTTTCAAGTATTTGGATGTTCTAACGATGTCGTCGTGGTTTCCCACTATATTTAAATCATCAACATATACAGCAATAATCACAAATCCTGTTGATGATCTTTTAATGAAGACACATGGGCAAAGCGGATTATTTACATATCCTTCTTTCAGTAAATAATCACTAAGACGTTTGTACCACATTCGTCCGGATTGTTTCAACCCGTACAAAGACCTTTGTAATTTTATAGAATGCATGTTATGAGGTTTTGATTTTTTTTCATCGGATATTACAAATCCATCAGGGATTTTCATATATATCTCACTGTCTAGAGATCCGTACAGATATCCGTAACGACATCCATTAAATGCATATCAAGCCCTTCGAGACTTGCAAGGCTTATCAAGAACCGAAATGTGATTGCATCTATAACAGGAGAATATGTTTCCTCATAATCGATGCCAGGTCTTTGTGAGAAACCTTGAGCTACAAGTCTTGCTTTGTACCTTGTAACTTCATTTTTTTCGTTTCTCTTTCGTACAAATACCCATTTATATCCAACAGGCTTTACGCCATCGGCGTTTGGACAATTGGTCCAAAAACCTCTCGTTTCCTTAACGAGTTTAGCTCTCGCTTGGATAGCATCTTGCCATTTTTGCCAATCGGGTCTTTTTTGACATTCGTCCACTTGATCGTGGTTACGGATCATCATCATTTTCACATATTTCAAAGGACACATTGAAAGCAAATATATCATCGGGAACAATTTCATTTCGATCCCAAATCTTACCGAGTTTAAATAATTTATTGAGATCTCATTATTTTCATCTTTTTCCTCTTTTTCTATAGGAAGTTGTTCCTCATCGAGAATCAACTTGTTCGACAAACCCTTATCAAAGGATTCTTGTGCTTTCTCGGGAGTATTTTGATTTGTATTTATTTTTACTCCCGTTTTCCTCTTTCGAGGAATTGTATCCTTTGAACCAACCGGTCTTCCACGCTTTAAGCGTTTCGTTGGTTCTTGTGCATTTTGTTGCACAGAGACATCAATTCTTGCGGGAGCATTTACAATTTGGAATATGTGATTTTGTCACTTGTTTTGCATCATTAAATGCATCTCGGTAATTGATTTGCAATTTGTTGCAAATGAATGATCTTTCGAACTTCAAGTTCACACCGATTTGTTCGTGGATCATAATGTGATAAAGTTGATGCATTCCAAGCAATTTCGCTCCATTCTTTTTGAATTGACTTCTTATCTCCCCCTAATGGTGGGAAAATTGCTTCATCAAAGTGACAATCAGCAAAACGTGCAGTAAATAAATCCCCTGTTAAGGGCTCAAGGTATCTTATAATGGACGATGAGTTAAATCCAACATAAATCCCAAGTTTTCGTTGTGGACCCATCTTAGTTCTATTGGGAGGTGGTATAGGAACATACACTGCACAACCAAAAATTCTTAAGTGTGAAATATTTGGTTGTTGACCTAAAATGAGTTGCATGGGAGAATGTTCATGGTATGCAGTGGGCCTATAACGAATGATAGATGCTGCATGAAGGACTGCATGTCCCCAAAGTGAAGTTGATAACTTAGTTCTCATGATTAAAGGTCTGACAATTAATTAAATGCGTTTGATCAGAGATTCTGCCAAACCATTTTGGGTATGCACATGTGGAACGAGAATGTTCAATGGTAATTCCTATAGACATGCAATAATTTTTAAATGCTTGAGATTGAAATTTCCCGGCATTATCAAGACGGATGGTCTTGATTGGGTTGTCAGGGAATTGTGCTCTTAACTTAATGATTTGTGCTAAAAGTCTAGAAAATGCAACATTGCGGGTCGAAAGCAAACAAACATGTGACCACCTAGTTGATGCATCTATCAAAACCATGAAATATCTAAATGGTCCACAGTGAGGATGAATAGGTCCACATATGTCTCCCTGAATGCGTTCTAAGAAAACTGGGGATTCCACAACAATTTTACTTGGGGATGGTTTAACTATCAATTTACCTTGAGAACAACTAGCACAATTATAATCACCAGCTGAAAATATTTTGTGACTCCTTAAAGGATGTCCATGCGAATTATTAATTATTCTTCGCATCATTGATGATCCTGGATGACCAAGCCGGTCATGCCATAAAATGAATGTCGTTGGATCATTAATTTTCTTATTTAAGACGACATTCGTTTCGACATGCCTTATATGAATAAAATATAATCCAGAGGATAAAGCTGGGAATTTTTCTAACACTTCTTTTTTCCCATTTGAAACCAATGTGACATAGAGAAATTCTCTATTATTTTCGTTCATGGTTTCAATGTGATATCCATTTTGTCGAATATCTTTAAAGCTGAGTAAATTCCTTCTGAATTTTTCAGAGTATAAGGCGTTGTCAACATGAATTGTTGTTCCCTTAGGCAACATAATATTTGCTCTTCCAGAGCCATTAATCAAATTGGAGATGCCAGATATTGTTTGAACATTAGCATCAGCTAAGTTCAAATTGGAGAAATATTCTTTGTTTTTAAGAATTGTGTGCGTTGTAGCACAATCAGCAAGGCACATATCGCTCTTATTTGGTTCATGACTTGAACACATGATTTGTTGATCCATCTGGACAAATAATATTTGACAAATCGAAAAAGAGTCATGATAATATTCATAATATTTTGCCTTTGATTTTAAAGGCATGGTAAAGGTCACAAAAATACTCGGGCATATATATGACAATATTTAGGCAAAATAGCCTTTCATATATGACTAAAAAATGTCACAATTATGAGCGCTCATTGTCAATAATTATTTGCCCTTTGTAGTGGTGCACCACTTTTATTCCAAAATTTGGTGGAATTGTCAATACGACCTTTACCTGATATTTTCACCTTTTCCACGTCCATAAATTTATTGCGATCATGATCATTATATGCAACATATGCTTCTTAATTTGAAGCTGAATTAATTGGACGGGAGTGATATTATATTTATAATATCTCATCATTTTACTCAGCTACTATGAGACAAGAAATCAATCCTTAATATTTATTGGATTGACGTGCGCACTCGATAATTTGTTGCAGTAATACATCGAGGCGAGCCACGTGGCTTTTCTCATCAGTCATATTTCTGCATAGCCTCAATATAGAGGTAGTTGAAATTGCAGAATAATAAATGATATTTGGCTGATATAAATTTTTGTAGCATGAGACCCAGCCGCTCATTTTGAGCCTTTTGGAGCATTACCCTTTTGATATGTATAACTCCATAAGGTGAAAATATATATAAAGTGAAGTATTCACTTTTCAAATCTCCAAAGAGAAATTGACGAATGATTATGTATAACACACAGCCTTGCATAGAATTATCATGACAAGAATTATAATAAGGTAACAAATGCAAACTATGGTTGAAAAGAATTTTGAAAATAAATTTAATATAAAAGAGTTTTCCCTTTTATGTAAAAACATAACATATGATTAAATATATGTTCACAACTTGATTATTAGTATGCAAAATGTATTACTTGTATGAGTTGGTGGGACAACCTCCAGGTTGGGTGGTGAGACGAAGTCTTCTTAAAAACCATGCCACCTCGAACGGGATAACCCGTCTCCCTTTCAATGTTTAGCTTTACCGGGGACAAGGCTTACCCACTATCAACCCAAACTCATAACACTATTTGCAATATAAAAAATCAAGAATATAGCATAATTAATCGTTTGTAGTATAGCGAGAAAACTAGTTATGTCACATATTGATTTTTGATTTCTGATGTAGAAGATCGTACAAGACGCAACTACAGAGCATACTTTCGCAATCGGTGACGTTATAATGGTATATGAATAAAGTATGCATATAGAAGTTATGCATGTAATAAAAGGAAACAACCATGGTAATTTAGAAATAAATTGAACTTATTTAAATAACAAAAGTTATACCTTCTTAGCTTTTTCTCCTTAACAATCCTTCTTGAACTTCAAGATCTCCTTAATGCTAGAGCAAGCTCGTGCTGATAACGTGTTGTAAATTGAATTGAGACTTGCTAGAACTAGAGAAGGAAAGTAGAAGAGCTAAGAACTTCTACTACTACAAATAACTACAAAGAACTACAACTACAAAGTAGAAGAGGAGAAATGAGAGAGTTGAAATGAGAAGTTGTATACAACTTGGTGTGCTTTTACAATGAGGTTGGCACCCTTTATATAGGCCCTTTGGTGGTGATGATAAATGTACTTAGACAATGTTTACAAGTAATACATACATCACATGTCATACAACTCTTCACAAGCAACATTGACAATACATGGAATAATGAGTACATTTGATATGGATACAAGTAAGGGCCATGCTTGATACTACCACTCAATGTAAGAGCCATGCTTGACAATGATTAGTCATACAAAATCTTGATCAATTGTTCATCCATATCATAACAAGTTGTAGCTTTATCATCCAACTCAATTGTAGGATCAGATACCATTACGATCCATCGAAAGATAGTGGATAAGCTCATTACTACAACTGTGACAATTTGCGTTACGAGTTTGATTGGTATTGACCATCCATAGTCAGAAATACCCTCACATGTTTCAGAGTTATGGGCAAGCGATCGCAAGGTCGCTTGCAACAAAACTGTTAAACATAGGAAGCAAATCATCTCCACACTGAAAACAATGTCACTTGATCCTCTTACAAAATATTGAGGATTGCTGATGGAACTACTCATATACCATAATTTTATTTGGTGCAGCAAACTTGATGATGCTTCTCTCTTTTTGATGGTATTTTTCATGGTCTCACTAAAGGTGATCTTTTCATTTATCGCAAGAAAAGTATAAGTCCAGAGCACAGGCAAGAACAACAACATGCAACATATAATCATGATGTGCTCCACAATGAATGAGAAGATCACCCCCGTGTAAATTTGTATGCATATGTTGACCGCAATAGTCACTACAAAGAGACTTAGAGCAATCATGTTTGAAATGCTCTCACTTTCTCCATTAATTGCAAGCGAAGGCATAAGAAAACACATACTTATACAAACCAAAGTAGTGCCAGTGAGCTTTGATAGTTGGTCACCAGCACTTGGCATGTAAGTAGTAAGATCGACAGGAAGTTTTGAAGCAATCGCAAGGAGAGTTAATGTGGCAGAGTTCAATGAAAACCACTTGCAAGGTACGTATCTAGTCTTACGGCGAAAACTAGAAATTATATCACAAAGTATGAGTATAAGACATACCAATGTGACACCTGCAATGTACAAGCCAATCAAAGGAATCGGAGCAGAAGACCGACTATCCCCGCTAGAGCAAGAAGGCCTTGCCATTCTCTTTCCCCTCTAGAATCTAGATCTCTCTTTCTTTCTTTCTTTGGATGTATACCTTTAACAGGATGAAAGGATTTTCATCCAAGAGGGAACTTATATTTATTTGTTAAGGAATTAATGCTATATAATACATAAAAGTATTTTCTCTTATCTTGTCAGTCCTTACATGTTGAAGCATTTTATTTTATTTTATTTTATTGCTGGCAATTAATGGCAACAGCATTATTTTATTGCAAAAATAATTATATAATATTCCAAAAGATGCCAGCTTTTATGAAATGGTTGTAGACTTGCAAAGTCTCTTGAGAACAGTTGCATATATTTAACTTCTGTGAAATATTCCTTCAAGTGGCTATTATTTTATTGAAAGAGGAAAGCAAAAGTAAAACAATCTTTTTTTTTTGTAATAAAAAAACATAAAAGGTGAATACAAGAAGACAGACTATAAGAAACCTTATCCCCTCCCCTAGATACAATTATCACAGTATAAAACAAGAAAAGTTGTATGAGATACAGAAAAAATAAAATGACGGAGTAAAACTTCTCCTTAAAGAGAAAATATCGCTGTGCTAAGTAATGAAAAGCAAAGTAAAGTAAAAGTGTGCAAGCAATCGTTAAAAAAAAAAAAAAAACAAAATAACACAAGACTTTGGTAAAGCAGTATGCCTAATTTACTATTTTGAATACATTGTACCAAGTGGCTATTTTAGCACAAAGCAAAAGCAAACAGTCACCCATGCATTGTTTTGTTCTCTTTTCCTCTTTGACTGCTTTATGAGAGAGAGACAACAATTTATTGAATCTCAGATAGATATTCTTTTGAAAATCAATCTATGTATGTATTTTTGAATACTACAGATGTATCTGCATGTATGTACATAGCCAACACATTGAATCCACAAAATTAACAATAGAATCACTTGGAACTTTAATTAAAAAGTGAGTACATAGCAATCAAACTTACAGTAGCATACATATATTATTTTGAGAGTTCAAAAACAAGGGGATCAAATTAAGAAGCGATGGGCATTAGGCCAACCTTCAGGAAACTCCCACTGCAATTCATCCTCCACCGACAAATCCAATTCACAAAGATGCTTTGTGACGAGTCTTGTTGAAAAATTTTGGAATTAAAAATAAAAACAGTAAGCTAAACAAAAACAGAGATGATGTTCTCTCTATTTTCATATATTCAGATGTTCACAACTATGTTACCCGGACCCTTCACTCTAACCCAAAGTACCCGTGTCGGACACTTGAAATGAGTCTGACACTTAAAAAGACATGGATACTCCATTTGAAGAGCTCTTTGTATAAAAAAATTTAAAATGTAAGAGAATAAAGAAAAAAACTTAACAAGAACTTTCTAGTGTAGAATAAGAAATGAAAAATGAGAAAAAATATAGGTGTATAAGCTATTACATATATGTAATATATGTTATTACATATATAAGCATATGTCACGCAAGTTTTAGACACTTTTTGCCGAGTCTCCGTGTCCTTAAATTAGAGAATAGGTGGGTCCAACCTTTAGACTCATACTCGTACCCGACACCCGCACCCGAGTCCAGGTAACATAGGTTCACAGTGAGTAAATATTTATAATGCTTACCCATAACTGAATTACAAATAGAAAACTTGGTCAACTGCATAACACATCTAACCACATATCCACTAAGTGTATGACGCTTGTCGAGCGCGTCAAAATAAATATATTTCCCGATGAGATTACCAACAACTACAAGAACTGCAGTAGTGGCAAGTACGGGGTCGAACCACGAAGACCAAGTTTCTAACTTAGGTTATTAACTTAAAACTAACCTCTAATGTTTAAGAAAATATCTCTAATTTTACTAAAAATAATAATTAAGATAGTATATAAATAAATTAATCAAAATGGAAAAGAGCAATCCAAACCATCAGTTTCACAAATCTCTTCAATTTGACATAATTTTAAATACAGTCCTCAATTTAATTAAAGCATGCAAATCACAGTAATTTAGTGTAGTTATAGACCCGGTAATGTACGCGGGTCTTCGCACTTCCTGATGTCGGTAGCCAAGGTACGACCGTTGACTACTTTCCTGACCAATTACGCAACCTGATCGCTAGTGCTCCAGATTTAACGCATTGATCGCATTACATCGATTAGTGAAGGCACTACACCTAGACAACCGAATCGCTAGTGCTCCCGATTTAGCCTAGATCTCTAAGGTATTTGATCAGTCCCAAAAGGTTCTAATCAATTGGTACGGTCAATTGTCACTAGTGTGGTCGTATTGCACAAACATGGGTGCTTACGACTCACTGGCATATGAATTGAAGTTTAAACTAGTGTTTAACTCCAATTGTTAAAATAATACCAAAGAAAATAAATTACTTGTGAAAAACAAATAAATAAATAAATAAATAGATCTCACATATGTTTTATGCCAAAAAGAGTGATTTGATCCACCGCCGGTTCGGACTGATGAAATTAGTCGGCCATAGTGTAGAAGAAGAGGGGAGAAATACTAAGAAATAGAAGAAAAATGAAGGAACACCTCTTTCCCCCCGACTCCCAGTCAAAAACCCTAATTCATACTCTTCAATTTTGAGTCCCTAGAGGTGAGAGAAACTATTTTTAATAATTTTTGGCGTTCAGGACACGTGGCGGTGATGTGGCTCAGGCGTGGCGCGCGATTATCACCGAAATCTGGGAGTGCGGTTGACGCGAATCTCGAGGCAGATCGGGCGGTCTTGAGCGAGGCGCTGAGTTGTGTGCCTGCGTGGAGCGCTGCACGTGCGAGCTGATGACGTGGTGTCTCGCGATTGGTTGGGGGAGTTTGGGTGTGACGTGGGCTTTCCAATGGGACGCTGCCACGTGGCATTTTCAAATTATATTTTTTTCCTCTCTTGTGTATGCCCAAAACAACTCCTCCGGTGTCCGATTTCTACAAGTGTATACTCTATTTTGAGTATTTTTTCGTTCCGGATCCAACCGTGCACTCCGTTTCTTCTAAAAATGAGAATTAAATATAATTAGATATATATTCTCATATTATTCAATAAATCACTAATTTCCTAAAGTATGCATTTATCACCATAAAATAGAATAAATATAGTCCAATTACACCTAATTACCTATACTAAATTGTGCATAAATGAACACTTATCAAACACCCCCAAACTTAGACTTTGCTCGTCCCGAGCAAATGAGTGAATCACAAAACTCAAATAAACTAGACTATAGCTATGTGCTGACTCAACTAATCATATACCCGATTCAGAAATTCATAGAGTCCCTTTAGTTTACATAGTCGCCAAGCTAACAAGCCACTCAAGAAATTTTGGAATTATGATATGTCAAGAACCGCAACTCAAACACAATTAAGATTACACTTTCAAGACAAAGATGCAGTCAAAACAAAGGTCATCAACTACTCATGGGTTTTCTTGATCTATACATTAAAGCATGCAAATTTAAAATCCCACATAATTTAGTGAAAGCACTCGAGCTAAATCTTTTTTATTTGAGGAGTTTTCATAAACTTCCGCCTTTATTCTCTTTTTTTTTATTTTTATTCCCTTCTCCATTTTTTTTTCTTTTTTTTTTAACACGGTCCCTCGCTCCATTTCCTATGGACCGATTTTCTCACTTTTTCCCACCACAAGTTTCCCTGCTCCATTTCCTATGGAAACTTGTGGGACTCTCAATATTAAGAAAACTCTGTTAGCCCTTCTCACTTTCACTATAATCAAGCAAAATCCCCAATGTGGGTTAAAATATTATCACTTGCACAATTTTGACCGTCTGCCCATTTTGGTATCTAGCACAAGCTCAACCAACATACTAAGTCCCTAATCATGAAATCATAAAAATGTCGGGCTACGACTTGATTAAGTGTTTCTCCTAATTTCTCATAAGTTTCAAGTCAACAGGCAACCATAAAGTACTCATCCATAACCAAAGGCATGAACAAAGTCTCGGGTGACTCTAAATGCAACATATGACACTAAACATGCATAGACACAAGAATGCATCTAAATAACTACAAAAATGTATAAACTAATATAAACGACTACTAACCTAAATGATGCAATGCATAGCATGTCATAAAAAAATTGAGGTGAAAGTGAATATAAACACACGACCATAACTTACCATACCCATGGAATATGCATAAAAATAATAAAATGGTTATACCTGTCATGCGCAAATCCATTCATCCCACACTCCACTATACCCGAAACACCCCAAACTTATCCCAAACCTTGTCCTCAAGGTTTAAAACAAGAATGAGGCTATGAACTACAAAATGAAAAGGAAAGAGATGAAAAGAATATGGAAGTGAAAGAAGCAACGGGGAAATGACATGCTGAAATGATTATGCAAAACCTAATGGACTATAATATCTCATGAAATATGAAGCACGGTGATAAAAATGCTCAACTCAGGAAATATAGGGAATATACATCTAATTACCGCCAGCTGACACAAAAACTAACCTAATAATTTCAAAACTAGAACTTACCAAATCCCAATCAGACTAACCATGTATACCGAAGAACCTCAACAAGTGATATCGGGTTCTCGACTCAGTGCTTCAACAAAAGTGTATCAAACACCGAAAATAGTCACAAAAGGGATAATGGTGAGTACACTAAACAAATATAAAAATAAGCAAGCTAAAAAAAACATAAAATAAATAAATAAATAAATAAAACTTGGGCTGCCTCCCAAGAGCGCTTTTGTTTAAAGTCGTTAGCTCGACTTGTCGTGAATGATCATGTGATGCCCTCACCTTTCGAGATGTCGACAACGAATGACGCATCTATAGCTTTGGGCAATTCATCAGACATGCCCTCTTTCAGATTTAGGAGCTCATCTGGGACCTCTAACACATATGAATCTATCGCATCATCATCAGCTGACACAAAGGTGTCAGTCGTGTAGAAGATCTGCAAACGCTCCTTTATGACCACCCCCTTGTAAGGTCTAACAAATATGCATGGGAGGGTGGGTGGCTTCACCAACACCAGAGGTTGGTCTTCCTTGCTCTTTTTGCGGTTCCTCCGCCTTTCTAAAATGACAACAATTTCTTTCTCGGCTTCCCCGCTTCATTCTCGCGCAATGCTAATGTCCGGCTCATGTAAGGAAACTTCAATTATTTCCTCTCGGTTCACTCCAATCGTCCTCAATCGGTGTAGCCTCATTCACCTCAACACTCTCCAATGGGATTGGACTCATGGTCTCACTGATATTTTCTCGGAGAATTGACTTTATTTCTTCTTCACTTCTTGATCCCTTTGTTCAATCCATTGGTCCAATTCTTGCTCGGTGAGGTCCATGTCTTGCTCGGCCTCTAGAAGAAACCTTATTATATCCCTTGAAGGCTGATTTCGCATGGAACTATATGTGTCCCGCGATATGATGAATTACTCCAGTCGTCAAAGGGGTATTTTTTGTGCTTGGAGAAAGCCAGTCAGAGATCATATCTTTCTCCATGTCTTCAATGGTTCTCCGTTCTTGTTGAGGACTCCGTGGACTTGGCCTAGACATACAGAAGTCGGGTTGTGGCGATGCATAGCTAGAACTGTGATGATTTCCATACCTCGGATGGTAAGGACAAGCATATGTGGGATGAAAAGATTCCCCACAAAAATCACAAGCCTCGACCTGTTGCATAAAAGATTGCGAGTTAGAAAATTGATGTCCATTATATGACATACCTACCCCATTCATACCATGATAGTATGAGTCTTCGAATCGATCATAATTTTGGTAGTAGGAAGCCATTGAGAAATTTCCTGCAAAAGTATTAGAAACAAGGGACTATATACAAAAATAAATAAATAAATAAATAAATAAATAATAAATAAAAATACAACAAAAATAACCAAAGAAAGAAAAAACTTGGTCCCCGGCAACGGCGCCAAAATTTGAAGCGTGTCGAGCGCGTCAAAATAAATATATTTCCCGATGAGATTACCAACAACTACAAGAACTGCAGTAGTGGCAAGTACGGGGTCGAACCACGAAGACCAAGTTTCTAACTTAGGTTATTAACTTAAAACTAACCTCTAATGTTTAAGAAAATATCTCTAATTTTACTAAAAATAATAATTAAGATAGTATATAAATAAATTAATCAAAATGGAAAAGAGCAATCCAAACCATCAGTTTCACAAATCTCTTCAATTTGGCATAATTCTAAATACAGTATTTGATCTAATTAAAGCATGCAAATCACAGTAATTTAGTGTAGTTATAGACCCGTAATGTACGCGGGTCTTCGCACTTCCTTGATGTCGGTAGCCAAGGTACGACCGTTGACTACTTTCCTGACCAATTACGCAACCTGATCGCTAGTGCTCCAGATTTAACGCATTGATCGCATTACATCGATTAGTGAAGGCACTACACCTAGACAACCGAATCGCTAGTGCTCCCGATTTAGCCTAGATCTCTAAGGTATTTGATCGGTCCCAAAAGGTTCTAATCAATTGGTACGGTCAATTGTCACTAGTGTGGTCTTATTGCACAAACATGGTGCTTACGACTCACTGGCATATGAATTGAAGTTTAAACTAGTGTTTAACTCCAATTGTTAAAATAATACCAAAGAAAATAAATTACTTATGAAAAACAAATAAATAAATAAATAAATAGATCTCACATATGTTTTATGCCAAAAAGAGTGATTTGATCCACCGCCGGTTGGACCGATGAAATTAGTCGGCCATAGTGTAGAAGAAAGAGGGAGAAATACTAAGAAATAGAAGAAAAATGAAGGAACACCTCTTTCCCCCCGACTCCCAGTCAAAAACCCTAATTCATACTCTTCAATTTTGAGTCCCTAGAGGTGAGAGAAACTATTTTTAATAATTTTTGGCGTTCAGGACACGTGGCGGTGATGTGGCTCAGGCGTGGCGCGCGATTATCAACGAAATCTAGGAGTGCGGTTGACGCGAATCTCGAGGCGATCGGGCGGTCTTGAGCGAGGCGCCGAGTTGTGTGCTGCGTGGAGCGCGCACGTGCGAGCTGATGACGTGGTGTCTCGCGATTGGTTGGGCGGCTGGGTGTGACGTGGGCTTTCCAATGGGACGCTGCCACGTGGCATTTTCAAATTATATTTTTTTCCTCTCTTGTGTATGCCCAAAACAACTCCTCCGGTGTCCGATTTCTACAAGTGTATACTCTATTTTGAGTATTTTTTCGTTCCGGATCCAACCGTGCACTCCGTTTCTTCTAAAAATGAGAATTAAATATAATTAGATATATATTCTCATATTATTCAATAAATCACTAATTTCCTAAAGTATGCATTTATCACCATAAAATAGAATAAATATAGTCCAATTACACCTAATTACCTATACTAAATTGTGCATAAATGAACACTTATCAGTGTAATTGCCCCATCTTTTTACTCACAACACGACACATGTCCCAAACTCATTCAAACTCATTCTAACTAAACTACCTACTACACCACTAATTGACTGACAGTTAACACACATGACTCATGCAACAATAACAAAACTGAACTTACAACTCAAATAAATAAAGTGACACTAAGCTTTAATAAATTTGAATCATATATTCTAATATTCCTCCTTGATTCAAATTTCTTACAAGTGAAATAGAAAATACAAATCAAACTTTAAGTTTTGCAAAGCACGTCTCTTCGCACACTTCAATTCAATGGTTATTTGAAGCACTTCTCTTGAACTTTCTTAGAGCACTTCTCTTCATAAAACTCATATGATGCACTTCTCATCACTTGCTAAAAAAGATCTTCTTCAGTGGTTGACTTCACCAATTTGCATGCTCTTCTTTCTTTAACCTGCAATACTTTTGTACATGACCAAATTTCTTACAGTTGTAGCATTGTGGCTTGCCTTTATGCCAACAATCATTTTCATCATGGCCCATCTTTTTGCAAATAATATATTGAATATTTCTTCCTCTTACCTTGGACAATGGTGCTTTAGCTATATAAGCGCCTTCAACTGCTTTATTTTCTACTTCATTCCTCATCATTCTTCGTTGTTCTTGAGCTTGCAGCGCATTGATCAGCTCCTGCAACGTCATTTGGGTGGTGTCTCTTGAATCTTCAAAAGAAGAGATTTTTGCCTCAAATTGTTTAGGCAAACTTAAGAATACCTCCACAATCATGAAATCCAGTAGATCCTCTCCCATTAGTCAGATCTTGTTCACCACATTCATTAGTCGATCAGAGAACTCTTATATCGTTTCCTTTTCCTTCATGATCATAATCTGAAAAATCTCTTTTCAGATTCAAAATTTGTTGACGCTTGGTTCTTTCGTTGCCATTGTAAATCGCCTGCAACACACTCCATGCTTCTTTAGCATTTTCACAAGTCATTATCCTTGTAAAAATGCTTTCTGAGACAGCGACATGAATCAGTGACAACGCTCTCGAAGCTTTCACAAGATCTTCTTCATGCACCCGAATCTGAGTTAAAGTTGGATTATTCCCCAACGGTGGAACCTTTCTTTGCTCACCTTCAACACATTGCTATAGACTAAGACCCTTCAAATGGGCTTTCGCCCAAACTTCATAATTTTCACCATTAAAGGTTGGAGGTGGAAGAGATGATGTTGTGGTAGAGACCATCGTATGACACTTACAGACCCTTAAGAATTAAGAGGCTCTGATACCATGTTAAAAAATTTTGGAATTAAAAATAAAAATAGTAAGCCAAACAAAAACAGAGATGATGTTCTGTTTATTTTCATATAGTCAGATGTTCACAGTGAGTAAATATTTATAATGCTTACCCATAACTGAATTACAAATAGAAAACTTGGTCAACTGCATAACACATCTAACCACATATCTACAAAGTGTAACTGCCCCATCTTTTTACTCACAACTTGACACATGTCCCAAACTCATTCAAACTCATTCTAACTAAACTACCTACTACACCACTAATTGACTGACAGTTAACACACATGACTCATGCAACAATAACAAAACTGAACTTACAACTCAAATAAATAAAGTGACACTAAGCTTTAATAAATTTGAATCATATATTCTAATATATATATATATATATATATTTAAATGTTGAGATGTGTGGACCGAAATAATAGTCCCACATTGGAAAGTAAAACTTCTAAATGAAGTATATTAGTGATTGTCTTCCCTCTAATAGAATCGAGGCCTTTTGAGATAAAACCCCACACCTAAAAAGATGAAGGGTGGTTAAGTTGGGGACAATATCGGTACTAGGAAGATCAATGACTCGCGGAGAAGTGCCGCGGGTGGCCGCTTGCGGGTAACGTACTGCAAGATGAAAAAACTCAACATGGTATCAGAGCCGACGGTTTGATCGGGACCTGTTGAGAAAAAGCCCCTTGGATGGATTTCAGTCCAAGGTGGAGTGTTGAGATGTGTGGACCAAAATAATAGTCCCACATTGGAAAGTAAAACTTCTAAATAAAGTATATTAGTGATTATCTTCCCTTTAATAGAACCGAGGCCTTTTGAGATAAAACTCCACACCTAAAAAGATGAACGGTGGTTAAGGTGAGAATAATATCGGTACTGGCCGCTTGCTGGTACCAAGACGAAAAATTCAACAAGTCTCGCTCTTTCTTCGCAAAATAGTTGCTCAACAAAATTAGAAAATTCTTCCATCGTTGCAAACTCTTCATCATCGATGACTTCTGCTACCATATATCAAGGCTTCTTGGATCTGCATTAGAGATCCCCTAATTCAGTTAACATTCTTGATCGTGCATTTCACTGCATGGTCATCATTTTCTAACAAAACCTTCTTGCTGCCCATATCAATATCCCCACCTTTCCAAAGAAGTTTTGCCAATTGCCGTTTCCTCGAATCAGCTTTTCTGACATTCATTTTTTTTTTTATCAATGTAGTAAACAATATCGAAAACTTCACATAGAGCGTCTGCCATAGATTTGGTCATGGAAATTGATGAAACACTTGCAGCTACAACTTTTACAATCACAACCATTGACAAGCATGTCATTTTATACCTTATTTCAACAGACTGAAAATTTCCTATCTGTCCACTTATTGCTTCCATTATTTTACTTTTGTCCGTACTCTTGCCAAAGTTGATTAACTTGTTTAGACGTCGTGGCACCGTAGAGTGACGAGATCTTGATAGCATTTGAACCGTATGTTAATACGAATGGGGATCTCTTTTAACATTCGACCACTTATTCATGTTGTTTACACAAAGCATGAACTCCCATTTAGACAATCCGTCTAGCATTTCCAACTCGAATTCTCTCCTCCACGAACCTAAAGATAGTATCCTCTCTAGCTTTGTGCACACAACATTTAAGTTTTCCTTAACCCGGACAGGTTGCCAAAAGTCAGTAAGAGCGATCTCGGGCTGTGTAAGTTAAGCGCACGGTCCGGGGTTCGATTCCTCGGATTGACAAGTTCGTTCGGCCACTTGGCCCAACTACTGGGGGTCCAAAGCACCCCTTGGGGACTAGTCGACGGGCCCGGATACCCTAAGGATATCAAAAAAAAAAAAAAAAAAAAAAAAACATTTAAGTTTTCCTTTGATTCCCTCTGAGATCCATGATACAATGACCGCAATGAAAAATATGGGGGCACGGATTAAGATTAAGAAGAATAGCAAAACCGTCTCAAGTATGAACTTGGACAAGACTGTTATAGATGTCCTCAATGACCTCCTCTTCATGAGTGAAAACTGAAGCTTCAAATCTTGTAGCTCATCGGCTATGCTAAATAAATCATGTGTATTCCAATGGCCGACCGTTGGAAGTCATCGGAAGGCAATGGCCAAAACACCAACTATGACAGTGATGTTGTGTGCAGTAACTAGATCCACATTGACCATCCATAGGCAGAAACTCCTTCGCAGAACTCTAAAGTTCGAACGAATAGTGATCGATAGGTAGCTTGTGGTAGAACCAATGCACACATTATGCAAATTGGTCCAACTGCTCTGCAGAGAGTTAGTTGAGGGCTGTTGAGACAAGTGGATATGTACCAACTCTTCACTCGATGAATCAAACTTTCTTCCATCATTGGTATGGTTCGAAAGTGAGGCACATTTTTTTCGGAGAGAGTGGCTTTTCCAAAATTAAAACCAAGAGTGTTGAACCAAAGAATAGCCAACAACATAAACATGCAACACATGATTATGATGTGTTCAGCGACAAATAAGAAGATGACTCCTGTACCCAACTGTATGCATATGTTAACTGCACCTGTGACAACAAAAATGCTCAAGGAGGCCATGTTCGAAACATTTTCCGACTCTTTATTACTTGCAAAGGAGGTTGCCATGAAACCAATGTATATGCAACTCATCGCCGTGCTCGAGAGCTTAGATAACTAGTCTCGAGCACTAGGCATGTGAGTAGTGAGATCTACAGGGAGCTTTGCAACTATTGCTAATAGAGTTAACGTGACAGAGTTAAGTGAAAAGAGTCGACAAGGAATATAGTGAGCCTTTCGGCATATTGCAAAGAAAATATCCCAAAGCATGAGAAGAAGGCATACGAATGAAGCAATTGCAATATACAAACCAATGAAGGGCACTGGAGAGGAGTAGCCATTAGAGTTGGCGCATTGAAGTTTTGCAATTGAAATTAAGGAAAAGTTTTGTAGACAGGGAAGGTATAGGGTAAAGATACAAGAGGTTCAAAGAGATGAGCATCTAAAGCTTCAAGTGATGAACATAACTGAAGAGGATTATAGAATAATTTACATTCTTAGCTGTCTATGGCTGGAGAAAATCTTAACATATGCAAAAGTGATGAAGATGGAGACCATAGACGTTATGTGCGGAATAATTATTCAAGCATTGAATTCGATGACGAATTTTCTCAATCGGGAGAGAATGATGTAAATTAGAATTTGTGTTAGTTTAGGATTTGTTTGCAAAGGAACGGTCAATGCATTAGTTTAGGAGTTTTATTTATTTATACTTATCTTAAAGTTGGAAGTCTTTTGTTTTTAAAAACCTATATATATAAGGGTTATGTAATAGTTTTAGGGGGATTTTTTATTGATTTTTATAAAGAATTGAATTTTTTTTTCTTGAGAATTTGGTGTTAATTCTCTTTAGCCCTAGGTTGTTTTATTCGTAGTGTCGAATAATCAATTTAGAAGATCACCGCTGCGTCAGTTGGTATCAGAGCCATCGTCACGTATGATTTGGATGAATCATGCAACTGAGGGTGGAGTTTGGCTTTGGTGAGGAACGAGAATTGAAATATTCTTATTCCGATGAGGAGGAATTTGTATCCGAGGAAGAAATAGATGGGATTCTTTTTCTTTACGGCGACGCGCAACGAATAGATCCAATCTTCTTTGAGGAGGACTTTGAAAACTTTGACGAAGAGCCAAAGTTTGACAGTGATGGGTACAACTTCGTGGAGGACAAGTTAATCTTTGGAGAGGACGGCTTAGTCATCGAAGTGGTTTCATTGTTTGAAGTTCCTCAAAAGCTTGAAGAGGTGGTTCGTGATGTCGACGTTAACAATGACTCCCTTGGCCTCATTGCAAAGGCAAAAGTACTCAAATTTGCAACCAATGACGGCGTTTGCGTTGATGGATATTTGCATGACTTTTCTGGTCAGAATAATGTCCTAATTTATCTTTTCAAGCACGTCAAGACTAGTTGTGATGATTTCATCGTCAAAGTCGAGAAGACGTGCAAGGGTACGAAAATTCGAGGACGAATTTTTATCAACAAGGAAAGAATGATGAAGATGGAGACCATAGACGTTATGTGTGGAATAATTATTCAAGCATTGAATTCGAGGATGAATTTTCTCAACCGGGAGAGAATGATGCAAATTAGAATTTGTGTTAGTTTAGTATTTGTTTGCAAAGGAACGGTCAATGCATTAGTTTAGGAGTTTTATTTATTTATACTTATCTTAAAGTTGTTAGTTTAGGAGTTTTATTTGTTTATACTTATCTTAAAGTTGTTAGTTTAGGAGTTTTATTTATTTATACTTATCTTAAAGTTGGAAGTCTTTTGTTTTTAAAAACCTATATATATAAGGGTTATGTAATAGTTTTAGGGGGATTTTTTATTGATTTTTATAAAGAATTGAATTTTTTTTCTTGAGAATTTGGTGTTAATTCTCTTTAGCCCTAGATTGTTTTATTCGTAGTGTCAAATAATCAATTTAGAACATCTCCGCTGCGTCAAAAAGTCTTGAGTTGTAACCAAAAAAAAAAAAGTTCTCTTGAGAAGAGTAAATATTTAACCTATGTGAAATGATTCCCTCAAGTGGCTAGCTGTTTATTTTATTTTAATAAGACAATCTTTTTTTGTAATAAAAAATATTTTATTTCATAAAATGGTGAACACAAGAAGACAGACTGTAAGAAACCTTATAACCCTCCCCTGGATATGTACAATTATCACAGAATGAAACAAGACAAGTTATATGAGAACAGAAAAATAAATAAAAAATGACCAAGGAATCACACAAAATAACAAAAGTCTTTGGTAAAGCGGTTCGGTGCTCTAATCAATAAACTAGGCCTCGCCCAGTATCAGTTTCACTGTTTAACAGAAGAACTTAGTCCTACACTCCTACACAAGAATCTCTTCGCAATTACTCTCTAAGAGACTCTTGCACCTGACTCTTGATTACAGCAATATGTATTTGTGTGCGTGTGTGTGTATGTGAGGAGTTGAAATCAAAGAGAAGTCTGTACTTTGATGAACAAGCAAGGTAAAGTAAGGGATGTTAGAGATTGAGATAGTAGAGCATCCAAAGCTTAAAGAGGGAATAATATAATTGAAAAGGGCTATTACAACATTGTTGAGAAGGGCAGGTCTTAATATAATTGAAAAGGGCTATTACAACATTGTGTTATGGTGTAGATACATTATTTTGAGACATGAAGACATGATTTTGGCGGGGATCAAAGAAGCAAGAGGTATTACTATTAGTACAGGCCTCAGGAAAAATCCATTGTACTTTATCCTCTAGTGATGAATCCAATTCGCATAGACGCTTTGCGATGAATCTCGCTCGTTCTGCACAATCTTCAAATGAACCTTCATTAACTTCTTTGAACACACAACACGGCAGTTGTGCGAGGAAGAACTGCAGGATTTCAGAAAAGAGTTGCTCAATATAATCACAAAGCTCTTCAACTGATGTGTAGTCTCTGTCTTTCATGAAATCCCTTATCACTCTTAATTCATTTCCAGTCAGAATTCCTGGAAGTACATCAAACGCGCATTCGATGTTTGAGATCACACGTCTAACTGGATCTGCATTAGCATTTTTCACCCCAAGTCTCTTGCTTAGATCAACATCCCCACCTTCCCAAAAAAGTTTCGCAAATTGTCTCCTTCTCAAATCAAGACTTCCACCATTCATTTTCTTATCGATGTAGTAAACAATTTCGAAAGCTTCATGGAGAGTGTCTCTCATGGATTTCCTAAGAACTGGAGGCATGGTTGCGGCGCAAACCTTTAGGAGGAGAACCATTGATAAACATGTCACTTTGTACGGATCAGGGCGCCTCTTGCCAACTTCTAGGAGCTTGTCCAAAAGAGGTGGAGTGTAGGAGAGGCGATGTCTCGATAGCATTTGAACTATACAACTCGAAGAGGAATCTCTTTTGACATTCATCCACTTGTTAATGTTGTTTACGCAACGAATGATTACCCGTTGCGATAATCCGTCTTGCCTTTCGAATTCAAACTCTTTTTTCCATGAACCCAAGGATGCAATATCCTTTGCAGTAGTTTTACACATAAAACACTTCAACTTTCCCATTTTTTGAAATAAGAACCTAAATACAATGAAGGGAATAGCACACACAGTGACATGGATGCAAAATAGGAGCATTGACAGCACAAACTTTAGTAAGAACTTGAACAATACCAATATCGACGTTTTTATCGATCGCCTCTTCATGAATAAAAATTGAATCTGCAGATCTTGTAGCTCCAATATCATAATACCAACCCGAAAATCCAACTCCAAGTGCCCGACCACAGCGAACCATCGAAAGGCAATTGCTAAAGCACCAATAGTAATTGCGATAATCTGCGTTATAACTATGATCCACATCGACCATCCATAATCAGAAGCCCCTCCACAGAACTTAGAATTTTCGACAACTAAAATTGCCCGATAGGAAGCTTGCAATAGAACAAATGAACACATTATGCAAATTGGTCCTATGCCCGAACTGAGGGTTGTTTTGCAAAGAACTAATTGAGGATTGTCTATACAACTAGATATGTACCAACTCTTCACTCGATGCATCAAACTCGGTTCACCCTTCGGTATGGTTAGAAAGTGACAAACATTTCGCAGAGGAAGAGTGCGCTTTTCGTCATTCAATTCGAAAGTACTATACCAACAAACAACCAACAACATGAGCATGAAACACAAGACCATGATGTGCTCAACAATAAATGAAAATATCACTCCAGTGGCTATTTGTATGCATATATTAACCACAACTGTAACGACTAAGATGCTTAAGGCAGCCATGTTTGAAATGCTTTCCGACACCCTATTACTTCCGAGCGAGGGTGCCATGAAACCAATGCATATGCACGTCATTGTAGTGCCGGTGAGCTTTGATAGTTGGTCTCTAGCACTAGGCATGCTAGTAGTCAGATCTACTGGGAGCTTAGAGACTACTGATAGAAGAGTCAGCGTAACAGAACTAAGCGAAAAGAGTCGACAGGGAATGTAACGAGCCTTGCACTGCACCGCAAAGAGTATGTCATATAGCATGAGTAGAAGACATACCAAGGAGGCGCCTGCTATGTAAAAACCAATGATAGGCACTGGGGAAGAGTAGCCATCTGTGTTGAAACAGGGATGTTTGGCCATTTTCTTGTCTTCTTTTTCTAAAAATCAAGTCTGAATTGAAGGAGAAGCAATGGAAGCCCTTGGAGGAAGCTTTGCCACTGAAATTAAGGAAAAGTATGTAGACAGGGAAGAAGAGTAAAGATTCAAGAGGTTTAAAGAGATGAGCATTTGAAGCTTCAAGTAATGTTCAACTTACTTCTGTGAAATGATTCCCTCAAGTAGCTATTATTTTATTTTAAGAGGAACAACAACAACAACAACAACAACAACAACAACAACAACAACAACAACAGAGCCTCAGTCCCAAATTAATTGGGGTCAGCTATATGGATCAAACTCTTCCATTGTGCTCGGCCTAATGCAATTGATGTTGATCTTTCCAAACCATTCAAATCCCTCCTAATTAATGCATCTCAAGTTAACTTCGGTCTACCCCTACCTCGTCGAATTTCTTCAATTTCTTTTAAATCAAGTTTTCTAGTGGGGGCATTTGTAGGCCCTCTTTGCATATGTAGTCAAGTTTTCTTCCTTTTTTTATTTTAAGAGGAAGAAAAAGGAAAAAAAAAAAATTGTAATAAAAAATATTTTATTACAAAAAGAAGTGAAGACAAGAAGGCAGACTATAAGAAACTTTGAAAGAATAAAACAAGACAAGTTGTATGAGAAATTGAAAAAAATAAAAAATGACCAAGCAAAACAGACTATAGGAAAGAATTGCTATGGCATTTGTAAACAATCATTGAATTATGCAAAAAGAGTAGCAGTTGAAGGAGCTGTTTTATGCCTACCAGTTAAGAACTGCAAGTACATTTAACTTACTTGGACATAGGAACAACAACAACAACATAGCCTCAATCCCAAATTAATTGGGGTCGGCTACTTGGACATAGAAACTAATTAGGAATTGTTAGGGCATAGATACAGCATCTTGAGAGCCTGCAATTACATGGTCTTGGGCGGAATCAAAGAAGCGAGTGGTATCAGGCCAACCCTCAGGAAACTTCCACTGAACTTTATCCTCCAGTGATGAATCCAATTCACAAAGACGTTTTGTGATGAATCCGCCGCGTTCTTCCCAGTTTTCAAATGAACTGTCATTAACTTCTTTAAACACAGAAATGGGCAGTTGAGAGAGGAAATGCTGCAACATTTCACAAAATAGTTGCTCGATAGAGTCACAAAGATCGGTAAACTTTTCATACACTCGTCCCTCGATAAATTCCCACAATATTTGCAATTCAAATGATGTAAGCCCGTCATAAAGTATTTCAAATGCACATTTTGCATTGGAGATCGCAAATTTCACTGCACGACGATTGTTATCATTTTCTAACAAAACCTTCTTGCCAATCAAGTCAATCTCCCACCTTCCCAAATAAGTTTTGCCAACTGCCTTTTTCCTGAATCGTCGCTTTCCACATTAATTTTCTTATCAATGTAGTACACGATTTCGAAAGCTTCACAAAGAGCATTTGTCATAGATTTGGCAACAACTGAAGATGATGGGAAAAGAGGAGGCACAACTTTTGCAAGCACAACCATTGAGAGGCATGTCACTTTGTACTTTTCCATTCTATTACCAACTTTTAGGAATCTGTTTAAGAGTGGTGGCGCGGTAGAGAGATGATATTTTGATAGCAATTGTACCATGTGTTGATACCGAGGGGGATCTCTTTTAACATTCATCCACTTACTCATGTTGTCTACGCAAACCCCGATCAGTCTTTGAGACAATCTGTCCCACATCTTCAACTCATTTCTCCATGAATCCAAGGTCGACGACGCAGTATCTTCTCTATCTTTGTGCGCACAACATCTAAGTTTTCCAACTATTCTCTCTAACATCCATGATACAATGAAGGCAATGGTAAATATGGGGACATTGATGAAGAAAATGAAGACTGTCAACACCAACTTAAACGCAAACCGGGACAAGACCATTATTGAGGTTCTTAATGATCTCCTCTTCATCAAAGAAAATTGAAGCTTCAAAGCTTCCATTTCCAGTACCCTGTTAAATGTAAAACGCTCCTCCAAATGGCCCATCGTAGCGAGCCAGCGAAAGGAAATGGCTAAAGTGCCGATCGTGGCTCCAGCTAGTTGTGTGATAACTAGGATCCACATTGACCACTTATAATCGGAAACCCCTCCACAGAACTCTAAAGTTCGGACAACCATTGATCGATAGGTAGCTTGTAGTAGAACTAAGAAACACATTATGCAAATTGGTCCTATGGCTGAACTGAACATCTCACAGCAGAGAAGTAATTGAGGGTTTTTGACAGATCTAGATATGTACCACTTCTTTGCTTGATGAATGAAACATGCTTCAACGAGTGGTGTGGTTCGAAAGTAGGCTACATTTTCTTCATGTAGAGTGGCTTTTCTAGTATTATATCCAAGAGTGTCAGACCATAGAATAGCTAACAACATAAACATGCAACATATAATTATGATGTGCTCAGCAACAAATGAGAAGATAACTCCAGTACCCAACTGTATGCATATGTTAACTGCAACTGTGACAATGAAGATGCTTAATGAGGCCATGTTCGAAACACTTTCCGACTCTTTACTGCTTACAACGGACAAAGCCATAAACCCGATGCATATGCAAGTCATCGCTGTGCCCGAGAGCTTAGATAGTTGGTCTCGAGCACTAGGCATCTTAGTAGTGAGATCTACGGGGAGCTTTGCAACTATTGCTAAAAGAGTTAGTGTGACAGAGTTGAGTGAAAAGCGTCGACAAGGAATATGACGATTCTTTCGCCTTATTGCAAAGAAGATATCCCAAAGCATGAGTAGAAGACATACCAATGAAGCAATTGCAATGTACAAACCAATGATGGGCACTGGAGAGGAGTAGCCATTTGAGTTGGCACATTGAAGTTTTGCCATTCGGTAATACCTATGAGGAGTTTGAAACAAACAGCAGTCTGTGCTTTGTTGAACAAGGAAGGTAAAGTAAGGATATATAGAGGTTCAGATAGCAGAACATCCAAAGCTTAAAGAGGGAACAATAATTGAAAAAACACTATAGAACAATAATTGAGAAAGGCTATTACTTTTATTTATATAATGTAAAAAGCAAAGCAAAAGCAAAAGTGAAAGTAAAACACTATGGTTGGAACACTTCCAAGAATGCCTACAAATGCCGCTACAAGAAAATTCGACTAAATAGAAACTAAAGAAATTCGACGAGGTAGGGGTAGACGGAAGCTAACTTGGGATGTCTTAGTTATGAGGGATTCAAATGGTTTGAAAAGCTCACCATAAATCGCTATAAATCGAGCACAATAGAAGAGTTTGATTCATGTAACCGACTCTAACTAATTTGAGATTAAGGCTATGTTGTTGTTAAATGGTTTCTTCAGGTGGCTACTATTTTAGTAATAAAGGAAAAAGAGGAGAAAAAGCAAACAACAATCAATAGCAGATGCACTGTTTTGATGATATAGAGCTGTCAAGGATCCTCTAGGATTTGTTGAACATTTTCAAATTAAATGGATAGTTAATAGAGTGGCTTAATGGGTTAATAAAGTGGCTTAATGGGTGCAGTTGAAACGGCTATCCATTAAGGAATTATCGAAACTGCTCTCCATTAAGGAATTATTGAAACTACTCTCCATTAAGGAATTATTGAAACTGCAAAGGAATTAATTGCTCCATTATTCCATTGCATCAATTCTTGACCCCATTTTCATCATAACTGGTCATGACCAATGCTCTATAAAAGGGGAGGTTTGGGGAGGAAGTAGTAATTTCAAAATTCACTAGCAATTGCTCTTGTTTTTCATCTTTCACTACTGCAAAGTGAAAGGTGGTATACTTCATCGTATCCTTTAGGATATTTGCTGACTCTTGCAGTGTAGAGAGCAAAAATTCCTTTAGGAAAGTGGCAGTGTTACACGCTTTGAAGTCTTTGCAATTCCCCTGGTCTAACAATCTAAAAGAATTTTTTCTTTCTTTGCAATGGCTTCAATCAAAGAACTGTCGGCTAACATTATGAAGTTGGTTCGCTTCGATGGAGGTGATTTCCTGAGGTGGCAGAAGCGAGTACATTTCCTGCTAGTGGCTCTTCATCTGGTGTATGTTTTGGATACAGCAAAACCTATGGAGTCCGACGATGAAACTGTCGAGCAGATCAAGAAGAGGCAGAAATGGGAGACAGATGACAACACCTGCAGAGGTCACATTATGAACGCCATAAAAGACTCACTGTTCGACCTCTACTATGATGTCTCCTCTGCCAAGGAGCTATGTGAGAAATTGGAGGCAAGGTACCATAAGGATGATGCGACAAGTAAGAAATTCCTTATATCAAAGTTTATTAATTTTAAAATGGTTGATGAAACGTCTGTCATGGAACAATTCCTTGAAGTTGAGAGGATTAAAAATAATTTCTCTCAACACAATCTTGTCATGGATGAAACAATTGTTATGTCTTCTATTATTGATAAACTGCCCCCATCTTAGGAGTTCAAATGAACTCTTAAGCATAAAAAAGATGACATATCTCTTGATGAACTTGCTAACCATATTTGTGTAGAAGAGGATTGTCGCATACAGAAAAATGAGCAGAATGCTCAGGAAATTTCAAAGGTGCATGTGATGGAAGCGGCTAAGTGCAAAAAGCCCCTGCTGAATAGGCCTAACAAGCCTAGAGGTTTCAAAAAGCCTAATGGTTCGGGAAAACCGAACAACCAAAACCAGAATCAAAGGAAGCAGAAAGTCACTTGTTGGTTCTGCGGGAAAGATGGCCTCCTCAAGTCCGAATGTAATAATTGGAAGAGAAAGCAAAGAAAAAATCATGCTTCCTCTAGCGCTGCCAAAGGTGCAGGTAACGACAATGATGATCTCATTACTATGATATCTGAAATCAACGTCGTTGAAAATGATATGGCTTGGTGGGTTGATTCTGGTGCTACTCGACATGTCTGCAAGAACATTAGGTTCTTCAAGACCATGGAGGCAGTAGATGAAAATATTGTCCTGTACATGGGAAATGATGCTACTGTCCCTGTTAAAGGTATAGGTAGTGTTGATCTGAAGTTTACTTCTGGCAAAATTGTAACACTCACTAACGTGTATTATGCACCAGAAGTGAGGAAGAATCTTGTGTCGGGTGGTCTTTTGAATAAGTTTGGATTTAGACTTGTCTTTGAGGCTGACAAGTTTGTACTCTCTAAGGGAGGGGTATATGTAGGGAAGGGGTATGCTTATGAGGCATGTTTAAGCTCAATGTAATCGCTTTATCTAATAAGAATGTTGTTTCTGCGTATCTTGTTGAGTCTTCTTCATATTTATGGCATCATAGATTAGGACATGTTCATTTCAGAAAATTATATGATATGGTAAATCTGGAATTACTGCCTTATTTTGATAAATATGAAGGAAATTGCAATACATGCATGAAAACAAAAATAAATAGAAATCCATTTCCTAATGTTGAAAGAAATTCAAAGTTGCTAGACTTAATACATTCTGATGTCTGTGACATACATAGTACACCATCTATAGGAGGCAATAAATATTTTATAACATTTATTGATGATTATAGTAGGTACTGTTATGTTTATTTGTTGCATTCTAAAGATGAGGCAATGGTTAAGTTTCGGGCCTATAAGGCAGAAACTGAATTGCAATGTGAGACCTTTATAAAATGTTTAAGGTCTGATAGGGGAGGAGAGTACTATGATTCAAAGTACTTTGAATCCACTGGAATAGTCTATGAGACTATTGCCCCTTATACACCACAACAAAATGGTGTAGCTGAGCGTAAAAATCGTGTTTTAACCGAAATGGTTAATGCTATGCTATCAAACTCTGGTTTGAGTAGCGGATTTTGGGGAGAAGCATTGCTGAGTGCATGCCATATTTTGAACAGAATTCTACAAAAGAGGAATCCCCATATGAACTTTGGAATAAGCGAAAACCAAATCTTAATTATTTAAGAGTTTGGGACTGTAGAGCAGTAGTAAAAGTACCTGAACCCAAAAAGAGGAAATTGGGTAAAAGGGGAGTGGAGTGCATATTTATTGGATATGCACAACACAGTAAGACATATAGGTTCATGGTGATTGAGCCTAATAATTCGATTTCAGTAAACACTGTAATTGAATCAAGGGATGCAATCTTTGATGAGACAAGATTTAAATCTGTTACTAAAAGTATTCCTGAAGAAAACCAAAAAGGGAAGTCATAGAAATTGAAAATGACAAAGAAATAGTAGAAGTTCCTGAACTTCGAAGGAGCAAACGAGCTCGGAAAATTAAGTCATTTGGTTCTGATTTCTATACATTCCTAGTTGAAGGAAGTAGATATACAGTAACTAGACAAATTCCGTATTGTTTTAATACGGATGCTGATCCTCAAACAGTCGAGGAGGCAATGAAAGAAAGAGATGCAGCTTTTTGAAAAGAGGCATTAAATGATGAGATAGATTCAATAATGGGAAATAACACTTGGAAGCTAGTTGATCTACCTCCTGGGGTGTAAACCCATTAAATGCAAATTTTTCTTCAAAAGGAAAAAAAGAGTTGATGGATCCATTGAAAAACACAAAGTGAGACTGGTTGCTAAAGGTTTCACCCAAAAGCATGGAATGACTATTTCGATACCTATTCACCAGTAGTTAGAATTGCTACTATCAGATTGCTTATTGCAATTGCAGACATAAACAAGCTGGTCATCCACCAAATGGACGTTAAAACAGCGTTCCTAAATAGAGAGTTGGATGAGGAAATATACATGGAACAACCTGAAGGGTTTATTATGCCCGGTTATGAGAATAAAGTATGTAGATTGTGAAAATTATTGTACGGTTTAAAGCAAGCACCAAAACAGTGGCACCAAAAATTTGACCAGGTTGTACTTGCTTTTGGATTCAAAATAAATGAATCTGATAAATGTGTATATAGCAAGTTTGATGGAAAAGGCAATGGTGTCATTATCTGTCTTTACGTAAATGACATGTTGATTTTTGGAACTGACTTGGAACAAGTTTAGTTGACCAAAAGGTTTCTTTCAAGCCAGTTTGAAATGAAAGATATGGGGCAAGCTGATGTCATCCTTGGAATTCAGATTGTAAGAGATGAAGGGAGTATTATTCTAACTCAATCTCATTATATTGAGAAAGTTCTCAATAGATTCAATCACTTTAACTGTGCCCCAGTTTCTACCCCACTAGATTCAAGTATTGAGCTAGTGAAAAATACAGGCAATCCAGTTTCACAACTGGAGTATTCTAGATTCATTGGATGCTTAATGTATGCAATGACATGCACTAGGCCGGATATTGCCTTGGCAGTAGGCAAGTTAAGCAGATTTACAATTAATCCAAGTGAGTTGCATTGGTTTGCAATTCGAAGAGTTTTGAAATATTTGAAGAAAACAATTAACTATGGTTTATGCTATAGTGGATATCCTTCAGTCTTAGAAGGATTTTCGGATGCAAGTTGGATTGTGAAAGATCAAGATCATGCATCTACAAGTGGGTGGATTTTCACACTTGCTGGAGGAGCAATCTCGTGGGCTTCAAAAGAAACTGAATGGCTACGTGAATTATTACACGAGATACCATTGTGGCCTAAACCGATAGCTCCAATCTCTATCCATTGTGATAATGAGGCCACATTAGCAAGGGCTTATAGCCAAGTGTACAATGGTAAATCCAGACATATTGGACTGAGACACAGTTATGTCAGAGAATTGATAACAAGTGGAGTTATCACAATTGACTATGTGAGATCTAGTCAAAATTTGGCAGATCCCCTTACTAAAGGATTGCCAAGAGACTTGGTAAATAAAACATCAAGGGGGATGGGTCTCAAGCTCATGAATTATAGGTCACCAATAGTGAAAACTCAACTCGACGCCTAACATTACGTCAAGTCTTGAGTTCAATGTAGTCAAATTCATTATAGGTGTGACTATGAGCACTAAATTTTTGTCACGACCCAATTTTGCTAATCTTGATTTACTGTTTAATCAGGATTTTCGACCCGTGACGTGGGGCCCGCATGAGATGCGTACACAGACCGAGGCATGTGGCCGAGGTAAATTTTATGTTTGTTTTAATATATTCCTAGTGTTTTGTATGTGTGTAGGCTGACTAAGTCAGTATTTGCAGTTATCGACGCCGAAACGTAGTCGGGGATATGCCTCGAGTTGCAAGTCGGGGTATCAAATAGTAAGACTTGTGGTAAGTCTAAACTTAGTAAAATATAATATAATCAAATTAATGTACATTAGATCATAGCTATAGCCCTAAATTAATTAAATTGAATTAGACATACATATATATATATAAATATATATACATTTTATAAATAAAAAAAAAGATTTGAGAAATGACCAAAAGGGGCATTGGCTTACAAGGAAAAGGATAGGGTTGCAGGGGTAAACTAGTCATTTGACCCCAAAACACCAAATAAAACACCACCGCACATAAAAAAAGAGGAAGAAGGAGAAGGAGAAGGAGAAGGAGAAGAAGAAAAGGAAATCCGGGAGAGAAAAAGGGAGGCTACTGGAGGAGATCGAGACGACGACGACATTGGCGAGGTGAGTCTTTGTTGTTGATGTTGGCATTGTTGTTGTAGACATTAATGGTGATGTTGATGAAGTTGATTGATTTTGAAATCAATGCGTTAATGGTGGATTGTTGATGCTATGGGGTTGATGTGGTGTTGTTGTTGTGTTGATAGATTGAAGAAGTGAAGGAAGAAAGAAAGAAATCAAAAAAAAAAAAGAAAGAAAGAATGTTGAGGCAGAGACGTGCATCAACTAAATGGGAGGGATGGAGACGCACACAAGCACACGCGTGCGTGCGTCCCCAACCGGATCAGACCCAGCTGGACCGGGTCAAACCCGGTCCAGAAGTCCAAACCCAAAAAAAAAAAATAATAATAATAAATAATAAATAATAAATAATATATATATGTAATATATATACATACATGTATATATGTATATGTATACATAATATATACATGTATGTATATTTATGTATATACACATACACATGAATATATACAAAAAATAAATAAATAAATAATAATGATAAACACATATACATATATATATATACAAATACACATATATGTATATATACATAAAATATATCTATGTAACAAAATATTAATAAATAAATAAATAAAGGATATGAAATAGCTTTTCAGGGACCTAGGAGTGTTACGGGATTTCGGGAGCGCTAGTCGGAGTGTCGCGAGACCGGATAGCCATAGCTATCCTGTGACTTGTAAGTGAAACTGTGGGAACCCTCTACTTTAGTTCATTCATATTAATTCCTTTTCAGTCAATTTGATGACTTACTGTTAGTAATCTACCATCATGCTTTCTTTGCTCTATTCAAGTTGAATGTTGAAATAGCATGATGCCTTGTGATGATTTCATTGACTCTTTTCTTAAAGTGCCATATTGGTTATGAATAATGTTATAATTAATGTTAGAAATGCATGCATTAGGGTTACTGTGGTAATTGATTTGTATTCCATTTCCTTTGAGGCTTTATAGCCTAACTTATTGTTGATATCGTAGAACCTTAGAAATGAAAATCCTTGAAACAAAAGTTGGAGATTATCTAGTGTCCATTGCACGAGAGATGGGTGGATTCACGGGGTCACTAAACCTCGGGGTTTCTGGCACTCACCACTATTACTTGGGTGACATCACGTAGCTTGAACTACGAGGTTGTCGGCAAGTTCTATATATATATATATTCAAAATTTACAAAGTATGTTGAGAGTATCTCCATACGATAGTGGAAAAAGGCGGGTTGATATTTCTCACCGCCGACCGTAGATCATCTCGGCTTAACCTGTGTCAGTCTGTCTAACTCGATTAACTGTGATATTTATATGCATTATTTTCTTAGCACCTTTTTCTGCTATATTATGCATTTAAATATCTGTCATTAATTTGGAAATGAAGTATAGAGTTCCCTGGTTATCACTTAAATATCACTATACTCACCGTCTAGTTTGTGACGGTGGGTGTAGGTCCGTCAAACAACACTAGACCGGACAAGGAGAAGATCGGCGACTACCTCTGAGCTCGTAACGCGTAGCTGCTATACATGTAGGTCATATATTTTTTGTATTATGTTTATATACATCTTTTGCTTGGGTTGTTTTGTTGGGACGAGAGTTAGTTCACCTGACTTTTGGACTTTCACTTTGTCTATATGATCGTTGTTTATTTTATATTGATATTGTGATTGTTATTTCCTGGTTTCCACATTTAGGATTTATATAAAATGCTTCCGCTAATACGTTAAAGACTTCCGCTAATTTGATAATTCTATAAAAGAATAGGGAATATTCTTATCCCTGAACCCAATTCACAAGATAATAGGTAGTACAGGCTGACTAATACGTAATTAGGTCCTACGTGTTGAAATTAGGGCTTAATTATGGGATTAGGCCGGGTGGTGCCCTAGACGAAAATAGGGGCCGTTACAATTTTAATAACCATCCCAAGGTTGTTAGTGCTCGGTACCTGCATGTAAAGAGAGGAGGTTGAGATGATCTCTTAATAGTCTTCTAAAGGTACTTAAATTGCGGGGGTACTAGAATGGAGACTACCTATGTGGATGTGAAGTGCGACCGCTTCAAGGAGTTCAAGGGCTTGGCTCCAAAGACATTCACGAGAAGATACGGGACACAAGGCCAATGTTGAATGTGTCAGGATATTTATGGTTATTTGTTGGTGTAAGTTATATGCGTGAAATGTTTATGCTACATATCGAATAGAATCATTGGTTCAAAGTGTATCTACCATGTAATTCTGATATGATGTAATGAACTTTTCACAAATTAGTGGTTCAAATCGCAAGATACCATTAGTTATGCATATAATGTTTGAGATTTCATGAATTGAATGATCTGAGTATTTTGAAAATGGCGGGGGATTGTTGAACATTTTCAAATTAAATGGATAGTTAATAGAGTGGCTTAATGGGTTAATAGAGTGACTTAATGGGTGCAGTTGAAACGGCTATCCATTAAGGAATTATCGAAACTGCTCTCCATTAAGGAATTATTGAAACTGTTCTCCATTAAGGAATTATTGAAACTGCTAAGGAATTAATTGCTCCATTATTCCATTGCATCAATGCTTGACCCCATTTTCACCCTAACTGGTCATGACCAATGCTTTATTAAAGGGGAGGTTTGGGGAGGAAGTAGGAATCTCGAAATTCACTAGCAATTGCTCTTGTTTTTCATCTTTCACTACTGCAAAGTGAAAGGTGGGTATACTTCATCGTATCCTTTAGGATATTTGCTGACTCTTGCAGTGTAGAGAGCAAAAATTCCTTTTAGGAAAGTGGCAGTGTTGTACAAAGAATTAAGTTCTGCTAGTGATAGACTAATTGGGCAAGTTGTACAAAGAATTAAGTCCTGCAATGGTATTAGATGAGTCTGAACATGTTCATAACTTGTGCTACAATATCATAAAGACGGCGTCACATTGTAAAGAGTATCATACTTGGAAGAAAAGCAAATCCCCAAGATTCTAACTACTTCAACACTCAAAGAAGCATTGAGCTTTTCCTTGAATGTTTATTCAAACAAATTGTACGCAATTATACATAGTTCAATTCATAATTCAAAATAATGAAGAAAACCAATATCAAAATGAAAAGAGTGAAAACACACAAACAAACTCAGTACATAATTATTCAATGACATTAACTAGAGCCGATTTCTACATCATTATCACTTGGAATGAAACCTGTGTCGGTAGTGGCATCAACATCTTGAATCAACACTGTTGTGTCACTTTGAATGCCTTGATCATGAGGATCGAAAAAAATTTGTGCATGAACATCAGGAGGAAATGCCCACTGCACCTTGTCCTCCATGTATACATTCACAATTCTGTTTAGGTTCCTGTTATAGGACAAGGCGCCAGTCATCCTATAACAGAAACCACTGCCTGGTTTGAGAAACTGTGCACTTAGATTGAAATTATTTTTAGTTGTCAAGGTGCATGATTGCGCTGTTCATGGTGAATAAATAATCGAATTTTTTTTTTTGTGGTGTGTTTATGGTAAGGCACAGAACAGTAGTTAAATTCTCTAATAGCCTACTACTGCAAGTGATCGCGTTGCAAGTTCTAACAGGAGCATAGGACTTGTAGATTTGGACTTCAATGTTCGTGATCGACTCATTAGAACAGTATGTAAATGAAATGGATATGATTAACAACCAAAGTAAATAGATATGATTGCATCCACCAATGCACAATTTGAACATTGCCAACTAGAAAACTTGGTATTTCTGATGTAATTCTTGCAGGCAAAAGTGCAGTAGCAGGTTTTATGGATCCACAGTTTGGCATGCGGCTTACTGTTATTGACCTCAAGATTATGGAATCAACCTTGTCCATTGTGTTTCCTTGTGAAGCCAATGCAAGCAAAGATCTTCCAACGATGGACATGGTTGTAATGACCCTAAAAATTTAACCCGTGTCATCTGTCAACACTGGTGATACGTGGGCCCACGCCGTGGTACAGTTATCAATTCTCGAATGTCGACGCCGAGGTATGTTAGTTTGTATTATATTGTATTTCATTTGTAAAATTTCAAAATTTCCAACATATCAGGATCATTGTACACATGCGGACCGTAAGGGCGTGTCGGAGTCCGTGTTAGCGCGAATTAGCCTGGATTGGAGGTAAGTAAACCAGTGAGGAATACTACAGTTATTTCTTGAGCTTTGAATTATTTATTGATATTGTTTTAATACCTTCTTGTTATTCCATTCATATGAGTTGTCCTAAGGCAAGTGTGTCAAGCGTGATCCTTACAGAATTTCAGGCTCACGGTGTATCATACCAGGGTTTACGGCTGGGGATGATACGTGATTCATTGTAATGACATGTACGAGGTGAGAGTTCTCCACCAGATTGTTGGGGACTCTGCACTCGCGTAGGGGTCTTAAAGGAGATTCTGTCCTCGACTCCTAGCCTTTGAGGAGATTTTGTCCTCGGCTTAACGACTTTAATTAGTCGGGACCACTTGTGCCTTTCCCTTGTATTCCGGACGCTCAATTTCGATTGCTTATTTATTTATTCACGGTATTTATATATTCATGCTCTCCCTGTCCTTTTCTTTCTATCTGCATGAATTGACTGTTCATTTATTTAAGTCAAAATGTTGTATTTATTGTTGTTCCTGCTTGGCGTTACTTACCTGGACTCGTCATTCTTGTGTTTGACCGAGTGCAGATCCACAGTCCAACAAAGAAAAGGTCGTGCAGTTAGGCGTAATACTTTGAGCGGCCCTCCTCTGCTGATATAGGTGACATTTTGGTGTATTAGCTACTTATATAGTTTTTGTACATGTGGTTATGGGTTGAGATTTTGGATATTATGACTTGAATGATACTCTCCTTGCTTTACATGGTATCTACGATATACGATATACGGCGTTCCCGCACCATAGGTTTTTGTCCTAACTTTGAGCTTTCGAGGTTAATTGATTAGTTGAGATTTATTGCTTCCTCTTTATACTTTGATAACTCGCTAATTAATTGACTTCACTTTTAAATGATTAATAAATGATTGAATGGTAAGTATAGGCTCACTGGCCCCGTGCGACTCAGCGGGATTGGCTCGAGGGTTCGCGCTGGTTCATGCTGGGCGGCGTCCGATTCTAGAGTTGTGGAATTTGGGGTCGTCACAGTTGGTATCAAAGCATAAAGGTTGAATAAAAGACTCTTAAATTTAAATTACAATCCACTAAGACATAGGAAAAGCGGAAGTTAGGATAGTTGTTGAACTTAGAGTGGAACCCTATAAACCTATCTTAAGTCTTAGTTGGGAAGTGAGGAAAGTTGGGGTGTAACGACCCAAATTAATTTAATCAGGATTAGTGTTAATCACGAGGATTAACGGGTAATTCGGGCGTTACGTGGACAACTGGGTTGACTCGGATATGAGTACCCAGGTTATATTGTGTTATTTGTGTATGTTGTATGTCTATTAGTGTGACGTGGGAATTTATTATTATTTATATAAACATCACATGTGTGTAAGTTGATATCGGGCAAGGCTACGAGTCGGGTATATGTCTCGAAGTGCGTGTCGGGGATCGGGTACAAGATAGCGGGGGTACAGGGCATGGATTGCCGGGTAGTTGAGTACTAGTGCGACTCACATATGAATATTTATGATTTATTAGGTGATCTAAACTAAGGTTGAATAATAGATTAATTAAAGTCCTATTGTTTGGATAGAAAAAATCCGGGTGCATAGGATAAACCTCGAGATGCATAACAGGGTGATTTAAGGCAATAGGTGTTATGATAAGGTGTCAAGAACTTGAGTGACACAGGGTGATCAGTGGCCGCTAGATCATTCTCGGGATGCATGTATACATTAGATTAGAACAAATGGTATAAATATCATCGATAAAGTGCTCAACATGCAAATCCAACACTTTCCAACCAAATTTTCATTAGAATCTAGAGAAGAAATCTATAAGGAAGGTGAATTCGAGCTTTGGAGAGGTGATTTAGGCGCAAAACGTGAGATCGAAGGTAATCTCTACATCATCAATTTGAATTTTTGTAAAAAAAATGTGGTTTTGGTAGGTTGGGGTTAACTCGGATTTTGGATAAAAATCATCACTGTTTTTGATGAATTCGGTGTTCTTGAGGTTGATTTTGAGGAATTACATCGTTTTGAATCGAATTTGAGGAAAATTGAGGTGAATTTGGGAATATTGGATTTCAAACATGCACACTGTGATTTTCGATTTTGTGATAAAATCTTGTTTAATTGGTGTTTTTGATAGTAATTTGATGCTATTGGAGTGTGTGTGTATGGGTTCTAGGATGAATTGAGGTGTTGGAACACAAGAAAACCCAGAATCCATTTCTGGATTTTCTGGGAAGCGTGCAATTAGCGCGCTAGGTGATGAACACTAGCATGCTAATCATAATGGGAAGACGATGAAGAACAGTGCCGAAGATCAATTAGCATGCTAATTGATCTAACTAGCGCGCTAATACCACCCTGAACTTTAATTAAAATATAAAATCGAACCTGATTGATAACCAACCCATTTAATTAACCAATACACACTGGAAATAGGTCTCGGGACTCTAGGGACTGGAGGAACTATAGCTTGGGCATCGGGAGCTAAGTGGGTCGAATTGGCAGGTCCAGAAGTTGGAGAGCATATTTCAGGTGCGTAAAACCCTTGAGAAAGTTACACTTTAAATTCATAGCGTGTATTTTATCGATTATCTTATCGTATGCGGTGACTGTTGGTGGTCACGCATGGTTTTTCATCTTGGTTATGGCTACACGCTTGAGCATGGGCTAGTCCGTGACGGCAACCGTGTAGATGAGAGTATTATGTATCTACTACTGTCTCGAGGGATTAAGGGTACTCTTGAAACTAAAAAGCTTGAAAAGGAGTACACCCGGTTACTGAGTTGAGGTGTAGTCATTATAAGCCTGTTATTAAGTACTGGTTTGTGCTGAGAACTCCGGTTTGCTATTGTATGACCGGCGAGTCATGGTTTTATCGTGATTAAACGAGTGATGATGCATTTATCTATGGATTTTACGTCGAGCCCATTTACTCACTGGGCTCGTTGTTGTATGTGTTGGGCAACTGAGCGTAGATCCTAGTACGAGCAAGAGCAAGGGAAAGGAGGTACTAGGCGACTATCTCTGAGGCCATTGCTGGTGATAGCTTGTGTTTTGATATCATGTATGTATATCTTGTTTTGCTGGGTTTTGGGGACTTTAGAACTTTATCACATGTATATGGATTACTGTTTATTTCGTCTCAGTTATATACATGGTGTTTATATATGGGTTTTTCACTACTTAGGTTAAATAAATTCTCATAAAATACGAATTAAATGCTTTCACTATTGTTATTACTATTAACCAACCTGTTAGATGTTTAGGAGAATTTAACATCTGAATATAGTAGGATTTGTTAAACGGAGTGTCACTTCACAGAGCTGCGGACGTGGTAACAGTGATGACGTGTTCAGTGACGCGACAGGCGTTGCTTGGCTTGCGAGCGGAGGGCATGGGTCACAGGACGACCCCAAGAGATTTGGGGCCGTTACATAGGGAAAAGTCGGAACTTGTAATGTACATGCTATATTTGAGATGGTGTATTACTATGATATCGATTAGCTATTCACTGATTCGGAGATTCGCCTAATTACAAATAGCGATGGCGGATCAGCCAGGTTCTGGTGATGATAGTGGGATGCCAGTTCCTAGAGGAGTCAGTATGGAGGAGTTCCAGATGTGGACTCAGAGGATTACGAGTTAGGATCATAGACTTGAGGAGATCTCGAGACTATTGAGAGCACCCCATACAGCGACACCATCTACGCCGACTACTTCTCAGTTGACTGCTACACAAGAGACTGGTACACCAGCTACAATGGCGACGTCGACATCTCCTACTCCAATTTCAGCGATGCCAGAGACCGCAGTAGCTCCGATAGCATAAACAGGGGTTGTACTGCCTACTCAGATGGAGGTGATACCATTGACACTGAGTACACCAGTTACAGAGATGCCTAGTACACCGACTACTTCGAGTACTAAGGCTACGCCAGAGGCGAGGCAGGCCAGAGAGTTTCAGAGGCATTAGCCTAAGAAGTTCTACGGGAGTACGAATCTTGAAGCAGCAGAGATCTTCTTGAGGAGTCACGAGAAGATTCACGACATTCTGGCTACACCAGCCCACATGCAACCTAGTATATCTCCGTCTCACTTTTTTGGGAGGCAGACGTCTGGTGGCGCACTACGGTGGCCACGAAGGGGAAGGTCCGAGATTGGGCTGAGTTCAAAAGGAGGTTCGAGCAGAAGTACATTCCTCCTACGGTCCATAATTTGAAGAAGATCGAGTTTCAGAATATTAGGCAGAGAGTCGACGAGTCCGTGATGCAGTACATGGACCGATATCTACGACTGATGGAGTATGCCGGAGGAGCTGCAGATACTGACGCCAACTAGGCGTATTACTTTGAACACGGGCTACTCGATTCGATAGGTTCAATGGTGGTGACGACAGCTCTGAGCGCACTACAGGCGCCGTATGAGAGAGCCATGGCCAGTGAGGGATTTGGCAGTACACGCATTGGGGCACAAGCTACTTCATCGACACCTTCTTAGTCGGGAAGGCCTTTGAGGGATGGTAGGAGGAGGAAGAGATTCAGGCAGTGGTTGCAGAGAGACTGAGCTCATAGTGTTGAATCAGTAGCATCTCCACCCACCGCAACAGTTGTATCATCCACTCCGGCACAGAGTTATGCTAATGTTCAGCCACCATAGTCTCAGTCGGGCCAACATAGACAGCAGCACCAGAGGACCGAGGGCAGAGGTGGCGGTCAGGAGCAGAGATACCAACAGGGACAATGATGCGATCAGGGTCAAGGACAGAGTTCTGGTCAGGCACCGAGACAGGGACAGCGTGGTCCGTCTAGTTCAGGGTCTCAGAGGGGAGCATGCTTCGAGTGCGGACAGTTGGGCCACTTCGTCAGCACTTGTCTATGAGTGGGTCAAGGACAGCCATAGGGCCGGGAGTAGGTTCATGCCATTGCTGCACCAGACGACTGCCACACGGAACCTAATTAAGGGTATGATTTGCATTTGCAGTCGTTTCATGCATACTATGTTTGATTTTGGTTCTACGGTTTCCTTTATTTCGGGTCATATGGTTGACGTGTTAGGGTTGAAACCTATTCGATTAGAGAGACCCTTGATCCTTAGCACAGCTGCTGGGGACAAGATTTACCCAAACTTAGTGTGTGTCGACTATTCGGTAGAGATAGAGGGACACACCTTACCTGCAGACCTGAGAGTGTTGGAGTTCCTAGATTTTGATGCACTACTAGTCATGGATTGGTTGGGTGCTTATCATGCATAGATTCACTATTACAGTAAGAGGATACATTTCAGATTCTTGGGCATATGGAGTTTAGCTTCTAGGGGACTTCAACCAATTTACCGATCACCAGGGGTAGAGTCGCCACTAGCGTAGATGTAGAGACATTCGCTTATGTGTTGAGTACGACAGGCAGAGTAGAGACTAGGCTGGAGGATGTGCCAGTAGTATACAAGTTCCTTGATGTTTTTCCAGCGGAGTTATCAGGCTTACCACCACCTAGGGAGATCGATTTCATCGTTGACTTGGTCCCAGGGTCCAAACCTATTTCTATTCCTCTATATCGCATGGCTCCGATAGAGCTAAAGGAGCTGAGAGGACAACTCGATGAGTTGTTGGAGCTAGGCTTTATTCGGCCGAGTATGTCACCTTGGGGAGCGTCCGTATTGTTTGTGAAGAAGGAAGACGGTAGCTTGAGATTATGCATCGATTATAGACAGTTGAACAAGGCGACGGTGAAGAACAAGTATCCACTTCCTCGCATCGACGATTTGTTTGACCAGTTAACAGGTTCGCAGTATTTCTCGAAGATTGATCTGAGATATGGGTACCACTAACTGAGGAAAAGAGTGGAGGACATGGATAAGACCGCATTTCGCTCTCGATATGGGCACTACCACTTTACAGTCATGCCGTTTGGGCTGACTAATGCCCCAACAATATTCATGGATTTGATGCATCGAGTGTTGAGACAATACTTGGACAGATTCATCATTTTGTTCATCAACGACATCTTGATATAATCCAGGACTCGCGAAGAGCACTAGAAGTACCTTGGGTTGGTTTTGCGGACACTGCGAGAGCACCGATTATTCGCTAAGTTCAGTAAGTGTGAGTTTTGGTTGACAGAGGTAGGATTCCTATCACATTGTTGGGACCGGCGGAGTGTCAGTGGACCTCGCTAAGGTCAGGGCAGTTAGTGATTGGCCTACACCGAGATCAACGTCAGATATCCGTAGTTTTATGGGCTTGGCAGGCTATTATCGGCGTTTTGTACAAGACTTCTCGAGAATCGTGACACCGATGATGCAATTAACAAAGAAGGATGTTAGATTTCAGTGGAACAACGACTGTGAGTAGGCGTTCAAGAAATTGAAGGAATGACTGACTACCACACCAGTTTTGATTTTGCTTGAGTCAGGGAAGGGTTTTGAGGTGAACACCGATGCTTTTAAGATCGGTTTAGGCTGTGTTTTGATGTAGGAGAGTAGAGTGATTGCCTACACGTCCTGATAGCTCAAGATTCATGAGAAGAATTACCTTACTTACGACTTGGAGTTGGCGGCAGTGGTTTTTGCATTGAAGATTTGGTGCCACAATCACTAAGGGGAGAGATTCGTCCTATTTACAGACCACAAGAGTTTGAAGTACCTCTTCACGCAAAAAGAATTGAATATGCGACGGAGCCAATGACTTGAGTTCCTTAAGGACTATGATTTCTCATTGGAGTACCACTCAGGGAAGGCTAATGTGGTTGCAGGTGTATTGAGCCGAAGAGGATCAGACTGAGAGGTTGTTACCTGCCACATGACGTACGATTACAGTTTGCTCGAGGCGGTTGAGAGGATTTGTACCGATGACGTTCCGACCGATATTAGAGTAATGATTTGCGGGCAGATGAGGACTCAGACAGTGTCGATACAGAGTGTACTCAAGGGTCAGCATACAGACGAGCAGTATCAGAAGTTCTTAAAGCTGGCGCAGAGTTCAGATCATCCATATTGGAGTCAGTCGATGGACTCATGCCTGAGATTTAGAGGACGACTGTGGATTTCATCAGTGGCTGAGCTACGCGATGAGATACTTCATGAGGCACACTACTCACGATTTACGGTTCATCCGGGCAGGACTAAGATATACGCAGAGGTACGTCGTCTCTTCTGGTGGCTGGGGATGAAAACCGACGTTACTAATTTTATTCGAGGGTGTGATATTTGTTAGTGTGTTAAGGCTAAGCGTCGCTGACCCAGGGGGTTATTATAACCACTTCCCATTCCTCAGTGGAAGTGGGAGCACATTGGCATGGACTTCGTCCATGGGCTACCTCGATCTCGGTAGGGACATGATAACGTCTGGGTAATTGTGGACAGATTGACTAAGTCCTCGCACTTCATACCGATCTCGACCACACATCAGATGGATAGGTTGGCAGAGTTGTACGAGCGAGAGATAGTTCGATTTCACGACGTTCCGTTATCGACCGTGTCTAACAGGGGGTCGCAGTTTACATCGCAGATCTGGCAGAGTATGCAGGTACAGTTTAACACGAGGTTGAATCTTAGTGCCGCCTATCACCCACAGACTGATGGACAGTCAGAGCCTTTGATCCAGATTCTTGAGGATATGCTGGGGATGTGTGTGTTGGAGCACAATGGATCTTGGGAGGAATATCTTCATCTGTATGAGTTTGCATATAATAATAGTTATCAAGCCAGTATTGGCATGGCACCATTTGAGGCATTGTACGAAAGGCCGTGTAGATCTCCATCTTGTTGGGAGGAGCCCTAGCATGTTGCAGCGATTGGGCCGAAGGTTGTGGTAGATCACATAGAGAAGATACTCCAGATCCATTTGAGATTGAAGGGTGCGTAGGAGAGGCAGAAGAAGTATTATGACTTGTATCACGGGGAGTTAGAATATCATGTCGGGGACTTTGTATATCTGAAAGTGTCTCCGTTGAAGGGTCACAAGAGGTTTGGGATCAAAGGGTAACTTGCGCCGAGGTTCATTAGTCCGTTCAGAGTGATGAAGCGGGTAGGCAAGGTCGCGTACGAGCTAGAGTTACCACCTCCGATGTCAGGGATTCATCCTATCTTTCACATATCGATGCTGCAACAGGATAAGTCAAGGGAGGGCAGACGATCGACAGTAGATTTGAGCCAGATTGACCTGATAGAGGATGTCACATACGACGAGCAACCTATCCAGATCTTAAACCGCAAGGTCAAGACCCTGAGGAACAAGGAGATTCCATCAATCCACGTTAAGTGGCAACACCAAAGGGACAAGGAGCTGACGTGGGAGTTGGAGTCATATATGCTCGAGTGTTTCCCCTACCTCTTCTGAGTTCGGTAAGTTTTTCCTTTAGTTTCGTTTAAATTTCAAGGACGGAATTCCAGTTAGTTGGGAAGACTGTAATGACCCTAAAAATTTAACTCGTGTCACGTGTCAACACTGGTGATACGTTGGCTCATGCCGTGGTGTCGGCGCCGAGGTATGTTAGTTTTGTATGGTGTTTGTATTATATTATATTTCATTTGTAAAATTTCAAAATTTCCAACATATCAGGATCATTGTACACACGGGGACAGTAAGGGCATGTCGGAGTTCGTGTTAGCGCGAATTAGCTTGGATTGGAGGTAAGTAAACCAATGAGGAACACTACAGTTATTTCTTGAGCTTTGAATTATTTATTGATATTGTTTCAATACCTTCTTGTTATTCCATTCATATGAGTTGTCCTAAGGCAAGTGTGTCAAGCGTGATACTTCCAGAATTTTGGGCTCGTGGTGTATCATACTGGGGTTTACGGCTGGGGATACGTGATTGGTTGTAATGACATGTATGGGGTGAGAGTTCTCCACCAGATTGTTGGGGACTCTGCACTCGCGTAGGGGTCTTAGAGGAGATTCTGTCATCGACTCCTAGCCTTTGAGGAGATTTTGTCCTCGGCTTAACGACTTTAATTGGTTGGGACCACTTGTACCTTTCCATTGTATTTCGGGACACTCAATTTCGATTGCTTATTTATTTATTCACAGTCTTTATATATTCACAGTCTTTATATATTCATGCTCTCCCTGTCCTTTTCTTTCTATCTGCATGAATTGACTGTTCATTTATTCAATTCGAAATGATGTATTTATTGTCGTTCCTGCTTGGTGTTACTTACCTAGGCTCGTCATTCTTATGTTTAACCGAGTGAAGATCAGCAGTCCAGCAAAGGAAAGGTCGTGCAGTTAGGCGATATACTTTGAGCGGCCCTCCTCTGCTGATATAGGTGACATTTTGGTGTATTAGCTACTTATATAGTGTCTGTACATGGGGTTATGGGTTGAGTGATCTTTTTGGATATTATGACTTGGATGATACTCTCCTTGCTTTACATGATATATATGATATACGGGGCTCCCTCACCATAGGTTTTTGTCCTAACTTGGAGCTTTCGAGGTTAATTGATTAGTTGAGATTTATTGCTTCCGCTTTATACTTTGATAACTCACTAATTAATTGACTTCACTTTTAAATGATTAATAAATGATTGAATGGTAAGGATAGGCTCACTGGCCCCGCGCGACTCGGCGGGATTGGCTTGGGGGTTCGCGCGGGTTTAGGCCGAGCGGCGCCCGATTCTAGGGTTGTGGAATTTGGGGCCGTCACAATGGTAATTTGTCAGGTATGTCTAATAAATCGATCTCTTACTTCCCTATCCTATGTATAATAAATCGATCTTTATACTTGCTGTGTAATTTTTACGACATGGGTGAAGTAATATAAACTAGAAGGAAAAAATTTATAGTTAATAGGCAATCTGATCATATTCTCATAGAAAATTTTCAGATTAGGAAATTATGCTTACCAAACATCGATATTTAATACGATAATAACTTCATGAACCAATATTTTATCGATTTTAATTAGTTGTATTATATTTGATCAATGAAAATAGGCAATTGACATTCATAATTGGAACTAACAAATATCAATCTAATCTTGGCCTCCTGATAGAAGACATTGTTTTTGATCCATTATCAAACTGATTGCAAATTGGATGCAGATGCAATACAGTTAAAAATCATGATTAGGAAAGCTCACCTAACTTCAATTAATTGTAAAAAAGTGTTCATTTGTTTATTAAGGAATCATAATCACTTCAGCATTAGCTAAGCCAAACAAGCATTTAAAAATTGGGATGACAGTGACTTATCACCTAATTTATAGAATATCTACAATTTTATATGGCAATATTGTATCCCCTGATATGTTCAAAATAAAATTAGATGACTAGGAAACCATGGACTAAGACATATGAATTCATCAGTCGTTCACACTGTAAAATATTACCAATCGATCATTGCAGTAGTTGGTTCGGCTCTGATAAGAGCCATAAGCGAAATCTGTATGAGCCTTAAATATGTATGTCTCTCAAGTTGTTTCCGCTTAAAAAAAGTACATGATCTACTACTAAATTCTCCTTAACTTGTTGATGTTTTTCCCTTCCAAAACTATATGGGGATCTTTAATTTAAATATATAAATCAGCTCATTCGCTCATTCTTAACAAGATCTATCTCTGAATTGCTCTTTGTTGATCCTATATAATGCTGCTTGTAGGTTCAACACCTCATGCAATATGTTTGTTTATGAAGGTTGTTGTACTATAGTATCCTTTCTTGTTGCTGTTGGCTCTCAAGGCCTATAATTGATTTCGACAACTGCAAATAAGATTTGCAAATTGTTGATTCTTAATCCTAACTCTTGCTGGCATGGTTGATTGTACAGGTTCTGCTACATCAAGTATCCGAATTTGAAAGTTTATTTTGGAAGCAAAGGTTATAGCATGCCTGGTTGAAGCAAGAAGCATATTATCCTCAAACAGGGCAAATCCCAGTTGTGAAAAAGAGTTAACCGGTGTAATAATATGAAGCCTCCAACTCGAGACCTCGCTTAAGGAAAACTGAGTCCTTAATTACAACTCACACTAATGGGTTGTTGGTGAAGATTTCTAACTTGCCACTTGTTAATGGACCTAGCTACTTTGCATAATGACAAACACATGGGATAGACAGACACCATGTTAGCATTAGGTAGTGTGTGTGGCCCAGATGAATAATAATATATGAAATTAAAGAATTAGTCAAGTGGTTCACATATGAATTAGTAAGTTGTATTGTAGCTCTCCGAAGTGAGGAAGGCTTCATCAGTTTTAGCTAGAGCTAGCTAGCTACTTGCTATTGATGAGTTCTCCGAAGTGAGGAAGTTCGTCAACAGGCTCATCTCTCTTGCTATTGATGAGTTCGGCCTTGTGCTTGGCGTGAAAGATGAGGTGCAAAACTTTAGGAATGTCCTCACCAACATCCAAGCCGTGTTGCAGGATGCCGAGAAAAAACAAGTGGAGCAACAGATGGTGAAAGTTTGGTTCAATGATCTTAAGCAAGTTGCATACGATGTTGAAGACGCACTGGACGAGATCGCATATAATGAATTGAAATATGTTGTCCACAACAAGCTATCCGGATGGCTCAATCCTAAACGACTTATAGCACGCGGCAAGATGTCTCATGAAATCAAAGCCATCAATGAGAAGCTGGATTCCATTGACAAGAGAAGGAAAATGTTCCAACTAGAGTCTAATGATCAGAGTGGTTCTTCTAGCTTGGGTCAAATGATCACTTATGTCGACCGAGATACTTGTGCGTATGTGAACGACTCCAATGTGATTGGGAGGGAGAGTGACAAGGAAGCGATAATTAGAATCCTCATCAATGACGACGGCTCAAGCAGCGGCACTGATCATGATCAAGTGAGCACTGGCAACGACATCACTCTTCTAATCATAGCTATTGTCAGTCTTGGAGGCCTTGGCAAGACGATGCTTGCTCAGTTTGCGTACAACAATGACGCAGTGAAGAAACACTTTGAATTGAAAGTTTGGATTTGTGTTTCTACTAACTGTAAGACCACAAATCTTTTCTTTCAAGTCCTGCAACAGATCAATCGAAAAAATACTATACCAATCATCAAGTAAGCAAGTCTTGCTCGATGAACTTAAAAAGTCAGCTAGAGCAACAAGGGACGAAGAAATTTTTGCTTGTGCTCGATGACGACTGGAATGAAGACCAGGGAAAGTGGGAAGAATTTGTAGTCCCATTAGGAGATTATGTCGCTACAGGAAGCAAAATTATTCTTACCACTCGCGACCGTAATGTTGCATCGGTCAAAGGAGCTCAATCTGTGTATGAATTAGGAGGCTTATCTCATGATAGTTGTTGGAATCTTATTGAAAGACAAGCATTTAAGCAAGGAGGACCTCAAAAGACTCCCAGGTTGGTGAAAATCGGAATAAAAATCTCTGAGAAGTGTAAGGGCATGCCTCTAGCCGCAAAAGTCCTTGGTGGTTTGTTGCAGTCCAAGAAAAAAGAACAAGAATGGTTGGCCGTGGAAAATGTGGAGTTTTGGAAATTGGTTTCAGGTGATATAAATCCAATTATGGAGGTCTTAAAGTTGAGTTACTACAATTTGCCTTCAGCACTAAAGCCATGTTTTTCATATTGTGCAATATTCCCCAAGGATTATTTGATTTCAAGAAAGTCATTGATCGAGCTTTGGATGGCACAAGGACTTCTTGGAGCATCTAACGAAACTCAAGAGGAAAATCTGGAGGATAAAGGTAACATCTATTTCAACATCTTGTATTCAAAATCTTTCTTTCAAGAAGCAAAAATGAACAAATATGGAGAGGTAACAAGATGCAAGATGCACGATTTATTAAACAATCTGGCTCAATCCATCTGCAAGATCGAATACCAAAATTTTGGAGAAAATATGGAGATGAGTGTAGATCTCTCCAAATGTCGGCATGCTTCTTTTATTTCACCAGCCACAGTAGGAACCTTATGTAAAGCTACGAAGGTGCGTACAATTTTTGGTTCGGAATCGGATAATGATGTAGAGGAGTTTGATAATGGAGGAATGGTTGGGGCGACTAAAATTAGCACATTCTTTAAATTCAAGTTACTACGAGTTCTAGACTTGAGTGGCTTAAGAGGTTGCCAAAGTGGGTTACTCGGCTTTACAATTTGCAAACTTTGAAATTAATTAAGTGTCACAAGCTTATTGAGCTCCCTAAAGATTTGATGAATTTGAAGAAGCTGAAGCATTTAGTCATTGATTATTATGGTAAATGGGAAAAAAATGCCACAAGCAATGGGTGAACTACATCAACTTCAAACATTGCCAATATTTGTGGCATGTGAAGAGGATGCTGGACGTGGGATTTTAGGGCTGGAAAATTTGAATGAGCTTGGAGGTTCATTGGACATTCATCGTCTTTGTGTCGTGAGAGAAGCAAGCTTAGCCAAGAAGAAGAGGGATTATTATTAACAAATGATGAGATGATGGTTGCCAATAGTAGCTCTCTTCTTCGTACATTGGTGATATTTGAGTGTGATGCTTTGAAGTCCATTCCAGACATTCAGAATTGTGGAGAACTAGAGACGATACCCAAGGGATTTTTGAATTCCCTTGTCGCCCTGGAGAGGATAACAGTCTCATGCTGTGATAGATTGAAAGGTACCATCGAGATTTCGCCACCGAGCTTGAAGCATCTCCAACATCTTCAAGTCAGGAAATGTCCTAATTTTGAAGGGTTTGATATTAGCAGTAGAAGGACCGAACAACAACAACAACAACAACATGCCAAGTGCTGTGACCAACTATCAAAGCTTACTGGCACAATTGTGGAAATCTGTATCAATATGTTGACTGTGTAAATACAAAGAGACTTGGCGCGATCATATTTGTATTGCTTTCAGTATCACTATTAGTTCCAAAGTGAAGGCATGAGGAAACATATGCTTGTACATACCATGGTTGTGCCAGTAAGTTTTGATAGTTGGTCCCTAACACTTGGCATGTAGGTAGTGAGATCCACAGGAAGTTTTGAAGCAATTGCGAGAAGAGATTATAATGTAGCAGTTATTAAGTATGTATCTAGTCTTTCAGCAAAAACTAGAAGTTATAACATAAAGCATGAGTGCAAAGCTTATCGATGTGGCACCTGCGGCATGGAAACCGATCAGAGAAATTGGAGACGAAAAGCGATAATCTCCACTAGAGCAGGAAGGCGTCGCCATTCTTTTTGTTTGAATTTTTGTTTGTAATTTGTTTGGATGTCTTTCACAAGGTGATTTGGGGATGTTTAAGTATTTTTTATTCTCTTTTGGTATACAGATTTTCATGTATTTATATATGAATGAATATGCTAATTAATTAGTTCATGTTCTAATTTAATTTCTCTGGATTTTCTAAGAAATCATGCTCCAACTGCATACTCAATTACAGTATCTTATAACGATCGCTATGACGACCATAGAATCAATTAGAATTATTCAAAGCGACTTAGTACATGGTTAGTTAACTCGATTCGAGTTAATAATTTTACACTAACCATGCCGAGAAATATATACTAACTAATAACATTTTATTATGAAGTCATTGTTGGCTTACAAAAAGAAAATACAACTCAACAAACATCTCTTCAACTGATGCATACTCTTGATCACAGATGAAATCTCTTATGGTTTCCTATTCTTTTTTCGCTAATCCGTTGGGAATGGTTGATATTCATTTCCATTAAATGTCTGTGCGAGCAATTACCTTTTTCTAAAAATTTAGCAGTAAAGTAAGCAAAAAACAAGAAACATATTAATTTACAACAGAACTAGAAACACAATACATTTGTTCCTCAAAAAACAAAAAAACAAAAACAAAAGAAAATACATAAGCATCGAACTAACTTGAGAAGTTCTTCCTCTACTGATCACCACATCTTGCAACTCAAAATGTTCAGAAATTTGAGCTCATTTCAACAATTTCTGGAGTGGCTACACAGGGCATTTCAATTATACATGCATCTCCACGTTGTCATTGTTGCATTCTTCTTCATCATCATCAGGATCAATCAGTCTTGTGATTCCTTTAGGAAACGACCATTGAACCTTGTCTTCTAATAATTTGAGTTTGCAGAGAAGCTTTAGAGCAGATCTTGCTCTTTCTTCACGGATTTCAATTGGGCTCTCATTCATTTCCTTCAATGCCACAATTGGGAGTTGAGGAAGAAAGAAGAGCAACATATCAACAAACAGCTGCTCCAAATCTTCGTAAAGCTCCTCAATAGATGCATGCGCTTGACCACGAATGAAACCCATTATGATTTGAATTTCCATTTTCCCTACTCCGTCCGGGAATGCTTCCCATTCATTTCCAATAGATGTTAATGCTTCATTCACTGACATGCCCAAATTATTAGTAGAGGAGTCTTTTTTGCTCAGATGAACATTCTTATGCAACAGAACTTTTGAGAACTGACGTTTTATTCCATCTTGATAATTCCCAACATTTACTTTCTCATCAATGTAATAAACAATTTCGAAAGCTTCATCCAAGGCTCGCAATATAGGTTCTGCAAGAGTAAATGGTACAGAAAGAGCAACAATTTTTACGAGGATGACCATCGACAGACATGAGAGTTTATAATGATACCCTTTGGCCTTACCAATTTGCTGCAACTTGTTTAAAAGAGTCTGCGGCAGGTGACGAGTTCGAGGTCTGGATAACAATTGGACCAAATAGTTTGGAGGGCTTCTGTTGCTTAGATGTGCCCATTTGTTCATGTCCTCTACACAGGTCCTCATTATCCAATTTGGAAAGCCTTCGGGACAGATGAAAGTCTCTGTCATCTCTGTTTCCCATTTTTCTAACACGGCATTTGTACTGCTCATAGTTGATGATGCAGGACAGTAGGCAGGAAGAATACCAATTATTTTTCTATAAATAAAGCGGATCCCTACAAGTGGCCCTCCAAGAACCAACAAAATCAAAAACGTCGCAAAAACATGCACCACTTTAAGTAGGAAATAGAAGGAAAATAGTATTGAGACCTTTGAAAGCTCTCTATTATTGGCAAGAGATATGACCGAAAATAGCTCAACCTCAAAATTCACATCAAAACTAGGATCAGATGCATCACCAAAATTCATGAAAATTGGTGGATCAGATAACATCACGATCCATCGAAAGGCAGCAGATAAGCTTGTTACTACTACCACGATGATTTGAGTTACGAGTATAATTGATATTGACCATCCATAATCTGAAACACCTTCGCATGTTCTGAACTTATGGACGACTAATCGCAATGCTGCTTGCGACAAAACTGTCAAACATAAGAAGCAAATCATCACTACACTAAGACCGTAATATCCTTTTACAAAATATTGAGGGTTGCTGATGCAACTACTCATATACCATAATTTCACTCGATGTAGCAAACTTGATGCTTCTCCCTTATTGAGGGTATTTTTCATGGTCTCATTAATTATAGCCTTATCGCTGTTCCCACCAATAGCAACAAACCACAGCACGGGCAAGAGCAACAACATGCAACATAGAATCATGATGTGCTCCACAATGAACAAGAAAATTACTCCTGTGTATATTTGTATGCAAATGTTTACCGCAATGGTAACAACAAAGAGACATAGAGCAATCACGTTTGAGATGCTCTCAGCCTCTCCATTAATTGCAAGCGAAGTCATAAGGAAACACATACTTGTACATACCATGGTTGTGCCAGTAAGCTTTGATAATTGGTCGCCGGTGCTTGGCATGTAGGTAGTGAGATCGACTGGGAGCTTTGAAGCAATTGCCAAGAGAGCCAATGTGGCGGAATTCAACGAAAACCACTTGCAAGGTATGTATCTAGTCTTACGACGAAAACTAGAAATTACATCATAAAGCACAAGTATGAGGCACACCAATGTCGCGCCTGCTACATATAAGCCGATCCAAGGAATGGTAGAAGAAGAAAAATTGTTCGCACTAGAACACGAAGATCTTGCCATTGTTTTTTGTCTGTGGAGATGCCTAACCTTCTTTAGCAGTTTGGGTTTTTGACTATGTCCCTTCTTTTTTTCCTTGGCCCTTGATTCAGACACCGGCGGCTTCAAAGACAAACTGGAGGAATATTACAACAATAAAATGATTATTAAAATAATGGGCGGATGCTTCAACGATAAAAGATAATCAAAAGGTTGACAACAGAACCAGAAGACTTGTCAATGAAAGAAATGAAATTAAACAAGGATTACTAGCTAGCTAGTGTCATTTGCACAATTAGAATAAAATGATAATTACCACAAATCGAGTTCTCTTTTAATTTGATTTGAATTTACGAAATAATGAAGTAAATACTCCAAGAATATTTAACAATTGATGCAAGAATATTTAATCAAGTCAACAACAATTGCATAAGAAAATATTGTTAATTAGCTGGCATCTCTTGTCTTGGCATATAATTAGTCTTAAATAAACTACTAAAATGAAAGGTTTTTTTTTTTTTTTTTTTTTTTTTTTTTTTTTTTTATCAGAAAGAGATATTTGTGTTACTTCACAAAATAGAATGAAAATTTTGTTCCACATTCTGATACAAAAAATATAGCTATAATAAGTATTTATATATAAGTGAATCCCCCTAAGCCTCAAAGTTGTCTCTCCAAAGCACAAGCCACCACCACCAACAACAACTTGATCCCTCATAGGGGTCCCTTCTCTCTCCGTACTTAGTTACTGAACTTGGATAGTAACCGACGTAAGAGAGAAAGGCGAGGTTGTTGGTACAGCCCCATCACATTCCTTAACGTGAACCCAATTATATCATAAAGAATCTCAACAGAGAAAGATTGCACCTGAGCACAAAAAGGAGAGCTTGACACTTACCAAGTGTCCAAATTTGAAATCCCCATCACATGATATGTACTGTGACGGCCCCAAATTCCCAATGCATTTGAGTACGCCCGGCCTAGACCCGTGCAGGCCCCGAGTCAGTTCTCAACGAACCTGACGAGTCTAGTCAGCCTCAAAACATCAAAATTTCACGTTTTATGAAAGAGTTATTGCAATTATAACACAGCGGAAACAAATTACCTACTACTCAAGAATTGGGAAATAACTCAATCAAAGGAAATTAGGAATCTATATAAATGTGGAAAACCCAATATGTTCAATTCTAAGTCAACCAAATGGATTGATGGAATCCACTTCAAAACATTTTCCCCAGTTCCAAAACAATCATATATATAAACGTCATACAAAAAGAAATAAACATTAGCCTACATCTCGGTACCTCAAGTCCAGCTACTCACAAAAAATCTCCTAGGCAAGGTCCTTTGCCCCTACTGCTCTCCGTCCTATCTGCACCCACCGTCACAAACTAGACGGTGAGCAACTGGAGAAAAATGAATGTAATGCCAAAAGAAGATAACAAGTAATTCATGATAATACAAGTAAAGCGGTCTAAATATCATGCGGTAATAAAAAGACAGAATTTAAATAAACAAGGTGCATGATAAACAGACTAATACATGTCAATCGAAAGTCAAGTGTGTTCCAAGGAATCAAAAGAGGCTCATAAGTGGTCTAAACCATAGCATAACGGCGAAGACCTCGCGAGATCTTCCCGGGCATCGACACAAGCGAAGGCACAGCTATGACTGGAAAGGACTCAAACCCATCCACCCAGTACTTGGTGTCACACGGTCACTAAGGGTGGTCACACACTCGTGCGCACGAGTGCCCGCGTTTTATCCCTCTAGTGCAGGTCCTAGTACTTTCGAGACAAAACACTTACGTCGGAAAACACACAACAAGAAATGGAAGGGAATACCAATAATAGAGCATAACGAAACAAAATGAAAGATAATGAATCACATGGCATTTTCTTACTGGCTTACAAACGTACAAATGCTTGTGGCAATTGTACTTACCTGAACTATCGCGACCCACGAAATAAACTCTCGTTTCTAATGCGTATTCCCAAGTTTTCCGCTACCTGACAAGGTTGGAAACTCTAATTAATGGGTCGAGGCATTAATTAATCCTAGGTCGATACCCTTCACATTTTCCCATCCTTTTAAATGACTCGAAAACCTCGACAATTCAATCGAGTAAATCAAACCCAAATTGACAAAACTTTTGTGAAAACTCAACACCGACGTCATCAACAAAGAATGATCAAAACACGAAACCACGCAACATTATTAAGAAACTACAACGAGTCCAATTGTTTAATAAAAATCATAACAAGTAATTCGTCAAAATAACAATATTAATAGTATTTTAGATGAACCAAAACCGCGAGAGACCATCGAGGACATGAGCAAGATCCGTGATAACCCCCCACCAGTGATGGTTCAACCAGCAAATCCTTTCAAACATGCGATTTTACGGCAAAAGAAAGAATAAAAATAAGATAAAATACAACACAAAAACAATCACATGAAATAATAAAAGCTGTTTTAAAACGCAAGCGGATTTCGAACACAGGAGGGTTGTAGGACATTAGTATGGGCGAGATCTAGTTCCCGACAACCTCCCCGGTGCGGCGGTCCAGCCGATAAGCGCCGCCAAGCTTGGCGTTTTCCGGTGAAACCAAAACAATAATAAATTAAAAAAAAACAAGTGAAAAACGTAAGAAATAGTGGGAGATAGAGAGAGAAAGCGGACCTCGGTGAAGGTTACTGGCGAGGGGAGACCGAGTGGGAGACCGACGAGAGAGATGAAGGGAGGAAGAAGATAAGTGGCGGCGGTGGGTGTTTGGAGAAGGAGGTGAATAGTGTAGGGTTTTCTTTTTTTTTTTTATATATATATAAGGCCAAATGACATTTTTACCCCCAACTTAATTCCTACACACTTTTAAAACACTACCCTTATGGGTCTTTTTACTTTTCTATTTATTTCTCTTTATTGCACATTAAAGTGTGTAACCATTCTATTTATTTCTCTTTATTACACATTAAAGTGTGTAACCATTCTATTTGTACTTTTTACTCGTTTTTCTCCCCCGTTTAACTAGTCGAAACCTCACTCAATTAAATACCGCCCGAACGGCTCGAAACCCGTAAAATACTACAATACTAATACACACAATCAAAGAATCATAAAATCACTTCGGTGTCGACTCCCGAAGTTCGAAATACTGTCCAGTATTCACGTAGCCGGGTCACAATTCTGACAAGTGCAACACAAGTCAGTTAAAAATTTGGGGTTGTTACATGTACTATCTTAGCCTGCTCCAGTTACCAACCAAGTCTGACCAACTCCATGCCTTAAACTCTTTAGATCCCAACAAAACTGCAACCACTCTTCTCTTAATATTTTCCCAGATATCCTCCCAATCGTGTCCCTCTCCCCGAAATATTCGATTATTTCTTTCCTCCCATATGACCCACAATAAGGCTAACATACCCGCTCTCCATAAGGTCCCTCTCCTCCCATTTAACGGATGAGCCTCGTCGTCCTTCATTGCATCTTGAACTTGATTGTGCATAGGCCCATAACATCCCAGCTCGGTCCTCATCTCAGCCCAAACACGCCTTACGAAAGAACAATGGAGAAAGACGTGATCAATTGTTTCGTTATCCCTTTTACAAAGAATACACCACGCTGACGAGATGTATAGATACGGGCATCGTCTTTGCAAAACACTCGCCACATTAACTTTACCTTTCCATAGAAGCCAAGCAAGAACCCATGATTTCATTGTTGCCGGAGTCTTCCAAATAGTCTTATACACATCACAAGGTCCGTTTGATTCCTCAACACATAAGTTATAGAAACAAGATTTCTCAGTAAAATTCTTAGAGGCATCCCATTTCCATGTTCTAATGTCATCATGGTGTGGTCTTGGTTGCTTATCTGAAATTAACTCCGTGAGAGAGTCTAGTTATGAGACAAGGCCACAATTGAGGTCCCGGCGGAATGGAATGGACCAAGCATGTTGATCTCTGAAAAAACTTCCACCATTGCGTATCTCCTCCTTGCCAATGCATACAAACCCGAAAACTCATCTCTAAAACACTTCCTACCAGCCCAGTGATCGTTCCAAAAACTAATACGATTGCCTTTTCCGAGATCATAAAAAATGTCCTTACAAAAGTCTTGATGAATATCCCTAATGAAACGCCATGGGGATCGGTATGTAGGGTTGAAGTCGTCTCCCGGGTGCCACCCATTATTACTCGTACCATATATACTTTTGATAAGTTTCGCTCACATAGTGTGCTCGTCCTTTGAAAGCCGCCACCACCATTTGCAGAGGAGCGCTCTATTTTTTTTTGTCAAATTGCCAAAGCCAAGGCCTCCAAGATTCTTAGGAAGGCGAACCTGTGACCATTCCACCAAAGCCCAAGATTTAGCCGCATGTATCCTCCGCCATAAAAAGTCTCGCATCAATTTCTCCATCCGTCGTTCCACCTCTGCAGGTAAAAAATAAAGCGACAAAAAATAAGTCGGTAGTGCATCCAAAATTGAATAGATTAAGGTAACTCGACCCCCTTCGATAAATAGCCACATTTCCATCCGTCAAGGCGTTTTGAAATTTTTTGCAAAACTGGATCCCAAAAGGTCTTATCAAGTGGAGAGCCCTCGAGTGGTAGACCAAGGTATTTTAACGGCCACCTGCCCGTTTTACACCCAATCGCATTAGCTACATCACTCACTCGTTCTTCTGAAATGTTGATTCCCAAGAGATTGCACTTCTCCAAGTTTAGCTTTAAACCTGAGATAGAACAAAAAGAGTTAACAATGGACATAAGATTCGAAACTGCCCTGCGGGAATTTTTAATGAACATTAACGAATCATCAGCATAAAATAAATGAGTAATGTGAATATCTTTGTAACGACCCGAAAATTTGGCTATTTGTGAATGATGATGTGTATTATATATTTATACTCGTATTTGAGTGATCGGACAATTAAGTTGGAGAACGAGTAGGAAAATTGGATTACGAGTACACGGGGGATTTAAAACACTGTTAAAATACAAATAAATAAATTTTCTAATAATTTAATTAATTAGTTGATGGGATGTGGCGAGAAAATGGGCGCGACGAACCAAATTACGGAGTAATACTGACCGAAGAAACGCAATAAATTTTCTAATAATTTAATTAATTAAAAATAGTAAGTGTTAACTTAAGGGTAAAAGGGTCATTTCACATTTGTTACATATATATATATATATATATAAAACAAGTAAAACCGTAAATGTTACTATTCATCTTCGTCTCCCACCAACAGCCGACATTGTTCACACACCTCCCACCTCCCTTCAATGCCATCACCCCCTACCTGCGACAGACCAACTCCGGTGAAGCCAGAGAGACCGGAGAACCGCCGTTGACGAGGTGAGTTCTTCTCTCTCTCTCTCTCACTCTTCTTCTCGGTTTACACTCACCCTCACCTTTCTCGGCCTCCATGCTGTGACAACTCCTTCTCCTCTCGACTGGACCGTCACCACTGCCATTCACCACGACGTTAGAGCCTCCACCACTCACCGGAGATGCCTAGGTGAGCTTCTCCTCTCTCCCTTTCTTCTCTCTCTCTCGGCAGTTTACTCTCTCGACAGTTTACTACTTCTTCTCACTGTGAACCCCATTTTCACTCAAACTCCGGTCACCGTGGGACACCTCCGGCGGAGAACTTGGACATAGATGACCATAGACATCTCGATGTTCCCATAAGGCCTCACACATGGTGTATGGAGTTGTTTTTCCAACGAGATAAGAGAGTCATTTTCGCACTGTTTTTACCATTTTTGTGACTGTTTTGGGGCTGCCGTGGCTGGTGGGACCGTCCCCGGTCACGGCTGATCGGAGGACAATCTATGACGACGCCGCTGACCGAAAATGACCATTCCCCCCATGTCCAACAGCCCGTTTTGTGCATGTGTGTGTGTGTGCATAGTGAGAATCGACCTTTTGCAGGTATGTGTGTGTTTGGGTGTATAGAACAGTGGGGTGCACACAACAGTGGGGTGTTGTGTGCACATAATAGTTGTGTGTGTGTGTGCACACCACAGTTGGGGTGTGGGGTGTATTATGTGTGGGTTGTGTAACCATAAACTTTATTATTGTATGTGTGTGTATTAAAAAGAAGAAGTGTTTGTGAATGGTTCTTTACTAGTGTAGGCCCAAATGAGGCCCAATAACTTTCTTTACTTCAACTAAAGCCCACTATATGTGCAACTTGTTTTAAAATGCATAGTGTGTGCATAAATGCCCTTGTTGTGTTCATGTTACTCGGGTGCGTGAGTGTGGGTGTGTGTCTTTGGGGTGAATATATGGATTCATGGGTGTGGTGTATGCGGGTTTTAAGTATAAAACGCCACAGTTACGCCGTGGGGCCACGGGCTCACGGCGTAACCCGAATACAACTCAATTGGTGGACTTTTTAACAACCGTTTGAGTCGCTTTTAGAAACTATTTTAAACCAAATTTATAGGGAACACCCTAAGACTAAATACTGACCCTAAACCATTAATTGGGGTTTCAATCTATGCCAGATAGTCGGGAACTCGCGGGGAACGCGTTAGAATCTCGGAGTGACACGGGGTTACGATAGTTCAAGTAAGTACACACATGCCTTATATGTGTGTATGTTAGTAGGCCAGTAAGGAAATAACATGTGATTTATACATCCTCTATTCATTGATATTGTTGAATTGATCCCTTTTTTGATATTCCATTCCATATATATTATTGGTTGTATGTTCTTGGCACGAGTGTGTGTCACGAAGGTATCATGTGATCTCGCACTAGCTGAGACAATGAGGGTGCCTCCTGCAGGGGTAACTGACCACCCCTAGTCTGGGTACTGGATTCGGGAGGTGTTGTGATGCCTCTCGATTTCAAGTTGTGCTAGTGTTGCGACATTGCCCGAGGAGATCTTGCGAGATATTTGTCGTATTGCTGTGAAATTAGGCCACTCGTGGGCCTCTCTTGAATCTTAGAACATGCAAAATTTCGATTGTTTATCTATCAGTCTGTTTATCATGCACTTGATTTGTAATGACCCAATTTAAAATTGCCGTTAATTATGACATCATTGAAGATGTGGATGCCAACGAGGACATACGTGGGTCCCACAGCGAGGCTGGAACGAGTTTGTAATAGGTATACAGTCCGTTTTGTATGCTTGTTGTGGTAAATTGTGATGAAAATGTACAAATTAGTTAATTTCATTACAATATGTATGTTAATGTAGTTTATTGACGAGTGAGGAATTGCCTCGGGGTGCGTGCAGACATGGGACACGGGGCACGGGGTGCCGGGTAGTCGGGGAAACTAATGTGAGCTTACTCACAAAGTTTGGGAATTTATCGAATAGAATAGATAATTAATATGAGCTAAATCAAATTGGAATCAAAAAGTCCTATAGTAAGGTGAATAAATCAACAATAGTTGGATGATTCTCGAGATGCACAATAGAGAGAATCGAGGTAGCAAATGTTATGATAGGGTGTGTAGAGTTGGAGTGACAGGGTGATCAGGAGCCTCGGATTGTTCTCGAGATTTGTACACACACTTGATCAAATGCCAAGTATATATATGTATGTTTGATCGATCAAACATAGAGAAAGAGAGTGAGATTGGAGAGAGTGCTTGGAAGAGAGAATCGTTGGAGGAGAGGAAGAAGAACAACAACTAAAGAGTGAAGAGGGTGATTTGTGGCATCCTACAACAAGATCAAAGGTATAGATACATCAAACTTGAATTTTATGAGATTTTTGGTGTGAGTTAGGAATTATGAAATTCGAATTTCTTGAAGGGATTAAACACTTTGTTTGTAGAGATTTAGTGTTTATGAAAATAGCATGAGATGATTGTGCTTTTGAGCTAAGTTAAGAGGAATTTGATGATTTCCTGAAAATGGGTTTTGGAAATGTGATTTTTGATGATTCTTGGATTTCGAGTTTAAACTTGATAAATATGTGTTTAAATGGTGTTTTTGAGGTCATTGAGGAGTTATGGATGTTTGAGAATCAATTTTATGGGTTTATGTGGTGATTGGAGTTCAAAAATTTAAACTAGAAAAATCTGGACAGAGCGCGATTAGTGCGCTAATGAATGGACCTAGCGCGCTAATTACCCTGTGGAAAATGATGATGAACAGTGACGAAGATCAATTAGCGCACTAATAGTTCACTGGAATCTGAAAAATCTGAAAATAAGGAAATGAACCTAAATGATATTTTAACCCAACTAATGGACTAATAACCCTCATAAATGAATTCCAGGAGTCTTGGAATAGTAATTGGAGTCGAGGTTAGTCAGAAATCAGACCGGGACTAATATCGAGGATTTGGAGAAATCGAACCGGGGATTGATTTGTGGAACGAGGAGTGCGATTTGAGATGTGTAGTATCCCAATTGAACTTCACTTTTATATTTACCATTTGACTTATTTGAATTCAGTTCTTTTTATTCATTACTCCATTTCATTATTGCTTTACGATGGCTGAGTACTCTCACCTGGTGACTTTACGGTAGTGGAAGTTTACTCCTACTTGGTGTCTTTACGGTGTTGAGATCACTCCCCACCTGGTGCTTATTCGTTACGGCTATAGAGTCTACTGAGTCATAGCACTTGTCTAGGCATATGCCGGTGAATAGGCTGCCCGGGTATGGTAGGCTTGTGTGGGTGCGTCGTGGGTCTACGCCGGCCACCTAGAGGGTCCAGGGCCAACCCGGTAGAGGTGTTTTCACGGGCCGTGCCTGGGGAAATGCCCGAAGTATGACTTAGTCTGATTTTTACTGTGCACGTACTTTGTTTTGCTACTATATTTATGCATGCGATGATCCTTTCACAGTTGTCTTTATTTCCTTAGTTCCGCATGTTTAATTATAGTATTTTAAATTCCAGTACTTTTACTTACGTAATTACTTAGTGAATTTCCTTGGGATTACTCACTCTGGACTCGTCATCTGTCTTTTTTGATGGCTTGAGTGCAGATCCTGGTACGAGTCGAGGGAAGGGCAAGCTTGAGGACTACATTGATTGACAGCTCTAGCCCTACTCGTACGTTTGTTTATATTTACTTGTTTTATGCTGGGTTTTGGGATAAGAGAGATAGGTTGTATATTTTTGATATTTTTAGGATCTCGGACAATATGCATATGATGTACATTTGGTATGGTTTCCACTTAGATATTATGCTCATGAAATACAGGTTAAATCTTTATGTTGTTCATTAAATTTTTCGCTGCGTAAATTGAGGTTAAAGGATGTTAAAGGAATCTATATTATTCTGAACCCGTAACTGTTAGCACATAACATCAGAATTAATAGAAAATTGATTGATAATGGATAATTGGGCGTGGGACACAGCTGACGGTGACGTGGTCAGTTGTGTGCCCGCGTGGCCTCCCGTGGCGGACCAATGTGGAAATTGGGGCCGCTACATGATTTATTTACTTTCCTGCCATTTCATTTCCGCATGATATTTAAACTGTTTTACTTGTTAATTCATAAATTGTTGTTATATTCTTCTGGCACTGCTTTCGATTTCTTCAGTTACTCACCGTCTAGTTTGTGACGGTGGGTGCAGATAGGGTGGAGAGCAACAAGGGTAAGGGGCCCTGCTTAGGCGACTTACTTTAAGGACTAGTAGCGGGATCAGGGAGACTTTATAGTATGTGTTTATGTTTGCTTACTTGTATATCGTTTCATACATATGTTTTGGGATTATTGAACTTGGCATTTTTGATGAGACTGGTATCATGTATATATGCTTATCGAATTGTACATGAATACCCGGGGTTTTCCACACTTATAGAATTCTTATATTTCCCTTGATTGAGTTATTTCCTGTATTATACTTGTTTAGTCTTCCGCTGTGTATTATTGCAATAACTCTTTCATAAATTGTTAAAATTGATGAATCGAAGGCTGACTAGGCTCGTCAGGTTGCCGAGTGATGACTCGGGGCCTGCACGGGTCTAGGCCGGGTGTACCCAATTGCTCGAGGAAATTAGGGTCGTCACAATCTTCCCTTCCAACCCGGAGGCCTTCAACTAGCCCATGATGAGCTTTCTCTATCATCCTTCCCATCACATCCGCCACCAAAATATAAAGGAAAGGAGAAAGAGGGTCTCCTTGTCATAGCCCACGTTCGCCCCGAAATTTTCCTCTCGGTCTGCTATTGATAATAACTGAGTAGTTGGCCGAAGAAATACAACCCTTTATCTATTTATGCCATCTATCTCTAAACCCTTTCCTTTTCATCACAAAATTCAGAAAGTCCCAATCCACTCTATCATATGCTTTAGCAAAGTCAAGCTTTAACACAAAACCCTTCTTTCCTTTTTTTTCTGGCATACTCTACTATTTCACTTGCAATGAGAACTGAATCCAACATTTGTCTACCCGGCACAAAAGCATTTTGTTCACTTGCTATTATGTGAGTCATAGCACCACGAAGTCTGTCGGCCAATACTTTTGCCAACAATTTGTAAAGAGAGGTGAGGAGGCTAATAGGACGAAAGTCTTCAACTCTCCCAGCTTGACTGCCCTTCGGGATGAGGCAAATATAAGTTTCATTCACCTTTTGATTCACTACGCCATTTCGATGGAAGTCTAGGAAGAATGTCATGATGTCTTGCTTCAAAATCTCCCAACACTTTTTAATAAAGGCAAATGTATATCCATCCGGACCGGGTACCTTATCACCTGCACTGTTACAAACACCATTCCATATCTCTGTCTCTGTAAAAGGCCTTTCTGTGACGGCCCTACTTTCCGGGGTCGCCCCGTGCAACAAATACTTCTCCAGCCCATGCACCAGAAGTATCTGCCACGTCACTTCTCTATCCATTATCTAATAATCTTGAACTTAATATGTTTTATCCATACGTAACAATGGAAGTCTTGCCTTAATAAAAGAAACATTATATAAAGTTATTTTATTCAACCTATAATGGAAAACCCGGCTGTACATGCATATAGGTGATCAAACTATAGCATTAATATATACAGGTACAAAAGTGCTTACGGTCTCCCATCCCAAAATAATACAAAATATCAAAATAAAATACTATAATCACACGCACTAGCAGGCCTCGGTGTAGGCAAATCAGATATAATCTCCGAGAATCTCCTGCTCACCCCTGCTGGTACTAGGATCTGCACTCAGTTATCAGAAAAACCAGATAACGAGTCCAATAAGTAAAATCCCAAGGAAAACCACCATGCATCATAATTTAAGATTGTAAAATGAAATCAATAAATAGTGTTACATAAGCATGCAAAATTGAAGGAAAATGCAGACAACTGCTCAAAGCTCGTTCGCATGAATATAAACACCAAGATAATCAAATGGGCGTGAACCAGCTAAAATAAGAGGTGTACTTAGGACCAGAAGCCCGGTTGTGACCAAAACCCATCAACCCTACAATTGTGTCCTAAGCCACAATCTAACAAGCGACCACACAACCCAAGATACATAGACGGAACCTCATACCGTCCCAGTAAGAAAGATTCATGGATTTGTCAAGAATAATAGCTCAGTTGAATACAATAGATGAATGCAATAATGGTGTTCAATTGGGTTTTACGTACCTCAATCTGCGCTCACAAACCCCGAAAATACTCTCGGTTCTCCCTCGTCTAATCCCCGACTCCAATGAGTGTCCTGGGACTCCTAAGACTTAATTCCGAGGTTTATTGATCAATAATTTGGTTTATAATTGATTATGTTTCATTTCACACTATTTTCCATTCCAAATGATCATTAGCGCGCTAATTGATCTTGCTCACTATTCATCATCATTTTCCAGAGGGTAATTAGCGCGCTAGGTCCTCCTATTAGCACGCTAATGGCGCTCTGGCCAGCTTTTCCAGATTTAAATTTCTGGACTCCAAACACCACTCAAATCCATATATTCGATTTCCACACTTCCCACATGCTTCAATGACACCACAAACACCATTAAACACGAATTTACCGAGCTTAAACCTCAAAATCAAATAATCATAAAAATCATGTTTCAAAACCCATTTGATCAAAGTTATCCAATTTCTCTCAAACTTTATCAAATACCCAATCCATGTCATACCAAACTTATGAACATGAAATCTCCACAAAATAAAGTGTTTAATCACTCAAGAATTCGAATTTTCTCAAACTTCCTATCAACACTAAATTTTCATAAACAACCCAAGTTTGATGAATTCATACCTTAGAATCTTGTTGTTGGACACCACAAATCCCTCTCCACACCTTAGTTGATGATCACTTTCTCTTCTCCTCCTCTCACCGATTTCTCTCTATCAACCTCACTCTTTCTCCATCATTTTGACCGATCAACCTTGTATATATACTTGGTTTTGATCAAATGTGTGAACAAATCCCGAGAATAATCCTGTGGTCACCGTTCACCCTGTGTCACTCCAGCTTCTTGACACCTTATCTTGACACTAGTTGCCTTAAATCTCTCCTTTGTGCATCTTGAGACCTATCCTAAGGATATTGAATTTCCTAGCTACAACTATATCACCTTATTGATATCATTTGATTTAGCTTATATAAATTACCTAAACCATCAAATAAATTTCCATAAATAATGAATAAGGTTACACTAGCTTCCCGACTACTCGGCACCCCGTGCCCCGCGTCCGACATGCTTCCCGAGGCAGTCCCACACTTAATGTAACTAATTGAATCTTAACCTAAGGTTATATTTAAATTTCATTTAGATTAAAATCCTCAACCTTAGTCATGCTTAATACTTAATCTAATCAAACCCCAACACCCAGCCTCACATCTACCGAACCCCCGCGTTGACCTGTCTCACGACACGAACCCCGGCTCTCAACTTGCCCGATCAAATAATGTAAATACACACCTGTGATGAATCTTACATAAATGATATAAACATACATCACAGAACCTGTCAACCATCAAAACAAAATCAATTACCTAATTCAGTTTCTGGTCTAGCCTCTACACAGCTTCCACGTGTCATCTGAGCTGGCGTCCTAATTTGAATAATTAAAATAACGGCGTTATTAAATAACGGGCCGTTACACTTTCTAAGTCAGTCGCCACCATACTAGGAATCCCTTGCCATTCAAGACCATCGATCTCCCAAGAGCATTCCATTTCATTTGTGAAAAGGTGCTAGAAAAAATTCACTATATTATCCTTAATTTTCTCGGGTTCTTCTGAGAAGGATCCATCGGCTAATCGAAGCCTCTCAATACAATTCTTATGTTTCCGTGCTCCCAATACTCTATGGAAAAATTTTGTATTTGCATCACCCTCTTTCGCCCATTTTACTTTCAATTTTTGACTAGCCATACGGTTCTCCAAAAGTAATGCTCTATCCAATTCATGCTTTGCATTTGCTCTTTGTGTACGTTTGTGCGTGTTCCAATCTCCCCCAGTCTCCTCTCTATCAAGTTGTTCAATAATCCTTCTTTTGTCATTTTTGAGTGCCTACACATTGCTGAACGAATTGCGATTCCATTCCTTCAACTTTTCTTTAACCAATCCCAACTTTCTCATGAACTTGTAACCTGGCCCGCCCTCAGCATCATAGAGGTTCCACCATTCTTGAAAAATGTAACAAAATCTCCTATAGGATAACCAAATGTTTTCAAAACGAAATGGTGTAGGACCCCATTCGGCATAACCAATATCAAAGAGCATCGGAAAGTGATCGGATGTGACTCTATTCCCCAACGTCTGTCTGCCATCATGAAATGTCTCACCCCACAATTTTGTGTAAAGGAATCTATCTAACCGAGCACAAGTCGGGGTATCACGGAAATTAGACCATGTGAAACTGCCGTTTCTCAAGTGAGGGTCAATCAACTTAAAATGAAAGTTTATTTATGTACCTAGGTTCCAGTACTGTGTTATTCTTATGTTTTTTTGAAAAAAATGTAATAAAATAATGCAACTGCCATTAATTGTCGGCAAATAAATAAAAGCAAATGCTTCAACAATGTGAAAGGTTGACAACAGATCAATGAAAAAGGAAATTGACAACCACTGCTCCATATATATATATATATATATATATATATATATTTCTGAGCAAATTATATATTAACAAATATTTAGCATTCATTTATATAAATAAATGTAAATGTTCTCACTTGGAGTTGGAGCTTCCTCTCATCCTGTTAAAGACATTCAAACAAAGAGAGAGAGAGAGAGAGAGAGAGAGAGAGAGAGAGAGAGAGAGAGAGAGAGAGAGAGAGAGAGAGAGAGAGAATGGCAATAAGGCCTTCCTGCTCTAGAGGGGATAGTCGTTCTTCTTCTCCAATTCCTTTGATCGGCTTGTATATTGCAAGTGCCACTGCGGTATGCTTTCTACTCATGCTATGTGATATAATTTCTAGTTTTCGACACAAAACTAGATACATACCTTGCAAGTGGTTTGCATTGAACTCTGCCACATTAACTCTCCTTGCGATCGCTTCAAAACTTCCAGTAGATCTTACGACGTACATGCCAAGTGCTAGTGACCAATTATCAAAGCTTACTGGCACGACCATGGTATGTATAAGTATCTGCTTCCTTGTGCCTTCACTTGGAATCAATGGAGAGACTGAGAGCATTACAAACATGATTGCATTAAGTCTCTTTGTCGTTACCATTGCAGTCAACATATGCATACAAATCTACACAGGAGTAATCTTTTCATTCATTGTGGAGCATATCATGATTTTATGTTGCATGTTGACAATGTTGACTGTGATGTGGGCTTTCAACTTTTTCATCAGCAACAAAAAAACAGCCCTTAGCTTGTTGAGACCATCAGAAATATCTTCATAGATGCAAAAGCAACAAGTCTGCTACATCAAGTAAAACTATGGTATTTGAGCAGTTGCATCAGCAATCCTCAATATGTTTTGAGGGGTGGAGATTATAGTCTAAGTTTGGTGATGATTTGCTTTATATGTTTAGCTGTTGTATCACAAGCTGCACTTCGATCGCTCTTCCACAAGTTAGAGATATGTGAAGGTGTTTCTGATTATGGATGGTCCATACCAACCATAATAGTAATCCAAATTATCACAATTGTGGTAGGAAGTTTAGCCACAGCCTTTCGATGGATCACAATAGTATCCGATCCACCACTACACATGAAAAATGACACAGATTTTGACCTCGAAATGTATTTTGATATTGACAGATTTTCTCTTCAGTATCTTACCAAGAAGAAAAAAATAGGAAAGGTCACAATAATATATGTGTTCTATTTCCTACTTAAGATGGTGATTCTTCTCACGGCTTTTGTGACTCTTTGTGTTCTTGGAGCTCCAGTTTATGTGATCCGCATGATTTTCAGATACTGTTGTTCGAGCTTCATTAGGGCTGCCGACGTATCAGAAAAATGGAAAGCAGAGTTGAGAGATGTTTTCCCCCCCTCAAAAATGTTTCCAGAGTGGATAATGAGGATCCGAGTGGAGGACATGGACAAATGGATGGATCTAAGTGACAAAAGCCCCCCGAACCCGAACCATTTAGTTCAATTGCTATCAAAACCTCGTAGTCACCCTCCACAAACTCTTCTAAATAAGTTGCAGCAAGTTGGTGCAACCAAAGGGTATTATAGACTCTCATGTTTATCATTAGTCATCCTTGTAAAAACTGTTGCTCTTGCGGTACCCTTAGCTCTTGCACAACCTATACTACAAGCCTTGGATGAAGTCTTCGAATTGATTTACTACATCGACAAGAAAATAAATGTTGGCAACTTTGAGGATCAAAGGAAACGTCAATTCGCAAAAGTTTTGCTCCAATACAAGAATACTCATCTGAGTAAAAAAGATTCGGTTGCTTCTCATGGGTCGGTCAGTGAAGCAATATCATCTATTGTGAATGAATTCCAAGCATTCCCCATTGGATTTGCAGAAAGAGAAATGGGAATCATAAGAGATTTCATCCTTGATCAAGAGTATGCGTCAATTAAGGAGCTTTATGAACATTTAGAGCAGCTTTTTGTTTATATGTTGCTCTTCTTTCTTCCTCAACTTCCAATTGTCATATTTAAGGATGTATTTGAGAGCCCGATCGAGTTTCATGAAGAAAGAGCAAGATTGGTTCTAAAGCTTCTTTGCAAACTCAAGTTGTTAGAAGACAAAGTTCAATGGTTATATTCGGAAAACTGTTGCATCAGAACATTAATGGACCATGAAGATCACAATCTTGCACAATGTTGATCAAGATGGAGGCCCCGCTCTCCAATTCAGACAGTACTCCTGATGTTGAAAGGGGCTCGAATCTATGAATCACAAGATGTAATCAGTAGGGAGATTTCCATTTTTATTTTTATTTTTTTTTAGGTAAGTTGCTCCGATGTATTTGTTTTATGGAAAAGTTTGATCCATGTAGCCGACCCCAATTAATTTGGAACTGAGGCTATATTGTTGTTGTTGTTGTTGTTGTTGTTGTTTTAAGTTGTTCCAAGCTCATCTTTCATGAATTTGAGTTTCTTTCTAGTTGCTTCTATACTTATGTTTCATGTGTCATGAATATATGGTATATGTTTTTTGAACACTATACAGTTCAACTTACCATTGCAAAGAAATTTTTCATCTCAAAAATGGCCAATATGAAGGGAGGTTTTTGTGACGACTCCAGGCCGCCACAGATGTCATATTCGTGTGCCTGTAGCGTCAGCAGCCTTTGTTATATGATTGCTATAAAAGTGCTTTACAAGACGATCTTATAAATATTAGAGAATGCCTTAAGATAGTGTTTTTGAATTATATATAGGAAAATGATAATCTAACACACTTTAGACACACACTTGCGGCGCAAAATTTTTTTTTTTATAGCCATTTATAGTTCTTTCTTGTCTCCCCAAGCGTGGGCCCCACATCTAACAAAACATCATAAATAGCTAAAAAATAAAGTGTGAACTTCAAGCGTGCGCTCAAAGTGTGTTAGATTATCATTTTCCTACTAATCAGGTAAAAATGTTTCACCCAAGCACTAAACTATTTTTCCCATACATAGCATTTCTCCTTACTATCTTGCCAAAAATAGTTTTGTTTCATGATCATATATAGCGTAGCTTACCACATCACGAACAGCAGAATCAACTAAAGGCATGAACATGTCGAAACAAAAGAAAACATCACTCATTTGATATGCTCCACAATAAAAGAAAACATCACTCCTGTAACCAATTGTATGCACATGTCGAAACTCAAGTTTCAAAAACAAATGAGCTGCTTGATAAGTCAATATTAGCGCTAAGTTTATGAGTGTATGTTTATTATTTTTAGTACTATTAGTCTCCAAATACTAATTAGATCTCTCTTATTTGTCTATGCCAGTGTTTTGGAAGTGATTGACACAATTCAAGTGTTTTTAGAAGGAAAGCTGATTATGTTTAAAGTCTGTGGTGCCTTGTCTTGCAAAATTGTATTAATGCGGATCTCGAGACAATTTTATGGGACCTGTTGTGTGATTTACAAGTGCTAAATAATGAGTCATGCATGTGATTTACAAGTGCTAAATAATGAGTCATGTATGTGAGGAGAAGTTCATATACTTTGCATGAACTGATGGAGCCTACTCCGATGTGCGTTGAATGCACATACTTGAATGAATATATGAATTATATGGTGATTTCATCATGACATCATTAGATAATCTTAAGTTGATGTGGGCAGAAGGAAAAAACATCATGAAATTGTATGAGATAGCAAAGTGGTGTGTGCACTAGCAACGTGTTGCAAATATGATAAGGAGTCAGTGATTTGCTTTAAATCCAATATCAAGAGAGGACAAAAGACACCTTTCGATCAACCTTGATGTGTGTGTTGCCTAAGGAAATCTGTTGGACCGAATTCGCAAGTTGTGCAGTGCATGAAGAAATCGAATTAGAAGTATATATAGTAGGTTTTATTATTTTAGGTCTCTCTCCTCTCTCTCTCTCTCTCTTCCGATCCTCCCCCTCTCTATTATTTTTATTTTTCTTTGTTCTTTGAGTTCTTCAACCATGAAGGGCTAAGTTCATAGCTTAGGCAAGACTGTGAGGGAGGTTCCACTGCGCATATTCAATGAATTTGTGAGATTTATATATTTTAATTTCAAGCTTTTCATTATTATTTTATTTTCTTTGTTATTGTTTGAACAATTGAGGATAAACACTAGTTTAAACCTTGATTTACAGGCCAGTGAGTCGTAAGCATCTGTCCTTGTGCGACAAGACCACACTAGTGGCAATTGACCCTACTAATTGATTAGACCTTTTTGGGACCGGTCAAGTACCTTAGGGATCTAAGCTAAATCGAGAGCGCTCGCGATCCGGTTGTCTAGGTGTAGTGCTTTCACGAATCAAAGTAATGTGGCCAACGCGTTAAATCTAAAGCACTAGCGATCAGGTTGCGTGTTTGATTAGGGAAGTAGTCAACAGTCGTACCTTAGCTGCCAATATCAGGAAGTGCGACGAGCCAAGTGCGTCATCGAGTCTATAGCTACACTAGGATAATTTGATTTGTATCTTTTGACATAAGTTGACGACCAAATTCAATCATTTTATCAAACCGAACTTATATGCCTTGACCTAGGTGTTATTTTTGTTAATTATTTTTAACTTTATTTTAATTGCTTTTATTTATTTTGTTTATATTTAGATTAGGTAATTAACTTATTTTTAATTACTCTAAATCCCTCGATTTCCTTTTTGTTATTTTTTTGACCTTAGAAAGAAAGTCAATCTCTGTGGGATCAACCCGTTACTATTCTGCAAATAATTGGTTTAGGTTTATACATTTTATTGATGCGTTCTGCGCGCATCACTGCTTGATTTTGATGGGATTAGAAGGCTAATGAAAGGCTAAATTTGAAGGAAAGGGACTTGTTAAATCTCAACTTCACAATGTTGCTGATAAACCCTCCCGTGAGTGCTCCAAATCAATTAGCCTCCCACTCCTTAATTCAACATCGATATATGGGGCCGCAAACACGCGAAGAAAGTTTAACAATAGTTACAATACCATCGATATATTCGCAAAATGGATGGGTGTTAGAATTTAGGCGAAGCCTAGGACCACAAAACCAGTTAGCACTAGATAGACTAATGGCATTGATAAAAGATGCAAGTCCCAATGTGAATCTGCGGACAGCTTGTTATCTGGAACAATAAATAATGATACTAATATATATGAATAAACAAGTTTTTACAAATAATTAATAACAGAATCAATCAACAAAATAAATTTCTAACGAGTGGCTTGCACAGAAGCAATGTCCTAAGACAGAAATTTCCTTGAATTCGGTGATAGAATTTTCTTCAAAAATCTCGCCCCTAGGATACAATAGGATGCCCTTTCGAACAAAAAATCATCAAGTTCAAAAGTCTGTCAAACAGTGATTTTCCTTCTCTCTCGAAAAAACGAAATTCGAAATCCAATAAGTTTCTAGTGTTTTAGTTCCACTTAAATAGAACTTGAGGCATCTTTGGTTCAAACCAATGTGACTGTTCAAGTTCGAAAACAATATATTCAACAAATGCACTGTTCACAAAATAATGAAATTAACTATCAAAAATTAATTTCGAAATAAAAAAAATAAAAATTTCTTTGATTTTATAAGAATAACAAATCTAAGCCCAAAGTCGAAAGGCCCCAGGCCCTATCTTTGATTTTAAATATAATAATAATAATAATTATTATTATTATATATAACACCTATTACCCAAAGGGTGCCAATTTGGGCTCTATCCATTGAGTTTCTCTAAAGCAAATGTTTAGAGTAGAAGTTTGTATATAAAAAGTTTGTACTCTTTGAAGTGAGCAATGTGGGACTAAAGAGTTTTCTATTCAAACTCACTTGAAGAATTTTTCAAGTTCCAACACAGCTGATGATGGAACTGGGACAATTCGGGTTCTTTCACAGTTAAGTCTTGTTTCTTCAATTTATGTCTCGAAAGATCTAGCGGGAGCTTTGAGGCTTATAAAACCATTTGGAAGTCTTATTCAAGTATGAAATGCAGAGTACGTGTTTTGTTGGATGGTTTGGCTTGGCAAGGTAAATGTTGCGGATATTCTCCAAAAGAGATGCCCTTTGATCTACTTACAGCCTTCTTGGTGTGTCCTTTGCAAGTTAGATGAAGAGTCTATAGATCATGTTTTCTTGCACTGTCGCTTCTCACAATGTCTTTGGCATGCAATGACTACTGAACTAGGAAGCGGCTGGAATGTTCCTCTCAATATTAAAGCGTGCCTAGATGATGATGCGTCACACACAATGGCGGCAAGGAAAGGTAACCTATGGAGGACAGGGATGTTGATGATACTTTGGAGCCTTTGGGAGAAAAGAAATGGGCGTGTTTTTTGCTCAAAAGACAGAAACTGGGAAGAGGTGTGGGAAGCGGCAAAGAGATACGCGGCACATGTACTCTCAAATACCAAAGAATTCAAAGCTTGGACTTGGACGGATCTATCGGGAAACTGGAGCAGGTTACTGGGCTCACATTATCAAATGTAGTGATGTTTTCAGGCAGCATTTCGACGAACCTACCCATCATGCCTTTCTCTCCTACGTCAGTTATTGCACAAGTTCAATAACTGAGTACAGGGAGAGGAGGGACTATGTGATGGTAAGGGTTCCTCGGGTATGTTTGGGAAAACATGGCTACAAGGCAAAAGAAAAGGGGGTGGGGTGAACAGTGGGTTATACTATCGTAGGAAATGGTTGGGGAGAGCTTTGGTATAATTTTCGATGATTTTTTTTTTTTTTTTTTTTTGGTGGCTCTTTTGTCAAGGAAAATAAGGTTGTGACGAGAGGGGTTTTGTTCCTGGAGGTCTTTTTGGGTGTGAAACTTTTTTGATGATCTAAAAGTATGTTTTTGTTGTAAATACATATGTACATGTTCCTTTTGTTTTGGAGAGGAAGCAAAGTTCCCAACCTACTTACCACATTTTAATGAATACAAATTTCTTATCAAAAAAAAAAAAAAAAAGCAATACCATAAAGTTGAGCTCTACTAAAACCTCTCCCTGAACATTAGAAGTGGCGCAAACATAAATATATAGAGTATCCGTTGTGTTTTGCATTCGTTCTGGACAATTTAGTGGTACTAGATTCGGGCCGGCACAGTTAAACAAACCCTTAACCCTTAAAGCATCACAAGTATTTACACAAATTAAAAATTCAAACAAAAAATAAATCCGACCTTTAGCATTCAAACATATATTTAGACAGTTGATATCTAGCACTGAGCATACAATCTTAATATCTACAGTGATCTTTGAAGCTATTATAAGACGAGTTACTACTGTAACAAAAGTAAGTGAAAAAGTTTATATGGAATGCACCGTGACGACGTAGACCAAATTAACAACAGGCACCTAAAATATATACTGTGACAACAGGCACCAGAGAAGAATAGTCACAGGTAGTGTTTAACACGAAAGTTTTGATCTTTTATCACAACAGAACTTGTAAAATAATACATTTATCAAGCATGATCTGACCAACTGAAAAAAAAAATACTAATGCACCTTTAGAACTGACTTGAAGAAGTTCTCTCTACTGATCATATCTTGCAATTCAAAATGTTCACACATTTGAGCTCGTTTCAACAATTTCAGAAGCGGCAGCATTGGGCACTTGAATTATATAGTTACCTCCATCTTGATCCACCGCCGGTGTGACGAGATTGAGATTCTCAGTACTTCTTGCTTGATCACTGTTGTTGTCTTCTTCATCGTCTGGGCCCATTAGTGTTGTGATTCCTTCAGGAAACAACCATTGAACCTTGTCTTCTAATAATTTGAGTTTGCAGAGAACTTTTAGAGCAGATCTGGCTCTTTCTTCAAGGAATTCAATTGGACTCTCATTCACATCCTTCAATGTGACAATTGGAAGTTGAGAAAGAAAGAACAGCAACATATCAACAAACAGTTGCTCCAAATCTTCGTAAAGCTCCTCAGTAGATGCATACTCTTGACCATAAAGGAAATCCCTTATGATCTTCATTTCTCTTTTCCCTAATCCGTCTGGGAATGCTTTCCATTCATTTGTAATAGATGACAATGTTTCATTCACTGACATGCCCAAATTATTAGTATTGGAATCTTTTTTGGTCAGATGACCATTCTTTTGTGCCAACAAAAATTTTGCGAACCGACGCTTCTTTCCATCTTGAAAATTCCCAACATTTACTTTCTTGTCAATGTAGTAAACAATTTCAAAAGCTTCATTAGTGGCTCGCAATATAGGTTCTGCAAGAGTAAATGACACAGAAAGGGCAACAACTTTTACAAGGATGGCCATCGACAGGCATGAGAGTTTATAATAATACCCTTTGGCCTTACCAATTACCTGCAACTTGTTTAAAAGAGTTTGCGGTGGGTGATGAATTCGAGGTTTGGATAACAATTGGACTAAATAGTTTGGGGGGCTTCTGTTGCTTAGATCTGTCCATTTATTCATCTCCTTCACACTTCTCGTCATTATCCAATTTGGAAAGTCTTTTGTGGGACTGAAAACCTCTCTCAATTCTGTTTTCCATTTTTCTAACACAACAGCAGTGCTGCTGTTAGTTGAGCTTGCATGGCAATAGGCATGGAAAGTACCCGTTATTTTTTTCAAAATGGAACGGACACAGCGAGGCGGCACTTCAAGAACAACATAAGTCAAAAGAACCACGAAAAGAATCACGCCTTTAAGTAGGAGATACAAGAAAAGTAGTATTGAGACCTTTCGCAATTCTCTATTATTGGAAAGAGATTGATAGGAAAACATCTCAACCTCAAAATACATATCACCATAATTAAATTCATTAGTTGTAGCTTTATCATCCAACTCAATTGTAGGATCAGATACCATTACGATCCATCGAAAGATAGTGGATAAGCTCATTACTACAACTGTGACAATTTGCGTTACGAGTATGATTGGTATTGACCATCCATAGTCAGAAATACCCTCACATGTTTCAGAGTTATGGGCAAGCGATCGCAAGGTCGCTTGCAACAAAACTGTTAAACATAGGAAGCAAATCATCTCCACACTGAAAACAATGTCACTTGATCCTCTTACAAAATATTGAGGATTGCTGATGGAACTACTCATATACCATAATTTTACTTGGTGCAGCAAACTTGATGATGCTTCTCTCTTTTTGATGGTATTTTTCATGGTCTCACTAAAGGTGATCTTTTCATTTATCGCAAGAAAAGTATAAGTCCAGAGCACAGGCAAGAACAACAACATGCAACATATAATCATGATGTGCTCCACAATGAATGAGAAGATCACCCCCGTGTAAATTTGTATGCATATGTTGACCGCAATAGTCACAACAAATAGACTTAGAGCAATCATGTTTGAGATGCTCTCACGTTCTCCATTAATTGCAAGCGAAGGCATAAGGAAACACATACTTACACAAACCAAAGTAGTGCCAGTGAGCTTTGATAGTTGGTCACCAGCACTTGGCATGTAAGTTGTAAGATCGACAGGGAGTTTTGAAGCAATCGCAAGGAGAGTTAATGTGGCAGAGTTCAATGAAAACCACTTGCAAGGTACGTATCTAGTCTTACGGCGAAAACTAGAAATTATATCACAAAGGAATCGGAGCAGAAGACCGACTATCCCCGCTAGAGCAGGAAGGCCTTGCCATTCTCTTTCCCCTCTAGAATCTAGATCTCTCTTTCTTTCTTTCTTTGGATGTATACCTTTAACAGGATGAAAGGATTTTCATCCAAGAGGGAACTTATATTTATTTGTTAAGGAATTAATGCTATATAATACATGAAAGTATTTTCTCTTATCTTGTCAGTCCTTACATGTTGAAGAATTTTATTTTATTTTATTTTATTGCTGGCAATTAATGGCAACAGCATTATTTTATTGCAAAAATAATTATATAATATTCCAAAAGATGCCAGCTTTTATGAAATGGTTGTAGACTTGCAAAGTCTCTTGAGAACAGTTGCATATATTTAACTTCTGTGAAATATTCCTTCAAGTGGCTATTATTTTATTGAAAGAGGAAAGCAAAAGTAAAACAATCTTTTTTTTTTTGTAATAAAAAAACATAAAAGGTGAATACAAGAAGACAGACTATAAGAAACCTTATCCCCTCCCCTAGATACAATTATCACAGTATAAAAAGAAAAGTTGTATGAGATACAGAAAAAATAAAATGACGGAGTAAAACTTCTCCTTAAAGAGAAAATATCGCTGTGCTAAGTAATGAAAAGCAAAGTAAAGTAAAAGTGTGCAAGCAATCGTTAAAAAAAAAAAAAAAAAAAAAAACAAAATAACACAAGACTTTGGTAAAGCAGTATGCCTAATTTACTATTTTGAATACATTGTACCAAGTGGCTATTTTAGCACAAAGCAAAAGCAAACAGTCACCCATGCATTGTTTTGTTCTCTTTTCCTCTTTGACTGCTTTATGAGAGAGAGACAACAATTTATTGAATCTCAGATAGATATTCTTTTGAAAATCAATCTATGTATGTATTTTTGAATACTACAGATGTATCTGCATGTATGTACATAGCCAACACATTGAATCCACAAAATTAACAATAGAATCACTTGGAACTTTAATTAAAAAGTGAGTACATAGCAATCAAACTTACAGTAGCATACATATATTATTTTGAGAGTTCAAAAACAAGGGGATCAAATTAAGAAGCGATGGGCATTAGGCCAACCTTCAGGAAACTCCCACTGCAATTCATCCTCCACCGACAAATCCAATTCACAAAGATGCTTTGTGACGAGTCTTGTTGAAAAATTTTGGAATTAAAAATAAAAACAGTAAGCTAAACAAAAACAGAGATGATGTTCTCTCTATTTTCATATATTCAGATGTTCACAACTATGTTACCCGGACCCTTCACTCTAACCCAAAGTACCCGTGTCGGACACTTGAAATGAGTCTGACACTTAAAAAGACATGGATACTCCATTTGAAGAGCTCTTTGTATAAAAAGATTTAAAATGTAAGAGAATAAAGAAAAAAACTTAACAAGAACTTTCTAGTGTAGAATAAGAAATGAAAAATGAGAAAAAATATAGGTGTATAAGCTATTACATATATAAGCATATGTCACGCAAGTTTTAGACACTTTTTGCCGAGTCTCCGTGTCCTTAAATTAGAGAATAGGTGGGTCCAACCTTTAGACTCATACTCGTACCCGACACCCACACCCGAGTCCAGGTAACATAGGTTCACAGTGAGTAAATATTTATAATGCTTACCCATAACTGAATTACAAATAGAAAACTTGGTCAACTGCATAACACATCTAACCACATATCCACTAAGTGTAACTGCCCCATCTTTTTACTCACAACACGACACATGTCCCAAACTCATTCAAACTCATTCTAACTAAACTACCTACTACACCACTAATTGACTGACAGTTAACACACATGACTCATGCAACAATAACAAAACTGAACTTACAACTCAAATAAATAAAGTGACACTAAGCTTTAATAAATTTGAATCATATATTCTAATATTCCTCCTTGATTCAAATTTCTTACAAGTGAAATAGAAAATACAAATCAAACTTTAAGTTTTGCAAAGCACGTCTCTTCGCACACTTCAATTCAATGGTTATTTGAAGCACTTCTCTTGAACTTTCTTAGAGCACTTCTCTTCATAAAACCCATATGATGCACTTCTCATCACTTGCTAAAAAAGATCTTCTTCAGTGGTTGACTTCACCAATTTGCATGCTCTTCTTTCTTTAACCTGCAATACTTTTGTACATGACCAAATTTCTTACAGTTGTAGCATTGTGGCTTGCCTTTATGCCAACAATCATTTTCATCATGGCCCATCTTTTTGCAAATAATATATTGAATATTTCTTCCTCTTACCTTGGACAATGGTGCTTTAGCTATATAAGCGCCTTCAACTGCTTTATTTTCTACTTCATTCCTCATCATTCTTCGTTGTTCTTGAGCTTGCAGCGCATTGATCAGCTCCTGCAACGTCATTTGGGTGGTGTCTCTTGAATCTTCAAAAGAAGAGATTTTTGCCTCAAATTGTTTAGGCAAACTTAAGAATACCTCCACAATCATGAAATCCAGTAGATCCTCTCCCATTAGTCAGATCTTGTTCACCACATTCATTAGTCGATCAGAGAACTCTTATATCGTTTCCTTTTCCTTCATGATCATAATCTGAAAATCTCTTTTCAGATTCAAAATTTGTTGACGCCTGGTTCTTTCGTAGCCATTGTAAATCGCCTGCAACACACTCCATGCTTCTTTAGCATTTTCACAAGTCATTATCCTTGTAAAAATGCTTTCTGAGACAGCGACATGAATCAGTGACAACGCTCTCGAAGCTTTCACAAGATCTTCTTCATGCACCCGAATCTGAGTTAAAGTTGGATTATTCCCCAACGGTGGAACCTTTCTTTGCTCACCTTCAACACATTGCTATAGACTAAGACCCTTCAAATGGGCTTTCATCTTGACAGCCCAAACTTCATAATTTTCACCATTAAAGGTTGGAGGTGGAAGAGATGATGTTGTGGTAGAGACCATCGTATGACACTTACAGACCCTTAAGAATTAAGAGGCTCTGATACCATGTTAAAAAATTTTGGAATTAAAAATAAAAATAGTAAGCCAAACAAAAACAGAGATGATGTTCTGTTTATTTTCATATAGTCAGATGTTCACAAAGTGAGTAAATATTTATAATGCTTACCCATGCTGAATTACAAATAGAAAACTTGGTCAACAGTGCATAACACATCTAACCACATATCTACAAAGTGTAATCGCCCCATCTTTTTACTCACAACTTGACACATGTCCCAAACTCATTCAAACTCATTCTAACTAAACTACCTACTACACCACTAATTTGACGACAGTTAACACACATGACTCATGCAACAATAACAAAACTGAACTTACAACTCAAATAAATAAAGTGACACTAAGCTTTAATAAATTTGAATCATATATTCTAATATATATATATATATATATATATATTTAAATGTTGAGATGTGTGGACCGAAATAATAGTCCCACATTAGAAAGTAAAACTTCTAAATGAAGTATATTAGTGATTGTCTTCCCTCTAATAGAATCGAAGTCTTTTGAGATAAAACCCCACACCTAAAAAGATGAAGGGTGGTTAAGTTGGGGACAATATCGGTACTAGGAAGATCAATGACTCGCGGAGAAGTGCTGCGGGTGGCCGCTTGCGGGTAACGTACTGCAAGACGAAAAAACTCAACATGGTATCAGAGCCGACGGTTTGATCGGGACCTGTTGAGAAAAAGCCCCTTGGATGGATTTCAGTCCAAGGTGGAGTGTTGAGATGTGTGGACCAAAATAATAGTCCCACATTGGAAAGTAAAACTTCTAAATGAAGTATATTAGTGATTATCTTCCCTTTAATAGAACCGAGGCCTTTTGAGATAAAACTCCACACCTAAAAAGATGAAGGGTGGTTAAGGTGAGAATAATATCGGTACTGGGCCGCTTGCTGGTACCAAGACGAAAAATTCAACAAGTCTCGCTCTTTCTTCGCAAAATAGTTGCTCAACAAAATTAGAAAATTCTTCCATCGTTGCAAACTCTTCATCATCGATGACTTCTGCTACCATATATCAAGGCTTCTTGGATCTGCATTAGAGATCCCCTAATTCAGTAACATTCTTGATCGTGCATTTCACTGCATGGTCATCATTTTCTAACAAAACCTTCTTGCTGCCCATATCAATATCCCCACCTTTCCAAAGAAGTTTTGCCAATTGCCGTTTCCTCGAATCAGCTTTTTTGACATTCATTTTTTTTTTTTATCAATGTAGTAAACAATATCGAAAACTACACATAGAGCGTCTGCCATAGATTTGGTCATGGAAATTGATGAAACACTTGCAGCTACAACTTTTACAATCACAACCATTGACAAGCATGTCATTTTATACCTTATTTCAACAGACTGAAAATTTCCTATCTGTCCACTTATTGCTTCCATTATTTTACTTTTGTCCATACTCTTGCCAAAGTTGATTAACTTGTTTAGACGTCGTGGCACCGTAGAGTGACGAGATCTTGATAGCATTTGAACCGTATGTTAATACGAATGGGGATCTCTTTTAACATTCGACCACTTATTCATGTTGTTTACACAAAGCATGAACTCCCATTTAGACAATCCGTCTAGCATTTCCAACTCGAATTCTCTCCTCCACGAACCTAAAGATAGTATCCTCTCTAGCTTTGTGCACACAACATTTAAGTTTTCCTTAACCCGGACAGGTTGCCAAAAGTCAGTAAGAGCGATCTCGGGCTGTGTAAGTTAAGCGCACGGTCCGGGGTTCGATTCCTCGGATTGACAAGTTCGTTCGGGCCACTGGCCCAACTACCTGGGGGGTCCAGCACCCCTTGGGGACTAGTCAGACGGGGCCCGGATACCCTAAGGATATCAAAAAAAAAAAAAAACATTTAAGTTTTCCTTTGATTCCCTCTGAGATCCATGATACAATGACCGCAATGAAAAATATGGGGGCACGGATTAAGATTAAGAAGAATAGCAAAACCGTCTCAAGTATGAACTTGGACAAGACTGTTATAGATGTCCTCAATGACCTCCTCTTCATGAGTGAAAACTGAAGCTTCAAATCTTGTAGCTCATCGGCTATGCTAAATAAATCATGTGTATTCCAATGGCCGACCGTTGGAAGTCATCGGAAGGCAATGGCCAAAACACCAACTATGACAGTGATGTTGTGTGCAGTAACTAGATCCACATTGACCATCCATAGGCAGAAACTCCTTCGCAGAACTCTAAAGTTCGAACGAATAGTGATCGATAGGTAGCTTGTGGTAGAACCAATGCACACATTATGCAAATTGGTCCAACTGCTCTGCAGAGAGTTAGTTGAGGGCTGTTGAGACAAGTGGATATGTACCAACTCTTCACTCGATGAATCAAACTTTCTTCCATCATTGTTATGGTTCGAAAGTGAGCTGCAATTTTTTCGGAGAGAGTGGTTTTTCCAAAATTAAAATCCAGAGTGTTGAACCAAAGAATAGCCAACAACATAAGCATGCAACACATGATTATGATGTGTTCAGCGACAAATAAGAAGATGACTCCTGTACCCAACTGTATGCATATGTTAATTGCAACTGTGACAACAAAAATGCTCAAGGAGGCCATGCTCGAAACATTTTCCGACTCTTTATTACTTGCAAAGGAGGTTGCCATGAAACCAATGCATATGCAACTCATCGCCGTGCCCGAGAGCTTAGATAGCTAGTCTCGAGCACTAGGCATGTGAGTAGTGAGATCTACAGGGAGCTTTGCAACTATTGCTAATAGAGTTAACAGTTAAGTGAAAAGAGTCGACAAGGAATATAGCTAGCATTTTGGCATATTGCAAAGAAAATATCCCAAAGCATGAGAAGAAGAAATACCAATGAAGCAATTGCAATATACAAACCAATGAAAGGCACTGGAGAGGTGTAGCCATTAGAGTTGGCACATTGAAGTTTTGCCATTGAAATTAAGGAAAATTTTTGTAGACAGGGAAGGTATAGAGGTTCAAAGAGATGAGTGATAAGTTGTTAATAGTGTCATAGTATTTTTATGTATTTGAGTGTTTTTGTAGTAAAGTCTCCAAAATATTAGTCTAATTATCTGTATTTGTCATTTTCAGGTATTATAGACCGCGCGATTGAAACCGGGCTGAAAAACTGTGCAAAATAGAGAATTCATATGCCTATATATGTTCTACATCGAAAAGCATGCTAGCACGCATCTCGAGGCGGCATCGGTGGGCCCACACGTGAAGAACATGACATGGCGTGTTCGTGCTGTTCAAGAAGAAGAAAATTGGAAGTGGATAGATTTGTTAGATTTGTTTAGAAAAGATTATATTTTTATATTATATAATATATATATAGATCGATTATAAGGATCAAAGGACTCTCGGCTCTCTTTTCCTCTCTCAACTTATCTATCTCCCTCTTCTTTTATTTTTCTTTGTTCTTTGAGTTCTTCAACCATGAAGGGCTAAGTTCATAGCTTAGGCAAGACGGCGAGGGAGGTTCGACTGCGCATATTCAATGGATTTGTGAGATTTATATATTTTAATTTAGGGTTAAACACTAGTTTAAACCTTGATTTACATGTCAGTGAGTTGTAAGCATCCGTCCTTGTGCGACAAGACCACCCTAGTGGCAATTGACCTTACTAATTGTTTAGCCCCTTTTGGGACCGGTTAAGTACCTTAGGGATCTAGGCTAAATCGGGAGCACTACCGATTCGGTTGTCTAGTTGTGGTGCCTTCACGAATCGAAGTAATGCGGCCAACGCGTTAAATCTGGAGCACTACCGATCAGGTTGCGTGTTTGGTTAGGGAAGTAGTCAACGATCGTACTTTGGCTGCCGAGATTAGGAAGTGCGAGGAACCGAGTACATCACTGGATCTATAGCTACACTAGGATAATTTGATTTGTATATTTTGACATAAGTTGATGACCAAATTCAATCTTTTTATCGAACCGAACTTGTATGTCTTTACCTATGTGTTATTTTTATTAATTGTTTTTAACTTTATTTTAATTGCTTTTATTTATTTTGTTTATATTTAGATTAGGTAATTAACTCATTTTCTCTAAATCCCCCGATTTCCTTTTTGTTATTTTTTTGACCTTAGAAAGAAAATCAATCTCTGTAGGATCGACCATTTGCCACAATTCTGCAAATAATTGATTTAGATAAAATATATTTTATCGACGCGTTCGGCGCGCGTCAATTTTTGGCGTCATTACTGGGGATTAGTTTTTTCTTTCTTTGGTTTTCTTTTTTTTATTATTTGTAATTTCTCTATACCCTTTTCTCTAGCATGTTTGCAGGAACCTCCACCATGGTCGCCTTTTCACAATATTTTTCTAGTTGATCCTTGGTTGTGCAACAATAACCTGTCAAAGCTTGTAATCTTTTTACAGGTTGTCATCATTTTCCTAATGTATGTCCCTTTGACTATTGGAGTAATTCATCACCTCAGCCTGACATATATAGTTCTATGCGGAATCAGCCTTCAAGGGATATAATAATATATCTTTTAGAGACTGAGCAAGATATAAACCTCACCGAGCAAGAATTAGACCAATGGATTGAACAAAGGGATCAAGAAGCTGAAGAAGAAATAAAGTTGATTCTCCAGAAGATATCAGCAAAGACCATGAGTGCAATTCCATTGGAGAGTGTTGAGGTGAATGAAGTTACACCAGTTGAGGACTATTGGAGTGAACCAAATGAAACACTTGTAATTTCTTTACATGAGCCATACATTGAAATTGCACAGAGCACATATGATGAAGTTGAGAAAGATATTGAAGTCGTTTCAGAAAGGCTGGAGGAGCCACAAAAAGAGAGCAAGGAAGACCAACCTCTGGTATTGGTGAAGCCACCCACCCTCCCACGCATATTTGTTAGACGTTACAAGGGGGTGGAAGTAAATGAGCGTTCACAAATTTTCTATACTGCCGATACCTTTGTATTGGATGATCAAGATGAAAAAGAATCTTTTGTGCTAAAGGTTCCGAATGAGCTCTTAATTCTGAAGGAGGGTGTGCAGGCAGCATTGCCCAAATATGTTGATGCGTCGTTTGTTGTAGATATCTCCAAAGGAGAGGGCATCACGTGATGAATCACAACAAATCTAGCCAAAGACTTAAAAGAAAGGCGCTTGTTGGGACGCAGCCCAGCTTTATTGTTTTTTACTTTATTTCATTTTTTTTATTTCTAGCAATTAATTTAGTTTAGTTTTTAGTTATTTTAGTTTTAATAAAATCCTAACTTCCATTTCTTAGACTTTTTCAGGCGCTATGGTTGATGCATGAGCACTGGAGACACTGGAGCATCCTAAATTTCATCTGGTTTGACTTTGGATTATTATTTTTTAGCATAATTTAAGCACTTTCAGGACGTTAGCTGATTTTTAAGATTTAGGTGTTTTAAGACTTGGTTGGATTTTTATTTTCAAAACTCTGAACTTCATTATACCGACTGGTTGATTTCAACCTTCGTTGAAAGACTTCGGGCTTGCAAGATTTGGTTGAGATCATTTATGCTTACTAGTTCTTGCTCTTATTATGGTGAGTTTATTTCATAGTTTTCTTAGTCACCTAGACATGAGATATTTTGTGCATTTACTAGTTTTTGGAGACTTTTATTTGAAAAAAAAAATATTGCATGCATTTGTATCATCTTCTTCTTATCTACTTATTCGTGTTCTCTTTCACCACTTTTCTTTCTTTTGTTGTGTGAATTTCTTGACTTGTTTTGAACCTTGAGGACAAGGTTCGGAATAAGTTTGGGGGTACTTCAGAACTTGTGTGATTGAGTTGGATGGTTTTCTATGTGAAAGACCGCAGGTGGGATCGTTTAAATTTTTTCAATTATATGCGGTTATATGCGATTGATGGGTGGTAATGGCAGTGTTTGTTATCACTCATACTCTCATTTCTTCCATTTATTTTCCCTCCATACTTCCCCTTTCTCATGTTATTAGGAGTTGATACATTTTCATGCATGTATTAAGTATAGTTTTTATTATTATTAGTAGAAGACATGTGTCTATCTATGTTTATTCTTGCATTTAGACTTTACATAGTGTCATATGTTGTATATGTTGCATTTAAAGTCACCCGAGATTTTGTTTCATGCCTTTGGTTTTGGATGAGTACTTTATGGTTGCTTTTTGACTTGAAACTTAGGAGAAATTAGGAGAAACATTCAATCAAGTCGTAGCCCGGCATTTTATGATTTTATTACTAGGGACTTAGTATGTTAGTTGAGCCTGTGCTAGATACCAAAGGGGAAAACAGAAAAATTGTGCAAGTGATTCTATTTTAACCCCTCATTAGGGAATTTGTTTGATTATAGTGAAAGTGAGAAAGGGCTAACAAGAGTTTTCTTAAAATAGAGAGTCCCACAAGTTTTCAAAGGAAATGGAGCAATGAAACTTGTGGTGGGAAATAGTGAGAAAATCGGTACATAGAAAATAGAGCAGGGACCGTGTTACTTGAAAAATAAAATAAAAGAGAAAACAGTAGAGAATATAAAAAAATAAGGATAAAGGCGGAAGTTTATGAAAACTCCTCAAATAAAAAAGATTTAGCTCGAGTACTTTCACAAAATTAAGTGGGATTTTAAACTTGCGTGCTTTAATGTATAGACCAAGAAAACTCATAAGTAGTTGATAGCCTTTGTCTTGACTACATCTTTGTCTTGAAAGTGTGATTTTAGTTGTGTTTGAGTTGTGGTTCTTGACATATCATAACTTTGAAATTTCTTGAGTGACTTGTTAGCTTGGCGGCTATGTAAACCAAAGGGGACTCCATGAATTTATGAATCGGGTATAGGATTAGTTGAGTCAGTACATATCTATATTAGTATTCTAGTTTATTTGTGTTTTGTTATTTATACCTTTGCTCGGGAGTGCAAAGTCCTAAGTTTTGGGGTATTTTGATAAGTCGGTAATAGTGTCATAGTATTTTATGTATTTGCGTGTTTTTGTAGTAAAGTCTCCAAAATATTAGTCTAATTATTTGTATTTGTCATTTTCAGGTATTATAGACCGCGCGATTGAAACCGGGCTGAAAACTGTGCAAAATGGAGTATTCATATGCCTAGATATATGTTCTACATCGAAAAGCGTGCTAGCGCGCATCTCGAGGCGGCATCGATGGGCCTACGTGTGAATAACACGACATGGCGTGTTCGTGCTGTTCATGAAGAAGAGAATTGGAAGTGGATATATTTGTTAGATTTGTTTAGAAAAGATTATATTTTTATATTATATTATATACATATAATGTAACTGCCTGTTATAATTATAACATCGTTATTTAATTAATTTCAGATTAGGATGCCAGCTCAAACGACACGTGGATGCCGCAGATAGGCTAGGCATGACCGAACCTAAGGTACCGACTGTGTATTGCTGTGTTTTCTGGAGTTTTGTGATGTATTAATATTTTATTATTATAATGCATTATCCATCACAGGTGTGTATATATAATTAATTGTCGGGCAAGTTTGAGCGTCGGGGTTCTGTTTCGTAGAACACGCCAACGCGAGGGTTCGGTAGCTGTAAGGCCGGGCGTTGGGGTTAGATTAGATTTAATCAATATAGCATGACTATAGTTGAGAAGTTAATTTAACGAGATTTTAATATAACCTTAGGCTAAGTTATATAATTCAATTAGGTACATTAAGTGTGGGACCACCTCGGGAAGCGTGTCGGACGCGGGGCACGGGGAGCCGGGTAATCAGGAAGTTAGTGTGACCCTATTTACCATTTTATGGAATTTATTTGATGGCTTGGATAGGTTATATAAGTTAAATCAAATGGAATTAATAAAGTCCTATAGTTGAACTGAATAAATCAACACACCTAGGATTGTCCTCGAGATTAACAACAGATCAAAACAAGGCAACTAGTGTCATGATAAGGTGTCCAGGAATTGAGTAACACAGGCTTAACAAGGACCGCTAGATTAGCCTTGAGATGAATGTGAACGCCATATTAGAACCCAACATATAAATACCACTCGATCGTGGAGACATGCACACAAAAGCAAAATTCTAAACGAAATTTTGAGGTTATGAGGAGAGAAATTCTGGATTTGGGAACATAACTGAGGGTTGGATTGGGTGATCAAACGACGAAATCTAAGGTAATTTACTCACTAAATCTTTGATTTTTATGAAAAATTGATATTGTTGGGTATGTTGAGGTTCATACGAGTTTTGGACGAATTCATCACTGTTTTTATTAGATTTGTTGTGATTGAGGATTAGTTGATGAAATATATTGGTTTTACTTGGATTTTCGAGGATTGGTGTCCAATGTGGTGATTTCGGATTTTGACACATGCACACTTCGATCTGTGGTCTTGAATGAAAAACTTGTTTAATCATTGTTTTGGAGAGGGATTTGATGTTGTTAGAGTGTATGTGTTGATTATATGGTGTTTGTGAGGTGTTAGGAATAAATTAAGCTCAGAATTCGTTTCTGAAAATTCTGGGCAGAGTGCAATTAGCGCACTGGGTGGCGAACACTAGCGCCCTAGGCACGCTGGGGAAGATGATGATCTTCGTGCATGAACAGTGCACGAAGATCAATTAGCACGCTAATCACCCAGGCTAGCGCGCTAATACCAGATCCGTGGAATTTTTAAAAACATGAAATCGAGCCTAATTGATTATAAACCCACTTAATTAATCAATAAACCCCAGGATTATATCTTAGGAGTCACAGGACAGTAATTGGAGTCGGGAACTAGTCGAGGGTCGGACCGGGGGTGTTTTCATGATTATTGAGCGCGGTTTGAGGTACGTAAAACCCAACTAAACACCACTACTGCATTTACTGTTTGTTTATTCATTTGAGTTATTATTCTTGATAATCTACGAGTCTATTCTTACTGGGACGGTTGAGTTTTCCCGTCTATGCATCCGAGGGTTGTTGTGGTCGCTTGCTAAGTGTGTAATGCGTGTTCTCGGCCTCAGTTGATTATATCTAGAGTTGAATATTGGTTCACGTGTTCGATGTAACCCACTAGGGCTAATGTCGCTAGGACACAGTCGTAGGGTCGATGGTGTAGGCCACGACCAGGGCTCTTGGTCCTAAGTACACACTTTAGTAGCCGTGTTCACACCCATTTGTATATCTATGTGTTTATATTCATATGACGAGCTTTGAGCAGTTGTCTATATTATTCCTTCTTTCCACATGTCTATTTAACACTATTTATTGGCTCTGTCATTACATTTTTAATTTAATATGCATGGTGGTTTTCCTTGGGATTTTACTTACTGGGCTCATCATCTGCCTTTTGTAATGGCTGAGCGCAGATCCTAGTACTAGCAGAGGTAAGGGGATTATTGGCAATTACATCTGATTTACCTACGCTGAGTTCTGCTGGTACGTTTGTTGCTAGTTATACTTTTGATATTTTGTATTATATTTTGGGGTTGGGAGACTATATTCACACCTGTACTTGTATATATATATTGTTGTAGTTGATCGCCTATATGCACAGTACGGCCGAGATTTTCCACTATAGGTTGAATAAGTAAACCTTATATGTCATTTTGGTAATATAAAGACTTCCACATTATTTCGTTATAAATGTTGATTAGTTTAGTTGTATAATCTAAAATTATATGCAAATTACTGCACAAATGGACAAAAAACGCCAAGGTGTCAGACAAATGATGAGTATGAGTGACGTGGCCAGAGGCTTCAGGTGCTGAGGCAAGAAAGTAGCTGACCATGGGCTGGCCTCGAAATTTGGAGCTGTCACACATATATATATATATATATATATATATTCATATATAGGATATATATATAGATCGATCATAAGGATCAAAGGATTCTCTGCTCTCGTTTCCTCTCTCGACTTATCTATCTCCCTCTTCTTTTATTTTTCTTTGTTCTTTGAGTTCTTCAACCATGAAGGGCTAAGTTCATAGCCTAAGCAAAACCGCGAAGGATGTTCAACTGCACATATTCAATGGATTTGTGAGATTTATATATTTTAATTTCAAGCTTTTCATTATTATTTTATTTTCTTTGGTATTATTTGAATAATTGAGGTTAAACACTAGTTTAAACCTTAATTTACATGCCAGTGAGTCGTAAGCATCCATCCTTGTGCGACAAGACCACACTAGTAGCAATTGACCTTACTAATTGATTAGACCCTTTTGGGACCGTTCAAGTACTTTAGGGATCTAGGCTAAATCGAGAGCACTAGCGATCCGGTTGTCTAGATGTAGTACCTTCACGAATCGAAGTAATGCGGTCAACACGTTAAATCTGGAGCACTAGCAATCAGGTTGCCTGTTTGGTTAGGGAAGTAGTCAACGGTCGTACCTTAGCTGTCGAGATTAGGAAGTGCAAGGAACCGAGTGCGTCACCGGGTCTATAGCTACACTAGGATAATTTGATTTGTATCTTTTGACATAAGTTGACGACCAAATTCAATCTTTTTATCAAACCGAACTTGTATGCCTTGACCTAGGTGTTATTTTTATTAATTGTTTTTAACTTTATTTTAATTTCTTTTATTTATTTTATTTATATTTAGATTAAGTAATTAACTCATTTTCTCTATATCCCCTGATTTCCTTTTTGTTATTTTTTTGACCTTAGAAAGAAAATCAATCTTTGTGGGATTGACCCTTTGTCACTATTCTACAAATAGTTGGTTTAGAAAAAATATATTTTATTGATGCGTTCGACGCGCGTCAATGAGCATATGAAGCTTCAAGTGATGAACATAAATGAAGAGGATTATAGAATAATTTACTTACTTAGCTGTCTATTGGCTGGAGAAAATCTTAACATATGCAAAAGTCTTGAGTTGTAACCAAAAAAAAAAAAAAAAAGTTCTCTTGAGAAGAGTAAATATTTAACTTACTTCTGTGAAATGATTCCCTCAAGTGGCTAGCTGTTTATTTTATTTTAATAAGACAATCTTTTTGTAATAAAAAATATTTTATTTCATAAAATGGTGAACACAAGAAGACAGACTGTAAGAAACCTTATCACCCTCCCCTAGATATGTACAATTATCACAGAATGAAACATGACAAGTTGTATGAGAACAGAAAAATAAATAAAAAATGACCAAGAAATCACACAAAATAACAAAAGACTTCGGTAAAGCGGTTCGGTGCTCTAATCAATAAGAAGAACTTAGTCCTACACTCCTACACAAGAATCTCTCTCTAAGAGACAAGAAGCTCCTGACTCTTGATTACAGCAATGTGTGTGTGTGTGTGTTTGTGTTTGTGTGTGTGTGTGGAGTTGAAATCAAAGAGAAGTCTGTACTTTGATGAACAAGCAAGGTAAAGTAAGGGATGTTAGAGATTGAGATAGTAGAGCATCCAAAGCTTAAAGAGGGAATAATATAATTGAAAAGGGCTATTACAACATTGTTGAGAAGGGCAGGTCTTAATATAATTGAAAAGGATAATTACAACATTGTCTTATGGTGTAGATACATTATTTTGAGACATCACGACATGATTTTGGCGGGGATCAAAGAAGCAAGAGGTATTACTATTAGTACAAGCCTCAGGAAAAATCCATCGTACTTTATCCTCTAGTGATGAATCCAATTCGCATAGACACTTTGCGATGAATGTCGCTCGTTCTGCACAATCTTCAAATGAACCTTCATTAACTTCTTTGAACACAACACGGCAGTTGTGCGAGGAAGAACTGCAGCATTTCAGAAAATAGTTGCTCAATATAATCACAAAGCTCTTCAACTGATGTGTAGTCTCTATCTTTCATGAAATCCCTTATCACTCTTAATTCATTTCCAGTCAGAATTCCTGGAAGTACATCAAACGCGCATTCGATGTTTGAGATCACACGTCTAACTGGATCTGCATTAACATTTTTCACCCCAAGTCTCTTGCTTAGATCAACATCCCCACCTTCCCAAAAAAGTTTCGCAAATTGTCTCCTTCTCAAATCAAGACTTCCACCATTCATTTTCTTATCGATGTAGTAAACAATTTCGAAAGCTTCATGGAGAGTGTCTCTCATGGATTTCCTAAGAACTGGAGGCATGGTTGCGGCGCCAACCTTTAGGAGGAGAACCATTGATAAACATGTCACTTTGTACGGATCAGGGCGCCTCTTGCCAACTTCTATGAGCTTGTCCAAAAGAGGTGGAGTGTAGGAGAGGCGATGTCTCGATAGCATTTGAACTATACAACTCGAAGAGCAATCTCTTTTGACATTCATCCACTTGTTAATGTTGTTCACGCAACGAATGATTATCCGTTGTGATAATCCGTCTTGCCTTTCGAATTCAAACTCTTTTTTCCATGAACCCAATGATGCAATATCCTTTGCAGTAGTTTTACACATAAAACACTTCAACTTTCCTATTTTTTGAAATAAGAACCTAAATACAATGAAGGGAATAGCACATACAGTGATATGGATGCAAAATAGGAGCATTGACAGCACAAACTTTAGTAAGAACTTGGACAATACCAATATCGACGTTTTTATCGATCGCCTCTTCATGAATAAAAATTGAATCTGCAGATCTTGTAGCTCCAATATCATAATACCAACCCGGAAATTCAACTCCAAGTGCCCGACCACAGCGAACCATCGAAAGGCAATTGCTAAAGCACCAATAGTAATTGCGATAATCTGCATTATAACTATGATCCACATCGACCATCCATAATCAGACACCCCTCCACAGAACTTAGAATTTTCGACAACTAAAATTGCCCGATAGGCAGCTTACAATAGAACAAATGAACACATTATGCAAATTGGTCCTATGCCCGAACTGAGGGTTGTTTTGCAAAGAACTAATTGAGGATTGTCTATACAACTAGATATGTACCAACTCTTCACTCGATGCATCAAACTCGGTTCACCCTTCGGTATGGTTAGAAAGTGACAAACATTTCGCAGAGGAAGAGTGCGCTTTTCGTCATTCAATTCGAAAGTACTATACCAACAAACAACCAACAACATGAGCATGAAACACAAGAGCATGATGTGCTCAACAATAAATGAAAATATCACTCCAGTGGCTATTTGTATGCATATATTAACCACAACTGTAACGACTAAGATGCTTAAGGCAGCCATGTTTGAAATGCTTTCCGACACCCTATTACTTCCGAGCGAGGGTGCCATGAAACCAATGCATATGCACGTCATTGTAGTGCCGGTGAGCTTTGATAGTTGGTCTCTAGCACTAGGCATGCTAGTAGTCAGATCTACTGGGAGCTTAGAGACTACTGATAGAAGAGTCAGCGTAACAGAACTAAGCGAAAAGAGTCGACAGGGAATGTAACGAGCCTTGCACTGCACCGCAAAGAGTATGTCACATAGCATGAGTAGAAGACATACCAAGGAGGAGCCTGCTATGTAAAAACCAATGATAGGCACTGGGGAAGAGTAGCCATCTGTGTTGAAACAGGGATGTTTGGCCATTTTCTTGTCTTCTTTTTCTAAAAATCAAGTCTGAATTGAAGGAGAAGCAATGGAAGCCCTTGGAGGAAGCTTTGCCACTGAAATTAAGGAAAAGTATGTAGACAGGGAAGAAGAGTAAAGATTCAAGAGGTTTAAAGAGATGAGCATTTGAAGCTTCAAGTAATGTTCAACTTACTTCTGTGAAATGATTCCCTCAAGTAGCTATTATTTTATTTTAAGAGGAACAACAACAACAACAACAACAACAACAACAACAACAACAACAGAGCCTCAGTCCCAAATTAATTGGGGTCAGCTATATGGATCAAACTCTTCCATTGTGCTCGGGCTAATGCAATTGATGTTGATCTTTCCAAACCATTCAAATCCCTCCTAATTAATGCATCTCAAGTTAACTTCGGTCTACCCCTACCTCGTCGAATTTCTTCAATTTCTTTTAAATCAAGTTTTCTAGTGGAGGCATTTGTAGGCCCTCTTTGCATATGTAGTCAAGTTTTCTTCCTTTTTTTATTTTAAGAGGAAGAAAAAGTAAAAAAAAAAAAAATTGTAATAAAAAATATTTTATTACAAAAAGAAGTGAAGACAAGAAGGCAGACTATAAGAAACTTTGAAAGAATAAAACAACACAAGTTGTATGAGAAATAGAAAAAAATAAAAAATGACCAAGCAAAACAGACTATAGGAAAGAATTGCTATGGCATTTGTAAACAATCATTGAATTATGCAAAAAGAGTAGCAGTTGAAGGAGCTGTTTTATGCCTACCAGTTAAGAACTGCAAGTACATTTAACTTACTTGGACATAGGAACAACAACAACAACATAGCCTCAATCCCAAATTAATTGGGGTCGGCTACTTGGACATAGAAACTAATTAGGAATTGTTATGGCATAGATACAGCATCTTGAGAGCCTGCAATTACATGGTCTTGGGCGGAATCAAAGAAGCGAGTGGTATCAGGCCAACCCTCAGGAAACTTCCACTGGACTTTATCCTCCAGTGATGAATCCAATTCACAAAGACGTTTTGTGATGAATCTGCCGCGTTCTTCCCAGTTTTCAAATGAACTGTCATTAACTTCTTTAAACACAGAAATGGGCAGTTGAGAGGGAAATGCTGCAACATTTCACAAAATAGTTGCTCGATAGAGTCACAAAGATCGGTAAACTTTTCATACACTCGTCCCTCGATAAATTCCCACAATATTTGCAATTCAAATGATGTAAGCCCGTCATAAAGTATTTCAAATGCACATTTTACATTGGAGATCGCAAATTTCACTGCACGACGATTGTTATCATTTTCCAACAAAACCTTCTTGCTAATCAAGTCAATCTCCCCACCTTCCCAAATAAGTTTTGCCAACTGCCTTTTTCCTGAATCGTCGCTTTCCACATTGATTTTCTTATCAATGTAGTACACGATTTCGAAAGCTTCACAAAGAGCATTTGTCATAGATTTGGCAACAACTGATGATGATGGGAAAAGAGGAGGCACAACTTTTGCAAGCACAACCATTGAGAGGCATGTCACTTTGTACTTTTCCATTCTGTTACCAACTTGCAGGAATCTGTTTAAGAGTGGTGGCGCGGTAGAGAGATGATATTTTGATAGCAATTGTACCATGTGTTGATACCGAGGGGGATCTCTTTTAACATTCATCCACTTACTCATGTTGTCTACACAAACCCCTATCAGTCTTTGAGACAATCTGTCCCACATCTTCAACTCATTTCTCCATGAATCCAACGTGGACACGGAATCTTCTCTATCTTTGTGCGCACAACATCTAAGTTTTCCAACTATTCTCTCTAACATCCATGATACAATGAAGGCAATGGTAAATATGGGGAAATTGATGAAGAAAATGAAGACTGTCAACACCAACTTAAACGCAAACCGGGACAAGACCATTATTGAGGTTCTTAATGATCTCCTCTTCATCAAAGAAAATTGAAGCTTCAAAGCTTCCATTTCATTTCCAGCGAAAGGAAATGGCTAAAGCGCCGATTGTGGCTCCAGCTAGTTGTGTGATAACTAGGATCCACATTGACCACTTATAATCGGAAACCCCTCCACAGAACTCTAAAGTTCGGACAACCATCGATCGATAGGTAGCTTGTAGTAGAACTAAGAAACACATTATGCAAATTGGTCCTATGGCTGAACTGAACATCTCACAGCAGAGAAGTAATTGAGGGTTTTTGACAGATCTAGATATGTACCACTTCTTTGCTTGATGAATGAAACATGCTTCAACCAGTGGCGTGGTTCGAAAGCGGGCTACATTTTCTTCATGTAGAGTGGCTTTTCTAGTATTATATCCAAGAGTGTCAGACCATAGAATAGCCAACAACATAAACATGCAACATATAATTATGATGTGCTCCGCAACAAATGAGAAGATAACTCCAGTACCCAACTGTATGCATATGTTAACTGCAACTGTAACAATGAAGATGCTTAATGAGGCCATGTTCGAAACACTTTCCGACTCTTTACTGCTTACAACGGACAAAGCCATAAATCCGATGCATATGCAAGTCATCGCTGTTAGTTGTGAGATCTAACAGCGATAACTTGCATATTTGATAGTTGGAAAAACACTATAGAACAATAATTGAGAAAGGCTATTACTTTTATTTATATAATGTAAAAAGCAAAGCAAAAGCAAAAGTGAAAGTAAAACACTATGGTTGGAACACTTCCAAGAATGCCTACAAATGCCGCTACAAGAAAATTTGACTAAATAGAAACTAAAGAAATTCGACGAGGTAGGGGTAAACCGAAGCTAACTTGGGATGTCTTAGTTATGAGGGATTCAAATGGTTTGAAAAGCTCACCATCAATCGCTATAAATCGAGCACAATGGAAGAGTTTGATCCATGTAACGACCCGATTTCTACCTGACCCAACTCGAGGACATTTTAGGTAATTTAATATTTTATTTGTGTTTGTCGTGATATAGTATGTATTAAATATTATCACAATTTGGTGAGACTCAATTTGATAGTGTGTGCACAACAACGAAGACCTCAAGTCACAATTTATTGAAGAATTATTAAGTGAGGGCCAAGACTTTGTTGTGCACAAAGTGTGTCAAGTTTGGAATGTTAAAAGCTAGTGGGACAAGTAATCCAAATCAATAGGGTAGAAACCCTAAAATTTTCCTACCACCAAATATAAAAGGATTAAAATCCTAAATCTTTCTTTTAACAACACAAGAAAAGGAGAAAGGAAGAGCTGCGGACAGCGTGGAGGCGCGTCTTGGATGGATGAGGGGTGAGAGACGCCCCAAGGCGGACAGCGACGTCGGCACGAGGCGCGATGGCCAGAGAGAGGTGCGACGGCGAGCATAGGACCAAAAGAGGGGTAGATCTCGCACCCCTCCGTTCCCACTTTTTCTCCACGGCGGCCGGCCAGAGAGGCGGCGACCTCCTGGCCAGCCGCCGGAGATTCCCTCCGTCGCATGAAAGCGACGGAGGGTGGTGGTGGTCGGGGTCGAGGAGGGGAGCTTGTGCTCCCCTCCACGGCTGTCGATGGGGGAAGATGAACTTCCCCCCCTAACCAGGTTGACTGGTCAAGGGTCAGTTGACCCTGGACCAGTTGACCAGGGTCAACTGACCCTTTGACCAGTTGACCAGGGGCCAAACTGGCCCCTGGACTCAACCAGGGACCAGTTTGGCCCTGCACTATGATTTAAGGGGCTGAAATGTTCCAGCCCCTCTACGGCTTCATCGGGGGCACACACGCGCACTCCGAGGGACTCGACGACGGGTCCCACCTTCGACAATGCGACATTGGAACCCCGATAAGGGCTCTAAACAACACGAAACCCGCGGGACCCACACTAATGGGTCCCTAAAAGTAAATGAGTTAAAGAATTAATGATTTTGTAATAGAATATGCATTGATATGTCGTATGAATTTTCGTAGTGACACACGACAGCTCACATCGAGCCTCGGGTGCGCAAGGAGTGGTCTTAGGCGTGCGAGTACAGGTAAGTGGGGAGCTTGCTTAATTATCAAATATGGCATGAATATTAGTTATGCTTAGGATTCATAATTTGAATTAAAGACTTGGGATTTATGGGTTGCGTCGTGGTATTGGCTCGAATTTACGAATCTATGGAAAGTAAATGCACTGTTATTCATGACCCCAGGGTGTGGAGTTTACCACCGAGGGTCGTTAACACCCCAGGGTGTGGAGTTTACCACCGAGGGCTTTACTTGACTAATTGAATTCATAAGTATGTCATGTAGGGACATGAGTTGGAGTTACCTTCTCTTGTACTCTTGAGACATAGAGATGTGCATCGGTGATGGCTTGGACGAACCTACTGTTGATTTGATGGGACAAACGAGAGGGCACATAAGGCCTGTGTGCTAGCTGGTTGTTTCCATCACTTTGAGAGTAGGAGAATCGGTCACCGGATTCTTGCCAATATCTAGTTCGCATTGAATGGAACATCGACTTATCGTATTATTATATTTTATAGTACATAATCTCACGATACCCCTCCTTTGTTTGAAATTATGAAATGATTTGTCAATCTCTTTAATGCTATGCATGACTATTGTGGTTATAGTTTGATGATTCATTATAAATCTATTTCTTATGAAATCTTACTACTATGTTATTAATTAATGAATCCTTGGTTGTTTTCAAATACATGCTAGACTTTGCATTCTTATTAAGTATTACTTGCATATTTGATGGTTGAGCGGGTTTTCCGCATTACTGAGCTCCGTTAGTTCTTTTAGCTCACCCCACTTACATCTCAGGTATTCACGACAGCGCTAGGATGAGACAAGGGAGAGACGAGCTTGAAGTCTCCTCTTGACGTGAGTTTTAGTTGATATATATTATGTAATATTTGATTTTGAAACTATTCAACTTGGGGTTAAATTTAAAACGATTTTTGGGTAGCTTAAATCCTACTTACCTTTAGTTGATCCACTTTAGAAATTTAATAAACTTATTTAGTGTAAATAAACAGGAACCCATGTATATTTTATTAATGTTCTATACACTTAAATCAATTGGCTTTAGGATGTCTCTTTTTATTTATTCCGTAATTAGTATCCTTTATTTAGCCAATATGTTTTTCGCAGGAATATTTGTTTAGGCGTGCCAGATCGTTATTTTGGTTTCGTTCAGGTATCGGGTCCAAGTGGCGGTCTGGGCCGGGCAACCCGACCCTAGGTCAGGGAAGGGTCGTCACAGTTGGTATCAGAGCATAGGGATTAGAACCTAGGGAAACATTAGGTTAGGGAAACCTAAGTTGTAGGTCCTTTAAGTTTAAAAGTCAAGTTAAGTCGAACAAATCAGTGGTATGGGACATTGGTTCAAAGTCGACTTAACACGCAATAATGATAAATCCTAGGATGGGATGGGATAAAAGAAATTTGAAAAAGACTTAATGTGATGATTATTTGCAACTTTGTATATATAAATATATCGTTAGATACATAGGTAAATGTCTTTCCTTAAGACGTGAAACATTGGTTCCACGAGTTGGGAATGACAATTAACGACACAAGAAAAATCAAAGGGAAGTCCGTAGAAGATTCCACATGCGCTGTAATGAAGTCTACAATGCTTTGCTGTAAGAATGGTTCTGATAGAACGACTAAACTTAGAGTGGAAATTATATGGCGAGATGTGCCTATACTTAACGATAGAGTGGCAAATAAAGACTTAAGCATGTATTGATAGACTTGAAAGGACAATGAGACGCCACGCTAAATACACAAGACAGAATTGTGATGTGGTCACATTTCAAAGAAGTAACTCTGACGCCGAAAAAAAAAAAAAAACTCTATTAGGATAATTAAAATTAACGATATATTGTTGAAAATAGAAGTTAACGATCCTAGTAAGGATGCAAATGAATCTTTGGTTTCAAACAATGATAAGCGAGTTAGCTTGGCCAGGAGGTTGAACTTAATTTAAGATATAGTGGACACTTATACACTTAAAACTTCTAACTTTCGATTAAAGATGCGAATCATTGGTCTACAAATTCGATTAGAAAGTTAATACTATGAATCGAATTTTGTTATTTCATGTAATTTATTTTCTCAAAGACTAATTCTTTCAACTGTGTTGGACCATGATCCTGTATTTCGCTGAGTTGGTGTTTATCACATTTTGATGAGATTTTCAAGGAAGCACTCTACTCATCCGTACAAAGTTTTGGAAAACGTGAACAATTATAAAAGGAAATAGTCTATTTTCTTTGGTGTTCAAAAGATAAAGCGAATAGACTCATACATATTTCGAGTATTTGATGTTGTAATTTTAATCCTTACATAAAGAGTTTTACTGAATTTCAAGGTTTTTGATTTGATAAAAATGCAATGTATGTTTTGTGTCTATGTCACCATTGTGTGTTTGGAACACAAAATTTACTTACCGTTATAGTTTATTTTTTAATTACATCAACTAAATCGATTTGAAAGGGATTTTATGAATTGTTAGAAAATACGAGAAGAATTTCAGATGATTTCTATAAACTAAGCCTAGCTCGATTTGAAAAGTGGTTTTGATGAAAATTTGACAGTTTAAAAAAAAAAAAAAGGTTTTGATTCGGATTTGACTTCTAAATTGATTGAATTATGGCATTCAAGTTTCGATCGAACCTGTGTAAAAGAAAAATAAAGCTAAGCTAGTTATCAATAGGTTGAATACTAAATATGAGGACCCAAATTGAGAGTTAGCTCGAAGTGTAAGTACATAATGTACGAGATAGCGAATGAGAAATTAAAGAATACAATGAAAACTATCCAATGAGAAAAATCTAGTGAATACAAAATGTCAAATTAGTATACTCAGGGATGGGTGAGTTACTAAAATTGGGAATCCAACAACAAAGACTATTTCGGTGAAATAGCCATATGTGAAGATCGTGATTGCCAAGTAGAAAATTTGTAGATGTTGTAAAGACTCAAGATCTGAGGTTAAAATGATACAAATCAAAGGTAACCACAGCAACAAAGAAATTATTCTAAAATAAATCAGAAGCGAGTTAACTCATAAAGTTGGGGATATCAGGAATTGATAAATTGTGTTCGAAATAAATGGAGAGTACGCAATAGCAGTATCATGACTGAATAATTAAACGAAGCCCCAAACTAAACGGTATGTATGAGTTATATTAGTAGTCTGTAAAGAGCATATGACGCAATTAATGATATTATAATGAACTCGATGATAAGTGAATTATTAAAATCAGGGGTACACTAAAAAAATATATATATATATATTTCTGATATGATTAAACGTGTGGACTCGTAGCTTTTGAGTCAAAATAAAACCTAACATGATTGGTAGGGGATGGTTGAATGAAAAATGACGTTGAAGAGTAATCGAGGCAAATGATTGTCATATAACCTTAGTCAATAATGACTTGGTTCTTAAAATTGGGGATTCTAGAATAGGATCGACCCATGGAAAAATGAATGAGTAACTTGGTGAGAAGAAGAATTGCGAACTCAAGAAAGACAATATGTACTGTAATTGTACCCTATTCAAGAATCAAATTTATAATCGAAATGGTGACGTCACGAAGAATCATGTTGATCATTTGTAGGAAGTAACTTGTGATCACTTGATAAAATTCAAAAGTTACATTAAATATCTAAACTACCAAACTAAATGGTTGAAAGGAAAGATGAAAGATCTGATCAGTGATAGGTCGACTATTAAAAGTGAGGATCCAAGGATCGAACTCCAATAAAATTTATACTGTACAATACGTACAAAACAATTAAGGATGGTGAGGAAATACCCTAAATTAGCAATAAAACATGAATATATGAGTAAAGGTCAAATTTCTTAAATTTCATACCGTAAATAATTGTTGAACGAAATATGTAGTTTACACTTGGAAGCCTGAGGGCTTAGTATAAGTCTAAAAGTGAAAGCCCTAATTTGATGACATAGGAGAATTCAAGGTTGCAACCCAGATGGGTAAGCAATAGATTTGTAAATGGTTACGTGTTAAGGATATCAACACGTGGAGATAATGCACGAATAATCAAGGTCAACACCGTAACAAGTGACAAGGATAAGTAAATTATTTGGCATAAGGGTTTGCCTAAGCATAAGGTCATTTTAAATCAATTCCATGAGAAATTGGTTGATATTCTTATTTTCAAGAATTATTGAATTTGGAGAAAATGAAGAACACTATGAATGGTTTTGAGCTAAGTATAAGCAATGAATCATAACCTAAATAGTGCAAGAAATTTTTTGAAATTAGTGTAAATATGAGTTTGAGTACACTTGAATTAAAGCTTTAGTATCAAGTCGTACAAGATAAAGTTATATGAGTTTGATGTATAAGGATATGTACTTTATGTTGGAGTATCCAACAAAACGTATATGTAGTGCGACAATAGTAATGCATGAGTGTAATAAATTGAAATACAAGTTTGAATTCTGAACTTGAAATAACTGGATTGTATTAAGATATGAGTCCTTAATGACAATGACAGGAGTATGAGTTTTTATGCTTTTAAGGAAACGATGTGAATGTAAGGTTCGAAACATGAAAGCTAAATCACCTTCATTGCTCAGAGAGTGAGGTACTAAACACATTATAAGAGCTAAAAGATAGCTTAGAAAGATTAGAAGGGACTATTGTATACCAAAAAGGGGTCATGAGTAAGTCAAGAATGTTTAAAATAGTCACCCAAGATCGTGAGAATTGATCAGTGCGAGGACGCAATACGATAGATCTCCTGAAAATTGAGATATAGTGATAAGAGATCTTGGTATGAAATTAAAAAAAAAAAAAAAATGGTGATGCAATGGAGCGCATTCAGATGAATGCTGAAACCTACTTAGAAATAATGACGATGTAAAAAAAAAAAAATATTCCACAAGATTTTAAAGGTGGAAGCTTGTTTACGTCAATTAACAGTTAAGTGTGACAGAGGAGTTACAAAGTGGATCATTAGTCAAAAGTTGACTTGAATTATGAACCTACAAAAAAATGAATGTTGATAAACATGTGATGCCAATAATATTAAAGTATTATTCTAAAAAGGAATATTATGTTTGCCTATTTGTAGCCTTCACAGATAAGCCGCAAATACATGATGAGTCGTTCAATGAGATACGTAACCGAGATGTTGATAGAGATGGTGTGCTAGTGCTTATGTTATAGCAGACAGCTATCCTTGTTTTTCCTACTACCAGTTGGGGGTATGGTGTTAATGCCAGATAGGCAGAGACATTCTTTGTCACAGATAGGCACCAGATCACATCTCAGTATGGTTCTACCTCTCTGCAAGTTGAGCGACTTGAGAGTATATTGCGACTTCAGTGAAGATTATAAGAAATACCTTAAGAACACGTGACGACAGAAGAACTTGGCAAATTGCTGAGTATAATGATTCTAATGAGACCTGTAAGAAAGACCTTATGAATTTCGGTCAGTGGGATGGAAAATGAAAATATTGAGATAGTAGAGTCAAGGATAAGACTTTATTTCACGTGGAGTATGAGCAGAAGGTGCGAGTGCAGATTGCCTCAGTTAAACGATGGGTCATAGAAGAAATCGTTACGAGCGGACATACCAGACTACGGGTGTACCTTACTTTACTTTCGAGGACGAAAGTTCTTAAAATTGGGGATATTGTAACGACCCGAATTCTACCTGACCCGACTCGAGGACATTTTAGGTAATTTAATATTTTATTTGTGTTTGTCGTGATATAGTATGTATTAAATATTATCACAATTTGGTGAGACTCAATTTGATAGTGTGTGCACAACAACGAAGACCTCAAGCCACAATTTATTGAAGAATTATTAAGTGAGGGCCAAGACTTTGTTGTGCACAAAGTGTGTCAAGTTTGGAATGTTAAAAGCTAGCGGGACAAGTAATCCAAATCAATAGGGTAGAAACCCTAAAATTTTCCTACCACCAAATATAAAAGGATTAAAATCCTAAATCTTTCTTTTAACAACACAAGAAAAGGAGAAAGGAAGAGCTGCGGACAGCGTGGAGGCGCGTCTTGGATGGATGAGGGGTGAGAGACGCCCCAAGGCGGACAGCGACGTCGGCACGAGGCGCGATGGCCAGAGGCCGAACTGAAGGGAGTCCGGTGAGAGGCGCGGCGGCGAGCATAGGACCAAAAGAGGGGTAGATCTCGCACCCCTCCGTTCCCACTTTTTCTCCACGGCGGCCGCCGAGAGGCGGCGACCTCTGGCCGCCCGCCGGAGATTCCCTCCGTCGCATGAAAGCGACGGAGGGTGGTGGTGGTCGGGGTCGAGGGAGGGAGCTTGTGCTCCCCTCCACGGCTGTCGATGGGGGAAGATGAACTTCCCCCCCGTAACCAGTTGGATGGTCAAGGGTCAATTGACCCTGGACCGGTTGACCAGGGTCAATCGACCCTTTGACCGGGGGCCAACCGGCCCCTGGACTCAACCAGGGACCGTTTGGCCCGCACTATGATTTAAGGGGCTGAAATGTTCCGGCCCCTCTACGGCTTCGCTTCATCGTGGGCACACACGCGCACCCGAGGGACTCGACGACGGGTCCCACCTTCGACAATGCGACATTGGGACCCCGATAAGGGCTCTAAACAACACGAAACCCGCGGGACCCACACTAATGGGTCCCTAAAAGTAAATGAGTTAAAGAATTAATGATTTTGTAATAGAATATGCATTGATATGTCGTATGAATTTTCGTAGTGACACACGACAGCTCACATCGAGCCTCGGGTGCGCAAGGAGTGGTCTTAGGCGTGCCGAGTACAGGTAAGTGGGGAGCTTGCTTAATTATCAAATATGGCATGAATATTAGTTATGCTTAGGATTCATAATTTGAATTAAAGACTTGGGATTTATGGGTTGCGTCGTGGTATTGGCTCGAATTTACGAATCTATGGAAAGTAAATGCACTGTTATTCATGACCCCAGGGTGTGGAGTTTACCACCGAGGGTCGTTAACACCCCAGGGTGTGGAGTTTACCACCGAGGGTCGTTAACACCCCAGGGTGTGGAGTTTACCACCGAGGGCTTTACTTGACTAATTGAATTCATAAGTATGTCATGTAGGGACATGAGTTGGAGTTACCTTCTCTTGTACTCTTGAGACATAGAGATGTGCATCGGTGATGGCTTGGACGAACCTACTGTTGATTTGATGGGACGAACGAGAGGGCACATAAGGCCTGTGTGCTAGCTGGTTGTTTCCATCACTTTGAGAGTAGGAGAATCGGTCACGGATTCTTGCCAATATCTAGTTCGCATTGAATGGAACATCGACTTATCGTATTATTATATTTTATAGTACATAATCTCACGATACCCCTCCTTTGTTTGAAATTATGAAATGATTTGTCAATCTCTTTAATGCTATGCATGATTATTGTGGTTATAGTTTGATGATTCATTATAAATCTATTTCTTATGAAATCTTACTACTATGTTATTAATTAATGAATCCTTGGTTGTTTTCAAATACATGCTAGACTTTGCATGCTTATTAAGTATTACTTGCATATTTGATGGTTGAGCGGGTTTTCCGCATTACTGAGCTCCGTTGGTTCTTTTAGCTCACCCCACTTACATCTCAGGTATTCACGACAGCGCTAGGATGAGACAAGGGAGAGACGAGCTTGAAGTCTCCTCTTGACGTGAGTTTTAGTTGATATATATTATGTAATATTTGATTTTGAAACTATTCAACTTGGGGTTAAATTTAAAACGATTTTTGGGTAGCTTAAATCCTACTTACCTTTAGTTGATCCACTTTAGAAATTTAATAAACTTATTTAGTGTAAATAAGCAGGAACCCATGTATATTTTATTAATGTTTTATACACTTAAATCAATTGGCTTTAGGATGTCTCTTTTTATTTATTCCGTAATTAGTATCCTTTATTTAGCCAATATGTTTTCCGCAGGAATATTTGTTTAGGCGTGCCAGATCGTTATTTTGGTTTCGTTCAGGTATCGGGTCCAAGTGGCGGTCTGGGCCGGGCAACCCGACCCTAGGTCAGGGAAGGGTCGTCACAAGTGAAGTAGTCAACAGTCGTACCTTGGTTGCCGATATCAAGAAGTGCGAGGAACCTAATGCGTCGTCGGGTCTATAGCTACACTAGGATAATTTGAATTGTATCTTTTGACATAAGTCGAGGACCAAATTCAATCTTTTTATCGAACCGAACTTGTATGCCTTGACCTAGGTGTTATTTTTGTTAATTGTTTTTAACTTGTATGCGACTATCCCTGCTAGAGCAGGAAGGCCTTGCCATTCTCTTTCCCCTCTAGAATCTAGATCTCTCTTTCTTTCTTTGGATGTATACCTTTAACAGGATGAAAGGATTTTCATCCAAGAGGGAACTTATATTTATTTGTTAAGGAATTAATGCTATATAATATATGAAAGTCTTCTTTCTTATCTTGCTAGTCCTTACATGTTGAAGCATTTTCTTTTATTTTATTTAATTGCTGGTAATTAATGGCAACAGCATTATTTTATTGCAAAAATAATTATATAATATTCCAAAAGATGCCAGCTTTTATGAAATGGTTGTAGACTTGCAAAGTCTCTTGAGAACAGTAGCATATATTTAACTTCTGTGATATGTTCCTTCAAGTCGCTATTATTTTATTGAAAGAGGAAAGCAAAAGTAAAACAATTTTTTTTTTTTTTGTAATAAAAAAACATAAAAGGTGAATACAAGAAGACAGACTATAAGAAACCTTATCCCCTCCCCTAGATACAATTATCACAGTATAAAACAAGAAAAGTTGTATGAGATACAGAAAAAATAAAATGACCGAGTAAAACTTCTCCTTAAAGAGAAAATATCGCTGTGCTAAGTAATGAAAAGCAAAGTAAAGTAAAAGTGTGCAAGCAATCGCTGAAAAAAAAAAAAGTGGAAAACCCTCCAAATCAGAGGTAAAATTCATGGGCCAAACTCCGAACAAGCCACTATGTGAACAAAGAGTACAAGATATCTCAATTGAATGAGATTCACCAACAATGGAGTAATACAAAAATACATCTTCCAAGAACTTAGATGATCACACTAAGAACGAAGAACACTACCCCAATTGTATCAAACCATTGCACCTCTTTTCTTGAACACCAAGAAATCTCCAAAACCTTCACCGCGAGTCTTCGGATTCAAGATCTTGTTGTTCTTCAATGTAGAGAGAAAACCTTAGAGAGATAATGCACATACACCCCGATGCGCACACCAAGCCGAACTACCCGTCGACTTCTCTAGAATACCTCTTATTTTTTCGGTCTCCTAGTCGCACAACAATATCGACTTATATATTTCTTCACTTCCTATTTTCTCTCCTGTCACTAATTCGGTTACAATAAGAGAAATTTTCTATTTTCTCTCAACTTCCAGATTCCTATTCCACAACCAATTCGTTGCTTTATGTGTTGGACTTTTTCATTTTGTGTGGGGCCCACACAAAAACCAACGGCAATCACACAAAAAACACAAGACTTTGGTAAAGCAGTATGTCTAATTTACTATTTTGAATACATTGTACCAAGTGGCTATTTTAGCACAAAGCAAAAGCAAACAATCACCCATGCATTGTTTTGTTCTCTTTTCCTCTTTGACTGCATTATGTGAGAGAGACAACAATTTATTGAATCTCAGATAGATGTTCTTTTGAAAATCAATCAATGTATGTATGCTTGAATACTACAGATGTATCTGCATGTATGTACATAGCAAACACATTGAATCCACAAAATTAACAATAGAATCACTTCGAACTTTAATTAAAAAGTGAGTACATAGCAATCAAACTTACAGTAGCATACATATCTTATTTTGAGAGTTCAAAATCAAGGGGATCAAATTAAGAAGTGACAGGCATTAGGCCAACCCTCAGGAAACTCCCACTGCACTTCATCCTCCACACTTTCTTCACAATCTTCAATTGAACTGTCATTAATCAACTTCTTTAAGCACACAAATGGGTAGTTGAGCGAGGAAATAATGCAGCATTTCAGAAAATTGTTGCTCAACAAAATTAGAAAATTCCTCCATCCTTGCAAACTCTTCATCATCGATGACTTCTGCTACCATATATCAAGGCTTCTTGGATCTGCATTAGAGATCCCCACATTCAGTAACATTCTTGATCGTGCATTTCACTGCATCGTCATCATTTTCTAACAAAAGCTTCTTGCTGCCCATATCAATATCCCCACCTTTCCAGAGAAGTTTTGCCAATTGCCGTTTCCTCGAATCAGCTTTTCCGACATTCATTTTTTTTTTTATCAATGTAGTAAACAATATTGAAAACTTCACATAGAGCGTCTGCCATAGATTTGGTCATGGAAATTGATGAAACACTTGCAGCTACAACTTTTACAAGCACAACCATTGACAAGCATGTCATTTTATACATAGACTGAAAACTTCCTATCTGTCCACTTATTGCTTTCATTATTTTACTTTTGTCCATACTCTTGCCAAAGTTGATGAACTTGTTTAGACGTCGTGGCGCCGTAGAGTGACGAGATCTTGATAGCATTCGAACCGTATGATGATACGGATGGGGATCATCTCTTTTAACATTCAACCACTTATTCATGTTGTTTACACAAAGCATGAACACCCATTTAGACAATCCGTCTAGCATTTCAAACTCGAATTCTCTCCTCCAAGAACCTAAAGATAGTATCCTCTCTAGCTTTGTGCACACAACATTTAAGTTTTCCTTAACCCGGACAGGTTGCCAAGTCAATAAGAGCGATCTCGGGCTGTGTGAGTTATGTTGTCTTTTCAGATCTATATAACACTTTTAATTCAATCATAAATCATAAAATATAAACATACCTCCTTCCATTGCCAATAAACTTAAGAATCCTTTTTCCCCTCTCTGCCTTCTTCCGTAATCATTCTCTTCTTGATGGTGAGATCTCGTTTTAAATAAATCATATCCCAATAACTGTTTTGCAGTTATTGGGTCTGTTTTTTGAAGAGAGAGGGGAGGGAATTAAAACCCCCGTACTCAAAACAATTATACCCAAACTACCATCAAGTTGTGGGCCCAAAACATGAAGTACGTAACAACATAATATGGGTCACATATAATAGAGATTAATTAGGAAAAGATAATCTAACAATCTCCCACTTGACCCATGTTATGACTTGATGATTCAAAATAAAATATAATTGCGCACTTTTATTGAATTTATCAAATCACTTTTTCATTGAATTAAAATGATTAGATCATGGCGGTCACAAGTCATTTAATCGACACGATTCCTTCCATGTATCACAATCAACTCAACCAGTATAACTTTAATAAGGATAATTCAACCCTATAACCATAATGTTATCTCATTGAAATATAATGAAGGTAACAAGTATATAAGCAAAGACAAAGCTTTAATTGAATTCACAAGTGTCATGACAATAATATGAGCAATACAATTATAAATGTATGTATACATACCACAATATTATGTTAACAAGGACTTGTCTATAATGCCCATACGTTCAACATGGCCAATAAACGTTTTGGGCGGTAATCCCTTAGTTAACGGATCCGCTATCATCAGATCAGTACCAATATGCTCAATCGACACTCTTTGTTTTTGCACTTCTTCTTTTGAGACAAGTACTTCAAATCCATGTGTTTTGCACCTTTTGAATACTTGTCATTCTTCGAAAAGAAAACTCTGCTGAATTATCACAAGTATAGCTTTATAGGTTTAGCTATACTATCTATTATAGCAAGTCCCGACACAAAATTCGCAACCATAATGCATGAATAGTGGCCTCAAAGCATGCCACGAATTCAAAGCCTCCATAGTTGAAGTAGCAATTACGATCGCTTCGCACTCTTCCATGAAAGCTGCCTCCTCCACCAATTGGAACAAGTAACGAGAATGTAGATTTCCTCGAGTCCACACATCCGGCATAGTCGAATCGAATACCCAATCACTTCGAGATGACTCGATTTGTTTGTAGATCAACATGTAATCCTTGGTGCCTTGTAAGTACCTAAGTACTTTCTTTGCAGCTTTCCAATGATCCATTCCAGGATTACTTTGATATCGACCCAACATTCCAACAGAAAAACTGATATCCGGTCGAGTACAAGTCTGGGCATACATTAAGTTCCCAACTAATGACGCATAAGGAATGCATTGCATTTGCTGACGTTCCAAATCATTATGAGGACATTGCATTAAACTGAACTTGTCCCCTTTCTGAATTGGAACTACTCCTGCAGAGCACTTGTCCATTTGAAATCTCTCTAATACTTTATTGATATATCCTTTCTGAGACAAACCTAACAATCCTTGCGATCTATCACGGAATATCTCTATTCCTATCACATATGATGCCTCACCCATATCTTTCATTTCAAAGTTTATAGAGAGAAATCTCTTTACATCATGTAACATAGCAACATCATTCGCAGCAAGAAGAATATCATCAACATATAGAACCAATATGATAAACTTGCTCCCACTGATCTTCATGTATATACACCGATCAACAGTGTTTTCTACAAAACCATACGACGTAATGGTATTATTGAACTTAATATACCATTGTCGGAAGCTTGTTTCGATCCATATATTGACTTCTTCAATTTACACACCAAGTTTTCTTTTCCTGTGGTCAAGAAACCTTCGGGTTGATCCATATAAACTTCCTCTTCTAAGTCTCCATTCAGAAAGGCGGTTTTCACATCCATTTGGTGAAGCTCAAAATTATAATGAGCTACCAAAGCCATTATAATTCTTAAAGAGTCCTTCTTTGAAACTGGAGAGAAGGTCTCTTTATAGTCAATGCCATCCTTTTGATTGTAACCTTTGGCGACAAGTCTGGCTTTATGTCTTTCAATATTGCCATGTGAGTCTCTTTTTGTTTTGAAGACCCATTTGCAACCAACTTGCTTTGCATCTTCAGGCAACTCGACTAATTCCCAGACTTTGTTGTCATCCATTGATTTCAACTCGTCTTTCATGGCACTAAACCATTTTTCAGAATCATCACATTTTATGGCTTGTTTGAATGAGACTGGATCTTTGTCAATGCTCAAATCACATTCATGTTCAAGTGAATAAACCACATAGTCATTTGATACTGCTGGTCATCTTATCCTTACAGACCTTCGTAATGCTATTTCTTGTGGTTCTACTTGATCATTTACAACTTGTGCATCATTAGCTGGTTCATTAACAATAAGCTCATTTTCCTCATTTGGAACAGTGATTTGTTGTCCGGGTTTATTGCGTAACCTTGATGCAACAAGAGGAACAACAATTTGAGGAGAAATGCTAGATGTAGGAGTTTTTAATTGAATTTCATGAATATCCACATTTCGTAGTTCTTCACTCCCACTGTTTTGGCCATTCTCTATGAACCGAGCATTACCAGACTCAACTATTCTCGTACTATGGTTAGGACAATAAAATATGTACCCTTTAGACTTTTCAGGGTAACCAATGAAGTAACCACTAATAGTCCTTGCATCAAGTTTCTTTTCATGTGGATTATATATCCGTACTTCTGCTTGACATCCCCAAACATGAAGATGTCTCAAACTAGGTTTCCTACCAGTCCAAAGTTCATAAGGAGTCTTAGGAACTGATTTACTAGGAACCCTATTCAACAGATATGCAGCAGTCTTTAAGGTATGCATCCACAATGATGAAGGCATAGTGTTACAACTTAACATACTCCTAACCATATCCATAAGAGTACGGTTCCGCCTTTCAGCTACACCATTTTGTTGAGGTGTACCAGGCATTGTGTATTGTGCACAAATACCTCGACTTTTAAGGAAATCTACAAATGGACCTGGACATTGTCCACTTTCATCATACTTTCCAAAGTATTCACCACCTCTATCAGATCTTACCACTTTTACCTTTCTATCTAGCTGCCTTTCTACCTCATTAATGAACATTTTTAAAATGTCCACTGACTGAGACTTTTCATGCAACAAGTATAGATAACAATATCGTGAGTAATCATCAATAAAGGTGATAAAATACTTTTGACCACTCCAAGATGGAGCATCAAAAGGACCACAAATATCGGTGTGTATCAATTCAAGAGGCTCATTTCTTCTTGTGGCAGGATGTTTTGATATATGTTTGGTTTGTTTTCCCTTAATGCAATCCACACATACATCCCAGTCAACAAAATCCAATTGAGGTAAGATATTACTTTTCACTAACCTCTTTACTCTTTCTTTGGATATGTGACCTAATCTTTGATGCCAAAGAAAAGCAGAGCACTCATCATGTGCACTACGTTTATTTCCAATAACATGCTCAACATTAAACAAGGATTCAACAAACATACTATCAAGATTGAAACGATATAATTTGTCAATTAAAATACCAGAACCATAATAGTATTTTTGTTTAAATAAACTAAAACAACCGTTTCCAATCTTTAAATTAAAGCTTACACAATCCAATCTTGATACAGAAACAAGGTTTCTTGAACATTCAGGAACATAAAGACACTTTTCTAAATCTAAAAAGTATCCGGTATCCAGGATTAATCTGTAAGTCTCGATCCCTTCTATGCGTGCCTTCATTCTGTTCCCCATAAATAAGAACTTTTCAGTTTCGCTTATGGGATGGATTGAAAGGAATCCCTGCATAATATGTGAAACATGAGTAGTTGCACCAGTATCAAGCCACCAGGTATTATTAGGCACTTCAATTAAGTTTGATTCAAAACATACAGAAATGTAATGTATACCTTTCTTCTCAAACCATGCCTTTCGTTTCGGACAGTCTTTCTTGAAGTGTCCACTCTTTCTACAAAAGTGACACCTCAGCTCCTTATGGATTCGACCCTCATGGACTTTCATTGGGGCTTTGTCCTTCTTTCTGTCCTTCCTTCCCGGGATAGCTTTGCTGCTGCTAGCTCCATCATGCATAGTGAGATGAATTGAGTGACTCTTCAGTTTCCTTAATCTCCCTTCTTCCTGTACGAGCATGGCCTTGATTTCTTGCAAGTTCCATTTTTCTTTTATGGTGTTATAATTCACCTGGAACTGACCAAACTCAGGAGGAAGGGAATTAATAATGAACTGAACCAGAAATGATTCACTCACGTCCATACCCATTGCCTTAAGCTTCGCTGCCAAATTAGACATACTAGTCACATGATCATGGATGGGCTGTGACCACTTAAATTTCTTAGTGGTCAACTCACTCATCAAGCTTCCCACAATGGACTTGTCAGCAATGTCCGATTGTGAGTACTCTTTTAGTTGGATCATGAATTCTTTTGCATCGCTTGTCTTGGGCATAGATGGTTTGACATTTTCTCCAATCGTCATTCGCATCAAATTCAAACTTAGCCTATTAGACCGCTCCCAAGCCTCATGTAAAGACTTTTCCTCTTCGGAGCTGGCCTCAGTAATGGCCGCGGGCTTTTCGTCTACAATGATTGCCAGGTCAAGGTCCATTACACCCAGTTGGAACTGGATCTGTTCAGACCAATCATTGTAGTTAAGCCCATTGAACTTAACCATCATATTACCCAAGGCAAACATATTAGAGGACGCTGCAAATATAACAAAATTATTCACATTAATGATTTGAGTTAAAATCTAATAGATTCAGACATACAATACTTTTATTATGTATTTAAGTTCACCTTTGGGTGATACTTTAATACATAAGTCATGCTATATCAAATTCTGAATAAGCATATATACTTTCATAGACAATCAATCATACTTAGGAAAATAAGTAAGATATCTTTGGATAAAACATACCTATTTTAATTAAGTATGAAGATAAATCTCTTAAGTTTCATTAATTATAAGCAATGATCCACCTTTGGGTGATCTCCTAGCGTTATAATTAATTGGTCTTAATTAAATATTTAACATCTATTCAAGCTATGCCACTTTGGTGACTAACAAGCTTTTCATTAAATAAACATTTAATTAAGCATACTTTAATTTTATTATTATTATTTTAATCAAGATATACATGCCAATCCTATGTATACGTCATGCATGACAATAAATTAATCAATTAATAATGTGACTATTAAATAATATATATATATATATATATATATATATGTATATATATATATACACACACGGATATCACGAATTCAATGTGGTCAGCAACAAATTCTTTCAAGGCATTATTAATTGATTAATTTATATATACATATTCATTACCTAAGTGTTTTTTTTTTATTCCAAAAGTCAAACGTGGCAAATAGCATTCTCAACGTGAATAATTATTTTAATAAGGAATAAACAAACTGTTATGTTAATCAACACTAACAAATAGGAAGGATTAAGCCATGCACCTACTTTGTAGGAAATAATTTGTATCAAAACAAACAAATAGTACACAACGCATGTGTATAAATAAAATCCAAAATTTTAGTTCATCCGAGAATCCAACGGCATATATATCAATTTATTATAGATCCAAATTCTTTAACGCCAAATATATCGGCATCGGAATAGGAAAATTCAATATACCCAAAAACGCAATATACCCAAAAACACAAAGTTAAGTCGATCAAAGTATTGATCTTAATGCGGAAATTAAACATCGACTTAAACCACTCTGTTGAATGAAAAGTGTTTAACCATGCTCTGATACCAATGTTGTCTTTTCAGATCTATATAACACTTTTAATTCAATCATAAATCATAAAATATAAACATACCTCCTTCCATTGCCAATAAACTTAAGAATCTTTTTCCCCTCTCTTGCCTTCTTCCGTAATCATTCTCTTCTTGATGGTGAGATCTCGTTTTAAATAAATCATATCCCAATAATCTGTTTTGCGAGCTTATTGGGTCTGTTTTTGAAGAGAGAGGGGAGGGAATTAAAACCCCCGTACTCAAAACAATTATACCCAAACTACCATCAAGTTGTGGGCCCAAAACATGAAGTACGTAACAACATAATATGGGTCACATATAATAGAGATTAATTAGGAAAAGATAATCTAACAAGTTAAGCGCACAGTCCGGGGTTCGATTCCCCGGATTGACAAGTTTGTCTGGGCCACTGACCCAACTACCTGGTGGGGGGTCCAGCGTCCCTTGGGGACTAGTCGGGTGGGGCCCGGATACCCTAAGGATATCAAAAAAAAAAAAAAATATTTAAGTTTTCCTTTGATTCCCTCTGAGATCCATGATACAATGACGACAATGAAAAATATGCGGGCATGGATTAAGATTAAGAAAAATAGCAAAACCGGCTTAAGTATGAACTTGGACAAGACTGTTATAGATGTCCTCAATGACCTCCTCTTCATGAGTGAAAACTGAAGCTTCAAATCTTGTAGCTCATCGGCTATGCTAAATAAATCATGTGTATTCCAATGGCCGACTGTTGCAAGCCATCGGAAGGCAATGGCCAAAACACCAACTATGACAGTGATGTTGTGTGCAGTAACTAGATCCACATTGACCATCCATAGGCAGAAACTCCTTCGCAGAACTCTAAAGTTCGAACGAATAGTGATCGATAGGTAGCTTGTGGTAGAACCAATGCATACATTATGCAAATTAGTCCAACTGCTCTTCCATCATTGGTATGGTTCGAAAGTGAGCAGCAATTTTTTCGGAGAGAGTGGTTTTTCCAAAATTAAAACCAAGAGTGTTGAACCAAAGAATAGCCAACAACATAAGCATGCAACACATGATTATGATGTGTTCAGCAACAAATAAGAAGATGACTCCTGTACCCAACTGTATGCATATGTTAATTGCAACTGTGACAACAAAAATGCTCAAGGAGGCCATGTTCGAAACATTTTCCGACTCTTTATTACTTGCAAAGGAGGTTGCCATGAAACCAATGCATATGCAACTCATCGCCGTGCTCGAGAGCTTAGATAGCTAGTGTCGAGCACTAGGCATGTGAGTAGTGAGATCTACAGGGAGCTTTGCAACTATTGCTAATAGAGTTAACAGAGTTAAGTGAAAAGAGTCAACAAGGAATATAGCGAGCCTTTCGGCATATTGCAAAGAAAATATCCCAAAGCATGAGAAGAAGACATACCAATGAAGCAATTGCAATATACAAACCAATGAAAGGCACTGGAGAGGAGTAGCCATTAGAATTGGCGCATTGAAGTTTGCCATTGAAATTAAGGAAAAGTTTTGTAGACAGGGAAGGTATAGAGGTTCAAAGAGATGAGTGATAAGTCGTTAATAGTGTCATAGTATTTTTATGTATTTGAGTGTTTTTGTAGTAAAGTCTCTAAAATATTAGTCTAATTATCTGTATTTGTCATTTTCAGGTATTATAAACCGCGCGATTGAAACCGGGCTGAAAAACTGTGCAAAATGGAGAATTTATATGCCTATATATGTTATACATCGAAAAGCATGCTAGCGCGCATCTCGAGGCAGCATCGGTGGGCCCACACGTGAAGAACATGACATGGCGTGTTTGTGCTGTTCAAGAAGAAGAAAATTGGAAGTGGATAGATTTGTTAGATTTGTTTAGAAAAGATTATATTTTTATATTATATTATATACATATATATATATATATCTATTCATATATAGGATATATATATATAGATCGATCATAAGGATCAAAGGACTCTCGACTCTCTTTTCCTCTCTCGACTTATCTATCTCCCTCTTCTTTTATTTTTCTTTATTTTTTGAGTTCTTCAACCATGAAGGGCTAAGTTCATAGCTTAAGCAAGACTGCGAGGGAGGTTCGACTTCGCATATTCAATGGATTTGTGAGATTTATATATTTTAATTTCAAGCTTTTCAATCTAATTTTATTTTCTTTAGTATTGTTTGAACAATTGAGGTTAAACACTAGTTTAAACCTTGATTTACATGCCAGTGAGTCGTAAGCACCCGTCCTTGTGTGACAAGACCATACTAGTGGCAATTGACCTTACTAATTGATTAGACCCTTTTGGGACCGGTTAAGTACCTTAGGGATCTAGGCTAAATCGGGAGCACTAGCGATCCGGCTGTCTAGGTGTGGTGCCTTCACGAATCGAAGTAATGCGGCCAATGCGTTAAATTCTGAGCACTAGCGATCAGGTTGCGTGTTTGGTTAGGGAAGTAGTCAACAGTCGTACCTTGGTTGCTAAGATTAGGAAGTGTGAGGAACCGAGTGCGTCACTGGATCTATAGCTACACTAGGATAAGTTGATTTGTATATTTTGACATAAGTTGACGACCAAATTCAATCTTTTTATCGAATCGAACTTATATGTCTTGACCTAGGTGTTATTTTTATTAATTGTTTTTACCTTTATTTTAATTGCTTTTATTTATTTTGTTTATATTTAGATTATGTAATTAACTCATTTTCTCTAAATCCCCCGATTTCCTTTTTGTTATTTTTTTGACCTTAGAAAGAAAATCAATCTCTATGAGACCGAACCTTTGCCACTATTATGCAAATAGTTGGTTTAGGAAAAATATATTTTATTGACGCGTTCGGCGCTCGTCAATTTTTGGTGTCATTGCTGGGGATTAGTTTTTTTCTTTCTTTGGTTTTCTTTTTTTTTATTATTTGTAGTTTCTCTATACCCTTGTCTCTAGCATGTTTGCAGGAACCTCCACCATAGTCGCCTTTTTACAATATTTTTCTAGTTGACCCTTGGTTGTGCAACAAGAACTTGTCAAGGCTCGTAATCTTTTTACAGGTTGTCATCATTTTTCTAATGTATGTCCCTTTGACTACTGGAGTAATTCATCACCTCAGCCTGACATATATAGTTTCATGCGGAATCAGCCTTCAAGGGATATAATAAGGTTCCTTTTAGAGACTGAGCAAGATATGAACCTCACCGAGCAAGAATTAGACCAATGGATTGAACAAAGGGATCAAGAAGCTGAAGAAGAAATAAAGTCGATTCTCCAGAAGATATCAGCAGAGACCATGAGTGCAATTCCATTGGAGAGTGTTGAGGTGAAAGAAGTTACACCACTTGAGGACTATTGGAGTGAAGAAGAGGAAACACTTGTAATTTCTTTACATGAGCCATACATTGAAATTGCACATAACACATGTGATGAAGTTGAGAAAGATATTGAAGTCGTTTCAGAAAGGCCGGAGGAGCCACAAAAAGAGAGCAAGGAAGACCAATCTCTGGTGTTGGTGAAGCCACCCACCCTCCCACGCATATTTGTTAGACCTTACAAGGGGGTGGAAGTAAAGGAGAGTTCACAAATTTTCTATACTGCCGACACCTTTGTATTAGATGATCAAGATGAAAAAGAATCTTTTGCGCTAGAGGTTCTGAATGAGCTCCTAATTCTGAAGGAGGGCGTGCAGGCAGCATTGCCCATATATGTTGATGCGCCGTTTGTTGTAGATATCTCCAAATGAGAGGGCATCACGTGATGAATCACAACAAATCTAGCCAAAGACTTAAAAGAAAGGTGCTCGTTGGGACGCAGCCCAACTTTATTTTTTATTTTATTTCATTTTTTTATTTCTAGCAATTAATTTAGTTTAGTTTTTAGTTATTTTAGTTTTAATAAAATCCTAACTTCCATTTCTTAGACTTTTTCAGGCGCTATGGTTGATGCATGAGCATCGGAGACACTAGAGCATCCTAAATTTCATCTGGTTTGACTTTGGATTATTATTTTTTAGCATAATTTGAGCACTTTCAGGACGATAGCTGATTTTTAAGATTTAGGTGTTTTAAGACTTGGTTGGATTTTTATTTTCAAAACTCTGAACTTCATTATACCGACTGGTTGATTTCAACCTTCGTTGAAAGACTTCGGGCTCGCAAGATTTGGTTGAGATCATTTATACTTACTAGTTCTTGCTCCTATTATGGTGAGTTTATTTCATAGTTTTCTTAGTCACCTAGACATGAGATATTTTGTGCATTTACTAGTTTTTGGAGACTTTTATTTGAAAAAAAAAATATTGCATGCGTTTGTATCATCTTCTTCTTATCTACTTATTCGTGTTTTCTTTCACCACTTTTCTTTCTTTTGTTGTGTGGATTTCTTGACTTGTTTTAAACCTTGAGGAAAAGGTTCGGAATAAGTTTGGGGGTACTTTTGAACTTGTGTGATTGAGTTTGATGGTTTTCTATGTGAAAGACCGCAGGTGAGATCGTTTAAATTTTTTCAATTATATGCGATTATATGCGATTGATGGGTGGTAATGGCAGTGTTTGTTATCACTCATTCTCTCATTTCTTCCATTTATTTTCCCTCCATACTTCCCCTTTCTCATGTTATTAGGAGTTGATACATTTTCATGCATGTATTAAGTATAGTTTTTATTATTATTAGTAGTAGACATGTGTCTATCTATGTTTATTCTTGCATTTAGACCTTACATAGTGTCATATGTTGCATATATTGCATTTAAAGTCACCTGAGATTTTGTTTCATGCCTTTCGTTTTGGATGAGTACTTTATGGTTACCTAGGAGAAACTAGGAGAAACATTCAATCAAGTCGTAGCCCGGCATTTTTATGATTTTATGATTAGGGACTTAGTATATTAGTTGAGCCTGTGCTAGATACCAAAGGGGCAAACAGTAAAATTGTGCAACTGATACTATTTTAACCCCTCATTAGGGAATTTGTTTGATTATAGTGAAAATGAGAAGGGCTAACAAGAGTTTTCTTAAAATAGAGAGTCCCACAAGTTTCCAAAGGAAATGGGGCAATGAAACTTGTGGTGGGAAATAGTGAGAAAATCGGTATATAGGAAATGGAGCAGGGACCGTGTTACTTGAAAAATAAAATAAAAGAGAAAAGAGTAGAGAATATAAAAAAATAAGAATAAAGGCGGAAGTTTATGAAAACTCCTCAAATAAAAAAGATTTAGCTTAAGTACTTTCACAAAATTAAGTGGGATTTTAAACTTGCGTGCTTTAATGTATAGACCAAGAAAACTCATAAGTAGTTGATGGCCTTGTCTTGACTGCATCTTTGTCTTGAAAGTGTGATCTTAGTTGTGTTTGAGTTGTGGTTCTTGACATATCATAACTTTGAAATTTCTTGAGTGGCTTGTTATCTTGGCGGCTATGTAAACCAAAGAGGACTCCATGAATTTCTGAATCGGGTATAGGATTAGTTAAGTCAGTAAATATCTATATTGGTATGCTAGTTTATTTGTGTTTTGTTATTTACACCTTTGCTCGGGACGTGCAAAGTCCTAAGTTTGGGGGTATTTTGATAAGTCGGTAATAGTGTCATAATATTTTTATGTATTTGAGTGTTTTTGTAGTAAAGTCTCCAAAGTATTAGTCTAATTATTTGTATTTGTCATTTTCAAGTATTATAGATCGCACTATTGAAACCGAGCTGAAAACTGTGCAAAATGGAGTATTCATATGCCTAGATATATGTTCTACATCGAAAAGCATGCTAGCACGCATCTCGAGGCAGCATCGGTGGGCCCACACGTGAATAACACGACATGGCGTGTTCGTGCTGTTCAAGAAGAAGAGAATTGGAAGTGGATATATTTGTTAGATTTGTTTAGAAAAGATTATATTTTTATATTATATTGTATACATATACTGTAACGGACTGTTATAATTATAACACCGTTATTTAATTAATTTCATATTAGGATGCCAGCTCGGACGACACGTGGACGCCGCGGATAGGCTAGGCATGACCGAACCTAGGGTACTGACTGTGTATTGTTGTGTTTTATGGAGTTTTGTGATGTATTAATATTTTATTATTATAATGCATTATCCATCACACGTGTGTGTATATATAATTACTTGTCGGGCGAGTTTGAGTGCTGGGGTTCTATTTCGTAGAACACGCCAACGCAAGGGTTCAGTAGCTGTGAGGCCGAGCGTTGGGGTTAAATTAGATTTAATCAATATAGCATGACTATAGTTGAGAAGTTAATTTAAAGAGATTTAAATATAACCTTAGGCTAAGTTATATAATTCAATTAGGTACACTAAGTGTGAGACCGCCTCGGGAAGCGTGCTGGATGCGGGGCACGAGGAGTCGGGTAATCAGGAAGTTAGTGTGACCTTATTTACTATTTTATGGAATTTATTTGATGGCTTGGATAGGTTATATAAGTTAAACCAAATGGAATTAATAAAGTCCTATAGTTGAACTGAATAAATCAACACACCTAGGATTGTCCTCGAGATTAACAACAGATCAAAACAAGGCAACTAGTGTCATGATAAGGTGTCCAGGAATTGAGTGACACAGGCTTAACAAGGATCGCTAGATTAGCCTCGAGATACATGTGAACGCCAGATTAGAACCCAACATATAAATACCACTCGATTGTGGAGACATGCACAGAAAAGCAAAATTCTAAACGAAATTTTGAGGTTTTGAGGAGAGAAATTCTGGATTTGGGAACATAACTGAGGGTTTAGAGGCTGGATTGGGCGATCAAACGACGAAATCTAAGGTAATTTACTCACCAAATCTTTGATTTTTATGAAAAATTGATATTGTTGGGTATGTTGAGGTTCATACGAGTTTTGGACGAATTCATCACTGTTTTTATTAGATTTGTTGTGATTGAGGATTAGTTGATGAAATATATTGGTTTTACTCGGATTTTCGAGGATTGGTGTCCAATGTGGTGGTTTCGGATTTTGACACATGCACATTTCGATCCGTGGTTTTGAATGAAAAACTTGTTTAATCATTGTATTGGAGAGGGATTTGATGTTGTTAGATTGTATGTATTGATTATATGGTATTTGTGAGGTGTTAGGAATCAATTAAGCTCAGAATTCGGGCGCGTTAGGTGGCGAACACTAGCGCCCTAGGCATGCTGGGGAAGATGATGATCTTCATGCATGAACAGTGCACGAAGATCAATTAGCGCGCTAATACCAGACCCCTGGAATTTTTGAAAACATGAAATCGAGCCTAATTGATTATAAACCCACTTAATTAATCAATAAACCCTAGGATTATATCTCAGGAGTCACGGGACAGTAATTAGAGTCGGGGACTAATCGGGGGTTGGACCGGGGGTGTTTTCAGGATTATTGAGCGCGGTTTGAGGTACGTAAAACCCAACTGAACACCACTACTACATTTACTGTTTGTTTATTCATTTGAGTTGTTATTCTTGATAATCTACGAGTCTATTCTTACTGGAACGGTTGAGTTTTCCCGTCTATGCTTCCGAGGGTTGTTGTGGTCGCTTGCTAAGTGTGTAGCGCGTGTTCTCGGCCTCAGTTGATTATATCTCGAGTTGAATGTTGGTTCACGCGTTCGATGTAATCCACTAGGGCTAATGCCGCTAGGACACAGTCGTAGGGTCGATGGTGTAGGCCATGACTAGGGCTCCTAGTCCTAAGTACACACTTTAGTAGCTGTGTTCACACCCATTTATATATCTGTGTGTTTATATTCATGCGATGAGCTTTGAGCAGTTGTCTGCATTATTCCTTCTTTCCGCATGTCTAATTAATACTATTTATTGGCTCTGTCATTACATTTTTTATTTAATATGCACGGTGGTTTTCCTTGGAATTTTACTTACTGGGTTCATCATTTGCCTTTTGTGATGGCTGAGCGCATATCCTAGTACTAGCAGAGGTAAGGGGATTCTTAGCGATTACATCTGAATTACCTACGCTGAGGCCTACTGGTACGTTTGTTGCTAGTTATACTTTTGATATTTTGTATTATATTTTGGGGTTGGGAGACTATATTCACACCTGTACTTGTATATATATACTGTTGTAGTTGATCGCCTATATGCACAGTACTGCAGGGATTTTCCACTATAGGTTGAATAAATAAACCTTATATGACATTTTGGTAATATAAAGACTTCTGCATTATTTCGTTATAAATGTTGATTAGTTTAGTTGTATAATCTAAAATTATATGCAAATTACTAAACAAATGGACAAGAAACGCCAAGGTGTAAGACAAAGGATGAGTATGAGTAACTTGGCCAGAGGCTTCAGGTGCTGAGGCAGGGAAGTAGCTGACCAAGGGGCGGCCTCGGAATTTGGGACCGTCACATATATATCTATTCATATATAGGATATATAGGATATATATATATAGATAGATCAATCATAAGGATCAAAGGACTCTCGGCTCTCTTTTCCTCTCATCTCCCTCTTCTTTTATTTTTCTTTGTTCTTTGAGTTCTTCAACCATGAAGGGCTAAGTTCATACCCTAGGCAAAACTGCAAGGGAGGTTCAACTGCGCATATTCAATGGATTTGTGAGATTTATATATTTTAATTTCAAGCTTTTCATTATTATTTTATTTTCTTTGGTATTGTTTGAACAATTGAGGTTAAACACTAGTTTAAACCTTGATTTACATGCCAGTGAATCGTAAGCACCCGTCCTTGTGCGACAAGACCACACTAGTGGCAATTGACCTTACTAATTGATTAGACCCTTCTGGGACCGTTCAAGTACCTTAGGGATCTAGGCTAAATCGGGAGCACTAGTGATCCGATTATCTAGATGTAGTACCTTCACGAATCGAAGTAATGCGACCAACGCGTTAAATCTGGAGCACTAGCGATCAGGTTGCGTGTTTGGTTAGGGAAGTAGTCAACGGTCGTACCTTGGCTACTGAGATTAGGAAGTGCAAGGAACCGAGTGCGTCATCGGGTCTATAGCTACACTAGGATAATTTGATTTGTATCTTTTGACATAAGTTGACGACCAAATTTAATCTTTTTATCGAACCGAACTTGTATGCCTTGACCTAAGTGTTATTTTTATTAATTGTTTTTAACTTTATTTTAATTACTTTTATTTATTTTGTTTATATTTAGATTAGGTAATTAACTCATTTTCTCTAAATCCCCCGATTTTCTTTTTGTTATTTTTTTGACCTTAGAAAGAAAATCAATCTCTGTGGGATCGACCCTTTGCCACTATTCTGCAAATAGTTGGTTTAGAAAAAATATTTTATTTCGCTCGTTGTGCACAATCTTCAAATGAACCTTCATTAACTTCTTTGAACACACAACACGGCAGTTATGCGAGGAAGAACTGCAGCATTTCAGAAAATAGTTGCTCAATATAATCACAAAGCTCTTCAACTGATGTGTAGTCTCTATCTTTCATGAAATCCCTTATCACTCTTAATTCATTTCCAGTCAGAATTCCTGGAAGTACATTAAACGCGCATTCGATGTTTGAGATCACACGTCTAACTGGATCTGCATTAGCATTTTTCACCCCAAGTCTCTTGCTTAGATCAACATCCCCACCTTCCCAAAAAAGTTTTGCAAATTGTCTCCTTCTCAAATCAACACTTCCACCATTCATTTTCTTATCGATGTAGTAAACAATTTCGAAAGCTTCATGGAGAGTGTCTCTCGTGGATTTGCTAAGAACTGGAGGTATGGTTGCGGCGCCAACCTTTAGGAGGAGAACCATTGACAAACATGTCACTTTGTATGGATCAGGGCGCCTCTTGCCAACTTCTAGGAGCTTGTCGAAAAGAGATGGAGTGCAGGAGAGGCGATGTCTCGATAGCATTTGAACCATATAACTCGAAGAGGAATCTCTTTTGATATTCATCCACTTGTTAATGTTGCTTACGCAACGAATGATTACCCGTTGTGATAAACTGTCTTGCCTTTCGAATTCAAACTCTTTTTTCCATGAACCCAATGATGCAATATCCTTTGCAGTAGTTTTACACATAAAACACTTCAACTTTCCTATTTTTTGAAATAAGAACCTAAATACAATGAAGGGAATAGCACACACAGTGACATGGATGCAAAATAGGAGCATTGACAGCACAAACTTTAGTAAGAACTTGGACAATACCAATATCGACGTTTTTATCGATCGCCTCTTCATGAATAAAAATTGAATCTGCAGATCTTGTAGCTCCAATATCATAATACCAACCCGAAAATCCAATTCCAAGTGCCCGGCCACAGCAAACCATCGAAAGGCAATTGCTAAAGCACCAATAGTAATTGTGATAATTTGCGTTATAACTATGATCCACATCGACCATCCATAATCAGAAGCCCCTCCACAGAACTTAGAATTTTCGACAACTAAAATTGCCCGATAGGCAGCTTGCAATAGAACAAATGAACACATTATGCAAATTGGTCCTATGCCCGAACTGAGGGTTGTTTTGCAAAGAACTAATTGAGGATTGTCTATACAACTAGATATGTACCAACTCTTCACTCGATGCATCAAACTCGGTTCACCCTTCGGTATGGTTAGAAAGTGACAAACATTTCGCAGAGGAAGAGTGTGCTTTTCGTCATTCAATTCGAAAGTATCAATAAACAACCAACAACATGAACATGAAACACAAGACAATGATGTGCTCAACAAGAAATGAAAATATCACTCCAGTGGCTATTTGTATGCATATATTAACCACAACTGTAACGACTAAGATGCTTAAGGCAGCCATGTTTGAAATGCTTTCCGACACCCTATTACTTCCGAGCGAGGATGCCATGAAACCAATGCATATGCACGTCATTGTAGTGCCGGTGAGCTTTGATAGTTGGTCTCTAGCACTAGGCATGCTAGTAGTCTGATCTACTGGGAGCTTAGAGACTACTGATAGAAGAGTCAGCGTAACAGAACTAAGCGAAAAGGGTCGACAGGGAATGTAACGAGCCTTGCACTGCACCGCAAAGAGTATGTCATATAGCATGAGTAGAAGACATACCAAGGAGGCGCCTGCTATGTACAAACCAATGATAGGCACTGGGGAAAAGTAGCCATCTGTGTTGAAACAGGGATGTTTGGCCATTTTCTTGTCTTCTTTTTCTAAAAATCAAGTCTGAATTGAAGGAGAAGCAATGGAAGCCCTTGGAGGAAGCTTTGCCACTGAAATTAAGGAAAAGTATGTAGACAGGGAAGAAGAGTAAAGATTCAAGCGGTTTAAAGAGATGAGCATTTGAAGCTTCAAGTAATGTTCACCTTCTGTGAAATGATTCCCTCAAGTAGCTATTATTTTATTTTAAGAGGAACAGCAACAACAACAACAACAACAACAGAGCCTCGGTCCCAAATTAATTGGGGTCAGCTATATGGATCAAACTCTTCCATTGTGCTCGGCCTAATGCAATTGATGTTGATCTTTCCAAACCATTCAAATCCCTCCTAATTAATGCATCTCAAGTTAACTTCGGTCTACCCCTACCTCGTCGAATTTCTTCAATTTCTTTTAAATCAAGTTTTCTAGTGGGGCATTTGTAGGCCCTCTTTGCATATGTAGTCAAGTTTTCTTCCTTTTTTTATTTTAAGAGGAAGAAAAAGTAAAAAGAAAAAAATTGTAATAAAAAATATTTTATTACAAAAAGAAGTGAAGACAAGAAGGCAGACCATACGAAACCTTGAAAGAATAAAACAAGACAAGTTGTATGAGAAATAGAAAAAAATAAAAAATGACCAAGCAAAACAGACTATAGGAAAGAATTGCTATGGCATTTGTAAACAATCATTGAATTATGCAAAAAGAGTAGCAGTTGAAGGAGCTGTTTTATGCCTACCAGTTAAGAACTGCAAGTATATTTAACTTACTTGGACATAGGAACAACAACAACAACAACATAGCCTCAATCCCAAATTAATTGGGGTCGGCTACTTGGACATAGAAACTAATTAGGAATTGTTATGGCATAGATACAGCATCTTGAGAGCCTGCAACTACATGGTCTTGGGCGGAATCAAAGAAGCGGGTGGTATCAGGCCAACCCTCAGGAAACTTCCACTGGACTTTATCCTCCAGTGATGAATCCAATTCACAAAGACGTTTTGTGATGAATCTGCCGCGTTCTTCCCAGTTTTCGAATGAACTGTCATTAACTTCTTTCAACACAGAAATGGGCAGTTGAGAGAGGAAATGCTGCAACATTTCACAAAATAGTTGCTCGATAGAGTCACAAAGATCGGTAAACTTTTCATACACTCGTCCCTCGATAAATTCCCACAATATTTGCAATTCAAATGATGTAAGCCCGTCATAAAGTACTTCAAATGCACGTTTTACATTGGAGATCGCAAATTTCACTGCACGACGATTGTTATCATTTTCTAACAAAACCTTCTTGCCAATCAAGTCAATCTCCCCACCTTCCCAAATAAGTTTTGCCAACTGCCTTTTTCCTGAATCGTCGCTTTCCACATTGATTTTCTTATCAATGTAGTACACAATCTCGAAAGCTTCACAAAGAGCATTTGTCATAGATTTGGCAACAACTGATGATGATGGGAAAAGAGGAGGCACAACTTTTGCAAGCACAACCATTGAGAGGCATGTCACTTTGTACTTTTCCATTCTATTACCAACTTTTAGGAATCTGTTTAAGAGTGGTGGCGCGGTAGAGAGATGATATTTTGATAGCAATTGTACCATGTGTTGATACCGAGGGGGTTCTCTTTTAACATTCATCCACTTACTCATGTTGTCTACACAAACCCCGATCAGTCTTTGAGACAATCTGTCCCACATCTTCAACTCATTTCTCCATGAATCCAAGGTCGACGACGCAGTATCTTCTCTATCTTTGTGCGCACAACATCTAAGTTTTCCAACTATTCTCTGTAACATCCATGATACAATGAAGGCAATGGTAAATATGGGGAAATTGATGAAGAAAATGAAGACTGTCAACACCAACTTAAACGCAAACCGGGACGAGACCATTATTGAGGTTCTTAATGATCTCCTCTTCATCAAAGAAAATTGAAGCTTCAAAGCTTCCATTTCCAGTACTCTGTTAAATGTAAGACGCTCGTCCAAATGGCCCATCGTAGCGAGCCAGCGAAAGGAAATGGCTAAAGCACCGATCGTGGCTCCAGCTAGTTGTGTGATAACTAGGATCCACATTGACCACTTATAATCGGAAACCCCTCCACAGAACTCTAAAGTTCGGACAACCATTGATCGATAGGTAGCTTGTAGTAGAACTAAGAAACACATTATGCAAATTGGTCCTATGGCTGAACTGAACATCTCACAGCAGAGAAGTAATTGAGGGTTTTTGACAGATCTAGATATGTACCACTTCTTTGCTTGATGAATGAAACATGCTTCAACGAGTGGTGTGGTTCGAAAGCGGGCTACATTTTCTTCATGTAGAGTGGCTTTTCTAGTATTATATCCAAGAGTGTCAGACCATAGAATAGCCAACAACATAAACATGCAACATATAATTATGATGTGCTCCGCAACAAATGAGAAGATAACTCCAGTACCCAACTGTATGCATATGTTAACTGCAACTGTAACAATGAAGATGCTTAATGAGGCCATGTTCGAAACACTTTCCGACTCTTTACTGCTTACAACGGACAAAGCCATAAACCCGATGCATATGCAAGTCATCGCTGTGCCCGAGAGCTTAGATAGTTGGTCTCGAGCACTAGGCATGTTAGTAGTGAGATCTACGGGGAGCTTTGCAACTATTGCTAAAAGAGTTAGTGTGACAGAGTTGAGTGAAAAGCGCCGACAAGGAACATGACGATTCTTTCGCCTTATTGCAAAGAAGATATCCCAAAGCATGAGTAGAAGACATACCAATGAAGCAATTGCAATGTACAAACCGATGATGGGCACTGGAGAGGAGTAGCCATTTGAGTTGGCACATTGAAGTTTTGCCATACATGAGGAGTTTGAAATCAAACAGCAGTCTGTACTTTGTTGAACAAGGAAGGTAAAGCAAAGATATAAGAGGTTCAGATAGCAGAACATCCAAAGCTTAAAGAGGGAACAATAATTGAAAAACACTGTAGAACAATAATTGAGAAAGGCTATAACTTTTATTTATATAATGTAAAAAGCAAAGCAAAAGCAAAAGTAAAAGTAAAACACTATGGTTGGAACACTTCCAAGAATGCCAACAAATGTCCCTACAAGAAAACTTGACTAAATAGAAACTAAAGAAATTCGACGAGGTAGGGGTAGACCGAAGCTAACTTGGGATGTCTTAGTTACGAGGGATTCAAATGGTTTGAAAAGCTCATCATCAATCGCTATAAATCGAGCACAATAAAAGAGTTTGATCCATGTAATCAACTCCAACTAATTTGAGATTAAGGCTACATTGTTAAATGGTTTCTTCAGGTGGCTACTATTTTAGTAATAAAGGAAAAAGATGAGAAAAAGCAAACAACAATCAATATCAGATGCACTGTTTTGATGATATAGAGCAGCGAAGGATCATGTAGGATTTAGAACACAAAGAAGTAGAGAAAAAGAGCTTAACTGCAGTAGCTCTGTATCTAATTTTTTCTCACAATTACATAGCTGTTCTTACAAAAGCGCAGAGTTAACCACTACAACATAAATATGATTTAATAACAGAGATTTTAATGACGGTTTGTAAAAAACCGTCATTAAAGATAAGGAAAGATCTTAACATAACGACAACCATTATCTAAAGTGCAATCACCCCATCTCACTTTCTACTTTAAAACAAAAACCCAACTTAATGTGTTTTCGTTTTCAACCTAAAAACTAAAGCACAAACGCTCATCACTCTCGATCTTCTCTCTTTCGCCGTGTTGCTCTCTCGAGCTCGTTTCTCTCTCTCTCTCTCGCCATTAATGCTCTCTCGAACTCATCTTCCTCACCATCTCTCACTCTCATGAACTGATCTCTCTCATCACGGTTGACGCTCTCAGTCCCTCACTGTCGATCTCTCACACTCTCGTTCTCGATCTCCCTGTGTCGATCTCACTCTTGTTCTCGATCTTTCACACTCTCACTCTAGATCTCACGGTTTTTGAAGGGTCCATTGATGCCCTAAAATGCTCAACTGATCGTGTTCTTGATTTCGATTTTTGTACAGAAGAAGTAGAAGACGATGAGAGGAAGACGAGAATGGTGGTGGTGATTCTGGTGGGCGCGCCCGGCAGTGGCAAGTCCACCTTCTGCGAGGCCGTCATGAAGTCCGCCCATCGACCCTGGTCTCGACTGTGCCAGGTTTCTCTCCTAATCTCTTTGAATTACTTTTCTTTAATGCAATGCACATAACGTGTTTGATGAAATGCCCAGAGTGTGTGATTGATGTTAAATAGTTAGTAATTGGGTTAGTGATTTAGTGGGTCTAGATTTTAAGGATTTTGAAAGCACGCCGTCGATTGGACTAAATCAAGTGCAATGGAAGAGTTTGATCCATGTAGCCGACGCCAACTAATTTGGGATTTAGGTTCCAGGTTTTGAGGAATTCTTTGCATTGCGAGATTGAGAAGGTTTGAATGCAACAGTTTATGTGTAATTTTCGATGAGGAGGCTTGGTTGACTAGGGAATGTTAATCCGAAAAGCTTATTAGATTAGGGGAAGTGGTAATTGGCCCATTTGATGATCGACGCAGCGGTAATTGGAGAGAGACAATGCGTGGAAAAATTTTTAAGGAACAACAAGTAGATGAATTTGACTTTAATGTGGTGAGGAGGCGTAGAGTTGCATTTCTTTCTTACTTAGATCGATCGAGAGAGACAAATGGTGGTGGGGGGAACAAAATTGATAAAATATCTCTAGTTTTAGGTCAAAGCTCTGTGCTTTTGTACTAATTTACTTTCTTTATGATTTGCAACTCGGTCTTCTAAATTTGGGATTTTACTTTGCTGGATCATCTTGCCCATTCGCTCTCCCAAATATTATTTGGCAAGTGTGACTATTTTGGTTGTTTCTAAATTCTAACGCATAATCGAACCTTATAATTCTTTTATAAGGTCATCTAGGCACGATTGGAACATTTCCAGATTCCAGACATTAAAGAATTTCTTTTTTTAGATGAATTAGTGGCGAAAAAATTGGTTACGATTCGCTTCTTGTTTGTTTCATAGGATACCATAGCAAATGGAAAAGCTGGAACAAAGGCCCAGTGTTTAAAGAGCGCAATTGATGCGTTGAAGGATGGTAAAAGCTACGTAATTGTAATAGCTTCAACTTGCTGTTAGTTTCCTGGGGTTTCTATTGCCCGGCCGTGTCTTTATCTTGATTTTTTGTTGGGACCACTGTGTTTGTGACTGAAATATATGTTCTGTACTTTTCATTTCAACTGTCCACTTCAATGTATAACACCATAAACAAATCAAAAAATCAGATTATATATCATCTAGTCAAACAAAATTAATTATCAAGTGTCATAATAATCGAAAACAACCAACTCGATTCGTCTAAGGGAGATGAATACTCATCCTATATATAATTTAATTTTCTCAGTAACCGGTGTATAGTTTAACTAGAAAAATGGATTGTATTATTTAAACATGTGTGCTAATTGCTCCTTAGATGGATATTTAAGAAGAAGTGTCGAGAAAATGAGAAATCAACTTGGTTAGGATTTAGGTATGGATAGCAAATTATTTTCACTTATAATTCACCACAACTTAAATGGAATTAACGCTCCAAGAAGTCATTTCGATTAATGACCATAAGTTGATAACTAATCTTTTATCGAACAAGTTTAATTGGTGGAACATTGCGAACATGCTTGTTACTCAATAATGTGGAACTGAAATTGACTCTATACATCATTTGAAACATCAAGAGCTAACTTTTCATTTGTTTGATGTATGTGCTTTCATGTGTTGGTAAAATAATAGTCTATGCAAGGAAACCTATAGAGGTCATTCATTTTGAGAACTATGAAATAGCTTTTTTTCTTTGGAGTTCTTAAACAATGACATCAACCACTCACAAGCAACCATGGGTCACTTGAAAAGTGTTCAATGATAATGTGAAATACATGTACAAAGAATGCTAGATAGATATGTAGAACTCTAAAACATGAGCTTTACCTTGCCTAGATCTAGACATCATGTGCTAATCCAGCATGTCAACGATTACTATTAGCTTTGCCTCAACATACACATCAATCAAGTTGTCTAATATATATTAATTGTTTCATTAACTGATCAATGTACATTGTGATGATGACCAGGTGGGAGATGGGGACACTGATCACTACTGCTGGCAAAGACCCGAAGACATGACGATGTCGCGCCAAGCTTACAAGATCATCTATGTTTGTTTTTTATAGAAGCCAGGTAATAACAAGAGGTAGAGAAACTACTCATACATGAATTTGTTCCCAATGGAAGCCTCGACAAGTATCTTTTCGGTTCGTCTCTTTATTCTTTTGACATATATTCATCATATCTAAATGTAACATCACAATTTCTGCAGATGCCTTGTCATCGAACACTCACTCTAGGATCATTATATGTCGTTGAAGCATCTTTGGTTAAGCTGAACTTTTTCTTGTAGTCATGGGCCACATTATGCCTCAAAGTGATTTACGGTATATTCAATCTGTCTTTTTTTAATCTATATATATATATTTTTCTCAATTTGTCTTGTATAACTATCACTACTATCAAATTATCAATATACATACATATATGCTCTGCTTAATTCTATCTGAATTTACCTTCTTTTGTCGATACAGATAACACACAGCAGCAGAACTTCCATGTCTTGTATGGGCCAAACTCCTCTTGTTCTTGATCACCATACTTGGCACTCCATGGTCATTGGTGATGGTGTTCTAACTCCTTGCATCTCCGGTCAGTCTAATTCACTCTAATTCATCACTACTAATTAAACATATATATGCACTTCATTTCTAGCTAGCTAGTTTATCCTAATTAATTAAGTGTGGCATATACATATGTATGTTCACAGTGCTTTCTGCGGTGAGTGGAATCAAGCAATCTGCAAAGTACTTAAACCAAGGTATATATGTACTAATTAACTATGTATTGAAGCATTAAGTATATATATATATATAGTGATGACCATATTTTAATTGATTTCGCATGTAGATGCCATTGTTGAAATTTCAGTTTGTGGCCATATTTTGTCTACTCTTCTTTTGTTACCAGTTTCACTAGAGAATTCTCTTCATTGAACAGGTAATGGTATGATAGATAAAGTGAAAGCCTAGCTTATTATTGATTTTGTCGTTATTTTTGACATATTTGTGATTTTGGGCAACCGTTTTTGATGCATGGACATTTGGTGCGGTCGATCCTAACAGTGGAACTGCAACTCTACTCGAAGGTAATTCTTTAATTCAACATTTTATGTTACCTTTTTACCTTGTTTTCCCCCCTTAATGCATGACTGGTATTCATATGATTAAAGTTGAATTGGAAAGTGAGCAAATTTTTTCTTAATTTCCGTATTTGACTTGCATTTTGATGACAATTTTAAGATAGCTCGAAGGCTTGGAAAACTCCAAAAACGAGGATGGAAACCAAGAAGAACCATTATCTTGTGCAATTGGGATGCTGAAGAATATGGCCTGGTCTCTCCTAACACTCTTATGCATTTTTTGGTTTGGATACGCCTTTTGGTATACAGCAAGGTCACCTGCTTGTATGGCCTTTTTGTGTTAGGTAAAACGTGCAAAGGAGGACGTACAAACAGCTTTTGATCAAGCTGGAAAATCTCAGTTTGAAACTGCTAAGAGATGCTCAGTTTGAAGAACTATCAGCAAGGGATTTGTTATTAACATCTGCATTGAACAGTGACTATCTGCTTACGTTGCCAATATATGTTGATTGGAAGAAAGCATATGAATCCAATGCTATAATATTCAGGTTTGCTTCTGTTTGTATATCTAATATCTTCTCTTCGACACCTGTTCTTATTGTCAGGCTCACATGGAATTCACTGTCGTTGCATATATTTGTGTCCGTGTATACAGCAAAAAAAAAGAAGAGAAAAGCGCCTCAGCTTTAATTCTGTGTATGAACTTTAAAATGGTACAAATATTGATTAGAGAAGAACATACAGCTAAATGTGGTTTTCCATATCGATGGTGGGAAGTGGCAAAAACTTGTTACTTTGCAATCTATTTGCTAACATTTTGATTGTAAATCCAATCAGATATAGGTAAATAATTTACTATAGATTGTAAATCCAATCAGATATAGATAAATAATTCGTCCATCTTCCAAAACTCGAAATTTTGCATTTCACATCTTTTTTTTTGTTTACCAGTAACTGATGGTGAGAAGATGGTTGATGTGCTTGTGAAGCAGAACATTGTTCCTGGTATCAAGGTTGACAAGGTGAGTGATGAGGCTTCTTAAATCTTCACATCTAATATATATTGTCTCTGAAATCTGCATTTCATGTCTGTTGTTTTGTTCTGAATTAATGATTTGAAATGGGCCAAGGATCTCACAATAGAAGTTTCACACTGTAGTCTTGCTGGAAGCCTTGCTGCAGTTTTTCAAGGAATAGATGCAAACAAGTATTGCAACTGGTGTCATGACATCAACTGCGTCCCTTCCAGTTTTTGGAGCTGCAGCGAGAAAGTACTCCCTTGTGAGGTATGGATATACCCTTTTAACATTGGCTAGCAAGAAAACCATATGATGAATTACAAGATTAATTAGTTTTGAAGCTCAACTTCAATCCTAGGATAGGAATTCCTCTCTTAAAAATAGACATAAGACCATTATTCTTGTTTTACATCCATGTACTATGTAGGGTGTGTTACCATAGGAAAATGTTCAATCCAGTTTCACCTTTGGAAATAAAGACATGGTGGCATTTAGTTTGTTGTAGTGAGTTGCAGAAAAAATAGCAAAACGAAAGTGGAAACTCACCGCTTTGTTTTCAAAAAGGAAAATGTGGCGTAAGCTACACAATGCAGTCCAACTTGAGATAAAATGCACATACAAACATGAGATAAAATGGAATCAGATATCGAAGAAGTGGTTGCCAGGAAGAAATCACATTTCCTGATTCAGTCCTGCCAAGCATCATATAATCATAATGTCTACTATCTACTGTTATGATGACTGAATTAGTTGAACATTTCTAATCAAATTTAATTATTATCCTATATATCTATCGTGATTGTTGAACTTTTTAACCTTGATTCCATATCTTAGAGTATATGAAATTGATTGGAAACCAACCGAGGTTGTTGATATGAGGTGATTGGAAGGTTTCACCTGAAAAAAAAATAAAGGGAGTGAGGAAGGTGGTAGTTAGTATAGTTAGCTCCCGCTCTCTTCTCTGGGCTTGTTGGTTTCATTTACAATTTTTGACTTGGCTTCATTTGCAATTTTTGCTGCTGTTATAGGAGGATATGGGAATGGAGTACCTTGTCAGACCAGTAGGCCGAGCAGAGGACGAAGAAGATGCCAGCGACTTTGAACCTGGTGAGGAGAATGGAGAAGAAGAATTGGGCGAAGAAGATGATGATGACGAAGGTGACGCTGCAGGGAAGGGTGAAGTCTCAGCAAAGAGGAAGGGAACTAACTATATTAATTCTATATACTATTATATACGAGGATGCGATGCGCGCAGGGAAGGGTTGCAGATTAAGATGGTTCAATTGTTGCAATTGTGTTAGACAATGTGGTGGCTTTGTAAGTAGTGGTGTCCTTTGTGGTTGCTTACTATTGTGGATATATATGTATGCAACTATTAGTGAAGTACTTTGATGCAACATTTTTTTTTCTCAGAATTCTTGTAATTAATTTGATATACATTGGGTTGTTAGCACATAATATAATAGACTCTTTAGCTAATTTGTTTGCAAAATGTGTTTAAAAAGTTATATGCTACATATCAGATCAGTACATTTAAAAATAAAAATAAAAAAAAAAAAAAAAAAAAAAAAAATGAACACCCTTTAAGGACGGTTTAAAACCGTCATTAAAAGGTTCATTCAGGTGTCAAAAATGACATAAGATAACGGTCCAAAACCGTTATAAAAGGCTTTGAGTTTTTATGACTCCTCGTAACATGATGGACTTGGTAACGATTTATAACTGTTATTAAAGGTCTTTAATGACGGTTTAAAACCGTCATTAAAGCCTTTTTATGGTGTAGTGAACTTCTGCGCATTACCAAAAGTTCAAACTAAGGATCTACTTCAGCATACTAGTGAAGTCATTTTCAATTAAACAATGACAAGTCCATACTTGACCATGTCTTGCTTAAACATACAAGTTAAACTAAGAAATACATCACAAAATATACATAATTATATTTTCAGATGCAACAAAAATGTCAAAGTGTCATCAAATCCTCTCTATTAATTTTATTCTTCAAGGCACTACTTCAAACATATTACATAGAGTGATGAACATATCAAGTAAAAAAAAGGGAAATTCAATGGAAAGAGAAAAAGAAATGAAAGCATACAAATGTTGATTTTTTTTTTTTTTTTTTAAAAAAAACAGCAAGCAAACTAATAATTATCAAAAACCATTCCATTGCATATTGAATTACATTGCTTCATTGATTAATTAATATTTAAACCCATCACACACATATTTATAGCTAACATGCAAACACTCCAATACTTGGTCAACATGACCCATTCACACCACGATGACCACAACACAAACATGTCTAACCGACATCCTCATATAACTACATATTCATGCACTTTCGAATTTTGAGATGGCAGATCTCACTGGATCATCATCAGTATTTTCTAACAAACTCTTCTTGCTCAAATCAATATCCCCCCCTTCCAAAAGAAGTTTTGCCAAATGCCGGTTTCTTGAATCGGCGCTTTGGACATTCATTTTCTTATCAACATAGTAAGCGATTTCGAAAGCTTCACCAAGGGCGTCTATCATAGACTTGGTTAGAGTTGATGGAACGCTTGCGGCTACAAGTTTTACAAGCAAAACCATTGAGAAGCATGTCACTTTGCCCCTCGTTTCTTTATTAGTACCAATGTCTAGGAACCTGTTTAAAAGTTGTGGCACTGTGGAGTGATGGCATCTTGATAACATTTGAACCATGTGCTGATAGGGAGGCGGATCTCTTTCGACATTCATCCACTTATTCATGTTGTTTACACAAATCATGATCGCCCGTTGAGACAATCTGTCCAGTGTTTCAAACTCGAAATCTTCTCTCCATAAACCCAAGGACACAGTATTCTCTCTAGCTCTATCTGCAGAACGTCCAAGACTTCCTCTTCTATCTGTGATATACATTACAATGAAGGCAGCAACGAATATGGGGACATGGATTAAGACTAGGAGGAACAACAACCCTGATTTAAGTATAAACCTGGACAAGATCATTGTTGATGTCTTCAATGATCTCTTTATAAGAGAAAATTGAAGCCTCAAATCTTCAAACTCAGGAACTATGCCAAATACATGTTTTGTGTTCAAATGGCAGACCACTGCAAGCCATCGGAAGGTGATAGTTAAAGCACCTAATGCAGTTGTTACAATTTGCGTGACAACTATGATCCAAACCGACCATCTATAATCAGAAACCCCTTCACAAAACCTTAAGTTCCGAACAACTATCGACCGATAGGTAGCTTGTAGTAGCACAAGTGAACACATTATACAAATTGGTCCAGTGGCAGAACTAAATGGTGTTGTGCAGAGAAGCAATTGAGGGTTGTTGACGTAACTCGACATGTACCAACTCTTCACTCGATGAACAAAACTTGATTCACCCTTTGGTATGGTTAGAAAGTGAGCTACATTGCTTTTGTGAAGAGCGGCTTTTTCAACATTAAATCCAAGAGTGTTGAACCATAAAATAGCCAACAACATAAACATGCAACACATGATTATAATGTGTTCAGCAAAAAATGAGAAGATTACTCCCGTACCCATCTGTATACAAACGTTAACCACAAGTGTGATGACGAAGATGCTTAAGGCAACCATGTTTGCAATGCTTTCCGAATTTTTACTACTTCCAAGGGAGGGTGCCATGAAACCAATGCATATGCAAGTCACCGTTGTGCTTGCAAGCTTAGATAGCTGGTCTCTAGCACTGGGCATGTAAGTTGTGAGATCTACTGGGAGCTTTGCAACTATTACTAAAAGAGTTATTGTTATAGAGTTGAGTGAAAAGCGTCGACAAGGAATATGACGATTCTTTCGCCTTATTGCAAAGAAAACATCCCAAAGCATGAGTAGAAGACATACCAATGAAGCAATTGCAATGTACAAACCGATGATGGGCACTGGAGAGGAGTAGCCATTTGAGTTGGCACATTGAAGTTTTGCCATACATGAGGAGTTTGGAATCAAACAGCAGTCTGTGCTTTGTTGAACAAGGAAGGTAAAGCAAAGATATAAGAGGTTCAGATAGCAGAACATCCAAAGCTTAAAGAGGGAACAATAATTGAAAAACACTGTAGAACAATAATTGAGAAAGGCTATTACTTTTATTTATATAGTGTAAAAAGCAAAGCAGAAGCAAAAGTAAAGCACTATGGTTTGGACACTTTCAAAGAAGGCCTACAAATACCCCTATTAGAAAACACGACTTAATAGAAACTGAAGAAATTTGACGAGGTAGGAGTCGACAGGGAATGTGACGAGCCTTGCACCGAACTGCAAAGTAAATATCGCAAAGCATGAGTAGAAGACAAACCAAAGAGGCGCCTGCGATGTACAAACCAATAATGGGCACTGGAGATGAGTATCCGGCAGAGGTGGTTCACAAAAGCTTTGCCATCTACTAGCACATACATACTACAGAGCATATCAGAAGTTGAATTTAAAGAAACTTTAAATATGTAAGAGGTTAAGAAGAATAGAGCATCCAAAGCTTACAGTGATGAACATAAATTAAGAAGACCACATAATTAATAATTTGTATCGATTGCTGGGTATGGTTGGAGAAAAACTTTATTCAAAATCACTCGAGACAATGTTTTGAGAAAACGAAAAAGCAAAAGCAAACCATTACCAATACATTGTTTTGTTCAAATTGTGGTTTGTCAAGTGATCCTTTCTGTTACCACAACAACTCCATTAATAGAAGATAAAATCAGAAGAAAAAAATGTCATTTACAACATTGTTGAATGATTTAAAAGAGTAGCAATTAAAGGAGCTGTTGTGTGCCAAGTTAAGACAAGTACAGGTTGCAGAAACTAATTTTTTCAGATACAAAATCAAATAGGAACTAACAAGAAGCCAGAGACGTTAAGCCAACCGTCAGGAAATCTCCATTGCACTTTTTCCTCTAGTGATGAAGCCAATTCACAAAAATGCTTATTTATTAATCTGGTGCATTATTTGCGATCTTCGACTGAACTGTCGTTAACTTCTTTAAACAGACAAATGGGCAGTTGAGCAAGGAACAAAAAACATGAAGCCAAGATTGATTTTACTTTCTGATCAGTTGTTTACCATTTATTAGTAGATAAATAAAGGCCAAAGCTACACAAATTAGCTTCTATGATAAAAGTAAAACCTTGAAAGGAATGAAAAGCATTTTGTTCGTTAATCATCATAATAGGATTTGCAAGAATGTATCAACCGCCTATTACTGTAGTAAAAGCATGAAAGACAAACAAGTGATCAAAAGGCTGCTAATGATAGACTAATTGGGCAAGTTGTACAAAGAATTAAATCCTGCAATGGTATTAGATGAGTCTGAACATGTTCATAACTTCCTTGTGCTACAATATCATAAAGACGGCGTCACATTGTAAAGAGTATCATACTTGGAAGAAAAGCAGATCCCCAAGATTCTAACTACTTCAACACTCAAAGAAGCATTGGGCTTTTCCGTGAATGTTTATTCAAACAAATTGTATGCAATTATACATAGTTCAATGCATAATTCAAAATAATGAAGAAAACCAATATCAAAAGGAAAAGAGTGAAAACACACAAACAAATCAGTATATAATTATTCAATGACATTAACTAGAGCCGATTTCTACATCATTATCACTTGGAATGAAACCTGTGTCGGTAGTGGCATCAACATCTTGAATCAACACTGTTGTGTCACTTTGAATGCCTTGATCATGAGGATCGAAAAAAATTTGTGCATGAACATCAGGAGGAAATGCCCACTGCACCTTGTCCTCCAATGATGGATCAAGCTTATAAAGAAGCTTTAGGACGATTTTCGCTCTTTCTTCATATTCTTTAATCGGGCTATCTTGAATTTCTTCTAGTATAGAACTGGGAAGTTGTTTGAGAAACCAGAGCAACATCTCAGCAAATAGTCGCTCCATACGATTGCAAAGATCCTCAACTGATGCATAGTTGCTTTGTTCTTCGACAAAATCTTTCATTATTTTCATTTCTATCTTTGTAAGCATTTCTGGACTATCTCGGCATGCAGCGTCAAACTTCAAAAGTGCAACATCCACTGGAGCAACACCTTGCTGTACCAAACTGATGTTGCCAAGACGAATGTCACCACCTGCTCTTAAAAGTCTGGCAAGCTCACGCTTCCTTTGATCTTCAAAGCTTCCGACATTTACTTTCTCATCAATGAAGTAAATGATTTCAAAAGCTTCATCCAATGCCAATCTCAAAGATTTAGAGAGATGGGATGGTATTGAGACGACAACAATTTTTACAAGGAGAACCATTGATAGACATGTGATTTTGTATCCATGTGAATTATGACTTGCTCCAATATCTTTTATCTTATTCAGCAGACTGATCGGTGCCGATGGACTAGGTCTTGAGAGTATCTGAACCATGTTGCTAGATTCACTTGCATTCCTCCATTTGTCCATGTCGTTCAAAGAAAGCTCAAGCATCCATTCTAACAACTGCTTATCTTTAGGAATCTTCCTATCTTTACTCAAATCCACACATTGAAACTCATTTTTCCAACGCTCGAGAGGCTCTTGATCATCCTTGCTAATTATCTTTTTCATAACAGAAACTACTACGACAAGTGATAGCAAAGGACAACAAAGAAGAAAAGGAGCAAGGGCAGGGAAAAAGCAGAATGACACGAATATTATAGCCAATCCGTACTTTAGAAATAATTGATAAAAAATCATTATCGACATCTTAATCGACCGCATCTTCATGACCATAAATTGAAGGAGGAAGTTTTCTACCTCAGAGTTCAGAAGAATAAGTGGATTAATATGATTGAAATGCAAGGCAGCAAGGGTGAACCATCGGAATACTATGATTAAACTACCTATCAAGATGAAGACAATTTGAGTCATAACTATCATCTGCATTGGTCGGTATTTGTAATCAGAAAAATCTTCACAGAACTTTATCTTATTTAGAACAAGCGACCGAAATGCTGCTTGTGATAGAATGACGGTGCAGAATATACAAATGACCACAGCAAAACCAGATGGCCCTCTAGAAATTCGTAATTGAGGATTATACATACAACTGTATACGTACCAATGCTTTACTCGATGCATCAAACTTTGTTCGCCTGTTTTGAAGATTTGTTTATTTCTTTCAACAAGAATATCTTTCACTCTATTCATCTCCACAATAGAGCAAAACCAAAAAATCATCAACAGCAACAACATGAAGCACAAGATCAGAATATGCTCCACAACGAATGAAAATATCACTTTGGTGGAAATCTGTATACACATATTAACAAAAACAGTGAGAACAAAGATGCTCAAGGAGAGCACATTGGCGATGCTCTCAGATTTTCTGTTAATTCCAAGTGAAGGCAATAGAAAGCCCATCGAAATGCAAATCATAGTGGTTCCAGTCAGCTTAGACAGTTGATCTACAGCACTGGGCATGTAAGACGTGAGATCCACAGGGAGTTTTGTGGCTATTCCTAGGAGAGTCAATGTAGCAGAGTTGAGTGAAAAGAATCGACAGGGAATATATCGATTGTTACGACATAGTCCAGAGATTATATCAAAGAGCATTGGTAAGATACATACCACAGAGTTCCAGCTATGTATAAGCCAATAACTGGAACTGGGGGAGAATATCGATTGGTGTCTGATTTGGTATTGTTCAAGCACATAGGATTTGCCATTTGTTCTTGTCGATTATTGTGGAGTGATGACAATCAAACAAAGCAAGTTTTTCACTCCTTAAGTCCTCAACTCCTTATAGAACTACTTGAAAGAATATGAATCAGCCCATAACACGAAGTAATTTAAAAGCAAAAGTAAAAGTAAATGGTATCCTATTTCTGCTAATAGAGTTTCCAAAGGCTGCAAAGTAAAGATTAATTTGCTTTTTGATTTTGCATGGAATAAATCAATATATAAAGCCAAAAGCTAAACAATAAATATATTGAATTATCAAAAAACATGGCCGGAGTTAACAACAATTGGGACGCTAGATAAAAGAGGCCTCGTCTTTCATTGTCAGATGTACCTCTAATTCATCTAGACTTCAGCTACTTCACAAGGAAGAAACAAGCTCTATACTTATTACTGTGAAGTGCTTATCAAACATATTATATGCACTACATAATTGAGTTATCTGAATTCAAACAAATGCCCAGTACAAAAATTCTAAAGCTAGCCTGATCGACTTCTTGCATCCAACCAAATTATTTGTACTGAGATATATTCAAACAAGAACTATAATGGATGACTTCATAAACAAATTCTAAAAACAAAGGACATAAAAAGGAAATTAGCACATTCATATTGCTTTAAACAATCAACAAATTGAACAAAACTTTGATGCATCAAATTTAAATCTAAAATAAAGTGTTCTGAGTTTTTTTCAAACTATTGAAAGAATCTGAGAAAAACTAGAAAAAAAAAAGAATATAAAAGTATGACGCCTCACAAACTCACTTTTTTGGCTGAAGAGGCCAAATTTCATGAGAATCGGATTTGAACAAGAATCTGAAAATTGGGTGATGTGAAATGTTAGAATATGGAAACCAGTTCTTTTGCATTATAAGAATTTATCTTTACAATTTTAAACTCTGACACTATTTATACTTACAAGTTACAACAAAAGAATTCTCTTCATCCTTGCTAAAGCACCATAAAAAAATTATTTAGTCTCAAAAATGAGAATTGTTTCATCAATAAATAAAATACACACCTTTGACCAAAAAAATAAAAAATAAAAATAAAAATACACACTAGCTACAAAATTAAGAACATTAACAAGTACAATTTTTCGACTTTGTTTTTAGAGAAACACATTGTTTCTCGCCATGTATAGCTTATGTTTCGGCTATATAAAAATAAAGTCTCGTTCCTATCAAAAAAAAAACAAGTACATTAATATTGTATAGCAAAAATGATCAAATTGTTTCAGTATAAATGTAATGAAGTCCCTTCTTCAATATTAGATGCACCTCAAATCACATATTCTGCATAATTAGAGGAAGATTTGACAAATGAAAGTGCTTATATGCATTGATATCCACTTGATGTCAATCATAACTCAAAAGTAAAAATTTTGACGATTTAATATCTCATTAGTCTAGTTGTTGCCTTCATACATTCCTCCACTAGCAAATACTATGTTAAGTCAAAAATTATATGAATAATTTACCAAAAAAAAAGTATATGAATAATCTTTATTGGCAGATTTATTGAGCAAACAAGCAAGGAATATTTGGAAGTTCTACCACAGCAAATACCCTACTTTTGCTTTTGCACATTTGCTTTAAACATAATTGCTTGTGATGTAGTACCAGTACATATATTCTTGCAACTTGCAAGTGATGAACATATCCATATATAGTGTACTCTTTCAGCTAGTCTTATGAAAAAACAAGGGCTCACACTCTCTCAGTCATAATCATTATTCTACCAAGACAAATGGCTCCCATGTGCTTGAACAATACCAAGTCAGAAGCAAACCAATTTTCTTCGCCAGTTCCCATTATTGGCTTATACATTGCTGGAGCTACATTGGTATGTCTCTTACTAATGCTCTTTGATATCCTATCTGGACTACGTCGTAGTGTTCGATATATTCCTTGTAGACTCTTTTCACTTAACTCCGCAACGTTGAGTCTCCTAGGAATAGCCTCAAAACTGCCTGTAGATCTCACAACTTACATGCCCAGTGCCATAGACCAACTATCTAAGCTTACTGGCACCACCATGATCTGCATCGCTATGGGTTTTTTCATGCCTTCACTTGGAACTAGTAGCGAAACTGAGAGGATCACAAACATGATTGCCTTGAGCTTCCTAGTGGTCACTGTTAGTGTCAACATATGCATTCAAATGTCCACCAAATTAATTTTTTCGTTTCATGTGGAACATGTTCTGATCTTGTGCTTCATGTTATCATTGTTGGTGGGGTTTTGGTTTTCCAATGGTATGGAAGTCAATGGTGTCAAAGAAAGTATCACTGAAACAAGAAAAGAATGTCTCAAAAATTGCAAAGCAAGTTTGATGCATCGAGTGAAACTATGGTACATACACAGTTGTACTACCAATCCCCAATTGACATTGATTAGAGGGGTTAGTGGTTTGCCTGCGGGACCCATATGTGTATTTTGCTCAGTCATCCTATCACAAGCTGCATTTCGGTCACTTGTTCTAAATGATTTGAAGTTTTGTGGAGGAGTTTCTGATTATGGAAAATGGTCGATGTGGATGATAATTATAACTCAGATTTCCATAACATTGATCGGTAGTATAGCCATTGCTTTCAGATGGCTCACTCTTGTCTCGTATGCGCAATCATTTATGCAAGTTGACGTAGAATTTATTGAATATTACAAGCTTATCATTCAATTTTCGGTCATGAGAATACGGTCAATAAAGATGACGATAATGGTCGCTTCTCGATTTTTAATTAATAGTGGACTGATATTAATATTTTTCTTAGCCTCAGCAGTTCCTTGGATTGTCTTTCGTATAACAACGCTGGTGTTAGAGAAAAGTTCTTGTGACTCATTTTGCCAAAGAAGCCAAAGTAACGAGCTGCCAACCTCGTGGAAGACAGAGCTTGGGTCATTGAATTTGTTTTATGGGAAAAATGGTTTTCTAAACTGGTTAACAATGGCCTGTATAAAGGACATGAACAAATGGATGAACAAGACAGTTAAAAGATTTAGTTCTTTGAGTTCCTCTTACACGGTCCAAATGTTGTCGAGGCGTAATCCATCCGCGGAACTTCTTTTGAATAAGTTCCGAGAAAGTGGTTCAGATTTCTATGAAGAAGTAACGTGTCTATCAATGACACTCCTGGTAAAAATTGTTGTTGTATCAATGCCATCAAATCTTTCCGAATCTTTGAGACGCGCATTAGATGAAGCTTTCGAAATTATTTACTTCATTGACAAGAAAATAAATGTGGGCAAAGTCAAATACAGAAATAAACGAAGGCTCGCGAAACTATTGTGGGAAGGAGGGGAAATTTGTCTAAGCAAGAAGGACAACCATTCAGATTCAGTACAACAAGGTGTTGCAGTAAGCTATGCGCTATCGACATTACTTGAAGTTGTGTCACTACCAAATAAAACAGGTTGGGACATGCGGGAAGAGACCAAAAAGATAGAAAATTTCATTCGAGAACGCAGCTACACGTCAACTGAGGAGCTCTGTGATTACATCGAACAGGTATTTGTGGAGATGTTGCATTGGTATCTCCAACAACTTCCAGGCTCCATACTTAAACATGTCAATGAAAGCTTGATTGAAGAAAATGAAGAAAGAGCAAGAACTGTACTAAAGCTTCTTTATAAACTCGATCCATTGTTGGAGGACAAAGTGCAATGGATATTTCCTGAAGGCACTAACATCACAAGTATCTTCGATCTTCATGATTAAAGCATTGACATGGGCATGATAGCAGTGAATTCATTCCTCTGGCGGATGATGTACCACTTGGCTTTACTAATGTATAATGTCATACAATACTGTATCGTGTGTGTTTATGTTTTTTCATTTGATTTTTGTTTGTTTCAATGTATCATGTGTTCAATCTGTGTCTAAGTTTGTATCAAACAAAGCAAGTTTTTGCACTTCTTAATGTACTACTTAATTTCAAGAATATGAATCAGCCCATAACACTTTGTTCACCTGTTTTGAAGATTTGTTTATTTCTTTCAACAAGAATATCTTTCACTCTATTCATCTCCACAATAGGGCAAAACCAAAAAATCATCAGCAGCAACAACATGAAGCACAAGATCAGAATATGCTCCACAACGAATGAAAATATCACTTCGGTGGAAATCTGTGTACACATATTAACAAAAACAGTGACAACAAAGATGCTCAAGGAGAGCACATTGGCAATGCTCTCAGATTTTCTGTTAATTCCAAGGGAAGGCATTAGGAAGCCCATAGAAATGCAAATCATGGTGGTTCCAGTCAGCTTAGATAGTTGATCTACAGCACTGGGCATGTAAGACGTGAGATCCACAGGGAGTTTTGTGGCTATTCCTAGGAGAGTTAATGTAGCAGAGTTGAGTGAAAAAAGTCGATAGGGAATATATCGATTGTTACGACGTGGTCCAGAGATTATATCAAAGAACATTAGTAAGATACATACCACAGTATAGTTCCAACTATATATAAGCCAATAACTGGGACTGGGGAAGAATATAGATCGGTGTCTGACTTGGTATTATTCAAGCACATTGGATTTGCCATTCTTGTCGAGTATTGTTGAGTAATGACTATCAAACAAAGCAAGTTTTTTCACTCCTGAAGTCCTTAACTCCTTATAGAACTACTTGAAAGAAATTTAAAAGCAAAAGTAAAAGTAAATGGTATCCTATTTCTGCTAATAGAGTTTCCAAAGGCTGCAAAGTAAAGATTAATTTGTTTTTTGATTTCACACGGAATAAATCAATATATAAAGCAAAAAGCTAAACAATAAGGATATTGAGTTATCAAAAAATACGGCCAGAGTTAACATCAATTGGGACACTAGATACAATCAAGCCCCTTCTTTCATTGTCAGATGTACCCATAACTCATCTAGACTTCAGCTACTTAACAAGGAAGTGCAAGCACTATTCTTATTACTGTGAAGCATTTATCAAACAGATTATATGCTCTACACAACAGATTTATAATTCAAACATATGCACGGTACAAAAATTATAAAGCAAGCCTGACTTCTTTCATCCAACCACATTACTTGTACTGAGATATATCCAAACAAGAATATTTAATAAATGATTTCACAAATAAACTTTATAAACAAAGGACATAAAAAGAAGATTAACTCATTCATGTCACTTTAAACAATCAACAAAACATAACTTTGAAAGAATCTGAGAAAAATTTGAAAGAAAAAAAAGAAAAAAGAAAAGGGAATATAGAAGTATGATGACTCACTAACTCTCTTGTTTTTATTTTATTTTTTTGTAAGAGAACTCTCTTGTTGGCTGAAGAGGCCAAGTTCCATGAGAATCGAATTTGAACAAGAATCTGAAAATTGAGCGATGTGAAATGTTAGAATATGGAAACCGGCCAAGTGTACCCTTAGAACAAATTGTGAAGTGGTTGATTTCAAAAAAGTTATAGTGTACGTCATTAATTATGATTCAAGAATTGTGCTACTTTAGCATCAAATGCACACAACAGATAACATTATAGGAAATCGTCATTTTTGCAACATAAGAATTTATCTTTACAATTTTAAACTCTGACACTATTTATATACAACAAAGGATTGTCTTTTCATCCTTGCTAAATCACCATGAAAAAAAAAATTAGTCTAAAAAATGACAATTGTTTCATCAACAAATAAAATACACACTAGCCACAAAACTAAGAACATTAATATTGTATAGCAAAAATGATCAAATTGTTTAGCATACATGTAATTAAATCCCTTCTTCATTATTAGATGCAACTCAAATCACATGCTCTGCGTAATTAGAGGCACATTTGACAATTGAAAATGTTTATATGCATCTGATATGAATAAGGTACCAAAAAAAAGTATATGAATTATCTTTAATTGGCAGGTTTTTTTTTTTTTTGAAATTAATTGGCAGATTTATTGACCAAACAAGCAAGGAATATTTGGAAGCTCTACCATAAATACCCTAATTTTACTTTTCACTTTTGCTTTAAACATAATTGCTTGTGATGTAGTACCAGTACATATTCTTGCAACTTGAAAGTGATGGACTTATCCATAGTAATCTTTCAAGTCGTCTTATAAAAAACAAGGGCTCACACTCTCACACTCCTCTGCTCATAAACATTATTCAAACAAAACAAATGGCTCCAATGTGCTTGAACAATACCAAGTCAGACACAGATCAGTTTTCGTCGCCAGTTCCAATTATTGGCTTATACATTGCTGGAGCTACATTGGTATGTGTCTTACTAATGCTCTTTGATATCTTCTCTGGACTACGTCACAGTGTCCGATATATTCCCTGTCGACTCTTTTCACTTAACTCTGCAACATTGAGTCTCCTAGGAATAGCCTCAAAACTGCCCGTAGATCTCACAACTTACATGCCCAGTGCTATAGACCAACTATCTAAGCTTACTGGCACCACCATGATTTGCATTGCTATGGGCTTCTTCATGCCTTCACTTGGAATTAGCAGTGAAACTGAGAGGATCACAAACATGATTGCCTTGAGCGTCCTAGTGGTCACTGTTTTTGTCAACATATGCATACAAATATCCACCAAATTGATTTTTTCATTTGTGGTCGAACATGTTTTGATCTTGTGCTTCATGTTACTACTGTTGGTGGTACTTTGGTCTTGCACTGTAATGGAAGTCAATGATGTCAACGACTCAATCACTGAAAGTAATAAAACTTGTCTTAAAAAATGCGAAGGAAGTTTGATGCGTCGAGTGAAGCTCTGGTATATCCACAGTTGTATCAGAAATCCCCAATTATCATTGAGTAGAGATGTTGCCGGTGCAACTGTGGGAGCCATTTGTGTACTTTGCTTTGTCATTCTATCACAAGCTGCATTCTGGTCACTTGTTTTAAATGGCTTGGAGTTTTGTAAAGAATCATCTGATTACGGAAAATGGCCAATGTGGATGATAATTATAACTCAAATCGCTATTATATTGTTCGGCGGTCTAGCCATTGCATTCCGATGGCTCACTCTTCTTGCGCATTTTAGACCCATTATGCCAACAGAAATTATAAGCGAACCGTGTTGTGATATCATCCTTCAATTTTCAGTCATGAAGATCCGATCAACAAAGATGTCAGTCATGGTCATTTCTCGATTTTTAATTGAGGGTGGAGTGGCTCTCATATTTTGGTTAGCCTTTGCAATCCTTGCTTCGGTTCCCTCATTATTTCTTACTGCCATTTCTACATTTGTGAAAAACGCTTGTCCCTCACATTGCCAAACTAACCAAAGTAGCGAAGGTCACAATGAGTTGATAAGTTCATGGAGAAAAGAGCTTTCGTCATTGAGATTAATTGATCATCATGAAAACAATGAATTTTTAAGTCGGTTAACAAAGGCTTGTATAAAAGACATGAACAAATGGATGAACGAAAATGTGAGTAAAAGATTTACTTCTTCGACCTCTTCTTCTTCTTACATTTTCCAAATGTTATCAAGACATAGTCCATCATCCAGACAAGTTTTGTTGTACTGGTTCCATGACATTGGTCCAAATGGATATGGACTCTCCTGTTTATCACTGGTCCTCCTCGTAAAAGTCGTGGTTGTCTCTGTTCCATCTCATCTCTCCGAATGTTTGAGATGCGCATTAGATGAAGCTTTCGAGATTATTTACTTTATCGATGAAAAACTAAATGTGGGTAAGCATGAATATCAAAGAAAAAGAGAGCTTGCCAAACTATTGTGGAAAGGAGGGGACATTCATCTTGGAATAAAGGACCATACAGTTAACCATGCACAGTCAACATTATTTGAAGCTGCATTCAACCAACTAAAGAAAGGAGGGTTGCCCATATGGTCGGGGATGACAAACATAAAACAGTTCATCACAGAACGCAGCAACAATACATCGATTGAGGAGCTTTGCGATTACATCGAACAGGTGTTTGTGGAGATGTTACATTGGTATCTCCAACGACTTCCAGATTCCATATTTAAACATGTCAATGAAAGCTTGATCGAAGAAAATGAAGAAAGAGCAAGAACTGTACTAAAGCTGTTGTATAAACTCGATCCATTATTGGAGGACAAAGTGCAATGGATATTTTCTGAAGGCACTGACATCACCCGTTTCTTCGATCCTCATGATTAAAGCACCAAAGACGCAATAGCAGTGAATTCATTTATCTCGCGGATGATGTAGCATTTGGCTCAACTAATATATAATGTCATACAATATTGTATCGCGTGTGTTTATGTGTTTTCATTTGATTTTTGTTTGTTTCGATATATTGTGTGTTCGATCAGCGTCTGAGTTTGTATCAAACAAAGAAAGTGTTTGCATTGCTTAATGTACTCCTTGCAAGAATATGAATCAGCCCATAACACAAAGCAATTCGAAAAGTGAAAGGAAGGTACAAATTAATTTGATTTTCGATTTCGGATCAATGTTTTCAATACGAGGCAGTGTTAGGCAGTTTAGCCTTGCCCGCCAAGGCAGGCAGACAAAAAAAATTACTTAGACCTCCTTAAGAAATAATTTAATTCATTTAGAGACCCCTCAATAGTAAATGGCTATTTTTCACCACCACATTTTCATCAACATATTTTCACCTCCATGCACCACATTTTAAAATTTAAAAAAAAATGTTTTTAAATAAATAAAATTATAAAAAAGTTTTGAAAATTATGGAGACCTCCCTAAAAAGTTTTTAAACATATTGTTAGGCCCACCGCCTGCCTAATTAAGGTGGCGCTGCCTTGAAAACACTGGTTCGGATGGAATTAGTCTATAGATGAATAAACCCAAAAGCTTGAAAATTTAGGATACTGAATTATCAAAGTACTAATTAAGTTAGACAGTCAGATGTACCTCAAATTAAACTAAACTGTAACTACTTCGCGAAAGAAGCAACGAGCAATGTTCTTTATCTCTGTGAGGCTTTTATTCAAACACATGGTGTTTGATTCCCATCTTCCACATTGCATTGTTGTAATAGGAAATATTCAAACAGCAATCTATAATCAATGGCTTAAAGGGATATTAACATGTTCATCCATGGAAATTTAAACAATCTAAAATGAAACAATACTGAATTTAAGGAAATCATGCATTTGAAAGAATTAGAGCACAAGTTAAAGTAGAATGAAAAAGTGCATTTACCTCCCGATTAAACTTAAGAGGCCCAGTTCCATATGAATCTAAGTTGAACATTTATGGAGAGCGACAAAAGTTTTATGGTGGCAGTCAAACTTATCCCAACCTCCTCCATTTTCTAGATATTGATGAAGGGTTTGGGACCTCTCTCCTCTATTTTTCAGATGTTGACAATGAATTTGGGACCTTACTTCCATATCTCTTAAGGAAAATGATTGGATAACTCACTTTGTTCACGATGCAATTTATCTCAAGATGTATGACTCACACCCAAGTCGATGTCCAAAGTGAGTTATTGTAGCAAGGTCTATTTTTTAATGAAGTATGGATGATGGGATTGTGGACCTCCTCTTTTACCAGACTTGAAATTGATTATACAAGCATTATCTTGAACAAAAGAAATAATCATTTACTAACATTTGATTTTGTCCAAGTGCTAAGTGGCTTGGCTCCCCAAATTAATCTCATTAGGGGTGGCAATTTGGGTCACAATATAAGCGCAACATATAAAAAATAGGTTATATGTTTGTCATAAACAGGTTTGTTTAGTAATCGTATCGTGACGACACAACATGTTTACAACTCGTCGATATAAATTGACACCCCTAGTCTCAGGTTCGATCCTTAACATAACAAATTGGATTAAAAGGGTCGCCCTATGTGAAGTCTAATAGTGAATTAGTCATTGAAGACGAAGATGACGACGACGATGACGACAACAACAACAACAATAGCAATAAAGTCTCAATCTCAAAATAATTGGAATCCATATAGCAATAAAGCCTCAATCTCAAAATAGCTGGAATCTGTTGCGTGAATCAAACTTTTCTATTGGAGTCGAAGTAGTTGTTGGCCTCCGGCGGAGGGCAATTCTGTCATTTTGGGCGGAGTTATAGAGAAAAGTTTGAAAACTGGTAGTTGAAATATTTGAACCAACAACTGTGATAGTGAGAGAGAGTGAACAGAACACACAAACCCAATCACACTCTCCATGTGTTCTTCGTGAGCTCTCTATCTCTCTCTCTGTTCTTCTTCTAGGGTTTCATTCCAATCAAAACCCTAGCAGAGATGCTGGCGATTACCAGGTCTCTGCGGCGGCCGCGCATTCGGCCTCTTTCGATCCACTCCTCGTTTTCAGCCGCGGCGGCGCAGGCGGAGCGAACGATTCGCAACGGCGTGAGGAACGACTGGAGCCGAGACGAGATCAAGGCCGTCTACGACTCTCCCGTGCTCGACCTCCTCTTCCACGGCGTCAGTCTCGAGATCTTCAATTGGTTTGATTTTATTGTTGTTTTTATTGATTGATGCGTTAACTAGGTCTGGTTATATGATTTTGTGATTATGTGATTGGATTTGTGCGAATGGTTGAGTTTCGTGTCGTAAAAATGTGATATGTATTGTTGGAATTTGAGGGGGCGTTGTGTTTTTAGGGTTTATGTGATTAGCTATCAGTGGAATTAAGAGGTTGAGTTGTTGTTCTGCTGTTGAATTTGCGCAGCTAATGGTTAAGTTTCGTCGCGGAAAAATGTGTTCTTTATTATTGTTGGAATTGAGGGGGCGTTGTGGTTTTAGGTTTTATGTTGTTTATGAGCTCGAAATGAAGCTAACTTGGGATGCGATGATTAGGAAGGATTTTAAGGATTTTGAAAGCACACCATTAATTGCACTTTATCGAGTGCAATGGAAGGGAAGGCTTAGCTTGAAATGCCGAGTAAAAATGTGTGTGTGTGTGTGTGCTTTTTTTTTTTTGGAATGTAGCTATTGGTTTACTTGAGACTGTGGAACGAAGAGGTTGAGTTGTTCTGCTGTTGGATTTGGGATTCGAGCAGGTTGAGTTTGTGCGGCAAATGGTTGAGTTTCGTCGCGGAAAAATGTGTTCTTTCTTGTTCTTTTCACCTGAGGGGACATTACAATTTTAGGTTTTATGTGGTTTATGAGCTTCATACAACGATCAGCGTAATCAGAATATCCTGGATGTTTTGATTTTAGTTTTTGTTTTTGAATCACAATCTGTAGCATTCGCATGTTCGTAGAATCAATTGTAATATTCTGATTACTGGTATTTGCTCTGCGTTTCGCGTCACCAATAATGTGAGGAAATACTTGGAGTGGTTGATTACAAGTTCTTGGGATTAGATTATATTTCATTGCAATGGATGTTGTGAATTTGAATTCTATATCCCCCAGTGCGTTGTTGTTGCTGTTACAAACTTCATTTGATCACTAGAACGTTTATAAGATTGAGATGTTGAAGTTTCCGTTGCTTGTTGGTAATATGTTTATCCGATGCCGGTTGTTACAATGACGATTAATGTACGTCTTATTGCAGGCTCAAGTTCACAGACATGCTCACAACTTCAGGGAAGTACAACAATGTACTCTTCTTTCTATAAAGACTGGTGGATGCAGTGAAGATTGTTTGTATTGCCCACAATCATCTCGATACAACACGGGATTGAAAGCCCAGAAGCTCATGAGCAAGGATGAAGTTCTAGAGGCTGCAAAAAAGGTGCTATGATATTTTCCTTGTTTATGAGTTGTGTTATCTTGTAGTATTAAGAACTTTGAGATAAAACCAAATCCTTCGGGAGTTTGAGAAAGCAAATCAAATAGACAATGGATAAGACTTTATATATTGCATGAATAAGTCGTAGAAATATATACACAAGTCTATATCTACAGTCGCATGATGTTTTGTGCATAGTTTATTGAAGTAGTCATTTTAGGTGTTTTAGTTCTAGCTGATGGTATAAGATGAGTTGTTAATGGATTAAAATGATGGAATCGCCAAGGACATTAATTTCGCACAACCCTGTAGATTTTTATAATTTCACCTTGAATTTTCTCTTCAATGCTGCTTCAACTTCCTCTCCATTGCAAATTTGGATATTATTGGGTTTTGATGTGTCAATTGAGCATAGCGTAATTTAATGTGTCTTTAGATGAGAGAATTGGCCATGATGATCATCTGAAAAAGGTTGGCTAGAGGGCCTTTACTTTTACTGATGTAGAAATGGGAGTTCATCAATGAAATACCAATCAATCTATTGTGTAAAAAAATTTGATAGCTGCTGTAAAAACGCTACTATTCTTACAAGCAGAAGCTCCTTGAGGAGCCTAAAAAAATACTCTGTTAAGCTTCTGATGATCTGGTTAATTTTGGACTTTTTTTTTTTTTTTTTGTTACCTTTTGGTAGGCAAAAGAGGCAGGTAGCACCCGTTTCTGCATGGGTGCTGCATGGAGAGATACAGTGGGCAGGAAGACCAACTTTAATCAGATCCTTGATTATGTGAAGGAAATAAGGTAACTATGACATTATGTAATCTTGAAATACTGAAGTTGTTTGCATGGTAGAAGTGTCATATTATATACAACTTAAGGATAAGGATTTGATGTTATCAAAGAAATATTTTACACTTGGGAGAACAACGCATTAAAATATTATTTTACATGTTAGGATATTGAGGTTCTGATGTTGATCCCACTATATATGATATTAGTCTATTTACTAATTGTTGTTGTACATTCACTTTGAATGGTGATGTTACCAGGGGCATGGGCATGGAGGTTTGCTGCACATTAGGCATGCTAGAGAAGGAGCAGGCTGTGGAACTCAAAAAGGCAGGTCTCACCGCTTACAACCATAATCTTGATACTTCAAGAGAGCACTACCCAAAAATTATAACCACAAGATCTTACGATGAACGCTTGGAAACGCTTCAGTTTGTCCGCGAAGCTGGAATTAATGTCTGCTCAGGCAATTTCTTCAACTTTGAATCTTTTACTCGTTGATTCACTTATAGGAATTGCGATGCGGGAGAGATGCTATGCCAAAAAAGACTCAGAGAGATAACGTATTTACTGCTTTTCTGTTAATATCACAGAGATGTAAGGACCTTATTTTTGTATACAGGAGGAATTATAGGCCTTGGAGAAGCAGAAGAAGATCGAGTGGGTTTATTGCATACTCTAGCTACACTTCCTACGCACCCCGAAAGTGTTCCCATCAATGCACTAGTTGCAGTTAAAGGCACCCCACTTCAAGATCAGAAGGTACGTGTTTCTTTTCTATGGTATTCTCTCTTTTCGTTATGTTTATGCATTTGCTTCGACTGTTAATGTTTACTGGACTTCTTTGCACTGAAAACGTTGTAATTTTTCCAAACAAAAATAAAAATGGTGCAACATAACCCTTGAATGTGTATTGCCGAATATACTCTCTGCAATACCACCTATTAAACTGGGATGTATTAGATATTGGAAGTACAGCTAAAGAAGGTAGAGCTACGAAATAATGAGTTTCATGCCTTTGTAGAACGTAATTGAAATAGGCCCCAATTACTTGATTTTCTACTGCTGTTCTTGAAGCCATTGGGCATAAAACTGGTAGTCTAAAAAAAGGCCTCTTGTACTACCTCTATGCTGTTGCTGTGTGTTGCTTAGGCGACCATATTTTTACTTAAGAAGCATTCTAGAAGTACAATTTTTATTTCTTCGTCATCTCACCGCTAACTTCCCCTTTTTTCACCTTTATTTAGCCAGTCGAAATATGGGAGATGATCCGAATGATCGCCACTGCTCGGATCGTAATGCCTAAAGCAATGGTCAGGCTATCAGCTGGGAGAGTTCGGTTTTCAATGCCAGAGCAGACCCTGTGCTTCCTTGCCGGTGCCAATTCCATCTTCACCGGTGACAAACTATTGACAACTCCCAACAATGATTTTGACGCTGACCAACTGATGTTCAAGGTGCTTGGCCTCACTCCCAAAGCCCCAAGCTTTTCCCAAGAAACATCACCACCATTTGAAGAACAAGAAAGTTGCCCGAAAGCGGCGTCAGGTTCTGCCTGAGTTTTTTATCTACTCGGAGTCGAAAGGTTCATACTCTTTTGCGAGAATTCTGCCCATCATCTTATCAATTGTATGATTTTTTGTAGTGTAGTGTTCTCAGTAGTAAGGCACACTATCAATTGCATTAAATCGAGGGAAGTGAAAGAATTTGATTCATGTAGTCAACTCCAACTAATTTAAGATTATTGTTATATTGTTAGTAGTATAGCTCTTTATGCTGTGGAATTTCGATTGAATACTTGCATCTTGATGTCACATTTACGAATCTTTGTTAATATTGATATTGTTCGTATCGTTGCCGACTAGACCACATTACATCAGATTGGAGAGGGTCCAGTCGAGGAATATAAATGTTGATAGATAAGAGTTTGTTGGCTTTCCACCTACTTTATTCAATGATATTAATCTCTAGTTTCCTTTTCTTCTCCAACTTGTCTTTTGCAAGTCTTTTCTGGCCATAAATTTATTTGAGATATAAAGTGATTATTTTTGAGATTTCCATCATCAAACCCAAGTCACTAGATTTGTATTCCTCACAACTTTCGGTTGTCGAGATTGCCAATTAATATAGCCTCGGCCTTCGAGAATCATTTTTATGGATGTGTTTGGTGGCACACATCTCTTGTGATAAAGCAATTTTTTTTTGGCAAATCAAACAATTCTTAAGAGTGAATTTAGAACCTTCAAGAATAATCTTGTGATGAGCAATTTTTTTTCTTTTTTGGCAAAACTATCATTTGGTTTTTAAACTTTTACGTTCATCAGTTGACTTTTAATTAATGAACTTTCATTTCTCTTTACAGCACTCGCGTATTATTGATTATTCTTCCTCTATCATTTTCTTTCTGCCCTCTTGAAAATAACATATCTTTAATTTTTTTAGTTACTATATTATATAATGTACCTTTTTTAACAAAAATAAAAATTTTATTAATAGCTCAACAAAGAATGAGACATAACATCAATTACATTGATTTATTGATCCTTTTTTTTTAATTACCACACTACTTAATACTTATAGTGCCATATCAGATTTCACATTAAACTCTAAAAAAATTTTAGAATAAAACAAATAAAACAAATAAATTCAAATAAATGAGCTCACATCTTCCACGTGGTTCCTTTACGTCGCTCTACGCATCACAAACAACAATGATCCAACAAGACTAAACCATACATGCGCATCATCATTCCTGACCGTCAATCTCACAAAGAACAGGATCCAACAGAGAGTCAAGCAATCCAACGGTCAGAAAAGCTGCTCAATAGATGTTGTCAACATCATACTATATATAGTTTGATTTTGCCGATGATTTTGATGTAATATGAGAGGATTCACCAACTGGGTTTCCATTTCTGTATTGGGCTTTGCTCTCCTCTTCTTCTTCTTGTTTGTGAAAAACCAATCTTCTTCTTCTACTCTTCAAAACATGGCTGAAGACCAACCAAAGTCAATCTATGACTTCACAGTCAAGGTTAATTTGGATCTATGTTGATTTCCTTTGATGGGTAGTTGTAATTTTGAGTTTGCAATCTGGGTATCTCTTACTTTCCTTGAATTCTTTGATTTCAATCTTGTTCTGCTCTCAATCTTATTGCCTGTTTGTGGTAGTTTAGTTAGTGTTCTTGTTTTTTTTCTTTTTTTTTTTTAGTTAGTTATTGGACTTTTTATTAATTGGGATTTTGATGAGATGTTAGGTTTTAATTACTGATTTCATCAATTTATTGTTTAAATTTGGAAAAAAAAAAAGTAAAAAAATGTCCTTTTCATGTTAGTTGCATGATGAAAAGATGCTTTTGATGAATGATGATGAGGTTATTGACTGTTCTTTAAAGGGGGGTTTTGTCAAAAAATGATTTTTGGTATATGGGGATGAAAAAAAGGCTCTTGTAGCTAATAATGCAATAGTTTCAATTTTAAGGAATTTGAATCAGTGATTGGGAGATTGCATGTAGCATAAAGGGTCGACAAAAAAAAAAAAAAAAAATTTGGATAAAGGGTCAACATAAATTTTCATTTGGTTTCCAATTTATGTGGGTGAATTAGATCTAGCTGGTTAGCTTTAAAATGAAGTAAAGGTGAATGATATTGGTCATCTTAACATGTTTAAGCATTAGGGAGGAGAGGGGGCCCTTTTGTTGAAATGATCTCTTCTTCTTTTTTTTTTTTTTTTTTTTTTTTTTTTTGATATCATTGGGGTATCCGGGCCCTTTTCCCGACTAGTCCCCAAGGGGCACTGGAGCCCCCACAAGGTAGTTGGGCCATTGGCCTAATCGAGCTTGACACCACGGGAAATCAAACTCGCGTCGCTTAACTCACACAACTCACGCTCACCCTTACCGTTGTAGCAACCCGACCAGGTTGAAATATCTCTTTTCATATATTGAACAGTCAATATAGTGACAAATAGAATATTTGAATGGTGATTCTGCTCCAAGACCTGATGGAACATTATGCTACGTCAATCTTTTTTTTTTTTTGCTTTTTGTTTGCCTCTATTAAAGCTTCACTATTGCTAATTATCATTTAAAAAAAGGACTATTGTGGATCTTGGTTTAAGTCCTTAATGCTCTCTTTCTATTATATCCTCTCTTTTTTACTTTCTTTGTATATGCTTTAAAACAAATTGTAGATACTTCCTATTTATTTGATTATGACATGCTTTTTTTTATAGGAGTTTGATTATGACATGCTTCAATCTGTAATTATGACTGAACCTAAAATGCAGGATATTCGTGGCAATGATGTAAGCTTGAACACATATAATGGAAAGGTTCTTCTAATTGTCAATGTTGCTTCAAAATGGTATTGGATTCTGTCCCTTCAATGCTTAAACTATTTATGGGTTATAGCTGATTTAGCTTTTGTTGCTTTTTCGATTGAACTTTTCTTTACTTTCTTGTGGTGGCACCCACCTCGGTATTTCTATCATCTCCAAGATTTTGAATTCTTCTTTCCATGATGCGAGTCCTATTATCTTTTGATTGTTGCAAATTTTTTAAGTTTCGAATTATTTATGCATATGCAGTGGATTTACCAACTCAAACTACAAGGAACTGAATGTACTTTATGAGAAATACAAAGACCAAGGTTAGTGCGGTATTCTTTAATGCGTCTTTCGGTCTTTTGTTTAACATTGAGGAGAAAATCTATATTTCGCTAGTAATGTTGACAATGGTGATATTTTGACAGGATTTGAGATCCTGGCATTCCCTTGCAACCAGTTTGCTGGTCAAGAACCAGGAAATAATGAGGAGATTCAAGAAACTGCTTGCACATTGTTCAAAGCTGAATTTCCCATCTTCGATAAGGTACTCGAAATAATACTTCATAATTAGCCAATATAGGTCGCTCGACAAACCAATGCTATATAGATGGTTAACATGCGAATTAAGTGATCTAATGAAATGCGGCAAATCCCCATTCCTAGCTATTTGAGTCTCACATAATCGTACTCATTCAGTGTGGTTACTATTATCATGTCATTACTCATTCAGTATGGTTTTAGCCGACCACTATTAATTCGGGACTGAGGCTATGTTGTTGTTGTAGTACTCATTCGGTGTGGTTTTATATGTTCTTTTATTTGGAGTTCATGTTTGTGTCCCTCTCTTTTACAGGTTGAAGTGAATGGAAAGAATGCGGCGCCCATTTACAAGTACCTTAAATCAGAAAAAGGTGGGCTATTCGGGGATGGCATCAAGTGGAACTTCACAAAATTTCTGGTTGACAAAGAAGGAAAAGTCGTGTCAAGGTACGCTCCCACAACGTCTCCACTGAAAATAGAGGTAAGAATAGTACTACATTGGCTATAATCTCATTCTCTCAAAAAATGAACAATATGTTTCTTAATGTTTGATTGATCATTGTTGTTGCTCTAACAGAAAGACATCCAGAATCTGCTGGGAGCCTCATAAGGTCAAAATAAGCGATTATCATTCATCGCTACGTTCCTCTACTCCATATATAGCTCAACAACAGTGGCTTTGTTTCTGTGAGTTTAAATAAAGGGGGACAGTTAGTCCCCATGTCTGATTTAGAGCTTTGTTGGTTACATTCAAGTATAGTTTATCCTTCACTTTTAGTTTTTCTATGAATGAATGTACTAGTTCTTCAATCTTTAGAGCAATAAACTTTTTTTTTGGGCTTACTGGTGCAAGGCACATGAAAAATGTTCTTTTAAAAAAAAAAAGAAAGAAAGAAAAGAACCACCTCCATTAAGAGAATGAAGCCTCGATTCTAAATTAGTTAGAGACATCTACATGGATCAAACTTCATCAAACTTCTTCACTCTGATCGATTTAATGTATACAAATGAGAATTACAGTTTTAAGAGAAACAAGAACAGAAGTGGAAGATTTTCAAAGATAATCATTAATCAATGATCGAACTCCTTCACTTTTTGCCCTCAATTGGTACAATGCATGAATATTTGGTTACGTATAAAAGGAAGTCTTCCCAACATTATCTGCTTCGTCCAAACAACATTGTAGCCCATGTTCTCTTCCAGGCTCTTCTTTGTCTCTATCACAGCAGCTGTAGAGGTTGATGGCAGAACAACTAGGGACCCAGGCCCCATGCATTCTGAATTCACCGAAGGAGTTAGGCGTCCTGTTTGCAAGTTTGCAGCACTGATGGTGTATGACACCTAACTGTGTAATACTATCCGCTGCACCGATGGGATTACACAATAGAATTGCAAGAGATACTTCCACGTTTCCAACCAGATGTTCTGCGCACCACCCCATACGTTAAACCATTAGCATCAAAACCAGCAGGATTGGACTGCGCTTGATCTTACCAACTTAGTGGATAGCTCACTGGTTTGGTATGTGGTCACTTGTGTAAGACATAGATTCGAGTCTCAATGTAAGCAAGTTGGTTTCTTTATCAAAACAATGCAGTTGATCTTGGTCCTCATAGAGATCCGAGGCATTCGAAGGACGATCTTCATCTGCGACAGCATAGGTGATTGACTTTCATTGTCCTCATCAAGAGTGCAAGCTTTACTCAGGAACCTAAAATACAAAAATGACCAAAGTAAATAATGGTGAGAGTTTATTTGCCACAATTTGTCTTAAACGGATAAACCTTCATAACAGGTATAGAACTGAAAATTTAGTTCTAAACTTCTTTTTTTTTTTTGAGTTAATAGTTCTAAGCTTTAAATCTTGACATTTGGGATACTGTAGGGCCCGCCTGCACCTGTATCCGCAAGTCCGTGGGTTTCACTAGCACCAATATTGTCCCCATCTTATTCTCCTTCAACTCACAGGTGTGAGGTTTTACTACAAAAGGCATAGGTACTACTTAGGGAGAGATCAACATTTAGTACTTCTTCATGAAGACACACTTAACCAATGTGAGATTATATTTCGATCCACAAATCCCCAACCACACAACCATAAAACTAAATCCAAATTTGAGAAAGAAAGATTAAGCAAAATGGTCTACAAACTATAGAAACCAGACTAAAAAGTAGTTAAATGAAATGCTGAAAATATACCCGTTGAAAAGGCTGGACTTCTACTTTGCTTCATAGCTTCTCCCATAATGATCAAAGAAGGCCTTAACCCAGCTCTGAGGTTCATTCAGACGCAAAATAGAGCAACGGCAATGAACTGGTAGCTTCCTTGCAGTGATGCATCTCTTAGCTGTGGTCTTGCAATGCAAATCCCTCATATGAATGTAAACATACTTTCTTGGCATCACATCTTCTGCATCGACTGCGACTCCTGAATAGGAGAATCTAGCTTCTCCAGTAATTCTCGCGCTATCTTCCACTTGCCAGCCTTCTGGAACGCTTGTTCAAAGGCAGCCCTCGTATATACGGGAATCCGGAATCTCTTTTCAATCATAGATCTCAACTTCTCATAAGCCTCCTCTAATTGACCTGCTTTGCAATGCTTGTGCAGAAGCTGTGTTTCCAATTTTGTTTCCATCTTCAGCGACAAATCACTTCGCGCATTTTCCTTCAAAAGGGTATTCACCAAATTGTAAGTATGATAGTGTGGACACCATCCCATTCCCAACATCTCCATCGACAGCTTATAAGCCATCTCCCAATTACAAGCTCCAGCATAGCCATGGATTAGAGCTGTATAAGTTACATTATCAGGAGCACATCTCCTCTTGTTCATCATCTCAAAAATTCTTTCTGCTTCTTCCACATTGCCCAATTTACATAGCAAGCAAATTATCGAATTGTAAACTACAAGCTTCGGCTTCATGCTTTTAGAAATCATCCTCCCAAACAACTGGGAAGCTCCATCGACACTTCTAACATCGCATAATGCTCGTATCACAATTGTGTAACCCTCCTCCATGCACCTAAGCTTTCTTTCCTCAACAATATTCAATATACCGATAGCTTCATCTATTTTTCTCAATCGACACAACTCAGAAATTAGTTGAACAATAACAAATGCACTGGGCAACAATCCCCTACCATGCATTGCCCGAAAAACCTCCATAGCATGCCTTATACCAACACCCTTTGAACCAAGATTGGGAACCGGTATACTAAACGGTCTGCGCCGATCAATAATCTTAACCTTGTTAATGTGTCCTTCACTCACGCTTGCTCCACACAATGCGCCAATGAGAATGTTAATAGCAGACCTTGTTGGAACCAAACTAGCACTACCCATCTCATTAAAAACATCAATGGCGCTCTCTAATCTACCAAACTTACAAAGACCAACAAGAACATTACTATAAGAGTAACTATCCGGGCACTCCATACTACGAAAGATTGTTAGAGCAACATCAATGAATTCACCATTACCCTCTATTTTACACAGCACATAGAGCATGTTATTGTACACAAAGTTATCAAATTTGCAGTTAAATTCAGATTGCATTTCTTCAAACAAACAAAGGGCATCTCCAACCCTCCCATTCCTCCCCAAAAACCGAATACTAATCGAAATGGCGCAGCACGAAACAGTACCTGTTTTCGACAATGCCGAGTTGAGAAGGCACTTGAGATCATCAAAAAGCTTTCTCCTTCCCAGGAAATCTGCCATGTACTCAACAACTGAATCATCAAAACAAAAACCCAGTTGAGTCCCAGCCCATGAAAAGAAGTCCAACGTGTTTGTTCTACCCAAAAGTCTGTAGTTCATCAAAACCAGTAAAACCAAGTCTGAGTTCAACCTCTCTTTGAACTGTTCAAGCACAATGTTGAGGTCTCTAGACCCAGAAACTGAATTGCACAAAAGGGAGCAAATTGAGGACAAATCTGAAGAACCCATTTTGGGTTGAGAGGAGATTGAGGTGGGTTTTTGAGTTGAATTGAATGTGGTGAGTGAAAGTGGAGGAATTTGGGGGTGTTTGGGAGTGGTTTTGATGGGGGTTTTGGGTTTTTTGGTGAGAAAGTTTGGGTTTTTGAGATAGGGTTTTGTTGGGTTGGAAGAGAATGAGTGGGAGAGGAGGATGGATGGGTTGAAGAGATTGGAAGCAATGGTGAAGAGGCCATTTCTCGTGCGGTGGAGCATGGAAGGAGTTTGAAATGAATCTCTTGAACACTAATTGAAGTGAATTCAAGTGATTAATTAACCCAGCAAAGTTGGTTAGATTGGTAAGAAATTTGATTCCTCCGTCTTAAGCAAGATCCCAAGTTCAATCAAGCATCTCATTAAGGACGAGACATCACTTACAAAAGGTGAAGTTTAAGGAGTGTATGAGTTTGACTCATCCAGAAGTTAAAAAAAAAAAAAAAAAAAAAAAAAAGCGAGAGCTCAAGTTTAAGTCTTGCAAACCAAAGAACGAAAAAATTAAGTTTAGAGGCTTGCCCCTAAATGAAGCCCGACGGTGCCCGAATTAAATTAGTTGATGAGGTTAGTACTCGTGAAGAAAAAAATTAAGTTTGGAGAATCGCCCTTATATGAGGATCGATGATATCCAAATGTAAATTAGTTGATGAGGTTGGTACTCGGCAAACAAAAAAAATTAAGTTTGAAGAGCCCCCTCTATATGTGAATTAATTGATGAAGTTGCTACTGAATTTAACCCAAAGAAAAAAGAAAAAAAAAAAAAGTTGGTACTGAATACCACATAGCCACGTGGGAAACTAAAAAATAATAATTGATTATGTAAACGCTTCATGATTAAATTAGTCAGTTTTTTTTTTAAAGTAGTGCTTAATTAAGGAAATGAGTTAAAAATTTATACTAGCTCTTGCTGTTATAAGTAGATGGACACCTCTTCAAATTCTAACATTTTGTATTCCACTTTCGTTTTTCTATTTGATGTAAATACATATTAAAACATAAGCCCTTTTGTTTTCTTTTTGGTATTGTAAAGCATGAATTCTAATTTATAATCTTCTCCTCATTATGATCAAGAGCGCGCATAAAAGAGTCATCAGCAACAAGAACGTATTTAAAAAAAATTATCTTTACAAAGAGATGAATTGAGTTGGAATAAAAAAATCTCTCATTTCTCAATTAGCTCTCGTGTCTCCATTTTTCTCTTTTCTTATTTCAAAAAAACAAAAAAAAAAGAATATCTCTCTTTTCTTGTTAGTTTTTCTTGTTTCTCATCAACATGACTAATGAAAGTCAAAGTCCATTTACTTGTCCTGTTAAACCTCTTTTCTTTATAGGCAAACAAGTTCATATCAAGAATGATAAAATAATTAACAAGTTCATTACATAAGTAAGAGATAACAGACCCATTCAATCTGTTCCATCATCTACATGATAGCATAGACTTTTCTCTAATAGGAGTATTAGAGACAAATCAGAAAAGATAATGACAATTACAGATTGATTATCTTAAGATCACTTTAAACTTCCATAGAAATTAAATTAACAAAAAAAAAAGAGAACACATCAAAGTGCTTCCAAAACTGCTATTTGTCCTACTCTTTCTCTTGCTTGTCTTGAATGGATAAGCTTTCAATTCACAAGAAAAGTCTAAGAAGCTTCATTGCTTCACACCCTTCTCACTTTCTTCTGTTTTTTGTTCATTAAATCATCATCTTCTTCTTCTTATCTGGAGAGACCCACACCCATACCCTTATCAGAAAAACCATCTGTCCTAATCTGAATCCATTTCTAATCCAACCTTTTATGAGAAATTCAGTGATTCACACAATAAAATATGTCAAAAATACGTCAAAAATATGCATGACTCAGTGTTTTGACATTTTTTAATTAATCCACAAACTTTCATGACAAATTCAGTGATCCACACAATAAAATATGTCAAATGTATGAGTCACTTTTTTCTTTTTTTTCTTTTTTTTTTTTTTTTTTTTTTTTTGTTCTAAACCACCCGAACACCCGACTATGCCACTACTCCACTCCGGGTTCAATGTTTTCGAGACTCATGAATTGCTTTGCAGAAAATCAAATAATTAGGACTTTCTTCATGGATAACAAATGGTGCATCAGAACTGCAGACTGGTTTCTGGTTAGCACAGATAATTAAGTAAATGTGACATGGAAAGTCATGAAAACAGACTGGAACTCACAGCAATGCAGCTTGTGAAAAGAACCTTGAAGACTAAACTGTTCTGTCACCTACACTGCTTAATCCAATCATAGAGGTGTGGCAGTGACAAACCTTGAACAAGATGGATGAAGCCACTTCTGGTCATGGAAAATCAATTTGCAAAGTAGGAGCTGAAATAAGAATTTGATTAGAAAACTCTTTAACTATCATCATAAAGAGTCAAATGCTATACTAAAAAGAGGAACAGAATTAACCTGCTTATCAAGATCTAATCCTCGAATGAATTCCAAATTAGGTGAGGTTGGTTACACGGCTCAAACTCTTCCACTCCTCTCGATTTAATACTTCCCTACCACCCGCCATTAGAAACTGGCGTCGAAACGCTAAGATCATCAAGAAATGCAGATAACATAACCATAAGATGAACAAGGAATTAAGAAAAGTGATCTTTATTCAATTTATTCATAAACTTGATTGTTTTACAATCACATACAATTTGTTTACACATATATCATCAGCCTCAGATGGGTTATGTTAGACTCATCTCACATCTAGTTAGATCTGATCAGATCAAAACCTTCTCGGCCTATACAAGCGCCGCCAACCAACCGCCACGCCCCCATCTTTTGCATCATATGAGTCTTTCTTCTTTCAGAGAATGAACTGCATAGTCATGACCCAGTTGAGACCCATCTCTGGAGGAGCTCTTACAGAGCTTCAACAACCAGAAAATGGGCTGGTCGGATTGTGACCTTCCAAGGCAAGTAAATGCATTTACCAATTCTCCAATATAGATCAAATGCACCACCGACAAGGGTGGCAGCGCACGGATCATATCAGCTGCATAGTTTAACAGTGCAGGCCACTGCCTGAGCCCAAAATTTCAACCTTGCTTTCACATCTTCTGGATGATCACCTGAATTGCAAGACAAGATTAGATTGATGAATTAAAATACCCATATCAGAAATCAAGTCAAAATCAAAATTTAAGCTCTCCCCATTAGAGAATTCAAAGTTCATTTCTTTTGATTTACAATATCACAAAAACAAAACCTAGAAACTAAAGATTTGTGCTTTCAAAAGGTACTGATCATCAACATCAAAAAAGATCAAACTTTTCCTGTTTTTCAACCAAATCTGATCACCCAATTAACCAAAACAGAACAAAAAATCAATCTTTCGCAACCAGATCACAAAACCCAGAAACCCCAAAACAAAACCTCACCCAAAAATCAACCTAATCCCCAAAACTAAAGATTTGTGCTTTCAAATGGTACTAATCGTCAACATCAAAAAAATCGAATTTTTTCAGTTTTCCATCAAAAAGCCCAATCGCCCAATCAACCAAAACAGCACAAAAAATCAAATCTTTCACAACCCAGATTACAAATCACCCAAAAAACCCTAATCCCCAAAACACAGAACAAATCTTTAACCAAACACAAATCAATCAAAAACAAATCTTTCACAACCCAGATAACGAAATGCACGAAAATCGACTACACACAACCAAAAGCCCTAAAAGATTCACAACAAAACAGCCAAATTCCACAACATAACCAAACACAAATCAATGAAAACCTAGCATACCAGGGCTCGAAATCTTCCAATTCGCGATCGGCCCAGACCCACCCCCCTCCGCCGTGGCCAATGCCGGCGCCGCCGCTGCCACAGAACTCTCCGGACTGCGCTGCTGCTGCTCGTCCAGAAACTTCTGACTCATCGAGTAACAGAGCTCGAGCGCCGGCAGCGTGTTGCAGAGCTCTGGAATCTCTTCGTAGCTGAACCCGAACCCCAGATCCACGCACCCTTTCAGCTCCTCGAGATCCTCGTCAGTCAAGCTGACCGTCCTCGAAAACCCCTTCAACAACGACGATGGTGATCGCTCTTGGTGATCGTCGTCGTCCATCGATTCCACCACGTAGCCTTCCAGGAACACCTGGTTCTTCCGATTCTTCTTGGCGTTCTTCTTCTTCTTCGATCGATTGAAATCTAGGGTTTCCGAATTGCTCGAATTATGGCTTCGTTCTTCGATCGGAATTTTCTCCATTTTGGGGATTTTTTTGTTCTTTGTTGTGAATGCGAAGAGAGAGTGAGGGCCTTTTTAAAGGGAATCTGCTAAACAAACCGAATTTCGCTTTTTATTTTTTTTTTTTAAATTACTCGATATTCCAACTATTTAACTACTCTGAGTTTGTCGTTTGCCTGCACATAGAATAAGTGATGGAGCTTCTAAAATTTTTACTGTTCTCATAACTCTAACCCACTTTAAATACCTAAATTGAGTATCAAAATAATGTGGCAAGGACTTATAATTATTGCTCCTTCTTTCAGTCAGTCACTTAGCTAATCAATTAATCTGGCAATCAATCATGATAATAATCAATCAATCAAAAGTTAAATGCTAGAATAAAACTTTCAATTCGCACCTCATAATGTAGACTTATCGTATTCTATTAAATGATACATAATGAAAAAAGGGCATTGTACATTTTTTACTTAAAAGAATAAATTTTCCTCTAATCAGTTGATCTCAAGCATCTCCTATGAAATCATGAATTGAGGTAGAAATGAATCTACCTATGATGTAATTCACATTCAACCTACAAATTGTTCTCTAATAGGATAATAAATTGTAGATGTGTTATCTTATGTGACAAAGAATCAAAGTGGAGGGTGTCTACCGTAATATCTAGACATTATGATTTATTGTCACATAATCAATTATTTGTTACATAAAGTTAAAAAATTATAATTTATGACCTAAAATTATATTACCATTAAAGATCATTTCAAAATTTGTATATCGGTCTAATGTCATTGGATTGATATCTTCCCTATTAATGCTCTCTCATCTCTTGCATCTAAACAGTTCAGTTCAGTCAATCAGTCAGCTTGTGAGAATGGCAACACGTAGTTAATGACAGAAGAGTGAGAATAGTTGTTGCAAGTCCATCATCATGTGAATGCCACAAAGCTGGGTGTGGTGCCTTTGGAAAATTATTTTCCTTTTTATGTATGAGCATGTGTGCATATATATATGTGTCAATGTGTGCGTTATGTGTTTATGTATGGATGGATGGATGGATGGATGGATGGATGCGCGGTTATGGGGTGCTGGGGATGTACGCATTGCACAGGCTGTCTGTGAACAGAACACGTGGAGCGATTTTAGTGGTGGGACCACCATCACTGCTGCTACCATGTTTTTTTTTTCTTTTTTAAAGGTGATGTAACGACTAGAGGTGTAAAATGTCTATACTGGCCCTGAATGGTTTAGGAGTTTTGAGAATTGGTGGAGTCCGTTGGATGATGCATAGAGATGGAGACTTGTATCTTAATGAGTATCACACAAACTTTAATGCAATTGGGTTTATAAAGTGAATTTAAAAATATAAGTTTGTATACTTTGATTAAAAATTTGATGATAAAATAGTTTTAAGAAAGTATCGCTATGATGATTCAGCGATTATTTTAGTAACCTTCTTGCACCTCGACATCAAGGTTTAATATTGTGAAGTTTCAATCTTAATTATCCTAATTTATAGTTTAAAAGAAATATGTAATATCCAATCGACTTACAAGGTGAATTGATTTTAATCATTAGTGTCAACTAACTTGATACATGATAAGGTTAAATATATATTGCAGTCTAACTTTCTTTCTACCCAGGGCTCGAGACTACTTGAAAGATAATGAGAGCTTACTCAGTACTCAACCTAATCTCTCTTTATTAGCATTTTCATTTAAAACACCTCTGACTATATAGTTCAGCGCCATTAGGACTTTAAATTAGATATATATTAAGTCCTTAATATATACGTACTCAATCTAATATCTCTTGATTAGCATTTCAATTTTAAAGACAGCTATAGCTATAGCTCAAACTATATAAACTTGTTCTTAGACATGTTTGTTAAGAAACAAAAAGTTGTCTTTAAATCTTGCACTACATGGAGATCTCTAACTAATTAAAATATTAATTGTATTGTGTGTATTTGACAATTTGTGATGCTTTTCGTTTTTGTCAGCTCTTGTTTGGCTCACGTAAACGTCTCTTTGAGCACCAAATGAAGAAAAGAACCAGTCCTCATTTTTGGCAATACTAATAACACAATATATCATTACTTTTAAGGTTGAGTTATTTCTTTTTGTATGAACAAAGAAAAGGATCAAACATAAAGTTGCTTTGTTTCTGTTCATATGTGCTAAGAATGTAAATACGATGTAGGCTATCTAACATACTTAAGAACGACTTCAGAATAAAGGGTATGAGTATAATTATAATTCTCTTTTCGCAAAGTATTTTAGCCTTTTACAGAGCAAATTCTTACATCTTTATTTGCAATAGTGATATTTATATATGTTTTGGAAAAAATCTTAGGGCCTTTATAGTCTTATTTTACTCATGGTGCAAAAGCAATAGTCACGTTGACCTTATAAGAAGAAAAGATAGAAATGCATGCAAACAAAGAACTTTTTCATATTGTCTTTTTTTTTCACTTTATGAAATTTGTTACTTTTACATCAATGTAGGGACAAGGAATTAGGAAAAGGTAGTATTGGTTCATTACAAATTTTCAACCAAGCCAATAAGGTTCACTTAAAAGAAGTACACGTATATTTCTATCTAAAAATATATTTACTCGTCCCATTTACTACTCAAGTCACAAAAAAAAAAAAAAAATTAATTAGATACTTTTTAGTACAATAATAACATTATCTCAATCTCAAATAAGTTGGGAGTCAAAATCAAACTCTTACATTACACTTGATTTGATGCAATTTAGATGTGTTTTTTAAATCATTTAAATTCCTCCTTATCAAGATTTAATATAAAATTTTCTTCTAACATAATAAATTTGATAATAATTTTAAATAATTTAACTTTTAAAACGTATTTTTGACTATACTTTTTCTTAATATAAATTTGATAATACCACGATAAAATGGAGCAGCTCATGATCAACGGGGAAATTATTAAATTACAATTATTTTGTTTTCGAATCAAACATTAATTTAATAAGGTAGATTGAGAAAAAATGACGGAAAATTAGAAGAAATTATATTTCATTTGTCTCATATAAGGGTAATTTCGTCATTTCAGTTCCACATCTGTGATTGGGCTCGAAAGTGGGTCACGTCACGGGACCGTGTTTTCATTTGCGTACCAAACGAGGCACTACTGATTAGAGAACACTTTGCGTGGATATGCTGTGCATGCGCCACGTGTCAGAGGAGATGTGATTCCATGAACCCGTGCTCGACACGTGGGGCCGAACTCCCGACATCAGGGGGCTCGAGCATCACGTGGCGTATTTTGCTACTTGGAGTATCTGGTCCATCGGAGACCGCCGATGACAGCTTTTCTGTCACCTATTTTATGACGCCATTTTATTTTTTTCTTTTTTGTAATTTAGCGATAAAATATATTTAGTGAGAAGGATGATACGAGGGAGGTGCAACTCGTTGGATTCAAATCGTTGATTTCTTTTTTTTAGCTACATTAATTCATAAAAAAAATAATAAAATGATTCACTTTCAACTCACACTTTGAGCGCACATTTTTATTTTTTAGCTATTTATGATACTTTTTTGTCTCTCCAGGCGTGGGCTTCACATCTGATAAAATATCATAAATGACTAATAGACATGAGTGTACACAAAAAGTGTGCGTTGAAAGTTAATCATTTTACCATTTTCTTAATTCATATTGGCAACTAGATGATATGTCATTCGATTTTCTTTATGCAATACTAAATAATCTTATAACGAAGTAAGATTTTAGAAATAACGATGATTTTAATTAGTAGTTTGGTTATCACTTCGGCGACACTTCAATCAATTGCAGAAAATATAAAATGAAATTAAACGGTATAAAAGTTATTTATTAAGTATCAACTAAACCAACATAAAACATTAACTTTCTAAAAAAAAAAGCATAAAGCATAAACTAACATCAAACTAAACAGTACAAAAGATATTTATTGAGTATCAAGTAAACTAACGTAAAACAAAAACTTTCTCAAAAAAAAAAAAAAAAAAAAAAAAAAAAAAAAAACTCAACTTGTACTAATAAAAAGCAAAAATTCAACCCAAACATGACCAATGACAAGAATTACGTTTTCCTACTTAAGAATAGGAGCGCGTAATATAGGCCTTGTTTAGTTAGAGGAGGAGTTATCTTTCGGGAGATATTACACCTTAAAGTGAGAGATCCCCACTATGGAGTTATCTCATATGAGTTGTGGCACAATTACTTATCATTAATAACCTTTTTATTACTCATCATTTCTCTTTTATTTAAAGGTTATTAATGTCAATTCATATATTTTATTGTTTAAAAATTTGCAACTTCCATGCAAGTTTAAAGTTATAATCAAACATGAAAATATTAACAAGGAGTTAACTCCGAACTAACATTATAAGAGCATCTCCAATGGATTCATGGATTGAGGTGGAAATGGATCTACCTAAGACACAAACCACACCCAACTCAAAAAGTGGTCTCCAATGGGACCATGGATAGAGAATGCCTATCCTATATGGCAGGAAATCAAAGTAAAGGGTGTCTACTACAATGTCTACTTCTAGATATTGCAATCCACTGCTACATCATCATTGTTTATTATAGAAAGTCAAAGTCACAATTCATAGTCTAAATCCACATTATCATTGGAGATGATTTTGGAATTTAAATATCTATTTAATGCCACATAGAATAGACATCCTACCCACATCCACCAAGTGGCATGAATTCATGGTCTAAATCTATATTACCATTGGAGATGCTATAAGTTAGCAAAAATGAGCCAAATGAGGCCATAATTTACTAATTGTCCCACGTCGTTAATGGTATCATCGTATGATCGATCTTGATTTCAATGCTTGGAAAACTAGATGGAAATTAAATATCATAAAGTTTTTGTCTAAATTAATCAATGCAAGATGTATATTTTCCTGGGGAAAAATGATAATCTAACACACTTTTGGCACACACTTGGAGTGCACACTTTGTCTTTTAGCCTATTTATGGCTATTTTTTGTCTCCCAAGGTATGAGCCTACATCTCACAAAATACCATAAATAAACTAAAAGATAAAGGGTGCGTCCCAAGTGTGCGCTCAAATTTGATCATTTTATCATTTTCCTTTTCCTGGGTACAAAAACTTGAGTCCAACAGTTCTTGGCAAGTTTTTGCCAAGCTGGCATATCCACGATTAATTTTCCTTGCCCCGCCCCAAGTGTGCATATGTTTGTGGAGATATATAGTTTTGATTGGTATATCATACGTACGTTGATGTTTGCATCGAGTATGAGCATGTATGTAGCAAACGTACGCAACAAAACTCAGTCAACGTCCAATTTTTTTACCGTTACATAGTTACACTCCGAAGTTGTCTCTCTCGAAATGATAGCGACGACAAACTTATAATATAAATACTCCAAAAAAATTCAGTCCAACGTGAAGATTGTTGAAAATGTGAGTAATTACCAAATATACGTAACTTTATTTTATATACTGCATAACAACAGATTTTTTTTAAGAAAATAATTCTATTAATTAAGACTTCTTAGAGCAAAATCTCATGATATAAATTACATATGATAGTTAAGTTGAAGATAGTATCAATGCTTAATAGGTACACACACTTGCTCAATATATAGTAGTATTTCCTCGCGCCCACTTGTATGTAGAAGTAACCACATCCGAGTGACTTAATTGTTACATACATGGTATCAATAATATCTAGAATAGTCTCTATGTTTGGTCAGGACATTATTGAATCTCATAAAAGGCTACATATAGCTCTTCCATGTCCAAATTTCAACTTATTGGGAATTCTATTAGTCATGATACTATTTCAAAAAAAAAAAGCAAAGAAAATTAATTTCAAATAGGAATGTGCTATATAAGGATACTCTAAATACTATTAATCATGATAGACGCATGGAGATGTATATATAGATGATGCACGCATATATATAATATGGATGGCACGCCTCTAAGTATGTTACTCGAAGTAGTGAAGAGCTAGTTTTGGGGTTAGAGTACCATTTCTCTCTCTACAATCTTGGACTCACAATGTCTTCTAATTAAAAAGGGGGGATAATAACCTTTTTGTTGTTTGGAAAGAAAAAGAAAAAAAAACTTTTTTGTTGACATTTAGATTGAAAAATGAAAATAAAAAATAGCCCAGTTGCATATCAGTGGTCCATGCTGATATATAAGCAAACAAAAATATGTAAATCAAGATACCAACTTGGATGTGTTTGCAAACAAAACTTTGTGAACTAGAAGCCTACTTGGAAGGATTTTATAAGTCCAAAAAGAAGGAATCTCTCTCTCTGTGTCCAAGTATATATAAAAGGCTGAAAGCAAAAAAGGGGGGACTTTTTAACATGACCACACTTAATTGAATCTCTCCACATAATATATCCACTTTAACTAGTGGTTCTTTAAAGGATAACAAAAAGGGGTAGTTTTCATGATTAACAACCTTAACTTTGTATCCAAAAAGCAGGAATTGGGGTCCTCAAGACCTTGTACAACTTTTTCTTTCTTAATATATAATTTCTTTTCCCTTTTGTAAGTTAACACAGCTTTGTGGTTCATATGAAATGCATCTTTTCAGTTCATATAGTGGTGGTACCAAAACTAGCTGATCAGGTCTCTATAGATTTGACAATCACTTTTAGTATACAAATTTAATTTATTACAAAAATGTTTGAGTTAATTAGTTGGATAGATCATCAATTAATTGTGATGAAGGTGATTCCTCCAAGCACAATTGAAAAAAAAAAAAAAAAAAAGACTCCGACAACTATATTTAGTAAATATTAGCGCATATATATTGAAATTAATTATACACTCTTTTCCCATGTTATATGTAATAGCTAGTTGTCGATAAATGTAAATTAAACCCTTATGCTTAAAAGCAACTCGAGTCTGAAGCAATCGGTTAGTCTCAAAATCAGACGATTCACACCTAACTAAAAAGAACCAAGCATGGTGATTTTTTTTTGATAATTGATTATGTTGAGGATTTGACTAATTCCCCTATATCGATGATAACAACAAATTAATCATCATAAATTATTGCCATGAAAATATAATAATCTATTTAGAAAACTTAATTTACTCACATCTCATTCATTTTGTGACATGGTATGCATTCCACACGTATAACCCGATCGAGCATCTTCTTCTCTCATATTGATCAATCATTGAATTAATAAAGTGATGAGTCGATTTCTTAAACTGCAAGTTCATTTTTTCATAGATTAAAGAGATCTCTTGTTTTCTTACAATAATTAAGAAACATATTCTAGATTTGTCTAGTAAGTCTCGCGCGGAATAATATATAACACATTCTTATCGAAAAATAATATAAAACACAAGAATCATGTAAATTCAGTATTTCAACGCATATAGCTAGCATTGAAAATATACATTATATTATTTGCACATACCAAACCAAACTGTCATTAGGTCAATGTATTCACACATATACACTAAACAAGATCACAATGAAACTAAACAATGTCGATCTATAATGATATACCATATTAATTTAAAGTCCGATCACGAGAAATACTCAATAGAATATGATATACATTGAGATATGAGCGCGAGTATATCACACCTGCACCTCTTAAGAGTTTTTTCAAAATGAGCATCTACTTTAATTTGTACTTCGAAGTTCTTTTTATAATTGTATCATACAACTAAATAAACTTCCATTTGGTATCTCCAATGGTTTTTTTTTTTTTTTTGGTCATCTCCTATGGTTGATTCCTTTATATATGCTCGGTTTAATTATGAAGTCCAATTTGTCCTTTTTTTTTTTGTTTTATAGCCATTAATATTATCAATGCCAAGATAATCTCGAGGAATGTCCAATGATCATAAGCTTAGTTAGAACAAAGTCCTTTCAAGTTGTCAATGATGTCATTTTCCCAATCGCTTAATCAAAAATAGGTCAAATCATTTCCTATCAAACAAAAAAAATTAGGTCAAATCATACATGGAATATTAATTTTATGAGAAGCAAATCTTATTTTTGATATCTAGTTTTTTAATCAATCCACCTCAGCTTAAGCAATAATACTTTCAAGAATCAAGTTTGAGAATCCACCTATATGTAAACTAATTCAAGTTGATAGATTGCTTTGATGTCGCTTTAGGATTCTAACCAAGCCAACTGCTTTTAACTTCCACTAGGGCTTGAGCTTTTCACAATTCTGCATACCTCTTCTAATTATCGATCTATATATGTGATATGACATTAATCAATTAAATTAGGAAAAATATTAGTAGGTTAGTTTTTTGATAATTTATATTTTCTTAAAACCAAATAGTTTTTATTCACCAATAATAGATTAATTAATTGATCTAATCAACGATTACTTGTCAGCTGGTGAGTGAAAGTAACCGTAATCAATTAAGGAGTGATTACCTCCTTACTAATTAAGTTGGAGTATTCCAGAGTAGTCAGATATCTCAACATAATGACTTGAAAAATAACTAATATACTATTTAAAGTTGAATGACACAATTCGATTCTATAACTTGGATTATTAAGCACAAGTGACGGTAATTTCACATCGCCGATCTAATTTTTTTTGTTGTCTAAATCACTCGATATCCAAACTTTTGACTATTCTAAATTTGCTCCGAGACACAAATTGTATAGATAAACAAAGCTCTCTATGTTGATGTTTTTATTTATAAGATTTGAACTCAGCCACTAATTAAAGATTAGACAACAACCCCGTTCTAAATCGAGTGGTATATGAGGTGGAAGGCTTGCCAGCAAAGCTAATCTGTCAAACTTTAATTTCTTTTCACACCAATGTACAACTGGTCAACGTTCGTCCACATGGATGACACATACACATGGTTGACATCATCCATGCATCCATGATGAATGGGCATGCATGGCTCGAGACACGAGAAGAACAAGTAGGGCCCACCGCTGTTGACAATCACAGCTTACCTACCCACGTGGCTGTTCTCTAGGCCCCAATAATTCAGAGCCACGTCACCTTCATTTTTTCCATATTTTTGGTTGCATATTTAATTCGAAATATGCTCATTTATTGCGAAAAAAATCTAAAAATATGTTCTGGCGCTCCCGCTTGTAACATCAACTTCAGGGCTCCCACTTGGACGGCATGAACAATCCCGGTATGGTAACCACAACCACAAAGCCTCCACTTTAGATTAATTGAGAACGCTTAGGTGAATTAAATTTTTTTATTATGTTTGATTTTAGTTAATTTTAATTTGTGCAATGGTTGTTAATTTGATTCATTTTATAGAGAGCAATAAAAATTTTACACCGATTTTTATCTTATTACACAATTCCGTATATATTTTCAAGTAATATAAGCACAAGTTAATAGTTATTGGTCAAATCTTATAAAAATCATTTCTTTTTCTTTTCTTTTTTTTTTTACAAAAGCCGAGATTGGAATCATGGTAACTACATTATATCCTTTAATTTGTCTTGAATTATTATGATGAAACACTTGATGGACTAACTCCCATGATTGTAAAGCAAAGGGGGAAGGGTGCAGTCGCCACCTACCCCAATGTCTCCTTTTAACATTTATTTTTTATAAAATATATACGTTGTCCCATATCTTGATTTTTTGGCTCCAGTACCATTCCTCCACAGAGCAATTTAAGTCACAATTAGCACCAACTATATTATATCCCTCCACCAGGAGTCCTCTTCTCCAATTCCCATCAATGGCTAAGCCTCAAAACTAGTTCACATAATTTTTTTAACCTTTTCATTGCCATTGTACTCCAATCCTCAAACTCTTCTTTTTATGCAATTTATTTGGTTTAGATTTGAATTGAAACACAATGTATGTACATCTTCCTTATTATAAAGTTGATGTGGGATCAATTATTGGTTGAGTAGGTACAATGTATAATTATATACTATACTAAACTTGGTGATCCACCTTGACCTTTGTTAGCTAACCGAGAATAAAGGGCATCGGGACCTAAAAAATCCCACTCGCAGAGGTCTTATGTTAACACCTGGCTATGCATTAGCCGATCAAAAAAAGAATATATACACAGTTTTCTCAACAATGTGTCTATGGTATATATCGATTAATTAATAAAGCCATACTTTAAGGAAAAGTACAACCATGCAATACACTTTTTTATATAGCTGCTCCAACATAGTATATTTGGTGTAACATTTTTTATATACAAGACCAAAAAGTGAAAAAAAATCTTATCTAGCTATATACATTAGATCAACAATCAATATATAAATTTTGATTAAATTATTACATAAAACAGCAGCAGCAAAAACAACAATAACAAAACCTCAATCTCAAATTATTGAGATCAGCTAGCTAGTACATAAATCAAATTTTTGCTGGTACATGGACCAAAGTTTTTGACTCTCGTTGATTAAGAATAGTACAATATATGATATGTTTTCATAATCTTAAAAATTCTCTTGCGTTCTATTCGTCGCGAGCTATATTTTAATCAAAAGCAACAGATTATACAAACCAAGTGCATTACTCACTAATTTGGTATATGGAGTTAGTTGAGTAAGAGGTTGGAAGTTCGAACCTCAATGTCAATAAGGTTGTGCTTTCTTTCTTATCCAACAAAAGAGCAACAAATCACCATATAAACTGTATAAAATGAATAACCCTTGATCATCATATATTGTATCGATGCATCTTTGTATATATTACACAAGTAATGGAGAAGATATAGACGTCTGTTGATTTTCAATTACTGATGACTTTTCTTCTTTCTTAGACTTTTATCATAAATACATGTACAGACCCACCACTATCACAATTGATCCAATTACGCTGCAACACCAACACCCAACGAAACAAACAAACAAAAATATGTCATTTCAAATGGGCTTTTTTGGGCCAATTAATGGGCCCATTGCATGCCAATATTGAAGCCCAAGACACGCAGGCCCATTAATTACTTCCTAATTAAGTTGCTAATGAAGCAAGATTATGTACGTACTTAATTATATTTACCTTCCAAGGTACAATGAGCTACCTAGAAATGCCACATCCAATATTGTTGTGAACACACAAGTTAATACAATAGATTCGCAATGCTGCTATTAAACACGCCCTGTTGCCAAAATATCGATAAGAAAAAAAGAAAAATCTTTGGAATCAATTCTTAATTAATTTCTGCTTAATTTATGTGTAACATTGATGTACTTACTCCAAAAACAATAAGTAGGAGCTCTAAATTCCATTTGAGAGTTCAGTCAGAGGCGTTGTGGCTCAAAACTGCTGCAAAGATTGCAGAGAACCAAGTTCTGGGATGATCACTGGTGTGGTAACCAATCCTGGCGTCTCGAGTTTCGTATGCTACATAGGATATCAAGGGGGCAGAGAAACACAGTGGCTGCGATGTGGGGTGCAGATCTAAAATTAAGAAGCTGTAGAACAACTCAAGAAACAAAGGCCTTAACGAGACTGATGCTTTAACTTCAATCAATTAATTTGAATGAAGATTTAGAGGATAGTCGCAGATGGGCAATGGATTCGAAGGCATTTATACAGTCAAATATTGATACGACTTTATAACCAAGAAACGATGGAACACCTCTTCCTGGAATGCAATGTTGCTGTTAAGGTTATGGGCTTGGTTACTTGATGAGCTCCAACTTACATAGACATCAACTCGCAGCGTCGAAGAGTGAAATTTGGAGAATCTTTGAAAACAAGGAAACTTCATGAGTGGATGCACGAAGCCGAATTCATCGAGCAGTAGCTTTGTGGTTGCTGGAAAAGAAAATTTTCAAGACTTGAGGGACCCGTTGTGTCAAGTGCAGTGGCGTACTCTAGCAATGATGGCGTAGCTGGAGGAAGGGAGACATCAAGGGGTAGGGGAACAGGGCAATACCTATGTAGTTTGTGAATAAAGTGCAGTAGGTGGAATATGTTGTAATTTTGTTTCACACTTTTGTACTCCCGGTCGTATAATCACATGTTTAACCTAGTTGATTCGGTAAGAGTACGACACTATGTTGCGATAAAGTTGGCTCATCTCAATGTGGGGAATGGAGATAGTGTTCTCATGGTTTCTAGGGACAATGTGTTTTTCCCTTACTACACTAGTAGAGATTTTTTCGGCTTTGTTTTAAGGGAACACAATGTTCCTTACAAAACATTGTACATGTTGAGCTACGATAAAATAAAACCTTGTTCCTATCAAAAAAAAAATAAAATTAGACAACAAAAAACTCATATCATTAATTTCGAATCTCTGTCACATCACACGTGACATTCAAAATTATGTACAAAAACTGGAACATTAATAAAACCCATATATTAAGCAGAGAAATGAATTCAAAGGTTATAATTAATGAAAATGAACGTCTAACATACTTTAGTCGCACACTTTAGGCGCATATTTTATTTTTTAGTCATTTATGACTTTTTCTTGTCTCCCTAAGCATGGAAGTATGCGTTTCAAGTGTATACATCCAAAGTGTGTTAGATTATCATTTTTGTTAGAGATGTTGGGATAGTCCCACATGGACTACTTATAAAAAAAAAATAAGGATCATAAGTGTGGAGTGGACGCTCTATCTTGTTTTGGCATTTTAGAGTGAACCCCACTTTTACACTTATGACCCATACATAAAACTATTCACCTTGGATTAGGCTTTTATTATAAAAATTGAACAATTTTCCTATAATTAAATCAAACCTTTCAAAGATTAGAGCAAGAAAACCCATAAAAACAGTGGCCAAGATGTACTGATAGAGAAGCACAACAGTTGAGCTCATGCCATTCACTACTATCACATTCGTTAGAGCAAAGTACCCAGCCGCGATGGCCTGCACTGCTACCATGCTTACAAGTGCACCGACCTTCGCCGCTGCTCCTACTTTCGTCGTCGCACGATCATCACCATGATCAGAAAACTCCCTGGATTCACTCAACACCATCTTCTCTCCTAGCCCTGATCAGGTTGAACTTTTTTTGGTTGTTGTTTGGATGATCTTCTCACTTATTCGCTTATGATTTATAATTTAGAAATCATGATATTTATATACTTTGATACTACAAACTATAATTAAAGTCACAGATATTGTGTCACGGTCGCACATGTTTAAAATTCATACGATATATTTCGAGATTTGAACGTGTCGTAGTTTGATGGTTTTCAAACAGGTACGTAGAGCTGGCAAAAATACGGAAACGGACAAAAACGGGACTGGACACCTATTTTAAAAATTCAAAAATTTGGTGCCCGGTCCCGGTCCCGTTTTCAAAACGGGCACTATTTTTTTGTCCAGTCCCGTATGTTTATAAAACATACGGGACCCGTTTTGCCCATTTTTTTTTTAAAGATGATTAAATATTTTGTTTATCAATTATCTTAAAAAAACCCCTCAACTACAACTACAAGTCTACAACTACAAATCACCAATTACCAAAAAATAAATACATAATATCACAATTTTTTAATTTCCAATATAAACATCACAAAAGTTTTTTTTAAAAAAAAAGAGATATCACCTCAAATTCTCAATAGTCCAAAATCCAAATTATCAAAGTATATCTTCACCTCATGCATCAACAACAACTACATAAAAAAGTTCATGACACAATTTTAACAGTGAAATTACAAATATACCCTTCAAATTAATCACAAAGCGGAACCCGTTTTTTAAAATTTTTGCCCGACCGGTCCCGTATTTTTAAACGGACAAAAAATATTGTCAAAGTCCGTATGTTTGAAAAAAAAAAACGCTTCGATCCCGTTTAAAACGGGACCGGACAAAACGGGCCAAACGGGACCGGGCACATTGCCAGCCCTACAGGTACGAAATGGTAGAGGACTTTGACTTTGATTTTAACTTTCGGTATCATACTACTAGGACTGTCATTTGTCGCCGTCTTACAAGAACGTGCCACATTTCCTGTGCTCCCAGAAGTGGTTTTAGAACATATGCTCCTCTTCTCCTAAGCGTTCCACGTGGTGATTTTGAAGGAAAATGAAGCTTGGAGTTGGTTTGTAATTCGACTCCCGGGAACACACAATACGAAGTCTATTTGGAGGTCCCAAGTTGCGTCGTCCACACAAGTTGAAGCCCAGACTGTCTTGTATAATGCGACTCTATAAATAGTAGCCACTTTTGATTTAGAAGTTTGGAAATATCAAATGAATAATTATTTGGTGAAGACATTCTTTCTTTATGTATTTTTGCCACATTTTTCTTTTTTTTTTAGTAGTCAAGGGTATACGGGCCACCGTTGGACTAATAGAGGACGTCCCGTTTATTTCTCGAGAGTCCTTAATTGTCTTTACCAAAAAATCGAACGGACTTTTTTTGATGGAGAGAGGAGAGGGGCGAGATCGAACTCCATCCATCTGCCTCAGGATAGCAGATAGGAGGAAGAGCTCGCTGACTCACCCAAACGCCCTTGGGACCTTTTTGCTACATACTTATTATGGTCCATTATATGATTAAAGGGCTAGAGGGCAATCTTCCTCGCCAATTGATTCACCCGAGATTTTCGAAGAAACAATTCCTCAATCATTGATATATATAAATGCTTACACATTGGGTTGTTTTTAAGGGGAGCAAGTGAGGCGATTGCCCTAACCCCAAAATGATATGCTCTCACCTCTTAAGTCAGTGATTGATGAATCCTCAAAAAAAAGAAACAAAAGCGATTACAACAACGCGCCCTCAAACAATTCTATATTGATGGTGAGTGACGCATAAATTAAACACTTTCATTCGGTTTGATTCATATATATATTTATGTCAAAGTATGTGGTGCAGCAGCCCCAATTTTCACATTGGTCCACCACGGGAGGCCACGCGGGCCCACAATTGATCACTTAACTGCTAGCTGTGTCACACGCCTAATTATCCATCATCAAACAATTTCCTGTTAATTTTGATGTTATGTGTTAATAATTACTGATTCAAGTTAATTTAAGTTCCTTTAATATCATTTAACCTCAAATTACGCAGCGAAAAATTTAATTAACCACATAAAGATTTAACATGTATTTTATGAGCATAATACCTAAGTGGAAACCATACCAAATGTACATCATATACATATCATCTGAGATCCTCAAAATATCAAAAATATAACCTACAATTTATATACAGGTCATAATTATCTCTCAAAACTCAAAACCCAGCATAAAACAAGAAAAATAAACATACGAGTAGGGATAGAGCTTTCAATCTACGTAGTCCTCAAGCTTGCCCTTCCCTCGACTCGTATAAGGATCTGCACTCAAGCCATCACAAAAGCAGATAACGAGTCCAGAGTGAGTAATCCCAAGGAGATTCACCAAGTAATTACGTAAATACAGTTACTGAAATTTAAAATACTATAAATAAACATGCGGAACAAAAGAATACATGCAACTGTAAAAGATCATCACATGCATAAATATAGTAGCGAAGCAAAGTACATGCACAATAAAAATTAGACTAAGTCATACTACGGGCTATCCCCCAAGCACAGCCCATGAAAACACCTCTAACGGGTAACCCTGGACCCTTTAGGTGGTCGGCGTATATCCACGATGCACCCACACAAGCCGATAACCTATTCACCAGCGTATGCCTAGACAAGTGCTATGACTTAGTGGACTCTATGCCCAGTAACGAATAAACACCAGGTGGGGAGTGAACTCAACACCGTAAAGCAATAATGAAATAGAATAATGAATAAATAAGACTGAATTCAAATAAATAGAATTGTAAATACTAAGTGAAGTTCATTTGGGATACTATACACTTCAATCCGCACTCCGTGTCCCGAAATCTAAACCCGACTCAGCTCCAATAACACCCGACAAATCAAATTATCATCCGAATTATACATATTACCATTTATCATTAAATTAGCTTCAATTTAATATATTATGTCAATTTTTTTCGAGGCTAAAGCCCCGACTATATCTCGCCAACATTCCGAGAAAATCCCAAAATTCCTTTATTTGATCAAAATATAATTTTTCTAAAATTTTTCTAGTTTATATGAATTTTCTATGAATTTTTCAGATTTTTTTTTCAAAACTGTTTTTTTTTTTTAATTTGGGACGGTTCGGCCGAACCGGGTTCGGCTCAACCGAGTCGAACCGGCCCTCTTTCTTCCTCGTTGGAACAGAGCATTTCTGCTCTGTTCCAACATTTCTCTATTTTTTTTCTCCTGAATCGGGAAAGGGAGAGAGGAGACGACATGGGTGTCGTCTCCCTCCTTGGACGAACTGCACTTGCAGTTTGTCCGAGCTCCCAAGCTCCACCCCGCCACCATCGATCCACCACACCATCACGCCCACCAACACATACAACAACAACAACAAAAACAACACAAGACATCAATGCACCTCACCTCCTTCGCCTCTGCATCACGAGCTCAATTTCTCTTCCTCTCGATTTCTCCTCTTCTCGGTCGATCAAAACAGTGAGCAAAAATGAGAAATTGTGGTGACGGTGGTGATGTTTATCTAACTTTTGAGGTGAAATGACCAAAATGCCCCTTTCCATATCCACAATTCTTTACAAAATTCATGCCCTTTTTCGTCATTTCACTATTATTTATTTATTTTCTCATTTTTTAATATATATATATATATTAAATTCCTTGTATACATATATATATACTCGCCTATACTTTCACGCCTAAAATTTCGTCGTGCGCGCCAACGAGCGTACTCGGGCGTGCACACTAATGTACCACCCACGTGTGTCGACCACAACCCCGCGTGTCCCTAGGCGCCCACCAATTTACGTATTTTATGACAAACAACTCATTTAATGTGTGTAATATTTTTCTCAACTTAAAATTTCATCTTTAATCTACCCGGTACTCGCGTCGACATGCATATCGATGCGAAAACTCAACACACAATCTCACACGTCAATTTAAAATATAATTACACACATCGCGATGTCGTTAACCTATTTTAAGATAAACATCGCAAAATTAAACAAATCAACACACAAAATACTATTTACCTAATACGGCCGTACTTCAGCCTCACTGTGGGACCTATGAACGTCCCCGCTGGCGTCCACGTCTACAATGACGTCATAATTAACGACAATTATTAATTGGGCCGTTACAGTTCTTCCCAACTAATTTAAAATTTTATCCCGAAATTTAAGTTATAATAAACACTCACCAGTAAATAACTGAGGATATCTCCGTCTCATAGTCGACTCGAGCTCCCAGGTGAGACCTTCAGTCCCTTTATGCCGCCATCGTACCAACACCTTCGGAATCTCCCTGTTCCTCAGAGTTTGTATCCTGCGATCCATAATCTCTATAGGTTGCTCTTCATATGAAACGTCAGGACGAACCTCAATCTGTCTAGTATCCACCATCGGCCTCGGTTCTGACTTAGCTAACCTCAACATAGGCACGTGAAAAACTGGATGAATGCTTGCTAACTCTGATGGCAACTCCAACCTGTATGCCACTGTCTTAACGCGTGTTATAACTCTGAAAGGTCCAATATACCTCGGTGCTAGTTTCCCCTTAATCCCAAACCTCTGATGACCTTTCTAGAGCGAAACCATCAGATATACCAAGTCATCCACATCATAACTCAAACCCTCAACATACCTATCAACATACTTCTTTTGCCTATCTTGAGCTGCTTGCAATCCCAACCTAATTTGTCGAATCTTCTCGGTATGATCAACAACTTCAAGTCCAATCACTACCACATCCTCAAGTGCTGCCCAACAAGCTGGTGATCTGCAAGGTCTACCATACAAAGCCTAAAATGGTGGCATACTAATACTCGCGTGATAGCTGTTGTTGTACGCAAACTCGCACAACGAAAAATACTATTCCCAAGCACCTCCAAACTGTAAAATGCATGCTCTGAGCATGTTCTCCAATATCTGTATCAATCTCTCTAACTGACCGTCCGTCTGAGGATGATAAGCCGTACTGAACTGGAGTCTAGTGCCAAACTGCTCCTGCATGCTCTCCCATAACTTCGAATTCAACCTAGGATCTCTATCAGACATAATAGATATCGACACTCCATGTAGCCTAACGATCTCTCGCTCAAAAATAATACTCAACTGAGAAAACGAACACTTCATCGATATAGGGATGAAGTGTGCAGACTTCGTCAATCTATCAATAACAACCCAAACAGCATCATGACGCCTCGTAGTCTGTGGTAAACCACTGAAAAAATCTATCGTAACATGCTCCCATTTCCACTGTGGAATGGGCAGTAGTTGTAACAATCCAGCTAGTCTCTTGTGCTCGGCCTTAGCCTGCTGACAAATATGACAGGGCCTAACATATGCACCACATCGGCCTTCATCCCTGGCCACCAAAACAAACGTCGCAAATCGTGATACATCTTGGTCCTGCCAGGATGAACTGTATACCGCGAACAGTGTGCGTCCTCAAGAATGTTATCACGTAGTCCCGGCACCTCAGGTATCCACAACCTGCCCCTGTGTCTTAAGCACTCGTCTGAACCAACAGACCAATCTGTGCAATCCGGATCCTGAGCCAAACAACTGAAACGAACAAAATGCCGTCAGCCCTTTGCTACTCAGTGACCCTCTCTAACGACATAACAGGAACACGCATCTGGCAACAGATATGAACATCAGCAAAAGCATCTGACAAACGCAACATCGTCGCAACCTCCAACAATCCATACTCATGTGTCATCTGCCGCAGCACAGTCTGACTCTCTACACCGCTCTGGCTTAATGCATCAACAACCATATTCGCCTTCTCAGGATAGTACTCAATCGCGAAGTCGTAATCTTTCAGTAACTCAAGCCACCGTCTTTGTCGCATATTCAGATCTTTCTGAGTGAATAAATACTTCAAGTTCTGATTATCTGTGAATAACATGAACCGCTCTCTATAAAGATAATGTCGCCAAGCCTTGAACGCAAATACTACTGCGGCTAGCTCTAAATCATGCATTGGATAATTCCCCTCGTGGGGTCTCAATTGCCTAAATAAATAAGCAATTGGGTATCCTTCCTGTATCGACACACATCCTAACCCAGTTCCGGAAGCATCTGTGTAGACCGAGAAGCTTTTCCCTGCCACAGGTAAAACCAACACTGGCGCAGAAGTCAACTTCCTCTTCAACTCTAAAAATGCTGCCTCACAGTCTTCAGACCACTCAAACTTGACATCTTTCTTGGTCAACCTCGTCATCGGCGTTGCAATCAAAGAAAAATTCTGCACAAACCGCCGGTAATAGCCCGCAAGTCCCAAGAAACTACGAATGTCTGAAACTGACTCAGGTGTCCTCCAATCAATGATCATTCGAATCTTATTTCCATCTACAGATATTCCTTGACTACTAATGACATGTCCGAGAAATATCACCTCACTCAGCCAGAAAGCACACTTATTGAACTTAGCGTACAACCGATGCTCCCTCAATGTCATCAAAACATCTCTGAAGTGTCTCTCGTGCTCCACACGAGTCTTACTATATATTAAGATATCATCAATGAATACAATCACATAACGATCCAAAACGGCCTCAATACTTGGTGCATCAAATCCATAAAGATAGTCGGCACATTAGTCACCTCAAATGGCATAATTGTGAACTCAAACAATCCATAGTGCGTGCTAAACGCCGTCTTCTCGATATCACTCTCCCGAATCCTTAACTGATGATAACCAGACCGTAAATCAATCTTTGAGAAAAACTTAGCACCCGCCAACTGATCGAATAAATCATCAATCCTAGGAAGTGGATAACGATTTCGAATCGTCACCTGATTCAGCTTCCTGTAGTCTACGCACATCCTCAAAGAACCATCCTTTTTCTTAACAAAAGGACTGGTGCGCCCCAATGAGACATACTGGAATGAATAAAACCCTTCTGTAACAACTCCTCTAATTGGGAACTCAACTCTCCATACTCCGACGCTGACATCCTATACAGTCGGCTATATATCGGCTGCATCCCCGGAATCAACTCAATAATAAACTCAACTGCTCTAGGAGGTGGTAAACCTGGCAAATCATCTGGGAACACCTCAGGAAACTCACACACTATAGGGACATCATCTACTCTAACCTCTGGTCTCAAGTCTGGCTCAACCACCGTCCTAAATGCCTCAATTTCCTGAGTCGTAGCTAATCGACCTCTGGTAATCGGTAAGTCTGACGCTGTACCAACAAAAGTAAATACTGGAATGCCCTCAATATCAAATACTACCATCTTACCGAAATAATCAATGTGTGCGCGATATGCCGATAACCAATCCATACCCAATAAAACATCAAACTTTAAATACTCTAGGACACGGAAGTCGACAAGTAACTGGTGTCCCTCAACCTCTACTACACAATTTTGGCATATCCGGTTAGGGTAAATCTTATCCCCAGCAGCTGTATTGAGGACAAGATGTGGGTATAAGGTCTCAGCCTGTAATCATAACTGTCCGACCCTACGTCCCGATATAAAAGACAAAGTACTACCAGAATCAAATAATACATGCATGGAGACATCGCAAATAGACAACATACCCTCTACAAGCTAACGAGTCGCACCATGATCTGGCTGTACGACAGTAGGTGTAGCAGCAACATGAACTCTCTCCCTAACTGGCTCAATATGTGGTCGCGATGACGAAGGTGCCATCGAACAATTAATCTGTATATGTCCGACCTGATGACATCTAAAACATCGTCGCATCTCCTGCCAACCCGACTATGACACGGTCTGTACCTGAGCCCTGTCACGGCCCTGACCTCTCTGTTCCCTACCAAAACCTCCTCCATACCTCATATGCTATCGTGACTGCTCCACAGGTGCCTGTGTAGTAACATACACCACCTGCCTCCCTATCTCTTCTCTGTTGCTCGGGATGTCTGTCACGTTGACCCTGATCCTGCCAAACTCTTTGTCGACCTTGCTGAGTAGTCAGTAGAGTAGTAGAAGAAGTCTGTCCGTCCATTGTAATTATGCACCGCTAAAGTGCATCGAATCAGACCCAATATATACGCGTATAATATGTAGTACACAATCAAAACATACACGTATATAAATTTTCTGAATCTACCCACCTCACATCACTTCCCCAACTAAAGCTTTAATCATTCACTTGTGGTTTCCACATCTAAATTTATTAAAGTTTATGCACTTATTTAACTCTAATTCCCGAGGTTTAACCTCGCTCTGATACCAAAATGTAGTGGCCCCAATTTCCACATTGGTCCGCCACGGGAGGCCACGCAGGCCCACAACTGATCATTTAATTGTCAGCTGTGTCCCACGCCTAATTATCCATCATCAAACAATTTCCTGTTAACTTTAATGTTATGTGTTAATAATTACTGATTCAAGTTAACTTAAGTTCTTTTAATATCATTTAACCTCAAATTACGCAGCGAAAAATTTAATTAACCACATAAAGATTTAACATGTATTTTATGAGCATAATACCTAAATGGAAACCATACCAAATGTACATCATATACATATCATCTGAGATCCTCAAAATATCAAAAATATAACCTACAATTTATATACAGGTCATAACTATTTCTCAAAACCCAAAACCCAGCATAAAACAAGAAAAATAAACAAACATATGAGTAGGGATAGAGCTGTCAATCTACGTAGTCCTCAAGCTTGCCCTTCCCTCGACTCATACTAGGATCTGCACTCAAGCCATCACAAAAAGCAGATGACGAGTCTAGAGTGAGTAATTCCAAGGAAATTCACCAAGTAATTACGTAAATAAAGTTACTGGAATTTAAAATACTATAAATAAACATGCGGAACAAAAGAATACAGGCAACTGTAAAAGATCATCGCATGCATAACGTGCACAGTAAAAATTAGACTGAGTCATACTTCGGGCTATCCTCCAGGCACAACCCGTGAAAACACCTCTAACGGGTGACCCTGGACCCTCTAGGTAATCGGCGTATATCCACGACGCACCCACACAAGCCTATCATACCCGAGTAGCCTATTCACCGGTGTATGCCCCGTAACGAATAAACACCAGGTGGGGAGTGAACTCAACACCGTAAAAAACCAGGTGGGAGTAACTCCACTACCGTAAAGACACCAGGTGAGAGTACTCAGCCACCGTAAAGCAATAATGAAATAGAATAATGAATAAATAGGACTGAATTCAAATAAATAGAACAGTAAATACTAAGTGAAGTTCAATTGGGATACTACACACCTCAATCTGCACTCCGCGTCCCGAAATCCAAACCCGACTTAGCTCCAATAACACCCGACAAATCAAATTATCACCCGAATTATACATATTACCATTTTCATTAAATTAGCTTCAATTTAATATATTATGCAATTTTTTTTTCGAGGCTAAAGCCCCGACTATATCTCGCCAACATTCCGAGAAAATCCCAAAATTCCTTTATTTGATCAAAATATGATTTTTCTAAAATTTTCCTATTTTATATGAATTTTCTATGAATTTTCCAGATTTTTTTTTCAAAACTGTTTTTTTTTAATTTTATAATTAGGGACGGTTCGGCCGAACCGGGTTCGGCTCAACCGAGCCGAGCTGGCCCTCTTTCTTCCTCATTGGAACAGAACATTTCTGCTCTGTTCCAACAGTTCTTTTTTTTCCTGAATCGGGAGAGGGAGAGGGAGAGGGGAGACTACATAAGTGTCGTCTCCCTCCTCGGACGAACTGCTCTTGCAGTTCGTCCGAGCTCCCAAGCTCCACCCTGCCACCACCGATCCACCACACCATCACACCCACCAACACATACAACAACAACAACAACAAAAGCAACACAACACATCAACGCACCTCACCTCCTTCGCCTCTCTACCACGAGCTCAATCTCTCTTCCTCTTTCTCTCGATTTCTCCTCTTCTCGGTCGATCAAAACAGTGAGCAAAAATGAGAAATTGTGGTGACGGTGGTGATGTTTATCAAAATTTTGAGGTGAAATGACCAAAATGCCCCTATCCATATCCACAATTCTTTACAAAGTTCATGCCCTTTTTGGTCATTTCACTATTATTTATTTATTTTCTTATTTTTTAAATATATATTTATATATATATATATATATTAAATTCCTTATATACATATATATATATATATCTACTCGCCTATACTTTCGCGCCTAAAATTTCGTCGTGCGCGCTAACGAGCGTACTCGGGCGTGCACATTAACGTACCACCCACGCGTGTCGACCACAACCCCGCGTATCCCTAGGCGCCCACTAATTTACGTATTTTATCACAAATAACTCATTTAATGTGTGTAATATTTTCCTCAACTTAAAAATTTCGTCTTTAATCTACCCGGTACCCACGTCGACACGCATATCGATGCGAATACTCAACACACAATCTCACGCGTCAATTTAAAATATAATTACACACATCGCGATGTCGTTAATTTATTTTAACATAAACATCTCAAAATTAAACAAAACAACACACAAAATACTATTTACCTAATACGACCGTACTTCAGCCTCACTGTGGGACCCACGAACGTCCCCGCTGGCATCCACATCTACAATGACGTCATAATTAACGACAATTATTAATTGGGCTGTTACATGTGGTGTGATGAATAAGGTGTCACTTGTCAAAAAATAAGTTTATGGAGGTTGCAGGTTCTCTTTCGTTCAAGTGAAAAAAAATATTAATACAAAAAATAATATGAGAAATTAAAGCTTAAATATACCTACAATTAGTGTCACACTGTCATACACCTTTTTGAAAACCGCTTAATATATACATACATTAAAATGTGCGAACACGCATCTAAAAATGTAGGTGCTTTTAAATAATGTTTTCATTGCGTCAACGGCTTCAAAATATTTTCTATAATTTTTTGCTATTTATGTAGATTAGAAAAAAAAAAGAAGTGAAGCAATAACAATATTTTATCATATACTAATAGAATCTATAGTAAAAAAAAACATTATTGATTGCTCAACAAAACAAATCAAGCGCATATATATATAGACCACGCGCGCCTCGTGCACTCGCAACTGCCGCTCTCCTAACACAGCTTTATCGAAAACAAACTGAAAACACACCATCAATCTTCCTCGGACCACACAACAAAAATCAAACGTAACAATCAATGGTCTAAAGTCTTTGTTTTCTGACACGGTAAATTCATCATATCAGATAAGAAAGCTAAAGCCTTATTTGGTTGGAAATAGAGTTGTCTTTCGAAAGATATCTTATAAGAAGTTGAGAACTAATTTTATTTAGTTGTCTAACTTTCTGTAAGTTATCTCCTAATTTATACCCTAGGGCGAGAGATATATCCCCTAACCCTATAAAGAGTTATCTATCAGGAGTTGTAGACACAATAACTTCTCATTAATAACTCTTTTATTATCCATCTCTCTTATTTGAAGGTTATTTATGTTAAAAATTTGTGACTTCCCCGCAATTTTAAAGTTGAATCAAATATAAAAATATTAATTCCAAGGAGATAACTCTGAACTAACAATTTAAGTTAGCAAGTATAAACCAAACGAAGCCTAAGTCATTGAACTTGGTCCATCACTTATCCCTCATCAGCGATATTTGACCCATAAAAATTTGTTACATGCACACACATATATAAGAACCGTTCAACACTCATCAAATTCAGAGATTTTTGGTTCTCTGATCAAAACCCAAAACCAATTAAAAACTCTCAAAAACATAAAAATCATAAGTTTGTGATGATGACGGAGTGGTCTCATTGGAGAATAACTGCAGAGAAGGTCTCACCATATGTGTACTTAGTGTTGGCCCAGGATGAAGCTGCAACATATGCTGTGACGAGCAAGCTAGTCTTCACTGGAGGCACAGACCCATCACCAAATGATGGGTTTACACTAATTTTTAACTTATAGCACCCTTCCCTATATATTTTTCAAGTAATATAAGCACAAGTTAAATCAATATAATGCAAGTTAATAGTTATTGGTCAAATCTCATAAAAATCTATTTTATTTTATTTTATTTTTTTGCAAATGTGGAGATTGGAATCATGATAGTTACATTATATCCTGTAATTTGTCTTGAATTATTATGATGAGGCACTTAATCGATTGACTCCCACAATGGTAGAGCAACGGGGGTAGGATGTAGTCGCGGCCTATCCCAACGCCTCCTATAACATTTATTTGTTATAAAATATATGCATTGCCCCCTAACTTGATTTTTTGGCTACAGTGCCACTCCTCCACATAGCAATTTAAGTCACAATTAGCACCAACTATATTATATCCCTCCACCATGAGTCCACTTCTCCAATTCCCATTAATGAATAAGCCTCAAAACTAGTTCACATAATTTTTTTTCAACTTTTTATTGCCATTGAACTCCAATCCTCAAACCCTTCTTTTTATGCAATTTATTTGGTTTAGATTTGAATTGAAACATAATGTATGTATAGCACTCGAGCACACAAAGTTGAACTTCCCAAATGTGATCATTTACATGGAATCAACATATATCTTCATTGTTATAAAGTTGGTGTGGGGATCAATTATTGGTTGAGTAGGTACAATGTATAATTATATACTATACTAAACTTGGTGATCCACTTTCGTCAAAAAAAATAAAAATAAAAAATAAAAAAACTTGGTGATCCACCTTGACTTTTGTTTAGCTAACCGAGAATAAATGGCATCGGGACCTAAAGAATCCCACGCACAGAGGTTTTAGGTTAACACCTGGCTATGACATTAGCCTATAAAAAAAAAATAATATACGCATAGTTTTCTCAACAATGTGCCTATGGTATATAACTATATATAGATTAATTAATTAATAAAGCCATACTTTAAGGAAAAGAACAACTATGCAACACACTTTTTTATAAAGCTGCTCCAACATAGTATATTTGTTGTAACATTTTTTATATACAAGACCAAAAAAAAGAAACAAAAATCTTATCTAGCTTTATATATTAGACCAACAATCAATATATAAATTTTGATTAAATTATTATCGAAAATGGAAAAAGCAACAACAACAACATCATCAACAACAATAACAAAACCTCAATTGGTCTCAAATTAATTGGAATCGGCGAGCTAGTACATAAATCAATATTTTTTTATTGTATATATATGGATCAAATTTTTTGACTCTCTTTGATTAAGTATAGTACAGTATATGATATGTTTTCAGAATCTTTGAAATACTTTTGGGTTCTATCCGTCTTGAGCTATATCTTAATCAAAAGCAACAAATTATACAAATCTAGTGGATGGCTCACCAATTTGATATGTGGATGGCTCACCAATTTAGAGTTACTTGAGTAAGAGGTTCAAACCTCAACAAGGTTGTGCTTTCTTTCTTATGAGCAACAAATCATCATATAAAAGGTATAAAATGGAGCACTCTTGATCATCATATATGGTATATATAGATGCATCTTTGTATATATCACACAAGTAATGGAGAAGATATAGACGTCTGTTGATCTTCAATTGCAGATGCCTTTTCATCTTCCTTGGACTTTGACCATAAATACATGTACAGCCCCACCACTATCACAATTGATCCAATTACACTGCAACAACAACATCCAAACAAACAAACAAATAAACAAACAAATATGTCATTTCAAATCAAATGGGTTTTTCTTGGGCCAACTAGTGGGTCCATTGATGTCAATGATGAAGCCCAAGATTAGGCCCATTAATTACTTCCAAATTGAGTTGCTAGTGAAGCAAGATTATGCATGTATACTTAATTATATTTACCTTCCAAGGTACAATGAGCTACCTAGAAATGCCACATCCAAGATTGTTGTAAACACATAAGTTAGGGGTGAAAATGTCGCAACAAAGATCGGTCCCTTGACCGACGCAGACCATGTATACAACAGATTTGCTATGCCGCTATTAAGCACGCCCTGTCGACAAAAAATCGATAAGAAAAAGAAAAGAAAAATGATTAGTCTCTATATGAATAGTGGTGTTGCATACTTAATTAATTTCAGCTTTGTGTGTAACAATTTTTATGTACTTACTCCAAAAACAATGAGTATGAGCTCTAAGTTCCATTTGAGAGTCCAGTCAGAGGCATTATTGTGACTTAAAATTGCAGCTAAGATAGCAGTTTGAAATGTAGCACATAAGAACATGAGAGCAGTGAGGGAGAACTCAGCTGGGTACATATTCACCATTGGTCTCTGCACATCATTCAAGCAATATTTGGTCATTAGATCGTAATCACTAGTCATTACTCCTCCTCTAGTTCCCAAATATATGCCATAAACTCATCATTGACCTTTGCATGATACGATAATTAAAAAATAGAGAAATGCTAAAGTGATCCACTGTTGACACTCACTAAGAGCATGCACCATGTTTTTTATTTTTTTTTTACTTTTTTTACAATTTTGTGTTTGAGGATAATGCTAAGGTTACCCACAAAAAAGTAAAATAAAATAAAAAAATTTAGTGCATGCTTATAGGAGTATCCGTAGTGAGTCACCATAGCATTACTCTTAAAAAATAATAATTAATTCTACTAAAAAAATTAATCACAATGAGACTAAATCGCCTTCACATAAATGATTTATTGTAGAAAAGAAGTGATTAATAAAAATGAAGCGATCAATACTTATTTCTTGATTTCTTAATGTGACACGTTTGTTGGAAGAGAAAATGTCTCAAGATGTAACAAATATTTTGGAAAGGAGGGAGTAAATAGTTAGATTAATTGATTTTTTAAAAATTGTTGATTTTAATCATTATTAATCAATTACTCCTTTATGATGCAAGCATTAATTAATTGAAAATCAATAAAAGAAGAAGAGGAAATCCAAACGGGTTGGCCTAATGATAAGGACGAGTGCAGGATTGTATGGGTTTGACGTACGGTCTCCAGTATGTCAAACTCATTTGGGCCACTGAGGCCCTTAAATTCTCGGTTTATGAGCACCAAAGTCTCGTGAGACTAGTGAGGATAGTAACTTTTATTGACATCCACTGTAATAAAATAATAATAATAAAAGAAGAAATAAGAAAGTTGTATGTACCAGCATGAGAATCCAAGAACTGAAAGCAAGAACACCAAGAACAACCATGGCCAAACCAAGAATCCAGTGTCCCATACTTGAACTACTAAGGAGAGATGAGCCACGCCATGACATTAGAGTGAGAGCACCACCTACACTAATGAGGGTCCCAATAAGCTTACCTTTGCCCCACAAAGTGTTGATTTCAAGCTTTTCTTCTCTTGTGATGACTGATAAAATATAAGTGAAAACAGGAACCATGTTGATGACTGCAGTGTCCACTGTGCTTGAGATGAAGTATAGACACCCCGCCATTAGGTTCTGTGCTAATGTTATCCTGTAATTTAACATACACCAATTTAATTAATGAAAGATACTATAAGCTTATTGTTCGAGAGATTGTAGTCAGATATGTGGACTGATGAAATGCATTGCAGTCTCACATCGATTAAGGATATAGGACGTAGGCATGTTCATTGGGCAGGCTCCAGCTGGGCTTCGTCTGGCCCGGGCCTTTACGCCCTTTCCCACATACACCCACCAAGTCCGCCTAAATTAAAATTTTTTGACTAATTTTTAATATTTTTAGTGATGTACATATATTTAATAAATATTTAAACATGAATATAAAGTAGCATTTGTAGTATAAGTAGTAGTATATTAACCTTAATGGGTGGGGTTCAAACTTACCATAACACAAATTTTTTTAATATTTATACAACAACAACAACAACATAGCCTCAATTCTAAATTAATTGGGGTCAGCTACATGGATCAAACTCTTCAATTGTGCTCAATTATGATTTTTGGTGTTTTGGTCTTGTGCTTTGTCCTGGCTGTTCATTTTCCTTTTCCTATAATTCGAGGTCTTGAATTGGGGAGGGCTAACTGGGCATTGCTTTCGAAGTTTTTTCCAAGGTAGTGCACCCAATTCCACCTCGAATTGTGAAAAAGAAATATCTGAACAAAGAGAATTGGAGAGCAGGGGATTGGTAGTAGTATTGAGAGTGAACAGAGATGGATTGCGTAATATGGGGCATTTTTTGGTTATTAACTTAGCTTTTTGTAAGAATTGGGTATCGTTTGTGAGCATGACAATGGCTGGTGGTATGATGAAACAATCACCAAGTTTTTTTTTTTTGCAAATAATCACTTACTTGTGAAGGGGGTGGATGCAAAGATCTCAACCATTTGTTTGGTTCGATTCTTGAATAGAGACATAGTCTCTTTCTTATCAAAAAAAAAATAAAATAAAATTGCGCAATTGATGGTGAGCATTCCAAACCATTCAAGTCCCTCCCTATAAACGCATTCCAAGTTAACTTCGGTCTATCCCTACCTCGTCGAATTTCGCCAATTTCTATTGAGTCAAGCTTTCTAGTGGAAGTATTTGTACGCCATCTTTGCAGGTGTCCAAACCACTGCAATCGCCCTTCCCTAATCTTTTGTGTCAATTGGTGTTATTCCTATATTTCTTTGAATTTATGTGTTTCTTATTTTATCTTTACGAGTTTTACCACACATTCACAAAGCATCCTACGTTCATTTTATGTAATTGTTGTTGCTTTACCACCCAACATTCACTTCTATATATTGAACATAGCTGGCCTAATTGTTCATTTTATACTAAAAATGTATTTTTAAATACTTGACGGGCGGGTTGGACGGGCTTGGGCTTGTAAATATAAATTTAAGCCCATCCCAAACAACGCGAACCTAAGAAAGCTAGGCAAGTATTCAACCCGTGAACAGGTCTAGACGATTTTGTGTCGTATATGCTCTCCATGAGTCTTGATTAATCATTATGTACACAAATTTGCATATTGGATAAAGGTTATAAGAATTATGATATATATATATATATATATATATATATATATATATATATATATATATTGACAATCAGCGTAAAGTATTTTTCATTTTCTATGAAATTAATCCAAGTAGATTGGAAAAGTTATGATCTATGTAGTCGGTACCAACTAATTTAAAATCAAAATATTATTTTATAAGTAACTAAACAAGGGCAAAGTGAGAGAGAGAACTAACCCCACAAAAGCAAGCAAGAAGATAGACAAGAAAATCTTTAGAGTGAGAGGAGGCCTGTTCTTTCTGCAAATCAAATTAGACAACAAAAAACCCATGTCATTATTTTAAATCTACGTCACATACACATAATGTTGGAACATTAATAAAACCCTTATATATTAAGCAGAGAAATGAATTCAAAGGTTACAATTAATTAAATCAAACCTTTCAAAGATTACTGCAAGAAATCCCATGAAAACAGTGGCCAAGATGTACTGATAGACAAGCACAACAGTTGAGCTCATGCCATTCACTACTATCACATTTGTTAGAGCAAAGTACCCAGCCGTGATGGCCTGCACTGCTACCATACTCACAAGCGCACCGACCTTCGCCGCTGCTCCTCCCTTCGTCGTCGCACGATCATCACTATGATCAGAAAATTCCTTGGATTCACTCAACACCATCTTCCCTCCTAGCCCTGATCAGGTTGATTTTTTTTTTTTTGTGTTGTTGTTTGGACGAACTTCTCACTTTTTTGCTCATGATTTATAATTTAAGAAATCATGATACTACGAACTATAATTGAAGTCACAGATATTGTATCACGGTCACACATGTTTAAAATTCATGCGATGTGTTTCGAGATATGGAAGAGAAGTGGTTTGATGTGTATCGCACGGTTTTCAAATAAGTGCGAAATAGTAGAGACGACTTTGACTGTATTGTAGTACTAGGACTGACAATTAGTTGAGTGTCAATTAATTGAGACCGTGAGGTGTAGCTTTTCTTGCAGTCTTATAAGAACGTGCTAATATTCCTGCGCTCCCAAATGTGCTTTTAGAGTGTATTCTCCTCTTCTCCTATATAAGCCGCGTGGTGAGTTGAGAAATTGAAGGAAGTTGAAGAATGAAGTTGCTTTATAATTCGGCTCTCGGAAGCACACAATAAGAAGTCTATTTAGAGGTCCCAAGTTGCGCCCACACAAGTTGAAGGCCGACAGTATGATATAATGCGATTCAATAGAAAATGGAAAATGATAAAATGATAAAATGACTCACTTTTAACTCATATTTTGGCACATATTTTTGTCTTTTAGTCATTTAAGACTTTTTTTTTATCTCTCAAGGCGTAGGCCTTACATCTGATAAAATACCATAAACGACTAAAAGATAAAGTGTGTGTCTAAAGTGTGCGTTAAAAGTGGGTTATTTTATCATTTTCCATAGAAAATAGTTGCCTCTTTTGATTAGAAATTTTGAAAATCTCTTTTGATGGAAGTTGGGAAATATCAAATGAATAATTAATGATTTGGTGATGACGTTTTTTCTTATGTATTTTTGCTACATATTTTTCTTTTTTTTTAGCAGTCGTTATCTGTGGATCACTGGACTAATAGTGGACATCCCACCTATTTCTCGAGGGTCTTTAATTAATTCCCTTTACCAAAAAATCGATGGGTCTTTTGGATGGAGAGTGGGAGGGAGGAGAGAGGGATGAGATTGAACTCCATCCATCTGCCTCAGTAAGCGAATAGGAGGAAGAGCTCGCCGACTCACCAAAACGCTTCTGGGGCATTATGACGGTCCAAAATTTTCAGGGTTGCCCCGTGCAACAGATATTTCTCCAACCCACGCACCAGAAGTACCTGCCACGTCACTCATCTATCCCATTATCTAATAATCTTGAACTTCTTATCATCTATTCATAAATAAAAGCGAAAATCTTGTGTTTTCCCAAAAATGAGTTATATTAGTTTATCTTGTTCAACCTATAATGGAAATCTCGGCTGTACATGCATATAGGCGATCAAACTATAGCAGTAATATATACAAGTACAGAAGTGATTATGGTCTCCCATCCCAAAATAATACAAAATATCAAAAGGTAATAACTATCACCGTACGTACTAGCAGGCCTCGACGTAGGTAAGTCAGATATAGTCGCCAAGAATCTCTTTACCCCTGCTGGTACCAGGATCTGCACTCAGTTATCACAAAAACCAGATAACGAGTCCAATAAGTAAAATCCCAAGGAAAACCACCATGTATCATAATTTAAGAAATGTAAATGACAATCAATAAATTGTGTAAATCAAACATGCGGAATAGAAGGAAATTGCAGACAACTGCTCAAAGCTCATCGCATGAATGTAAACACAAAGATAATCAAATGGGTGTGAACCAGCTATCCCAGATGTGTACTAAGGACCAGGAGCCCTGTCGTGGCATACACCATTTACCTTACAACTATGTCCTAGACCACACACCCACTAAGCGACCACACAACCCAGGATACATAGACGAAAACTAAACCGTCCCAGCAAGAATAATTTATGGATTTATCAATAAATTTACAGCTCAAATGAATACAATAAGTAAATGCAATAGTGGTGTTCAATTGGGTTTTATGTACCTCAATCCGCGCTCACAAATCCCGAAAATACCCCCGGCCAGACCTTCGACTAGTCTTTGACTCCAACTACTGTCCTTGGACTCCTGAGACCTAATTCCGAGGTTTATTGGTCAATTAATTTAGTTTATAATTGATTAGATTCGATCTCATATTTAATGAAATCCAGAGGAACATTAGCGCGCTAATTGATCTTAATCACTGTTCATCATCATTTTCCCGAGTGTAATTAGGGCGCTAGTTTTCTCAACTAGCGCAAAAACTAGCGCGCTAATAGCGCTTTGTCTAGAATTTCCAAATTTAAATTTCTGGATTTCAAACACCTCCTAAACCCATTTAAACCATTCACACACCCTCACAACTCATCATTAAAATCAAATACATCATCAAACATGAAATTATCAAGCTTAAACCCCAAAGTCAAAGAATTATAAATTTCACATCCAAAACCCATTTTCACAAAATCATCAAACTTCACTCAAATTTGATCAATCATCAAAATCATGTAACACAAAGCTCATGAGCATGAAATCTCAACTAAATACAATGTTGAATTCCTCAAAAATTTGAATTTCCTCAATTATCCAACCAAAACCAAAATTTCATAAAAACTCAAGTTTTGATGAATCACTACCTTTGATCTTGTTGTTGAATGCCTTGAATCACCCTCTCAACGCCTCAGCTGATGAGCTTCATCTTCTTCTCCACCGATTTCTTTCTCAAATTCACCCACTTTACATACCCATTTTGACCGATCAAACCATATATATAGTTGGTTTTACATCTATTGTGTGCACACATCTCGAGGACAATCATGTGGTCACTGATCACCCTGTGTCATTCAAGTTTCTTGACACCTTATCATGACACTAGTTGTCTCAAATCTCTCTGTTGTGCATCTCGACAATAATCCCAAGAATGCCAATTTATCCAGCTACAACTATAATACCTTATTGATATCATTTGATTTAACTTATATAAATTATCTAAACCCTCAATTAAATTTCATAAATTGTAAATAAGGTCACACTAGTTTCCCGACTACCCTACTCCCCGTGCCCCGCATCCGACACATTTCCCGAGGCGATCCCACACCTAGTGTACCAATTTATTCATTTGTTTAGCCTATAGTCACATATGAAATTCCTTGCATTTACATCCTCAACCATACTAATATAATATTGTTTGAATTTAGTCTAACCCCAACGCCCGGCCTCACAGCTATAAACCCTTACGTTGGCGTGTTTCCTGAACTAAAACCCCGGCTCTCAACTCGCCCGACAAAATAATGTAAATACACACCTGTGATGAATTGTACATAAATGATATAAAAATACATCACAACATTGGCTAACCATCAACACAAAGTCAGTCGCCTAATTCAGTCTTCGGTCTAGCCTATCTACGGCGTCCACGTGTCATCCGAGTCATCCTAATCTGAATAATTTAAAATAACGGCGTAAATAAATAATGGGCCGTTACATGCATTTTTGCTACATACTTATTGTGGTCCACTATATGATCAATGGGCTCGATGGCAATCTTCCTATTAAGAGATTCACTCAAGTTTTCGAAGAAACACGCAACTCCTCAATCTATATGAATGCATACATCATACACGTTGGGTCGTTTTTTAGGGGAGCGAGTGAGGCGATCCACTAACCCCAAATTATTGTTAATTAAGTTAACCGATACAATTTTTACACAATTAATTAAGATACTATATTTTAATATTTACTTTCACGTAAGCATACATTTTATACATGCATGCACTACATGTGATGGCTGCCTATTTTATTTTAGATGTTTTTTGAGTGTTCCATATAAATTTTAAATTAATTAATGAGATGATCAACAGCCATCACATGTCTTTACGTGCTTGCTCTATAAATGTGATAGACGTGGGTTTCTTTATTCTTCAAAAAAAAAAGACATATTAACAAAGATTAAAAAAAAAAAACTTGAATTGGATCCCAAACGTAATGTATTCTACATGATAGACATTATTTGGTTTAAATAAAAGTTACAGGAGTTTTCAAAAAAAAAAAAGTTGCAGGAAACTTCAAATGCCCTTCCTAATCATTATTATTTAATTTGTTTATGCAGTCACTACTTATGCATTCAAACATAATTTGTTGACCTATTTAAATATTTGATCATGACTTTGATAACGTCTTATTAATTATCTTTATCCCAACATAATTAAGTACTTTTGCTGAATTGACACTTCACACAAGCTTATTAAGAACCACTTTTTTTTTCGGTGCTAAATTAAAAACCTCTTTATTAACATTTTATATTGTGATTACTAATTTAGCAAGTAATATTTGAGACCTTAGATTGATAGGAAAATAAACATTTAATTAATGAACAACAACAGCAAAAAGTGGCCCTTCACGTCTATAGCTCAGTGAAGAAAGGGCATGCTCTTACCTCTTAAGTAAGTGATTGATGAATTCTGTAAAAAAAAAAGAAGAAAATCTTGTTTTTTTTTTAAAGAGAAACAAAACAAACAATTACAACAACGTGTCATCAATCAATTCTATATATATATATATACTTAAAAAATATAAAATAATATTGTCAAAGTATGTGGTGTGATGAATAAGACGTCACTTGTCTAAAAACAAGTTTAGGAAGGTCACAAGTTCTCTTCTTCTGTTAAAGTGAAAAAAATTAAAAAAAATATATATTAACACAAAAAATAATATAAGAAATTAATGCTTAAATATACATACAATTAGGGTCACATTGCCATACACCTTTTTGAAAAATGCTCAATATATACATACAATAAAATATGCGTACAATGTAAGTTTTTTAAATAGGGTTTTTCATTGCTTCAACAACCTCAAAACGTCATTTCTCTACTTTTTATGCTATTTGTGTAGGTTAAAAAAAAAAAACAAGTGAAGCAATAACAATATTTTATCATATACTAATAGAATCTATAGTCAAAAAAAAAATGTATTGATTGCTCAATAAAACAAATCAAGCGCAATATCTTTTTTTCTTTTTTGTCAAATAATCAAACGTATTTGCCATTTGAACAAGCATAAGCTCACGCTTCCAGACCACGTGCGTCTCGTGCAGTCACAACTGCCGCTCTCCCTACACACTGCAACTGAAACTACACCATCGATCTTCCTCGGATCACACAACAAATATTCAAACCTAACAATCAATGGTCTAAAGTCTTTGTTGCCTCACATGGCCAATTCATTATATCAGATAAGAAAGCTAAGTCATTGAACTTGGCCCATCACTCATCAGCCATATTTGACCACAAAAAAATTTGTTACATGCACGCACATATATAAGAACCATTCAACACTTGTCAAATTCAGAGATTTTTGGTTCTCTGATCAAAACCCAAAACCAAAAACTCTCAAAAACATACAAATCAGTGATGGTGATGATGATGGAGTGGTCTCATTGGAGAAAAACTGCAAAGAAGGTCTCACCATATGTGTACATAGTGTTGGCCCAGGTCATAGCTGCAACATATGCTGTGATGAGCAAGCTAGTCTTCACTGGAGGCACAGACCCAGTTGTCTTCAATGTGTATCAATTCATTGCAGCCTCTCTCTTCATGGGTCCTCTTGCTTTTTTCTTTGAAAGGAAGTCTAGGCCTCCTCTCACCCTCTCCATCACTTGTTGGATCTTCTTCCAAGCCTTGCTAGGGTACTAATGAACTCCATTTGTTGTACAAATTAATGGGTCTATGGTGTAGTGGTTTCGAAGAGGGCTAACTACTCCGACTAGGTTCTATTCGCAACAACTGCATTATTTCTATTTCGACCTCTAGATTAGTGGTAGGAGAGCCTCCTAACTCCCGAGGGGTTAGTCTGGTCTACCATCCGTCTAGTGTCAGCGGCCGTGGTTAGGATACCCTTGGCTATCAAAAAAAGATTAATGGGTTTTGTGTAGATTTGTGTAGATTTGTGTAAATTGTGTGAAAAAGTTGTGAAAGTGAGTAATTTGTTATGTTTTGACGCAGGGCAACTCTGTTTCAGACTTTGTTCTCTGAGAGCTTGAGTTACATTTCAAGCACTGCACAGTCTGCTATAATCAATTTGTTTCCTGCATTCACTTATGTTCTGTCTGTGATTCTACGGCAAGAGCGGGCGGAGCTGAATCGGGTTCGCGGTGTAGGGAAGTTGCTCGGAACGGCTGTGTCGGTAACGGGTGCTCTCACTTTGATCTTTTGGAAGAATGGTTCGGTGAGGGCTACGGTTGTCTCAAGCTTGGGAAGTGTCAACATTGGTTATGCCATTGCCACATTGGGAGTGCTCTCACTTAGTACATGGCTTGTGTTGCAGGTATGATATCCTTTTACTCCAAAAGGCCTCGGTATTATTTGAAAATATAGAGATCCACATGTACTAGTATACTTTACCGTAAAGCCGTTGTTAATCAATGTAGAACTATATTTGAATCCACAAGTTAGTATTGGAATGTTTAAGATTGAAGTCATATGCAATCTTAACCATGTAAGCTAATGGACTTGTTATTTTCGTTGGTTTTAGGGTCCAGTGATGACGAGATACCCAGCGGAACTATCGATAGTAGCGATGATGTACATGTTTGCGACGTTGCAGACAGCAGCGATAGCGGCATTCACAAGTCGTGAACCATCAAAATGGAAGCTCAATTTCGATCTAGAGCTGATAAACATACTCTTTGGGGTGAGTAATACATAGCTCATCTAAGTACTAATGAACTATACTCACATTAGTTGATTTCCTAATGAGTTGATCATGACATTATTTCTATGTCTCTGTTGTGTTGTAGGGAATCCTAAACAGTGGGATTGGGATATACATTTTTTCATGGTGTGCAGGGAAGAAAGGGCCTTTGTTCACAGCGGTTTTTGCGCCGTTGAATTTGTTACTAACCGCGGTGATGGAGATTGCGATTGTTGGCGACAAATTGAGTGTTGGAAGGTAAGATAATAAACTTAATTAGAAATACAAAAGAGAATGATTTGTTGAATGAATTTGATTGAGAGAACAAATTAAAGGGTGTGTGAATTTTAACATTTCTTCTGTGTATGTTTTATGCAGTTTGGTAGGATCAGTGATGATTGTTGGAGGTCTCTACTTGTTTTTATGGTCCAAGTCTAAGGAAGAAACAACACAAGACATGGAAGATAAGGACCTTGTTATTCCTTTTTTGATGGAGAACCCTTGAATCACAGCCGTTGATCTACATCTTGATGATTAGAGGATTGAAGGGTGTTTGTGATTCAATCTCTCAAATTGATTTATTTTTGTTGCAAAGTTATAATTGTACAAGTAGGCATCACTTGAATTCATTTGTTGTATGAAAATGTATAGTTTGAAGAGAAATGAGGACCACAATGGTTAATATGTACGAAAGGAAATTGATTAAGTAAACTTTGGTAAGGTGGGTGTTTTTTTTGTTGGAATATATTATACATAAGGAAAATGATAATCTAACACACTTTGGGCGCACACTTGGAGCGCACACTTTGTCTTTTAGCCCATTTATGACTATTTTTTGTCTCCTAAGGTGTGGGCCTACATCTAACAAAATATCATAAATGAACTAAAAGACAAAGTGTGCGCCCAAAGTGAGTCATTTTATCATTTTCCTATACATAAATGTGGTTTGAATGTATTCATTTGATTGGGAGTAGACGTTAAAGTTGAACAAGAAAGGAATAATTTATGCTTAACATCCTAAATATGAAACTTCATTGCAAAATGAAATAGATCTCTTTCCAATGAAAGTTTCAATCTCAAATAAATAAATTAAAAAAAAAAAGAAAAGAAAAGAAAAGTAATTCAACATTAGACTAATTCTAAAATTATGTTGGCTTGAACTGGATAGCTCCAGGGGCAGTTTTCAGCTACATTCTCTTGATCATTACAAGAATATTGTGAGGAAACTGATTGTGTATATCGTAATTTCCCCACTAATTGTGTATACCATAACTTCCTCACTGATTGTGTAAATCTTACCTTGTATCACATAAGTTTCCATGTATATTATTTTGTAGGCTTTATAAATAAGAGCATCCCGTTTGTATACAATTTGTCCCGTTTTACCCCAATCAATAGAATTTCCTATATAATATCAGAACCCTAACCGCTAGGTTAGTTTTCTCAATTGCGGCTTCTCTTAGTGTACACATACGAATAGTAATGGCGCTTCTCTTAGTGTGCGCCATTACTATTCGTATGTGTTTGTGAATACACATCTTCATCAGGTCCCTCTATGGAAGATTCAACAATGTAGTGGATCCTATTGCTTTCAAGTTCTATTGTCTTTATGTTTGTCAAAAGCTTGATCCTGCCCGTTACCCGCGTACTGTACGTTGTCGAGCGCAGTTCGTGATGTCTGTCCATCTCATGTACCCGTTTCAGATCTGTCTATTTTGTCGGCCCGTTTGTCAATTCTGTCTGTGATCACTTGCATTCGTTCGTCGTGATCTGGTGTCCCCACGCTGAAGTATTATCAACTTTGTGTATCATCATCTTACTCGTTTGCAAACTCAAGTGGTTTCGTTGCCACCACCTTGAGTTTGAGGGGGGATGTTAGAAAACTAATTGTGTATATCGTAATTTCCCCACTAATTGTGTATACCATAACTTCCCTACTGATTGTGTAAATCTTACCTTATATCACATAAGTTTTCATGTATATTATTTTGTAGTCTCTATAAATAAAAGCATCCTGTTTGTATACAATTTGCCCTATTTTACCCCAATCAATACAATTTCATATTACATTCTCAGATATAAAGCTCGAAATACAGCAACAATATCTGTTTGCTTTACACTTTTACTATAAGCTCACGAAAAACAATCTGCACCCCTTTGAGATTTTTATCTCAATACAAAAGCTCACTAGGAGCAATTCCAGGTTTACTATAGCATGTTCACTATACAAACTTATTCAATTATAGTAGACGCAGAATTTAGGTCGGTCATAGGGAACGCCCATAGAATATTCTAGGTGGGCATATATAATAGGTTTGATGAACCTGCGTAACTATCAGGATCTACTAAGATCTGTGATGAACTTGAAATAAATATTAACTAAAGATCTAATGTCTATAATACATGTATTCCATGGTACCCGAATTTAGCTTGTTCTTCAAACTGTTAGACTTTAGCAACGATAGGCTATTCTACGATGATTCTTGTTAGGAAAACGATAGAACACACACCCCAAAAGTTACACCATAATGCACACCCCCTCCCAACCTTGTTTTGAATCTTGAGATACGTATGCTCGCATCCCAAAGTGGACAACTCCGGGGTGGGTATGTTGATGAGTGTCCATTTAGGCATGGTTTAGTGTAGGTTATTAGTAGTTAATGAACTATATTTATCTTGTTTTGAAGTGATAAATGTGTGTTTTATGTATTTCAGGGATTTTATATGAGTTGGGCGTTTTTGGGACCGTGTTGGATCTAATTGACAGTTGTTCAGTTTAGAGGGCATAACATTCACATCCGAAGTTGGAATGACTCTCCGTTAGTCTTGTTAAAAAGAAGATCTCGAGACCGACATTTTCTTCTCTCACAAGTATCACGAAATTCGGACTTGAAGGAGCTCAAAATCGCAGTACAAGTCACAACCAGATCTTCAGTTTGAAAATCATCTCCACCATTCTGCTTGCGACACATCGGCCCAATCTTCTCCACGATTCTCTCACTTGTGCTGCTGTGGCCAGGTGTTGCGCAACCACCCTTCTCCAGCACGTCATAACATCACCCCCAACGAATGAAATCGCACCACGTCAACATCACAACAAATTCCTCTAATGAGACGATGCCACGTGTCCCTATCACAATTCAACAACGCAATACACATGCATATTCCAGGCCGTCCTCAAGGCTTTCTCGCGGCGTCCACGCGCGCCTCGACCAGGAACTCGGGAAAATTAGGAGTTTGACATATTTTTGAGATTTTTTAGAGTTTCAATCGACTTGGAATTGTTTCTATAAATATCAGGGGACTCTCAAACGAAAACATATTTTGTTTTACTTCCGTTTTGCATTAGAATTAGGTTTTTGATTATGTCTAGCTAGTTTCTCCATATAGGTTGAAGGTGGATCGGTCAAGCCTACGACATGGAAATCCTTTTTGAGGTTTATTTATTTTTAATTATTGTTGATTCTTTTCCATGATTTATTTTCTTTGGTATTGTTTGAACAATTGAGGTTAAACACTAGTTTAAACTTTGATTTACATGTCAGTGAGTCGTAAGCATGCGTCCTTATGCGACAAGACCACACTAGTGGCAATTGACCTACTAATAGATTAGACCCTTTTGGGACTGGTCAAATACCTTAGAGATCTAAGTTAAATCGAGAGCACTAGCGATCAGGTTGCTTGTTTGGTTAGGAAAGTAGTCAACGGTCATACCTTGGCTATCGAGATCAGGAAATGCAAGGAATCGAGTGCGTCACCGGGTCTATAGCTGCACTAGATCATATATTAGTTTCATACTTTTCATGAACCGACAATTAATAAAATCAATCCCAAGTTGTATGGTTAAACTGTGAAACTGGAGACCTAGATTCATTCCCATTAGATTTCTGTTCCATTTAATTTCTTTATTTTTAAAATATTTATATATTTTCTCTAAAACCCTAATTTTTCTTTTTTGTATTTTTCTTACCTAAGAAAGACACCAATGGGATCAAACCTTTACCGCTATCTACAAAATAGTTGGTTTAGGAAATATATATTTTATTGACACGTTCGGCGCGTCATACGTACAGTTGGCTAGAGGTGTGCATAATGGTGTGAGAGGTGCATTCTAACAAAGACGGAGTTGCAACCAAGCTTTTGCCTCTAACCACTTTATTTATTTTTTTCAATTCTCCAACCACTTTATTTGTTTTTTTTTTGAAGAGAAATCGAAATTTCATTAATCATTCATGGCTCAATACAAGACCAGACATAGAATCAAGTACATTAATTCGTTAATCTTATTTGTGCAAACACATTGCCACTACTTTAGTTTTTTTTTCTAAATTGAAACAGTTTGACAATCAAGGACTGCTTTCTATAACGTTGAAACTCATAACAATACACAAAAGTATTAGAACCACAAAATGAATAACAAAACTTTCCAACAAGAAGAAGACCTAAAACTTTCCAACAAGAAGAAGTCCTAAAAACTTTCCAACAAGGAAAAGACAAATAAAAGACTTCCAACTATGGAAAAAAATTAATTATAAAGTAAAAACTAAAGATAAATCAATCTAGCGCCGCAAAAATCTACGCAACACCGTTGATGAAGATGCACTGTAACAAAGATAGACCAATCTCTACAAATTTGATTAAATCTGTTGTTTATTGAATAAATAAAGAGCAAAGGGAGTTTCATTAGAACCACCACCGATTGTTGAGAAGATCGGTGATGGTCCAAGAACAAAAATTATAAAAGTGAATAAAAAAAAAATTAGGGATTTGGAGGGAAGGACGACTCTTCAAAAGTGAACCTCCCTTCCAACCACTTTATTTGTTTAATTATTTTTTTCAAGATATCTAGCCACTTGGTTGGGTATTTTTGACCTCATTTTAAGAGTTTCCCACGTGACTTTCTGTACTGTAGGCTGTTTTTGAACTTAAAGATATGGAGAATATCGATCTTGGTGACTTCATTTTCATTTTTCATGCCATGATATTCAAGGCTTTCAAGCCCCCCATTTATGACAAACACTCTCCAAGTTATAGTCATAGACTCATAAATGACTGAAGACCCATATCATAATTCATCAACATGAATGAGATTGGCCATCGATGGACGAGATTCTCCGACGCACTCATCGAGGATCTCATGACCACCAGTAATCCAAGGTCTCACTATTTATATATGTAACATGCTATTTTCCTTAAATTAATGGGCATATCTCAATATTGGCAAATTGAGAGAAGAGATCATCCAATTAAAATGGAGTTGAGTGATTGTTTGAAGAGAAATGCAGATACGATGGCACCATTTCTTCTCATGTTCTTGGCTGAGATCATTGCTGCAATCAATTCAGTTGTCAGCAAAGTTGTGTTCACTAGTGGCACTGACCCTATTGTTTTCAATGTTTATCAGTTCATAGTCTCTTTGCTTTTCTTGGCTCCTTTTGCATTCTTCCTTGAAAGAAAATCAAGGCCTCCTCTCACCTTCTCCATTTTATGTTGGTTGTTCCTCCAAGCCTTGTTAGGGTAAGTAACTCCTCAATCTATATACCATGTCTTTTTTTTGTCAAACAATCTATATATATGTTATTTCTAAATATATTTCGGAATTTGGTTCCAACTCCAAGTTTAAGTTTGGTTACTACAAATTTAGTCGATCATTTAAGAAAGTTTGTTATTAGAGTCTGCTCGAATTTTTTTCTAATGATGTTGTTGTCGCGCGTATTTTAGTAATTAAGATTAAGATTAAGCCATTATGTATGTATCTAAATCAAAGACATTACTGTGCTAGTAAGATTAGGAGGGATTTATTCGATTGCTTGAGCTCGAGCATTTTTGTGGTTAGGATTCAATTTTATTTCCATTGTATTTTTTATCAGTATCTATATTACTCTTACTACTTTGGGTCTGGGTACTGTTTACGCTTTTCTAACACTAATTGATGATATATGTATTAGTTCAATTTAGTAGATTTATTACATGGGTGATATTATTCATCACAAGAGCTCATATAATAATTTCATTTACAGGGCAACTCTGTTCATGAACCTCTATGCTGCTAGTTTGAATTACATCTCCAGCACATCCCAATCTGCCATGATAAACCTGTTCCCTGCATTCACCTATGTGCTTTCCGTCGCTTCTCGGCAAGAACAAGCTGAGCTAAATCAACTCCGAGGCATCGGGAAATTATTAGGAACCATAGTATCGGTTTCGGGTGCCTTTACTTTGATTTTATGTCGTCGAAAAAGTGTGACAAGTATGATTTTCGCAAGCGATTTTAGTCAGGATGTTGGCTACGCCATGATCGTCTTCGGAACGCTTTCATTTAGTGCCTGGATTGTCTTACAGGTTAGTGATTGATTTAGAGATTTTTCACTTTATGGATATGTTTTCCGTTTTGAAGAATTGATTTTGAGTTTTTTTTTTTTTGGTTACAGAAACCAATGATGGAAAGATACCCAGCTGGGCTGTCTATAACAGCCATAATGTACTTATTTGGGACTCTACAGACATGTCTAATAGTTGTTTTTACAAGTTATGAAGCATCAAAATGGAAGCTCAATTGGGACTTAGAGCTACTCAACATAGTCATAGGAGTAAGTATACATATCTTGAATTCCAATATTATGATGTAAAGATTATTTATTTTAAAATCATACATTGAGGCCACATTGTGCCCTTCTGGAAACTTGTACGATACACATCAAAATATATGCACACGCCTGTAAAAATAATAGGCCGACACGAGATCTAAAAGACTTAATAAATGCTAGTAAAAATCTCCACACTAGCACTGATTTCGCTCAAAACATTTTTGATATTGGTAGATCTAGATGTATACAGATAAATGATGACAATATCAGTACTAACAAAGATCTGCATATTGTATATACAAAAGGGGATTTTGAATGGTGGAGTTGCTATGTTTATATTTACATGGTGTGCAAAGAAAAGAGGGCCATTGTTTGTGGCAGTGTTTTCTCCTTTGAATCTGCTCCTCACTGCTGTCATTGAGATGGTAATTCTTGGAACCACCATGAACTTTGGAGGGTGAGTTTACTATATATAAAAGAATAGAATTATAGCAAAACTTGAAATAAGATTTTTTTGAGAGAATACTTATTGGTTTCGATTTTTTTTATTTCTTTTGTTGCAGATTGTTTGGAGCAGTGATGATAGTTGGAGGTCTATACCTGTTTTTGTGGTCAAAATCCAAAGAGGAAACAAAGGATGCAGAAGCAGATGATGAGATTTTCTCTCCATTCCTTCCTCAAAGCACTTATTGTTAAGAAATATTGTGCAATTAGGAAATATACACAAATCACTCCCATAATTATGTTGTGAAATCACTCTTGTAATTATGTTGTGCACAAATCACTCCCTTGATTATAAGTTACCTTATTTAGATATTTTCTTTTGTATATAATTGCATCTCTATATATTGAGACATGTAATAGATCAATATACAATAATACACAATAAACGTATCACATTCTATTAAGATTTGTCATGGTATCAGAGTCTTCGTTCGGTTATAGGTAATCTCTTATTTCTCTTCTCTTTTGGTCGACTCCTTTGACTTCGTTTTCTTGTTTGGTCTCATTCTTTTGTGTTTTTATCGTTTCTTCTCTCTGATTCATGGTGCTCCCTAGATTGATGCTTATTCTCGCCTTTGTGCTTTTTTTGTTTCCGCTGTCATTCTCGTTTTCCCGTTCTTGCTTTTATGATTGTTTGCTTTGTTGCTCGTCCACCCACCAACCCTTTTCATTTTGTGTGTGCCTATGATTTCGTTCACCATATCATCATGCATCATCATCTTTCATCTTGTTGCTCTATTCGTTCGTGTTTGATGCAACAAGCATCAACTCCACCGCCACTCTCTCTATTCACATCATTAGTGTGCCACATCTGGCAGTGCACATTAATGATGTGATTTGTTCATTCTCATGAGCTTCGTTGTCGTCAGCTTGTCGTTGTCAGTCGACTTTGATTTTTTTTTTCGTGAGTTCGTCTATACATGTTTATCTCGTGATTCAGCTCTTAGTGCTTGTTCTCATTTCCATTGTGTTCGATTATGCTCTTGGTTTGATTTTCGTTTAGTTTTCTTGTATTTTTCCCTTTGTTTCAACACCAATCACCTTGCTATTCTGACTGTATTGTAGCTTTTGATCAGAGATTTGTGGTTCTCTGATCAAAACCCAAAACCAAAAACTCTCAAAAACATACAAATCAGTGATGGTTATGATGATGAAGTGGTCTCATTGGAGAAAAACTGCAGAGAAGGTCTCACCATATGTGTACATAGTGTTGGCCCAGTCATAGCATTTGCAACATATCTTTGTGACGAGCAAGCTAGTCTTCACTTTGGAGGCACGAGACCAGTTGTCTTCAATGTGTATCAATTCATTGCAGCCTCTCTATTCATGGGTCCTCTTGCTTTCTTCTTTGAAAGGAAGTCTAGGCCTCCTCTCACCCTCTCCATCACTTGTTGGATCTTCTTCCAAGCCTTGCTAGGGTACTAATCAACTCCATTTGTTGTACAAATTAATGGGTCTTGTGGTGTAGTGGTTTCAAAGAGGGCTAAGTACTCTGACTAGGTTCTATTCGCAAGAACTGTACAATTTCTCTTTCTACATCTGGGTTAGTAGTAGGAGAGCCTTCCTAACTCCCGAGGGGTTAGTCTAGTCTACCATCAGTCTAGTGTTAGCAGCGGTGGCTAGGATACCCTCGGATATCAAAAAAGATTAATGGGTTTTGTGTAGATTTATGTAAATTGTGTGAAAAAGTTGTGAAAGTGAGTAATTTGTTATGTTTTGATGCAGGGCAACTCTGTTTCAGACTTTGTTCTCTGAGAGCTTGAGTTACATTTCAAGCACTGCAGAGTCTGCTATAATCAATTTGTTTCCTGCATTCACTTATGTTATGTCTGTGATTCTGTGGCAAGAGTGGGCGGAGCTGAGTCGGGTTCGCGGTATAGGGAAGTTGCTCGGAATGGCTGTGTCGGTAACGGGTGCTCTCACTTTGATCTTTTGGAAGAATGGTTCAGTGAGGGCTACGGTTGTCTCAAGCTTGGGAAATGTCAACATTGGCTATGCCATTGCCACATTGGGAGTGCTCTCACTTAGTACATGGCTTGTGTTGTAGGTATGATACTGATTTTTCTCCAAAAGGCCTCGGTATTATTTGAAAATATGGAGATCCACATGTACTAGTATATTTTATCGTAAAGTTGTTCTTAGTCAATGTAGGACTACATTAGGATCTACACGTTGGTATTGGAATATTTAAGATTGAAGTAATATGCAATCTTAACTATGTAAGCTAATGGACTTGTTATTTTTGTTGGTTTTAGGGTCCAGTGATGACCAGATACCCAGCGGAACTATCGATAGTAGCAATGATATACATGTTTGCGACGTTGCAGACAGCGGCGATAGCGGCATTCACAAGTAGTGAACCATCAAAATGGAAGCTCAATTTGGATCTAGAGCTGATAAACATACTCTTTGGTGTGAGTAATACATAGCTCATCTAAGTACTAATGAACTATACTCACATTAGTTATTTCCTAATGAGTTGATCATGACATTTTTTCATGGTGTTGTAGGGAATCCTAAACAGTGGGATTGGGATATACATTTTTTCATGGTGTGCAATGAAGAAAGGGCCTTTGTTCACAGCAGTTTTTGCGCCGTTGAATTTCTTACTAACCGCGGTGATGGAGATGGCGATTGTTGGCGACAAATTGAGTGTTGGAAGGTAAGATAATAAACTTAATTAGAAATACTAAAGTGTTAAGTATGTGGGCCTGATTTCTAAAGCCCATGTATGATCCATATGATTAGTTTACTATTGTATTCTAATAAGGATTGTATTCTAATAGGGATTGTATTCTAATAAGGATTGTATTCTAACTGGAATTGTATTCTAATAGGGATTTACTTTCTCTATAAGTATATATATCTCTCTCTGATGTACAAAAAGTATGAGCTATGAGAGTCTTGAATAAGATTGTGTTGGCGGCTGTGGGTTTTCTTCCCTTAGAGGGTTTCCCACATATAAAATTCGGTGATTTGTTCTCTTTCTCTCTTTTCTTGTTTTACTATTGTCATTACTTTCTGTCAAAATCTTAACAACTGGTATCAGAGCAAGGTTATTCTCAAGTGGGAGTAATGGCAGAAGAAAGGAAGTTACGGGTTGAGAAGTTCGACGGTTTGAACTTTGGATTTTGGAAGATGCAGATCGAAGACTACCTATATCAGAAGGATCTCTACTTACCGCTCGGTGGCAAGAGCAACAAACCTAAAGATATGGATGACAAGGCTTGGGAAATCCTAGATCGAAAGGCCTTAGGTGCGATTCGCCTTTCATTGTCATCATCGGTAGCCTTCAACATCTCCAAAGAGAAGACCACACAAGATGTGATGAAAGCCCTAACACGGATGTATGAGAAACCATCGGCGTCAAACAAGGTATTCTTAATGAAACGGTTGTTTAATATGAAGAAACCTGAAAGTAGACCCATACAAGAGCATCTAAGTGATTTCAATACAATCACTAGTCAGTTAGAATCTGTGGGTATTATCTTTGATAATGAAGTATTGGCTCTTGTTATTTTGTCGGGTTTACCCGATAGTTGGGATGGTGCAGTTATGGTGGCGTAAGCAACTCATCAGGGTCCAGTATTCTGAAATTTGAGGATGTAGTGGGAGTTCTTCTTGATGAAGATACGCGAAGGAGAAACAACTATTCTGATTAGGGGTGGGCACGGGTCGGGTTCGGGTCGACCCGACCCGATACCCGACGACCCGACTCATTCGGGTCGATATAAAAATGACCCGCCACCCGACCCGCCAGACCCTAAACCCGAACCCGACCCGACCCGCCAGACCCTAAACCCGACCCGAACCCTATAAAACCCACAAAAACCACAAAAACCATATAAAACCCATGATGATACCCGGACCCGACCCGAACCCGACCCGACCCGACACTATTATGACCACACCCGAACCCGACCCGACACCCGACGGGTCGGGTTTTATGACCCGACTCGTTTGCTCCACTCATCCCACCCGACCCGCCACCCGCCACCCGACTCGGGTGACCCGACCCGAGTCGGGTTCTCGGGTTTCGTGCCCACCCCTAATTCTGATGATGTTTCTAATAGTGCCCTGAATACTGAGGAACGGGGCAGATCCTCAAAGAGGTCGAATGGCCGAGGAAATGGACGCTCACAATCTAGAAGAGGTCGGTCAAGGGCCCTCGGATAACTTCTTTGGAATTGCAAGAAGAAAGGTCATCTCAGCGTGATTGTAAAGCACCAAAGAAAAGGGTAGATGAAAACGATAAAGACAAAGAACTCGGTGAATGTCTCAAACGAATCAAGTTAAGATGAAGCGCGATCATGTGTTGTGACAAGAAAGATGAATCCCTTGGATACTAGATTCGGTGCATCGTTTCATGCTACTTCCAACGAGAGAATATTTCCTTAATTATGAGAAGGGCAATTTCGGCGAGGTGTACCTTGGTGATGATGAACCCTGTGACATAATCGGTAAAGGAGACGTCTTGATAGGAATGGAAAATGGGACGCGATTGAGGTTGCAACGAGTTAGACATGTGCCGAAACTTGCTAGAAATCTAATTTCGGTAAGCCAACTTACTGATGATGCAGGTCTTGAGATGAAGTTCACTAAGACATCTTGGAAGATCATAAAAGGTGCCATGGTAGTAGCACATGGTCAGAGAGATGGTACTCTCTACAGAGTTCTCAATGAAAACTCCATGAATGTGGCCTCCTCTGAGGTCAGTGCAAAGGTGTGGCATCAACGCCTCGGGCATATGAGTGAGAAGGGAATGAAAATAATGGTGTCAAAAGGGAAGTTAGATGGATTGTCATGTGTTGATCTGTCTCTATGTGAAGGTTATATGGTTGGAAAACAAAAAGTTGTCAGTTTTTCTAAAAAAGGCAGAACTCCCAAAACTGAAAAGCTAGAACTTGTGCACACGGACGTTTGTGGTCCTTCACAGGTATCCTCCCTTAATGGCTCTCGTTATTACATTACTTTCATTGATGATTCGACTAGAAAGCTCTGGATTTACTTTATGAAAAATAAGTTTCAAGTGTTTGAAATTTTCAAAAAGTGGAAATGTCTAGTGGAGAACAGACAGTGTCTAAAGTTCTGAAATGCTTGAGATCGAGATAATGGTGGAGAAATCGTAACAAAGAATTTGATGAGTAGTCTTGTGCTATGTATGGCATCGAGAAGAGAAAAGACAAGTACCAAGGACACCACAACAGAATGGTATAGGCGAGCGTATGAACCGAACCATTATGGAACGTGCTAGGAGCATGTTGTTGAGTCTTGGGCTACCTAAGCGATTTTGAAAGGTGAAAATTTGTGAATACCGCGCTGCTTATCGATCAACAGAGGACCATCTACCGCAATTGATTGCGGATCGCTGAGGAGGAATGAACAAAAAGGAAGTAAAACTTTCACACTTAAAAACCTTTGGTTGTATTTCCTATGTCCATATCAATCTTTGAAAATAGGTCAAAGCTAGATGCAAAGTCCAAAATGTGCATCTTCTTTGGGATATGGAGTTGATAGCTTTGGTTATAGGCTATGGGATCCTGAGAGTAAAAAGGTGATCAGAAGTAAAGATGTCATATTCAATGAGGATGTGTTGTATAAGGATAGGATCAAGAAGAAAGAGGAACCAAAAGGATCAAAGTATCTTGAACTTGACGATATCCCTCCCTATGATCTTGGTTAGAGTGTTACTGAACACATTGATGAACATGAAGTTCAGGAGGAGCCAGTGACACCACCCATTGCACTTCGACGTGAAAGACGAACCATCAATGCTCCAAACCGTTACTCTCCATCCATACACTATCTGTTGCTCAGAGATGGTGGTGAACTCAATTACTATGAGGAAGCAATGCAAGTCGAGAATAAGGAATAATGGAAGAAAGCCATAGATGACGAAATGAAGTCTCTCTACACAAATCAGACTTGGGATTTGGTCAAGCTTCCAACTGGAAAGAAGGCGATTCAGAACAAATGGGTGTACAGACTGAAACAGGAGCAAGATGGTTCTCAGAGGTACAAGGCCAGATTGGTAGCAAAAGGTTTCCAACAAAAATTCTGCAGATATGCTCACCAAATCATTCCCTAAAGAGAAGCTGAAGTTTTGCATAGCTTCTCTTGGTCTTGCTACTTGAAGACGACAAGGCAGCCGCCGCCTGAAGACACTACATGAGAAGGAGATACTACTATACGAGAAAATAATTTTAGAATCAGTCCCAAGTGGGAGATATGTTAAGTATGTGGGCCTGATTTCTAAAGCCCATGTATGATCCATATGATTAGTTTACTATTGTATTCTAATAAGGATTGTATTCTAATAGGGATTGTATTCTAATAAGGATTGTATTCTAACTGGAATTGTATTCTAATAGGGATTTACTTTCTCTATAAGTATATATATCTCTCTCTGATGTACAAAAAGTATGAGCTGTGAGAGTCTTGAATAAGATTGTGTTGGTGGCTGTGGGTTTTCTTCCCTTAGAGGGTTTCCCACATATAAAATTCTGGTGATTTGTTCTCTTTCTCTCTTTTCTTGTTTTACTATTGTCATTACTTTCTGTCAAAATCTTAACATAAAGAGAATGATCTGTTGAATGAATTTGATTGAGAGAACAAATTAAAGGGTGTGTGTGAATTTTAACATTTCTTCTGTGTATGTTTTGTGCAGTTTGGTAGGATCAGTGATGATTGTTGGAGGTCTCTACTTGTTTTTATGGTCCAAGTCTAAGGAAGAAACAACACAAGAAATGGAAGATAAGGACCTTGTTATTCCATTTTTGATGGAGAACCTTTGAATCACAGCCGTTGATCTACATCTTGATGATTAGAGGATTGAAGGGTGTTTGTGATTCAATCTCTAAAATTGATTTATTTTTGTTGCAAACTTATAATTGTATAAGTGGGGCATCACTTGAATTCATTTGTTGTATGAAAATGTGTAGTTTGAAGAGAAATGAGGACCACAATGGTTCATATGTGCAAAAGGAAATTAATTAAGTAATCTTTGGTAAGGTGGGCGTTTTTTTAGTTGGAAAGAATATATTATACATAAATGCGGTTTGACTGTATTCATTTGATTGGGAGTAGACGTTAAAGTTGAACAAGAAAGGAATAATTTATGCTTAACATCCTAAATATGAAACTTCATTGCAAAATGAAATAGATCTCTTTCAGTTGGGTCGACTGGTTGGATATATAGAACATCCTCTCTCAATTTAAAACAACTAGTCCAAGTAAGAGAATTTCAAGAACATGTTGCATCAAAATAATCTTTACTTACCAATTAGTAATTCAACACGAGACTAATTGAAAAAGGGTCGCACTATGTGTAAACCACAAAAGTGTAAGGGCAAGCCACACACTAAACGGTACCCCTTTCGATTTATATAGGCACCCCATTGTAATGTTTTTCTTTCATAAATACCCTTTTTGATTTAGAAGGGCACTAAACACCAATTCGTCCAACCGAATCAAACCCTAAACGCATCCGTCTCATCCAATCCCTTCCAATCGAACCCTAAATACCCTTATTTTTGCACTCAATTGACTGCGTTATCCGTACTTACAAATGGTGATTTGGAGATGAAGTCATTAGTATAGTCCTTATAGTCACTAGAATGCATTATTTCATCTCCGCGTGATGCCATTTGAACCCACAAAAATGAAGGAAGATCAGATATCAATGCAAAACGTAGTTGCTTGGGATGGAGTTAGTTTGGAGCGCAAGAAAATGTTAGGAGGAGAAAAAGCCTGTCGGCGGTGGCCAAGGAAGTATACCGACAGCGACAGTGGGGAAGGTTGAGTGTTGGAGAATGGGTGCATGGTGTTGGATCGTTGGCGTGGTAGTTGACAGTCGAGATGTTGGGGGGCATAGAAGGAAATGGAATGTGATAGGGAAGTTGTGGTTGCCGCTGCGGCAAAATGGGGTTGTTGAGTGTCATAGACAATGAACGCTGAAAGAGATGCCGAGGATAGTGTGGGCGATGGTCGGTGCTGCAACGACTTCAGCAACAGCGTAGGCGAAACATGCATCGAGTGTCTCAAAGTAGGCTTCATGTGTCCGCCCCATTGCATTTACCATCTCACTAAGACCATAAATCGCATCTCTAAGAGATTGATCTTCTGTAGGCAGGTATGAAGAACACAATGAAAGCACCAATTGGTAAAGGTTTAGATAGTTAACTCACTTAGAGCAGAGTAGTACTCCTTGAGAACAGAGAGAATAGAGAAAAGATTTATTTTCTTCTCATTTCATTCGTTCATAGCTAGGGGTGCACACGGATTGGATCCGGTCCAATTAGGGTCAATCCGCAATCCAATCCAATAATTGCGGATTGGAAAATTACAATCCAATCCAGTCCAAATAATTTATCAATCCAATCCAATCCAATTTGTAAAATGCGGACTGGATTGGATCAAGTTTCGCGGATTGACATTTTTATATCCAAAGATTTATGAAATTAAATTTAATCAAATGAAACAAACAAATCATACATTTCATGAATGATAAATTAACAAATACATCTCACAAAATCTATAACATATTTTTCAAAAACTTGTCATCATAATAAGCTTCAATATGCAAGTCTTACATGAATAAACATGAAAATTAAATGCATGTTGCAAACATAAAACCCACAAAAAAAGGTTTGAAACATAACAAAAGAGTTGAGAACAAGCATAGTCTTTGAGTTCTTATGAAAACCTAAACACAACATACAAGTGAAGTGATAACAAAATAGGAAACAAAAACTTTCTTCCATTGCTAATCTCTATTTTCTTCAAGCCTCTTCTCATATCTTAGTTATATGCTCCCCACCTGAGTTTTTCAAATTAAAAAAAAAAACACACACACAGACACACCAAAAAAAAAAACAAAGAATAGAAAACATGAGTCATGATTAAGTAAGGTAATTTCATATCATTGAGGCGATGAGCAGCAGGGAGGGAGGGAGATGCGAGGTGAGGAGCAGCGGGGACGGGGAGGGATTTTTTGTTTTAGATAGTGAGTTGGGGTTTTTCATATGTGCTTATGTAAACGGATTGGATTGGACTGGATCCGCGGTTTTTCATTGAAGAATTCGTGATCCAATCCAATCCGGCCGGATTATTGATTTTTCAATCCAATCCGGTCCAAGGGAGAAAAAAATTGATCCAATTAGCAATAATTGGTTCGAGTTGGATCGGATTCGCGGATTATGCCAATCCGTGTGCACCCCTATTCATAGCAATAGCTTTTTATACATAAACTAATTGTAACTAGGAAGGTACTAAATCAATCACTACTAAAAGTAGTCTTTGAGGTACGCTGGCCTCTTGTGCACTCTCTTAGGCTTAAAAATAGCTTGTTGGACCGTTGCAATTGTTTCCTGGTCCATCTCAGTCAATGCATCCAGGCTTGGGTTGGTGACAGTCTCACGGGTCGATCCAATGGTTGTAACATTCTCTCCCTTACTCAAGAAAATTGAAGTGAAAGTCAAACTCGAAACCTTGCTTAATGGACTTTGGGCACTTGTTTTCTGGCCCATCTCAGTCAATGCATCCAGGTTTGGGTTGGTGACAGTCTCACGGGTCGATCCAATGGTTGTAACATTCTCTCCCTTCCTCGAGAAAGAAAATTGAAGTGAAAGTCGAACTCAAAACCTTGCTTAATGAACTCTGGGCACTTGCCGCAAAACCCGACATCCATCAGCCGAGAACATGTGATTTCAGTTCAATTCTATATACTACATAGTTGGCCCTAGAGGCCAAACTTTATGCACGCTTGAAAATTTTGAACTATAATCCAAACTCTTTTTTTTTTTTTTGAGATTAAACTAGTCCCACGGGGATAATCAGGAGCACCTTCCCCAACACCCCAAAGTAGTCGGAACTCAGAGGGTATAAGTATAATCCAAACTTTCAAAACATGTCGAGAGGTGGTGAGAAAATTGGCAGCCAAATCTGCATAATTGTTCCTTACATCACAGATCAGTGTATTTCATAGAAGACTTCAATGCTTCTGCCACATATTTTATTGCATAAAAACATACAAAGAGATTTCCAGGGACAACCAACAAAGTCTTCTTAAGATCACCATAATAGTCATATCCTACATAATATTTTGAAGTCCATTGCTTCTAGTTGCAGAGCAACTGATTCCACCGCCAACTTGGGAGATATAGGGCAAAAACATCTCTCCAAGAACGACCGCATGGGAAGGGAAGGTGCCTCACCGGATACACACTACATTTATAAGCAATTCATGGGTCCTCATCACACTGCAGCATTGTTTCTTGACCTGGCCTTCAATCTATGCACAGAAGTCCATAAACTTATCTTCGATGCATGCCTTTGCAAATGCATTCCGGTCCCATTTAAATGAGAGAATGCCATCAAAAGATGAGAGCTCTCGTGATGGTTAGACTTCGTTCTTCTCTTTTTTGTCGCCATTAAGAAGGCCTTCGTGGAAGCTGCTGCTCGCCGGGCCTTCATGGAAACTGCTGGTTGCAGGTTCAAGGAAACTGTTTGTCGCCGACATCCCCAACCAGCCTTCGTAGAAACTGTTACTTGCTGATGCTCTCTCCTTCCATAGCTTTTCCACCTGATCAAAGCTCATGCCCTTTGTTTCTGGTACAAATGCAAGCACGAATAAGGTAGCAAGCACTGCTATTCCGGCAATTATAAGGAATGTTCCAGCAGTCCCAATTGCTGAAACAATGCTTAGGAAAGTCTGCGACACAATCAGGTTCGAGACCCAGTTAACAGTAGCTGACATGCCACCGCATATGCCCCGGTAAGCGTCAGGATAGATCTCTGAATTCACAGCCCAAGGCACAGGCCCCATGCCTGGTGAGAAGAAACCAATGTAGAGGCTCAAGCCCACTATCGCAAGCCACCCAGATCCATTGACGCAAAAGTCGTGGAAAAAGCTAGTATTGCAGATTGCAGAATCTGAGGAGTGCAAGAAGAAAGCCACGGCAAGAACCACAAGAGATAAGATAACACCGGCCAGACTACAAAGAGCTAACTTGCGCCTTCCAAATCGATCTATCAAGTATATTCCGAGCACCGTTCCACTAGCATTCATGGCAGCAACAATCAAAGAGAGGAGCAAAGCAAGCCTGTTTGAAGTGAATCCCGCCATTTGCACGATAGTAGGACTATAGTACATAACAGTATTGATTCCACAGAACTGCTGAAATGCCTGCACAACACACAGAATTTCTAGATTGACATGAGTGTACAATCAATACAACACTTTTTCAGTAGCTGTTCAAGTATTACAATATATCTAAATATTTCCATAATTATGAATTAGAGCTTTATTCGATACTAGAGTGTAAATCCTCAAACAAAAGATATACAAACTTACGATACGAAAAAGTAGCAGTACCACTAATATTTTTTACGATACGAAAATTAAGCTCCAAATTGTAAAGCAAAGAAAATAAAGTAATGCAGCAATAGCGGATCTCTTTACCGATGTTTCCAAATCAACGACAAGGCTAAGTTTAGAATATGAAAAGACAGATTCAATGTATCAAACAAGAAGTCAGCTAGAATTATCTTGATTCAGATTTGACCATAACACTGAGAAAGGATTTATCATTTTTATAATTTAATCAAAATATGATAGTTAATTTTGTAGGAAGGGCATTATATATCCTATAAGCAGTTACAATTCATAAGGCATACCTGTAATCCAGCACCAGCAAAAAAAGCAATCCTGATTTCCTTGATCTTGAAAACATCCAAAAAATGCACGCTCTCATTTGATCTATCTTCTTCCTCCGCTGCAAGAGCAAGTTGTTCGACCTCATCCCCTAAACGGTCTGGATCATAGATTTTTGCAAGCACGGCAATAGCCTTCTCTTTGTCATCCTGCAAAGACAGATAAAATCCCGTAAGCATGCAGCTGATTGGAAGAATCAGAAGACCAGAAGAATCGTAATATATTTTAATATATCCATCTAAAAGGTGCATTTTGCTTGCTACCTTCATGTAAAGCCAGTGAGGGGACTCGGGCAAGCAAAGCATGAGGACGAATTGAATGACTGCCGGCACAGCTGCAGCACCAAGCATCCAGCGCCATGTCCCTGGGACCTGCATGATCATAAACAATTTGAAGAAACATGAATACGTAGAATCAAAAAACAAATCCAGGAAACAAACCCTAAGAAAGAAGCACAAAAAAAATTAATTATAATAAGCATTTTCAGTGTCCAAGTCCATTACTCAAGAACCATACACCCGGCAGCCAAACCACCTTTTGCCTCATCATCCTCCATTGTTTTGACATGGGTCTTGAATGTTAAGAATCAAAATGGAAAGTTGTCAATATAAACAATCAAAACATTTGAGGAAGTGGAAGAATTTGCACTATTTTTTCCCAGAAAGTAGTATCCGAAAAAGTGTGGGTAAAAGAAACTAAGTCAGCATTGTCATCATTGCCAACACTAGTTGAAAAAAGAACAGGAGTGACATTGTGCTAAAAAATATAGAAATGAATTTATGCATCACCAGTGACAACCACTCAGATGGGAAATGAAGCAGATCTGTGTCTTCAAGCACCTAGTATCTATGTAGCTCTGATGTTGCAGCACATCCATAAGAACAATCTGTAGTTTTACAAGAACTTAATTTCTGTTTCACTTTTAAGAACAATCTGTAGTTTTATGAGAACTTAATTTCTGTTTTCACTTTCCTACACAGACGTTGATCATAGATTCTTAAAACAACAGGAAACAAACAAGTACTGCCCTAACTAATATGCATGTGAGTTTCGCTAAGAATCCCTGCATTATATGTGACTTTCACTGATATTGACACCCTCAAAAGAAAAAGGAAAAAGGAAATATAAAATAAAAATAAATAAAAAGATGTTATGAAAAATAATAGAACTTGTATGAAAAGCTCATTCTAGTAGAAAAAACTTTTATATACCAGACTTTTTCGTCAATAACTTGAATGATACGATCAATAAAAGCCAAATTAATTAAACAAAAGAAAGGAGTCTTTCCCCATTTGCTCACTCGCCAAAACTTAATATCCAACACCAAATTCTATCTCCGTGCTGCCTCTTGGAGCTGTACAACAAAGAACCTTTGCATACCCACAAGTAAATGCATAATGAGGAAATATGGAATAGAATTAGCTTTCTGTTTTGATCATTATTCATTAAACAGCAAAATGTTAAACAATACCATCATCTCCCACAATCTATGATTCAACTTTATGCAAGAAGAGATGAGGCATTCCTTGAAATTATGAACATGTACATTTCATATATGCATGCATGACATGTTATTTAAAGGACCATTCTTATATTCAATTTGATAAATTGAAGTTCTTCATAAAAAATTATGAACCACAGAAATATTTTACCATAATTTCCAATTTTTATGAATGCCTTATTCTTGGTACAGTTACTCTTGCATGTACTTCCGTTATCATTAATCAACTATGAACCTCTAAAATCATCCGGAAATTTAAAAGCAATAAAGAAACAATTCCCTAAGCAAATTTAATGTACTCATTTACGTATTTATAGTCGCAACTTCCTAGGCTCGATATAAAAACACTTTTTAAGTATATTCACGCTTTATGGAAAATCTGCAACAGCATGCCTTTCAATTTTGTATTGTGGGTCATGTTTCTCATAAAAGTGTTACGACACAGAAACGAATAGATCCATCAATGATGAAGATCGATTCATCAACCTATAGCCATATACTAATTGTTCTTTTCGTAGTACTTGTATTCACTACGTATGATGTAAAACCGTGCTATTGAAAACCATAATTAAAGTATACCAAAAAACAAAAACAACTGAAGAAAGTGGGAGATGATGCAAAGTAAAAAAGAATCTGACCTCAGTGAAAGCAAGGTTAACAAGATATGACAGAAACTGTCCACCAGTAATCATTAGCACATTTGTACCCACTAATCCACCTCTTATTTCGGAGGGGGATGCTTCTGCAATGTAAACAGGAGCAGTAACAGAAGCAACGCCTACACCTAAACCAACCAGTAATCTTCCAACTATGAGTATATAAGCATCTGGTGCCGCGCACATTACAATTGAACCGATCGCAAAAACTACATCTGCAATGAGAGTAGCTGTTTTGCGCCCGTAGTGATCATTCATCCACCCCCCAGTTGCAGCACCAATCATAGCTCCTACTAATGCCATGCTAACAATTGTTTCCTGCAAATGTATAAACAAGTAAACCCTCATTACATGAGCAACTCATCGAAAAGTAATGCAGGTGTTCAAGCTTCAAATTCTTATACCTGTAAAAGGCTACTCTTATCAACAACCTCGAAATCATTGCGAATGTAAAGAAGAGCACCAGATATAACACCTGAAATTAGAAAAACATGTGCATGTAGCTTAGATGTCTAAGTCATTAAACAATAAATATGTTTTCCCATTTTTCTTCTTCCTCTACTTCTAGAAATCCAGAAAGCTTTTTGATTTATTTTTAGATTTAAAAAGCTCTAGCATTTCAATCACTTCAAGCAATTGTCATCAATAAGGTACTTTTCTATAGATAATTGTTGGTTCCAGGGGCGGATCTAAGAGGGGGGCAGGGGGGGCGACTGCAACCCCCCCCTACAAATAAGATTTTCTGGATCGCTCTAACTTTTTTTCCCCGGTCCCACCCTACTTAGACTCGACTAATCCCATGAGTCACTGGGGCACCCCAAACCAATGACCCATGAGAAACCAATAACTTTACCATGGGATGGGAGAATTTGATCCCATAACCTTTTAGTCCCTTTCAGTCGCACATCTCAATAACATTACCACTACACCGATAACAATTGGGGGTTCAATAAGGAAAAGTATGCATATGTTTGGCCATGTTAGTAATAACATGTTGGTAGTGTTTACTAGTTCCCAACCAATAAGCCACTAAGCCACAAAGCCAAAAGGAGAACAAAAAAATAAAAACTTATTATCAAAAAATTATAAAAAAAAAGATTTTCTGAAATTAAAAAAATATATTTTTAAATATAAATATAGTATTTTATAAATATAAATGAAAATGAATTGTACTTAATAATTTGGGGATAAAAATATTGAAAAAAAAAAACCTAGAGCATAAAAATAATTAATTAATCACAAAAAAAAGATAGAAATATCAAAGAGCGTGAAATAAAGGGAAAAAGACAATTTTTTTTTAAAGAATAACACCAGAATTGCAGTAAGTGATGAGCATCAAATATCATACATAATCAAAACCTAATTTTTGAGAAGATAGAGTGACAAAATCGAAACTTGATCATCCCCAAAACCTATATCAACAATTCAACGCCCAAAATCAAAACTTGATCATACCTGTATCGTACCCAAACAACAACCCTCCAATCCCAGCAGTGACAGTCAACCCAAGCACATAACGATTACTGAAATACGTGATTCTCTTCCCCGGAATCGGATCCATGTACGACGAATGGCTCGGCACCATATCCATCGTCATCACACTCAATCACTCACAATAACAGAACCAAAACCCCCCAAATCGAAGCCTTAAAACCCCCAAAATTACGCGTTGTTCAAACAAAACTCAACAACCTCAAAAAATAACCAAAATCCTAACAGAATCACTTCGGATTCTACCCAAAACAGGGTCGATTTGAACGAAATTTAGGTCGAAGTGTTGGTTTAGAACATGGATTTTAATGGTGGTTGGTGGATTTGGAGATGGGATTGAAATGGAGACTCGATTTTTGGAGTGGAAGAAGAAAAATTAGGTCTTTTTTTGGTTCTTCTTCGCTCGCTCACTCGTTCTGTTGAAGAGTTTTTGATTGCAGCTTTATTGAGTTGTGAAATGACTTGTGTGTTGAGAGGTGTAGCGAAGTTGCTGTACCACATTTTGGGATGGCCACGTGGACTAATTGGCCTAAACGTAATAAATGTTACACTTAAAAACTGAACTTTTTATTGTGAGGGTCGCCCCGTATGTGGGGCCAACAATGCGTGAGCATGAATGAATCGATTGGCGATACCACGTGAAAATTTTAAAAAAAAAAAATTTTATGCAAATAAATGAATATTTATTGTGTTTTTTAATGGCATGTTTATTGTGTTTCGAGAGATATTTTTTTTCAAACTATAAATAAAACTATATAAACAACATTTTGTTTTTTTTGGTGGGAACAACATTTTGCTTTTTATTATTTAACTACTCATTTAAAAGTTTTTTTTAAGAGAAATTAAAATTTCACCATCCATTCATGGCTTAATACAAAATCAGACATAAAATCAAGTACATTGATTCATAATCTTACTTGTACAAATAAACTACCATTAATTTAAGTTTTTTCGAAATTTAAACAGTTTGACAATCAGGGGCTGTTCTCTACAATATTGAAACTCGTGACAATACACAAAAGTACTAGAACCACAAGACGAATAATAAAACTTCCCAATAAAGAGAAGACAAATCAAATACTTTCAACTAAGAAAGAAAACTAACTATAAAGTAAAAACTAAAAACCCACAAAATCAAAAACCATATAAAACCCATGAAATCTACGCAACACCGTTAATAAAAATGCACCGCAACAAGGATAAACCAATCTTAACAAATCTTATTAGATTTGTTGTTTATTAAGAAAGAATGTAAAAACTAAAGACAAATCAAAGTGAGGATTTGATCGTTTAAAAAACCGCAACAAGGATAAACTAATCTTTGAAATCTTATTAGATTTGTTGTTTATTGAATGAACAAAGAGAAAAATTTTATAAAAGATAAGAACAAAAAAAAAAGTTTAAGTTTAGGGTTTTTTTACTCATTTAAAAGTTGTTGCTTGAAATAGTCTAAAAAAATATAATTTAGAAAGTTTTATTTATCTTGAGTGACTTACGTTTGAATTAGATTTTTTTTTATTTAAGGATTTGCGCTCCACCTCATAGAAGTCATAGGATGTATTTTTATTGCGCTATTGGCGTGGTTGGCATGCTTAAAGTATACTAATGTATCTCCAACAGTATTATTATATTTTATAATTTTAAATGTTTATGTATGAGTAATCAATAGGGAAATGATAATCTAACACACTTTGAGTGCACATTTTATTTTTTAGTCATTTTATAGCTCTTTCTTGTCTCCTTATACATGGACCCCATATCTGATAAAACATCATAAATAACTAAAAAATAAAATGTGTGCTCAAAGTGTATTTGATTATTGTTCTCCTAATCATTAAGAGAATAAACTATTATGTTTTTGTGTGAAAAAAAATTATCATATGTTTTTTGTGATTTTAAAACTAAATCACAAAAACAATGTCTATACAATAATGTCTAAAAACTAAATCACAAAAACTATTTATTATTTAAATAAATATCTAAAAATATGATGGAATGGTCGAATATAATAATATATACTAGTGATCATCCAATTAAAACAAGAGGGAATGTTAGAATAACACCCTTATACAGTTGTTCATATTTATCCCATAATGTAAGCGTACGAATCTTGAAATTTAAAACATAAAGAGTTGTTGAGGTTGTGCTATTGGTTCTACTATCAAAGAAAGTTGTTTTAGATTTTTTCTAAAATCATTGCCACCCTTTCATTCACACACTTTTTGTTTAAAAATAATTTTACTTTTATGTACTATACAAAGCGAGAATCCAACAACCTATTTAATTATTTGGAAAAAAAAAAAAAAAAAACAATCTATTTAATTATTGACCAGGACATATCTGCACCTTCATTTGTAGATAAGGATAGCAGACGAGGAACCCGTGAACTCAATTATTTAATCTTTAGGCCAATCTTCCCCATTGCTTATTTCTTTTCCATTTTCCTAATATTCAAGTTTTTATTTAGGGCTTCTAATATTCAAGTTTGATAAACATTTTAAATAGTATTACTTTTTTCTATAGTATACATAAACACATTGCCTCGTCTCTTCAATTCCAATTGGTAATTAGACATAATTTGATGACAGTAAATAAAATCAATCACTGAGTTTTTATATTGTGATTAAAAAAATTTTGGAACATATTTTAGAAATAATCACATGGTATACATGAATGCATGAATCAAATTATTCTATTATACATAATTTGATGCAGTTGATTATGTGTTTTCGCATAAATGCTTTTATTTATTTAGATTTCTTAAATCGTTGTAATTTAGACTTTCAACACAACAATGTTAAAATTTTAAAATATTTCTATTAATTGTTTGGTACTTGAACAGAAAAGGTATTATTTTGAATTATTTGATATTTTTGATAATCATTGATCTTAGAACCTTTCTTCACCCCAATTTATTTTCATTAATCTAATCTTATGACAGTGAATTAAACATTTTTTCACCCTCCATTAATTTTAATTCAACTAAAGAACTGTCAACAAGGAATCCATCATCTCCGCTTCCATTAAAGTGAAAGTATTGTTAAAGTATTGTCCATGTTACCTGTTCTCAAAGAATATACCCATGTTACAAACGTGCCTATTAATCAACCCACCCATCTATATGTCTGCTCAAAATGAATTGATTATTGTAGACCTTATTTATGGACAAGGACAGAAACAAGGACTTCATGAAATAGTTATTCTAATCTCGAGGACGATCTACTTCTTGTTTTATTCATTTCTTTATGCTTTTCCAATTTTTGTTACACATCCACGTGGCTGTCAGGGAGAGAAGGGGAGGTTGGTTTTGGAAAAGGAGGCGTGAATCAGCGGATCAGCCATGCGATTGCGAGTTCACGTTTGATGGTCAGTTCACCAGTCCCATCATTCTGGCATTACAAGAGGGACACGTGTAGCGTATTGGATAGTGACAGCTCAAATTATGTTTTAATCCTGTTTTTTCATATCCCGACTTCACCAGATCTTCACTTATCCCTTTGAATTTTAATGAAACTACGATACTGTGTTCAAGTTTATTTTCACTAAATCATCACCATCGAGACTCAATTTTTAAAGGCTACCAAAAAATAAAAAATAAAAAAGTCTTAATTTTAAATTATTTAATTATAAAATTCAATTTTATCTTGTTGAAAATGTGTGGATTGAAATATAGTTTCACATCAATGAAATGCAACTTTATAAAAAAGTATATAATTATGAATATTTTTCTAAATAGTATCGAGGCCTTTAATATGAATTAAAACCACAACTATGTGACGTGAAAAATAAGTTTTTTTCGTTTATAGAAAATTTTAAGAAAATGATAATCTAACACACTTTGGCGCACACTTCATTTTTTAGCTATTTTATGACTCTTACTTATCTCATCGAGCATGGTCTCCACATCTGATAAAATACTATAAATAACTAAAAATAAAATTTACGCGTCCAAAGTATGTTAGATTATCATTTTCTAAAGTTTTATTATTCATTATGTAATTTTAATAATATTTGTGTATTTATTCTTTTAAATAAATAAGATTAGTAAATAATTGTACTTTTATTATAAGGTAATTGATTATATGTCTAATCATATATCGAATTAATTAATAATCAATAAAATTTTTACTTTTCTTAAAAAAAAAACTCACTACTATTGTTAAAGGTGATTGAGTCAGAGAATTGAAGCGATTCATATATTTGTCAAGAAGTACTAAAGACATGTTACTTGTCGATAAACACAAAGATATATATATATATATTACTAAAAAAATGATAAAATAGTTCAATTTTAACATATATTTTAGATACATACTTTATATTTTAATCATTTATGACTATTTTTTATTTTATCAAATATGAGCTTATATTTGATAAAATATTATAAACTGCTAAACGATAAAAGTGTAATTTAAAATGTGTGTCGAAGGAGTGTTAAATTATCATTTTATTTTTTTCCATACTACTATTATATACCATGTCACAGTGACGACCAACACCACCTACAATCATCAGCCACGTCTCTGTTTACCAGAAGTGTAGGCCATCATTGAACCAATAGTCTTTCGCCATGTCCAACATTTTCAAATTTATGAAGCCTGACATGGTTTATTTGGTTGCAATCTAAGCCGTACTTTAATACGAACATTGCCAGTAAATGACTGCCACGTGTTGCTATATTAGATTCCTAGCCACGTGTCATGCAGTGTGTTGTCTATCAGTTGACGACGCGTTGATTAAGGACAGAAACAAAAGTTTGAGCCCGACAACTAGGAGAGTTGGTGATCTTATCTTATAGTACACGTGTTAAGACGACACAGATCCCCAACACTAAAATAAACTTGTTTGATATAAGTATATATTTTTCTTTTAAGAAAATGACTTGATTATAAATTTAAAGTATTAATTTGATTAAAAAGCTGTATGTGTCAATAATTTGTTTATAAACTTTACTCTAAGTGTCACTTTGAGGTATATTTAACTCTTTTAATCGCTACTTTGTTGAAACTCAAATCTGCATCACAATACGATTTTAAGAGCAACGCAAACATAACATGACAATTATGCACTCTTAAAGCTAGGTAATGTACAATACTAACATGAACCTAAATACAGCAACACACACTAATATAAAGCCAACAAGTATTTTGATTTGGGTGTCACTAGAGATTAATTTCTTCTAATGCATCGAATTTGTGTACTTTAGATAAAAAGAATTGAATTTAGAGGATCACCTTTATATGACATCAAATAATGCTTGAGCATGAATGAACCAACACAATATATTAACATCTATATTGCATAGACAATAATAAAAAAGAAAAAGACATGATAATAAAACTATCTAATTCAAAAAGTATGCCTCGAATAGACACATTAATATATTTTCAGACGCTATATACATATCCATACAACCTTTAGATACACCATTGATTGACCAATTGGATCATACTTAAGATATGTACATGCACATTCTTTAATAATGTGTATCCACCTAATCAATATTACACTTAAAAGTTGTAACAAAAGTATGTAACCCTAATATTTTATAATAAAACTTCTCATCAATAGAAGAATGAAGGAAACATAAGAGACTATCCATTTGAGATATCTCAATGTCAAGGGAGCTAAGGGGTTCATTGGGAAGAGAATTTGCTAATGTTGGTAATATTTATCGATAGTCACATGCTACGAGAACAAAATAAATATGTTTATACACTTTTGCTCTCCTCATTTTTTATTTTTTATCTATTATCTATGTGATACATTACTATTAATAAATATTATCAATATTAACCTCCCAACATTAATTATCAAACATGACCAAGTTCTCTGCACTGAACAAGTGGTCATAGGAGTGGATATATTACGTACTGGCTAGCAAAATCACTTTTATTGCTGTTTCCGTTTTTGGTTTGGCTATCCACGTGGCGCAATCTAGTGGCTGTACAACTCTGATGACTTTAGACACAGCAGACGTGTGTGGGCTCCACTGTGGCCAAGTTATGGGCCAAGATTTGTCCACGTAGGACGTTTACAAAATGAGGTAGAGGTTGATGAGTGGCTCCACGTTGCTTAATTAACTCACGAACCAGATTTTGTCAGGTTGAATGTATGTTTGATTTCGTCCCAAAGCATTCATAATGATTTGATGTATTGTTTGTATGATGAAGTGTTACATTATCATTTTATTACACTCCTATATACTGCACTTCATAACATAATCATTTAAACTCTTACATATTTTATGGGACCACAGTCACATCACTCAATTCTTTTTAAAAAATCAATGCATTTAAAAAAAGTCACATTACATATTCTATAATTAACTGATAAATAAAATAATTATTATTTATACATAGCTAAAAATATTTTTGAAATAAAAAAATAAAATAACAACTTAATTAATTTTTTAAATAAAAAATAAAATCATTTTTGCATAAAAAGCCATATCACAACATCAAATGTAATTCTTATGAATAAATATAAAATTTAATTTGTTTAAATAAATTTGACAAATTTTAATTGAAAAAATTAAACTTCTTAATATATCAAAGTATCGATTAATTAATTGACGTGAAAAGTACATTAACAATATAATAAAAATTAGAAAATTTGCAACACTACTTATATGGAAAATAATTGAATAAAAAATCATACTAATTGTCATTGTGATGGCTCCAATTTTGAGGTCGCCCCGTGGCCAGCTGCTTCCCTGCCTGTGCACCGGAAGCACATGCCACGTCACTGTGCGAACAAGCTACCTCGCAACTTCGAGTTTCGTACTATCTAGATTAGCAGTTTATATATGATTTCTGATTTATTATGTATGTTGCAAGTAGATAACCAGTATTAAATAAATGCAAAAGTCTTAAATATAGCAAAAATGAGCATAACAAGTTATACTTGTTCAACCTATAGTGAAAAATCCAATAGTACTATGTATATAGGTGATCAAACTGTAACAGTAATATATACAAGTATTGGTGTGAAACAGTCTCCCAACTCCAAAAGATAATACAAAATACCAATATAAAATATATATATATATATATGTAACAACAAACGTATAAGCATACCTCAGCTCAGGTAAGTTAGATGTAATCGCCAAGAATTCCCTTACCCTTGCTGGTACTAGAATCTGCGCTTAAGCCATCACAAAAATCAGATGACGAGCCCAGTAAGTAAAATCCCAAGGAAAACCACCGTGCATCATAATTAAAGAAATAAATAACAGAGTCAATAAATAGTGTTTAATAACATGCGGAAAGAAGGAAAATATGCAGGCAACTGCTCAAAACTCATCACATGAATATAAACACACAGAAATACAAATGGGTGTGAACACAACTGACTAAGTTGTGCACTTTGGACTAGGAGCCCTGGCCGTGGTCTACACCATCGACCCTACGACTGTGTCCTAGCGGCATTAACCCTACTGGTGTACATCGAACGTGTGAAGTGGTATTCTACTCGGGATACCATCTATCGAGGCCGGGAACACGCGTTACACATTGAGCAAGCGACCACAACAACCCTCAGATACATTGACGGGAATAAATCAACCGTCCCAGTAAGAATGGACTTACAGATTATCAAAGATTAACAACTCAAATGAATACCAATAAGTAAATGCAATAGTGATGTTTAGTTGGGTTTTACGTACCTCAAACTGCGGTTAATAACCTCAAAAACACCCCCAGTCCGACCCCCGACTAGTCCCCGACTCAAAATATTGTCTCGTGACTCTTGAGATAGATTACTGGTATTTAATGTTTAATTAAGTGGGTTTATTGTCAATTAGGCTCGGTTAAACACTTAAAAATTTATGGGTTCTAGTCCCCGGTGCACCAGTGCGCTAGGCAGGGTGGCCAGCGCCTTGGGTGATTATTCGTGCATTGTTCATGTGCGAGATCTTAATCTTCCCCAGCGTGCCCAACGCGCTGGTGTTCATCACCCAGCGCACTGGGTGTGCTCTACCCAGAATTCCAGCAACGAATTCTGGGTTTTTTTTGGGTTTCTAAACTCCCCACACGTGATCAACAACACTAACACACTTTAATCGCATCAAATTCATTGCTAAAACACTAATTTAAACACGATTAAACCCAAAACCAGTGGATCAAACATGCATGTCCATAAACCAAAATTTAGCAAAATCACTCCAATTTTTCACAAATTCAACATAATTCATCCTCCAACCACAATTGTAAATTCGCCAGAAAACTCGAAATTCCTCAAAACCCAACAAAACCATATTTTATGAAATTTCAAGCTTGTAGGTGTGTAGATTACCTTAGATTTTGTTGTTGGATGCGCAAGTCCGTTCTCCAACCCTTAAATTCGCCCTACAACAAGGGCTCTTCCCTCAGAATTCTCTGAAATGTGTTGAGAAAGATGTTGGTTTGCATGCTCACACTCATTGGTTTGTATTTATATTTGTGATTCTAATCTAACGTGCACAGACATCTCGAGGCTGATCTAACGGTACCTGATCAGCTAGTGTCACTCAAACCCTGGATACCCTATCATGACACTATTGTCCTAATCTCACTCTAGTGTGCATCTCGAGAATAATCCTATGATTGTTGATTCATCTGATTACAACTATAAGAATTTGAATTGATTTAATTTATATAACCTAGCTAACCCATCAATTAAATTCCATAAAGTGGTAAATATGGTCACACTAACTTTTCGACTACTCGGCACTCTGTGCCCCGCATCCGGCATGTACCCCAAGGCGATCTCACACTTAGTGTACCTTAATGATCTACTTAGCTTAAGGTTTTATTTAGATCCCATTTAGTCAAAATCGACAACCATAAATCACATTGTTATCATTTGATTCAGTCTATTCCCAACGCCCGGCCTAAAACTACCAAACCCCCGCTTTGGCGCTTTCTACAAGACGGAACCCTGACACTCAAATTTCGCGTGACAAGATAAAAATAATGCACAGCTGTGATGGAATACCTAACATATACATAATGATAATACGTTAAAGAAAATGAAATACAACAGTACATAATCAGTACCCTAGCTCAGTATCATGCCTAGCCTATCCGCGACGTCCACGTGTCGTCCGACTTGGCATCATAATCTGAAAATTATTAAATAACGGTGTTAATAAATAACGGGCCGTTACAGTCATCATATACATTTTCAATGTGGTTTCATATATGTTTGACCAAGTCTGCTTGAAGAAATTGATGCATTTCTTGATCATGCAATGTTGCATTTCCTAGAATATATTGATTAAAATCTTGAGTGGGCCCTTGAGTTAAGACAGCTAGAGGTTCTTCATTATCATATTTCAAATTGTCAATCGTGTGGCCTTCATCTTCAACAATCATGGTATGCAATATTATGCATACATACATTATATTTTTCAAATTTTATCTGTACCATAACCAGGTAGGCCCACGTATGATTACCCAACGAGATTGAAGCACACCAAATGCTCGTTCAACATCTTTCCTTGCAACTTCTTGCTTTTTTTTTTAATTTCATTCACTTTAAATCTCTCGGATATAAAAATTTTTTTACGAATGTTGCCTACTATGGGTATATGCCATATGCGAGATAATATATGTAACGACCCGAAAATTTATATTATTTTTGTGTAATGTTGTGTATTATCGAGTTAAACTCGTGTTTGTGTGATAGGGCGGTGACGTCGATAAACGAATAGTAATCGCCTCGAAAAAACATGTCGAATGGGTTTCGACGGGCGAATTACGGATTTACGGCGTCCCGGGGAACAAATTTAATTAGAAACACTGACAAAAAAATTAAATAAATAATAATTAAAAGGTTGTAAAGTCCGTTTGTTACGTCGGTACGTCTGTGGCGACGCGACGAACAAAGTTAGTACTATGAGTCGGGTGCGAGAATACCCGAGGGAAACTTTGAGTATTGTTTGAAATAGATGAGAACAAAGGACCAAAAGTCAACTAAGTCACCCAAGTAAGTTATTAAAGTTGGTAGGTAAAATTGTGAAAAGACCAAAAGGGCAATAAAGTTGTAAAGGGTATGTATAAGGGTGAGGGGTATTTTGGTCATTTGACTAAAATACCCCAATTTCATCACACTGCCGTCACCACAATCATCATTTTCGATCAAAAATTTGGGAGGAATCGACCGAGAGAAGAGATCAAGGAGAGGAAGGCAGCGGTTCGCGGAGAGTGTAGACGCGACGTCGAGGCGAGATCGAGGTAAGAAGTTATAGATTTCGTTGTGGTGTGTCGTTGTGGTGGTTTTCGAAATTTGTTGTCGAGGTTGTCGTTGAAGAGATTGTCGATTTAAATGGTGAAAATGGTGGTGATGATGATGGTGAGGTGAATGTTGAGTGTTGGTGTTGTGTTGTTGTTGTTTGTCAAAAAAAAAAAAAAAAAAAAAAAAAAAACGTCCCTGCTGTTTGCTGGAATTTCCAAAGCAAAATGAGAGGAAAGATGAAGACCGCCGGGCTTGACCGGACTCGACCGGGTGGACGGGTTTGACCGGTCAGACCCGGTCAAGCCGGTCTTGACCCAACCCAGCCGGGTCGGGGTCAGACCCGACCCGGGACCCACCTCTATTATTATATTAATAAATAATTATTTATTTCAATTAAATATATTTAAAAATGATTTTAATTGAAATAAAATTCCAGAAAATAGGAAAAATTCATGAAAAATTCTAGAAAATTATAGAAAATTATATTTTCATGAAACAAAGAGAAATTTGGAAATTTTCATGAAAAGTGAAGTATTCGGGGTTCTTATGACGCATTTTGTCGGGGTTTTTACCTTGAAATGCGTGAAATTGATAAAAATAGCCAAGAAATTTAGAAAATTTATTATTAAGGAAAATATGGGAAATGGATTTAAAAATCCATTATTTTTAAAAAAAGGACCTAACATGATGTAAATGGATCAAAAAAAAATAATGACCAGGTGTCTAGTAGATTGGTGACAAGCGTGCGGAGTCGTTTGGTGGCGTGTGAGAACCGCAAGTGTGGAGTTACGTGCGGTATTTGTGAGTAAAACCAACCAGAGTATTTACATTATTTCAATTGTGCATTTATTTGAGCTGTTATGTTTGTTGAGTAGTATTCTCTTGTGGATCATATGAATTGTTGAATTCCCTTTGTTATATCCATCCTTGTTAATTTATCGGCTTGATTTTGATTGGATTCCTCAATGAGTGGTCTATTTATGTCTAAGTGGACATCATGGTACTCACGGTCTAGGTTGTGAGTACACGGACTCTGGACTTGGTTAAACCCATAGTTTGGAATTGCGGTGACCGTATGTTGTTTGTGTGTGTGCCATTTGTGCACCCGTATGCGAACTAAGTGTGACCTGGGGTTAAATGCTTTATTCTAGACTGTCTTGGGTTTGTGTAGGTCCAGAGTTTGTCTTGAAAGTCAGGTTGTAAACTAAGTGTTGCAATCTGGTGAACTTGGGACACTTAGATTCCTTTTCTTTTGACTTTGTGTTCTTGACACTCATTTATCGTCGTTATCTCCGTGATTTCACTTATCATCTTTGTCTTTTATACTCTTCGTGATATCCATGCATGATACTAGTTTAGCTATTTACTTGACATTTGAAATCTTGTTTAGACTCTATTGGTATTTTACTCTCTACATCTTTGTACTGTACTCACCGTCTAGTTTGTGACGGTGGGCGGGCCGGCGAAACTAAGGCTAAAAGGGATTAGCGCTAGGCGATTGAAGGCGAGGACCACGAGGCGTTCTCTCGCGCATATTGAGTAGGTTTTGTATTAAGTATCTATATTGTTTTGTTGAACGTGGGATTATGGGTTATGAGAGATCTTGGGCATGTAGGACATTATTGATACTCACTTTCGATTCATATGGTGGATATGATTACGGGGTTTTCACACCCTAGGATTGTCCTAACTGGTGTGTCTTGAAGTTATTGATTAGTTTGGAGTTTAAGTGTTTCCATTTTGTATCGATAATAACTCACTAATTAATTAACTTCACTTATAAATATGTAATAAATGATAAATGGTAATGAAGGTGACTAGGCTGCGTGACTGACGAGACCGGCTCGGGGGTTTGCGTAGATCTAGGCCGGGCGGTGCCCAATTCAAGGATTGTGAAATTTGGGGCCGTCACAGTTGGTATCAGAGCATAAAGGTTGAATAAAATACTCTTGAATTTAAATCACAATCCACTAAAACATAGGAAAGCGGAAGTTAGGATATTGTTTGAACTTAGAGTGGAACCCTATGGACCTAACTTAAATCTTAGTTGGGAAGTGAGGAGAGTTGGGGAAAAGTCGAAACTTGTAAGGTACATGCTATATATTTGAGATGGTGTATTATTATAATATCGATTAGCTATTCACTGATTCGGAGATTCGCTAATCGCAGACTACTGATGGCGGATCGGCGGGTTCGGGTGATGATAGTGGGACGCGGGTCCTCGAGGAGTCGGTATGGAGGAGTTCCGGATGTGGACTCAAAGGATTATGAGTCAAGATCATCGACTTGAGGAGATCTTGAGACTATTGAGAGCACCCCACAGCGACACCATCTACGCGACTACTTCTCGGTTGCTGTTGCACAGAAAGCCCGGTACACCGGCCTACCGCCGCGACGTCGACAGCTCCTACTTCGATTTCAGCGATGCGGAGACCACCGTAGCTCCGATAGCATGACAGGGGTTGTATTGCCTACTCGGACGGAGGTGATACCATCGACACCGAGTACGTCACTCATCGAGACGCCTAGTACCCCGACTACTCCGAGTACTAAGGCTACGCGGGGCGAGACAGCGAGAGAATTTGAGAGGCATCACCGAAAAGTTCTACGGAGGTATGAATCTTGAGGCAGAAATCTTTTTGAGGAGTCACGAAAAGATTCACGACATTCTTGCTACACCGGCCCACATGCAGCCTAGTATATCTTCCGTTTCATTATTCGGCAGAGAGCCGACGAGTCCATGATGCAGTACATGGACCGCTATCTACGACTGATGGAGTATGCCGGAGGAGCAGCAGATACTGACGCTGACCAGGCTTATTATTTTGTGCGTGGGCTACTCGACTCGATTGGTGCGATAGTTGTGACGACGACTCCGAGTACATTGCAAGAGGCCTACGAGAGAGCCATGGCCAGTGAGGGCTTTGTTAGTACGCGTACTAGGGAAGTTACTGCAGATCCAGTGTCAGGACTGGATGGTGATTATGAGGATGTTTATAAAGCCTAAGTGTGGAAACCAGGAAATAACGATCACCATATATATATGCAAGTAAACGGCGAACATATATAAACAAAGTGAAAGCCAAAAGTCGGGTAATCTAACACTCATCCCAATAACGTCCCAAAAGATAAAGACATAAGTAAACATAATACAAAAAGTACCCTACGTGTACGAGCAACTACGCGCTCGGAGCTCGAAGGTAAATAGGCCTGTGTCTTGCTCGACGGATCTACACCCACCGTCACAAACTAGACGGTGAGTATGATGATATTTAAGTGATAACCGGGGAAATCTAATACTACATTTCCAATTTAAACAAAAGGTATTTAAAAGCATATGTATTTGAAGAAATCTTTGAATAAATAATGCAAGTAAATACCAACGTTAACGAATACACAACCGACAGAGCTAAGTCGAGATGATCTACGTCCGGTCGGCGGTGAGAACTATCACCTAGCCTTTTCCACTCTTGTATGGAGCTATGCTCAACATATGATAATAATCTCTCTTTTTTCTTTTCCTAATAACCTCAAATTGCGGAGTGTGCTCGGCGTATTTAAATCAATTATACTTGCCGACAACCCCGTGGTCCATGCCACGTGTGCCGCCCAAGTGTAGTGGCGAGTCCGGAGACCCGAAAGACCGAAATCCTCGTGAATCCGCGCATCTCGTGTGCAATGGACACTAGATAATCCCTACTTTAGATTTCAAGAATATATATCCTACAATGCTATGATTTCAACACAAGTTAGGCTACAAAGCCCCAAAGGAAATAGAACACAAGTCCAACATAGCGAGATAACCCTATAGCATGCATTTTCTAAATATTCATTAGCCTCATTCCAAGACAAAAATTGAGCATATAAGGAAACATGGAGTCAATGATATAATGAACAAGGCATCATGCTATATCGATATTCAATATGAATAGAAACAAGGAAAGCATGATGTGGAAAATAAATTAGCTAGTCTACAAATAGACCGAAAATTTATCAATATTTGGAATGAAATAAAGTAAAGAGTTCCCACAGTTTCACTTACCAGATCACGCTTGAGTCCTAGCTATCCGCCTCCCGACACCTCGACTCGTGCACCCGAACTTCCAAGAATTCCCTTTAATTCCTAAAGTTCATTTTATGTCATTTTAATTGGTTTAAAGTCACAATAAGTGGATTTATGATATTTAACTAAAATTTAGAATTTTATGTCAATATTTAATTGTGGCACATTTTTCGAGTTATTTCGGGGTACCAAAAATACTCGAGAAGTCCCGAATCATTTTTTCTACCTTTTTCAAATTTTCTATATTTTTCTAGAATTTTTCCCAATTTTTCGATATTTTTTTCCCTATTTTTCCTATTTTCCAACAAATTAAAAGCTTTTTTTTTTTTTTTAAATAAAAATATTATTTAAATAATATTTATGTGGGTCCCCGAAAGGGTCGGGCCCGACCCAACCGGGTTGGCCGGTTCGGCCTACAGGCGGGTCGGGTCGGGCCGGTCCGAGCCCACCCGGGTTGGACCAGGCGGTTTGGCTCGCCCGCCGGGATGGGCTGGTGCAGCGGCCGGCCGCCCGGGGGTGCTGTGCACGCACGCGCGCGTGCGTGCCCCCCTTCTTTCCTCCTTTCAACCAGAGGCGTTGGTGCGCCTCACGGTTCTTCCTCCTTTTTTTTTTTTTTTTTTTCTCTTGATCTTCCTCTCTTATTTACACCTCTCGATTTTCTCTTCATTCTACCTCCATTGAAGACCTCTAAACCTCAAAATTCCTCCACAAATTCATCAAAACAAACCCAAATTCTCGGATCAAAAATACATGCAAATAACCCAAAATTTGACAAATCACCTCAATTTTTTCCACAAATTTAATCCAAATCGATGACATTCATCAAATTCACCTCAAGAACATCTAATTCAAGTAAAAAAGTGGTGATTTCGCCCTAGAAAATCCAAAATCACCACAACACCCATTTTAATGGAAAATCAACAAAAATGAGGGATTTATTACCTTTGCTTGAGTGTTAGACGCCCAGATTCATCTCCCCAAGCCTTAAAATCGTCCTCTCCAACCTCGGATCTCTCCTTGATCCCTCAAATTGTTTGAGAAAAATGGGATTTTTGCATGTTAACAAAGTGAAAGGTTGTATATATATGTGTTGATGGGATCTAGTGTGCATTGCGCATCTCGAGGTAAATCTAATGGCTACTAACTAGGCGGTCCATTAAACCTCTCATGTGACACAACTTGGGTGACTCCCATCATGGGAGTGTGTGGCAAACACGGATCTCGAGGTATGTCCTAAGGTTAGTTTAATTCACAACAAACTATAGGATATTAAAATGTAATTTCTTAATAAATAAACCATAGGTTAAATCGATTAATGTACATTAATCCCATATGGACCATAAATAATTGGTCACACAAATTTATAAAATTCATCTAAGTGGTCACACCGACTCTCAACTACCCGGCACTCGGTGTCCCGACTCGCACGCAACTCGAGGCGCTTTCCTCGTGCGTCGAACGTCGTATTTTTTAACTAAATTAAATAACTTAATTTATGTTAAGGTAGATTTGAAATAAATTGTTATTTCCTAACCTAGTCTCGCTACCCCGATAATTCCACTAGGTACTCATACTTGCACGCACTCCAAGGCGTGTCCCCGTTCACGTCAACTCGACGTCTATGGTTTGCAAAAATGGACTTAATTAGTCTACACACATACACAACACTAGGCATACACCAGTACAAATATAACATTTACCTCGGCCACGTGCCTCGGTCAATGTGCGCGTCTCATGCGGGCCCCACGTCACGGGTCGGTGATTCTGATTAAGCAAGTTAATCAAGATTAGGAAATTGGGCCGTGACAATAAACTGGCTCGTCGAGAAAATAATCTTTGAAAAGTTGTTCATGCCCATGTTCAAGATTTCGATTAATGAATCTTCGAGTCCTTCTAGAAGGACTGGAGGTTTCACCAAGTAAAGCTTTTGTAATTTTTGGCAACAACGTAAATGCTTGCACATCTGAATCGTCGTTCATCAACTCGTTTCCTATATATTCTTCCATTGCTTCCATCATCTCATTGATGTTGTCCATTTTTGTAGGATGCAAATGGTGTAGGTTGCAAGAAAATGAATGATGGATAGGTTGAGTAGTGTGAGCTTGAGTGACTGAAGTTTGCATAAAATCTTATGAAATATATAGATACATTTGAATGGTTACTTTCCAATATCTACTTTTTAACAACTAGTTTCCAACAGTTACTTTCCAACAACTAGTTTTTAAAAGTTGGTTTCTAAAGGTTAACTTTCCAACTAGTATTTTCTAACAAGTACTTTTGAATTTTGAAACACAAATGATTGATTAAATGGATCACTTCAACACAATATTATGAAAATAACAACAATAATAACTACTGCTACTACTATTATGCATTAACAAAACAACAACAACAACAACAGTAACAATGTCAAATACTACTTCTACTACATTGCAAAAACAAATAAAACAAACTCTTACAACACCTACAAACTAACAACAATAATAAATACTACTTCATTCTTATACTTTGCTCTTATGTGGTCACAAAACTCAAGATGACAACGACGTTGTTCCTCACGCATGCCGACAATTTCCTTAGTAAATATTTTATATTCCAAACCCACACCTAAAAACTCCTTGATTCCTTTCATATGAGCTATTTTCTCCTTGTTGTCTTTGTTGAATTTATCCATTTATCGAGCAGTTCCACTTATTTCTTTTATTTCTCCCTCCCCTTGGCTTTTCCTTTTCCCTTCGCTTTCACCTTTGCTGCTTTATGACCAATAGGCCGACTTTCAAGTTCACTAGCATCTGTGTTATGATTGGATGAAGATGTGTAACTCCCAGATTCATTGATATTTGTTCATTTATAACGTTGAGGAAAGGGAATAGTTGTTTTCCATTTGGGATCATCTTTCACCATTATCCATACATGTTCGTGCTGAAAATTCTTCTTTTCACTCCAGTAAAATAATGCGCGAGCGCACGATCCTTCAACATTTCGTCATTCCAACCACTGCGGTTCTCACTTGTTGATTTGTTGAAATGTTGGTTTAACATATTTACTAACTTTATCATCCTACGCCAATGCCTAGTTTGTAATCTCTCTAGACGACTCGGCAATATGTGCTCATTGTAGTACGCAGTGATTTGTTTCTAAAATATTTTACCTTGTTGGTCATTTCCGGCGATGCTATCACTCGAAATTATCAACCACACAGTAGTAAGCAACTTGTCATCATTAATGGACCACAACTCACGCTGTTTTTTCTGGAACTACTACATTTTCCTCCTCTTCACCTGATGGTTGTGGGAAAAGTGAGGAATTTGAAAATTAGAAAACGAACCTGTTTTTGTTGCACTATTGCAACAACTCAATTTATAATTGTTGTTATTTATGACGTCATTGCAGACATTGACATCAGCGGGGACGCTCGTGAACCCCACAACGAGGACGAAGCACGACCGGATTAGGTATACAATCCGTTTTATGTGTTTTTGATGAGTATTTGCGATGTATATGTTCAATTTAGTTGAATTGCATCGCAATATATGTGTTTATATCGTTTATTGATGAGCGAGGTAGTGTGACGGGTATTCGCTACATATAGCGTGTAAACATGGGTACCGGGAGGTGAATGATGAGAACACTAGGACCCGGGGACTTAACATATACAATAAATGATAAAATCTATTAAATAATTCATATAAAAGGACATTGAGGCAGTTAGTACTGTTGTTGTTCGAGAATGGCATGGTTTACAATGCGGAGCCGAGTATCGGAACGCAGGGGCAAGGGTTGTAGCTAGAAGGATAAGGTCAATGACCAAGTGAGTGGGTCAATTTTGGCATCAAATGAGGACTTATCCACCCATCTCAACCATCAAACACAACCTAGAGATGAGTGGGTGAGGTTGGATTAGTTTTATTATATATATGGAATTTTCTCATTATTCCACCATCTTTACTCTCTCTTCATAGTGTTGGACAAAAATCGTGAGAGCTTGAGAGGGTTTCGGTGAGTTTTTGTGATCATTTGGAGTTCAAGAAGCCAAGGGAAATCGATATTAAGGTTGGTTCTTCGATCCCCATCTTCTTCTCATGATTTAAGGTATTTTTTGGGGGTTTTGACGGTGATTTTGGTTGAGGGTTTGAGCACACCAGCATGAATGGGTGTTACTGTGGTTTTTGAAGTGGATTTGAGTTTGTGGTTGTAGATTTGGTGTTGTTTTGGTTTTCATGTGAATTTGTCAGGTTTTTGGCCGAAAAATGCGAGTTTTAATTTTGGACGTGTTGTCGAGGGGTTTTGGTTGTGTGGGCTTGATTGAGTGTTTAATGGATTGACGGAGCGAATGCGGATTGCCGTGACGAGTCGAGGGGGTTCAAAAACTTGAGAAATCCCCTTCTACCGAAGACGTCGTTAGCACGACGTGGAGTTCAGAAGCCCACAACGCCACTCGCGGCTTTAGGGGCGTAGGCGAAATGTGAGAAATTGTGGAGTGACGTTTTGGGAGACGTCATGGGGATGGATAACGCCGCGGCGCAGTCACGATGCCCAGGATGCCGTGGACACGCCGTGCAGAGTTGAACTCGATGGCGTCCACGGCGGCTTCTGGGACAGTTTTGAAATGAAATTTTTAAATAAAATTTATCAATTAGGGTTTATCCTAAGGACTTGTATAATCTATTTAGGATGTTTAAATGATGATTTTATTGATGATTTGGGGTTTTGAATCGAGATATACAAGGTTTGGGAATTTGTTTAGTTGATCGGGGATTTATGTTTTAGGTTGATTTGATGACTATTGGACACGCATTTCAGGCACGATTTGGACTAAGAACGTTAGTGGAGCGCGATTTGAGGTATGTAGTGTCCCAACTGAAATTTAATTTAGTACCTACTGCTTGATTATTTGAATTTTGCTCTTTTCGTTCAATAATCTTATTTCCCTATTACTTTGCAGTGGTTGAGTTTACTCCCATCTGGTGTTTGTTCGTTGCGGTGGCACAAGGTCCACTAGGCCATAGCATGTGTTTTCGTCACGCGCCGGTGAATATGCTACCCGGGTGTGCCAGACATGTGTGGGTACGTCGTGGTTCTATGTCGACCACTTAGAAGGTCCAGAGTCACACGTTCGAGGTATCTTCATAGGTCGTACCTGGCAAATATCCCGAATTATGGCTTTAGTCTGACTTTGATTGTGTACGCACTTTGTTTCCATGCTATTTATATTCATGCGACGATCTTCCACAATTGACTGTATTATTTTCTTTTGCAAATTTATTTATAGTATTTTGATTCCAACAGTTTTATTTATGTATTTACTTGGTGAATTTCTTTGGGATTACTCACTTTGGACTCATCATCTGCCTTTTTGTGATAGTTTGAGTGCAAATCCTGGTACGAGCAAAGGGAAGAACAAGCTTGAGGACTACCTATGATTGATTATGTTTGCCCTACTCGTACGTTTGTTTGTATTTATCGTTTTATGTTCGATATGGGTTATGAGAGATATATTTTGACCTGTATATGACTTGGAGGTTTTTTTGTTATTTTGAGGATCATACTTAATATGTATATGGAGTACATTTTGGAGTGGTTTCCACACTAGATTAATTGATATTAAAATTGCTATGTAATATCATTTTGATGATTTAAGTCTTCCACTGCATACTTTGAGGTTAAATGATAATAACGAGCTCTAAGCTAACTTGAATCAATAATTATTATTAAATAACATAAAATTAGCAAGATTTTGATTGGTATTGGGATAAGAGTGCTCGTGGGATACAACTGGAAGGAGAGTTGGCTAGGTTGTGGGCCGCGGTGCATGCCGTAGCGGCTTATCGATTTGTGGTCGTTACATTTTGGTATCAGAGCTTGATTTAGAGATTTAACAAGAGTATACATTTTAATAAACTTAGATGTGGAAACTAAATTAATGCCTAAAACCTTAATTGGGAAGTGATATGAGGTGGGTAGATTCAGGAATGTATATATGTATGTTTGGTTGTAAATATATATTATATGCGTATATATTGAGTCTGATCCGATGCACGTTGGTTGTGCAAATTATTATGGATGGACAGACTCCTTCTGCTACTCCGCCTACTACTCGGCAGAAGGTTGATGAGACCAGTGACCCCACTGAGGAGGTGATGTCTCTACAGTCGTTATCGCAAAGTGTACAATTACACCAGACACAGATGGCAGAGATTCTCAAGTATATACGAGGCGCGAGAGTACTTACAGCGGCGCCGATTACTGCTTTAGTTGCACCTACCATTCAGGCAGCCTTATCGCTAATTGTTACCATACAAGAGGCAAGGTCAGAGACATTGATAGAGAGGGTCGAGCCTATTATTGCACCAGCAAAGACTACCGTTCTGACACCTACTTCGACAAAGCAGCAGGTAGTGGTTTCGACTGCCAAGAGTAGGATGTCGGAGGCGGTGAAGATGGTGAAGGATTTCATGAGGTTCAACCCCACTTTCTTTTAGGGGGTTAATGATCTGGAGTTGGTTGGGCATTGGTTGATGACGCACTAACGATTACATCAGTTGTTGGAGGTGCCAGAGGCGGATCAGGCACAAATTTTTAGGTATTGTCTGAGAGGTCACGAGACGGTTTAGTGGATGACATATACATATACACATCCCGAGACGTCGACTTGGGGGCAGAGTTTTGTCAGCTGTTTCTTGACGTATACATCCCTATTGAGATACAGCTGAGGCTCAGGGAGGAGTTTCTTGCACTAAGGTATGGTACCATGTCAATATTACAGTACATGGAGAGGTCCACGTCACTACAAAAAATGCTTTGTATTAGCGACTGGAAATAGCGATGGGCTACTCCGTCGCTGACCAGTTGACGAAAATAGTGACGGGGGTTAACAACGGTCCCCCGTCGCTATTTGTTGAGCGGGAAAACTCTCGCCCACAAATAATTGGCCTCATCCACGTGGCGCTACCCCGTCGCTATTCCCCATCGCTGTTTTCAGGAAATAAATCCCAAAAACAGCAACCCCAGCCCCTTCATCTTCTTCATACCCCCTTCACTTCATTGATCTACTTCCCCCTCATCTTCATCTTCTTCATCAATCTTCTCTTCTCCTAACCACCATTTTTCCCTCTTTCCCCGACACCGCCGCCGCTGCCACTACCGCTCCGGTGCTCAGTAGCACTTTGCACCGCCTTCTTTGCTCCACTACCTTTGTTGGTGCCACATTCCGCGGACAATTTAGGTATATATATTTTTAAATTTTTTTTAAAAAAATATATTTTTTAAATTATTTATATACGGTTTTACATATATATGTTAATATTTGTTGTTTGCACACATAAAACTATTTTAATATTTGTTGTATGTAAAATAACATTTTTTGGAAAAATTTGTGTAAAAGACATTTTTTAGATTTATTTTTCATATTTGTGAAAAAAATTGTTTAAAATATAATTTTAGATTATTTTGTTATGGTAGTATAATATTTATAAATTAAACTTGTGTACATTAACATTTAATATGAATTTTTGTTGTGGTGATAATATATATTCATGAGGAAATGTACATTGTTTGAAATGATAATTGGTATTTTTATTAATATATATATGTTTACAATTATATTGGTTGGATAAAATCAATTATTTAATTTTGATGTTAATTTGTATATAATTTGAATGACAAAAAGTAAAATAATATATAAAGCATGTTATTAGTTTGAAGAACAATTATTAATAAAACTAATCAAAGAGATGCACCTGCAGACAATTTTGGACTTGTTCAATATGATTTATAAGTAAATAAAATTTATATTTTTGAAGACTTTACAGTAGTAAAATAAGTATGCGTGATGATGGTGAGACATGACAGCAACATAAATTGCATCAAAAAAGTATATAGAGAATAAGAAAAGAAATGACTATAACACATATTTCTTGTAGATGTTATTCGGTCGCTAATAACTAGTAAAAACACTAAAATTAAAAATTGTTATCAAAATCTATTTAAAACTAATTTTGAGAAAAAGAATCCTCACAAAATATCTTATTTAATCAATCAACCGAATTATTTATTAAAAAAAAATTCAGCGAAACTTTTGAAAAAAATAAAGAAAATATCAAATTGTCCTATTCAAATATCCATGAGAATTATGAAAAAAAACTCCTTGAGAATTAATCACTATGGTTGTGGTTGTGTGCATCACCAAATAGACAAATTACTTTATTAAGTTTGACGGTGACTCTTCCTGCAAAAATAATAATTAAAGGTGAGTCCAAAACTTTTAAATTAGATTGAACCCTAAAAACTTCATTATATATATATACTATATGGATTAATGAAATTTATGAATTCACTTTATATATAAAATTTGTATTATTAAATTATTTGTAAAGGAAAAGCACTTAAAATATTATATATAAGTTATAATAATTTATATTATATATGTACGAGGTTATTAATGTACCGTAAAAGAAAGACACTTTTTTTTTGCAAACAAAAAGTGCACTTAGAAAAGTACTTAAACTTATAAAGTAAAACTAAAGAACGTGTATTTGAAGCGAAAAATAGTAGTTACTTACCTTAGTTCATCAAATCTCGTCTAACATTCGAGTAAACAAAATATATATTTTACAGAAAATAAGTACAAATGAAACCAATTAAATTGTCTAAGTAGAAATAAAATTCGACTAAAAATGTATAATAAATATTACGCAAAGTATGTACAAATGGAACCAATCCGACTAATTACGAAAAAATTCGACTAAAAATGTATAATAAATATTATGCAAAGTATGTACAAATTCAACAAATTCGACCAAACACGGTACCATTCGACAAGAACGTGTAAATTTGTTATTATGTAAGTTTATTTAACTGGTGTTATTTAGGTCTTTCGAGATGTCTATGTCTCGAGATTGGATGTACAACAGCATTGAAGGTGGTTACATTCGATTGAAATTTGTGGCTGGCGTGAAGGACTTTATAAATGTTGCCATGCAACACTGCACATTTCAACACGAAGGAAAAATTCAATGTTCATGTCGAAAATATCGCAACGGGAAATACTTTGATGTAAATACAGTAGAGCGTCATCTAGTGAGTCAAGGATTTCTTCCCGATTATTATTGTTAGACGAAACATGGGAGGAAGAATTGTCGTACGATATGGACGATGAAGGTAATGAGGATCCAGTGTAGAAATATCTGACGACGTATCACCAAATGATACACGACCATGCGGGACTAGTTTCGATTGGAATAACCGTGAGGAGGAGCCGAACTACGAAGCAAAAAAGTTATTTGAAATGATTGATGCAGCGAATCAACCATTTTGGTCGGGTTGTGAGAAGATGACAAAATTATCAGCAATGGCCCGTTCGTTGACGATAAAGTCGAATCACCACATTTCAGAGCTAGCATTCAATGAAATCTTGGAGGTGTGTAAAGACATGTTACTCAAGACAACTATTTGGCAGATAGCTTTTACAAATGTAAAGGTTTAATGCATTGGTTGGGTCTCCCTTATAAGTGAATTGACTGTTGTCCCAACTTATGCATGCTTTATTGGGAGCTTGATTATGATCTTATGTCTTGCAAGATTTGTGGCGAAGGTAGGTTTAATGCCAAGAAACGGCCACACAAGACAATGCTTTACTTTCCTTTGGCCCCTCGTTTAAAACATTTGTTCGCTTTGAAAGTTACAATGAAACACATGCGATGGCATGCATAACACGTGAAAAAGGAGGACCATATGCAACATTACTCTGATTCCATTGTGTCGAACCACTTCAATGAAGTAAACCCGAGGTTCAGCTCGGAAGTTCATAACGTTCGACTCGGGTTATGCACTGATGGGTTCCAGCCTTTTGGGATGACCGGCAAACCGTATTCCTCATGGCCAGTGATTTTAACCTCGTACAACTTGTCGTCGTCAATGTGTATGAAGAAAGAAGTGATGTTCTTAACAGTGATTGTACTAGGGCCGACCAGTCCCTCACAAAAAATATACGTGTTCCTCCAATCATTGGTAAAAGAATTGCAACATTTGTGGAATGTCGAAGTGCCTTCTTACGATGTATCGACAAAGACGAACTCTCAAATGCATGCGGCACTGATGTGAACTGTAAGTGACTTCCCAGCCTACAACATGTTGTCAGGATGGAGCACGCACGAGAGGACAGCTTGCCCGTATTGCATGGATGACACAGATGCCTTTCAATTGATGTTTGGCAGGAAAACGACTTGGTTTGATTGTCATCGACATTTCTTTTCGCGATATTCGAAGGAAAGAAAAGACAAATTTAGTTTTTGTAAAGGTAGAACTGTGACAAGTAAGCCACCGGTCCATAAATTGGGTGAAAATATATTGGGTGAAATTGAGCCATTAGGGTTGATGAAGGTCACTGAATTAGGATCTGATGTTGTAAATAGTGAAATCTCGAAGAATAGTGGGTGGAGAAAACAAAGCATATTGTTGGACTTGCCGTATTGGAAAATGAACCTTGTAAGGCACAATCTAGATGTAATGCACATTGAGAAATATGTGTTTGATAACATTTTCAACACAATTATGAGTGTGCCAGGAAAGACAAGATAATACAAAGTCTAGGGAGGACTTAAAGGATGTTTGTCATCAGTCGGAACTACATTATGATCCGGTATCTAAGAAATATCTAAAAGCACGATACACTTTGGACAAGCAGAGAAAACTTGTATTATGTTCTTGGATTAAGAAATTGCGTTTTCCTGATGGTTACGCATCTAATATCGGACGTTGTGTAGATGTTTGGAATGAAAAGTCACGATTGCCATGTATTCATGCAACGATTGTTGCCGATTGCATTTCGGAATCTTTTGGATGAGGTCATTTGGATTGCAATAAGCGAGTTTAGCATTTTCTTTAGAGATTTAACAGCTAGAAATTTAAATGTTGCAAATCTATGACTTTTGCATGAAAATGTTCCAAAAATATTGTGTAAGTTAGAAAAAATCTTTCCCCCAAGTTTTTTTGACTCAATGGAGCATCTTCCTATCCATTTGGCGCATCAGGCTATTCTTACAGGCCCAATACAATTTTGGTGGATGTATCCGTTTGAGAGGTAATAAGTTACATGTATTGCTTGATACTCTTATTGTATACAATTGTTTTCAATTGATATGTTTAACTAGTTAGATAGCTATAAAAAAATATAGGTATTTGAAACATTTGAAAAATAATGTTAGAAATAAAGCAAGGGTCGAGGGCTCGATATGCAATGCTTATTTAGTGGAAGAGGCGACATCGTTTTGTTCATGTTATTTTGACGAACACGTCTCCACATTGCACAATTGTTCGCCTCGCAATTACGATGGTGGAGTAGGTCCAAGTCAAAATTTAAATGGGACATTCTTAATATTCACTCATCCAAGTCGAGCCATTGGGAGATCAAAGAGGCATTACCTCACGGATGAGGAGTGTAGTGCTGCCCACTCTTACATGTTGTTAAATTGCCATGGAGTTAATCATTTCTTGAGGTATACATAAATACATCATTGTCCAAAAAGTTTTTAAAGTAATTTGTGTAGTTTTATTCGATTTAATTGTAAGTATTCATTTCTTTTATCTCGGTAAGGATGTATATATCAGAGCAGCGATCGAAACATTCGAATATCACACAAAGTGCAATCGATTACTATCTTGAGAAACACTTCTCAACTTGGTTCCCACAATTTGTAAGTTATTTATAAATTCAATGTATTTTCACAATGATTGTTTTGTATTATAATTGAACATTTAGTTTATCATACGAAATTGATTCGAATGTAGGCGTCATTTAACATTCAAGATCTAACTCTTCTAATGCTTTCATATGGCCCAAGTTGTCTTTGTACCGTATATCACGCGCATACCTTGTTAATGGCTACAAGTTTCAGTAAACATCACAAAGCGCACACAGTGACAATACGCGTGGACCCGTCCAGTGGCGCTGCCTCACGAGGACGACGAGATGCAGGGGGCACTAGTGCATCTAGACGCAACACTGGGGGCAAATATTCCTGATTGTTAAGGAAGACAGATTGTAAGTATACATAATTTAGTTATAACTAAAATTAGGTTCGTTACGTTAGTTCGGCACGGTAAAATCTAACATAAATTTTTAATATAGGGGAAAAAGGTTACACCCGTCCGATAGAGCTTCATGTGAGATGACAAAGATCTATAATCACAATTTACACATGGATGGCTACTGATGGGAGTTTGTTCCCAAGCATATGCGAGATATTTATTGGAACTAGTAGTATTTTTTTTACCCGAAACATTTTTTTACAAATTACCATATAAAAACTAAATTTCGTTATATTTATACGTAGCCCCTTTTTGATTGGGACTCTAGTCATGATACGGATATCAGAGAGACGTACGACAAACAGATTGCCACCCGTTACTCTGACTATCTCAGCAAGATGTTTACCAAGGGTGGGAAGCCGGGTAATGTACCCATCGGGATCTATGAGCACTATAAGAGGATGAGGTTAACCTTTGAATTCAAAGAAAAATCTGAGCGAGCAAGTCAGAATAGGAGAACTGAGCTAGGGGGACCCGGTACGGGCGTTGCTGTGCATACAGGTGGTTCCATATCCACCTATCAGCACGTAGAGAGGTTGGTGAGTTGTGTAATAACAAATTTATACACCAATATATATAATGTTATTTACTTTTAATCAAACATATATTTTTGGAGGAAAAATTAGGTCGACCTCCGACTACATTGGAGATATGCCTGTACTTGCTCACTAAGGACCATGACGACGTCACTTTCCTCGATGAGAAAGTAGTAGGGATTTTCGTAAGAAGATAATTTTATTTTTACATTTTGTTTACTTAATTAATATGATAGGTATCAATGACTGACTTGTAATTTTAATTCTTAATTTGGATGGCGATCGAGTGCAAACAGGCTGAGCTGACACAGTACCAACTGATACCTCGATAGATGAGACAGAGTTGTATTTGTCCGTAGTGGAGCATAACGATAAAGGACGGACATATGGATTCGGGTGGACACCATCAGGGTCACGGCGTAGAGGTTCTAAAGCTGGAGTTGGAGATGGTGTTGGATCTTCTCGGCCTATTTCTACTCCTAATGAGTCCATTGAGCAATTGCAGAGGGACTTCAACTAAATGCAGAGCAATATTCTTCGGGTTATGGAGGATAACACATTAACCGTGATCAGTTGCATGATGTTCAGGGACAGTTGCACTGCTTGCAGCAGGTCGTGATAGAGAGACTTAGGATTTCATCCACACCTCCGAGTGATGTTCCTATTGCTGACGAGGATCTCGACGACGAGGACGACGATTGAGTTTTTTTTTTGGTAGGAACGATTGAGTTGTTTTGTTTAATTTTTTCATATTATAGGTAACAAACTCTTTTATTGTACATATTAACTTTTTTGTTTAATTTGTAAAGTACAGAGAAGTCAAGTACCTAATCCTCAATTTTCTCAAGAAAAAAGTACTGTAACCTCAAATGCATTATATGGTGAAGTAGAAAAAAATTTTGAAAATGAAAAAGAAAAAAAGAAACTGAATACTCATTATAGATTTAATTATATATTTTTTCATCTAATTGATTATGATATATAACAGTGTAAATTATTGCTTGGTGGGTACTGTGTGATGGCTTGAAGCCTTGACAGGAGATCTAATGAATAAGTGGTAATCGATCGATCCTTGTTGACCTTTAATCTTAACCTTCTAAGTATGATCATCTCCCATACACGCGAATCGTGTGATCCAAGCAAGCTATCTTGTGCATTGTATGATGTATTTGTTGTTTCATCTACCTGTGAAATATATATGAATCATAATTTTCATCATCCATATATGTTGATCATATCTACACCAAACATGGAACATCACATTGGAAGACTTGTTTAAATTGATATATGGATTGAGAAAGTGTGGAGAATGTAGAGACCACTATAAAATTATTATAAAATGAGGCGATATTTGTTTGATGTAAAAAAGAGGCGTTTTTAATAACCGCTTGACTATTAAACGGTTTCCAATTTTAAAAAAAATAATTGACCAACTATACGGTAGTGGAAAAGGAAAATATTTCAAATGTAAACTTGTCATCAGTTTTTTTAACCAATGAAAAATTACAACTCAGGGTATTTTGGGTATAAATTACTAAGTTTTTGTTAATTGAATCAAGGGAAGATTGGCATTATATATAGTATAGACATAGATAGATAGTATAGATATTTATTTCAAAAAATTATATACCAATAACGGTTTTGTGTTATTTATTTATTCTAATAACATTTATTTTGTAATTATTATATATTAAAATAAATGAAATATCAAAACTAATATTTATTTAATATTTGTTCAATTTCTAAATAAATATTTTTGCTTTTACTTTTATTTATTATTAAATATTTATTCAATTTCTAAATTAATATTAATTTTAAAATGAATTAAATACCAAAACTGTATTTTTGGGCATTTATTTTATTAATTTAAGATTTATTAAATTAATTTATTATTTATTATTAATTTATTATTAATTTTTTAATATTTTTTTTAAATAGTGACGGGACCTGTCGCTATACCCCTTACGTGGCAACCACTGACGGAATCCAATTTTTTTTTGCGGCGGGTGTTCCGTTTCTAAGCACTAATACCCGTCGCTAATTATGATTAGTAACAAGTCGTATCCCGTCGCTAATTCAGTAAATTTTCGTAGTGGGTACCTTATGATGTATGCCATGGATGTGACGAACATCAAGAGACTCCATATTTATTACTTCATTAGGGGACTAGATGAGAGGATTGGCGGTGTGATTATCACGAGTGGAGCCGAGACTTTACAGGCCAATATGACAGGGCTTTGACTCGCGAGACCTACCTACATAAAGAGATGAGCTGATAGATAGGTCTGGACAAGGTTCTCGGTTTAATCAGAGACCGAAGAGATAGAGGGACCAGTCTGACAGGTAAAGACAAAATCAACAGGGTCGATGGAGAGATTGGCAACATGATCAGGGCTGCCGAGACCGGTGTCCAGAGCAGCAGAGAGGTGATGATAGGCATGTGGTGCATGTTGCTGCACCTACACTTATTGAGCAGCCGCGACAATGGGCTAGGGACGGAAGAGGTCGTGGAAAAGGACAAAAAGGTCAGGGTTGTGATAAAGCTCAGGTACATACAGTGACTCAGATTGGCTGGCAGGAGAGGCGACGGTGTTTCAGATGCCATCGGATTGAGCATGTGTAGGTCGATTGTCCGATGGCACAGGCTCCACCACCACAAACTCATCAGCCCAGAGAGAGGTTCATGCTGTTGCACCTGCGGTCGTACACCCAGACCGAGGTGCGACTTGCCAGCTTGTCGAGGGTATGTTGTTTGTTTTGGAGTTCCTATGCATATTATGTTTGATTATGGTAGTACACTTTCTTTTATTGCGGGACGCATGGTAGGACAGTTAGGGTTACAGGTCGAAACTTTAAATCCACATCTTGTCCTTAGTATGGCTACTGGGATGAAATTTACCCTAACCGGATATGTCGAGATTGTATTGTAGAGGTCGCAGGACATCAGTTACTAGCTGATTTACGAGTTTTAGAGTACCTTGAGTTTGATGTTTTGCTAGGCATGGATTGGTTGTCAGCATGTCGCGCACACTTTGACTGTTTCGGTAAGATTGTGATATTTGACATGGAGGGTATTCTAGTTAGGGATGCAGGTGGGGCGGGGAATGCAATCCCTACCTCTATCCCCACTTTTGGCGGGGTGGGGATTCCCCACCAAAAAATTTTTCACCCCATTCCCCACACGGCGGGGATCCCCACCCCTGCAGGGATTTCCACCTGCGGGGATTTCACCCCACGGGGATTCCTCACCCCCACTATTTTTTGATATAATATCTAAAAAAAATTAAATAAATCATAGATACAAAATTTAATCATTAAAATTTCTTTCTTCACATACTTTAAATACTTTAAATAACATACTTAAATACTTTAAATAATATACTTACATTATTATACATAAATTTCAAGTTATATTAGTTTTTTCTATATAAGCTTAGTTGTATTTGTTTAAAGTTGAAAACTTAGTTACATATCCCCGTAGGAAATACCCATATTAAGGCGGGGCTGGGAATTTCCACGAGTGACGAGTAATACCACCCCCGCCCCATGGGGGATAGTTGGCGGGGAATCCTCGCCCCATCGAGGCGAATCCTTGTAGGAAATGGGGATTCCCCGCCCTACCTGCACCCCTAATTTCAGTATTTACTTTTATTGGTATCGCAACAGCTCTACTGATTACCAATAGGCGGTTGGCGACGACTTAGGAGATTGAGGCATTTATACCGTTTACCTACTTTTTAAAGCCAAATAAAATTTTCATTAATCATTAATGACTCAATACAAGACCTGACATAGAATCAAAAAGTACACTGATTCGCTAATTCTATTTGTTCAAAAGAACTGTCATTAATTAATTTGAATGTGAATGCAATTGTGAAATTGAAACAATTTAAAAATCAAAGAATAATCTATAAAACGTTGAAACATATTACAATACACAAACGCCACTATAACTATATAACGAATAATGAAACTTCTCAACGAGGAGAAGAAACCCTAAAATTTATAAGCAAGGAGAAGACAAATTAATCAAGAACTTTTAACTAGAGAAGAAAAACTAACTATGAAATGAAAATTAAAGAAGAGACCAACCCAGCCGCGCGTGCAAAAACCATGCACAACTATTGATGAAGATGTACTAGAATGGGGATTGATCAATATTCACAAATCTGACTAGATATGCAGCTTATTAGATGAAGAAAATGTAAATAGATGTAATTTGAACCACCGCCGATCGAAAATAGAGGATCGACGGTGGTTCAAGTTAAAAAATCACAGAAGAGATAATAAATTTTTTTTTGGTAGGAGATCAATAATTTTTTTAATGTAATCCTACATGTTAAAAAATATTTTTGTCATCAATTAGATTGTGCGTGCGCCTGTTATGTTGAAACAATCTGATAATAGATGGGACTGTTCTGTTCACATATTTGGAACATACAATAATGAACAAAATTACTAAAATCATATTATGACAAACAAATCTTTCATCAACAAAAAAAGGCAAACTATATACTAAATAAAAAAAATTAACCTAAAGAAAGTCATCAATTTAAAAGCCGCACAAATCAACTTAAAGTTGAGGCTTTTGTTCTTGTTGTTGTAATTAATATGTATATTTACTATCTTTGGTCGTATTGTTGATAAATTTGATAATCTAAAAATCCTTAGTTTAACTCATAAAATTAATGAGCCCAATATAGCATAATTATCATTTTCCTAACAATTTTTCATTATTCCATTAATTGTATTCAATCATGCGTAATTGAAAACTTTGATCTATTTATCCTATTTCAACTAATCTAGGTTTGAGGATTAGGGGATATTTTGTTGTAGTTATTACGATTTCTCATTATTGTAGGAAAAATATATTACATTTATTAAATTGAGGATTAGTGGGTATTTAATTGTTGAAAAGTTTTTGTCCTCTGGGAGTTATTGTATTAATTCTCCCTGTAGGGTCCTTGGCTCAATAGTCAATACAACCTAAATGTTTTCACCCATTAATTTGGCCCGTATTTTATTGTCCATCACATAATAGTGTAAGGGATACTATAAGGGGGAAAATGCTAGAATACACTCCTTTAGAAGTCACATCATAATGTATATCTCTATCCAACTGTGTTTTAAATCTTGAGATATATAAGCTTGTATATCGAGGTGAACACAGACGATTGGGTAGGAGGAGTGTACATTATGGTGTGACTTGTAGATGTATCATTATAGCAAAGTCTGTTATCCATTTTGTTAGTACGTACATTTCTTACAATCCTTGAAGGCTAGACATAATATTTAGAAAAATGCTAACGTAACTCAGATCTGACATGTAGATCCGACACGTGTATTGTTAAATGCGCCCACACACATATCTCGAGGCGCATCAACGATACACGTCGATGGGCTTGTTGGATCTGCGTGTCCTAGCATTCTCCTAACATTTATCCACAACTATATCTGAATTCCCACGTGATGTAAAATGAAGGTGAGACAACTCCACGTGACTCGAGAAAACCATTGCGCTCACAATTAATAATCCAAGGAAAATTATTTGGTTGTTGGAATTCATTGGATTGTACATTGTAATGTGTACGCGCATATCTTGATGTTGGTCCTAAGGACTCTAATATATGAAAAATATATGTCTTCTCGCCATTAACCTTTCAAAAATTGATGTTGTGAAAGGAATGGAGAATAAAAAAGTCAAATATATATATATATATATATTTTTTTTTTGTTAAAGTCAAATATATAAATGTTTGAAAGTACATTTATATGTCTTTGTTGGTTGGTTTCAAGGATGCATAATAGCTCACATATAACTAAATCCATAAAAAAAAAAAAAAAAAAAAAAAACTCACATATGCTTCTCTTGCAGGCGTGCACATCCTTTTCATTCTTTTTGGATTACTAAGGTCAGGAGAAGCAACTCTTGTTGCCTCATTTGATAGCAGCTTTGTCCAAATTACGAACTTATGAGGAGCAAGCATAAACTTATTAACATTTAGTTGACAAATCCTAACTAGTATAATAGATCCATATAATTTAGGTGAGACACAATGAATCCTTAAAACTTGATTAAGCCCGGTAGGATCAACATATTTAGACCAAATCCTTCTACTCAACTTACTTTTATGCGAAACCAATTTGAAAACTAAAGTTTATTACTATATGTTGTTATTAAAAAAACTACGATAGTATTTTTTTCATTTTTTCCCTTCCAACTCCAAAACATACATTTTTCTTGTTGAGATGTGTGGACTGGAATAATAGTCCCACGTTAGATAAATGAAATTTCTAAAGTGAAGTATATAAGTAATCTCCCATCTAATAGTATTGAAGCTTTTGAGATAAAACTTCACACCTAAGAATAAAAAGATGGTTAAGTTGGAACAATATCGATACCGGGGAGATCAATGGCTCGCGAAGAAGTGCAGCGGGCCGCCGCTTGTGAGTAACGTACCGTGAGAAGGAAAAAATTCAATTTGATATCAGAACCGTTGATTCGAACATCAGATAAGTGAAACTTTCGAACATCAGATAAGTGAAACTTCTAAAATGAAGTATTTAATGAATTGTCTCCCTTCTAATAGAATTAAGGCCTTTTGAGATAAAATCTCATACTTACGAATTGAAAGTGATTAAGTTGGTGACAACGTGGAGAGATCAATGGCTTGCAGAGAATTGTCACGGTCAGCCGCTTGTCAGTAACGTACTGCAAAAGGGAAAAAATCATCTCTTCCATTCTACATGAGTCCTCTTTAATTTGTTTGGCAGATGGACCAACATTAAACAAGTGATTCAAAACCACCTAGTAGGATTGATTATTGAAACTATTAACTTAGTCCATATTTTGACATAAAAAAGCCCACTTTATGTCCAAGCCCAACTGCCAAAGGTAATTAAGAAGTCCAGTTCCACTCTGCCATGCCAAATTACATCATTTCTCAACACGCATAAGTTAGGAAAATGATTTGGTGACCCATTTTAGGACACCCAAAATAGATGCCGGATTGTTGGTATCTATTAATTTTTATATTGATATTTGTGCACGCACAAATCGATGTATGTTGAATAGATATTAAAAATCGGATTCCATTTCGAGCATCCTAAAATGGTCACCTAAGAGTATCTCCAATGGGGTTGTCGATTGGGAGAAAATGTGTGTCACCTAGGATAGAATACACATTGGCGTGGAAATTTTTTCTCCAATGGAGATGTGGATTGAGACTATGCACGTGATGTGGCATAAAAAAGGTATAAACTATCTATTACACCCTCTATTTTTAGAGGCTACAATAGACAATGATGTACTATGTCATGTCATTAAAAACTAATGCCACATCATTGAAAAACTAAAAAATAACGCAACAAAAAAAAGAAAATTAAAAAAAGAGCTTAAATTTCTTTTGTAAAAGCCGTGCAATTTTTTTGCCTATATATATGCTTTACGTTTATTTTTTATACATATACTCTATTACTCTATTAGGTTTCTTATTTCGTTAAGTGTTTTTTTGTTGTGTTTATCATGATACAAGACAGTTACAAATAATTATTTGTATTTATTATTATATATGATAATTACTACTAACTTAAAAAAAAAGTAAATAAATACAAACAATAACATCATGTGAGTTACTGACTTTTTATAAACATATAATAATATTTTTTATGTATAATCATTTGGTAATTATTTATAATTTAATAAATCAATAAAGAAAAAAGTTGTCACATCATATATTGAAGGTGCAATCACATTACCCATTAGAAAAAATTTTGGATGTTGAATGTGAATTTACTTCATATAGTGTGGACAGTCTCTTCACAGTGATGACGTGACATCAATTCACAGTCTAAATCTACATTTATCATTAAAAATGCTTTAGCATCACCGATTTAACTTAATTATTAGCCTTTTTTGAGTAGTCAAATTGTCTGGTCAGCAGGCTGCAGAATAATTTTTCCAAGGGTTACCGGGGGATCTGAATTTTGAATTTTCATTTACACTATATGCTTCAAACTTGAAACATCTGTTTTTTCTTCAAAAAAAAAAAAAATGAAACAGCTTATTTATGGACAATCGTGATCAACCAGTACTAAATTACTCGACCCAACGGTCTAGTATTAACTATCGGTAAGCTGGTAATTTTATTTGTAAACTAGTAAACTAATATATTGAGATATCAAATTATTAGTACAAAGTTTTCTTATTCATAGACAGAGGAACAACATTAGTTTCATAATAATAAATAAAAAAAAGGAGACAAAGTTAATTGAAGTCGTTTGTGATTGAAAAGGAAACTTATAAATGGAAAAAAGTGTGGTTGAAAGATTGTAGAAGACTCTTTTAGAGTTTCAACGGCTTGATTACAAGTTTGACCAAGTGTGAGCTCCACTTTCTCTCCTCCACTCGAGAGCCTTTTGGATTCATCTACACATACGTAGACCAAATAGTTACAAAAGTACACACAATATTTTATTTTAAATTATCCTCAAAATACAACACTTTTATTTCTTATAATAGTAGGTACTATAAATCACAAGAAATGCAAACCAATTATAGAGTTGGTGCTAGTTTTCAATTGATTTGCTACTTTAATTCATAAATATATAGTCAGTATTAGGCTACGTTTGACAAACACAAACTGTATTCAGATCTAAGTAAGGTTTTTTTACTATAACAATAGCTAATAATCCAATTGAAAACTTATAACATTCCAAAAAAAAAAAAACAAAACTTGTAACATACCTGAAGTTTTAAAAGTAAGAAGCTTATATGGTAGTTTGAAAATTTTAAAGTTAATCTAGATTGTTTTTAAGATTTAGTTAATTGGTTAAAGTTGCTCGTGATCTATATTACAAACTACTTCGTACTTACCATACACAATCTAACTTTAAATTATGAAGGTGTTACAATTAATGATAATATAATATCACGTTATTTTTTTAATTTTTCTCATGACATCTGTCGCCAGCCGCATTGATCAGTCTACATTTATGTCAGATTAGGAAATCGCATATTTTTGCGCATATTATTCTCCTAATCAAACTGATGTATAAGTTTGGAACACAATTTCTCGAATCTTATGTAATCTTAAAATTGATTAAGGCATTTATACCAAAAGGAAAAAATGGTAAAAGGCACGTGGCAGATTCTCATCATCGGTGGAGGGAAAAAGACGTCTCAGGGAATAAACCTGCGTGCACCAACTCCCATCATTACCATCAATTCTTCCCTTCCAATAACATTCTCTCATTTCCATATACATTTCAGTAATCCTGCACTGATACAAAATGTCCACTGCAATAATGCACTATAGCTTTCCTAGTCGTAACATACACCTCGAAACGCGCTAAACACATATATGAAGACGCATCTAATACCTCACAAAATGGGGTCTCTAATTGCAAAACACATTTTGAGTCATCCTAGCTTTTTCTCTTTTTCTGATTTCTCCCTTGGTGTTTGGCGCTAATTGCAAACTGTATCTACCAATGCGTAATATGGGTTAACCTTGCGTAGTGCTAAGTTGAAATGATACCTACTAAATGGCCACCGCATGATGTACCTCGAGATGCACATCAGGTATGCATCGAACGATGCCTACATGATAGATGTGCTTATCTCGATGCTCAAAATTGGTATAACAATTATTTTTCAACCGTCTTTTCATTTCATTTTTGTAAGGCCCAGACGACCTTTCCAACATAATTTTCTCTATCTACAAAACTTAAATTACCTCGCACGGTGTCAACTAAAGCTCCTAACAAGTCAATTCAAACTTAGACTCGGACGACCTTTCCAACTTAATTGTGTCATTCTAGGAGACTTGAACTCATACCTCATTTAAGGGAATCGAGTCCTGACGGTCCAACAAAATTTTTCCTCACATTTCATCGTTATTACACCCCCCTCTCTCTCAAACTAGAAAATTTCTAGGTTAAATACCAAAAGGTCCAAAACCAAACCCCAACTCGCACGAAAACCACTCCATCGATTCATCTAATTCTCTCCAAATCACACCTTCTCCGATCCCAATTCCTTCGATTTCTCATCGCAGATTGTAATTCTAGGGTTCCAATCGATCCAATTCGTTCATTTGTTGCGTTTTCGGCTCTCGATCGCCTCACCAGTCATCATCATCATCATCACCAAAGGTTGTTCATTCGGTCGATTTCGATCGTGAAATTAGGGTTTCGTTAGGGGGTTTTGGTTGATTCTGCTTGATGCGATGGAATCCGAGGACGACATGCACGACGCCAACGATGTGGACTCGCTGGAGGATTTCTACAGCGGAGAGACGGCCATGGCGAGCGACGACGATGGCGATGGGGACTACGATTTTGGCGACAACGAGAGCGATGGGTCTGACGACATCACATCTCATCGACAGCAGGTAAATTTGTCTGCTTTTTGTAGGGCTGTTCTTCGATTTTTCGCTTTCGGGTGTTGATGGTTTTGTTCCTGATGTTGTAGGTATCTGCTTGATTTTGGGCGATTTGATGGTTTTGTTGTTGTTGCTGGTGTTGAGATTGCCTGCTTGAGTTGGGAAATGTGGTTTTGTGTTCATTCATTTTGTGAATTTTGGGTTTTATTGTTAGATAGTGCAATGGAGAATCCGAGTTCCTGAATGAGAAAGTGCGAATGCTAGGATATATAGCATTACTTTTTTTTTTTTTGAGTTTAGGGTTCTTAGGATAAAGTTGAAGTCTTACTGTTATATCAGAAAGGTGAAATTTCGTGATCAAATGTATACATTTGTAGCTGTTTAAAATCAAGATAAGTGCCTGTTGATGTTATGATTGATTTGGATTTTTTTGTTATATAGTGCAATAGAAATCCGTAATTTGTGAATAAAAAAAGTTTAATCTAACGTTGGTGTGTAGCTCTAAGCAAGCAAATGCGTCATTTGGTGTTTAATTTAACGTTGGTTTTTTTTTTTTTGGATAAAGCTGAAGTATTACTATTATATCAGAAAGGTGGAAACTTTTCATGATCAAATGTTGCATTTGTAGCTGGTTAAAATTGAGATAAGTGCCTGCCCGATGTTATGATCGATTTGGGGATTTTTGTTGTATAGTGCAATAGAAATCCGAAATTCGTGAATGAGAAAGGTTTTGTGTAGCTCTAAGCAAGTGAAAGCGTCATTTATTGTTTGATTTAACGTTGTTTTTTTTTTTGGTGGATAAAGATAAAGTTTTACTATTATATCAGAAAGGTGGAAACTTTACATGATCAAATGTATGCATTTTTAGCTGGTTAAAATTGAGATAAGTGCCTGCCTGATGTTATGATCAATTTGGGGTTTTTCTTTTTATTATATAGTGCAATAGAAATCCGAAATTCGTGATTGAGAAAGGTTTTGTGTAGCTTCAAACAGGCGAATGCATCATTTGTTGTTTAATTTAACGTTGGGGTTTGGGTTTGTTGGATAAAGCTAAATTTTTCTTTTTGTTATATAGTGCAATAGAAATCCGAAATTCGTGAATGAGAAAGGTTTTGTGTAGCTTGAAACAAGCGAATGCATCATTTGTTGTTTACTTTAACGTTGGGGTTTGGGTTTGTTGGATAAAGCTAAATTTTTCTTTTTATTATATAGTGCAATAGAAATCCGAAATTCTTGAATGAGAAAGATTTTGTGTAGCTTGAAACAGGCGAATGCGTCATTTGTTGTTTAATTTAACGTTGTGGTTTTGGGGTTTTTTGGATAAAGTTAAATTTTTAGTTTTATATCGGAAAAGTGGAAACTTGTACTGATCAAGTATATATATATTTGTAGATGAGCACTCACAGTTTTATGGTCAATTTGTTGTTGTAAAAGAGGTGAACAACATTTTATTGTAGGCTGAACTGTTGTTTTGATGTGCATTCGGCTCTGGGCTTCTTCCTTGATATGGAGGGAGGAGTGTTAAAATTTTTGGCTTACTCATTGTGACGACCATACTTACAATCCTTATAGGCCTTATGAGTACTTGTATACATGCACCACTGTACACGACTCATGTTTTTTATTGTAAATTGTAGTCGCAATTTGATTTGCGAAGCCTGTAAAGATACACTTCTGTTTTATTATGTTTCGTTAGAAATAAATAGAGATCCATATAACTAAGTATCATCATTTTTTATCAAAAAAAAAGTATCATCATTTAAAACTTGCTGGCTTTTGCTTCCTGTCTCCTTGGTGTTCTTCATGGGTTAATGTTCATAATTTACATCTCGATATTCTTTCTCTGCAGAACTATACCATTTTGAGTGAAGTGGATATACTTGAACGCCAGGAGGAAGATATCTTAAGGATATCTACTGTTCTGTCCATACCAAGAGTTGCAGCTACCATACTGCTCCGTCATTATAATTGGTTGGTGCTTTTTCCTATTCTCAATTCTCTGTTTAGCCCAATATACTTGTTAACTGTTGCTTAATGCTTTGTAACTTGCCATACATATTCTCTGCAACTTTTGTTGTATCAAAATCAACTTGTTGTGCCTTATCAATGCATTTGTCTCATTGTAAATTTTCAGGGATGTGAGCAAAGTGCACGATGCATGGTTTGCTGATGAAGAAAAAGTACGCCAAGCTGTTGGGTTATTGGAGAAACCAGTTGTTCAGTTTCCAAAATCTAGGGAAGTAAGTGATTTCCCTGTTGTTTATAACTGGATGTTGATATTTGTTGGTAATTAGGACATTGAGTCACCATACAAGTATACTTTTATGGGAGTTTGCACAAGTACTGACATATAGTGTATCTTGATGGTTGGCAGCTTACTTGTGGGATTTGTTTTGAGTCCTATCCACGAGATAAGATTTATTCTACTGCTTGCAGTCATCCGTTTTGCACATCTTGCTGGGAAGGTTAGTCTTACTTATGGCTGCTTGAATTTTGGCTCCTCGCCCCTAAAAGTCACCACAACGCAACTACGTCCACCGTCCACCCACACCACCATATCCAGCCACTGTCCTTGGCAGCTTGGCCCTCATCTAGGATTAAATATAATAGAACCCACCAATTTGATGTGATTCTAGTTGATCCTTGACCACTGAGAACGGAAAAAAATGCTAAATTTTGACTAGAAAATTCATAAAGTTTGGCAGGTCTTGAAGATTTTGTATCTTTTAGTCGAGCAAATTTAAAACCACTGAAGTATCAAATACATCAGATTTGATTCCTTAAGCCTATGTAGTAATTAAGGAAAAGCGAATGATTGAACTAGATGAAAGACATATTTTATGAATTTTTTAAGGTAATGTTCAAAACTATAATCATGTTCATCGGCCAAATCAAGGATACTACCAAACTTAATGATAAAATAAGAAATAACTGTAAGATACATCTCAATGGATTCATGTTGGCCTTTTCTGTAAACTACATGGTGTTTTCTATGAGTCTGCGTAGTAGAAGGTTCTTAATTTCCTTTTGCCTAATCTTTTCATTGCTACAAATCCTAATTTTTATGGTTACATCATAGTGCATATGCTTTGTCTAAGTTGGTGAAGTGGATTTCAGATTTTATGTTTTGTCTGTTGCCGAAGTCTTTTAAAAGGATCTCTAAACTCACTTGCATGATTCAGAGTTCCTTTATATTTTATTTTTTAAAATTTCCTTCTTGGCTTTCTATCAGTTGTGTGGATTATGGATTAGAAAATCTTGTTTGGATACCATCTCATGTTCATTTTTATTTTTGGCAGGTTACGTTAGCACTGCAATCAGTGATGGTCCTGGATGTTTGTCTCTACGCTGTCCTGACCCATCTTGTGGTTCAGCTGTTGGTCAAGACATGATCAATGTATTGGCTTCTGAAGAAGATAAGGAGAAGTATACTCGTTACCTTCTTAGATCTTACGTGGAGGACAATAGAAAGGTCTGAATCATTTATGTTTATGTGGGGCTTATATATTTTTCTAATTGTTTATTGTTGTAGTCTTTTTCGGCTTATTGATGTAACATTGTGCCAGAAAACATTATTTTGTGGACAAATCTCCAAACTTTATCACTTTCATACGGATCTTACCATTTGCGTGGTTATCTTGTTGCATTAAAAATATTGCTTTGCTAATGAAGCTCATGTCTTAAACGGACATTTCTTTCCCGTTTCTCATATTTGATTCTGAAACATTGTAGTTTGTTCCTGCCAAAGTGTTTGATATTGGATAGACCTCTGTGATATTTTATTTTGATAAGTTGTTGAACTCAGGCCTATATTGTGTTATTATTTTCTTTCAGTATTTTCCGTGAATAGTCTTTGTATAATGTTTTCTTTTGCTGGCATTACTTTTTAGTTACTGGGTGTGGAAGTTCAGAAGAGATTGTTGGATTTAAACTGTACATTTGTTTATATTTAAAGATCCAAGTCAAGTACTCTTGTCTTTAATGATATCTTATCTTGATTGTTCTTAATGCAGTGGTAATTAAGCCTAGTTTTTAATGATGACCGATACATTAATTAAAATATTGGCCACTTCTTGTATTCTTTAGTTTGTGAAGCTCTCAATGTACTTGTTTTTCTTGCTTCCAATTATTTACAATTTATTCTTTTTGCTTCTAGACCAAATGGTGTCCTGCGCCTGGTTGTGATTATGCTGTTGACTTTGTCGTTGGGAGTGGAATCTACGACGTTTCTTGTAATTGCTCATATAGCTTTTGCTGGAATGTGAGTTATCCCATATATGCATTGATAAACATCTCTTGTGTTTAATAAGTAGTGTTTACTATCAGTATCAGTTGAATTCACTTTTCGGTTTTTTGTCTGACAGTGTACTGAAGAAGCTCACCGTCCGGTGGACTGTGGTACAGTGGCAAAATGGATATTGAAAAATAGTGCCGAATCCGAAAACATGAATTGGTAAGATACATGCATCTTCGACATGATAATCATTCAGTGTGTCTATATCTTTTGAAGTGTTTGTTATTCTTAAATGATTGGTTGTTCTATTCTTATTGGCAAACCGCTTTATTCTATTCCATTTTTTTGTTTTACATGTGCACTTCTTTCTGTCTTTTCTTTCACTATATGCATTTTGCATATTCCATGTACCTGCAAGCTGTGCTTGAATTTTTAAAAGTAGTTGTACAATCCAGTTATGGTTTGAATGTGGGATTTAAAGAGAATCTCGACGATGGATTAAGTCTGACTGAAACGTTGAGGCAAGAGGTTAGTTCGTAGACCTTTAAAATATTAAGTTAGAAATGAGCTTTATACAAGAAATGGATGGATTGACCCAATATAGGATAAAAAATTTTCTCGTATGGATTGACCCAATATAGGATGAAAAATTGTGCTAATCAATTAACACACTGAAACATTACAAATTTACAACAATAACAAATCCTCAGTCCCAACCCAATTACTTGGGGTTGCCTTCATGAATCCAACGTTTCCATTTAGTTTGGTAATTTTCTATATCTCTTATAATTAATGCATCCCGGTTATCAATGTTTGGCACACCCTATACCTTCGAATGCCTTCAATTTCTAGAACTCTGTGTTTGTTACTTGAGGTATTTATAGGTCATATTTGGATGCGTACTAACCATTTCAACCAAGTTTTGTTACATTTTCTTCAATTGGCGATGCTCTTACTTTTCTTTGAATCTATGCATTTCTTATTCTATTCTTTATTTTTTTTGAAGACACCAATTTGTTAAATTATTTGTTATGATGGTTTGCGTTGTGATATATTTTCTTTTGGGTGAAGTTTGACCCCTGGGGCAAAATAATGGGTCACAAGGTTGATAGGGGCAATTGGGAAAAGAGCATGTACTTTTGTTGTCTATGATACACCCAAGGAAGGAAAAATCGACAAAATTCACCGAATTTTAGGCGAATTTTGTCGATTCTTTAGGGGTTGAAACGAAATCCAAAGGTACTTTAAAAATTACATAAATTCACCGAAATTCTCGATACATTTCGATAAAAACACAAAAAACTCAATATTTAAGGCAATAAGCCAGCCAAAACTTTAAAAAAAATCAATAGAAAAATTCACTCTAACCTAATTGTTGCAGTCGACATCCAAGAACTAGAAATATGAGTAACTTGAATCGCAAATCTTCGTCATCACTCTTATGTCCTTTGTTACCTAGACTCTTGTTTGGGTTAAGGTGCTTGTGTCATAAAGAGAGGGAGTAATAGAGATGGGTTTTACTGCTGTGATGAGAAGAGCAAGAGGAAGGGTGGAGCTATTAAGAAGAGACCAATGATGGAAGCTTGTCAAACAAGCTAATCGGTTGTGTGACTCGTGTCTTTTTTAATGTTGATGCATAGTTGTGTGATGTACATGTGTCTCTTTAATGTCTTTTCATTTCTTTCACATGTCAGGATTTTGTCATTATTATTCATGTCAACAGTCAACTAAAAACATAACACAATTAGTTCATAAAAGATGCCTATAATATTCATCTACTTTAATTCGAAATTAAAATATAACACAGAAAATATAATCTTAAAAAAAATATAATGCACAAATATTGCGGTATCTATGGCTCCAAATCGTTAAATTGTTAGTTTCTTATGTAGAAATGCATACTTGGACTTGTTTTAGTATCTATGAAAAGGAATTTTATTTTATCACTATTTTAAATAAAAATTCTCCAAACTTCTCTAAGTTGGCGAATTTTTACAAAAATTCTCCACGTCGAATTAAACTTCTCCGAATTAATTCTGATTTTCAAGAGAGCGAATTGTAAGGCGAAATCGAATTTTCAATCCTTGGATACACCTTTTTGGAAAATATAGTGTTTGCTTTTTGGAAAATAAAGCGTTTGTTTTGTTTTGTTTTTTTTAACTATTAACAGAGAATCATCCTAGAATAGATTATTTATGTGCCTTACTCTTAGTGCTTTGGAAGTTTGAAATAGCTTGTTTTATACTCCCTCCGTTCAAATATGCAAGTCGTATAGGAAAATTTGCTTGTCAAAAATTGCAAGTCGTTCTACATATTTGTGATTTTTTTTACCCACTTTACCCTTCATTAATTTCCTAAGCATTTAATTAGGTCTATTCGCATTCTTGCTTGCATCCCATGAATACAACACCACATCAATGGTGCAATCAAACCTCTCTTTCTCTATCGAACACAAAAAACCACCCCTCAGTGCAGAATGTGTCGCCATATCAGATGAAACGACAACAATAATAACAGCCTCATTCCCAAATTAATTGAGGTCGGCTATATGGATCAAACTCTTCCATTGTGCTTGGTTTAATGCAATTGATGGTGAGCTTTCCAAACCATTCAAATCCCTCCTAATTTATGCATCCCATGTTAACTTTGGTCTACCCTTACCTCGTTGAATTTTTTCAGTTCCTATTAAGTCAAGTTTTCTAGTTGGGGCATCTGTAGGCCCTTTTTGCAAGTGACCAAACCATCGCAACCACCCTTCCCTAATCTTGAGTCAATTGGTGCTACTCCTACTTGTCTTTGAATTTTTGTATTTCTTATCCTATCTTTACGAGTTTTATGACACATCTACCTAAGCATTCTCATTTTGTTATGTTCATTTTATGTAATTGTTGTTGTTTTACCACCCGACATTCACTTCCATAGAGCATGGTTGGCCTAATTGTTGTCCTATAAAATTTTCCTTTTAACTTGGTAGGCATATTTTTATCACAGATCACACCAGTTACACTCAATTTCTTCCATCCAGCTTGGATTCTATGTGTGACACCATTCTCAATATTGCCGTCATTTTTGTATGATTGATCCTAGATATTTAAAGTGTTTCACCTTAGGAACTTCTAGGTCCCCTAATTTTACCACTCCATCTCGATGTCTCGTATTTCTAAACTTACAGTGCATGTACTCGGTATTTGTCCTACTTAAATTAAAGCCTTTAGATTCTAATGTATTCCTCCAAAGTTCTAATTTCCTATTCACTCCATCCCTTGTTTCGTCCACCAAGACAATATTGTCTGCAAATAACATACACCATGGTATATCCTCTTGAATATGCCTAGTTAGTTCATCCAAAACTAGCATAAAGAGATATGAGCTTAAAGCCAATCCTTAATGTAGTACTATCGTAATGGAAAATTCTTTTGTAGTTCCTCCGACTGTCTTTATACTAGTTACTACTCCTTCATACATATCCTTAATCGTGTCTATGTATCTAGTATGTACCCCTTTTCTTTCTAGAACCCACTAAAGAACATCTCTAGGAACTCTATCATGTGTTTTTTCTAAATCTACAAATATCACATGAAGATCCTTTTTCCTCTCTACATTTTTCCTTCAATCTTCTTATAAGGAAAATTGCCTTCATAGTGGACCTTCCAGTAATGAAACCAAATTGATTCTTTGATGTTGTTTCTCTTCTTAGCCTATTTTCAATTATCCTCTCCCAAAGTTTCATAGTATGACTTTTAAGTTTAATTCCCCGGTAGTTTGAACAACTTTGAATGACTCATTTGTTTTTGAAGATTGGTACAAGTATGCTTCTTCTCCAATCCATTGTCATGCGCTTTAATTTTAAAATTTTGTTGAAAAGCGTTGTTAGCCAAGTATTGATGCGTTGGCATTTTAGTTGGAATTTTATCTTTGAAAGTTTGAATAACATTTGTTTTAAATTTGAATTTAAATTAGGAATCAGTTAGGATTTGATCTTTTCTCCTTGTTATTAGTGAGATAAACTTTGATTTTTTATGTAACTAGAAGTAGTTAGATATGACTTATTTAAATATCTAACAGTAGCCCAATAAACAATTGTAATTCCTTTCATTTTTTAGAAATTTTTTAATTTTCATTAACAGTGATATCAGAGCTTCAAATCATTCTTTAGGTCTGCTATTGTTGAAAAATTTGCAAAACTGACAACCAATAGTAGCCCCTCCAACTTTCACTGGCGAAAACTACCAAATATGGTATCTCAAAATACAGTTGTATTTGGAGACTTTTGATCTTTGGGAAATCGTGGTGGAAGATAGGCAAGAGCAACCACTACCAACAAATCCGACTCTTGCTCAGATCAAGCATCACAATGAAGAAAAGGCGAAAAAATTCAAAGCCTAATCAGTAATTCAGAATTCTTTGTCAGACTCCATTTTTTCTAGGATCATGGCATGCAAGACGGCAAAAGAAGCATGAAAATGGCTGAAGGAAGAATTTCAAGGCAGTCAAAGAACCATTGGGATGCAACTATCAAGCCTGAGAAGACAGTTCGAAGGTCTGAAGATGCAAGAAGATGAAATTATCACCAAGTACTCTGATAGAATTTCTCTCATTGTAAACTAAATTAGATTACTTGGTGAGGATTTTCTAGACTCCATAATAGTTGATAAGGTTCTTGTGACTCTCCTAGAGAGGTTTGAATCCAAAATATACTCTTTGGAAGACTTAAAAGATCTTTCAACAATATCACTTTCAGAGTTGCTCAATGCATTTCAAGCTCAAAAGCAAAGATATGAGGCAAGAAGGTCCAAAAGAAAAAACTTTCCAAACCCAAAAGGAGAATAGACCAATCAAAAATGAGAAGGATAAAGGCAGTCAAAGTCAGGCGAATGCATACCAGAAAAGCTACCCCCCTTGTAAGTTATGCAAGAAGTCTACTCATCTTGAAAAATATTGTTGGTGGAAAACTGATGCTATTTGTGAAAGTTGCAAGCAAACAGGTCATGTCACCAAGGTTTGCAAATTCATTGAAGTCGAGGAGGAGAATCTCTTTACAATATCTTGTTTTCACAACCAAGAGACCTTTAATTCTTGGCTCGTCGAAAGTTGATGCACTCATTACATGTCTTTCAATGCAACCCTTTTCAAGGAACTTGTTGAATCATATAGTTCCAAAGTGAAGGTAGGCAATGGGAATATCATGGTAGTGAACAATAGCCATTCCAACACAATCAGGTATCAAACTCATTTAAAATGTTTTATATGTGCTCGATCTTAGTTAAAATCTCTTAAGTGTTGGTCGGATGTTAGAGAAAAGACATTCTCTGCAATTCAAGAAGCTGAAGTATTGTCTATCAAGATGAAAAAGAAAATTTTTGCAATGGATTGGAATGAAGTTGAACCACATGTCAATGATGCAGCTGAAGTTTTAGAAAAATTCAGCATGGATGATTGCAAACCAGTCAGCAAAATGCAAACAAATGAGCAGCTGAGCAAAAATGAAGTTGAAAAAAAAGGTGAAAAGAAATCAACCACAAATATTATGCGTGACAACATTTTGACAATCTCAAGTGTCAAAAACCATGTTTTTTTGTGGAAAGCCAAAGCACATAAAGATAAAAAATCACTTTGTTTAGGATGCACATGAGTCTAATGACGTGAATTTGGTCCATTGTTCATGTGAAGATCAGCTTAATGAAGTGAATTTGGTTCATTGTTCATCTGAAGATCGGCTTGCAGATCTATGCACAAAAGCTTTAGCGAAGGAAAAAGTATGAAGAATTGAAGAAAAAAATTGGCGTTCTTCACAAAAATGCCAAGGAGTATTGACGCGTTGGTATTTTAGTTCTTTGAAAGTTTGAATAACATTTGTTTTAAATTTGAATTTAAATTAGGAATCAGTTAGGATTGATCTTTTATATCCTTGTTAATGAGATAAACTTTGACTTTTTATGTAACTATAAGTAGTTAGATATGACTTATTTAAATTTCTAACTGTAGCCCAATTAACAATTGTAATTCCTCTCATTTTTTGAGAAAAAATTTTAATTTTCATTAACACCAAGTCAATCCAATTTCTCCTAAGCATTTCCAACCCTCTATGGGTATTTCGTTTGGGCCACATGCTTTCCTGATTTTCATCTCTTTTTCAATGCCTCTTTGACTTCTGGAATTCTAATATTGCGTGTATAGTTTACATTTCTTTCTTGGTGTGGGTTTTCATCTACTATGATATCAACTTGGCCATCGTTAAATAAACTATTGTGTAGCTTCTCCATCTCTCCTTAATATCATCTTCTCGCGTTGAAACATTTTGATTTTCGTCCTTAATACAACTTACATGGCTTAGGTTTTGTTTCTTTTTATCTCTTAATTTGGCTAGCCTATAAATATATTTTTCGTCATCTCTATCACCTAACTTTGTATATAGATCTACCATGAAATTTGTTTTAGCTTGACTAACTACTTTTTTAGCTTGTTTTCTAGCTTCTCTATATTGATTGAACGCATCTTCATCTTTACACCTAGATATCTTCCTATACTTCTCTCTTTTAGTCTTAATTGCTTTTTGGACATCCTCGTTCCACCACCATGTTTCCTTCTTTGGTGGTCCTAAAACGTTTGACGCTACTCTCCTTATGCAACTACCCATTTCTTACCACATTGTATTAGTATCTAAATCAAGATTCCAAACGTTTTCTTTTAGTTGTTTTTCTCTAAACTCTACTTGTTTACTATTTTTTAGGTTCCACCACTTTATTCTAGGGTCCTAGTCTCTTTTATTCCTATTGAGTCGTCGTTTTAGCTTAATATTATGTACTACTAACTTATGTTGGGTAGTAAGCGCTTCACGGGGTATTACTTTGCATTCTCTACATATTTTTCTATCTATTTTTCTTGTTATAATAAAATCTATTTGACTCTTGTTACGACCACTGCTAAAAGTAATTATGTGCGACTCTCTTTTCCTAAAACTAGTATTTGCTAAGACAAGATCATACGCCCAAATTCTAAGATTGATTCTTCTTCATTTCTAGTACAATAACCAAAACCTCAATGAACTCTCTCGAACCTATCATTACTTGCCCCCACATACCCATTTAAATCTCCTGTAATAAAAATCTTTTCATCTAATGATATACCTTGCATTCATCCATCCATATCGTCCCAAAATTTGCATTTGATGCTCTCGTTCAATCCTACTTGTGGTGCATAGGCGCTAACTATGTTAATTTTTTCGTCTCCAATAATTAATGTAACTAGGATCAATCTATCTCCCATTCTCTTAACCTATACGTCCTTATCCTTATAATCATTATCCACTAGAATTCCTACTCCATTACATTTTCTATCTATACCATGGTATCACAACTTAAACCCTATATTTCCTATTTCATTGCTCTTTTATCCTACCCATTTTGTCTCTTGAAGGAAAGCAATATTGACTCTCCTTCTAATCATAGTATCAACTAATTCCATTGACTTCCCTGTAAGTGTTCCTATGTTTGATGTCCCTAATCGAATTTTTTCTTCCTTTTGTGTTTGTTTTCCTTTTCTATTTCTATTTTGTCTAAACTATCTAGTTTCATTATCTACAATTTTGTTTTTGTTATCGTGTTCGTTTTGAACTAGCTTCTTTACCAACACCCGTCCTCTGTGTGGGAACCCTTGCTTATTTTTCTTCATACCAGATGAAAACAAAACATAAATCCCCTTAGTGCAGAACGTCTCGCCATCACTGAAACAACTCATCGTTTCCATTCTTTGATGACCCTAATGTGAGTCGAGAGAGAGGTGGGTGAAAGGGTTTTGAAGAATGTGAGAGATCTATTTGGAGAGAGAAATGTGTACTGATAAAACCCATATCGCGTCGAAGATTAATGATTTAGGAGATTGAACAAAGATCTTGCTTGGCTTCTCCATCTCCCCGTCCTTAAGTTGACAAGCAAAAATATGGGTTTGGAGAGGAAAAATGAAGTGTTGGTGAATGTGTCATAGGTGAAAACGTGTCGAAAAAGTAGTGGAGAAGTTTGACAAAGCATTTAATAGCTCAACCAAAGTTGTCAGCCTGTTAAGAACAACAGGGTAATTTCTCCCTATACTTAATGTACTCCTTAATATTTGTGATTTGGCTAAAACACCTTGCATACTTGACCGGAGGGAGTATTTGTTTAATATCTTAAATTTCTTCATATTTATTTGATCATTGGATCTATGGTTATCTCATATTTGGTCTTATGTGTCTCGAAACTTGAATGATATTCCTGGTCTGTGACTGATCTTTTAGTATATTTTTTTGAACCTTTTTCCTGAATGACCACTAATGTAATGCGTGGTTGTGCAGGATATTAGCCAATTCGAAGCCATGTCCTAAATGTAAGCGTCCAATTGAGAAGAATCAGGGTTGCATGCATATTACTTGCACCCCTCCGTGTAAATATGAGTTCTGCTGGTAAGACTTAAATACTTCTGGTATAATTTGTATGTACGGTTCATCTGATCATCCTGATGTTATTACGTGTTGCTCGGTATCTTTTGTCAGTTGTTTGCAATGGAATGAAGTATTTAGTAATTCATTCTCTCTCTCTCTCTCTTTTTTTTTTTTTTTTTTTTTTTTTTTTTTTTTTTTTCATCCTGGTTATTATGATTGATTTTCATTTTTTTTTCTTTATCTGAAAAAGTCTTTTTGCATTCCACCTTTCAGGCTTTGCCTGGGTTCATGGTCTGATCATGGTGAGAGGACCGGGGGATTTTATGCTTGTAATCGCTATGAGACAGCAAAGCAGGAAGGAGTGGTAATTTCATTAATTCATTTTTCTTGCCACATGTTCTAATCTGTTCCATAAGATGATATTGATTTTTACTTAGCGTAGACTGTAGAGGCTGGATGTTTACACTTTTCAACATGTTGTATGTATCCTCTGATTCTCACATTCTTGCAGTATGATGAAACTGAGAAAAGAAGAGAGATGGCAAAGAATTCATTAGAAAGATACACTCATTATTATGAAAGATGGGCGACCAACCAGTCGGTATGATCCATTTTGTTAAATTAATCTTAATTTACATATCGTGTCTGGCAAAGTGAAGCTACCTTATCTATGCATTGCACTTCTATAAAGTCGTTGAAACTTCTTTTCCCGGCTGTGACAAAATCTTAATGTTCTCTGGTGAGTTGCATGTTTTATGAAAGTAATGAAGTGAATCCGTATGGGATAACAATTCTTCCCTTTCATTCTAGTCCCACATCAGTGGAAAAAGAGGGGAAGGAGAATGCTCCACCTCCCCCATTCAAGGGGAGGCCTCCAGTGTGAAAAAAGTAGCTTTAGCTTGCAGAAGAATGTTACTTTTGCTGGGCGAGTTTGTTAACAATATGTAGATGGTTTATATTTGTTGCGCAAACCAAAATTTCAGCTTTCGAAACACACAATCCAGCTGAAATGTGGATGGGCTGGCCTGTCTTAAATGTGCTTCACTACTTAATGATATGCTTGTAGTGTTGTGTAGAGGGCCCATAAGGCTTGAGGCTCAAGGCAAACACATGAAAAAGTGACTTCCAAACATTTTAAATACAAGTAAAACCCGTGCATTTTGTAACTGCACCATTTATGTTTTTGTGTGTAGCTAGCTAGTTAATGTTATATTCGTAGCACTATCACAGCAGTGTAGGTATTCTTAAACTTGGTGCATAATGTTTGTTGTATGGATATGGTTGGATGCAGTCTGTTATAGGAACTGGTTTCCGACTGCTAGATGCGTGAAACTTATGTGAATTATGAGATCAAATTATGTGCAACTTCTAATGGAATCTGAAAATTTTCTTTGGAATGGCAGTCAAGGCAGAAGGCGATTGCAGATTTACAGCAAATGCAAGCCGTGCATGTAAGTGAAACTACCGTAGTATAAATTCAATCTTAAGTTTGTTGTTTTGTCTGCCTGTATTTGTACGAGTTATCATACTTTTATAGGGTATATATTCTGCTGCTGACCTGTCCAAAAATATTACATCTCAGAGGCATTCTACATTCTAATTTCAATGTTGACTTATCTTGTTTATACTACCCGATAATCAGATAACAGAAATTGTAGTGCTGCCTCTTCGTACTGTATAGCAATCAACATCTTACTTCCTCAGTTGGAACAGTTTGGCTTTGAAGCGATTTCAGGAAGCACTGATCATTTTTAGACTCTCAGATCATTCTTTATCCATATGTTTTGTTCTCTTGTTATCTGTTTACTATTGCAGGTTTGCCGAAGGAGAGCGGGCAGAACTTCGTTCTTCTATATAATTTTCAAACTAAGAACTTAAGAGCGTAGGTGAGTTATTAGCAACTTATATATTCTATTGTCTGTGCAGATTGAGAGGCTTAGTGACAAACAATGCCAGCCGGAGTCGCAGCTTAAGTTCATAACAGAAGCCTGGCTTCAGGTACATATAATATATTCTGCAGTTCTTTGCTTGAATTTCATTTTGTTTCATGAGAGAGAAGCTATTTCATTTCTGTCATTGCTTCAATGCTCTCCAGATTATCGAGTGCAGGCGTGTGTTGAAGTGGACTTATGCATATGGCTATTACCTACCTGAGTATGAGCATGCAAAGAGAGTGTTCTTTGAGTACCTGCAAGGTAGTCATTTTGTTTATTTACAAAACCAGTCTTTGACATGCAGTAGTGTGCTTTGTTCTGATCCTTCTGTTTTTTTTTTCTCGGTAGGCGAGGCCGAGTCTGGTTTAGAGCGTCTTCATCAGTGTGCAGAGAAGGAGCTGCAATCTTTCCTCAATTTAGATGGCCCATCCAAGGACTTCAATGAGTTTAGAACGAAATTAGCTGGCCTCACTAGGTGGTTAAATATGTCATCTCAGAACTTTTGCTTTTGCTCATACATTTTACTGGTATAACTTGCTATTTCTTTCTCCTTTTTGGTCTTCTAACACATTATACTTATGGGGCAGCGTTACTCGCAATTACTTTGAGAACCTTGTCCGTGCACTGGAAAACGGTCTTGCTGATGTGGACGCACATGGCGCCAGCAGCAGGTCATCAAGCTCTAAGAGCTTGGGTGGGAATGGCAAGGGTAAAGGTGGGAGGGGAAAGGGAGCAAGTTGTCGCTCCAGTGGTTCAAGTCGAAATCTTGAAGATACAGATCATTGGTCTTGTGAGCACTGCACCTTCGCGAACGTCAGAGCTGTCACTACTTGCCAAATGTGCAACCGCCACCGCTAGGTTCAAGGAGCTTGAAGCATCGGCTTCCCACGAGGATTTCTCTAACAATAGCGGAACATGTTCGGGTCGCTTACATGTTGCTCTGTTCCAGTGGCTACTTCAAGGGGGAGCGGTGTGGCCCAAACGGGTGTTGTCGGTAAGTTGATTTGCCCTCGATTAAAATGCACCTGAGGAACACATGGCCTGCAGCAGAGTTTTGTGGAAAATGGGGAGGGGAAGGGGCACTAAGTCTGGCTTATGAAAAATCTCTGTATATATATCTATACATATAGACACATTTATGAATGCTTGGAGCTGGTGGTGGTTGTTATTGCTGTTTTTGTGTTCATTTATATGTATGTGCCATAGAATAGTGAAGGCACAAAAGCAGATGTGTTCTTCTTTTGTATCTTCTCTGCTACTTGCAGTCTTGAGAAGGAAAGTAAAAAAAAAAAAAAAAAAGAAAAGAAAAACCAAGCAATGTATTTTTCAAGACAAGATCTTGAACACTTCTAGTGATCTTTGTAAGGAAGCAATCCTGTTGTTTTTGTGTATTGTATTTGACTTGAATGTTTTATGCATCTTATGAAGGTTAGGGTTTTCATTTTTTGTGGTCATGAAGGTTATGGTCTTAGTTGCAAATTATTTGGGTGTCACATACCTTTCAGGTTGGTACAAGCTAAACTTTAGTAGCAAGCTGCAAGCGTGTATATTTGGTTGGAAGTTGGAGCCAGTTGGTATGCGACCTATTCCCTTTCTTGTAGGGGACTTACGATGTGGCTAGTTTAAGGTCTTTTTCGAACTGGTTGTAGCGCTTTCTGTGAAGGTCCAATGCATCATACTTCACTACGCCACATGAATCTTAGCGGTGGTTGCAATACTTTTTTTTGGGACGTCAATCACACTGATTAATTCATGCTCAGGCGTTGTCGGCCTTATACCAGGGTGCTTCTCCTAACTCAATTTTTTTTTTCATTTATGAGGCTCAAATTTAAGATTTCGCTTTAAAGGCCACTAAATCCCTTACTACTTTAAGCAATTTTTGAAATTTAGCTTCAGTTGTATTTGTTATTTTTTTTATTTTCTTTAGCTTAAGTTGCTCGGTTTTCGAAAACTGTAAGATCAAACTGTCCCTCCAAAGTTTTAAAGAGGCTCACAACTAGGTAAGGTAAGGGGTGGAGTTAGTAATGAAATGCTTACAACCCAAGGCATTTCACCGCAAACCCCTTGGTGAAGGGTGACGCAATCAGACCAGATCCTCTGTAGTACATTATATAATAAAAGTTTTTTTAAAAAGTTAGATCTTTAAATGGTACACTCAATGGATCTACTTTAATTGTTATTTGATCTAAACGAACAGCAAACTCGCTTATTCTCTCTGCTACACGGAGAAGCACGGAGCGTAAGCAAAAGTTGATTAGTTTACATTACGCTCAAGTTTTAGATCAGTTTCAAATAAGTCTTCAATGTGTATTGAGCAGAGAAATTTCTAGGGTTCTTAATACCCATTTTTTAAAGCTTAGTCTTTCAAGTGTTTGATGAAATTCCCCACTAAGAACTCTTTGTTCTATTCACAGGTTTAGCTGCTTCTCATGGCAAGGTTTAAGGTCCAGAGTTTTCTCAAGTAAGTCTTCAATGTTTATTGAGCAGAGAAATTTCTTGGTCTTATCAATTCTTGTTATTTGGTCTAAATTTTGATATACTGGTGTCACTATTTAGCCATACAACACATGTACTCAACTGGGTGGGTGATTGTTTGTTTTTGTTTAATTTAGTTGAAGAATGGTGTTGGAGTGTATGAAGTTCAGTGTTATGTGGAGCAAAGAAAGATTGGATTTTATAATGTTTGGGATTTTGGAAACTGAAATCACTATTTAGCCAAACAATGTTTTTACTCAACTGGGTAGGTTGCGATTTTCTTCGAAATCGCTGAGATTTCGAGGGGTTTTGGAGTATTATAGTTCTAGCATGAGCCGCAATTGCAAATTAGTTGGGGTTAGCTTAGCTTTTCATGTTTAAGATTGTGAATATTGTATATTGTTGGCTTGACTTCAATCTATTTTTGATGCCACAAACTTAAGAGAGTTCCTTTGTTTTCTTTAAGATTGCACTAAATTGAGCGTAATGGAACAGTCAATTCATGTAGCTAATCCCAACTAATTGGGGGTTGAGGCTTTGTTGTTGTTGTTGTTGTTGTTGTTGTTGTTGTTGTTGTGATCTTAAAGAATAAAATTATTATTTGGTTTTTTTTGGGGGTGAAAAAATTGCAAATTTTTTATTTGCGGTGATAATTTTGTTTTTTGTTCATTTAGAAAAATAGGTTTTGGGAAGGAAGATTATATGTACTGGAGACAAATAGGGAAAGGCCTACTATGCACCTATGCACTCTTTGGCGTGGCTTGGTGGTGGAATGAAACATCTCCCCTTGGTTGGTGGAATATCCAGCCTCGACCAAAGGTCAGTAATCGCTGTTTCTCTGCTTTATGTGTTAGTAAGGCGAAAATATGTGTTTTCTGGTTGGCATAGCTATAACTGTTGCACTGTCAAGTATATTTTGATCTTATTGTAAATAGGTGCTTATGGGAAATTAGAATATTGATGAAACACTATTTCTATGGATCAAGAAATTAAGCAGTTAGAAGAAGAAAATCAGAGAATTAGAGAGATATTGAAGGAGATTTTATTGATCAAAACTAAGACATACAACACTAAATGATAGACAGCAATTTGAGTGCCTGTTTCTCTCCCCAAAGCTCCAGTCACAAGAGTGCCGAAGTTTACTATTCAAACTTTTAGGATGCTAATTACCACCAACTCACACCTATTTATACTCTTTAACTGTAATCAACCATTAGTCATGGCCAAAATATACTGAGGGATCTGTCAAATACCTCATGAACCTAAAAGCATACTCAACCTTTTCAGGCTACTTAAGCTAATAAGCTTCTTTGTGCAATACTCGTCATGTCTGCGAATCTAATCTCCCTCAATTATTAGATACTTCCGGTCGTGGTTGTTGCCAACAAGATCCATTATTAGTTGTTTTCTGATCAGTTTTATACTTAAAAAGTTCGAAAGTATCTTTGTGATTTGATTGATTCTCTTCAATAAGCATGCTATTTATCACAAAATGCGGCATTTGTAAGTTTTACAGATGTAAAACCATAAAAACAATCATATGACAATATTGAAAAGAAAAATTGGGTTAACTATTCATTCTTCTTTTGTTGAAGTGATGACCTTCAATAGATACTTTTCGTGACTCCTTCTGAAGTAATCAATCCTTTCTGATATTATATGCCTTTATGTGTCTGCCATCAGAATGCAAGCAAGCAACATCAACTTTTCTTCTGTAATTCTACTAGTTCTATGCTATTAACCTTCGCTAGCAACCTTCATGAATGGCAATGCCATCCATTCATCATTTGTCTTCTTGAACAACGAAAACATAAACAATTTGTATTCACATTTCAGGAAGAAAAGGAGATGGCGCATTTGTACGAGCGACGCAGGTTTCCATACCCCGGTGACAAAGAAGCAATGGACGACTTCATCGCCAAAGGAGGTGCAATTGGCACTACAATTGGCCCAAAAGGAATGATGGGACCTGGGCCGGATTACGAAGACTACCACAAGAAAATACAGTTGAGAAAGCTTGAGCAAGAGTCTTCAAAGCTATGGTCTCGAATGAGGAACGAGGTGATATCAGAGCTCCAAGATAAAGGGTACGATGTTGAATGATTCGATATTCTAGGCACGAGGTAGATATATCCTTGTGAAGCTAGATTACTTGTTCTAGTTGTTCTAAGAATTATATAGGACAATTGGATTGTGTGTTTTGCCGCTTGGATATGAGAATTTCATGCTAGTCACTGCAGTTAGAGTAAGTTATGGCATAAATCAAGTGTTTGCATTCTACTTGGTATGTCAATTTTGTTGATATGATTTATGTACTTGGAAGGTTTACAAGTAGAACTTGAACTAAAATCAGTAAAATAAAGCCTAAATTATCAAGTTTTACTTGAAGAAAGTTGTTTATTTAAATTGGGTTACAACTTACAAAGAAGCTTCTTTTTGTAGATTCTCTTGAAGAAATATGATTTTGTTGTCGAACTACCAAATTTAGGATGGTTTTGTTAATATATGCACGATTCATTGTTAATGTTGATTACTAGCATCATAATTGCAATTCTTTAGATGGTTTGCCTTTCTTTACAACTGGGACTTGATACATGATTAAGATAATGGATAAATTTGCAAACCAGACCAACAAATTGTTGGCGCAATTGAAAGGGGGTTGATGCCCCTTAGATAGAGGTCTCGAGTTCAAGCCTTGGGTATGAAGTTACAAACGCAAGGAGGGACGACCATTTGTGGTTAGGAAATATGCCTATAAAAGTTGGTTTTTATTCATTGAAACAAGGAAAAATAAGAGGAAGAACAAGTGGCCTCGTGGTGATCAATCATATTCTTTATGAAGATATAATAATTTATGAATTAGTTACGCGTCTTCCCTTGAAGTGGTCGTTAAAATAATTCAGATTCTAACTCAATGGGAAGACAATTCTAACTTATCAAAATTGTAGAGATGATATGTAATGGCTTTTGACTTCGGTAGGAGCCGAACCCAGACCTCCCGACCACCCTAAACATTTGGTTCTATGAGTGATGTCTTGTCCATTTCACTATAGATGCTTTGACAACATTAAATGATATTGTTAATTTGTATGTTCAACTTCTAAGTTTTTGTAGTTTACATTTATCAAAACTCCTTTTATAACCAAATTGAACGTGTATATACTCGTCAATTTTACGAAGTTTTATTTTATAGAATCATATAAATCAGTATAATGATATATTTCAAATTAAAGAAAATTATAATATATTAATTACACTAAAGTAATCAAGTTTTAATAACATACCCTTCAACAACTTATAATAATTGTTGTCAAACATCGCACAAACATCCAATATCATAAGTCGAGTTCTTGAGCATATATATTGAGATGATGTTATTTTGTCTTTTATTACCATGCACAAACATCCAATATCATAAGTCGAGTTTTTGAGCATATATATTCATTCATTCAGCATTTTTTTTTTTTTGGTTTGTAAAGTTGGCAAAGTCACATGATGCAATTCATTTTGGGCCAATTCGTGGATACTGGATTAGTAGAGCCCTCACTGTTCGTGATCATAATATTAGTATAAAATAGAAATGGGGGACAATCTTGATGCTGCAACAAGTAGTTGAATTGAATTCTGTTCGTATTTGAACTTGGTTATTTTTTACTAAATTGTGTATTGTAACCTGAGTTGGTAAACTCCTTTTTTAATAAAAAATAAAAAAAATGGGTGCATACTGTTGTAAACTAATTAAAGGAAAAGCCAGAAAGGTAAAGATAAGAACTAGAAAGATAACAAGAGAAGAGATAGGGGAGAAATAGAGAGAACTTTCATTCCAATATATTATATCATTACATAGGTGGAACCTCTTTATATAGGCCCTTAAAAGATCATAAGTTACAATTACATAATGGTGAAATGTGTAACCACTCACACATAATGGTGGAATGTGTAACCACTCATACATAATGGTGGAATGTGTAACCACTCATACATAATAGTGGAATGTGTAAAGTTGTCAATCCACATTATTTACAACACTCCCCCTTGGATGACAACTTGCTAAGAGAATATGCCTCGTTAAAACCCTTACTAGAAAAACCCTGTGGGAAAAAATCCAGCAAAGGAAAAGAGTACATTGTTCTCATCAATCTTGATATGGAGTATGATATTGATAGGATTGTCTCATTAAAAACCTTGCTAGAAAAACCCATTGGGATAAAACCATAGCGAAGGGAAAAAGAGTACAATACACTTATCAATTTTGATAATGGAGTATTAATATTGTTAGGATTGCCTCATTAAAAACCTTGTTAGGAAAACTCAGTGAGATAAAACCATAGCTAAGGAAAAAGAGTGCAATACACTAATCAATAACTCCTTTTTATCCTCCCCCTCATGTTCACATGAGTTAAATATTATCTTGCAACAAATCTTTGCAACCAAAATTTACTCTTTTGAGTAAAGTAAATTAATAGATGGAGAACTATTTTACTTGAAAATACTTGATTTCCAAATCAAGGGTAAGTTTTATTTTTCAAGTATCTTCCATCTTGAATTCCTTTTTCAAGTATTCAGATGTTCTGATGATGTTGTCGTGGTTTCCCACTATATTTAAATCATCAACATACACAACAATAATCACAAATCATGTTGACAATCTTTTAATGAAGACACATGGGCAAAATAAATTATTTACATATCCAATGAGGCTTTACGCCATTTGACGTTTGGACAATTGGTCCAAAAATATCTCGTTTCCTTAACGAGTTTAGCTCTACTGGATAGCATCTTGCCATTTTTGCCAATCGGTCTTTTTTGACATTAGTCACTTGATCGTGGTTCGGATCATCATCATTTTCACATATTTCAAAGGACACATTGAAAGCAAATATATCATCAGAACAATTTTATTTCGATCCCAAATCTTACCGAGTTTAAATAATTTATTGAGATCTCATTATTTTCATCTTTTTCCTCTTTTTCTAGAGGAAGTTGTTCCTCATCGAGAATCAACTTGTTACGACAAACCCTTATCAAAGGATTCTTGTGCTTTCTTAGGAGTATTTTGATTTGTATTTATTTTTACTCCCGTTTTCCTCTTTCGAGGAAGCGTATCCTTTGGACCAACCTAGGTCTTCCACGCTTTAAGCGTTTCGTTGGTTCTTGTGCATTTTGTTGCACAGAGACATCTTTTGATATATGAACCTTTTAATGCAAATTTGGAACATACAATTTTGTCACTCTTTAATATTAGTAATTGCATCAAGTAATTATTTCATAATTTTTGCTAATGAATGATCTTTTGAACTTCAAGTTCATTTATACATTGATCATAATACAACAAATTTGATGCGTTACAAGTAATTTCACGCCATTCCTTTTGAATTGGCTTATATCTCCCCCTAATGGTGGAAAAATTACATCATCAAAGTGACAATTAGCAAAACTTGCTATAAATAAATTCCCTATTCGGGGCCCAAGGCATTTTATAATATGATTAATGGAGAGTTTAATCAATATAAATCTCCGATTAATTTGCCTTGAGATAATCACCAGGTGATAAAAAAATGTGGTTCCAAAAAGGATGCTCATCCGAATTTGCAATATTTTCACATTATTGATAATTCTGGACAATAAAAAAAAATCACTCCACATTATGAATGTCATTAGATCATTCGTTTTAATGTGTCTTACATATTCCGAAGCTAAAATTCGGGAATTCGTTTCTCAGATTAAATCATAATATATAGAGAAACTCTCTATTATTACGAGTAAATTTCTTCGGTGTAAAACACTAACAACATTATAACCATTGTACTGAGATATTTGTTTGAACATTAGTCTCAACTAAGTTCAAATTTGAGAAATATTCTCTTTTATAGTGTGCATGTAGCAAAATAAGCAAGACATGCATTCTTCGCCTTTATTTAGCTCATGATTTGAATACATCTCAATGTGTCAATTTTAATGAGCCATAAATTTCATAATTTTGCCTTTGATTGGCACGGTAAATGTCACCAAAATATTTGGGCATATATGACAATATATAATCAGTGTGACCTAATATAATGGTCTTTCATACGTGACAGCTTGTCACGATTTTGAGCATGCTCATTGTCGATAATTTCGCCCTTCATATTTCATGTGGTGCACCACTTTTATTCCACTTTGAGTGAAATTATTATTAAGACATTTACCGAATCCCTTCACTTTTCCACGTCCATAATTATATAGTTGCAACCATGGTCATTTTATAAACGCAACATATGCTTCATGAAGCTTGACCAATTGGACGGGAATGATATTATATAAATAATATCTCATTATTTTACTCAGCTACTATGAGACAGACAAGAAATCAATTCATAATATTTATTGAATTGACGTGCGCGCTCGATATTTTGTTGCAATAATAAATCGAGGCAAGCCACGTGGCCTTTATTTGTCTCATCAGTCATATTTCTGCATAGCCTCAACATAGAGGTAATTGAAATTGTGAGAATAATAAATAATATTTGCGATATAAATTTTGTAGCGTGAGACCCAAATTTAGCTCATTTTGAGCCTTTTGGAGCATCACCAATTTTTAGTGTTTATATTCATAACTCCATAAGGTGAAAGGATAATATAAAGTGAAATATTCACTTTTCAAATCTCTATAGAGATATTCGGCGAATAAATATTAATGTTATGCACACAACATACATGTTTGATTGGTGTTTTCATGTTGGTTTTCAATTTTCAAGAAAATTGAGGACCAAACCAACCATAGATATTCACGGTTACCTTAAGAAATTGACAAACACAAACACATAAGAAACCATGAAATCAAAAATGATATTTTGTTACCTTCAAATCTTTGTTACCAAGACAATGACCTCCTTCCAAGCTTTGTCTCCTTAGAAGCTTTGTGTATCTTTGATTAGACCTCTTTGTTAAGAGCAACATCGTGCTGATAACGTGTTGTAAACTAATTAAAGGAAAAGCCAGAAAGGTAAAGATAAGAACTAGAAAGATAACAAGAGAAGAGATAGGGGAGAAATAGAGAGAACTTTCATTCCAATATATTATATCATTACATAGGTGGAACCTCTTTATATAGGCCCTTAAAAGATCATAAGTTACAATTACATAATGGTGAAATGTGTAACCACTCACACATAATGGTGGAATGTGTAACCACTCATACATAATGGTGGAATGTGTAACCACTCATACATAATAGTGGAATGTGTAAAGTTGTCAATCCACATTATTTACAACACATACGTCCCAATTCCCAATCTATCCACAAACATAGATATGCACATGGCAGTCATCTCGATGCGTATCGAACAATCACTAATGCCTTGCTTAAAAAAATCAGTTAATATTGTCTTAGCCAAACATTCCCCAATCAAACGTCTATATAAACTGATTCGCAGGAGCGCCAACTCCTCCTTCAATCGCGCCTTTCCCGCCAAAAATCGCAACAACAACAACAAGAACATCAACAATGGCGTCGTCGAAATCGCTAATGGAGTTCTTCCGGCCCGTGAAGCGCGTGAAGCTCTCGCAAACCCTAGCCCCCAATTCCCCCATTTCCTCTCTCTCCGCCACCTCCAATTCCACCCCCAGCGACCGCCGCGACGAACTCGCCAAGCCCATCGCTTCCTCGGCTCTCAACGCCGAGGAGCGATCGAAGATCGAGCTCAGAAAGTCTGCGGCGAGGGCAAAGCGCAATCAAAGGACCTGTCTTGATAGGGTTTGCAAATGGAAAGGTACAATTTTTAGGGTTTGGTTTTGTTTGATTTTAGGGTTTGTGTGATAAAGTTGTGGTTTTTGCAGATGAGGGGATGGGGTCGGTGAAAATGGAGGAGCTTTTGGTGGAGGAGACGTGGGTGGAGGCGTTGGGTGGGGAGTTTCAGAAGCCCTATGTGAAGAGTTTGTTTATGTTTGTCGAGCGAGAAATGCGGGGGTCGGTGCCGATCTATCCTCCCCAGCATTTGATCTTCAATGCGCTTAATTCGACTCCGTTTGATAGAGTGAAGGCTGTGATCATTGGACAGGTGATGTTCTTGTCTACGTGTTTGTACATGTTAAGAAATTTCCCTGCTTGTATTGTTAATTGTTCCGTGACGGCAAAAGGGCTTCTGTTTGGATTTTTCGCTACTAGTTAGTTAGTTAGTTAATTTGCACACATTGCTGCTCAATGGGTCTTCAAACTTTCCAAGGAAAATTCGTGGTTATTGAAGGATGAGCTGATACATTTGATAGGCTTTATTCATTGCACTACACAACCCTTATGTTCCTTTTTTGTATATTAGTTGGTGTCAGTTTATGCTTTAACAAAATTTGATTTCATGCTTGGTTCAGTAAATTCTAATAAAGATGTAAAAGTTGAAAGATTCCTTGTGATCTTCTTTTTTATTTCCTAGGATCCTTATCATGGACCTGGTCAAGCAATGGGCCTTTCTTTCTCAGTACCTGAGGGAATCAAGGTTCCTTCAAGTCTAGTGAACATTTTCAAGGAACTTAAAGCAGATGTGGGATTTTCTATTCCGTCTCATGGGAATTTGGAGCGGTGGGCTGTGCAGGTAAACATCTGATTACTTTGCAGTCTCTTATATTTATTTCTCTTTTTAAACTTTTTTCCATTTTTTCCGAAGTTTCTAGAATGTTGACGTGGCATCTTATAGTTGTCCGTAAGTGGTGATTGAAGTGAAAGGGAAATTGTGTGTCCAACAACAAATAGAAACTGACTTAATTACAGCACCCTTGACTCCACATGAGTCGAATCCTCAACCTTGCCTTTGACAAGTGATACCTTCTCCATCTCACTTGAGATGCTTTGGCGAGATAATGAGTTTTTAAACCAAAAAAGTAAGATATTACATTATTACATGATGGCATTGGGTGTCAAAATGGATTGTCGACTGATGTGTATATTTTGAATTATGTTATACAAGTAGTGTCTTTTATTCGTCAATCGTCATTCTAATTTCTAAAGTTTTTTGAAAACTCGTGTGATTTTGCATGTGTTAGTAAACCTTGGCTTTTCAGACATCCAATTTTACCATCGATGAAACACATCTTTAGGAGCAGCTCAGGTGCTGCATAATTGCAGAAAAGGAAATTTTTGGTACAACTAAGTTATATATTGATGCTGAAGTTCTTTTGAATGTTTTTATTGTTTGTTCCTTTATTTTCTATTGTTAGAAAGTTGCTGATTTTTTCCTCATTGGTAGGGCATACTGCTGCTCAATACTGTACTTACTGGTAAGGAAATTATTTCTTTGTCGGTTCTGGTTTCGGATATCCAATGTCATTTATAAATAATGTTGGGTTTTCAAGAGACTCTATGTCCTTTTAGATTTGGTTATTGCTCATCCAAAACATTTGTAGATCATTATATTAAGCTCCAGCCTCCACGTGTTTCCAATACGTCTCGTTATTTGAATTTATTATGCATAGTGTTGCTGAAGTTACAGTTGAAGTGGTATTGAACTCGTTATGCATTTCTATATGTTCTGTAGTTATAAGCTCCTTATTTTTTCATGAACCATGTTGTGGATACAAAGAAACTAGATACTATCGGAGGAAAAATACCTTTTTCATTTTCTGGACAAGCATGTAAGATGCAGACTGTGCAGTTAGATGCTGTTAAGGAGCATAAATGAAGAATATTTAAAGAAGATTTGTTATACAATTGCAAATTGACACTTCAAGTTCTGATTTCTTTTCCAACTGACACTTTGATTTATTTTCAGTGAGAAATCATCAGGCTAATTCCCATGCAAAGAAAGGATGGGAGACATTTACTGATACTGTCATTCGAACAATTTCACAAAATAAGAGTGGAGTTGTTTTTCTTCTTTGGGGAAATTGTGCACAAGAGAAGTCTAAGTAAGTTCTATCCGTTTTCCTGGTTTTTTTTTTTTTTTGGGGGTTGTATTTCCTGGATTTTATTTGATTGCATAGTTATGATGAGTATAGTGTATGCACGTTCAGTTGTCTATAACACAGAGCCAGAAACACAGAGTCGAGACAAATTTTCCCATAACTCTCACCCTTTCAAGTAAACAATGGTTGCATGTCGCAAGTTCTGAGTTGTCTGACCAACAGTTTGTGATAGTTTCACTTGCTGATCCATCTCCTAAAAAAATTGTTAAATGCTCATGACCTCTTATGTTGATGATTTTCTTTACCAAAGCCGTGGGTCTATAGATGGTCAGGAGTGTCCCTTTGATCATCCTGTCTTTGGCCAAGTAGAAAACACTTCGTGCCTCGCATATGCTTGTAAAGGATATCATCCTACAACGAGTTATTGAAATGCATCAACATATGTGGAATGTTATTAAAAGTTGGTTTAGTTTTTTCTTGCTGCTGGTTAACAAATCTTCCTTAATTTTCACCAAACAATTGGGTAGCTCAAAGGTTTGGTATGGGTTGTGGAGTAAGAGGTCATGGGTTCAAACCTTGGTGGGTGCAAGTTGTTTCTATCTTATCAAAAAAATAAAAAATTCCTTAATTTTCCTGGATTAATTGTTCATGCTAACAAATAAAGATCTTATTTCAGATTAATTGATGAAACAAAGCATCACATTCTAAGATCTGCTCATCCTTCCGGTTTATCAGCAAACAGAGGCTTCTTTGGATGCAGGTTAGGTTGATGACTATATAAAGACATACTAGAATTTTGCAAACGACATTTTGATATAAAAATCGATCTGTATGGGTTCAAATCTTTTCCACGTTGTAATGTTGTAAGCTGCTTAACTTGTGAGGCAGAAAAAAGAAATTTCAAGAAATAAGTAAGTTTGGAAGTTACTTGTTTTCTCACAGTTAACTTTCCTCAGAGGATCCCCTTTCGTAATTTATTCAATTCGCAGTCCTTCTGGTCTTAATGTTTCCCAGTGAACGGCCACAGAGGAATAGCTCTACATGCATCTTGTAGTTAATATCCAATTATCCAGAGTGGAGTGGTAGAACAAGATTCATAAACATGCTGAACATGATGTGCCTTCTTTAATGCTTTTTTATGCAATTTACAAACTATCTACGACTTTCATTATCTGACAAAATCTTTGTTTGCTTGTTACAACTATGTCAGGCATTTCTCGAAGACAAATGAGATCCTGGAGCGTCTGGGGATTCGCCCTATAGATTGGCAACTCTGAACTAGTTTTGGCACCCTAATTTTGAAGCCAGTTTTGTTCATCTCTTCCTAACGAACAATGTAGATCTTGCAGATTCAAGGCTTGTAGAATGTCAAATATATTATTGTAGTAATCTTTGTTTTTTTTTTTTTTGTCATTGTAAACTGTTACTGGATCATGATACTTTCTCCAACTCCCCCAGTATACCTGGAAATCGATCTTGTGAAACTGTATACATGGATCATGTACGAACCTACACAAATCTAATCTTCAATTTTGCTTAACTGTGCATTCTTATTGTTGTTCAGTTCAATGCAACTAATTAGACTGTACTTTCTTTTTGTGTAAAGAAACCATTTTGTGTGAGTGAGTTTTGAGGGCTAAAGCATGAAAATCTTTGTACTTGTGTACTTTCTATACCTTTTTGGTTATGGTCAGGTTCAGCATAGTTGTATCTCATCTGATTATGTCAATTAAATTAGTTGGTAAGTATGATTTATGCAAATCGCTCGATATTTCATTCAATGATTTCATATTTGTCTAGAAAAGGAATCACTAAAAGGAAAAGCACTAGGTATGGTGACCCAGCACCAAACCTGTGTAGCAAGCAATAGATCAGATGCTCAGGTTAAAGCAGGAAGCTCATAGCTTTGCTAACATTTAATATGGCTTAATTTATGTAGCCATTTTTCCTCACTTGCAAGCATTCCATGTTCTTCAATCAAATGCAAGTATATAAAGAGTGCTCGCTACAAAGAAGGAAACCAGCCAGACTTATGTGCAGGTCACTCGATGGAGCACCGACGCAATGCTATCATTCAAGAATGCCTTAATATCACCGACAAGCTGCAGACCTGCTCCGGTCATGGAACCAATACACATGTCATCAGAGGAAGTATCATTGTTTGCAGGACCTTAGGCATTTCAAGTCCAGGGAAGTCAGCTTCTGCTAGGCTCTACAGTAGAACTGAAATCGACCCAGGTATGTACATGGACCTGATCCACCTTTCATGCCACTTATCATGTCTCTGTCTCTTATAGATGTTCATTGTTCACAGATACTGGGAAAGGGAAGCTCAGCGAGAAATCACGATTCAAGCATGGCAAGAACACGAAGCACCATGGGATCAGAATCAAAACATATGAGGTGAAGTTCTATGTTGATCCGAGCTTTGGATTACCAGGTGCCATTATCATAAAAAACAGTAACAGACACGAGTTCTTCCTACTCTCTGTGTCACTTGAGACCCACGATCGCAGGTCCATCCATTTCGACTGCAACTCATGGGTGTACCCCTTTTCTAAGACACAATCACATCGTTTGTTCTTCTCCAACACAGTAAGTTAACAATAATAGTTACTCAACAACGAGTTACATTGATAGATCAATTTATATATATGTCCTTAGTATATCGATTGGTGTATCGTTGATTTTTTATAAAAAGAAAAAAAACAAAAAAAACAAGTGAACTGACAATTCTTTGATGGATTACATTGCTTCTTTGATTGATTTATGTTTACACTCATCACACATATTTATAGACAATGCTACACGTGTATGGACTTGGTCAACATGACCCATTTACACCACTACATACATGCATCCACTTCACTAACTAGTAACTACCCATTAAATAACTATTTAATAACTACCTATTACATATGACTCTAATGTGGACACATTCTCACTTACTAAACTTTAATTATAATTTGAATCATAATATTCCAACATGTATATAAACATGAATATATATAGTACGAGTTGTATGTGTTATTGATATGTGCGAGCGTGCGCGCGCGCTCAGAGTTATCTTCCAGAGAAAACCCCAGAAGCTATGGCGCAGCTGAGGAAGGAAGAGTTAACTAGCTTGAGAGGTGATGGAACAGGAGAGAGACAAGAGTGGGATCATATATATGATTATGACTACTACAATGATCTCGGAGATCCAGAAAAAACGCATGACCTTTCCAGACAAGTCCTTGGAGGATCCCAAACATTCCCTTATCCGCGTAGAGGAAGAACTGGCCGGCCTCCTACCACCCTGGGTATGTCATCTTTTCACTTTCCATTTTCTTCATTAAAGTCTAAGTACATATTGTGCATTTCTTAAGAGATGAAAAATTTTTCTTTTTTGGGGGTCAAGAAATAATGGGTTTTTGTGGTTTATTTTTGAAGATTATCTTAGCTAGCCATTTGCTTCACTTAAAAATAATTATCATAAAAGACTACTATTGAACAAGTACGTTGGTTCAGTGTTTATAAATTAAGAATCCTGTCTGTAAAAAGTATTAAAAGTTTAAAAATTCTATGAAATATATAGATCACTTGTTAGATAAACATTCTGTAATTAATTTCTAAGGTTGCCATTACAATAAATATATCATAAACATTTCATATAATAACTAGGCAATTAAAGTTTATTACTGTATTGAATTATCTACCAAAAGGACTTCACTGTGCCTGTAACATATGTATCTATGTTTTCCGTTGGTAAAATTATATAGATGTAAAAATGAATTTATTTATTTATTTATTTATTTATTTATTTTTATTTTTTTTTCCAGATCCATCTACAGAGAGCAAACCAGACGTAGCAAACTTGAATGTCTATGTTCCTCCTGACGAGCGATTCAGTTCCCTGAAACTCAATGAGTTTATATCAAATTCAATCCGTTCCATAGTTCATTTCTTAATCCCAGAAGTGAAGGCTTTGATTCAGCGAAGCTCTGGGAATTTCGAGTCTTTTGAAGAGATTCGAGAGATGTTCTCAAACAATCGAGACCAAGCATTGGAGGGGTGGTTGGTTGAAAAGCTGAAGAACTTTGTTCCTCACCAGTTCATCAAAGAGATTGATAAAGTTAGCAAAGAAATACCCAGAAAGTTCCCTCTGCCCCAGATCATTTCAGGTTCTTCCACTCACTTCTACATAATCAATCAAGTGATCAACTAGAGAGAACAAATGAAATCTTCAAGGCTCACTCATGTGTATATATTGGTTTCAAGACTCACTTGTATATAAACACATTCATAGCACTTCTCACTAAAAAAATAGTTCTTTTGCTGACAAAAAAGTTTTTTATATTAACAACTATTTAAAAATTGTTTTTTTTAATAGAAAAAATTGTTTTGATTAGTATTGAGATGTATGTCATGTGTGTAGGCCGTAGAGATGTGTATCACGGGCTCATCTTTTCATATAAGGAATTTTCTTGTGTATAACAACGGTTTGAAGTTATTAGTTTTTGTTGTTGCTAATTCCTTCTCTAATAGATGTTATTTGTTATGATTATTGTTAATATATTTTTTTCTTTTCTTCTATATATAAATATATTACTTTCATGTTTTACTTCTATGATGTGAAAATGAGAAGCATGCTTTTTCTTGAAAAAAAAAATAATACAGAGAATGAACTAGCGTGGAAGGATGATGAGGAATTTGGGCGGCAAATGCTTGCAGGCATTAACCCAGTGGTCATCAGATCCTTGGAGGTTTTTATCTTTTTCTTTCTCCACTTCTCTAAGTCGAGTCAAATTATATACACTGAAGTTTGTTGGATAGTATATCAACTTTTTTCTTCATTTTTGGCATTTACTGTAAATAAATTGTTTTTTTTTGTAGAATTTTCCAATAGCAGGATCAGCTATAGAGGCATCACACATTGAGAATAACCTGGATGATCTCAACCTTGATCAGGTGAGCATTCAACTCTCTCTTGCATTACATCCGCGAATATCTGCTCCTCCATGAAATTAATAGGAATACTTGTACATGGATGAATACAAAGATGGATTAATTTGGTTATCATCATTAGATGAATTTGCCTATGTCGTTATACTTAAATCATTAAGTCATAATCATGCACTCTAAAATTATGGTCTCAAGATAGTTATGTAATTCCTCATAAGTGTGAGGTTAATAAGATGTATCATTCTATTTTATATTTTTTGACCGTGCAGTAAGATTCATCATAGTTTACTATGTGCAAAACAGGCAATGCTGCAGCGGAGGATATTCGTGCTTGATCACCATGACTATCTGCTGCCATTCTTGAACCGAATAAACAAGCATGGGGTGTGTGCTTATGCATCTCGAACGCTCCTGTATTTGAGAAATGATGCCAGCTTAAAGCCACTGGTTATAGAACTGACCCTACCTGGTTCCAAGGGGGGAGAAGGTCATAAGAAGAGACTGTTCCTTCCAGCGGCCCAAGGCATTGAGGCTGCACTGTGGCAGCTCGCTAAAGCTCATGTGGCTGCTAACGACTCAGGTTACCATCAGCTCGTAAGCCATTGGTGAGCTCAGTTTCACCTTTAAAAACAATTTAAGATAAAATTACTCGTCGAGACCTATGTTACCCGGACCCTTCACTCTAACCCAAAGCGCCAGTGTCGAACACTTGAAACGAGTCTGACACTTAAAAAGACATGGATACTCCATTTGAAGAGCTCTTTGTATAAAAAGATTTAAAAAATGTAAGAGAATAAAGAAAAAAACTTAACAAGAACTTTTTAGTGTAGAGTAAGAAATGAAAAATGAGAAAAAATATAGGTGTATAAGCTATTACATATATGTAATATATGTTATTACATATATATAAGCATATGTCACGCAAGTTTTAGACACTTTTTGCCGAGTCTCGGTGTCCTTAAATTAGAGAATAGGTGGGTCCGACCTTTAGACTCATACCCGTACTCGACACCAGCACCCGAGTCCAGGTAACATAGGTCGAGACTCAATAGAGTAATTTACCAGTGGGAAAGATTAATTTTTCTTAATATAGGTTACATACTCATGCTGTGGTGGAACCCTTTATCATTGCCACAAGAAGACAGTTGAGTGCAATGCATCCTATTCACAAGCTGCTGGAACCTCACTTCAAAGACACAATGCACATTAATGCGCTGGCTCGAACCGTCATCATAAGTGCTGGGGGACTTCTTGAGAGGACTCTCTTCACTGGAAAGGTTTCCATGGATATCACTTCTGCATTCTATAAAAACTGGAGATTCGATGAACAATCACTCCCTGATGACCTTTTAAAAAGGTGCAAAATCTGCTACTTAGACATCTTATTCAAGTAATCTTAAGTAATATATATTTGTGTATAACGTTCAATTGTTCTTCTCTGTCAACCGAACTAATGATTAGCCGGTCTAGCTTCGCAGGCGCATGGCCATGGATGACTCACACAAAAGCTCTGGAGTTAGCCTTCTCTTCGAAGACTATCCTTATGGAGCAGACGGGCTCGACATATGGACTGCCATCCTTACATGGGTGAGAGACTACTGCAAGATCTTCTACACCACAGATGACTCCATCAAATCCGATGTAGAACTCCAAGCATGGTGGACAGAGATCCGGACTGTTGGTCATGGCGATGCCCGCAAGGGCTGGTATGACATTGACGATATGCCTTCGCTAACAAAGGCCTTGACAACCTTCATATGGATTGCTTCAGCCCTCCACGCCTCTGTGAACTTTGGTCAATATGTCTATGGAGGTTACCCTCCAAACCGTCCTTCAATATGTCGAAAATTCATCCCTGAAGAAGGCACAGTCGAGTACGCTGAATTCCTGCAAGACCCAGATAAGTATTTTCTTAGAATGTTGCCCGAGAGATTCGAGATGACGCTAGGAGTGGCACTTGTGGAAATCCTGTCAAGACATACATCAGATGAAATGTATTTGGGGCAGAGGGGATTAGAGTCTTCGGAGCTTTGGACCGATAACGAAGAAGTTATTAAGAGGTTTAAGAAGTTTCAGGAGGATCTCAAAGAGGTGGAGAAGAAAATTACGGAGAGGAATCGAAATCCAAAGCTAAAGAACAGATTAGGCCCTGCAAGGATACCATACACACTAATGTATCCAGATACATCTAATGTCAGCTCTGTCGGAGGCCTAACAGGTAAGGGAATACCTAACAGTGTGTCTATCTAGCCAAGCTTGTGATGGTTTCACATTGTATATAAATTCTGTACATGATCTGCAAAATTATTGTTCCTTGTTTTTGGATTTTTTATGTTGCTTTCACAAGTCATCGACGAGGGAATGCCATATTGTGTGAATTAGCATGGTGAGTGTATGCTATTAGATGATGAATTCAGACTCCCCTGATGAGATCTTTGGTTTGATGTGTGAAACTTTGGTTTGTAACACTGACATTGATCAATAATATAGAAGTTTTCAAATCTTATACTAAGCCAACATGCTTTGTCTTCTGGTCTATCTTTATGTATGTGTTGAAATGATCAAAACTTCCTAGTGTTTTTATTTTTTTATTTTTTATTTTTATTTTTTATTAAGGTGGTAGATTGGTTGCCAAGCTATTCTTTGCTATCAAAGTTGCTATCTAAGAAATTTCAGACTCAAAAGAACAAAAGAAGAAAAAAAAAAGAGAAAGAGAGATATATTCAAAGATAGATTATAGATGATATCAATTATGGGTAACGGTCAATGATGGCAGTTGACTATGGTGATGTACCAAAGAAAGGGTCATGAGCATTCGCCATTACAATTCTGTTTGACCCTTATAACGGCCATATTTTGGCTGATGGAAGGCTTTATATTTTTATCATGTACTTATTGACTTAGATTTTCAAATAGTTCATCAATGAATCTCATTTTGTGCCTTTATATTGTTTCGATGTGGTTGGAATTCTGCCTTAACCATAGTTAAGCAGGCCTTTTTTTCAGCTTTTATTATTCTTCTGATGATTAATCCAATGTTCCAGAGTTCATGATCACTCACACAAAATGGGAATTGCTAGAAAAAAGTGTTCTAGTCATGAACATGAGAAGATGGAGCCTCCAACATGTTCAAAGAGTGGCAGTTCATTGAGTTTTAGTTGTCAAAATTCATCGATCGCTAGGCAGCATACCAACATGAGCAGTGATTGTAAACATGGAAAGAGGACTGCAGCAGTGTTTCCTGAACCAGAAGAAGAGTTGGAAATTGAAAGATGGCCTGATGAGAGTGAGTGCATGTGGTTAACTACAAATGGTAAGTCTTCTTCCTTTATATTCGACAATGATGGATCATGGGATTTGTTTAGTATTGATTTGCAGGACTTGTTTTCAACGATGAAGAATCATGATCTTTTCCGAGTTAAGCGAATTTTCGCTTTTATCAGTGATCAGTCTATGGCATATCCCATTAAGGGGGCTTCTTTGGTTCTTGATAAAACCTTGAAAGATGTACTGAATGAAGAACATCTACTTGATTGGTTTCTTAACTTAAAAGAATCTTCTTTGGCGTGTTGCGAAAGCATCCGATTGTCATTAGTAAATCCTCTCAATGACAACTTGTCAGTATTGCATAGCTCTGATGATTTGCCTAATGTTAATGATCAAAACAAAGAGTTTGATGCTTTGCAATGTGATTTGCCTAATATTATTCCTAATACCGTAATTGAGGATTTCACTTCTCTGAGTGTACCCGAATTTGCCAACTTGGATGAATTTGATACCAATGGACCTCTCTTCTGGCCATTTGAACAAAAATTCGGTTCTGCGAGTTCGGAATCCTCATGGGATTTCTTCGTCATATCACCTCTTAAGAGTGGTCGAAAGGCTGTTAATGTTGAAGGGTTTATCACTCCTAATAAGCCACTCATGCTAAGACTCAATGAGAGCAGAAAACATGAAGAGTGGACAACCAAAGACTTGAAGAGCTTGAGAAGGACCAACAACATGCCTTCCAGACTAAGACAATCAAGCCAACATTCTGTAAAGAAAAAGCATATTGAATTCAAAGATGAAGTACTACTTGAAGGACCAAAACTATTAGTAGAGCCTTCTTTTATTGGAAAATTGGCTAGTGAATGCAAGGAGTTCTTAGAGGAAGATTGTCTGATAAGCGAAGACATTCCGATCGAGACATTGATAGGACTCGAGGAATTTGATGGGCATGAGGGCGTGGAAGCCGATCTCATTGAAGATTGCTTCTCATTTGATGAATTCCTAGAGAACAACACAAACATTTTGTCAAGGTGATAAGAGTACAGGAACACAAACACTGATTTTGTAGCTATATTTCTTTACACATGCTCTCAAATACTAATGTTTACTCTAAACTAGTTTGAGAGCTCTTTATAACACACTCTCTTTACCTACCTTGTATTTTTGTACTTAAATGGAACACATGCTAGTCATGTATGTTAGAATTCAACCAGAAAAAAAATGTATGTTAGAGTAAACTTGGGAGACATGAATCTCTAAAGAATGAGAATTTCTTGTTAGCAATAGTTACTAGAAGAGGAAATCATAGAGAAAAATTCAAGAATCTATGTTCTTTTTTTAAATACAACAGTAGAATTCAATGTAATTAACAAGGACTAAAAGTATAATAGCAACAAATTATGTAATTAACAACTAACAAGGCTTGGTGTGAAGGAATGGCACTTGGTGCCATTGAACCATTTGCTAGTGGGGCAAGAGTAACATTTTTTTTTTTTTTTTTTTTTTTTTTTTTTTGAAACCAAGAATAACATTTGAGGCAGAAAAAGTAATTTTTCTTTCAAAAACAATTGTCAAAAAGGTAACTTGTCCTAATTGTATAATAGTAATAAATTAAGTAATTACATTTTTCAGAAAAAAGTATTAAAGGGGGTGGGGTGTGTTGACATGAGTCACTCATCATAGAGATGTAGGTGGGGCGAGGAATCCCTATTTTTCATGGGGATCCTCCCCGATGGGGCGGAGATTCTCCGCGAACTATCTCCCACGGGGCGAGGGATGGGAGGATTTCACCCCACCATGTGGAGCGAGGCGAGGCGGATGTGGTATTACTCGTCACCCGTGAAGATTTTTCGCTCCGCCTTAATATGAAGATTTCCCACGGAGATAATGTAACTAAGTTTATCAACTCTAAACAAATACAACTAAGTTTATCAAGAAAAAACTAATATACTTAAAATTTATATATAATTATGTAATCATATGATTTTAAATATTTGTATAAATTCAAAAGCTTTAAAAAAGTGACTTAGAGTCGTTAAGAAAGAGATTTTACTGATTAAATTTTGTATTTATAATTTATTTAATCTTTTTTTAAATATTACATCAAAAAAATAGTGAGGTTGGAGAATCCCCGCGGGGGTGGGGATCTCCACTGGGTGAGGAATGGAGCCACCCAACCCGACCCGAAATCCCCGCCTTGCCAAAAGTAGGGATGTGGTGGAGATTGCATTTTCCGCCTTGAACCCACCCCACTTGCATCCCTAGTCACTCTATCCTTAACTAGTAGTTAAGTTTAAGCTCTGGAAATGGAACCACTATTAAATTTAAATTTCTTTGGGGAGAGGTTATCGCCCACATGACACTACCTACCTTAAGTCTGGAATCAGTCTAGTTCGTGTCTCAGATAACTGACTAATCGAAAACATACCAAGCCATTAGAGAAACTACACCCTTTTAATTAAAGATTTCAAATTTTGTGTATACAAAATATTATCAAACAAAAGGTAACATTGGACTTATTGGATTGATTGGGCTGGAGAGCACTAAAAAATAACATATGTGAAGAGGCTTTTGAACCAACTCGTGTACATACATGTGAAGACTTCCATTCTTTAGTGCAAGTGATGAGTGACTTCTATACTATACCCCTTTTGTCTTGACATATTTTCAGCAAAATCAGCTCGACATCACACTCATGGAGTCTTCACCAACCAGCCTCGATTTCCAATCAATAAAGCAGTCGACCAACGTGTTCTCCCCTCCGCTAAGCAACCCCAAATACACATCCCCAAATGTATGCATTCACATGGTAGTTTATGAGACTCAATTTTTTTTAAGTGAGATATGAAACCTAGTTATAGGTCGTCTTTTATGCAACCAAACTCTGTCTAAACGTGAATTAATCATTACAATTTGGATGCAGATAACATTATAGTGGAAAATTAAAAAACATAAAAAAAAAATTGTAACATTTGTTAGTTGTGTTGCTTAGAAAACACAAAAGAGAAAGTAGTCTCTTCTCTGCGACATTTCGTCAAACGGCCACGTTGTCACTGTGTGAAATCGAAGTCTCCTTTTTTTGTTTTTTAGTTGATACCAAGTCAACGCGGACGGTGCGGAGTGATGACTTATTGTCGTCGATCTTGCCTCCTATGTCACTCTTATCAGCTGACAAGTGGACGCTTTTAAAGTTATTTTATCCGAGTGCACCGCTCGTGTACGGGGATTGAAAGTCTACGTTACTCGTAGCTTGCCACGTGCTAATGAATAATTTAATACTCCGCACGTCTAGAAGTTATACAATTTTTTTTTTTTTGGATTTTTTTCGAACTTTATGCTATAAAATCATTTGGTACATGCATTGATTAATTTACGTTCGACACTGTCAATCACCATATAGAAGCGATTTTTCACGACTCAAATTTCTCTTTTTTTTTTTTAAGAGAAATCGAAATTGAAATAAACAATCATGATAATAAACATGATAATAAATAAAAGTATTAGAACTACAAAATGAATAACAAAATATTTTAACAAAGAGAAAAAAATCTAAAATTTTTCAACAAGGAGAAAATAAAACAAAAATTTTCAATTAGAGAAGAAAATTAACCATAAAGTAAAAATTAAAAACAAATTAATCTAGCGTTTCACACAATAATGAAAAAATATTGTAATAAAGATGAATCAATCTCTATAAATTTAATTAATTATGTTATTTATTGAATGAACAAAAAGCACAATAAATTTGATTGGAATCACCGTTGCAATAAGAGACTTTTAAAGTAATGATTTAAAAATAAAAATTACAAAATTAAATCAAAAAAGAATTTTAAAATTTTAGGGAAAAAAAAAGAATGGTTATGTTGGAGAGGTAGTAGGTTGGACTCAGGAATCAAGTCTCTTATTAATTACTACTTATGCGGATTGTTGATATACAAACTTATTGCTACAATATTTCTTTTCTTCCTTATTAGGTGTGGCAGTTACTTCACCAACAAAGACACGTGAAAAGCAAGTCTTACATTTAATGAGAGTACTCACTAGCCAGCCTATCACCTATACCGTGATGGTTATGGTTAAGAGTCTTGGACTCTTTTTCTTTATTTTTGGAAAGATGTAAGTTTACCCAAAAAAAAAAAAAAAAAAAAAAAAAAAAAAAAGTCTCCCTAAGTGCACCTTATTTTACTTAGCATCTCAAATTCAAATCAAAATTTTTAAGTGCATCTCATATTTTTATTAAAATATTCTTTCATATGAATCGAAACACTAACTCAAAATCTTGGTCGAGACATCTATTTTAGATTCGGCGATATATAGTCGAAACTTATCCATTAGGCTTGATATTGTCCAACAGAACTTCTTTGGTGAGATTTAGTTGACGACTGTCAACCTAAATATTCGGTGGGTTCCAACCGACTCTTCAATTAAAGGTTCGATAAGTTGTGCCGACTCTCAACTAGAGGTTCGGTGGGCTCGACCGACTCTTCAACAAGTGATTCGAACCTTCGAGGTCAAACCTCTCGATGATGCATACAAATCACAAAGAAGAGTGTGTGGGGGTGCAATTAAGAATTATAGTGGGGTGCACTAATCACAACGATGGGCACAAGAGTCATTTTGTAGTAGGATTGAATTTTTTTTTTTAAGTTTGACTTTTCCTAGGGTGCACTTATCCAAACTCTAAAAAAATTGTGTGTAATAATGCGTGATACATAAAATTGGAAAATGATAATCTAACACACTTTGGTCGCGCACTTTGTCTTTTATCTTATTTATATTAGTTTTTTAGATATGGGGTCCATGCCTAGGGAGATAAGAAAGAGCCATAAATAAGCTAAAAGATAAAATGTGTACTACCAAAGTGTGTTAAACTATCATTTTCCCATAAAATTATCAATGACACAGATGTCTATCTAATCAAGTGGTGTTATTAAAATTCTTCAAAAAAGAAGTGGTGTTATGAGTATTAATTTTATGACAAAAAAATGGTTTTTTTTTGAAAGCGACAAAAAAGTGGTTATTAATTATTGGAGGATGATAATCTATCACAATTTAGGCACACAATTTATTTTTTAGCTATTTATGGCTCTTTTTAGTCTCTCCAATCTAGGCCTCACATCTTACAAAACATCATAAATAGTTAAAAACAAAGTGTGCACCTAAAGTGGATTGTCATTTTCCCTAAAGTGGGATAGAATTATCATTTTCCTTAATTATTTTGTTGATATGAGACCTCTCAACTTTGTCTTTTAACAAACTATGCCTCATCCTCTACTAAAGAGCCTTGGCTATGTTGTGGTTCTTATGTACAAATAGATTGTGATTTATAACTATAACATGATATCATACGACAACAAAAAAAAAAAATCTCAATTCTAAATTAGTTGGAGTCCTAGTGACAATATATACTATAAAAATAAATTATGTTGTAAATTGAAATGGGATTTGCTAGAACTAGAGAAGGAAAGTAGAATAACTACTAACTTCTACTACTACAAAGAACTACAAAGAACTACAACTACAAAGTAGAAGAGGAGAAATGAGAAGTTGTATACAACTTGGTGTGTTTTTATAATGAGGTTGACACCCTTTATACAAGCCCTTTGGTGATGATGATAAATGTACTAAGACAATGTTTACAAGTTACACATACATCACATGTCATACAACTTTTTACAAGCAACATTGACAATACATGAAATAATGAGTACATTGGATATAGATGCAAATAAGAGTCATGCTTGATATTACCAATCAATGTAAGAGCCATGCTTGCGATGATTAGTCATACAAAGTCTTGATCAATTGGTCATCCATATCATAACACTCCCCCTTGGATGACAATTGTTAAGAGAATGTGCCTCGTTATAACTTCTACTAGAAAAAACCCTGTGGAAAAAAATTTAGCAAAAGAAAAAGAGTACACATTTCTCATTAATCTTAAGATGAGTATAATATTGTTAGGATTGCCTCGTTAAAAACCTTACTAGAAAAACCTAATAGGATAAAACTATAGTTAAGGGAAAAAGAGTGCAATACACTAATCAATTACTCCCCCTCATGTGGACATGTGTGAAACTTGTTCCGTTTCTTTGCTTGCAATGTCTTTAAGTTTACGCAAGCCAATACCATATGTAAGCCTTTTAAATGTTGTAGTTGGTAAGGCTTTTGTGAATAAATCAGCAAGATTATCACTCGATCGAATTTACTTGACATCGATTTCACCATTCTTCTGAAGCTCATGTGCATAAAAAAAACTTTGGTGAAATATGTTTTGTTCTGTCATCTTTTATGTATCCTTCACTTAATTGCGCAATACATGCTGCATTATCTTCATATAATATGGTTGGTGAATCTTTTATTGAAGGTAATCTACATAATTCTTGAATATGTTCAATTATGTTTCTCAACCATACATATTCACGACTTGCTTCATGAATTGCAAGTACTTCAGAATGATTGGAAGAAGTGGCAACCATAGTTTGTTTTATTGATTTCCATGATACAACAATATCATCACAGGTGAATACAAACCATGTCACTTGTTCCTCGAAGATATCGAAAAATATGTTTTGCACTATTCCAATGGCTTCAAGTTGGTGAAGAGCTGTATCTTGCAAGTAGGTTGACAATAAATGCAATGTCAGGTCTTGTACAATTTACAAGATACATAAGTGCACCAATTGATCTTAAATATAGTACCTCTGGACCAAGTAGCTCTTCATCATTTTCATGAGGTCGAAATGGATCTTTATCCACTTCAAGTGATCTGACAACCATTGGGGAGCTCAACGGATGTGTCTTATCCATATAAAATCTTTTAAAGATTTTTTCTATATAGTTTGATTGATGGACAAGTACTCCACTTGGAAAATGTTCAATTTGCAAACCAAGACAATGTTTTGTTTTTCCAAGTTCTTTCATCTCAAATTCCTTTTTTAGTATTAAGATGTTCTGATGATGTCTTCGTGGTTCCCCACTATATTTAAATCATCAACGTACACAACAGTAATCATAAATCCCGTTGACGATCTTTTAATGAAGACACATGGGCAAAGTATAATATTTACATATCATTCTTTAAGTAAATAATCATTAAGGTGTTTGTACTACATTCGATCGGATTGTTTCAATCCATACAAATACCATTGTAATTTTATAGATTGCATGTTAAGAGGTTTTGATTTCATTTCATCAAATATTTCAAATCCTTCAGGAATTCTCATATATATCTCACTGTCTAGGGATCCGTACAGATATGTTATAACGACATCCATAAGATGCATTTCTAGGCCTTCATAAACTGTAAGGCTTATCAAGAATCGAAATGTGATTGCATCTATAACATGAGAATATGTTTCCTCATAATCAATACTAGGTCTTTGTGAGAAACCTTGAGCTACAAGTCTTGCTTTGTACCTTTTAATCTCATTTTTTTCGTTTCTCTTTCGTACAAATACTCATTAAATCCAACAGGCTTTACGCCATTTTGTGTTTGAACAATTAGTCCAAAAACATCTCGTTTCTTCAACTAGCTCTACTTGGATAGCCTCTTGCCATTTTTGCCAATCAGGTTTTCTTCGACATTCATCCACTGATCGTGATTCTGGATCATCATCATTTTCACATATATCAAAGGAAACATTAAAAGCAAAGATATCATTAGGAACAATATTATTTCGATCCCAAATATTACCAGAGTTCAAATAATTTATTGAGATCTCATTATTTTAATCTTTTCCCTCTTTTTCGAGAGGTAATTGTTCCTTATTAGAATCAACTTGTTATAATAAATCCTTATCAAAGGATTCTTGTGCTTTCTCATGAGTATTTTGATTTTGATTTATTTTTACTCCCATTTTCCTCTTTCGGGGAACTGTATCGTTTGAACCAACCGATCTTCCCACTTAAAGCGTTTTGTTGGTTCTTGTGCATTTTGTTGCACAATGACATCAATTCTTGCAGGAGCATTTATAGTTGGGATGTGTGATTTTTTCACTCTTTTTGCGCAGTAAATGTATCAGGTAATTGATTTACAATTTGTTGCAAATGAATGATCCTTGGAATTTCAAGTTCGCACTGATTTGTGCGTGGATCATATTGTGATAAAGTTGATGCATTCCAAACAATTTCGCACCATTCCTTTTGAACTGACTTTTTATCTCCCCCCATGGTGGAAAAATTACTTCATCAAAGTGACAATTAGCAAAACGTGCAGCAAATAAATCCCCTGTTAGGGGCTCAAGGTATCTTATAATGGACGATGAGTTAAACTTAACATAAATCCCAAGTTTTCGTTGTGGACCTATCTTAGTTCTATTATGAGGTGGTATGGGAACAACTGCACAACCAAAATTCTCAAGTGTGAGATATTTGGTTGTTGACCTAAAATGAGTTACATTGGGGAATGTTCATGGTATGCAGTAGGTCTATAATGAATGATAGATGCCGTATGAAGGACTGTATGCCCCCAAACTGAAGTTAGTAACTTAGTTCTCATGATTAATGGTCTTGCAATTAGTTGAATGTGTTTGATCAAAGATTTTGCCAAACCATTCTGGGTATGCACATGAGGAATATAATACTCAATGGTAATTCATATAGACATGCAATAATCTCTAAAAGCTTGAAATTGAAATTCTTCTAGCATTATCAAAACGAATGGTCTTGATTGGGTTGTCAGGGAATTGTGCTTTTAACTTTATGATTTGAGCTAAAAGTCTAGCAAATGCAACATTACGGGTCGAAAGCAAACAAACATGTGACCACTTAGTTGAGGTATCTATCAAAACCATGAAATACCTAAATGGCCCACAGTGAGGATGAATAGGTTCACATATGTCTCATTGAATGCGTTCTAAGAAAACTGGGGATTCTACAACAATTTTACTTAGGGATGGTTTAACTATTAATTTACCTTGAGAACAACTAGCACAATTACGATCACTAGTTGAAAGCATTTTATGACTCCTTAAAGGATGTCCATGCGAAGTATCAATTATCCTTCGCATCATTGATGATCCCGGATGACCAAGTCGGTCATGCCATAAAATGAATGTCTTTGGATCATTGATTTTTCTATTTATGAAGACATTTGTTTCCACATGCCTTATATGAGTGAAATATAATCCAGAGGATAAAGCTGGAAATTTCTCTAAAACTTTCTTATTCTCAGATGAAACTGAAGTAATATAGAGAAATTGTAAGAGTCAAAGCCCGCGACCACACAGCACACTCTCACCATTATTCATTTAGTGGTACACGATTTTAAACATGCCTTAAGCCTCCAGGGCGTGGGTTCGAGTCGTGGAAGGCGAAAGACTATGCCTAACGTGACGCGGCTTGTGGGTCATAGATGGTTGCGGGGCTCCACATTTGCTGTGCGGTCGCGAACTCATGGAGTAAGTTTCTGAGAAAGTCTCTATTATTTTCATTTATGGTTTCAACATGATATCCATTTTTTCGGATATCTTTAAAACTGAGTAAGTTTCTTCTGGATTTCTCATAATATAAGGCATTGACAATATGAATTATTGTCCCTCCTTGCAACAAAATATTTGCTCTCCTAGAGCCATTAATTAAATTTGATGTGCCAGATATTGTCTGAACGTTAGCCTAAGCTAAGTTTAAATTGGAAAAATATTCTCTTCTTTTGAGGATAGTGTGCATTGTAGCACAATCAACAAGATATACATCGTCATAATCTAAACAAATAACTTGATGATCCATTTCTATATTGAAAACAATATGGTATTAAAGAAATACCTTTTTCGTAATAAAATACGAACATATCAAACTTTTTGGATCATTAGTCACTTTTCAATATAAAAATTTTGCCTTCTACATTTAACAAAGGCATGGTAAAATATCACAAAAATATTTGGGTATTGTATATATGACAATATTTAGGCGAATAACCTTTCATATGTGACGAGACGTGTCACAATTATGAGTACTCATTGTCAATAATGTATTACCCTTTTTAGAGGTGCACCATTTTTATTCCAACCTTCAGTGGAATTATCAACATGACTTTTACCATATCTTTTCACCTTTTCCACGTCCATAATTTGTTATTGCGACCATGGTCATAATATGCAACATATGCTTCTTAATTTAAAGTTGAACCAATTGAATGGGAGTGATATTATATTTATAATATCTCATTATTTTACTCAGATACCACGAGACAAGAATTCAATCAATAATTAATACTTAATGGATTGACGTGCGCACTCGATAATTTGTTGCAGTAATATATCAAGGCGAGCTACGTGGCCTTTATTTGTCTCATCAGTCATACTTCTGCATAGCCTCAACATAGAGGTAATTAAAATTGTAGAATAATAAATGATATTTGACTGATATAAATTTTGTAGCGTGAGACCTAGCAGCTCATTTTGAGCCTTTTGGAGCATGACCAATTTTTGTTCTTGATATAGATAGCTGTGGCGGCCCCAAGATCCCGAGGCCGCCCCGTGGATCCCGTTTCCCCTGCTAGTGCACTGGAAACCACCGCCACGAGTATAACTTCTTTCGACTTTAGATAATTATCAGATAATTCATTAAAGTCACTTAATTTATCATTTTAAAGAAATTTAAAGCGGAAGAACTTAAAGTTTATCAAAATGCATATATATGTAAATATAAGTTTCTTGATCAAACCTATAGTGGAAAACCCTACTGTCATCTTGTGCATACAAAGCGATCAACTATAACAAGATAGGTATACCAAGTACAAGTGTGTATCCAATTTCCCAACCCCAAAACATAATACGAAATATCAAAACATTATAATATCTACACACATACCAGCAGGCCTCGGCGTAGGCAAGTTAGATGTAATCGCCGATGATCCCCTTACCCCTGCTAGTACTAGGATCTGCACTCAAGCCATCACAAAAGACGAGATGACGAGTCCAGAGTGAGTAATCCCAAGGAAATTCACCAAGTAATTACGGAAGTAATTATCTGGAATTTAAAATACTATAATTAAACATGCGGAAAAAAAATGTACAGTAAGCGTGAAAGGATCATCGCATGCATAAAAAATAGTAGCAAAGCAAAGTACGTGCACAATAAAAATCAGACTAAGTCATACTTCGGGAGCCCCGGGCGTGGCCCGTGAAAACACCTCTACGAGGGTTGGCCCTGGACATTACAGGTGGTGGGCGTAGACCCACGACGCACCCACACAAGCCTACCAACTCGGATATCCTATTCACCGGCATATGCATAGACAAGTGCTATGACTCGGTGGACACACCGTAACGAATAAGCACCAGGTGGGGAATGATCTCAACACCGTAAAGACACCAGGTAGGAGTACACTCCACTACCGTAAAGTCACCAGTGAGAGTACTAAATCGTAAAGCAATAATGAAATGGAGTAGAGAATAAATGGGCTGAATTCAAATAAATCAAACGGTAAATACTTAAAGTGAAGTTCAATTGGGATACTACACACCTCGAAAATCGCACTCAGACTTCCCGGACCCATCAGTACGCCCACCTAGCTCCCCAATGTCCGAGCTATGGTTTCTCGGTCCCTGAAGTCATTTATAGTGTTTTATACTTTTTGAGAACATATTCTATAATTTTATGTTATTTTATAAAAATTTACAAATTTTTTTTTAGTGGTACCTCTCCGGCTATGTCGGGGTTCCAAAAATACCCGAAAAGTTCCGAAACCACTTTTCTACCTTTTTCTAATTTTTTTATATTTTTCTAGAATTTTTTCCCAATTTTCCTGATATTTTTCACATATTTTTTCCTATTTTCCAGCAATTAGTATATATATAATATATTATTTAGATTTATTTATTTTAATTTTTAATTTTTTTTTTTTCTAGTGGGCCCCACCTGGACCGGTCCGGTCCAGGTGGTTGGACCGGCCCCAGGGCCGGTCCGGCCCGGTTTGGGGGGACGCACGCGCACTGCGCGTGCGTCCCCTTCCCAGAGACGAAATCGTCTCTGGTATAACCAGAGACGATTTTCGTCTCTGGTTTCTCTTCTTTTTTTTTTTTTTTTTTTTTTTCACTCTTCAATCTTCTTCTCTCCTCTACTCCTATCGATTCTCTATCCATCGAAGACCTCCAAATCCTCCAAATTTCACACAAAACCCCAAGAACAAACCCAATTCTCGGATCACATAGAATTTTTTTTTCAAAAATTCGAAATCCACAATACACCTCCATTTTCCACAAATTCGATTCCAACTTAAATGGTTTATCAAACCAACCTCAAAAACACCAAATTTAAACAAAAACAGTGATGAATTCTCTCAAAATCACAATTCCACTCAAATACCCATTTTAATGAAAAATCAACAAAAATGAAAATTTATTACCTTAGCTTGAGTGTTAGACGCCCAGAATCATCTCCCCCCAAGCCTCAAATCATCCTCTCCAACCTCAGACCTCTCCTTGATCTCCTCACAATTTCTTGAAAAACAATGCTTCCTTTTGCATGTTTGATCCATCGATTGTGTGCATATATATAGTTGGATTTTTAATCTAGCGTCTGTGCGCATCTCGAGGAAGATCGGACGGTTCCTGATCACCCTGTGTCACCAAATTCCTAGAGACTTATCAAGACACCATCTAGCCTTGAATCTCATTGTTGTGAATCTCGAGGCTTATCCTAAGTGTACTGATTATTCAGTACAAACTATAGGATTTTATTTACTCCAATTTGATTTAATTCATAACACCTATTCTAGTCATCAATAAATTCCATAAATTTGTAAATAGGGTCACACTAACTTCCCGACCACTCGACACCCCGTGCCCCGTGTCCGGCACGCTTCTCGAGGCGGTCCCACGCTTAGTGTACCTAATTTAATTTCCTTAGCTTAGCCTAAGCTTATATATTTACATTTAATTAAATAAATCTTCAACCATAACATGTTTAAATAATTTAAATCTAATTAGCCCCAACGCCCGGCCTCACTGCTACTAAACCCCGCATTGGTGCGTTCACCGAACTAAAACCCGGCGCTCAAACTCGCCCGACAATAATTTACACACATGTGATGTTTATATAAATATTAAATTTCCACATCACAATAATAGCCATACAACATGCACAAATAACACAATATACCATGGGTACTCCTATCCGAGTCAACCCAGCTGTCCACGTAACGCCCGAATTAACCACTAATCATTGTGATTAGCACCAATATTCAATTAAATTAATTTGGGCCGTTACAATTCTTCCCAATTAAAAAGAATTTCGTCCTCGAAATTAGAACACTTCGAGTACATTCGGTTCATCAGCTTATATATTGTGTGAACTCTAACATTTTATTGAACTCACTTCTAATGCGTCAGGACTCCACTAGGGTGTGTATCAATTGGTCCTTCACTCGAATTATTTCCATCCGAGATTCCACCAATGGTACACCCCACCACCCTTCACCTCACGCATGTTCTATCTTGTGTGAATAATGTCTCTGGTGACTCTATCTCGATCGTTGCTAATATCCGCACTGCGTCTTGATTTCAAGATAATCGTACCTTCTCGGCCTTGCCAACTCTATAGCTTAGATTTTTCGCGATATCTATCTCGCATACTTCTTTTGCTTGTCTTGTCTTTGCTCGAAGCCTATGACGAATCTGTCGGATCTCTCTCGTGTGATCAACAACTATCTCCGCCCAATCGTAATCGTATCTTCCGGCTCGCCCAACACGCCGGTGACTGCGGGGCCTCCCATATAGCGCCTCATAAGGTGGCATCTCGATACTAGCTCGATAGTTTGTTGTTGTTGTAGGCAACGTCACACGGTGGTAAGTAATCCTCCTACGAACCTCCAAAGCTGAGAATACAAGCCCAAAGATGTCCTCTAAAATCCGTATCAATCTCTCTCTCGATCGGCCATCTCGTTTGAGGATGATACGCCGTGCTAAACCGCAACCTAGTGTCAAGCGCTCTCGCATCGCTCCTCGAATCCCGAAATCAACCTGGGATCCCTATCAAATACAATGGAAACCGCACCCCATGCAAGCCTAACAATCTCCCGCTCAAACAGTCTGCTCAACTGAGGAAACGTGTATCGCATCCGAACTGGTATGAAGTGCGCCGATTTAGTCAGTCTGTCTATCACCACCCGTATCGCATCGTGTCGCCTAAACGTCTACGGTAATCCACTGACAAAATCCATGGTAAGGTGTTCCCATTTCCATTGAGGAATGGGTAACGGCTGCAGCAATCCGCTTGGTCGCCTGTGCTCCGCCTTTACCTGCTGACATATATGACACCCTCGAACATATTCACCAACATCAGCCTTCATCCCCGGCCACTCAAACAATCTACGCAAGTCTTGGTACATCTTGGTTCGCGGATGAAGCGTGTAGCGCGATCGGTCGGCGTCCTCTAACATACTATCTCGTATCTCGACACATTTGGTACCCAAAGTCGCCCTCGATGCCACAAATATCCATCGATGTCTCCGCCCAATCGGTGCACTCGGGATCCCGTGCCAAATCCACCGAACCGCCCATAAAGCCCATCGCCCTTTGACACTCCGATACCCGCTCCAGTGACACCGTCTGTACTCTCATCCGACTACAAATATGTACATCATGCATGGCCGCAACGTCGACATGCTCATAATTGATGTCGCTTTGCCCAACAGTCCCATGTGTCGCGCATCGGTCTCGATTGTCAACGCCGCATCTACTCAAAGCATCCGCCACTACATTGGCCTTGCGAATGATACTCAATCGTGAAGTCATAGTCCTTCAAAGCAACTCCAACCATCTCCTCGACGCCTATTAAGATCTTTTCGTGTGATAATGTAGCGTAGACTCGATGGTCGGTGTAAAGCATAAACTCCTCTCCGTAGAGGTAGCGTCTCCAAGCCTTCAAGCGCAAACACAAGCTGCGCGCAAGCTCCAAATCGTGTCTGGGGTAGTTACACTCATATTATTATGTTTGAATAAAACAACCTTCTCAATAATATATCTATCCCATACATATATTTTATAGCAAAAATCCTTAGGCTTCATTTAATTATAACAAAAAACAACTTGATAGTCTTCATACATAACACAACTCGCACGTTGTTTTTACCATAATTTACACAAAAATATAGTTGACACTTTATTGTCGGTGTTCTAACTTATGGTTCGGATACGATCTCGAACCCGAATTCGAACACGCAACGGCTCTACAAATATCGGTGCCATTAGGATCAATGCGCATTCCCAATGTATATGCCCTCAACTCCACAGTGAGCACATCTCTGAACATGTCGCTGTCTCTCCTGTGAACCACCGATACCTGATGTAGCAAAACTAGGCGCATATGGTGTCCTCATCGTGGTAGCTGGTCGCTGCATGCTCTCACTCCTCACCGGCTCGTATTGTCCATCCCGAACATCTCCATGTCGCAACTTCTCTGCAGCTTGTCGTCGTCGCCTCCTACGATACTCTGCGATCATGGCCATTTCGCCGGTGCTTGGCAAACGACCCTCCGATGTCCTCTCTGTCCGCATTTATAACATTTGCGCGTCTCTCGCATCCTAGTATGCCTATCACCGGATCTCTGACCCTGACCCTGGTCTCTCTGTTCCTTGTCCTGACTACCCTGATCCCTATCCTGGTGCCGGTGTCGAGGTTGATGTCATTCGCCTGCTCGACAGTGCGCAGTGCGTAGCATACACCACATGCCCCTCATCTCCTCTCTCGCGCCCTGGATGCCTATCCTGTCGACCCTGTTGATCCTGTCTCTGTCTCGTCAACCGGTCTCCCTCGTCTCTAACTTCGGTGTGCCTCTCGCCTGTGTGTGTACTTCGCTCCAAAACTCGCCCGCCGCTCTTGGTACTCGCAAATCCCTGTCGATCATTTCCCTCATATAACCTCGGGTAAAGTCGTTGTCGCTCTGATGGCTCAGTCGTGAGTGATGCAGCCATTTCTGAAATTGCGGCGCCCTGGTCCCGTAATATTCGGAGTACTTCTGTCATCTGAACTTCTGGGTGTAAGTCGATCCTCCAAGCTCACCGTAGCTTGCGGACTCCTAATAACAATGCCACTTGTCTCGTTCTCTCGAGGGTATAGTAGACCGTCCATCCATGCTGATCTGCACCGAAAAACGTGCGTCGTATGCGATCCTCCATGATATACGTATACATATATAATACACAGTAGAATCATAACACATACATATAATTCTGTTAACCACCCATTTCTTATTGCTTCCCAACTAAAAGTTCTAGGCAATTCATCGGGTTTCCACATCTAATTTGTTTTAAAATTTATGCTCTTTTATTTACTTTATTTAATTCGAGCCCTATCGACCTTGCTCGATACCAACCGCGCGCCCCAAGATCCCGAGGCCGCCCCGTGGATCCCGTTTCCCCGCTAGTGCACCGGAAACCACCGCCACGAGTATAACTGCTTTCGACTTTAGATAATTATCAGATAATTCATTAAAGTCACTTAATTTATCATTTTAAAGAAATTAACAGCGGAAGAACTTAAAGTTTATCAAAATGCATATATATGTAAATATAAGTTTACTGATCAAACCTATAGTGGAAAACCCGGCTGTACTGTGCATACAGGCGATCAACTATAACAGTAGGTATACCAGTACAAGTGTGTATCCAATTTCCCAACCCCAAAACATAATACGAAATATCAAAACATTATAATATCTACACACATACCAGCAGGCCTCGGCGTAGGCAAGTTAGATGTAATCGCCGATGATCCCCTTACCCCTGCTAGTACTAGGATCTGCACTCAAGCCATCACAAAAGACAGATGACGAGTCCAGTAAGTGAGTAATCCCAAGAAAACCATTCACCAAGTAATTACGGAAGTAATTATCTGGAATTTAAAATACTATAATTAAACATGCGGAAAAAAAAATTGCAGTAACCGTGAAAGGATCATCGCATGCATAAAAAATAGTAGCAAAGCAAAGTACGTGCACAATAAAAATCAGACTAAGTCATACTTCGGGCTTTCCCCAGGCACGGCCGTGAAAACACCTCTCGGGTTGGCCCTGGACCTACAGGTGGTCGGCGTAGACCCACGACGCACCGCACCCCACAAGCCTACCATAGCGGGCGACCTATTCGAACGCGCATATGCATGACAAGTGCTATGACTCGGTGGACTCATCGTAACGAATAAGCACCGGTGGGGAATGATCTCAACACCGTAAAGACACCAGGTAGGAGTACACTCCACTACCAGTAAAGTCACCAGTGAGAGTACTCGGCCTCGTAAAGCAATAATGAAATGGAGTAGAGAATAAATGGGCTGAATTCAAATAAATCAAACGGTAAATACTTAAAGTGAAGTTCAATTGGGATACTACACACCTCAAATCGCACTCCGACTTCCGGACCCATCAAGACGCCCACCTAGCTCCCCAATGTCCGAGCTATGGTTTTCGGTCCCCTGAAGTCATTTATAGTGTTTTATACTTTTTGAGAACATATTCTATAATTTTATGTTATTTTATAAAAATTTACAAATTTTTAGTTGTGGTACCTCTCTAGGGCTATGTCGGGGTTCCAAAAATACCCGAAAAGTCCCGAAACCACTTTTCTACCTTTTTCTAATTTTTTATATTTTTCTAAATTTTTTCCCAATTTTCCTGATATTTTTCACATATTTTTTTCCTATTTTCCAGCAATTAGTATATATATAATATATTATTTAGATTTATTTATTTTAATTTTTAATTTTTTTTTTCTAGTGGGCCCCACCTGGACCGGTCCGGTCCAGGTGGTTGGACCGGCCCCAGGGCCGGTCCGGCCCGGTTTTGGGGGACGCACGCGCACTGCGCGTGCGTCCCCTTCCCAGAGACGAAATCGTCTCTGGTATAACCAGAGACGATTTTCGTCTCTGGTTTTTCTCTTTTTTTTTTTTTTTTTTTTTTTTTTTTTCACTCTTCAATCTTCTTCTCTCCTCTACTCCTATCGATTCTCTATCCATCGAAGACCTCCAAATCCTCCAAATTTCACACAAAACCCCAAGAACAAACCCAATTCTCGGATCACATAGAATTTTTTTTTCAAAAATTCGAAATCCACAATACACCTCCATTTTCCACAAATTCGATTCCAACTTAAATGGTTTATCAAACCAACCTCAAAAACACCAAATTTAAACAAAAACAGTGATGAATTCTCTCAAAATCACAATTCCACTCAAATACCCATTTTAATGAAAAATCAACAAAAATGAAAATTTATTACCTTAGCTTGAGTGTTAGACGCCCAGAATCATCTCCCCCCAAGCCTCAAATCATCCTCTCCAACCTCAGACCTCTCCTTGATCTCCTCACAATTTCTTGAAAAACAATGCTTCCTTTTGCATGTTTGATCCATCGATTGTGTGCATATATATAGTTGGATTTTTAATCTAGCGTCTGTGCGCATCTCGAGGAAGATCGGACGGTTCCTGATCACCCTGTGTCACCAAATTCCTAGAGACTTATCAAGACACCATCTAGCCTTGAATCTCATTGTTGTGAATCTCGAGGCTTATCCTAAGTGTACTGATTATTCAGTACAAACTATAGGATTTTATTTACTCCAATTTGATTTAATTCATAACACCTATTCTAGTCATCAATAAATTCCATAAATTTGTAAATAGGGTCACACTAACTTCCCGACCACTCGACACCCCGTGCCCCGTGTCCGGCACGCTTCTCGAGGCGGTCCCACGCTTAGTGTACCTAATTTAATTTCCTTAGCTTAGCCTAAGCTTATATATTTACATTTAATTAAATAAATCTTCAACCATAACATGTTTAAATAATTTAAATCTAATTAGCCCCAACGCCCGGCCTCACTGCTACTAAACCCCGCATTGGTGCGTTCACCGAACTAAAACCCCGGCGCTCAAACTCGCCCGACAATAATTTACACACATGTGATGTTTATATAAATATTAAATTTCCACATCACAATAATAGCCATACAACATGCACAAATAACACAATATACCATGGGTACTCCTATCCGAGTCAACCCAGCTGTCCACGTAACGCCCGAATTAACCACTAATCATTGTGATTAGCACCAATATTCAATTAAATTAATTTGGGCCGTTACAATAGCTCCATGAGGTGAAAGGAAAATATAAAGTGAAATATTCACTTTTCAAATCTCTAAAGAGATATTTGACAAATAAATATTGGTATTATACGCATAGTCTTACATATATGTTTTATATATAATTTGAGCATCCCGTTGCCTTGACAAGTAATTATTATTGTCAATATTGTTAAGGCAATTAATTCAATTATAATTAAATAAAAAGTTTTATGAAAATAGGGATAAACTAAATAATTTTCCTTTTATACAAAATAGATAATATATGATTAAATATATGTTCACAACTTGATTATTAATACGTAAAATGTAATACTTGTATGAGTTGGTGGGACAACCTCCAGATTGGGTGGCGAGACGAAGTATACTTTAAACCATGTCTCCTCGAATGGGATAACCCGTCTCCCTTTCAATGTTTAGCTTTACCGAGGAAAAGGTTTACCCACTATCAACCCAAACTCATAACACTATTTGCATTATAAAAATCAAGAATAGAGCATAACTAATCGTTTATAGTATAGCGAGAAAACTAGTTATGTCACATATTGACTTTTGATTTTTGATGTAGAAGATCGTGCAAGATGCAACTACAGAGTATACTTTCGCAGTCGGTGACATAATAGAGCATAGTGTATGAATAAAGTATTTATACATAAATGATGCATGTAATGAAAAGAAAGTAACCATGATAACATGGTAATAAATTGAACTTATTTAAATTAACAAAAATTATACCTTCCTAGCTTTGTTTTCTTAGCAAGCCTTCTTGAACTTCAAGATCTCCTTTGTGCTAGAGCAAGCTCCTGCTGATAACGCGTTGTAAATTGAAATGAAACTTGCTAGAACTAGAGAAGGAAAGTAGAAGAACTACTAACTTCTACTACTACAAAGAACTACAACTACAAAGTAAAAGAGGAGAAATAAGAGAGTTGAAATGAGAAGTTGTATACAACTTAGTGTGTTTTTACAATGAGGTTGACACCCTTTATATAGGCTCTTTGGTGATGATGATAAATGTATTAAGACAATGTTTACAAGTTACCCATACATCACATGTCATACAACTCTTTACAAACAACATTGACAATACATGAAATAATGAGTACATTGGATATGGATGTAAGTAAGAGTCATCCTTGATATTACTACTAAATGTAAGAGCCATACTTGACAATGATTAGACATACAAAGTCTTGATCAATTGGTCATCTATATCATAACAAATTAAACACATTTTTTTTTTATAATGAGAAATAAACTAAATTTTACCTTTATTAAAACTCGAACCCCTAACCTCTTACGCAGGGTCCATATGAATCACACCAAATTAATAAGCTACCTAATTGTGACAATAATGCAATCCAAACTATGTATCCTAAATTTAATTTCATTGGTTTCTCAATTGCTTCCAGATAGTGAACTATTTTTTGAAAACTTCCACATAGCGAACTTTACCTAAATGGCTCAACAACATTACGATAAAATTGATTCCTTAAACCTCTCGATACATGACCACAAAAGGGACATTTTTGAAGTTATGTTTGTCATCACAAAATTTTACAATCTTCCTATCTAAATCTACAATATTAGATAAGTACTTGTTCTTTTTTTTTTGATAAACTAGATAAGTACATGTTACAATACAATTTATTGCGACACTAACACTATCCAAGTTATGTCTATTAAAATTTGAGGACATAGTTGTTGATGTCCCTTAAATCTTATATCGTTAAAAATAAACCTTAAAAACATTGAAGCAAAATAATGTCACCATAATATTTTTTAAAACTTAATCTCAGCTCCTCAACGACCGTCAAATAGTGGCCTTTACATTTGCAACTCGTCCACTCCTTTCTTACTTTAATTTTTTCTTTAGATTCTATAGAAAACAACTAAAGACCTCCAAAAGATTAGTTGGTTTCACCATTAGCCCCATAGCAGCAACAATGACTCGAGGACCATCGGCTATAATAAAAAGAGAAAATAGTGACTTTTATTTTGCTCAACAACGTTACGACAAAATCGATTACTTTGAAAAATATTTCGACCAGGACATTTTGGATATTATATATGTTGGCAAGGGTATCCCGAGAGAATAAATTAGTACTCTCTCTCTCTCTCTCTCTCTCTCTCTCCATAGTCTTTGCTGCAGATGATTCGAAGCTTCATCATCTTTTCTTCTTCATCTCTCTCTCTCTGTAGACTATGAGCTGTGAAAATTAAAAAAAACCAAAAATCTTGACTTGGCTTTGATAAGCTTAGCTGGTCACGAACGGTTCCTCTTCCAGCGTTTCTTCTCCGAAATTCACATCGTTTTCTCTCTTCCCCAACAGGGTTTCTCATACCCTTTACTCTTCCATTCAATCTGTTCTCAAATTCGGCACCAATTGAACAATTCGTCGATTTCCGAGGTGGGTAATCTTGCATTTCTCTCCTTTTGCGTTCTGATCATCAAGTTTGGATCTTTTTTTATCATATCTTTAATGAGTAGTCTTGGTTTTGATGTTTTAGTGTGATTTGTGTTGGGTTTTTGTTCAATTGTTTGATATTTTGTTCAATTGTTGTCAATTGTTTTGGTGGGGAGAAGGGGATTCAATGTGGTGGGTTTTTTTGTTGATTCAATGCAAAAAAGTGGTGATCCAAACGGGCCCTTAGTTTTGTGGGGTTGTTCTTTGATCTATGTTTATTGGGTCTTTGTGAGGTTCTTTGAATCTGTTTTGGTAATTGAGTATTGCCCCCATTTGCTTATTTCTTATTTTAGTTTTTTTAGTTTGGGTTTTTGTGTAAAGATCAATCAATCAAGTGTTGTTTGCTAGGGCTTTGTTATCCTCTATTTTGGGCACTTTTTTATGAATTTTTTATAAAATCATTTTTTTTGTTGATATCCGTGGATATGCAGGCGTGCCTGACTGTTCTCACTAGGCTTTATAGTATTAAATCTTGATTTCTGTTCTTGGGCATTGTTTATGATCCTGATTGAAAGTACCCTTTTTTCATTGGTTCTTAGTTATCAACCAAGAGTTTGGATGTTAAAGATTGGTTTCTGTAATCGAGAGGGTCGTGGTGGATGGCACAACCCCTCCTCCCTTAACTTGAGGTCTTGGTTTCGAGCACCAGAATAGAAAACCTTTAAAACTCTTGGCTACAGGCGCCGGCCTTTGTGGTCTTACGTTCCTCGAGTTTGGGATTAGTCAGGGCAAAGCTCCAGATAACCTGATCATAATCTAAAAAAAAATAAAAGATCGATTTCTATGTTTGCTTGAAAATGGGGTTTTTCTTTACAAATCATTTTTAAAACTATATAGATAAGGGAATGTGCTCAATGGTTGGTTTCATGATTATGTTACTTGCTTTAGCTATTAAGGAGGGGAGTCCACATGATCCTGAGATGAGTGGTCTTCAAGCAAGAGAGACCAAAACAGCTCATCTGGGATATGGGTGTTTGTTGTTCTTGAGGTTTATTGTTTTTGTAGTTTATATATATACTGATTTTGAATTGGTGAAATGGTTACAGCGACATCTTTATCATTAGATTTTAGTTCGAGTTACTAAGGTCTAAGCCAAAGGCGTTGACAATGCGTGCTCCGTCACTGCTTGCTCAATGCTTGCCAGGCTTATTGCCGCAAGACCGAGGAAGCAGCACGATCTCTACCATCTCTGATAGGGACTTGCATCTTCCCTCACCAGCTGTTGAGATTGTCCCCTCTAAGGTTTGTCATTGCCCTTCCAATTCACATTTTCTTGTTTAATTCTATGCTATAGCGAAAAATTATACAATGATTGATGATAGTGTTTTGATGACTTTGTTTTTGCTATTCAGGCAGCTCACCCTTACAGATATGCTGGGGAAAATGTTGATGTCCAAGGTCTCAACATCTTCAAGGTATCACCAAATAATTATGAATGCAATTCTATTGTATATATACATGTGACAGCTTCTTAATTAATTTTGTTTTGAAGTTTTTCAGTTGTAGATTACCTTTCATATATAGATCTTTGACATTGTTTATTTTGCACTTTACTGATTTGTGCTGTGTTGATTTCTAGTATGTAGTAGTCTATTTGCTAAATTAAGATTGTGTTTATGTTACAGGGAAAAATTAGCGTATTGGATATCATTGGGTTTACTAGTTCAGAATTGGCACCATCGAAATCTGAAGGTATGGATCTTAATAAAATCTCAAGTAATGGGAGCCACTAAATTGGGGAATTTATTTTTGAACTTTAACCCTGGATTTTTGCTTTTTCTGCATTTTTAGGGTCTCTGAAGTCCTGGGATAGTTCTGTCGATCTTGTCAATGTTCTTAAGAATGAAATACGTGATGGACAGTTGAGTTTCCGAGGCAAGCAAGTTCTGGAGGTAATCCATTTTTGCTGGCATTGTGAACACTATTCTTTGTTGTTGAAATTTAATGACTTGTAGTCTTACAACTTCAATCACCTAGTGCATTTGAGATCTTTCTCTCTGTAGATTGAAGTTTGCTAGGATAACCAAGTAAATGGTGTAAACATAAAAAGAAGAAAAATATGACCATGGAGTTTGGATTGTGCTCATTTTCGCATCCAATTGTATATACCTTTTTTGCTTGAAGAAATTCCTAGAAGATGCACAATGTGTTAAACATGTGGCTCATTTAGCAATAGTTATGCGAAAAAAAAAAAAAGAAAAATTCTTTGCGTGATTTCGCATTTGGATAAAAAGAAAAGAAATTCTGTTACCAAATAAATAAGTATGCATGTAATACAAAACTTTGTAGATGCAGCCTTGGAAGTTGACTTCCTATTTTGTGAATTATCTGTTGCTTTTACTTCCCTATCTGATTTTCCTTTTTCATTTACTTTGAATGGACTGATGCCTAATTTTTTTGTGTCGATGATGTTACAGCTCAGCTGTGGCCATGGACTTCCTGGGATATTTGCTTGCCTAAAGGTATGGTTATACTAAAAATGTTTCCAACTTACCTACCAAATACTTTTTCCTTTACAAAAGAAGAAGAAGATTAGAAAGTTACCTTTTATATATATATATATATACCCATGCCATGGGTACACGATTTACAACCATTGGATTCTAATCAATACATTAATCGAGATGTCATAAATGCACAAAGCATTTAATGCATAACACATTTTGAGGAGTTCCCATGGCATGGATATATATTTGTAGAAGAACCCTATATATATATATAATCTCGACTCATCCGAGTCTTAAATTGATTTCAGGGAGCGTCTACTGTGCATTTTCAAGATCTTAATGCTGAAAAGATCAGATGCAAAACTATTCCAAATGTCCTTGCCAATCTTGAGGAGGCACGAGACAGACAAAGCCGACAGCCTGAGAGTCCACTGACTCCTTCAAGGCAAGCGTTGGCTCCTGAAGTCCATTTCTACGCTGGGGACTGGGAGGAGCTCCACACAATCTTGTCCGTGGTAAGGAAGGATGGAGGTGAGGTGACACACGGCATGAGCCTTAGCTTCTCCGAGGAAGATTTCATGGATGGTTGCAGCAGTCAGGATGGTAGCGTCATTGGGCATGAATCGTCCTCGAGGAGGTCTAGGAAACTCTCCGTGAGCCGAGCATGGGAGAGGGCAAATGAGACTGACCAAGGCGAAGGTGGTTACGATGTCATTTTAATGACTGAGATCCCACACTCGGCAGCCACCTTAAAAAAGCTTCATGCACTCATAAAGAAGGTTAGTTGCCCATCTATTTTTCATCATTTTACGGGAATATTTTACACAAAACGTTGGCTCAAAAAAACCAAATTTGAGAAATGTGAAATGTGGCAATAAATTGTCCGGAAACTTGAGATTGCTTGCATTGATGCCCTCGCTACTGTTTTGAAATTCTAGCAAACATGCAGTCATTAACTAATTTATTTACGCGTTCTCTTTGATTTAACTGCAGTGTTTGCGGCCGCCCTATGGAGTCGTTTACCTTGCCACGAAGAAGAATCATTATATTGGTTGTGGAGGAAAAAACCTGAGAAGCATGGTTGATGAAGAAGGGATTTTTGGTGCACATTTGATCATGGAGACAACTGAGAGAGAGATGTGGAAGTTCTTTCTCAAGTGAAATGAAAATCATTTCAATACAATCACATTCCCAAGTGCATTAATTCTTTAAGCATTTGTAGAGCACAAGATTACTTTAATTTTTTTTTTCAAGGAGCTGTAACAACAGCAGTGAAGATAAAAACTCTCTTAAGGTCGTGAGTAGGTCACTTTGGAAGGAAAACATTATGTGAGCTTAATTATCAAGCAGTTCATCATTTGTAAATCATGTTTTTCTTTTATTCTTTTTTTACCTTTCTTTTTTTAGGGCCTTGTGGCATATAATTGTAAACTGGTTGGATGACTACATAACTATGAAATCGAGCTATAAATTTCACATGATATGAATCACTTCTCTCTCTTTTATCTTTGTAAGGGCTCTCTTATAACTGAATTAGTCAGTGAAGCTATACGAATCCTACACATTTGAAAAGGTACTAATATTTGGAAGCACTCCTAACTAAGATTGAATCCTTCACAGGACTACACAAATTTCTGCAGATGGTTCAAAAATGAAGCAATCATTTCATTCAACGAAGAAGTTTTCTCGCAACCAAGATAACGAAACAGTTTAAGTAAATTCGTTGATAGGTAAGTACCTACTATCGATACTTATATGATTGTGATGCAAATCTATTTAAGAGTCCTCATAGATCTTTTCTTTTTGGACAACAAAATGTTCCCTAAATAGAGTGACAGCTGAATGAGAGAGGCTAAGTAAGATTAAGATATACAAATTAATTGCATATCACTTCACATCATCTGCAAAAGTGAGAAACATACTGCAAATATATGCAAATGTAAAACATGCTACTATACAAGAAATGTAACAGAGAATATTTGCAGCAGTCACATGTTTGTCAATCCTATACTTTGGAAGAAATGATCAGCACCAAAACAATCCTTGGGAAATATCCATCCCACTTTATCCTCTAGTCTTGAATCCAGTACTTCACAGAGAAGCTTCGTGGTTGATCTCGCTTGTGCCTCGCAATCTTCAACTGAAACTTCCTTAGCTACTTTGGATACACAATTGGGCAGTTGAGTGAGGAAAAAGTGCAGCATTTCCGAAAATAGTTGTTCTATGCATTCGCAAAACTCTTCAATCGTTGCATACTGTCTAAGCCTGATGAAACTCCTTATTGCTCTCAAATCATCTTCTAAGAGCTCCTTATGAGGTAATACACAAAATGCTCTTTCAACATTCGAGACGGCATATTTCACAGGATCGTTAAGATATTTGGATGGAATCTCCTTGCTCATGTCAATATCCCCTCCTTCCCATATAAATTTTGCTAATCGTTGTTTTCTTGAATCGATTCCTGCAGCATTCATTTCTTATCAATGTAGTAAGTGATTTTGAAAGCTTCGCATAGAGTGTCTCTTATAGATTGAGTGAGAGTTGAAGATACGGTTGCGACACCAAGTTTTACAAGGAGAACCATTGTCAAGCATGTCACTTTATACGGCCTTGGCGAGTAGTTATCTCCAACTCGTAAAAGGTCATTCAAATGAGTTGAAGTAGAGAGATTAGGCAGGCTTGAAGTAGAGAGATCAGGCCGCCTTGACAGAATTTGAACCATATGACTCGACAACGAATCTCTTATGACATTCGCCCACTTGTTCATGGTCTTTATACAAAACATGACCATTCGTCGAGACAGTTTGTTCAATGTTTCCAAATCGAACTCTCTCAATGAGAAACCTGCGAAAACAATATCCTGATCTCTTGCTTTGTGCATGCACCACCTAAATTCTCCTACTCTTCCACCTGAGATCTTGTATACAATGAAGGGAATAGCTAATATAGGGGCATGGATGAAGAGCAAAAATGCTAACACTGCCAACTTAAGAGAAATCCTGGACAAGACTCTTATCAATGCCCTCGTTGATCTCCTTATCATGAAGAAAAAATGTAGCTTCAAATCTTGCAGCTCATCTGCTATGGCAACCACGCGATTCATGTCCAAATTCCTGATCACTATGAGCCACTGAAAGGAAATGGTTAAAGTGCCAAATATGATTGCAACACACTGTGTCAGGACTATGATCTTCACTGACCATCCATAATCCGAAACATCATTACAGAAGACTAAACTTCGAACTACTAAAGATCAGTAGCAACACTACCGAACACATTAAGCAAATTGGCCCTATGGCTGAACTTAGGGGCGCTCTACAAACAAGTAACTGAGGGGTGTTGATACAACTAGTTATGTACCATTTCTTCAAGCGACGCATGAAACTTCTGTGTACTTCATCCATATATGTAAAGGGCCTCGCATTTTTCTTCGAAAGAGTGTCTTTTTCAGCATTGAAATCGAAAGTGTTGTACCCTAAAATGGCCAACAGCGCGAACAAGCAGCACAAGATTATGATGTGTTCAGCAATAAATGCGAAGATCACTCCGGTGGCTATCTGTATGCATATGTTAACTGCAATTGTGACAACGAAGATGGTTAAGGCAGCAATGTTTGCAATGCTTTCCAACTCCCTACTACTCCAAGCAAGGGTGCCATGAAACCAATGCATACACTAGCCATTGTTGTGCCTGTAAGCTTAGATAGTTGGTCCCTAGAACTTGGCGTATTTGTAGTGAGATCTACTGGGAGCTTAGATATTATTGCTAGGAGAGCCAGTGTAACGGAATTAAGCGAAAATAACCGACAAGGAATGTAACAAGCCTTGCGCTTAACCGAAAGGAATACATCACATATCATGAGTACAAGACATACCAATGAGGCACCCACGATGTACAAACCAATGACCAGCACCGGGAGGACCGGAGGAGTGGCGCTGATCCAACATGAAGCAAGGATCATTGGCCATTTTGTTTCATAAGTCAATTAGCTCTAATAATATTAGTAGTTGAAAGGAGATGTGGATGGAGAGAAGGAACTGCAAGATCTACACACAAAAAAGAGTTGTTAAGGGGCAGAGTGCCCTGCTTTGTGCATAGTGAAGACATCAAAGTGAAAGTCATTCAAAGATTAATTGTTAATTGCAGAACATTTTATTAACTTGGTTTTTGTGAAATGTGCTACAAGCTGCTAGTATTTTATTTTACCTCGGAGAGTGGGTGCACTGACCACTTAAAGTGAACGGGGACATGCATTTCTTTTGTTTTTCAGGAGATTCCTGCAATTTACTATTGGATTGCTCATTCAGAGCATTGTATATATTATTTGAAAGATATTTTCAATCATGTGATGCTGAACAGATTTCTGATAAGGGGGTGAGCCCCCAAATCAAAGGAAGAACACAAGAACTAGAAAAATAAAGACAATTAAAAGGAAAGGATAGACATCAAAGGAAGAAGAAGAGATAGAGATAAAATAAAAGTTGCTTGATTTCTTTCTCGTTGTTTCCTTTTATTACAAAGCTTTAAACACTAGCAAACCCTACAACATTAGGCCCAAATGAAATAACAACAACAACTTAAAACAACTTGAAATAAAAGCGGACCTAAATTAGTAATCCTACATAACATTGATACGTATCTACCTACCCCTTTAAAAATCACCTTGTCCTCAAGATGGTTGGAATTCCAAATTCAGCTTCGATCCCTCCAATAGTGTTTTGCATAGTCCACCAAGAAAAAGTCATCCAATTAAGCATGCAGAGAACACACAAACAAGGTGCAGAGGAGTCGGCCACAAGAAATTGAATCTCTCCTTGAAAATACCATCCATCTTTTCAAGCATAGTCACATCTTCTATAAAAGTTGTAGTCATGGTGGCCCAAACAAGAAAAAAACATTACTCCAAGATATGTGTTCATAATCACACATAGTGAGAGCACTTGAAATAAAAGGGGCAATGACTTGGGTCACCTTCAATGCAGCTTCACAAGGCAAAACAGCTTGGGCAACAGGAATGCCAGATCATAGAACAGAATAGTAGGTGTAACCCAAAAATTTACATAGTGTTCTTCCCACAAGAATGACACTAAGAACAAGCCATATATCTTCAATGGAGCATCTTGACCAAGATATCGGACCAATAAGATAGTGCACGATGTGAAAGTCATCTAGAGCAAATCATCGAACATTATGTGCATAACGTCATATAGAGTTCTTCCTACTGCCGCCACAACATTCCATGACACCCAAATAATATGGACAATCATCAAGGGAAAGCATCTCTTGAAGCAAAAGGTGAGAGTCAGTGGTGGATGGAGCAAGAATGCCAAAAGGCCTAAGGCACTCTCAAGTACCGTCAAATTTGAGCTCCACGTAGTCACCTTCGGCAAGTAAAATGCACCAATCTTGAAATAGAGGTAAAATGAATTGGAGACCTTGTTAGAGTAGTGTGATAAGAAACACTGTTGGGATCTTCTTTTCAAGACCAACTCCAAGAATTAAAAGATAAACAAGTCTTGAGACCTCTTGAATGAATATCTTCATAGAGACCAAACTTTGATGAGAAATTAGAGCAGACAAGTTCTCTATAACATGAATGACCCTCTCATGCATTAACATGGTAGATGTACACATTGTTGCACTTCCGATACACTTGTTCTCAACAAGTATTCTCCGCACTTCAGTAGCAGTACCAAAGGCAGCACTTGGTAATGGTCACAATGAAGACTAAAAGAAAATGATCATTGGTAAAGTGCATTGCTACAAAATCAAATGGTCGTTCTGCATGAAAGAATGCAATCAACGAGTAGCAATCTACTTCGAGTAACTTGCCAATGTAGAAGTTCTTGGTGACAATCATTCTATTGTATTTTTTTTTGTCACACTTGTAAGAACTAACAACCTCAACAACAAAATAGGTGGGCAGTGAGGAGTGGGGTTTGGAGGAAGATAAAGTTGTGGAACCGATTGATGATTTTCCAGCAGCCCTGTTTTCCATATCAACACGCAAGTCGGCAATGGCCGCTTTCAATGCGTCTGCCTCGGCATCAAATTCACGCTTGGACTTTGCTATCAAAGCAACCAACTCGGCTCTAGCCTCTTCAAGTTGTGTTGATTGCGCGGGAATTAAGGATCGTGAATGAAAGGGAGGCATAGTAAATAATGAAAGCACCAATGAGTTGAGTCAAGGAAGAACACAAGAATTAGAAGAAAGTAAAAGACATCAAAGGAAGAAAAAATAGAGATAAAATAAAAGTTGTTTGTTTCTTTCTTGTTGTTCCCTATGATTACAAAGCTTTAAATACTAGCAAATCCTACAACATTGGGCTCAAATGAAATAACAACAACTTTAAACAACTTGAAATAAAAGCGGGTCTAAATTAGTGATCCTACATAACCTACTCCTTGCTCTAATAAGGTTTGTAACATTGATACGTAACAATTTCATACAATGAATTTTATGTGATTGTGGACCTATTTTTAAGGCGGTTGTGGTGGTTTGAACACTTGCAAAGAGGGCCTACACATGCTTCTACTAAAAAACTTGGACTCAATAAAAACTGAAGAAATTGACAAAGCATGGGTATATCGAAGTTAACTTGACACGCATGTATTAGGAGGATTTAAATGATTTGGAAAGTTCACTATCAATTGCACTAAATCAAGCGCAATGGAAGAGTTTGATCCATGTAGCTAACCCCAATTAATTTGTGACTCCGATTTTGTTGTTAACGGCTCTGTTTGGTAAACACAAACTAGCTTATCAGCTAGATTATAAGGTACTTTAGAAAATAAGTTGTGTTTGGTAACTAACTTATTTCAAAAATAATCTAGATAATATAAATTTTTAGACGCTGGATGGACTAGCATTTAGAAAAAATACGGCGTGTTAACTTATTCTTTCTGCTTATACCCTTGTGCGTCTAAGAAATAGCCGATTGAAACTTATCCATTTTTGTTAGGTGCGTTATCTTTATTTTCTCCTATTTTTACTCCTGCTTTTTATTACTTTAATATGTTAAGTTATAAAAAGTAACGAATAAGTAATGCATATTCCTAACATATGTACGTAATGCATGTTAGTATACTATATAACATGCCTATTAATAGTTTATCAAAAAAAAAACATGCCTATTAATTTTATCAAAAAAAAAAAACATGCCTATTAATTTTATCAAAAAAAAACATGCCTATTAATTATATTAGCAAATATTAATTAACAATAGACAAATACTCAAACATATTTGTATTTTTTGGTCAAAGAAACATATTTGAATTAATTAGCAACGTATTATGTTTTCTTATAATTAAGTTATTATTATTTAATATTTACTTATATTTTTGTTGCGTACATAAAAAATAATATAACATATTTTTATTGATTAATGTATGAGTACAAGCTGGACTCATAAACAAAAAGCTTATAAATGTTAACTCAAACATTATTCATTAATATGTTTATATCATATTTGTACAAACATAATACTAAGAATAAATATATGTTATAATATATAACATTAAATATATATTTAAAATGGGTATATGTTGTTTATTAACAAATAATATGAAAATTGTATTAGTAATATATTAATTATTTAGTACATAATACAATCAAGCCCTTTCGTGTCATTTTACATTTATCGGCTACTTGATCAGCTAGTTTTTCCAAACAATTTCAATTGATTAGGTAAATTATCAGCTATCAGCTACTAGCCACTAGATTATCAGCTATCAGTTAAATTATCATCTTCCAGCTAGATTATCAACTATCAGCTAGATTATCGGTTAGTTATACCAAACAGAGCCGTCGTTCACCTATTTTTAGTTTTATCTTTGAAGTTTTCTTGCTTAGAACAAGTATTCAATAATGGTCAGTGACTCTCTGCAGCTTCTTTGTTTCGCTTACCTTAATCTCTGTGACCAGAGTCGTTCACTTCATAACATATATTCACTTTTCATTTTTTCTAAGCATAAATTCCTTTGAAGAGTTCTCATGACTTAAGTCTTACAAAGAAAAGGCATATAACTTCAACAAATATTGTCCAGATGCATAATATGAGTAATCTATTTTCCTCCGGGATGCAACTATGACAAGAAGAATATTTTCTGCTCTAAAGAAAAAAAAAAAAAAAAAAGTTTAACTGGAAGTGAAGTTACATCTCTGCAATTAATTTATGTATAGAGTTCTAAAAGTATTGAATATGTCTAAAGAACAAAATATGTTGTAGGCCAACATTTTCTTCCCCCTCCTTTACACAACTAAAATCTAGTTGACAGCAGGTTAGATAAATCAACTACGTAGCATAATTCACAAAAATATTCCAACTTGATAATGCAAGCATAGGCTAGCAATTCATCTTCATCGGCTAGAACATGGAAACCAGAATGGTAAAACGGACGGAAAAGATGATATAGTTGAACTTCAAGACTATTTGCCAATGAGGCAATGAGCACGCATCATCTGCAAGAGTGAGAAACATACAGCAACTGTAAATGTAAAACATGCTACAATTTAAGAGTCCTCATAGAACTATTAATTTATGTGTCCACTTCAATTCTAGGGAAGAAATGATCATCGTATACACAATTCCTAGGAATTATCCATCCCACTTTATCTTCTAGCCTTGAATCCAGTACCTCACAAAGAAGCTTTGTGGTTGATCTCGCTTGTGCCTCGCAATCTTCAACTGGAACTTCCTCAGCTACTTTGGATACACAATTGGGCAGTTGAGTGAGGAAAAAGTGCAGGATTTCCAAAAATAGTTGTTCCATGCATTCGCAAAACTCTTCGATCGTTCCATACTGTCTAAGCCTGATGAAATCCCTTATTGCTTTCAAATCACCTTGTAAGAGCTCCTTATGAGGTAATACACAAAATGCACTTTCAATATTCGAGACAGCATATTTCACTGGATCTTTAAGATATTCGGATGGAATCTCCTTACTCATGTCAATATCCCCTCCTTCCCATATAAATTTTGCTAATCGTCGTTTTCTTGACTCGATACCTTCAACATTCATTTTCTTATCAATGTAGTAAACGATTTTGAAAGCTTCGCATAGAGTGTCTCTTATAGATTGAGTGAGAGTCGAAGGTACGGTTGCGACACCAAGTTTTACAAGGAGAGCCATTGTCAAGCATGTCACTTTATAAAGCCTTGGTGAGTGCTTATTTCCGACTCGTAAAAGGCCATTCAAATGAGTTGAAGTAGAGAGATTAGGCTGGCTGGAAGTAGAGAGATCATCAGGCTCCCTTGAAGTAGAGAGATCAGGCCGCCTTGACAGCATTTGAACCATATGGCTCGAAGACGAATCTCTTGTGACATTCACCCACTTGTTCATTGTCTTTACACAAAACATGATCATTCGTCGAGACAGTCTGTCCAATGTATTCGAATTGAAGTCTGTCCATGACAAACCTGATGATGAAAAAACAATATCATCCTCACTTGCTTTGTGCCTGCGCCACCACCTAAATTCTCCAACTGTTCTTCCACCTGTGATCTTGTATACAATGAAGGGAATAGCTAATATAGGGGCATGGATGAAGAATAAAATCACTAACAATACCAACTTAAGCGAAATCCTGGACAAGACTCTTATCGATGTCCTCGTTGATCTCCTTGTCATGAAGAAAAAATGAAGCTTCAAATCTTGAAGCTCATCTGTTATGGCAAACACACGATTCATGTCCAAATTCCAGATCACTATGAGCCACCGAAAGGCAATGGTTATAGCGCCAAATATGATTGCAACACACTGTGACAGGACTATGATCTGCACTGACCATCCATAATCTGAAACTTCTTTACAGAACACTAAACTACGGACGACTAAAGATCGGTAGGCAGCTTGTAGCAGCACAACTGAACACAATGTGCAAATTGGTCCTATGGCTGAACTTAAGGGTGCTCTACAAAGAAGTAACTGAGGGTTGTTGATGCAACTAGTTATGTACCATTTCCTCACTCGACGCATGAAATTTCTGCGATGGTAAGCTTCCTCCATTTCAAAAAACGGGCTCGCGTTTTTCTTTGAAAGAGTGTCTTTTTCAGCATTGAAATCGAAAGTGTTGTACCATAATATGGCCAACAACGCGAACAAGCAACACAAGATTACTATGTGTTCAACAATGAATGCAAAGATCACGTCGGTGGCCATCTGTATGCATATGTTAACTGCAATTGTGACGACGAAGATGGTTAAGGCGGCCATGTTTGCAATGCTTTCCGACTCCCTACTACTCGCGAGCGAGGGTGCCATGAAACCAATGCATACACAAACCATTGTTGTGCCTGTGAGCTTAGATAGTTGGTCCCTAAAACTAGGCATATTTGTAGTGAGATCTACTGGGAGCTTAGATATTATTGCTAGGAGAGCCAGTGTAACGGAATTAAGCGAAAATAACCGACAACGAACGTAACAAGCCTTGCGCTTTACCGAAAGGAATACATCGCAGATCATGAGTACAAGACATACCAATGAGGCGCCCGCGATGTACAAACCAATGACAGGCACCGGGGAGGAATGGCGCTGATCCAACATGGAACATGGATGACTGGCCATTTTGTTTCACTAATCAAAGTGCAACAGTATTAGTAGTTGAATTCCCTAAGAAAACAATATTAGTAGTTGAAGGAGATGTAGATGGAGATAAGGGATTGCAATACAAAAATGAGTTGTGAAGGGGGGCAGAGTGTCCTGCTTTGTGCATAGTGAAGGCATCAGAGTGAAAGTCATGATTCAAAGATTGATTATTTAGTTTTTTGTGAAATATGCTACAAGTTGCTATTATTTTATTTTACCTTGGAGAGTGGGTGCACCGGCCATTTGAAGTGATTGGACGAAGTTTAAAATAGGTGTTTGGACGAAGTTTAAAATAGGTGTGAAATGTGCTACAAGTTGCTATTATTTTATTTTACCAATTTTTTTTGTAGTTTAAAATAAGTGTTTGGATATTTCAAAAAAAAAAAAAGTGTTTGGATCAAGTGTTTGGATATTTCAAAAAAAAAAAAAGTGTTTGGACAAAGTTTTCATAATTCAGGCGGGTTCAGGATAAAGACCTGTTGTTTGAATTAAAAACCGAGTTGATATAGACACAAACCATATGGCCTATACCTAACCCTAATTTTAAATCAATCTATATTTTGGACTAGGAATACATAACATACATCAATATATGCATAGTCACACTTCTTTCCACATGTATATTTATATGTATCTTACATCATAATTCATTGTTAGAAAAAAATTCTTATATGTATATTTTTTATACTAAATTTCCTCAATTACTTGGATTGTTTGAGAATTGAGATCTGTAAGACACTGAGACTGCTGCCACTCACTATTGAATTTCAGAGTATTGTATATATTATTTGAAGGATATATTGTCAAAATAAATTTTATGCAATTGTGGGCTCATTTTATCTTTTGTTTTCAATTTTCCTTGCTTTGTCTTGCATTCCTCTCATCTTTATTAGGTCATCTTTATACCTCTGTGTGCCAATGCTGTTCACTTCATAACTCACACTCTTTCATCTTTTCTAAACATAAAACTATATTCTGCTCTAAAGCAAAACAGTTAACTGGAAGTGAAGTTACATCTCTGCAATTAATTTCTGTATACAGTTCTACAACTATTGAATATATCTTAAGAACAAAATATGTTGCAGGTACAAGCCGGCAAACCGTCAATTTTCCCGAGATAAAACTAAAGGCTAACATTTTCTTCCCCCTCATTTACACAAAACTAAAATCTAGTAGACAGCAAGTTATATAGATCAAGTGATCACTCATGCCGAATTGTGCCACTAAAAATCAATGAGGTCGTACTGATAAATCAATGCCTCCTGCTGCGATCTTCTGTAAGTCTTTTCCACACCATGTTTCCACAATAGATCAGTGTCAATGCCACTAAGAAGTAAAGAATAGGAATTCCGACCATGCAGCCACCAGATGAAAGATTGATCAGCGTCTGTCATGGACAATGTGAGAGTGCACCAGTAGTTAGCATAATTCACAAAGATTTTCCAACTTGAAAATGCAAGCATAGGGTAGAAATTCATCTTCATCGGCTAGAACATGGAAACCAGAATGGTAAAGCGGATGGAAAAGATGACAAAGTTGAACTTCAAGATAATGTGCTGAGGCAATGAACACACTTCATCTTCCCAACCATAGCAACATTTGTAGATAACTTTGAATCAACAATTAGTTTGGTCAGTACAATGAATTTCTACTGGAGAAATAGATGATTACCACCAGTGCTGCGGCAAGATGAACCCCTGGAACAAATACTTGGTGCATTCTCTTGCCTTCAGCAAAACCATTGAAAGCTATAACCATTGAGAAGGTATGGATAGTAACAAATCCAAGTGAAATAATTGCTGCCAAAACACAAATTTGTCAGAACATACAGATCCCGGATGTTCAGAGCAGTTCATTGCTCCAATAGCAGACACTATGCATTGAATTCACAGCACAAACACAAGCAACAAAGTATGAATCATGTTTATTATGTGTAACACAGACAAGTAGATACATTATTCAGGAAAATAACTTATTAATGATAAATGATACTAGGACAACGTGGTCGAAGTAGAATAAAACTAGCTAAAGCATAATAATAAAAAATGTGTAATTAATTTTACTATCGATGCCAATATCATTTCAGGAAAATGCTTTTGTTAAGTTAAACTTTGCATGTGTATGTATGATTTGTCCTCAATCAAGAAATGGGATGTCTTAATGAACTGTAGAACAACTTTGCGTATTTCTTTTTTACAAACATTTCATTCCAGGTATAAGATTAAGAATGCTACACATCATAATGAACAAATAAATGGGAAAAGGGACTAAAACTGTGCAACCCACCAGATATCAGAAAAAAGGGCATCTGCGGGCATCTATCTACATAAAATGTTGCCGGACCAAACGCAGGTGTCAACAAGCTTAGACAGAAAAAGACTGCATGAGCCACACCATGCCCCAAACCACCAGCTGCATGTTTTCAAATTGTAAGAAGACTAAAGAGTAACTAAAACTAAAGAAACTGGAAAAGGATGTAAACAAAATTAGCATTTCGAGTCATTTCATGGCTATCATGTCCAAGCTTTGAAGAGGATGAGGAGATCAAAACACAGAGACATGATATTGTCCTTCCCTCCTTTGCACTCATCGTAAGTCAGAAAGATAATTTTTTAATTTTGGACATATACTCAATTCATCTATATGTCATAGTCATAAAACTAAATATTAAAAATGTCTTTCACCTATGCACTTTCTTGAGTATGGTTAGCAAGGGGAGAGTCTCCTATGTAATGCCTTCAAAACCTTGCTTTAATCATCATAAAAGACAGTTGACATCCATTTACAAATTAGTCTAAGCAAATCCAAAAACTTACCAAGAGCAATCTGCATCTTGTCTGTCAAAAACAAGCGAGGTTTCGAAACTCTATCAGCAAAGCTATCCAGTATATCTTCCAGCTTCCTAAGAAGAAAAAAATGCCAACGAATTGCAGTAAATACCTACTGGTCATACAAACAGTTTTAATTTTTCAATTTTCAGTGGTAAGATTTTTAGAGAAACAACAAACACACTGCGACATCACAATCTGCCAATGAATATTATAAAATCGAATACCAACATCTTCTGGAATATAACTAATGAAGTTATGTCTGCGAATCCAAGCTCTTCTTTTAAATCAAGTACAAAATATTTCAAGATATGCGACACCAGCAAAAAAATGTATTGTTTAAACTCGAAGATGTGAGTAGGAGTTAACATACTTGTAGACCTTCCAGAACAGAACGCGGAGCCCCTCTTGAAACACAACCGAAGTAATCACAAGAATCGCATACGGCCACCACCTCGTCGTCTTCAGCGGAAGAAAAGCCCTCCATGCCCCCGACAACGCAATTAGACTCATCAGCCACAACAATGTACTGCACACTCAAATCAAATCCTACATACCCAATAAGCTCCCCAACACCACCACCACTCCAAAAACTGATACAATCATATAAACAATCTCATTTGCCCAACAACAACATCCAACATACACACACAACACTTAACTTCTCAAAAGATTCAAAATTTCTACATGGATCACGTGTAAAATAGGTAAAACAAAGCTCCAATTCCCCAAATTCATTGCATTTCTCATAAAATTAGCACAAACTAGGTTAAACAAAGCTCCAATTCCCCAAATTCCACTACATTTCTCATAAATCAGTATAAAATAGGTTAAACAAAACCCAATTCTCCAAATTTCACTACGTTTCTCATAAATTAGCACAAACTAGGTTAAAACAAACCCCCAATTCCCCAAATTTCACTACATTTCTCACAAATTAGCATAAACTAGGTTAAACAAACCCCCAATTCCCCAAATCTCACTACATTTCTCACAAAATTAAGCATAAACTAAGTTAAACAAACCCCCAATTCCCCAAATTTAACTACATTTCTCACGAATTAAGCATAAATTAGGTTAAACAAAACCCCAATACCCCAAATTTCACTACTTTTCTCATAAATTATCACAAACTAGGTTAAACAAACCCCCAATTCCCCAAATTTCACTACATTTCTCATAAATCAGAACGCCTACTGTGCACCTACTGTGATCATTCATTGATCAAACCCAGATTCCAGACAACAATGAATACATGCACAACAAAACATCAAAAAGAACAGATTTTGATTGATTGGGGTGAAAATTGCACCAAAAAATCCCTAAAATAATTGATAGATTTGAAATGGAGAGACGAACCTGGAGAGCACAGTGAGGATCAAAAAGGGTTTTTTGGAGATGACGGAGACGAAGAGGGAGAGCGAAGGACCTAGGGCAAGCAAAGCGTAACCAAGACCAGCTGCCACTGTCATCGTTGGTAGCTGTTCGATTCGACACTCATCAGTTCTGGGAATTTCCCTTTTTGTACGCAGTCTAGTGAGTCAACTCGGCAACAATCGGTTGGTTCGGATGGTGAGGGAGTGGTGGGCCTAGGTTTAGAATTTCATGGACCGAACAAATTAAGTTGAAAGGGTGACACCTCATATGGATTAGTCAGGCAGTTGGTGTTAGGTACTACATGCAAAATTAAAAAATAATTAATAAGTTGACTTGCTAATCTTAATTGCCTGCAATGCTTCACCTGAATATCCATTGATGTCTCGATTTAAGTATAGAACCAACTTATTCAAGTGGTAAGGAACTGAATGTCATTTTGAAAAGTATGAAAACATGAATTCACTAAATTAGATAGCTACTTCCATATTTTATCAGATGTTTCTAAAGAGGCATGAGGCTACCCCATACAAAGCTCTACAATATTTAGTCGTAGGTTAGTTAGCGAGTTGTTAATTTAGATTGGAGAAAACCACCCTTCACATGAACTACTCAATTATGCGATTGATTTTGATAAAGAGCTGCAAGTGGGGTGGGGATTAAAATTACTGTCCCCATTTCCACGGGACGAAGATTTATCCTCAAAAATTTCTTGCAGGAAGAACTTTGTCGCCCCTTGACTTGCCTCGTAGGATTTATGTGGGGCAAAGAATCCCCGCGGTTCATCAATTTTGTAAAAATATTTATTTTCCTCTACTCCTTGACTTTTTTGCTGATTAACTACTTTCTCAATTTTTTATTTTATTTAGAAAACTATCTTTCTTAAATAGAATAATTTAATTTTGTTTTTGATATTTTTTTTGAAGAGATTTTTTTGATATTGTTATGTTGATTGGTTACAAGCTTATGAATTATCATACTTAATTATGTATAAAATATTTCTTAAATTAATATGACAAACATCCTTTAATAATGTTCTAACTATACTTTAATACATCCTTATCTTTATTATAAAATATATATAGTAGAATTGATTTAATGTTAAGAATTATGTTTTAAGTTGGAGGCCTTGAATTTCATTTCATACAATTACATAAGTTTTTAATAAAATATTACATACATCTTTAGTAAAAGCTTAAAAAATAGAAAATTTATGCGAAAAATCTTTGCGTAAGTCTCCTTAGGGTGCGGGGCAGGGAATCCTCACAGGGCGAGAGCAATCCCATCCCCGCCTTGTCCCGTCACGCAAAGCAAGATTTTTTCCCGAGCCCCACCCCACAAGGAACTAAAAGCGGTGAATATTTGCCTCACCGGGGCAGAGCTTCGTGGGGAACGAGGATTCTCCGCTCCACTTGCAACTCTATTTTGATACCACGTAAAAAATCCTAGATATTACTAAAAAAATGTTACTGAGTTGACTCGTCACTCACACGGGAACATCGGACGCCTGTTCAAACTCTCTCACAAGGAAGAACTCCTAAAAAGCTTCGATTTTGATGCGAAACTCGATCTAGGGTTAGGGGTTTGGTGATGTCGTCCGACGAAGACGAGCGCATTCCTCTCCCCGAGAGGCCAGAATGGGCGGACGTGAAGCCGATCCCTCAAGACGACGGCTCCAACCCAGTCGTCCCGATCGCTTACAAGGAGGAATTCAGAGAGACCATGGACTACTTCCGCGCTGTCTACGCTTCCGATGAGAGAAGCCCTAGATCGCTCGGTCTCACCGTCGAAGCGATCAAGTTGAATCCCGGAAACTACACTGTATGTATGTTTTTGAGTGTTTCACTGATTCGATTAACTGTTTTGATGAATTTGTCCATGTTGAGCTGGATTTGGAGATGAATTAGGGTTTATGTGTGATTTTGAAGGAATTTAGTTGTTGATTGTTGAGAAATGTCTGTGTTGAAAAAGATGTGTTTTTTTTCAACAAATTTGTTACTTTCATATGTTTGATGTGTTAATTTAGGGTTTATGGTTTAGAAAGGTCATTGCTTTGTAGATTTAGGGTTTTCAATGCGGAAAGGACGAGTCTTTTAAATCTTCTATGTATGTTACTTATTGTGGATTAGTTTCTCAATTTGTGCAGGGAATGATGTTCACAGTTCACTTAATAATATGTTAATTTAGGGTTTAGGGTTTACAATGATCATTGCTTTGTAGATATAGCGTTGTCGATATGGAAAGGACGAGTCTTTTAAATTTTCTATGTAGGTTACTTATTGTGGATTAGTTTCTCAATTTATGCGGGGAAAATGATGCTCACAATTTACTTAAATGCGTTAATTTTGGGCTTAGGATTTAAAAAGGTCATTGCTTTGTAGATATAGCGTTGTCGACGCAGAAAGGTCGAATCTTTTAAATGTTATATGTAGGTTATTGTGGATTAATTTCTCAATTTGAGTAGGGAAATGGTGTTTTTACAGTTCACTTAATAATGTGACTGCAGGTTTGGCATTTCAGGCGTCTTGTACTTGAGAAACTTGGTTCTGACTTACATGATGAACTGGATTTTGTTAACAGCATTGCTAAGAGTAATTCGAAGAATTATCAAATCTGGTGAGATATGTGGTGGTATATAGTTGATTTGGTTATTTTGTTACCTATTCGTCATTTTGGTTGTTAGCTGTTATGCATGTTTTGATTGTAATGATAGAAATTTGTAGGCATCATAGGCGATGGGTGGCTGAAAGAATTGGAATTGAAGCGGCGAGTTTGGAACTTGAGTTTACCAAGGAGATTTTCTCCCTTGATGCTAAGAATTATCATGCCTGGTCCCATCGGCAGGTATGATGATTTTCTCTGTGATAGTTTCCTTATATGGCGAATACTTGAGTTAACGCATATCCGGACACACTATAGGATAGACAGTGTTTGATGCAGTTTCCACCTTGTTTCCAGTTGTGTATGCTCTTCTACTCCTTCATTTTCTGTCAATCCCGCCATCATGGCTTGAAGTTTTTGCTGATGAGCACAAGAGAACATGACCTTGTTTTGAGGGTGAACACTGCAAGTGTTGTGCTTTTTCAAGATTTGCAGCATCTCATCATCTACTATATCTATATACTTGTCTTTGAAAATGTTGACATTTGGATATCTGATTTGAAAGCTCAAATATTGATCTGAAATGATGGTTTTGCTGCTTGTAATTTAATGAAAATCCTTGATATTGTATAGAGGAACAAAGGAATAAATGTATGTCATCATCCTCCTCATCGCTTGCTCTAAAAGAGCTAGGTGGACCAATTGAACAGATCTTGTTGAGATGTTGCATGGTATATATGGAGTTTATCCATCTTTCGTAGTTGTTATTCTGGGGCATCATATGGAAATTTGGAGAAAAGTTTCTCTGGCTTCTGTTTGGGTGGATATGGCTTCAAAAAACAGATTGAGTGTAAGAAGGGTGATTGTCTTCGTTGTTTTGTCAGCCATTCATGTTAAATTAGTTACCCGCAAGACCTTTTTCTTTTTGGAAATCTTTCAACTTATGCAGCAGTTGCATTGTAGGAAGACCCATGATACTTTCTTGCAAATCTTATTTTCTAATCTATTGAGTTTCCTTTCAAAATACAAATAAATGTTTTCAATCACGATACGTGCTCATCTATGTTACCTGGACTCGGGTGCGAGTGTCGGGTACGGGTATGAGTCTAAAGGTCAGACCCACCTATTCTCTAATTTAAGGATACGGAGACTCGGCAAAAAGTGTCTAAAACTTGCGTGACATATGCTTATATATATGTAATAACATATATTACATATATGCAATAGCTTATATACCTATATTTTTCTCATTTTTCATTTCTTACTCTATACTAGAAAGTTCTTGTTAAGTTTTTTTCTTTATTCTCTTACATTTTAAATCTTTTTATACAAAGAGCTCTTCAAATGGAGTATCCATGTCTTTTTAAGTGTCAGACTCGTTTCAAGTGTCCGACACGGGTACTTTGGGTTAGTGTGAAGGGTCCGGGTAACATAGGTGCTCATGGACAACATTTTGGGATGTGATGAACATTCTATCTGGGTCTGGCTTTGTCGGGTAGAATCTGCCACATTTGAAAGGCAGTTGCCATGAAAATTATGTGGAAGGAGTTGTTGAATGATTGCACTCACTTTAGAGTGTTATAGGAATCTCTTGTAGCTTTGTTTTTCTTGAGACTTACTTACCTGTGACTATTTCCTTGCAGTGGGTCCTTCAAGCATTGGGTGGATGGGAAAATGAGCTTGACTATTGCGACGAACTGCTTGAGGAAGATATCTTTAACAATTCTGCTTGGAATCAGGTATGAAGCAGGCTTCTTTCTTTTGTCTTATCAAGTGATGTATCACATATGTAGTTTATACATAATGAGGGATTGTGTTTTAAAAGAGAGGCTAGTGGAATCGAGTTTATAGAACTATTTCATCACTCGTTCTGAAATTAGACTTCATTGAGAACCACTATAAATCTAAAATATTTACAAACCTTTTGATGCTGTTAGCCAACTGCTAAATATTTTCATTTTACTGCAGTTCCATACATTGCGTATTTTCATTTTCATGGAAAGGCTACTGACAGGTTTGCTGATTATTGTTTTCTTGGTGAAAAATACAGCGATACTTTGTTGTAACAAGGTCTCCTCTTTTGGGGGGCCTCGAATCCATGAGGGAAGCTGAGGTGAAATATGTTGTCAAAGCCATTCTCAGTAATCCCGGCAACGAGAGCCCATGGAGGTACCTTCGAGGTCTGTACAAAGGTGACACCCATGCTTTAATACACAATCCCGAAGTTAGCTCAGTGTGCTTGGAGGTTCTAAAGGAAAAGAAAAACTGTGTGTTTCCTCTTAGCCTTCTTTTGGATCTGCTATGCTATGGTCTCCAACCTAATGAAGAATTCAGCAATGTCGTCGAAGCTTTGAGACCGTCAAATTCGGGTCCTCCAGAGGTAAACCTGAAGAAAACCATTTGTTCAGTACTGGAAACTCTGGATCCATTACGATCGAACTATTGGATCTGGCGCAAGAACAATCTTCTTCCTTCTTCGGAAGTCTAAAAAAAGTGTTTGGATACTACTCTCCCGGGTGGATTGACTAGTCCATGCATGTCTTCCCTTACTGCATTCACGACCGATGAATCGATAACCCGTTTTGACTGTAATAACCGAGCTGAAATTGTATTCTTCCAGTCTAGACTTTGGCTGTGTCTGTACTATTAAAAACTCTTGGACTACATTTTAATGGAAGTAAAGAAGATACTAGTATAGTTATTCCTCGAATAATGACATTCTTTCATTGTGTTTGAGTCAAAGCATTTTCTGACAACTATATTTGATTCGTTTAGGGTGCAGGTCATGAATTTTTCTCTTACATGAAAGTCTAGTTTTTCATGTTATAACACTATGTTGTAAATGTACTCTGGTAGTGGTAGTCTTTGTTGCTACATGCTAGTACTTAATGCTACTTGGGATAGTCATTCCCATTGCATTGATGGATGAAATGTCTACTATAGAAAAGGAAAATGCTAAATTGAGTCGGTACGGTTGCAATCCTCTATCAGTTGAGGTGATGATTTGGTTTTGTATGTTTTTTTTTTAGTCAAGGTTTTACTATTTTGTTATTTTTTATTTTGGAGGGAAGTGGGTGCCACATCATTTGATTTTCATGTCAAAAGTTGGTCACTTTAACATTTTCTTATATAAAATGGAGTGAAACAGAATAATAAATTTTGTTCGAAGGTTATAAATTTAAGGGTTTGATCTACGTAAGCGACTCTAACTAATTTAAGATTTAGGCTTTGTTGTTGGAAAGTACATTATCAACTCTTTTAAATCAAGCTCAAAGAGATCATTTGATCTATTTAATTTATCAGGAAATTTGACAAAATAGCTCCAAATGGACCCCAATAATGAAAAATAACTTATGTTTTTCAGATTTGGTTTTTTAGCCCAAATCTAGTAGTGAAACGTCTTTTCTACCCTTTAAGTTTTCAAAACACATCAAGCTTATACGAAAGAGCAAGGGAGGATTTTTGGCTCCACTATTCATCTTCTCCATCACGATCAAGCTCTCTCTCTCTCTCTCTCTCTCTCTCTCTCTCTCTCTCTCTCTCTCTCTCTCTTTCCCTGCCTACACTTTACATAGATACTTCTCAACACTCACCCCTCTCTTCATCTCTCTCTCTCTCTTTGCACTCTCGAAGGTCTTCTTTTCTCTCCCTCTCCGTGTTACATTAGTCACTTTGAACATTCCATGTACAAGTGATTTTGATTCAACAAAAGGAAGATGGTGCCTAGGGCATTTAGGTGGTGAGAAGTCTTATTTGTGTTTGGATTTTGCTTGAGAAGTTGTTGTTTGAGTTTGGGTGTGAGGAGGAGAAACGGAGGTTTGTTTTTGTAATGGCCCAATTAATATTTGCCGTTATTTTATGACGTCATTACAGACGTGGACGCCAGCGTGGACGTTTGTGGGTTCCACAGCGAGGCTGGAGCGCGTCTGTATTAGGTAAATAGTTATTTTGTTTGTTGATTTGACTAAATTGCGATGTTTATGTTAAAATAGGATAAACGACATCGCGATGTGTGTGATTATATTTTAAATTGACGTGTGAGATTGTGTGATGAGTATTCGCATCGATATGCGTGTCGACGCGGGTACCGGGTAGATTAAAGACGAAATTTTAAGTTGAGAAATAATATTACACACATTAAATGGATTAAATGTGATAAAATACGTAAATTGGTGGGTGCCTAGTAAAACGCGGGGTCGTGGTCGACACGCGTGGGTGGTACGTTAGTGTGCACGCCCGAGTACACTCGTTGACGCGCACGACGAAATTTTAGGCGCGAAAGTATAGGTGAGTATATATATATTTATATATATATGTATATAAGGAATTATATATATAAATATATATTAAAAATCAAAAAAATAAATAAATAATAGTGAAATGACTAAAAAAGGTATTAGAGTGTGAAGGAGGAGGATAAGATCATAGGGGCAAAATGGTCATTTCACCCCAAAAATGGGGATACACACCACACCGTCACCACAGTTCCTCATTTTCTCACATTTCGATTAATCGAAAAGAAGATTAAGGAGGAAGAGGAGAAATCGGGAGAAAGAGGAAGAGAGATTGAGCTTGTGGTGGAGGGGCGAAAGAGGTGAGGTGAGTTGTGTTGTTTTGTTGCTGTTGTTGTATGTGTTGGTGGTGGTGGCGGTTTGGTGATTCGGTGGTGATGGTGGGGAGGAACTCGGGAGCTCGGACGAACTGTGAGAGCAGTTCGTCCGAGGAGGGAGACGACTTCCATGTCGTTTCCCCTCTCCCTTTCCCTCTATCGATTCATGGAGAGAAAAAAAAAGTTGGGAAAACAGAGGCGCACAACGCCTCTGTTGGGGAAGAAGAAGACCCAACCGGGTCAGGCCGACCCGCCTCAGATCTGGCGGGTCAGGCCGACCCGGTTGGCCGGTTCGGTTGAGCCACCCGGGTCCAGTTCAACTCAAAAAAAAAAAAAACAGAAAGCAGTTTGGAAAAAAAAATCTGGAAAATTCATAGAAAATTTATATAAAATAGGAAAATTTTAGAAAAAAAATATATTTTGATCAAATAAAGGAAATTTGGGATTTTCTTGGAAATGTTGGCGAGATAATAGTCGGGGTTTTAGCCTCGAAAAACGAAAAAAATTGACATAATATATTAAATTGAAGCTAATTTAGTGATAAATGATAATAGGTATATTTCGGGTGATAGTTTGAATTGTTGGCATTTATTGGAGCTGGACTAAGGTTTGGTTTTCGAGACGAGGAGTGCGATTTGAGGTGTGTAGTATCCCAATTGAACTTCACTTTAAGTATTTACAGTTTGATTTATTTGAATTCAGTTCCATTTATTCTTTACTCCATTTCATTATTGCTTTACGGTGGCTGAGTACTCTCACCTGGTGACTTTACGGTAGTGGAGTGTACTCCTACCTGGTGTCTATCACTCCCCACCTGGTGCCTATTCGTTACGGCCATAGAGTCCACTAAATCATAGCACTTGTCTAGGTATACGCCGGTGAATAGGCTACTCGGGTATGGTAGGCTTGTGTGGGTGCGTCGTGGGTCTACGCCAACCACCTAGAGGGTCCAGGGCCAACCCATTAGTGTGTTTTCATGGGTCGTGCCTGGGAAAAGCCCGAAGTATGATTTAGTTTGATTTTATGTGCACGTACTTTGTTTCGTCACTATATTTATGCATGCGATGATCTTTCTTTTACAGTTGTCTGTATTATTTCTTTGTTCCGCATGTTTAAATTATAGTATTTAAAATTCCAGTACTTTTACTTTCGTAATTACTTGGTGAATTTCCTTGGGATTACTCACTCTGGACTCGTCATCTGTCTTTTTGTGATGGCTGAGTGCAGATCCTAGTACGAGTCGGGGAAAGGGCAAGCTTGAGGATTACATTGATTGACAGCTCTAGCCCTTCTCGTACGTATGTTTATATTTACTTGTTTTATGTTGGGTTTTGGGACTTGAGAGATAAGTTGTATATTTTGACATTTTGAGGACCTTAGATGATATGTATATGATGTACATTTGATATGGTTTCCACTTAGGCATTATGCTCATAATATACATGATAAATCTTTTTGTGGTTAGTAAATATTCCGCTGCGTAATTTGAGGTTAAATAACATTAAAGAAACAAAAGTTCACTAATAACATCAAAGTTAACCGAAAATTGATTAGTAATGGATAATTGGGCGTGGGACACAGCTGGCGGTGACGTGGACAGTTGTGGGCCTGCGTGGCCTCCCGTGGCGGACCAATGTGGAAATTGGGGCCGCCACATTTTGGTATCAGAGCCTAGGTTTGAGGAACCTAAAGGATAAAATGATGATGATAGTTAACTCTGATACCGCCACATTTTGGTATCAGAGCAAGGTCAAACTTTGAGAATTGGAGATTGAATAATCGTATAAACTCAATGAATAAATCTTAGATGTGTAAACCACAAGTGAATGATTAAAGACTTAGTTGGGAAGTGATGTGAGGCGGGTAAATTTAGGAAATTACATATGCGTATGTTTTGATTGTATACTATATATTATACACGTATATACTGAGTCTGATCCACTGCACGTTGGTTGTGCAGTTTATGATGGACGGACAGACTCCTACTACTCCGCCGACTACTCAGCAGGAGATTGGGGAGACTAGTAACCATACCACTAGTGAGGTAGCTGATTTACGAGCCATAATGCGAGACCGACGAAAGCGACGATTGATTCGCGAGAGCAAAGCAGCTATTACGGCGGGCTCGAATGGCTGAGTTGATGGAGTACATTCGGAGTTCGAGGACGCCAAAGCGGTAGAAGCACCGACCGATCGTTGAGCGTCTTTGCACCTACTACCACTCAGACAAAGATTAGCCCCCAAATTTGTTGCTACACAAAGTAGTGGGTCGTCGAGACGATTATTATAGAGAGGGTTGAGCTGTGGTAGTACCAAAGCAGAGACTACGGTGGTGACACCCACCACTACTGAAGAAACGGTAGTAGGGACTTCGACTGCTAGGAGTAGGATGTCAGAAGCAGCGAAGATGGTGAAGGATTTTATGAGGTTTAACCCTACGTACTTCACGGGAGTTAGTGATCCTGAGGTTGCAGGACGTTGGTTGATGATTCACAGATGACAACACCAGTTGTTGGAGGTACCCGAGATAGATCAGGCGCGTATTTCGGGCTATTATTTGAGAGGTCAGGCTGCGGTTTGGTGGACCACCTACACTGACAAACATGGTACGCCAGCAACGTGGGGAGAGTTTAGACAGTTATTTCTGGACGAGTATATTCCCACAGAGGTGCAATTATGATTGAGGGAGCAGTTCTTGGGTTTGCGACAGGGTACCATGTCGGTATCTCAGTACATGGACCGATTCGGTATCTCATGATGTATGCTATGGATGTGGCTAACACGGAGAGATTACAGATTTATTATTTCATCAGAAGTTTGGATGAGAGGATTGGTGGGGTGATAGTCGCGACTGGTGCAGAGACACTACAAATTGTTTATGACAGGGCATTGGCTCGCGAGACATATCTACGACACTGGGGTGAGCTTGGAGATGGGTCTGGACAGAGTTCTCGGTCTGATCAGAGACCGAAGAGACCGAGAGATCAGCCTGACAGACAGAGACATGATCAGGGTCGACGAGATAGGCGTTTCGAGCAGCAGAGAGGAGATGAGAGGCAGGTAGTGTACGTTGCCGCACCTGCACCATTTGAGTAGCCACGACAGCGTGTGCGAGATGGAGGAGGTCGTGGTAGAGGACAGAGAGGTCGGGGTCGTGACAGGGCTCAGGTGCATATAGTGTCACAATCGGATTGGCAGGATACATGACGATGTTTTAGATGTCATCAGGTCAGACATATACAGATTAATTGTCCGATGTCAGCTTCATCCTCACGACCACAGATTGAGCTAGCTAGGGAGAGAGTGCATGCTGCTGCTAGACCTACTGTCGTACAGTCAAATCATGATGCGACTCGTCAGCTTGTCGAGGGTATGTTATCTATATGCGATGTCTTCATGCATGTATTATTTGATTCCGGTAGTACTTTATCGTTTATATCGGGACGTAGGGTCGGACAGTTAGGGTTATCTATTGAGACTTTAGATCCACATCTTGTCCTCAGTACGACTGCTGGGGACAAGATTTACCCTAACCGGATATGCCAGAATTGTGTGGTAGAGATTGAGGGACACCAGTTACCTGTCGACTTCAGTGTCCTAGAGTATTTAGAGTTTGATGCTTTATTGGGTATGGATTGGTTATCGACATATCGCGCACACATTGATTGCTTCGGTAAGGTGATAGTATTTGATATTGAGGGCATTCCGGTATTTACTTTTGTTGGTACGGCGTCAGACTTACCGATTACCAGAGGTCGATTAGTTACGACACAGGAGATGGAGGCGTTTAGGATGGTGGTTGAGCCAGACCTGAGATCAGAGATTAGATTAGAAGATGTCCCAGTAGTGTGTGAGTTTCCTGAGGTATTCCCCGACGATTTTCAAGGTTTACCACCTCTTAGGTCAGTTGAGTTTATGATTGAGTTGATTCTGGGGACGCAGCCGATATATAGCCGACCATACAGGATGTCAGCGTCGGAGCAGGGAGAGTTGAGGTCCCAATTAGAGGAGTTGTTGCAGAAGGGTTTTATTCATCCCAGTATGTCTCCTTGGGGCGCACCAGTGCTATTTGTTAAGAAGAAGGATGGTTCTTTGAGGTTGTGCATAGACTACAGGAAGCTGAATCAAGTGACGATTCGAAATCGTTATCCACTTCCTAGGATTGATGATCTATTTGATCAGTTGGCGGGTGCTAAGTTTTTCTCGAAGATTTATTTACGATCTGGTTATCATCAGTTGAGGATTCGTGTCACGGCCCAAATCTCTAACTCCGTGTTGATTTCCTTAATTAGGATCGCCGACCCGTCACGCGAGATCCACACCATGATGTACACACTGACCGAGGCATGTGGCCGAGGTATGTGATATTTTTGTATTTATTCATGCCTAGTGTTATGCAGTGTGTAGACTTATTAAGTCAGTTTGTATAGTGTAGACGTCAAGACGAGAGCGGGTTCGTGGTCGACACGCGTGGGTTGTACGGTACGTGTAACAACCCCAAATTTTTAACTGACTTGTGTTGCACTTGTCAGAATTGTGACCCGGCTACGTGAATACTGGACAGTATTTCGAACTTCGGGAGTCGACACCGAAGTGATTTTATGATTCTTTGATTGTGTGTATTAGTATTGTAGTATTTTACGGGTTTCGAGCCGTTCGGGAGGTATTTAATTGAGTGAGGTTTCGACTAGTTAAACGGGGGAGAAAAACAAGTAAAACATACAAATAAATGAATTTTTAATTTATTTAATTAATTATTTGGTGAGACAAGGCGAGACTACGCGAATTACGAGAGTCGGAACAAGGAAAAATGGACCGAGGAATGTCGTTTGAACGCGGGAGTTAGTTAATTACGCAACATATGGTCTATGTAATTGGATTTGTTAAATTGACACAGTTCAATGGTGAGGAACCATGAGATTGACCTCGAGATGTGGGTGTGTTGAAGTGGAGAGTTATGCAAGTGACAACACACACACACTTTAATGTGTAATAAAGAGAAATAAATAGAATGGTTACACATTTTAATGTGTAATAAAGATAAATAAATAGAATGGTTACACACTTTAATGTGTAATAAAGAGAAATAAATAGAATGGTTACACACTTTAATGTGCAATAAAGAGAAATAAATAGAAAAGTAAAAAGACCCATAAGGGTAGTGTTTTAAAAGTGTGTAGGAATTAAGTTGGGGGTAAAAATGTCATTTGGCCTTATATATATATAAAAAAAAAGAAAACCCTACACTATTCACCTCCTTCTCCAAACACCCACCGCCGCCACTTATCTTCTTCCTCCCTTCATCTCTCTCGTTGGTCTCCCACTCGGCCTCCCTCACCGAACCTTCACCGGAGGTCCGCTTTCTCTCTCTCTCCCACTCTTTCTTACGTTTTTCACTGTCTTTTTTTTTAATTTATTGTTGTTTGGTTTCGCCGGAAAACGCCAAGCTTGGCGGCGCTACTGGCCGGACCGCCGCACCAGGGAGGTTGTCGGGGACTAGATCTCGCCCATACTAATGTCCTACAACCCTCCGGTGTGTCCGAAATCCAGTTGCGTTTTAAAACAGTTTTATTATTTCATGTGATTGTTTTTGTGTTGTATTTTATCTTATTTTTATTCTTTCTTTTACCGTAAAATCGCATGTTTGAAAGGATTTGCTGGTTGAACCATCACTGGTGTGGGGGTTATCACGGATCTTGCTCATGTCCTCGATGGTCTCTCGCGGTTTTGGTTCATCTAAAATACTATTAATATTGTTATTTTGACGAATTACTTGTTACGATTTTTATTAAACAATTGGACTCTCGTTGTAGTTTCTTAATAATGTTGCGTGGTTTCGTGTTTTGATCATTCTTTGTTGATGACGTCGGTGTTGAGTTTTCGGTCAAAGTTTTGTCAATTTGGGTTTGATTTACCGATTGAATTGTCGAGGTTTTCGAGTCATTTAAAAGGATGGGAAAATGTGAAGGGTATCGACCTAGGATTAATTAATGCCTCGACCCATTAATTGGAGTTTCCAACCTTGTCGTAGCGGAAAACTTGGGAATACGCATTAGAAACGAGAGTTTATTTCGCGGGTCGCGATAGTTCGAGTGTAAGTACATTTGCCACAAGCATTTGTACGTTTGTAAGCCGAAGAAAATGCCATGTGATTCATTATCATTTATTCAATCTTGTTATGCTCTATTATTGGTATTCCATTCCATTTCTTGTTGTGTGTTTCCGGCGTAAGTGTTTCGTCTCGAAAGTACTAGGACCGCACTAGAGGGATAAACGCGGCACTCGTGCGCACGAGTGTGTGACCACCCTTAGTAACCGTGTGACACCGAGTACCGGGTGGATGGGTTTGAGTCCCTTTCCAGTCATAGCCGTGCCTTCGCTTGTGTCGATGCCGGGAAGACCTTGCGAGGTCTTCGTCGTTATGCTATGGTTTAGACCACTTATGGGCCTCTTTTGATTCCTTGGAACACACTTGACTTTCGATTGATATTTATTAGTCTCGTATATCATGCATCTTGTTTATTTAAATTCTGTCATTTTTATTACCGCATGATATTTAGACTGCTTTACTTGTATTATCATGAATTACGTTATCTTCTTCTCGGCATTACATTCGATTTTATTCAGCTTACTCACCGTCTAGTTTGTGACGGTGGGTGCAGTAGATAGATAGAGGAGAGAAAGCAAGGGCAAGGGACCTTGCCTAGGTGATCTATTGTGAGGATTAGCTACTGGATTTGGAGTCTATTTTATAGGTTTCTTTATGTTTTGCTTTTATGTATATCGTTTTATATATACATGCTTTGGGATTATTGAACTTGGTATTTAGATGAGACTGGTATCATGTATATTTACCTATCGAATTGTACATGAATACCCGGGGTTTTCCACACTTATAGAACTCCTTTACTTCCCTTGAATGAGTTATTTTCCCCTTTATTATAATTGTTTTAGTCTTCCATTTGTTTAGTATTGCAATAACTCTTTCATAAATAACTAAATTGATTAAGTTGAAGGCTGACTAGACTCGTCAGGTTGTCGAGTAATGACTCGGGGCTTGTACGGGTCTAGGCCGGGCGTACCCAATTGCATGGGGAAATTGGGGCCGTCACAGTTGGTATCAGAGCCTAGGCTTTAGGATCTTAAGGACATGGTATATAGCTATCTAAAAATTGTGATACCAACGTCACAGTTGGTATCAGAGCATAGGCTTTATAACCTTAGGGACAGAGTTTAGAGTTGTATTAATATTGTGATACCAACATCACAGTTGGTATCGGAGCTTAAGGTTATAACGACCTGACTCTTAATTTAAAACACAAACCATTTAAACCAGCGGAAGTTAGGAATGGTTGAACTTAGAGTGGAAACCCTATAATCCTTTTAAAAATTTAGATGGGGGAGTTCGGGATGAGTCGGATTTAAATTTGTATATATTATGATTGTTATGTGTACTATATGGTATGCGATAGTTATGTGTTGATCCGTAGTATTCGTTCTCTTGGTTCGGACGACGATGACGGATCAGACCGGTCCGAGTGACGATAGCGGCACGTTCAAGATAAGATATGCTAGCGCGGATGATGTGCACGCCTTGACATGAGAGTCGCGACACAGACCAAACACTACAAGAGATGTTACGACTGCTGAGGACATTCATACCAGCTACCATTCCACCATCGACTTCGACTACACCATTACCCCAACTACGTTACTTCCTATGAATACTACTCGGGGAGTCGAGATTCCGATTGCTGCAACGTTCACGACTCCGATTTTGTTAGCGACGATACCTGAAGGAGCTGTTGTTGCGTCAGTTGCGCAAACTGAGGCTAAAACACCGCCGATAGCACACGCAAAGGAGATACCTAATACATTAGCTACACCGACGGCCAATGCTGAGACTACTTCAGGAACGACTCCAGCAAAGAGTGTGGGAGCCACTACCAAGGCTAGGTAGTGGAGAGAGTTCAAGAGGCACGACCCGTTGAAGTTCTATGGTGGTACCAACATTAGAGAGCGGCAGAGCTATTCTTGAAGAATCACGAGAAGGTTCACACCATCATCGCTACTGATGAACGCATGAAGGCGACGATCTCTTCGTCAATGTTGCAGGGGGGCGGACGATTGGTAGACGACAATTGTTGCTACCCGAGGCATCCCGAGCGATTTGGGTTGACTTCAAGACCCGCAGTTTAGTTAGAAGTACTTTCCGCCGACTGTCCTTCGAGCGAAAATGAACGAGTTCATTGCGTTGAGGCAGAGCGCAGGCGAGTCCATGATGGAGTTTAGGATTCAATGTTTCTTTTGGTACGAACTGGTTTGGTGCATTTCATGTTCGGGTTATAATACGAGAAGATGAAATTGAGACCCTTGTGGGTAGTGTATGTGGTAGAGCGAAACAGGATGTCGATGCTGCTAAGATATTGAATCGCGTACGAGTATTTGTTACCCAAGGTTAGATTTTAGGACACGTGTTTAGAGCAAACGGTGATGCAATTGATTTCGAGAAGATTTAAGCCGTGAGATCGCTTATGCATTCGAATATCTGAAAGTTTGCGAGAAGAACTGACCAACCCACAACCTGGAGTGAGCTGCGATCGTGTTCGCGCTGAGGATATGAGAACGTCACCGGTACTATGCTCGTTCGAGTTACGTAATGATCCTGAGAGCTTGAAGCACCTATTCATTCAGAGGGAGCTGAACTTGACACAAAAGCCTTGATCTAAGTTCGTGAAGGATTACACCTTTTCGTTTTGCGTGGCATCCGAGGAAGACCAACGTTGTTGCTGATGCGTTGTGCTGCAAAGGATTGGATGCGAAGATAGTCTTGTGTCAAAGAACCTACGAGCGTGGTTTACGTGAGGCAGTCAAGTTGATGAGTTCAGCAGACATGCCGATGACTACTATGACCTAGATACGTGGTCAAACGATGTTGCAGACCGTCTCATTTGGCATTGTGCGCGAGGGACAAGAAGACGATGCGTCATACCCGGCGGTGCGGTGAGATGGTGGATGGTTCGATTGCCCGACAGTCTGGCCGACGCACTCATGCTAGAGGTATCGCGGCGACTAGGATTCCATTGGTGGTCGATGTGTGTGAAGAGTTACTTCAGGAGATTCATCGTTTTGGTTTTATTGGGTATCCGGGTCGACCTAAGATGTGCACTGATATGCGACATTCTTTTGGTGGCCGGGGATGATTTCCGAGGTGTCGGAGTTGTTCGAACGTATGACATGCCAGCGAGTAGAGGCTGGGCATCGACGACCTGGAGGACTACTGCAGCCCCACCCATTTCTCGATGGAATTGGGTACATATTGATATGGATTTCGTTAGTGGTTGCCCCGATCTCCTCGTGGTTACGATAGCATCTGGGTAATTGTGGATAGTTTTGTTTGAGACTTAAGAGTGCCCAGTAGTGGCAGAAGAAATACTTGTCGAGTATCACAATGAGCTTCGTATGATTCGAGGAAACTATAAATATCTCGAAGGTCTCTCCACCGAAGGGTCACGAACGGTTCTGAGTCAAGAAATGACTCACTTTGAATTTTTATCGGACTCGTTAGGAGTTGCGAAGAGTTGCTAATCTAGTTTACTTATTAGATTAATTTCGGGGACGAAATTCTAATAAGTGGGGAGACTGTAACAACCCCAAATTTTTAACCGACTTGTGTTGCACTTGTCGAATTGTGACCGCTACGTGAATACCGGACAAGATTTCGAACTTCGGGAGTCGACACCGAAGTGATTTTATGATTCTTTGATTGTGTGTATTAGTATTGTAGTATTTTACGGGTTTCGAGCCGTTCGGGAGGTATTTAATTGAGTGAGGTTTCGACTAGTTAAACGGGGAGAAAAACAAGTAAAACATACAAATAAATGAATTTTTAATTTATTTAATTAATTAGTTGGTGAGACAAGGCGAGACTACGCGAATTACGAGAGTCGGAACAAGGAAAAATGGACCGAGGAATGTCGTTTGAACGCGGGAGTTAGTTAATTACGCAACATATGGTCTATGTAATTGGATTTGTTAAATTGACACAGGTTCAATGGTGAGGAACCATGAGATTGACCTCGAGATGTGGGTGTGTTGAAGTGGAGAGTTATGCAAGTGACAACACACACACACTTTAATGTGTAATAAAGAGAAATAAATAGAATGGTTACACATTTTAATGTGTAATAAAGATAAATAAATAGAATGGTTACACACTTTAATGTGTAATAAAGAGAAATAAATAGAATGGTTACACACTTTAATGTGCAATAAAGAGAAATAAATAGAAAAGTAAAAAGACCCATAAGGGTAGTGTTTTAAAAGTGTGTAGGAATTAAGTTGGGGGTAAAAATGTCATTTGGCCTTATATATATAAAAAAAAGAAAACCCTACACTATTCACCTCCTTCTCCAAACACCCACCGCCGCCACTTATCTTCTTCCTCCCTTCATCTCTCTCGTTGGTCTCCCACTCTGCCTCCCCTCGCCGGAACCTTCACCGAGGTCCGCTTTTCTCTCTCTCTCTCCCACTCTTTCTTACGTTTTTCACTGTCTTTTTTTTAATTTATTGTTGTTTGGTTTCGCCGGAAAACGCCAAGCTTGGCGGCGCTATCGGCCGGACCGCCGCACCGGGGAGGTTGTCGGGGACTAGATCTCGCCCATACTAATGTCCTACAACCCTCCGGTGTGTCCGAAATCCAGCCATGCGTTTTAAAAAGCTTTTATTATTTCATGTGATTGTTTTTGTGTTGTATTTTATCTTATTTTTATTCTTTCTTTTACCGTAAAATCGCATGTTTGAAAGGATTTGTTGGTTGAACCATCATGGTGGGGGTTATCACGGATCTTGCTCATGTCCTCGATGGTCTCTCGCGGTTTTGGTTCATCTAAAATACTATTAATATTGTTATTTTGACGAATTACTTGTTACGATTTTTATTAAACAATTGGACTCGTTGTAGTTTCTTAATAATGTTGCGTGGTTTCGTGTTTTGATCATTCTTTGTTGATGACGTCGGTGTTGAGTTTTCAGTCAAAGTTTTGTCAATTTGGGTTTGATTTACCGATTGAATTGTCGAGGTTTTCGAGTCATTTAAAAGGATGGGAAAATGTGAAGGGTATCGACCTAGGATTAATTAATGCCTCGACCCATTAATTGGAGTTTCCAACCTTGTCGTAGCGGAAAACTTGGGAATACGCATTAGAAACGAGAGTTTATTTCGCGGGTCGCGATAGTTCATGTAAGTACATTTGCCACAAGCATTTGTACGTTTGTAAGCCAGTAAGAAAATGCCATGTGATTCATTATCATTTATTCAGTCTTGTTATGCTCTATTATTGGTATTCCATTCCATTTCTTGTTGTGTGTTTCCTGGCGTAAGTGTTTCGTCTCGAAAGTACTAGGACCTGCACTAGAGGGATAAAACGCGGGCACTCGTGCGCACGAGTGTGTGACCACCCTTAGTAACCGTGTGACACCGAGTACTGGGTGGATGGGTTTGAGTCCCTTTCCAGTCATAGCTGTGCCTTCGCTTGTGTCGATGCCCGGGAAGACCTTGCGAGGTCTTCGTCGTTATGCTATGGTTTAGACCACTTATGGGCCTCTTTTGATTCCTTGGAACACACTTGACTTTCGATTGATATTTATTAGTCTGTATATCATGCATCTTGTTTATTTAAATTCCTGTCATTTTTATTACCGCATGATATTTAGACTGTTTTTATTTGTATTATCATGAATTATCGTTATCTTCTTTTCGGCATTACATTCGATTTTATTCAGCTTACTCACCGTCTAGTTTGTGACGGTGGGTGCAGATAGAAATGAGAGAAGAAGGGCAAGGGACCTTGCCTAGGTGATCTATTGTGAGGATTAGCTACTGGATTTGGAGTCTATTTTATAGGTTTCTTTATGTTTTGCTTTTATGTATATCGTTTTATATATACATGCTTTGGGATTATTGAACTTGGTATTTAGATGAGACTGGTATCATGTATATTTACCTATCGAATTGTACATGAATACCCGGGGTTTTCCACACTTATAGAACTCCTTTACTTCCCTTGAATGAGTTATTTTCCCCTTTATTATAATTGTTTTAGTCTTCCGCTGTTTAGTATTGCAATAACTCTTTCATAAATAACTAAATTGATTAAGTTGAAGGCTGACTAGACTCGTCAGGTTGCCGAGTAATGACTCGGGGCTTGTACGGGTCTAGGCCGGGCGTACCCAATTGCATGGGGAAATTGGGGCCGTCACAGTACGTTGCACGCCCGAGTACACTCGTTGGCGCGCACGACGAATTTGTAGGCGCGAAAATATTGGCAAATACCTATGTATATGTATATATGTAATTTAAATATATATATATATATATATATTAAAATCAGAAAAGGAGAAATGACCAATAAGGGCATTTGGATGTGAATGAATTTTGGATAAGGATAGGGGCAAAATGGTCATTTGACCCCAAAATGTCAAAATCACCACCACCACACACACCATCGACACTCTTTCTTCACAAACCGAAAGAGAGGGGGAGAGAGAGTTCGAGCGAGAGAGAGAGAGAGAGGAGAGGAACTAGAGACCGAGGAAATCGAGCTCGGACGAGAGGATCGGAGGTAAGGCATTATTGTTGTTGTTGATGTTGGAGTCAATGTTCTCACTGTTGGTGCGTTGGCGTGGTGGTGATGGTGGTGATTGGGGTCTCGGACGAACTGCTCTTGCAGTTTGTCCGAGGAGGGAGACGACATGGTCGTCGTCTCCCTTCCCAATCCCTCCCAAATCAAATCAAAAAAAAAAAGAGAAGAAAATTTTGAAGCAGAGGCGCATGTGCGCCTCTGCCTCTGTGGAAATGGGGGAAAGGGGGGGAGGGAACGCACGCACGCGTGTGCGTGCGTGCGGTCCCTGGACCGGTCTGGCCGGTCCGGTTGGATCGGACTGGTTAGACCGAACCGGGTCAGACCCGGTTCATGGTCCAAACCCCCCCAAAAATAAAAAAAAATAAATAAACAAATAAAAAAAATAAAATAAATATATATATACACTTACATATATATATATATATGTATATATATGTATGTATATACATAAATATATATATAATAAATAAATAAATAAAAACACATGAATGATGATATAAAATGATACTTGGGAACCTAGGGGTGTTCGGAAGTTTGGGAGCGCAAGTCGAGGTGTCGGGAGGCTGAATTGACTAGGAATTTTGTGTGAATGTGAGTATACCCATTGACAATTTAAATTAGCATTTCGTTCCATAATCTTGTTAGTTATTATATATAGTCATTGTTGACTATTTTTCCCCCATTATATTCTAATATCATGTGTTCTTGGTGTTCTATGCTCACTTGTGAGTCTAGTTTTGCATGATATTTACTTGTTGATTTGATTCATTGCCTCCATCCCATGCTATGTCTATTCTTGTTGTTTAAATGTGAAATAAAGGATAAATAGCATGCTATTAGGCTAGTATATATTAAAAAGGTTTTATATGGATTTGTACTCCCTATTTGATTAGATGGTAGACTTGCCTATGCCTTGACATTCCATACTTTGTCTTCCTTGAAATTAAAAAAAGTAGTTTTAGTAATTAGGTCCCGTACTCGATCGAGGTGTGCGCAACTCACGGGGTTAGAGTCCCTGGGGTTGACGACACATATTACCTGACACTATATGACACTCGGGGTTAGAGTCCTTGATGTAGTCAACACACCGGGGTTAGAGTCCCTGGACTCACTTGGGTTAGAGTCTCTTGTGATTTATCATTATAGAGTCGGAGTGACGCAGATTCACTGTCGACCGGACCTAATTCACCACTACTTAGCCCAGTGTCAGTTTCACTTGTTTAACTCTGGTATTTACTTGCATATGGTTTATTTTTCAGCTTTCTTAGTTATATGCTTTTAAATACCAGTCGATTATATTTGGAAATGAAAATTTAAACTTGTCAAAGGGGATTACTGTTTATTTCTTGTACTCACCGTCCTTTTTATGACGGTGGGTGTAGATCCATCTACTAGCCGGCCAGGCAAGGAGAAGATAGGAGGTTTTCCCTGAGTAGCGGCGCGGCGCGACTTTTGTTGTAGGTCCATTTTTGATATTTTGTATGTATTAGATATCATATGTCTTTTATTACATTGGGTTGTACATTTGGGTTGAGCGTTAGTTCCCCGACTAGACTTAGACTTTTGCTACATTTTGAGGTTACCTGATATGAGGCCATTCTTGGTTTTCCACACTTAGGTTATTTTTCCATTGACTTCCGCTTAATATTATAATTCATTTCCGATAATTAACAAATTATGTTAATAAATATTTAACTAACACTAAATGCTAATAATGGATTTGAAAACGAGAAACGAGGTAAATAGGTTGTAAGGCTGACTAATACGTAGTTAAGCCCTACGAGGCTAGGATTATGGCTTAATTGCGGGATTAGGCCGGGCGGTGCTCTAGATTAAGGGAGGGGCCGCCACAATTCGGGAGAGTGATATCGAGAAGACGGCGTTTAGCACGCGTTATGGATTGTTTGAGCTCACAGTCATGCCATTTGGGGTGACTAATGCGCCGGCTATCTTTATGGATTTGATGCACCGAGTATTACGGCCATTTCTGGATCGTTATGTGATTGTATTCATCGATGATATCTTAATATACAGTAAGACTCGTGAGGAGCATGAGAGATACCTCAGAGATGTTTTGATGACGTTGAGGGAGCATAGATTGTACGCTAAGTTCAGCAAGTGCGCTTTTTGGCTGAGAGAGGTGAAATTTCTCGGACATGTCATTGGTAGTCAAGGAATATCTGTTGATGGAGAAAAGATTCGAGCGATAATTAATTGGAGGACACCTGAGACAGTTGCAGATATTCGTAGTTTCTTGGCGCTTGCGGGCTATTGCCGGTGATTTGTGCAGGATTTTTCTTTGATTGCAGCGCCGATGACGAGGTTGACCAAGAAGGATGTCAAGTTTGAGTGGTCTGAAGACTGTGAGGCAGCATTTTTAGAGTTGAAGAGGAAGTTAACTTCTGCGCCAGTGTTGGCTCTACCTGAGACAGGGAAAGGCTTCTCGGTCTACACATATGCTTCCGGGACTGGTTTGGGATGCGTATTGATGCAGGAAGGACACCCAGTTGCATATTTATCGAGGCGATTGAGACCCCACGAGGAGAATTATCCGGTACATGATTTAGAGCTAGCTGCAGTTGTGTTTGCTCTTAAGGCTTGGAGACATTATCTTTATGGGGAGCGGTTTATGTTATTCACAGATCATCAGAGCTTGAAATATTTATTCACTCAGAAAGATCTGAATATGCGGCAAAGACGGTGGCTCGAATTACTGAAAGACTACGATTTCGCGATTGAGTACCATCCTGGGAAGGCGAATGTAGTTGCTGATGCATTGAGCCGGAGTGGTGTAGAGAGTCGAGCTGTCTTTGCGGCGAGATGACACATGAGCATGGATTCTTTGGGAGGCTGCGACGGTGTTGTGTTTGTCAAATGCTTTTGCTGATGTTCATATCTGTTGCCAGATGCGTGTTCCTGTTGTGTCGTTAGAGAGGAGTGGCAAAGGGCTGACGGACATTTTGCTCGCTTCAGCTGTCTAGCTCAGGATCTGGGTTGCACAGATTGGTCTAGTGGTTCAGACCAGTGCTTGAGACACAGGGGCGGGTTGTGGATACCTGAGGTGTAGGAACTACGTGATAGCATTCTTGATGATGCACACCGTTCGCGGTATACAGTTCATCTTGGCAGGACCAAGATGTATCATGATTTGCGACGTTTATTTTGGTGGCCTGGGATGAAGGCCGATGTGGGTGCATATGTGAGAGCTTGTCATATTTATCTGCAGGTTAAGGCCGAGCACAGGAGACCAGCTGGATTGTTACAGCCACTACCGATTCTACAGTGGAAATGGGAGCATGTTACGATGGATTTTGTGAGCGGGTTGCCACAAACTGCGAGACGTCATGATGCTGTGTGGGTTGTTATTGACAGATTGACGAAGTCTGCACACTTCATTCCTATATCGATGAAGTATTCGTTTCCTCAGTTGAGTATCATTTTTGAGCGAGAGATTGTTAGACTACATGGAGTACCGCTATCTATTGTGTCTGACAGAGATCCCAGGTTGACTTCGAAGTTGTGGGAGAGCATGCAGGAGCAGTTTGGGACGAGACTACAGTTCAGTACGGCTTATCATCCTCAGACAGATGGTCAGTCAGAGAGATTGATACGAGATATTGGAGGATATGCTTAGAGCATGCATTTTGCAGTTTGGAGGTGCTTGGGAAGAGTATTTGCTGTTGTGCGAGTTTGCGTACAACAACAGCTATCAGGCGAGTATTGGTATGCCACCATTTGAGGCTTTGTATGGTAGACCTTGCAGATCACCAAGCTTGTTGGGCAGCACCTGAGGATGTGGCAGTGATTGGAACTGAAGTTGTGGTTGATCATACCGAGAAAATTCGACAAATTAGGTTGAGATTGCAAGCAGCTCAAGATAGGCAAAAGAAATATGCTGATAGGTATCTTGAGGGTTTGAGTTATGATGTGGATGACTTGGTATATCTAAATGTTTCGCCCTAGAAAGGACATCAGAGGTTTGGAATCAAGGGGAAACTAGCACCGAGATATATTGGACCGTTTAGAGTTATAACACATGTTGGGACAGTAGCATATAGATTGGAGTTGCCAGCAGAGTTAGCAGGCGTTCATCCAGTGTTTCACGTGTCTATGTTGAGGTTAGCTAAGTCAGGATCGAGGCCGATGGTGGATAATAGACAGATTGAGGTTCGTCCTGATGTTTCATATGAAGAGCAACCCGTTGAGATCATGGATCGTTATGAGGAACAGGGAGATTCCGAAGGTATGGTACGTCATCACGAGATCGAGGGACTCACTGGGAGCTCGAGTCAACTATGAGACAGAGATATCCTCGTTATTTCTTGGTGAGTGTTGATTATAACTTAAATTTGGACGAAATTTCAATTTAATTGGGAAGAATTGTAACGGCCCAATTAATATTTGCCGTTATTTTATGACGTCATTACGGACGTGGACGCGTGGTGGAGCGCGTCGTATTAGGTAAATAGTTATTTTGTTTGTTGATTTGACTAAATTGCGATGTTTATGTTAAAATAGGATAAACGACATCGCGATGTGTGTGATTATATTTTAAATTGACGTGTGAGATTGTGTGATGAGTATTCGCATCGATATGCGTGTCGACGCGGGTACCGGGTAGATTAAAGACGAAATTTTAAGTTGAGAAATAATATTACACACATTAAATGGATTAAATGTGATAAAATACGTAAATTGGTGGGCGCCTAGTAAAACGCGGGGTCGTGGTCGACACGCGTGGTTGGTACGTTAGTTTGCACGTCCGAGTACACTCGTTGGCGCGCACGACGAAATTTTAGGCGCGAAAGTATAGGTGAGTATATATATATTTATATATATGTATATAAGGAATTTAATATATATATATGTAAATATATATTAAAAATCAAAAAAATAAATAAATAATAGTGAAATGACTAAAAAGGGTATTAGAGTGTGAAGGAGGAGGATAAGATCATAGGGGCAAAATGGTCATTTCACCCCAAAAATGGGGATACACACCACACCGTCACCACAGTTCCTCATTTTCCCACATTTCGATTAATCAAAAAGAAGATTGAGGAGGAAGAGGAGAAATCGGGAGAAAGAGGAAGAGAGATTGAGCTTGTGGTGGAGAGGCGAAGGAGGTGAGGTGAGTTGTGTTGTTTTGTTGTTGTTGTTGTATGTGTTGGTGGTGGTGGCGGTTTGGTGATTCGGTGGTGATGGTGGGGAGGAACTCGGGAGCTCGGACGAACTACGAGAGCAGTTCGTCCGAGGAGGGAGACGACTTCCATGTCGTTTCCCCTCTCCCTTTCCCTCTATCGTAACATGGAGAGAAAAAAAAAGTTGGGAAAACAGAGGCGCACAACGCCTCTGTTGGGGAAGAAGAAGACCCAACCGGGTCGGGCCGACCCGCCTGATCGGGCGGGTCGGGCCGACCGGTTGGCGGTTCGGTTGGGCCACCCGGTCCGGTTCACCTCAACTCAAAAAAAAAAAAAAAAAAAAAAAAAAAAAAACGATTCGGAAAAAAAATCTGGAAAATTCATAGAAAATTTATATAAAATAGGAAAATTTTAGAAAAAAATATATTTTGATCAAATAAAGGAAATTTGGGATTTTCTTGGAAATGTTGGCGAGATAATAGTCGGGGTTTTAGCGTCGAAAAACGAAAAAATTGACATAATATATTAAATTGAAGCTAATTTAGTGATAAATGATAATAGGTATATTTCGGGTGATAGTTTGAATTGTCGGCATTTATTGGAGCTGGACTAAGGTTTGGTTTTCGAGACGAGGAGTGCGATTTGAGGTGTGTAGTATCCCAATTGAACTTCACTTGAAGTATTTCTGATTTGATTTATTTGAATTCGGTTCCATTTATTCTTTACTCCATTTCATTATTGCTTTACGGTGGCCGAGTACTCTCACTGGTGACTTTACGGTAGTGGAGTGTACTCCTACTGGTGTCTTTACGGTGTTGAGATCACTCCCCACCTGGTGCTTATTCGTTACGGCCATAGAGTCCACTAAATCATAGCACTTGTCTAGGTATACGCCGGTGAATAGGCTACCCGGGTATGGTAGGCTTGTGTGGGTGCGTCGTGGGTCTACGCCGACCACCTGAGGTCCAGGGCCAACCTATTAGTGTGTTTTCATGGGCCGTGCCTCGGGGAAAAGCCCGAAGTATGATTTAGTTTGATTTTTATGTGCACGTACTTTATTTCGTCACTATATTTATGCATGCGATGATCTTTCTTTTACAATATCGTATTATTTCTTTGTTCCGCATGTTTAAATTATAGTATTTAAAATTCCAGTACTTTTACTTTCGTAATTACTTGGTGAATTTCCTTGGGATTACTCACTCTGGACTCGTCATCTGTCTTTTTGTGATGGCTGAGTGCAGATCCTAGTACGAGCCGGGGAAAGGGCAAGCTTGAGGATTACATCGATTGACTGCTCTAGCCCTTCTCGTACGTATGTTTATATTTACTTGTTTTATGTTGGGTTTTGGGACTTGAGAGATAGGTTGTATATTTTGACATTTTGAGGACCTTAGATGATATGTATATGATGTACATTTGATATGGTTTCCACTTAGGCATTATACTCATAATATACATGATAAATCTTTTTGTGGTTAGTAAATATTCTGCTGCGTAATTTGAGGTTAAATAACATTAAAGAAACAAAAGTTAACTCATAACATCAAAGTTAACCGGAAATTGATTAATAATGGATAATTGGGTGTGGGACACAGCTGGCGGTGACGTGGACAGTTGTGGGCCCGCGTGGCCTCCCGTGGCGGACCAATGTGGAAATTGGGGCCCCCACAGTTTTTCACTTTAGCTTTGATTTAATTTATAATGGAAGGAGTTGAGTCTTCTTGAACGGTTTTTGTTTGATTTCTAGGTTTTGATTCTTGTTTTTATGTTGTTTGTTGGTTTCAATTAAACGAGTTGTGATTCTAGGTTTATAGTTTTTTTGTTGACTCCTTACAAAAGTATGTACTCCAATTTGAGAGGTTCCCTATATGAATGATATTTACAAAAATTGGAGATTTTTTAAGCAAAAACCATACCCAAAAGTCTTGTTGTACCTGTCTTAACGCCAAAAACGATCAGCATCATACGAACAAAAATTTTCTCATGCTTGCATTAACTCCAAAAAGGACAGATCAACCTAGATCAAATGTCATTAGGGATTGCCAGCTTCTCAACAAATTAGTTAAACTCCAACCTAAAAACCTTGTTCTAGACCACCCACTTGCATATATATATATATATATATATATAAGCATTTGAATGTTGTCACGTGCCTTAGAGCTTCTCACATATATACAAAAGTTGTTGATAGTGTAGATATACACAAGTATTACGTGGGTTATTCAACAATAATGACACATCTAACAAGTTTTATTTATTTACTTTTTTGGGTAGAAACAAGTTTTCTTTATCTTTGTATGTCGTTTTCCAATGCATGTTGTCAATAAGTAAGATATATACACTATGGGCATAAAGGTAGTTACCACTTAGTGTTTATTTCATTCAAAATTCGATTGATTGATTGAAGTAGCTTAAAGTCTCATAACAATATTTATTGACAATATAGCCGATATGGACAATGTAGAAGAAATAGTAATTATTATCACTTGCAATTAAAAACTTTCATTCAACACAAATCAAAATGTTGATGTAAACCAGAAAGGAAAAATGACAGGTTGATGTACATAGGTTTTATGTTTCCTTGATCACTATTGACATAATATATTGTTGATATAGTCAATATTGTTAGTATAATCAATATTGTCAATATTGACAATATCAATCCATCCATACTTTTCAAGGTGTTTGATAAGAAATATTATTACAGAATAAATTATCGAGAAATTTGACAAAATAGCCCAAAAGAGCTCCCTATAATGAAAAGTAGCCCAATTTTTTTGGATAATGTCTTAAGTGCCTCTAGAATGATAATCCAATATTTCACTGGATCGAGGACGAGTACAAAAAAGAACTAAACAAAAAGAAGTTGAAAATGGAGAACGATGAAGATGAATGACATGAGCATGAAGGCTAGAGAGAAGTAGGAGAATAAGACTGCCAACACTGATTCAAACCATCTGTAATTTCTCAGACTTTTATTTGGTATCTTCTATCTTGTTCAATCAACAACTATAGGTTTTCTTTTTCTAATCTAACTGATTCAAACCATATGTAATTTCTCAGACAATCTCGAATGTTATGTTGTTTCAATGGTTAAAAATTATATTTACTTTGAATAACTAGTTTTTTTTTCTTTAACAAGTATGATGAATGGCGTTCAAGTAATTGGCAAAGTTATAAAAAGAAGTAGTACCAATCTTAAAGTTGAGAATTATCTTCTTCTTTGGTATAGTGAGAATCTCATTGAACTCTCAAGCATCAAAACATTACAATGTGAACTTATTGATATATATCGACACTAATCTACTTTTCAAGTGTACCTACACGTACATGGAAGTTTGCACTGCCTAACAAAAAAGTCTATTACTATTGATTGCCAACACACATTACATCATTTATATACTTGTATGGACAACAATCACTTCTTGTTTTATGCTTCTCTAACGAGATGTTGTTTGTAAAGGGCTCTTGTAGTTGTATAAATCTCAAGTTTCTTTCTTAATGCTAAAAAAATGCATTACATATAGAAGGAAAGATCAAAACTGAGCTTAGTACTTTATAAGTAGAAATACTTTCTCTATCCAATGTCATATTGTGATATATTTGTTTCCCAAAATTGGGTTAAAGTTGAAAAATAATACATTTTAAACATGTTATACACTAATGCTTAATTGTTTTTTCTAAATATATCGTCTATAATATTATTATTCTTAATTAGTGGTTATCGGAGATTCAAGTGGTAGATAGTGAGTTCAAATATGATCAATTGCGGTCACAGTTAGCAAGTTAGCTACTTCCTTGCATGGTCATGGCCAGAGAAGATGGAGAAGAATGGTTTGACGTATTCAAAGATGAGTAGTGGCGGCTGCTTCTTGGATAGCTAATTTGCTTCAATTATTTGGCGGTTGCTTCCTAGAGATCCTTGATTTCTTCATGTACTTAAAGAACATATTTGGTTTTTTTCATTGAACACATACAGATATATTTAGTTCCAATTGCTACCAAAGTGAATGATAAACTTTCATGTATTGTCGATAATGTCAATATTGTTGATATTGTCGGTGTAGGGGTATTGATTATATATTCACATGTTGTTTGGCATATTAAAAATATTCAAGCTATTGCCATTTCTATATGCGTTAAAGACCTACTAATCGGATGAACTTGTTTGTTGCAGAAGAAGACGTTCGATAATGTAAAACAAAGGAGTCTTAAAGACATGAACAACAGGGTTTCATCCAGATTCGTTTGTTCAAGTTCGTAGAGATGTTTTATTTGTAGATTAAATGTTTTGGTAGGGAATAAACATCATGCATCCTACCTTCCTACTTGTAATTACTACAAGTGATTTTTTGTGTGCCTTAGTGAAGTGCTACCTACCTTCCTACTTGCATGTATGCCATAAAGAAATGCATCCTATTTTTCTACTTGTAATTACTACTTAAGGACTCATAAGAAGGATAATGTATATATGTGAATTTTTGTATAAATTTTTTAGATGCAGAATGTGTTTTTATTGGTATTTATGCCTTGTTAATCTGTCTTTCCAAGATGTATTTTATGAGTAATTTTCAGTTGTTGCAACAAACTTATTGAAGTTATTGTCAATATCATCAATATTATTTATATTGACAGTATTTTTTTTTTGAAAACTCTTCCTACAAGGGCTTCTTATCTATATAGAATCATTTAGCAATAACAACACTCTTCAAAGTACATTCCATCAACTTTTCTCATCTCTTATTCAAGTTACAACCCATCAACTCTTCTCATCTCCTTTCCAAGCTAGAGTCACGTCCATTAACTCTTCTTGATCATCTACTCTTCAAGCTACTACCATCAATTGTATAGTTTGCCAACATTCATATCCTTTATGTTATAGTCACGTAACTCTCTTCAAGAAGCCAATGGATCCACAGTATAGAGGATATTTACAGTATTATACAATATAGACAATATAGATGTATTGACATTACTATACAATATAGTATATTTTCTCTAAGAACTTCCGTTTCATATCAAATTGATTTATATAAATACACATCTCCATTCCATAGATCAATTAACCTCAAAGATTGACGATCCTAACATTTACATATTTAATTTAAATTTGTTTATCCTTTCTTTCTTCCGACGACATTTTTTAAATACTTATGAAAAAACAAAAAACGACAAGTTTCTTTACAACAATCCTAATTTTTTTTTGATAGGTGACAATCCATTTTTTTTTTAGGTTAGGTGACAGTCAATGTTAATTATAAGCTTTGGTGAGCCTAACACAAGCTCATCGTCGACTCTACCATCAATGTTAACATTAATGAATCAAATACGAAAACATTGGAATAGGTAGTGATTATTTGTATTGTCATATTGGTAAATATCATCAGTGTTCAAAATACCATTGTCAATATTGGTTATATCGTCTATATTGTAAATAATCATATACCAACCTTTAATGAACAATGAGGAAAGGTGAGTTGCTCTTTGAACTAATATCCAACACATAAAAATGATAATACTTGAACCTTTATCAATATGTCAAACAATTTTGAATATACAAAATCAATACAATCCTACATACACAACAATATTGACAATATCGACAATTTATCATTCACTTTTGATAATGTCCCTTGAACGACTGCGTCCACAGATGCTATGTCTGCGACTACCAACTCATCCGCCTCCGCCACAATCATTGTCACCCTAGAAAACCTCTCGTCTGGCCCTCCTATCCACCCACCCACATTCCTTCCATCTCTCCGTCTCTTCTTTCTTCTTGTTGAGCATGTATCAATTTGGTTAAAGGGTACTTTAGATATTTTCACCACAACTTTTGGGCTCTTTTTCATCAGGTTATAAAAAAAGGGTTATTTTTCATTATTGGCTAGACTTTTGAGCTATTTTGTCAAATTTTCCTAATTAATCCTAACCAATTTAAAGCCAAAACATCTCGAGAAAAGAGGCATTATTTGTGGTGGACCTGGTGGTTGCGAGTTCGACTTTCGGTAAAGTCTAAAAACATAAAATAAAATAAAATCTCAGCTAATTTAAAATTTGGTACCTTCTGTTGTTATAATAGTTGGACTAATTTTTTTTTTCTTTTTCCCTTTTAGATTTAATCACCGAACCTCACAAAAGTGGGAGCGTATCTCTTCTATTGCGCTACCACATACATTGTACAATGAAGTCTTTGTGCCTTTTGAGTCTTTTAACATGACATTTTACGTGGAACATTTGCAAAAAGGTGCGGCTATATGCACCCCACAAGTTACTAAAGGTAAGTCACAATGGGCTCTTTTTTTAACTCTAATTCCACTTATTCCCTCAAATGAAATGACCTTTGTATCCTACAAAAAAAAAATGACCTTTGTACCCCTAACAACTCCCACAATCACTCACATGTCACTCTCTCGCACGTTGCTGCACCCCCGCACACAAATCAAACAACTTTGTCTCCGATGTTCCCTTCGACCATCGGCGACGCAAGCTTGTAAAAGCCAACCACCATCGTAAGAGATACGATTTTTTTTATTTTGCGAGTGATGGAGTGGCCTTGTAAATACAAGGGTATTTTAGGAACATAACATTTTTAAGGTGCACAAATCCATATTTGAGGTGGCTCATCCGGTGGCTTACCTTTATCAAATTTGTGGGGTACACGCAGCTGCACCCTTGCAACAATTCGGAAGTTTGAGCGTTCAAACTCCATGACTACACTGGCAGAGCAGAAGCTTTTTTTGTTTCCAAAAATACCCTCTGTCAGACAATCTCTGTCCGTCCGTCCGTACTTCCCCCAAAACGGTTGCTGTTGTGTTCGCGCGCACCTTCAGTGCTTTCCAGCTACCTTCAATGCCCACTCCCTCATCAGCTCTTCGTCTCCTCGAAACCCTAGCTTCTAAATTAGGGTTTTCAGCTCAACAATCCGAGCCATCGCTCTGAAATCGCAATGGATTGTGACGAGTCTGACGAATTGCAGAGCGAGGACGTGGTGGATTCGCTCATGGAGTTCCTCGTCGAGCCGCTTCTTCCAAACAGATCTTCGGCTGGAGACGCTCCGCCGCTCGAGGTCCAGCAATCGGTCGCCAAACAAGTACTTTCATTCTTAAGATTTAGCAGTCTTTCACTTTCATTCCTTTTCAGCAGAGGCGGAACTAGAAAATTTATTTAGGCGGGAGAACTTTAACCTAAGTATATTCATAAGTTTGGACTTCATCCGACATGTGCCCAAGATCTAGCTTAAATTGTAAAAAAAAAAGACATTATAGACCATACCCTACCTAGCTAAGGACACTATATTAAGTGCGATAATTTTTTGTGCTGGCCACATAGATTAATTTGCATTTGTAGCTCAGGCCACGCCTTCATGAAATTTATAAAATATATTAGTAGTTTTACTTAAAAAAAAAAAAAAAGTATTAGTATTTTTACTTAAAAATGATTTGCTTACCTACAAAATTGAGTTATCCAAAGCAAAGTTTCGGTTAAGCTTGCCTAAATCTAACTAAGCTCCACTCATATCGGACTTAAGTAGACCACATAAAATAAGATTTGTGTCGAATAAAAAGAATTATATTAAAAATTTTAAATATAGTAATAAACTAATAATTATAAGATTTGCAAAATAAATTAATAAGATACTCCAAAGTTTTACGAGAAAGGAGTTGATTTACATTATTTTTTGTGAAACCAAAAAAAAATATTAGATTAACTTCTTAATGATTAATTTCTCATTCTCCCAAGTTTTTTCTAAATTATTTTTAATCTTAAAATAATGAAAATGAGGTAAAGAGTTTTAAAAATTTTATTTTCATGGAGCACTTCGTGATTATATATAACTTTTGTCCATAATTCATTGGGTATTTTTTCATAACATTCTAATCGCAACTCGAAATTGAGTTCTATAAAATTTTGGTGAAAATAGATTTCAATACCAACCTTTCTAACAAGTGTTTTCACTATTCACTTAGGTTAATTAATATTCCACAATAATTAATAAGAATTAACTTTACGTTTTTTGGTTTTAACTGTGTATACACATTGTGTCAAAAAAAGTGCGCATACACATTGTTTAAATAATATATTACCCATCCAATACAATTCGACTTGTTCTTATTAACACTAATATTATTTAGAATTTTAGACTATATTTATAATTTATAGGAAGTGCGTCAACTGGGGGGGAGGGGGAGGGGGGGGGAGGGCTTTTGGGGGGGTCGATCACCCACCCTATCCCCCTCACCCACCCTATCCCCCTCTAGCTTCGCTCCTGCTTTTCAGTGCATTTGGTTGATGAAATAGTAGTTTTATAAGACCGTGTTTTCGAGGCGGACAAAAAAATATTTACCTAGACCTCCTTAAGAAGTAGTTTAATTTATTTAGAGACCACTCAACGGTAAGAGGCATATTTTTCACCTACAAATATATTTCCATATTTTCAAACAAGTAAAACAATAAAAAATACACTCTTCAGTAATTACAAAACTTATCCGAAATTTTAGGTGAAGTTTATCGAGGTTGAAGGGATCGACATGAAGTTCATGGGTAGTTCAAAAATTACAAAACTTATCCGAAATTTATGTTAAAAATTGACCACTTTGAATCAAATTGATATGGATCACGGAAAACAAGGAGGAATTTCAAACTTTTCGGTCAAAAAAACCGAATAAGTGTATAGGGCAGTGAAAGTTTGTACTTACCTCAGATTAGTGAGAAGAATCAAGTTAGATTATCAGACTTCTAAATCTATTATCTTATCTCAGACTTCTCTATCTATTCACTTTTGCGCACATCTCTACACCCATCATATGATCCCTTGATTTTGCTTCGAGATTTACGCTACTACATTTTGTTGTTTTTTTGTTGATGTATAATGTCGAAAAATGGTTATTTTCTTTTGCATTAAACATAGACACTTATAAAAAAACATGTTTCTTAATTTTAATCTTACTTGTATGTGCAATTGATAAAATTGTTAGAGAATAAAATTAAATGTATTTTTCATCACTAAAAAGTGATATACCATACACAATATGCATGACTAGTGTCAATGAAATTAACTTAAAACCATTGAATTGTGAATTTTTAAGCTATAAATGCATAATTGTACTTGTTTTTACATCCCATAAAATGAATTTTAGTTTATTAACCATTTAAATAAAAAATTCTTAAACTTCTCTAAGTCAGCAAATTTTTACCAAAATTCCCCACATCGAATTAAACTTCCCCGAATTAATTCCAATTATCAAGAGGGCGAATTATAAAGCGAAATCGAAGTTTCGATCCTTGCCATAGAAAGTATAAAATAAAGAAAACTTTTTGAAAATTATAGAAACCTCCTTGAAAGGTTTTAAAAAATATTTTTAGGCATACTGCTTGTCTAATTAAGGACTAAGCAGTGGGCACCCCTAAACGCCTAAGGAGGCGGTGAGTAGGCGGTGCCTTGAAAACACTGCAAGGGTTTCAATAGATATAATGCATACCGAGTGATCTGTTTTTTTAAGGATAGTAGAGTCATGTTGTGTACATATTTGTACATAAATATACTTGCATTTTTTTTTTCCTTTTTTCGGCCAAATATGCTAATCTATCCCAAACTTTACTTGGAGTCTCACATCTATCCCAAACAAAAGATTGTCTCGGATCTATCCCAAACTTCACTTTTTGATCTCAATTTTATCCCCAACTTGTGCTTATGTAGAAGAACAAATTTATAAAATGAGTTCAATCAAGCATCAACATAGGGAGGTGCTTCTAATTAATTTTAATAAAAATTATTGTACTCTATATAAAACATCAAAATTTGTGCTTCAAACGCACAAATTCCTTATAATTTTCGGTGGGGATAAAATTGAGACTAAAAAGTGAAGTTTGGGATAGATGTGAGACAATCTTTTGTTTGGTATAGATATGAGACTTCAAGCGAAGTTTGGGATAGATTAGACTATTTGGCCTATTTTTTTCCTATCTGTTCTAAATTTAAGGTGTGCTTTGATCCAGATGCATGCAGTTGTATTGCTGTACAATTACTATCACAGGAAACAATTTCCACAGCATGAGTTTATGGATTTCAATTCATTCTGCAAAGTGGCTACTGATAGCAAGCCGAATTTGTTAGCTCATATGAAACATATGCGAAAATCTGGTGCTCAATCTAACAACCTTGACGAGCAGTTTTCAATCACTGAGAAGGCAATCGTGGATGCCTGTAGTATTTGTTCAGGACTAGATGCTTCTAAAGATTCTCCAAGTTTGGAGGACTGGCCAATTTCAAAAGTGGTTGTTTTTTTGACTGATGAGAAGAAGGAGAGCTGCTTACTTCTAATGAATAATGTAACTAAAGGAGTTTGGTCAGCAATAGAACAAGTTTGTAATGAACATAGTGGACCAGAGAACAGGGTGACTAAAACGTCGCTGGGGAATGATTTGAGTGTTGATTGCTTAAGAAAATATGCTCTTTCGGCCATCAAAAAAGAAACCGGTATATGCTTTTAAGCTTTTATATGGTGAATAATAGTGAATCAGTGATGGCAAAACTAAGGTGTAGGCTGAATTATTTTATGGGTTATTTTAATAAGTAGTGTGTGACTTATTTTCATCAAATATGTACATTTTTCTGTTTCATAGTCGGAATCATGTTAGTTCAAGAGAATCTTGTGCATAGATTCTTGTGATTCAATGCCTCATCACCTTGAAAGAAATAAGAGACAAAAAAAATGGTTATCTCAAAAAAAAAAAAAAAAAAAAAAAATAATGCTTATGCAAAGAGGTATTAAAAAAGAAATTAAAGACTCAAAAGAGTCAGAAAGAGTAGAAATTCAGTGGTGCCATGGCTTTTGATCTTTTTCCCCCTTCTTGCTGGAGTAATTGCTGATATCGGAAATTTCTGTTTTTTGGGTTAGGTGCAAGCCCAAAATTGATTTCACTGCTGGAAAGACATGTTGTTTACTCGCTAAGTGAAGAGAAGATGGCTGCTTGCTTCTACATAATGAAGTTGAACAAAACTTTCGATCCTAATACTTCCCAAGTTCCTATTGTTGATGCTATTGACAGGTTCGACACAAGTTTCCATGATAGTTGCAAGTCTAAAGATATGGAGTTGCCTTACGCCTCTGTGCATGTAAAGATACATTTCCTGCTGTCATTGTTACGCATTCATGTCATGTTGGTTCAATTCAGTTTGCATTTCATGACATCAAGAAATTATTTGACTTTTGCTTCATGAAGTACAGGCTGTCTAATTTCTTACCTATGAACAAACACATTATCATGAAATGCAATGATTAAAATAGTTTTTTTTTTTTAATGAATTATGCTTTGCAAGTGTGTTTCTGTTGCAAATAGGAATTCAAACTTGTTTAGTGGGTCTAAAGTTAGGTGGTTCATGGTTAAACATAAAAAGAAGATCAAAATATCACGTTTCAAGCAGTTAATGCTTCCTTTAGTTTTTGAAATTTAGATATGAATGGAATAAGTAAACCTGTTTCCACTGTAAGATTTCAAAAATATTTTATGATCCAACTAATTATGAAAATCTTGTGTCGTAGTTATCAGATAGAGAAAAATGTCTGAATAACAAACCTTGTAGAATCTGATCTTCACAGATGCTAATTTTCGACCTATCAAAATAATAAATGGTTACTACTTTTCCTGCTCTATTATTCTAACTTAATACATTTCCTGCTCTATCATTCTAACTTAATAAGCCGGTAGAGTTGCAACTGATGGAACCTAGAAAGTAGAATAGTAATTGCTTATGCTTCAAAATTATGAGGGTAGCTATCATTATAGTGGTTGTCATGATGCTCTTGCATTCTATTAAATAATCTGCAGAGAAAACTCAATTAGTTAATTGCCAGAGATTGGACTTCTTTTTGTACTGAATAGTCAGTATGATACGGTCTTTATTGCAGAGGAATCAGAGTCCTATTAAGTATTTCCTATGAATGGTCCAGAAGAGCAACTTTCGAAGTAAAGGTATTAAGATATCCACTAATTGGTGTGTTCAGGATCCGATAGATCATTAGGAGTAATAAGGTGGCGCATTTAAAAGTCTCCCTTGCATTTACTCTATCTTTATGAATTTCCTTGTAATTAATCTTTCTCCACTGTGTTCTATTCTTCAAGTAATTCTTTTTTTTTTCTTTTCTTTTTCTTTTTATAGCTTGCAAGGTCCTTTGGTGAAGGGGAATGATGGCATTTGTGAAGTAACCCGTGTTGTTGAGTACTTCCACTTACTTCCATATGCAAGCATTGTTTCACAGTGGTATTCACGGTATGCAATATAATTTCTTCATAACCTTTTCTCCAGCATTATACTTTTTTTTTTTTTTTTTTTTTTTTCCGGAGTTCAATTCTTTTGGATCCATATAAAGTGACAATATCTCAGGCTGGTTGTCAACGCCTATTCTTTTACACTTTGATTTAGTTGCATTTTATCGAATGAAGACATGACTATATGCCTACTTGCTGATGCTGGTATAAATTAGTCCAGTCACACGAATCAAAGTATTTGCTTCTTCTCAAAGGAAAAAAAAAAAGAATCGTATCTCATTCCATTCCAATGGCTCAACCAGTTACCAATGGCAAATACTTAACAGTCCATGGTTTCCCGGTATAACCCCATTTTGCCCGAGTTGTTGCGGAACAAAAGGAAGAGGGCCTTAGAAATCTACTGTGCATCACAAAAAGGAAGAGATCCATACATCATATACAAGATTGTTCTACTGTCAATAGAAGCATGGTAGTTGCATCACAAATTGACATATGCATTTAGACACAAGGGTTATGATAACCACATTAACCCAATGAGATTTTTGAGTATTAGAAAAATATAAAGTCTTACTTGGGGTGTTGAAGGGTGGGGGTGGGCAAGGGGGCTGAGTTTTTCTTTCTTTCTAAAAAAGGAAAAGAACAAGCTTCAGATGGGAAATAAATCACTTCAATGAAAATGTTTCTTTTCCCGGACTGTCAATATGTTTTGAAAGCTTCTGTAATGCTGTGTGCTAGAAGCTGCGGAAGAAGTAAATTCACATCTTTAAGATGATCAGAGTGTAGTTCTTTGTCTGTAATAATAGGTGCAACAGTTGATGGATAAGGATGTTAGTCACTGAATTTGAGTCTCAGATTACTTAGCTGTGCAAATATTAGCGAGTAATCATACACCTTTGAGTAGTATATTTAACTGTTCATTTAGCAGATTGGTACATTTGAACTTTGTTTGGCTTTTGGTATTTGTGTTTTTCTATAAGAAGTTCGATAGTTTTGATATTATGTTCTGTGGTATTGATGCAATTTTAGTATGTTGCCTCTTCATTTTGTACGTGTACTGACATGGTTTTATTAAGGCTATAAAATACCATCCAAAAATAAAATCTCCCAATTGAGTTTTTTTTATTGTGTTCAATGGTTCTGTTTTCTTCTTCGGAAGAGAAGAGAAGACTGGTGTTTGTGTTGTGGTTCTGTGAATTTTTTGGGCCCCTCCCGTCATCTGTGATTTTGTTTTGGGGAAGAGAAGAGAAGAGAAGACAGGTGTGGGTCCCATATAAGCTTATGTGGAGCGTGACACCTAGGTGTGTAACCTCAAGTGTATGACTTAAGTGTGTGAATGCAGCATTTCCCTTGTACAATATAGTGCTGATGTTTCTTCAAGGGTTGCAATAGACATTTAGTTTCTTTTAGTTCATGTCCCAGTTAATTGTGCGACATTGAAAGATTTTGGCCTTCTAAGATTAGGTTATAATTTGGTCTTATTTGAAAGCAAGCTCTGAGTTGGGGCCTTATTTTGCCACCTTGAGAATTTTGGTTGGGTTAGATTTCCTAGTGTTGACGGTCAGCGTAAAAGGGCTATGTCGGAGGCATATTGATTTTTGCGCTCCTCATTTCCTTTGCAAAGATTTTGTTTATCTGTATCATTAAGTAGTTTTTTAATGATATTTATAAATACATCACAGAGCGAAACACGAATGCAATTTACTATGTACACCTTGAGCTTCTGTTTTACTTCTTTCTTTTTTTCATTTATCTGTATCTTTTCAAATTTTCCATTCCTTTGAGAATGAATAATTTTCTACAGGAGGATGTTCATCCAGGAATCACAAATTGTATTAAAAGAGGAAGCAGATGTAGACGTTGATGTTCCTCCGACAAAAGATGAAACGTCCCCTAAAGAATCTGTTGATAACCTTGACAGATCTCGTGCTAATTGTCAATTCGCACATATTGTAAATATGCTCACAAGTAGTAACTCCAAAGAAAAAGTGAAACGTAAAAGAAATAATAGTGATTATATTGTCACTGATGCTAATCGTGGACGCCAAACAAAGGGAAAAAGTGATGTTTATAATAATGACTTAATTGCTGATTTACTACGTAAATATGAAGAGAAGACAAGTGGAAACATGGAATCATGCCCCAAAGCATCTGCTGGAGGCATTAACGCTACAACAAAATGTGAGGATATCACTGAGAAAATGAAAGGCGAAGCAAATGGTAACTGTGGACGTGATGTTGGTACTTATACTGGTTTTCCTCCAGGTTTTGGTAAGAAACCTTTGATCGAAAATGATTCGCCTGTTGCTAAATCTCCCTTGGCAGATAAGGTATATTTTCCTTTATATTGGTTTTATTAATTTTGTTTTCTTTTTGACATGTGAATTTTTAATGAGTTCCTCCTTTTTTGAACTAGCAACTTAGTTTTGGATGTCATCATCCACTATGTTCACTAGCTAGGATGTTTATTAACTCTTCCAGTCGCCTTCTTTGAAATTGCATGGTGAAGATTGTCCAAAAACAAATTGTTTGGGACAAAGTGTCAGAATCTAAAATCCCCATGGATTTTGATGCTAGACAATCATACATCATCTAGCCAGTGAAGTCACTCAAAATGGCACAAATAGATATTAGAGGAGAATAAAATAGTGGAGGTGCGAATTGACGACAATTATTAAACAAACTCAACATACATGTAATGCAGTATTTAAGCATTATCAAGATCACATTTTCATACCTTCATTTGCATACGCAAGAATTTTTACATACATTTTATTACAAGGTATTGAAATGTTTAGTTTCCTTCTTGGTATCTTTAGACATCCATAAAAAATTGTAGCTAGAGAGGGAAATTGCTGTCTGCTGCTTGAAACTCCAATTGCTTGCAAGCTCATGCCCTTACCAGTGAGGTGCGCAGAACACCTAAGTTGCTGCCTTACCTTAAAAAACTACTTTGTAACTTTGAATTGCCAAAAGCGGTCTTCTAAAATTTATGATTTTGATAAACTGCTACATCCAGATAAACTGTCTTAAATATTGTTCTCCCTCCCATGGTGATTAAACTCATTGTTCAATTTGCATTTATCTGTTGAAACAAATAATATTCGACTTAATTTGGAGCTTCTCCGACCGTTGTTCACGGTAAATTCACTGCATAAAGTATGTATGATTAGCAGGTATTATGAGTTTTATTGAATATACAAAATTCACTAAATGTTGTTCTAACTGTGGTTAATTTTTGAATGAAGTCATGCAATGATAACTACACAGATGTATGCAACAGTGGGTCATGTTTTGGAAAAGTTCAAGGAGATCGTCAATTGGCTCTATCACAGTCCTATTGTCAGAATTGTATCAGAAGTGAAGCGGAAAGAGTTTTAAAGCAGAATGAAATGTCACAGAGTTCCATTGAGATTCTTATGAAAAGAAGAAGCATACTGGTAGGTCCTGATTTAGCCTGAAGTGCAAGAAACTTGTTTGGGGTTCTTGTCACAAGATACAGCTGTAAAATATGGGGATGATATAATATTAGTTTTTGCCATGTGCCAGCATTTAAACAAAGTTATTCAAAATATGTGTTGAAATATACTATTTGAATGGAGATGCTGTTTTCCAACTGTTATTCTAAAATGATGTGTGATTTTATTTGTAGTCTCATCAGCTACGTCAACATCTGGATGAACTTGCTCGATTAGAGACCAATCTCCAAACAATTTCGAGTGGTAAAGTTTTATCAAAATGCTTTCTTTGGGCTTGTGTTCTTATTTAGTAGTCTTCATCTCATTTTTAGTGTTCTTATTTAGTAATTGCTAACTAAAATAAGAGTGGGAATTTGTGATTAGCGATTGATCCTTTGCTTTAAAGGAGCATTGGTATATGCAAATTGTGTGAACCTTTTTAGACTTAAAAGCAAGCTTCTTCATAAGATTTCGTGTACACATTGTTTTTTTACTTTATACTGTTAGCTTGTAATAATAAAGCTAATTTCATCTAAAATGTAACTAAGTTGATTTAAGCATTTCCTTTCAGTGAAAAGGAGGATGCTTTGGCACCATTGTCTATAAGTTTTGGCTGAAAAATTCTCTCTTTGTAGCTTAAGGTAGGTAGAACTTTGAAACCAGAGCCCCATTAGGTGAGGCAAGATAGAAACTGAAAGGCTTTTTCCTTTTCTTTGATATTTATGGCATGGCTGGAACCACTTGCCATTAAAACATTTTTAACGAATAAATTTTTATTTGTAAGGGAATCTGCAAAATATTGGAATAAAAGCTAAAGTGTACTTGATTGGCTTGTAAAGAAGTGTCAAAGCAAGTTTAATATTTTTGATGAAAAACAAAAGAAACTTTTCATATTAATGACCTGGGATATAATTAGCTCTAGCCCTTATGATCATTCATACCATGCATTTTGCCTAAAAAATATTGGCAAAACGTATTTTTTGTACCTTCAACTTTGAGTCTTTTATGCTTTTGGTCCCTGGACTTTTAATAGTGTACATTTAGTCCCTGAACTTTCATTGTTGTACATTTGGTCCTTGAACTTTTGAGTTTTATGCTTTTGGTCCTTAAACTTTGAGATTTTTATGTTTTTGGGGGAAATTAAAATTTTTTTCGACTTTTTTAGGTCGATGCGAGTCGTCCGATTCAGTAATATAAACCATTTTACTCTTCTTGACTAATCACACAACACTTTTGTTGCCCACATTGGCATAATTTAACACTTTAAATGGTGGAAGGACTAAATGTAAATCTTTGTGAAAGTTCAAGGACCAAATGTATAGTAATAAAAGTTCAGGGACCTAGAGCACAAAAAACACAAAGTTCAGGGACCAAATGATAAGTTTTGCCCAAAAATATTTGTATACTACTTGTTAAGTGTTACACTTTTTTTGTCTTTTTTTTGGCATGTTGCCTCTTCAATGTATATTTCTAGTTGAAGTAGATAACTTGATCTTATCTCAGAGTCTGTAATAAGAGGTTGCAGCATGCCCAGTGCAGTAGAAGCTGCCAACATTCCCATTGAAGGACGATCACCTTGTGAGGAACGATACATGCCTCAACGTTTCAAGAAGAGGAAACTATCGGAGGCCATTCTCCATATGAATACTTGTCAGGCAAGTCTTGTGAATTATGATATTTGATGAAAGTGATTTACATCATATGCTAGTTTACTTTCTTGTCAATGTGACAGTGTCCTTGCATTTCTTTGTTAAATTGTTCTTTTAGTACAATATGTTTTGGTTATGTAAGAATCTTTTCATTGGTTATCGCCATTTTAGATAGAAAGTTTATGATAATTATTTATTAATTTATTTAGAATTTATTCAACTCATGGAAATTTGTATGGGAAAAAAGGCCAACCCAACACCAAGGCCAATTGTATTTTGGAAAATTTAGGACTAATATTCTTGGTTTCCTTCGTGACAATTCTATTTATTGTGAAATATAAAACATTAGTTAGTTACCAATCTATTGTTCTGCCAAGCTGTTAGATGACGACAAACTTTGCTTCAATTGAACCGGGTATGAATTGAGAATTTTCGACTTACATGAAATGAAATTATGTAGTATACTTTTGTTAATTGGCCAAGTGCAAGTTGACAGACACTTATAATTATCTTTCGCCTAAGAATGTTCTTGCAAAATCATCCTTCCTGATTTTTTGCACAAATGAATTATTCTTTACTGGCTAAATGCAGCTCTTCTAATCGTGCATTTCTCTCTAAATTTGCTGAAATGGAACTGCCAGTAATATAGTTCTATGCTTCCCTTTCATAAACAGTTTTTCATTTTCGTGTGAAGAATTTTTTTATCGATTACAACGTACGTAATGCTCCATGAGTCGGAATACAGAGATTTTTTTTTGTCAAGTCGAATACAGATAGATTGCTATGAGAAACTTATATTATGCTCTTCCTTTGAAGAAAACTCTCTTTTTTCTGCAGGAACTGGAGAATATATGTTCTGATAACTTATGGATGTTACCGCAGTATACTGTCGTCCCATCTGATGGTAAGTGTTAACAAACTTGTTTCTTAAACCAAGGGATAGTTGAGGCATCTTTAATGGAACGATGTAGTGTTCATTGGTTCTTCCAACTTCATTGCTGGTCCTGCTCACATCTCTAAGCAATTTTCGAATCTCAATTATTTCATAAACTTTCTGAAAATTATGACTTGATAAGTTTGCATGTTGATTTAATATAAAAGGAAAGTTTCCATGTCGAAATTGTCTGGCTGCATCAGCTTTTACACTTTTTTTTTTAAATGTTAGCGTCCGGCGTATGACTTCCATAATTCCTGAAAATTCTGTGTTCAAATGTCATCTGAATTAGAAATGAACTTGGCTTGTTAACCATTCTTTAATCAATTTAATCTTGAAATCTGAAGTTCCTGATATAAAAGTGTTGGCTTTTTACAGGGGGCTTCACCGCCAATGTGATTCTGCAAGGTCCAGACTTCAAGTGTTCTGAATCTGGGAAAGTAAGGCGGAATCCTCGTGAAGGAATGGAATCAGCGGCAGGATGTCTTTTGAACAAATTGCGCAATATGGCAAGTAAAGAGCATTGATATTAATTTTACGCGACTCTTTTTGCAGCATATGCACCAGCAAGAGCACAGAGAAAACAAGAAACTCCTGTTGTAGAGCATTTTTGGGACCAATTCTAGTACTGCTAAGATTGGACTGTTGTAGCCAAAGCATCTGGAGAGATGAATGAGGCATCACTTGCCAAAAAAGGTTTAGGGAGGTCGAAGGTTCAAACCTTGCTAAAAAAAAAAAAAGATTGGACTCTTATATGAAATTATTACATTATTAGGAGGTTGTACCAAAGCCTCAAATCTCCCCCAACTACTTTGGGATCGAGGCTTTGTTCTTATTGCCGTTGTAGTTGTCATCGTCAAAGCTTCGATATACTTTACTTTCAATGGTTTTTTTTGTCACTGCATTTAATTTGCTTTTTTTTTTTGCGAAAATGACATGTTTGAGAAAAAAAGCAAAATCTGTATCCCTAAAAACATTAACTATAGGCTTTGTGCACCCGAAGTTGGATTTATATAATAATATGGATAATTGGTAAAAAAAAAATTAAATTAAATTGATCAGAACAGGCATAAATCAGAATGCAAAGATCAAGAAAAGGTAACTACTACTTACTCATTTTTCTTTTTTTAACTAATTTAGGGAAAATTTTGATGTTGCATGTACAAATTGCCGCAAGCCTATCGGCGAAGGAGATTTCATAGAAGGCAAGGAAAGCAATGGAGAAAAGTCGAAAAGCATCTAGAGGAATCAGAAATTCTCCTCCCTCTCAGCAAAACTGAGCAAAAATTTTAAAACCGCGGCCTTATGGTCTCTCTCGACGTCCTCCCCTTTTATTTCTAGAGCACCTTTCACCACTCGCGAGTAAAGCCTTTCAAGTTGTGGCACATCATAACCTTCGGTACGCTCCACAAAAAGCTGCTTGATGGATTCGACTTGGCTGGAAACTTCTACGTCGGTCATAATGGCATCTTCCTTAGTGTTTTCTGTCGCCTCAACGGATGTGTCTGCAGAAGTCTCCACCTGTGCATCTATCGCAGGAGTTCCTTCTTCATTGTCCAAGACCATGCCATTGGCTTCCGGTTCCTGGGATGGGGCTGGCTGCGCAGATTCTGGCTTCGGTTGATCAGATTCTGCATGCTGTGTCTTGTCTTCTGCATTTGAAACCAAATGTCAACCTTGGACTTTATTCAAAGCTTATCTAAATATTCTAAGCAAGAAAACCTCCAAAAGATGCAATTTGTTGTTGAATGCTCTAACAGAAAAACTTAAGCTAAATGTTTTGAGGCAAGAAAGCTTCCATCCAACATCGCCCTTTAAAAATTTGAATGGCGTTATTTTACTTCATTCTTTTGGTCTAGACCAACCAATATTCAGACTTAACTTACTACTCCAGACTCAAGCCAGGTCGGTAAGGGGAAAAGCTCTTCCAGTGGTGGTTTCTGCGTTCATGGAGTCTTGAATTCGAGACATCCTCTTAAGCCGTTGGAGTGTCAAACCACTCCAACACACCGGCCATTGGTTTTTGAATAGCATTATAATGCGTCCTTGATAGCATGTTCAGAGAGGTATTGAAATCAAGCAGAAATCAGACATACCTGCAAACTCAATTTCTACAATCTTCTTGGACCGCCTCAGGGCTTCATAACTTTGGCTAATATTAACTTCCGGTTGAACATTGCGCAGTCGAGCACTTGCTCGAGTAACAGCAGCCATTTGAACAACAGGGGTTGCTGGCAGAGTAAAGCCCTCCATGTCTTCTGGCAGTTGCATTGGTCCTCCTTGGGCAGCAATCTTATCACAGAAAGAGACCAGTGCTGGGTCCATCTGCGATAACATTCCATGCACCTGAACGAAAATCGATTCAAAATATATAAAACTTAAAAGAAATTCAACCAGAAATCTCAACTCTTATATTAAGATAATAAAAACTTAATACAAAACAGCGATTGAATCCAAAAAACAAACAAATATCTAAAATCTAGAACCACCATACCGAATCTCTAAGTTCATAGGCTCGGCTGACAATCCTAGCTCCATTGTAGTCGTCACCATTATAAACCTGAGCGTATGGACGGAACAAAAATTAAATTAGAGATAACAAATAAAATAAAATAAAATCCAGCACCGTAAATGAAGTCAATCAAGCAGATTGAGAGGGTTATACAGTTTACACATTAGTTTATTCTGAACTACAGCTTGGTTGTATTTTGACATGTTAGCAAGGAGATCTACAATACTCGTAAAATAGAGTTGATAGAAGCAATTCTATCATAAGCTTTCTAAATTTTTTTTTTTTTTCCCCTCTTGGAGGTTGGTCTCCGTCTGCAGGGGCTCCGATAGCATTCATCCAAAGAAAATACTGCTTTCTTTCCATAGGAGCAGCTTCTTATTGTCAAGATTCCACCATTACTTCCAAAGATTATTGATATGGCTATTTTTAAACATGAAATTCAGGTCTTTGCACGGTTTGTGCTGTGAAAACTCAAAAGGTAATTAATCCGCATTTACACTCCCTCGTGTCCATATAACCAAAAATAATACTTCATGATAGACTTACACGAGATGGGGACAGAGAGAGCAGATAAATGAAAATGCCAAAAACAATTGACAGGCAACAATGCAATATATAAAGGGATTAGGACATAATGACATTATAATGCATCGCACTATCTACATCTTTTATTGATGGAATGTCCTGTCTTCCAAAAAACATCCTTTGACTGTAAAACTGAATCAACATAATTAGTGGTGATTAGAACTCTAGTCACTCCTCAAATTATAGCTTTTGAAGCATAGAAAAAAGGGCACCCACATTTCTAGAAAAAGATAAGATAAAGCAGATTTATTCGAAATTAGACACAAACCAATAGCAAATCCCGCACCTTGGCATTAGACAAAATGAGATCAATATCCTGCACAAAAGCTGAGCATGTAATATAATGTCCACAGTCTACGCGTTGCAGTACAGTAGCAATATCCATTGGGTTCTGAACAATAGAGTGATAGTCTGGTACATCCTCTTCCATGACTGGATAGTGGAAGACACTGTATTTCTTCTCACACAAAATCCTGGACAATAAGTGATGAAAATGAATTATATGTCATAGTAAACTATTGAATAAGTGAAAAAGTGCATCCAATAAGGCTCCTATGATATATATATATATAATTTTTTTTTTTTTTTTTAATATCAAGGCTCCTATGATAATATTATGCCTTTAAACTACATCACCTCACAACTTGGCGATAGGTGTCTATTTTTACGAGACTACCTAGCATACAACCTTGACATAGAAACAATAACCAAGTACAACTCATATACTTTGTAAGTTTGTTTTCATGAGGTGGCACGCAGAAAAAGAAAAAAAATCTAACCGATTGCAAATATCACGGAGGCACATCCGCATGCGGCGAAGAGCATGCTGCTCAGCTTCTGCCTTCGCCCTCAGCTCTGAGGCTTTTGGACCACTTGGAGCCTTTGGAGCTTTTGGAAGTTCAGAAAGGGATTTTGACTGTTGGGATTTTTGAGAGTTGCCATCAGGTGGAATAGAGGAGACAGCTTCGATCAACCGCTCAAAAAACATAGACCTGTCCTCTAATGTTGGTTTTTCCACTTGATACCTGTCAAAGAGCAGTCATCTGAAAATTACTATAGATGTCTACCACAGAGACTGTGTTGTTGTATCAAACACAGATGTAATAATATAGAAGAGATGCATTTATTAGAACAGAAACAACAAATTTCTGACAGACAAGGAGAGAACCTCCAATATATATAGCAGAGTAAAGAGATGTGTGCTAAACACAACAAAGTACTGCTTTCCTAGCCGTTAACACTAAATACTCCCGCATTAACTTTAGATCAATACTTTTAAATGATGACATGAAAATTATGTAATGTCTAAAAAACTAACATTGGTCTTATCAAATGCAAAAATAGAAATGTAAATTTGCCTTCGCCATTAAAGATTTAATTTACTTTCATAATAGTATACAACGTTTGTGCTAAACATGTTGATTACATGCTTTCCACATTGGATATCCAGAAATATGTAGTTTTCATACAGATTCCTAAAATGTTTATAATGGGCAGTGAGTTAAAAGCAATGTGGCAGTCACATGAACAATTGACAATCAAAAGATGCATCAGTACATTATTAAAAGCAGCATATATTTATACCATGTATAAGATACGAAAAAGCAGAGACGAAAAACCAAGTAAATGAGATTTTCCTTGAGAAATTCACCAAACTTTGATGAGCACCAAGAAGCCAAAATATTCTTTTACTAAAAATGAAAGCATTGAAGTTTGTAAGGCATACACATTACGCTGCGCAAATATGGAAGTTGCCAGTTCATCTAGTTGCCCGAATGGGATTGATGAAGTTCCAAGTAATAATATCGGAGAATCAGATGGTAGTTCCTCCAAAAGAGTCAAGAGAACTGCCCTAAGCTGCTCATGTGCCTGTGATGTTAAAATTTAATTGTAAGACAAAGATAATGCAAGCTTAAGTAAAAAGTTCATTTAAAGTTCTTTCTGTGAATCATGAAATATTAACTGCCAGCAAATGGACGAATAAAAAAAAATGAATGAAATTCAGGTCAGTTACAAATAAGATTGTAAAGCTTAACCATGCACTTACTGTTTCCCACCAAAGGTGGAACTGAGGTATATACAGTATTGAGGGTGTAGTTCTCCTAGCTTCACCAAATATATGTACCAATGCTTCCTCTGGAGTTTTTGCACTAGGATCAGAAAGAAGGGATGGAAGCCCTAAAGAATGAACAGGACATTTCTCGAGTTCATGCAACACTGCGGGTCCAATATGGTCCTGTTAAACTAAAGCAGTAAGTAAATTTAGATAGGTTTGGCCCATTCCCTTTAATAATATAAAAACAGTCAGTTTCATGATAATTACCAGGCCAACACTATCGTCACCGCAAATTAAAAGTCGGGGTCTATAAACAAGAGGAACTGCAGGCCCATATGACAACACAGAAAATTTCTTCATATCTGAAGAAGATGCCAATGAGGGAAATATTTCAGATATATGATTCATAACTTTTTGGAGATGCCTCCACAAAAATGGAGCAACAACAATTGATAATGGCCTTGAGTGCACAATTGAGCCTCTGTGGGCAGCAGGCGTAATGGTAGACATGGCTTCCAGAAAATGATACTTCTCAACTTTTATGGAATCAACATCTATCAAAAACTTGTCATCACTAGTGTAAACCTGAGGATACATTTCACGAAAAGCACGAATTGCAGCTTCTGTGCACAAGGCTTTTAGATCAGCACCACAATAACCAACACAACTTGCTGCAAGTTCCATCTTTAGCTCCTTTGAAGGTGGACGCTTCCATTTCCTTGTGTGAATGTCTAGTATTTCAGTACGTGCCTCAAGACCAGGTAAAGGGAAATTAAACTCTCGATCGAATCGGCCAGGGCGACGCAAGGCACCATCAATGGCATCGATCCTGTTAGTGGCTCCAATGAGAACAACTTGTCCCCTAGAATCAAGCCCATCCATTAGAGCAAGTAAAGTTGACACAATAGAATTGTGAATTTGCTCTTGTTTACTTGACCTAACAGGAGCAAGGCCATCTATCTCATCAAAGAAAATAATGGATGGCTGATTTTTCTGAGCTTCTTCAAAAAGTAGCTTCAGCTGCCTTTCAGCCTCACCAACCCATTTGCTAAGCACATCCGCTCCCTTGCGCATGTAAAAACTGACCTTCTTGCCAGCTTTAGATGCAGCACATGCCAAAGCTCTTGCAATCAATGTCTTTCCTGTACCTGGTGGGCCACATAACAAGACCCCCCTTGGAGGAGTAATGTGATATTGTTCAAAGAAATCTGGATAGAGTAATGGGAAGAACACCATTTCTTTTAGGGCATCAACATAATCTGATAGTCCACCAATGTCATCAAAACTTACACTTCCATCAACTTGTAAAGGTTGAATATCTGCCCCGCCCTTTGAACTCGGTCCAGCAGTTTGGGCCCCAGAAGTCAAAGAAGACATTAAATCACTCTGATGACCCCAGCCAGAAGCAGCTACATTCAACCCCCATGACGTTGCACCAGGCATATCTAATCCTCCCAAAAGCCAGGGTGCGGCATTTCTACTTCCGCCACGAGCCCAAGGAATAGTTGGTCCCTGGTCTAGTTCATCCACTAGAAGCGAGTCGTCAGAATCTTCAGCTCTAGCCAAACGGTGTCTTTTATGCATTCTGCCACCTTTCCTAACATCCCTACCACTCTTGGTTCCCACACCTTGATGTAGTACTCTGCGAGGAGAACGCTGTCTTTGTTTTCCTTCCTTCTCAGGAGATAGTCTGCGAACCTCACGGTTTCGAAGATCATACCTTCTCCTTCCATCTTGTTCTTCTTCACCATCTTCATCGTCTCCATCTTCCTCCACATCATCAGCATCCTCACCATCCTCCTCTTCGTCCCCAGCCTCACCTTCATCCTCGCCCTCATCCCCCTCAACATCATTTCCATTTTCTGTTTCGTCGTCAATTTGCTCTTCAGATGTTCCTTGTTCGTCATCAGACTCTTGATCTGATTGCTCAGTTAGCATTATCTTTGATTGCCGTGGACGTAGTCCTTCACGACGAGGAGCTTTAGTCTGGAGTATCTTTTTACGCTTAGGTCTTCTTGATAACTTATCTTGATTACCCCTAGCTCTTGAAGGATGAAACTTCCGCCCTTGTGTCTAACAAAGCCACAAATTTTAAGTCGATGGATGTAAGATGAATCAAAAGGTACCGATTCAGAGTAGCACAAATTTTTACCATTAGATCCTCATCATCTGTCGCTGAACTGTCTGTGGCATAACCTTCCAGATTTCTAGACATTTTCCTCTTCCTTGTAGAGCGACGAAGGTTTTGGTCGACTGACTGCAACCAAAAGAATGGAAACATAGAAGACATGTAGATGATACCAATATTTGTACTTTTCTATGATGTAGAATGATTTTAATATTAGTAAAAAGTTTTACTCATGAAAGTGAGACGATCAGACAATAAAAACAGAAAAAAAAAAAAAAAAAAATGGCATGCAAGAAACTCTAAAATTATTTCAGAGTTTGTTCATTGAATCCTGATTCAACTAAAGCAATTCTTCAAAAATTTTCTCAATTCAAATTTATTAACTTTCAGTGAAACAAAGAAAACAAAGATATGCTCGCCAAAGGCATAAGGGAGTCAAGAATGGGACTTTCATTCAGGAAGATATGAAGCATACCATATCAGATCAACATGACCACACCAACAGACAACAAAACGACAGAGAAACAGAACCAAACCTCAGTGCTGCCTAGAAGCCAATGTATGCAAAGAAGCATAATCACTCTGAAAAAAAATTGTTTTCAATTCAATTGAAATCCCATGGTATTAAGAAGCCATGAAAAAATGGTAGATTTTGATGAAAATGAATAATGGACTTATCACATAAGAAGGATGTAAATAAACAGGCCATACCTCAACGGTTGTTTTGGATAGAAATTAATTATTAATTTATCATGAACCAAGGAAATATTATGAGAACTAGGTAGTTTTTTATTTCATGTGGATATATGAAAAAAGGGGCAGAAATCATCTTTTTCAGCATTGCCATACAGCCAGTGCGATTTCATAAATTTGGGTGCAATAAGAAAGAGTCGGGCGACTCCAAGCAAAAACAAATACTCGTAAGAGCTTCAAAGTCAAATTTTTTAAGAGGGTTTTGAAGAAGAACTTTTAGAAGATAAGATTGTTGTTGTTGGGCATTTTGTTGGAGAAAAATAAGATGGCCTTCAAAAGGCAGCCAAAAACGTTTTATCTCTCCAAGGTGATATTCGCATCGTACTTTCCTTTTTGATGTCTTTGGCCACAGAATCCCAAGTGCATTCTACATTAAAATTCAATCAATAGTAGGGATATTTTTCTTTTTCTGCTTGTTTCAGGTCCTTTTTTCATGATCATATGATGGAACGTTATGTTTTATTTTGGTTCAGTTGTCTCTCTCTCACTCAAAAAAAAAAGTTGGCCCAGTTGCCATTTTTTGTTGTTTCTTGTCTTTTGGATGACATCACTTCTGTCGTACAGCCTATTTTATGAAGTCACTGTATTATCATCAAGGAAAAATAATTGGAAAAGATCCAAGGAGAAGACGATCTCATCCATTTTTGAGAATCCCTAACAATTATGCCACTTGCGAGGGATGATGTGGGGGATGAGGAAGCAGCTGAGTTCCTGTGACTACCATCGCTAGTTTCTATGTCCTAATTTCCTGTAAGAATGTCATGCTTATTCTTGATGACCTGGCCCGTAAGGATCTTGCTCCTAAGAAAACCTTGAAGGACATCTTGCAATCATTAACCATTATGCTATCAACAAATAAGGCCAACTTTTCCAAAGAAAATCCCACAATATCTATTGTTGTGATTTGTAATGCCGTAACAAACATCTCACCAAGCAAGTATGGTAATGTGAGGATTTTTTGAAAATAAATCGATAAGATTTAGCATGCAAGGAATTATTTTTAATCAATAATTACTAAATCAATGCAACGCTCATGCTTGCCCACAGCGCCACAAATATCTTAGAGTGGACCTCCTTCCCTAAATTACTTTAACAACATATTTTCTCAAATAAGTTTCAAAATCTCTATAACTAAAAAGTAATCTTTATGGGCACAATGCCCCTTCTTTTTGAGTCAAGCACACAAATTGGTATGATATTTCATCCAAAAACAACAAAAAGCATGAATCCCAAATTGGTTGGGGTCGGCCACAAGGATCAAACTCTTCCATTGTGCTCGATTTAGTGCAACTGATGGTGAATTCATCCAATTGTCAATCACATAAGATTTTCATCAAATCCATAAACACATCAAAACAATGTAAGCTGAAACAAAGCATGCATGCCTCCAACATAAGCTCAAAATTCACTTAAAATCAAAAACATACACTGGCATTGGCATTCCTAACATGCCTCCCAGGCTGCAACATCTTAGCAATCTGCGACGCAGCGGTCCGCCGCTTGCTCTTGTTCTTAATCGGCTGTGCATAGTACATGAATCCACGGCCATAGATACTCGGCCTCCGCCGCAGCCTATCGCTGGTCCGAACAGGCCTGCTCCCAGACTCATCCATCCTCCACACCGCAACAATTCAACAATCCATTGCAACCAAACCACCGATCTAGACCTAAAACCAAAACCACAACAACATTAACCATCAAAGCCACTATCTTTGCATGCAATCGACATGGAAACCTTCGATTCGAAGCGCGAAACGGATCGGAAGAAGCGAAAGAGGGGTTTGATTGAGTTTGTACTGGAAATGGCGATTTCATGCAATACTGGTTCGTTTTTGAGGATGAAAAGAGCGGAAGAGATCTCGCGAGATGAGGAGTGCGATGACGTACCTTTAAGAAGCCATTGGAGAGCGAGAATCGGTGGTCTTCTTCCACAGTGACAGAGACAGAGAGAGAGAGAGAGAGAGAGAGGTTTAGAGTTCTTACAGACCTCGAATGAGAGTCCAAGACTTTAGGGCCTGTTTGTCTTGGACTTTTAATTGTTTCCTATATTAATACATTAAACAATTTTGAGCAAAAGAAGTGATTTTAATTGTTTCGAGTGGGAGAGTGCACTAGTATTACCTTTTAATACACCTCGAGATGCATGCGTTGAGAATTAAGGGCAGCTGACGAGTGCCAATCCTTGTTGGTGGCACCAAATTTTGTTTTTTTTATTTTTTATATTATAATGTGGATAGTACTTATTATTACTTTTCAGGAGGCACACCTCACTCTACAAAGTGATATGTCTTCAAAAAGTTAAGAGATTCGAATTTAATACCTCTTGTTGGTCTAAGTGAATAAGTAGTAGGTTCTAATCGTGTCCAACCGTAGATTTGTTAGTGGGATTAGTGTCTAATACCACAAGAAAAAAATCTTAAAAAACTCGTTTCCATTTTTTTGCTTTTCTTTTCATTCAAGATTTTCTTCAATTTTTTTTTTTTTATTTTCATCTGTGTAGCAAAAAATTTTAATTTTCTTAAAACACAAAGATTGTTTTCTAAAAATGAATCTATTAATTAAATGGCGCAGTTTAATTATTTCATACCAAACAAAATCGGGTTTGGCGAGTTCAACAAAAAAAGAAAATGAAAAAAAAAATCTTTAAAAACTTGTTCCCATTTTTTTGCTTTTATATATTTAATTCTCTTTCAACACAAAGATTATTTTCCAAAAATGTATCCATCAATTAAAGCAAACGATTTAATTATGAATATCCTTTAATTAATTCATAAATGTATTTACATTGAATTTAGTTTTAAAAAAAAGATTTGGTGATTTGGTAACTTTTATCTATTGAGCAATTCTTGCATGTATGTGACACTATTTTTTTCCCATGTAATGCCCAACACCCACCACATTGATTAATTCACGCTTAGGCATTGTAGCTATATAGGGGGCGGCGCTCAAAAGTCTCAACTCAATTTTTTCATTCACGATTCTTGAACTCGGTTGTATAGTTTCTTTGTTGCTAAACTCAATAACTGTGGAAGAAAAAATAACACAATAGAAAACACACATGATTGGAGAAAGAAAAACATGTGAAAAGTTAGATTTTGGTGTAATAACAAAATAATCTTAAAAGCATACCTTTTAAATTTATATTCTACTCTCAGTTTAAACTCTTTAAAAAAATTGTTGAAGAGTAAAACTTCATCATCACCACAAAAAAAAGACCTTCATCGTCAATTACCTAAGAGTATCTCTTATAATAGTATAAATAATTGGGCCAAAGCATCTCTGGTGGATGAGGCGTCCCTAGCTAAAAGGCAAAGGTTGTGAAGGTCATGGCTTCGACTCCCGATGAAGTTTGAAAAAATAAAAAAGATAATATAGATAATTGGTACATTAGAAGACATGGACCATACTGTACTAGATAGGGGTGGGCAAACCGCGGTTTGGTTTGGAAAACCACCAAACCGCGACCAAACCGAGGGTCTACGGTTTGGTGATTTTCCAAACCGCAACCAAACCGCAGATCACCAAAACCGCACCAAACCGAACCGCGGTTTGCGCGGTTTGGTCGGTTTGGTTTCGCGGTTTTCATGCAATTTATTTTCTAAAAAAAAAAAAAAAAAAAAAAACCAGCAAGCAAAAAAAAAAAAAAAAACAAAGCAAGCCAAAAAAAAAAAAAGCAAGCAAAAATGAAAAAATAGCAAGCCAAAATGAAAAAAAAGCAAGCAAAAATGAAAAACAACAAGCAAAAAAAATAAATCAAGCAAGCCTAAACACTAACAAGCAAGAAACATTCAATAATCCTCATTTAATCAATAGATTCAATACCCATTAACCAATCATTCATCAAAATGAACCCAATCAAAGTTAAAAATTCAAGATCATATCTAAAGTTACAACAAAAACAAATAGATTAGAAGTTTAGAACAAATAAATTCAACAAGTAGGAAAATGCTTCAACTCCATTCCAAGTTCCAATTTCATTCTTTGTTCCTACAATAAAACAACAATTGAAAATAAAAAGTTAGCAACATAATAAGAGTTTTATAACATTTGTTATTCCTAAAATAAAACAACAATTGAATATAGAAAATTAACGATATGATTAGAGTTTAATAACATTTAAAAGTTCAAAAAAGATTTACTTACCAAGTCAATGACTCAATGCATTTTGCTAATCATCTCAACTAATCATCTAAAACAAGTTGGTCCAAAATGCCTAAACAACATTTCAAAATGTAATATGATTAGATGATGATCGTAAAAGAAAGAATAAATGTAGTTAATAATTAACAAAATTAAAAGAAAAGTATAACCTGTTTCAAGCTCTTCAAGTTCTTGTAAATTTTCTTCAACTTCTAAATTTATTGTACCATGTAACCAATCCCGAGTACAAATAAGAGCTTCAACAATTTTTGGAGTCAATGAGGTACGAAACTGATCAAGCACGCGTCCATAGGCACTAAAAGCGACTCAAACAACAAGAGAAACTGGAATGGCCAGTACATCACGTGCCATCATTGAAAGTGTTTTGTACTTAGAGACATTATTTTTCCACCAACCAAGAATGTCAAAGTCTCCATTTTGCTTCTCACATCCCTCATCCAAATATATATCTATCTCCGACTTGTTTGTCGTATTTGCTTCCTCTTCTAAAAATCTTTGAAATCCAACCACTGCCTTTTTAGCTCTGACATTACCAAACAATGAGTCTTCCACCTCTTCATGTACACTAGACAATGATCTATTTTCACTAAACCACATAGACGTGTAATTGTTGGAAAATGATTCATATTCCATGTATAAATGATCCAGAGCCTCTCTCACTTTCCTTATCATCTCAACAACTTGCTCGTTCGGATACAATATACCATAACAATATTTCAGAAACTTCAACTTGTACCTAGGATCAAGAACCACAGCAACCAACAAGATCATGTTCACCTTCGAGATATCTCCCCAATACTTGTCAAACTTCACCTTCATCTTCATTCCCATCGAATGCACATATGAATCATTACTTGCCAAGCATTCATTGATAAGTGTTTCAACTGCATGCACCTCATGAAAATATGCATTAGCTGTAACACATTTAGATCCTGAAAGTCGAAGAGTGGCCCAATAAAAAAGTTCCAAGAACTGCAATAATATACGTGCAACACTCCAATCTTCTTTTGTGGGAACTCCATTCTTCAACTCACTTGAAATCTTATTATATGACTCATACATTCTCTCAAATGCTCTTTGATACTTCACCGCTGAATCCAACATCAAATAAGTGGAATTCCATCTAGTTGATACATCTAAGGACACTGAAGCTTTACACAAAGTATTTTTCAAGTTCAACACATTGCTTAAACTTTTTCTTCCTTGATGGAGAACTTCTCACTTGTTTCACTGCTTCGCGTATTCGACTAATGGAGTCTTTCACCTCTTTCAAACCATCACTAACAATGAGATTCAAAATGTGTCCACAACATCTTACGTGAAGGTATTTCGCATTTAACACGCTTCCACCCCAATTATTTATTTTTCTCCTTAGGTATTCAATTGCCAAATCATTAGATTTAACATTGTCTTCGATTATTGTAAACACTTTCTCAATTTTCCAGTGAAGCAAACACATCTCAACAAACCTTACAATAATATCATCACCGTATGGCCTTCAATCTCACAAAAATTAATTATTTTCTTTTGCAATTTCCAATCATCATCAACATAATGTGCAAGTGAGACACATATAGCTAGTATTTTGCAAAGAAGTCCAAGTATCGAATCGTCAAACAAACTCTTTGAGAATTCTTTGTTAAGATCTTTTTCAATTTTGTTTTCTCAACATTATACATTTCCAAACAATCTCTAGTTATAGTTCTCCTCTTCACTAACTTGAGTTTGGGTTGTATAACATTGCAAAATTTAACAAAGCATGGATGTTCCACAAAAACAAAAGGCAATTCAGCTCCTATTATCAATTCAGTAAGGGCTTCACGACTTAATATTTGATCAAACTTCCAAAGTCCTAATTTACTTTCATCCTCCGACCCTTTAACTTGTAATTCTATAGTTTTTTGTTTCTTACACACTGAGTTCACATGACTATGTGGGTACTTGAGACATTTATTTAAATGAGCTGTTATTGTGCTTGTACCATTCTTACTAGGACAATGATACTCTTTACCACAATAATTGCAAGTTGCAAGTGTCACTTTTCCATGCTCATCTAACGTTTTAGAATAATGGTCCCAAACTCTAGAAGTTGTGCGATTACCTTTCGATTCTGTCTTCTTTGATGATGCCAAACTAGATGAGTTTGGAGGAGCAACAACAGGTCCACCACTTTCAAACTCCATTGGTGTAGAACTTGCATCTGTCGATAATGTTTCCGGCTGTTACATGATGTGAATCCATCTAGAAAAAAAAACACACACGATCAATGTTAGAATGAAAATGAACATTAAAAAGAAGAATTGAAATACAGAACTACAATTAAGTTACACAAAATGGCAATTAAGGTGAGGTGATGGATCAAAACTCTTTGACACAATAATGAAACCAAATAGCAAAGAAAGACATGAACTTTAAGTCTTTAATACAGTACTTGTATTCACTAAAACAACAACAAACAACAACATCAACATAGCCTCAATCCCAAATTATTGAAATTAATTTGGGAAGCAGATAAAGACTTGACGGCATGCATTCGAAATTCTTTAAATCCTTCTTAATCAATGCCGCGCCTCACATCAATTCAACACAATACATAACACAAAAAGGACCAATTTTTATGAATTTTCGATATCACCAATTGATGAATGAATGCTTGAAACAATCAAAAACCTTGCTTGAATCAAATAAATCGACAACGAACACATCAAAGTTCTAAAACAGACCCCGAAAAAAAAAAAAAAAAAAAAAAAAAAAAAAACCCATCAAGATTAGGGCTGTTTTCGTAGCATAAACTAGGGTTTACAAAATCAAGAACCCTAACTCTAATCTCATCAAATGATTCAAAACCCTTAAAGCCCCGATTTTTATAGACCAAGTGATTGATTAAGACATGGATTAAGTTCATAATCAATCGATAATTTCAACAGATTCATGTGAATGTAACGAAAATTAAGCAAATTATGAAGAGGACTTACGAGCTAATCGCGTCGGTGAGAGTCGAGTCGAATCGAACTCGTAACGAAGAAGAACAAAAGCGATGGAGAATAAAACACACCACTTGTGGATTAGAGAGAGCGAGATGAGGGCCGAGAGAGTCGCGTCGGTGAGAGTCGCTCTCTCTAATCTCACGAGAGTGAGACGATCCGAGCGAGATGAGGCCGAGAGAGAGAGGAGAGATCGTGAGATGGGAGCGGAGAGATCGAGAGGGAGCAGAGAGTGAGATCGGTGAGAGATGGGATCGAGAGAGAGAGAGGCGGCGGTGTGAGTTGTTTGGAGAAGAAGAGATTTGTGGGTGTTTTTATTTTATTTTTTTTATTTTTAGGTTTTTTATTTGTATTTACCAAAATGCCCTCGCTTTGGTTAAACCGCGGTTTTCTCAAAATGAAAACCGCGACCAAAACAGTAATCTGCATGGTTTGGTCGTTTTCCAAACCGCGACCAAACCGCGAGCTTCAAAAACCAAACCAAACCGTGCGGTTTGGTCGGTTTGGGCGGTTTGGGCGGTTTTTTGAAAACCGCTGCCCACCCCTCGTACTAGACAAGAAATAAATCATTTAAACCCTATACCAACCAGAAAACATAATGAGACAGTCACTTAAAATCCAAGATTAGGTCACATAATTTACATTGTATAACATGATACAAGAAATCAATCAACCTTGTACAACAATTAAGCATTGAACCCATTCAACAAACAGGTTAAGAGTGTAGGTGAAGGCACATCCAGTATATGTCGATTGATTTTAATAGTTCTGTTGAGCTCACTTTTTATGCTTCACTTTGAATATATTTTCCTTGTAGAATTTCAGTTCTTGAATGCTCTCTTTGATGTCCTCCATCGCTCGGTGCTTGTTTACTTTCGATGGAGCTCTTTTATTGTCTGTGGAAACATTATAGAGATGATGAGCAAATGAATTTATATGAATGGATAAGTAGTCATTCTTTCGAAAGATACTGAATTTCTAGCAACTCCGTAGAGTAATCCGATTTATATAGCTTTAGATTTCTTAATTTCATTCATTTCTAATTCACAATATAGGTTTCGACTGCTACCGAGATTGAAATGCAAAAGATAAACAAGATGTTACCTCTCGGATACCAGCGTATGCATAGTGCTTTAACACTACTGACATCAACAACCACATGAGAGAAAAGACTTAGCCAAATTCGGCATGTATTTCTGTCAAGAAAGAAAACATATCATTAATGTTACATGTATGACATTATATGGTGAAACAAACGATGATAGCAATTGTAGTAACGATTATTTTACGGATTTGGTTAATTCTGTATTTTGCTCCTAAAATGGAACTATATTAGAAAATCTCTTAAACATGCATCTAATCCGAGACATTTAAACCACCATTTCTGGATGGGAATTCTACTGGATTCATTAAGATGTCAGACTTGGAAATAAAGATTTATCGATCATACAGCAGAACCACAAATATCTCTATTTCACTCGTAGAAGAACTTACAATAAAGAGGCATGATAACACACGTACCTTCAAGAATATGAGGTCCACATAAACCGAATTTCCAGCAAGAAGGGGTAGTAATGCACTAGTGTCTATATGCTTCTTTACAAATCTTATGACCTGTATAGTGTGGACATGGTATTGTAAGGATCAGGTAGCACTTAATAGAAGTAGAAACAAATGATTTAACCAAGAATGACAAGCTCTGGAGGAACAATTGAAAATGGCATCAGAATAAAAGGAAAGATATACACACAGAGATGCATAAATACAAAAATGTCACAACACATGCTAAAGACTATATTAGAGATCATTCAATATGCATCGAAATGTCCGTTCAATATGCATCGAAATGTCTGCCGTAAGCATCTTGATGATTACCGTGAGGTAACTCTGTTTTTCAACAGATTCTGACACGAATGCAAAACAAGTTGTTAGAGACTGTTTATTGTTTAGCAAGTGGTCATGTGTATCATAACCATGATGATGTGCCTCATGAGTATTACCAAAAACATATACTGACAACTTTATCAGAGACCATTCAATATGCATCAAAATGCCTGCAATAGGCATCTTGATGATTACCATGAGGTAGCTCTATGTTTTTCAACAGATTCCGACACGGTTTGCTAAACCAAGTCGGTAGAGACTGTTTAATAAGTATAGACATGTGTATCATATACATGATGATGCGTCTCATGAGTATTACCATGTTTATCAATATATTGTAAAGCAGTTATTAGAGAACTCAATAAAATTTGTAAGCGAATCGCTGATAAAATATCAGTACGTTGTTACTGTCATCCAATGCAGAAACCTGCTGTATCAAATCACTCTGCCACTTGCGATGATGTGTTACAATTTAGTTTTACAGCTGCCATAAGCAGCTAAATATCCCAGCATCTAGCATGTTCAATGGCAATGATCCAGATGCTTTTCATCATCTGCATAAACAGGGAAAAGCACAACACACAAGAAAAATTGGTGGAGGATAAAATCAAGCTCACCTGATTTTCGGCATCCTGTTCACTGAGTTTACTTTGACGGACCATTTTTGTCAATCCTGAAAATAAGCAAACATATTTTAAAATTTTCAATCGCCCAAACAGGAGACAATACATTGTGATGCTTACTTGTCATTGATAACAATGATAAGTATGACAGATGCACAACTTTACAACTATGGCATCAAAACTTACATCTGTTGAAGCTACTTACCACTTGCTCCATGATGATTCCGACACCATTCCCCCATATTACCCAGACATTCTTCACTTTGGTGAATAACCAAATCAGGACCCTGAAAGGTAAGAAAGGGGCATGTTAAACTGTCAAATCATAATAAGCAATTTTTAACCAATATTTCAACATTTGCCTTCTCGCTCAAACAACCCAACTACGAGAATATGAAAGATGAAAAATGAGAAAAAGCCAAACGTTTGAAAGAATAAGTCAATAACTGACTTCAAAAGGATGACGGAGAGCAGATATAAGAATACCCTTCTGATGTGGGGTGCTAAATGGAAGTCAATTCATTGGAAATGTGATAATTAAGAACCATAAGATGTTTCAAGACAAGATAGAGTCTATGACCATACATATTCTGGGACCAAGACCACATTTTGCGGGCACAATAGTACATCAACTAAAGAAATCAACCTCTTAAACCATGATAATCATCAAGCTCTTAATTATTTGCATTTACTTTATTAGTTCCGAATATTCACAAAACTTCTTGATACCATCATTCCAATTAAATTAGCAACTCCAACTCTCCAACAGGCATAGAATTTCACAAGTGAACAAGAAGTTACACTGTTAATTTGATAACACTTTGGCAAGAAAATTGTAGTGAAGACAAAATAAAACACAAAAAAGAACTAGAAAAGGGGAAAGAATAAGAAAACATGCAAAATGCATAAAAATAAATTGAAGGTACCTCAAATATTTTGGTCAAGTTGCCATCTGTGATAACACAAGCAATCTCCAATATCCGATCTTTATCAACATCCAAGCCTTCATAAACAACAACAAACATATGCACATTGGAAAAATCACTGACCCAGCATAATAAGCTAAACAGGTAACTGTTTCCATTTCATATAAATATCATAATCACTCAATTCCAAAAGTTATTCAGGAAACAAGCATAGGCTGCTAAATAATACATTAAACAGAAAAGAAAGAAAGTGGCTGCTCTAGCAGAGAGCTTGTGACCTCCCCAATGAACACCAAGCTTGGAAGTGCTAAAAATTACCATTGATGCCTACGGAACAGACCACAAAGAAGATAATCAAAATTAAGGAGAATGTAGATGTTTATATTCTCATTTGGATATATGAATGACTGGGAAGAGGAGGTTACAACTGATTGGGATAAGAATAATGGAAAGACGTGTCCTTTCTAGGATTATAGGAGCCAAGGAAAAAAAAGGAGTTCACATAAGAATATAAGATGACAGGACAGTAAAAAGAAATAGATGTAAAGCATGGTTAACATATGGAAAGAAAAGCAAATGTCGAGACTCGAGAGGGAATGAGGTAAAAGAAGAGATGAAGCAAATGAATGAAAATGAATCACAAAGCCCCATGAAAGTAGTAGCTCTAATAGTGAGCAAAGAAGAAAATATGCAGTACATGCACCTCATATTTTTACTTAAAAATAAGCTTTACTTCTTTCTGAAATATGATAAAGAACTCAGAGTAAACAGAATTGTAATAGTATTCAATAAAATTGTGGAACTGGCAAAGCAATCTGTTGAGCCTCAAAAAAATATACATAAAGAAGAAGTAAGATTTTAAAAGGATGAAACTGCTAACCAGTCATTTCCAAGTCAATCCACACAAGAGGCATCTTGCACTGTTCTGAAGTAGTTATCAGTTTTGCCAGATTTTGTTTGTCATTCTTCAACAATGCAGCGCCATTTTCTGTGTTAGCTTTCTTCTTGCCCTTATCTGCGACAACAAAGAGGTTTTATCAGTCTTCCAGGTTCAATCTGAGCATTCTCAATGAGCTTTACCCAAGTCCACCCATTTCACAAAAAGAACTACTTCTATACAACTGATGATTAACTGATTTGCAAAGGAAGAATCAGTACATCATAAATCATTTAATTGGTCAGAATTCTTTGTCCGCACACACCAAAATAAGAGGAAAAAATAAACCAACAGGGTGGCCCAATGGTTTGAAATGAGATTTAGAAGTAAGAGGTCATGAGTTCAAACCTTGGTGGGTGCAAAAGTTGTTTCTTTCCCAAAAAAAAAAAAAAAAGAGGAAGAAATAACCTAGTTGGTGCTCTAATACCAATTCCGATTCTAAAAATGAAGCAGATAGAAATTAAAACATTTCAAGCATTGAAAATGGCAACAAGCTGATTGGAAACAACTGAATGCAAATTACAGAATTGATGTCTGAATAAATAGTCAAAAAAAGTAAAGACAAAAAAAAGAATAAAAGTTATTTCTGCAACTAATTGTTTGTGTATGTTAACAAACTTCCCCATGTAAAATACTGTATCTTAGCAATCCTCATAGGAAATCAGTATGTACAAAATAAATGTCAACTACTCAATGTCCTTAAACAAGTACATAACAAAAAGTTCTTCTCCAATGCACTTAATAACTTGGTTGCATAAGTTGCATTGCCTGCTTCAGTAGCACGTGGGGCCACTTTCTTAAGTCCTTAGAGGTAAAACTTAATATTCATCTTACACATCAAATAGTCAAATCATCAGAAAGAAACAACACATCTTTGAGTAGATGAGGGAGGAACGGCCAATGCTAAATTGCTAAGAGTTCCATCTTTTTAAATGGCTGCATGCTCCAGAAATGCATGCTATTGTTGAATCACCAGCACTAAAGTGCACTCAAATGTAGCCATTTTATTTCTGTAGCTTCATTAGATTCCATTCTAAACAGAACTTCCAAATTAAATGGAAATGGCGGGCGGAAGAGAAGTCTCAATGGTATGTAAGCTATTTCATAAGCTCACCTCAAAGGTGAAAAGCATTGTATCTTTAGTCAGCAGTTGTTCAAATGAACTGAAGCAGGCCCATCGCCTTTTAAAGCCTGTTCAAAAAAATGGGCCTATAAGACAAGGTTTTCCACTAACGATAGATTCCTCGGTAGTTAAAGCATAAAGACTGGAAGTTTTTAGGCGTAATAATTAGACGATGACACAAAGTTGAGGCAAGGAGATTTTGTGAATAGAATAGCATTAATTGGTGCTGGGTGGCAATCTAACAATGTCAATCTTCTTTTTTCTCCTGAAAAAAAAATCTTCTTTTTTCCTTCTGTATTATTCCTGGCGTGAGTAGCAACATATTTGATTCAACAAATCTGACAAATCATCCGCAATTAATTTTGAGCTCTACTTGATCACGTCATCGCAATAAAAACATGTTTTCTCAATTAGGAATAAAAGTAAACATTTTTGCACAAGGAAAACAAAAATAACAAACATTCTGGAAATTTTGCAATCAAAGCAAAATTCTTTATAAATAATAATAAGTTTCCATCAATTAGTATTGGGGAATTATAATTTTACCGATACACAATGCCAACTCTCAAACCTAGATTCTTCATTTAATCGCACGACTACGAAAAATAAACACTATCCAACTCATTAAAAACACTAAGAACTCACAATATCACTTGAATCTTTAGCAATCACTTTTCATTTTTCCTTTTTAGGTTTGCACCACCTGGTATCCAAAAGCCCACTCAGCCCCAACTAATCCAAGATCAAGCAAGTTTGTCTCGTAAAGAGGTTAAGCTCTCCCGACATAAGTGACTCCATTTGTAGCTCCAAGACCTCTACTGAAGGGACCAAAGCGTCAAACTACTCATACCACCTTTACTCTACTAATTCATTCTTTGCTCATCCAACCACTTTTCTCACCACTTTGCTTCTTCAAACTCTTTCCAAGCAAAAGCGACTCTATTTGTATGGCTCAAAACAAAACCCTTACTTAAGGGACCAACTATTCCCTACTAATTCACTCTTTGCTCATCCAACTGTTATTCTCACCTCTTTGCTTCTTCAAATTGTTTCCAAGCAGAAGCGACTTCGACTCCATTAGTACGGCTTAAACCTAAACTTCTACTTAAGGGACCAGCGCACCGAACCACTCAGACCAACTTTCACCCTACTACTATTTCACTCTTTGCTCATCCAACCACCTCTCTCACCTCATTGCTTCTTCAAACTCTTTCCGAGCAAAATAAACTCCATTTCTATGACACGAAACCAAAATCTCTACGTAAGGGACCATAGCGCTGACCCACTCAGACCAACTTTTACCCTACTACTAACTCACTCTTTGCTCATCCAACCACATTTCTCACCTCTTTGCTTCTTCAAACTCTTTCCAAGCAAAATCAACTCCATTTCTACAGCACGAAACCAAAACCTCTACTTAAGAGACCTAGAGCGCCGAACCACTTGGACCAACTTCCATTATTCATTACTCTATGAACACTATTTCATCAATCGCCCTAACTAACATCCACAAAATACTCCTCAACTAACCAAAAACACCAACAGAGCAAGAAAAACCTAAAATTTTCGTGATCAAACCACAAACTTTCGTACTAAGCATCATTTCACAGCACAACAACAACAATAACAACAACAGTAACAAAATGAAACAATATAGTTGTTGAATCTAAGGAAGCGAAAAGCTCGATTGAGTGAATCGACGGACCTGATGCGATGGAGTTCTTGGCGTCGTCTTTGGCGGATTCTTGGTCGTTCTTTGCGTCTTCGACGTCCAATTGAAGAACGGCGAACGCGTTGGAGAGGTCGCTCATGGCGCCTTCGAAGATCTTCTTCGACTCAGATTCTGCGGAGCGAACTGTAAATATCAAACCAGGTTTTGAGAATCAGTCGCTGTCTTGTCGTGATACGTGAACGCGCATCTCGATGCACATAACTATGTATACAAGCCCTGTATCTTTCAGAATGGGCTGGAATAATACGAAAGTCGCGCTAAAGGCATCCCGTAATCCTCTCAGGGCACCCCGCTAATTAGGGCACCCCCAGCAATTTATCTAAGTACCTCGGTCCTTTTACCAAAATGCCCTTTTCGTTTGATGTGCGAGCACCCCACCACCAAATCGAATGAAACCCTTCTTTTCTCCCTTCCATCACCACATCGAGGCCTCAATATATCAAATCCCCTCACTTTCTTGCTTGTTTAAGGTAGATTTGTTGTTTTTATGATCGGACGATGTGTTTAACTTCAATCCCGTAGTGTTCGGTCACACAGGATCGTGATCTGTCTTTTGGTCTCGGATGTCCATTGTCGAAACCATTGTGTAAGTGTCGGTTAATATCAACCGACACCTAAGTGAGAAAGACTCTTAGACCATGTGGTTGTGTATCACTGAGATTACTAGTTTTAGTCTCGGTGGCCTGTTACTGAGACATTAAGCTATGTTTCGGTTGCTTCCAACCGAAGTGTAATAAAAAGCTATGTTTGGGATTAAACTCGATTGGTAATAACCAACACCTTTTGTTAGTTATCGGTTATAGGGTACCGAGACACTACAACATGTCTCGGTCATGTGTGACCGATAAATTCGTGTCAATGGTTCACCTTCAAAAAAAAAAAAAAAAACCTCACAAAAACCATAAAAACTAACTTGTTGTGTGCGACGTCTGCCTCCCACTCATTTTCTTCAACCATTGGACTCTAAAAACATTTAAAACTCGTCGAATCTCCAAGCGGAGACGGATTGACAAACGCAATTGACAAAGGTTAGTGCGCACTCTTTGATCGATAAATGCGATGTCCAGCCCGCGACGGATCGACTTGACTTCGTAAAAAAAATTGAGTTTTCAAAAGTAGGGTGCCCTGAGAGGGTATTTGAATGGGTATGTAAATTGTTGGGTTAGATGAGAGCATTTTTGTCAATTGGTAATAAAATCAGTTTTAATTAAAAATGGCGAGGTGCCTGAGAGGATTACGGGGTGCCCTTAGTGCGACTCTAATACAAAGAATGCACAATGGTCTTACATCCACCGTCAGCGTGCACCTCAGGATGTGAGCTTATGTAGCTAGTGGAGCAAAACACAGACGATGTGGGGTCGTTGTGTATTCAAGAATTCATTCTAGTATTTTTCAATATCTTTTTTTTAAAAATTTATTACTTTTTTAAAGTGTCTAAATTATTGAAAGGTGAATGAATGAACTTGCACAATTTATTTAATTGAATGGATTCATACATTAATGGGAATCCTCATCCTTGTTTTATAACCTTAAGTCTCACTCTATAACTTATCCTTGCAATTCATTCCATTCATTATTTGAAATACATGTTTCAGCTCTTCTTCATCAGGTGATGTCTTACAATTGTTTGACACTCTTACCAAACACAATTATTTCATAATAGTTCACATTGAGCTATATCAATTTCTTAAACTAGCTAGGTCGTCTCAATGCGATGGTTTTGATTATTTTTCCCTTTCCACGACCCCTTCCACATGCAGGCTTTGAAGATGAAGGTCTCTGACTTGACTGAGTTGGTTGACTAGGCATACTTGATTGGCTCGTTACAGAAGCCTGCACTATAGACTCTTGAGTTGCTTTGGCCTCTGTGTACTCAAAACCAAAAAGATTTCTCTTGGTGGAATTGTCAACTACGGCCTTTTTGCTCTTCAAATTCTTCATTTTCAAGTTCTTTCCCTTCTTCTTTGGCTGACCTTAGTTGCAAGTTCTTCCGGTATATAAAGGAGAGTCAATGCAGGGCAAGTGATCTCCCTTAGCTTCTGCACAATCTTCGCCCGCATGTCAGGACCGCAACTCTTGTACTTAGCCTCTACACCATCCATTTCAACTCGGTAAAGGTAGTCTAACTCACCATCACTTGTGGACTCAATGGGCATCATGTTCAGTTTCTTCCAATGCGAGTGTGTAACGACCCTAAAATTCTAACTCGTGCCACATGACATTTCAGGGTCGTATTGTGGGCCCAACTAGCCATGGTGTACTTGTTTCAGTCCTCGGGAGTCGACACCGAGGTATGTTATGTTTGTTTGGTGATTTGTATTATTTATTTATTACCGAACATTAAATTCAATATTCCAAATGAGTAAGGACGTGGTGAGTGTGCGTTAGTACCGTTGAACAAGTTCTACGAAAGAACGCGTTAAATGAGTATTTGAGAGTCCGTGGGACGAAAATGAAATAAAAACATTGATATTTATAAATGAAAATAATTAATGTAATTAAATAGTAAATTGGTGGGCGCTAGTGACACGCGGGGTCGTGGTCGACACGCGTGGGTGATACGGTAGTGTGCACGCCCGAGTACACACGGCGGAATTTTAAATGCGAAAATATAGGTGAGTATATATATATTTATATGTATATAAGGGATTTAATATATATATATATATATAAATATATATTAAAAATCGAAAGGCAAAATTACCAAAAGGGTATTGAAGGAAAAGAAGGAAATGGATAGACATGAGGGGCAAAATAGTCATTTTACGTGGGAATTTGATAACCATCACCGTCCTCTCTCTTTCTCTCGATGAATCGAAAAAAAAAAAAAAAAAAACGAGGGAGAAGAACCGAGAAATCGAAACGAAGAAGGAGGAGAAGGAAGAAAAAGAGATCAAGAGGAGGTGAGCGCGGGATCGTGAAGAGGTGAGTTGTTGTTTTTGTTGTTATTGTTGTTGTATGTTGTATGTTGTTGGCGTTGTTGGTGGTGGTGGTGGCGGCGGTTTGGTGGTGGTGGTGGCGGCGGTTTGGTGATGGTGGAGATGGTGGAGCTCGAGAGCTCGGACGAATTGCGAGAGCAATTCGTCCGAGAAGAAGGAGACGATAGTTGTCTCCCTCTCCCTCTCTTTCTCGATTCATGAAGAAAAAAAAAAAAAAAAAAAAAAAATTTTCTTCGTTCTTTGGAACAGAGCCTCTGTTCCAAAGCGAAGAAAAGTGGCTTGCCGGTTCGGCCTCAACCGGCCTGTTCGGCCATGAACCGGGCCGGTTCGGCCGAACCGCCCTTTAAAAAAAAAAAAAAAAAAAAAAAAGAGAGAAAATGGAAAAGACAATCCAGAGAAATAGGAAAAAATTTGAAAAATTATATTTCACCCAAATAAATAGAAATTTGGGAATTTTTATGAAAAATGAAGAATTTGAGATTCGCGACGAGACTTTTGTCGGGGTTTTGTCTCGTAAAGCGTGAAATTGTTAAAAATAGCGAGAAAAATATTGAAAAATATTTTTCTAAATTGTATTAAAATTATGAGGTTTTGCTCGGGTATCCTAATGGGTTTAAATGGAACCCAATACGGGTAGCGACCCAAATTGCGTAAAGGAACAATAAGTTAGAAAATTGTAGAAAATGAGTTAAACTTGAGAAAAAATTGAGGAATACTTGGAATAATTAGGGAAAAATTAACGGAAATTGGTCGAAATAATTGTCGGTGACGAGCGAAGTGTTGGAAACTAATTGGGAACGTGTGGAGCTACGCGAGGCCTTTTTAGCGGAAGTTGAGGTGAGTAAAGGCAACAATAGAACCAACATGATTACTTTTCTATTTATTGATTAATTATTCTTGAAATGCAAGCCCTTTGTATTCCATTCTAGTTCGTGTGACCTAGGGTTTAGGTAGTAGTCATTGTGATGAGAAGTCTCAACGAGTTTAGAAATGCAAGCATAGATCTGTGGCTTCTCGTTGGAGCCTATCGAAATGATTTAGCATCCGCACATGATCGTGGCTTTCTTTCGGTAGTGTGTTAGGAATTTAGCACGGCCGGCTTTGTCGTGGCTTTTCCTAACAGAGTGTGCGTTCGGTGGAGGCGACCTTCGGCCCACCGGTTCGTACGGGGTGGATTGAGCAGGAGGCGATTTTGGGCTCATCGTGTCGATCGCAAGTCGATGAGGTCTTGAGACCGCGGTTTGATTGGGACTATCTATTCTCTTATCCATTTGTTTCTGGTCACTTGATTTTCGTTGTTTGTACTTATTGAATCTATTTATCATGCGATTTGCTATCTATTTCGGTTTCTTGTTATACACTGCATGATTTATAGACTTGTGATTATTGAAAATTCAGTAAATTATGTTGAGATATCTATTGTTTGTTACATCGTTATATTTTGTACTCACCGTCCTTTTTATGACGGTGGGTGCGGCATTCACGACAAGTAGGGGCAAGGCGCCGATGCTTGGCGATATCCTCTGAGGCACGCTCAGAGCCGTTATCTTTGCTCTCACTTTGTAGGTATTTTGTCTTTTGTTGTATATTTTGGCTATGTATCCATTTGTTTTGATATTTTGGGACTTTGGAAAGTTGAACCGATTGTTGATACATGTATATGTTTATTTTGGGCTTTCGGTTGATCGGTTATATACATGTGATGTTGTTTGGACATGATTTTCCACATCTAGGTTGATCGAGTTGTAAACCGTTGTAAGTTGGTATTAAAAACAATTCCGCACGCACACCTAACTATAATTGAGGATAAAAGATTAGATAGAGTTAAGGTGAATCAAAAAGAGTGATCCAGGGTGAGTGAGTGAATAATGTAATGAGTAATTGGTAAGTTAAGGCCGACTAGACTGCGTTGACTCGTCGGAGACGAGCTCAGGGGTCCACGTAGGTTTAGGCCGGGCGGGGCCCAGTTTGTGGTTGCTGGGGCCGTCACAGTAAAGCGTGACGAGACTTTTGTCGGGGTTTTGTCTCGTAAAGCGTGAAATTGTTAAAAATAGCCAGAAAAATATTGAAAAATATTTTTTTCTAAATTGTATTAAAATTATGAGGTTTTGCTCGGGTATCCTAATGGGTTTAAATGGAACCCAATACCGGGTAAGCGACCCAAATTGCGTAAAGGAACAATAAGTTAGAAAATTGTAGAAACTGAGTTAAACTTGAGAAAAAAATTGAGGAATACTTGGAATAATTAGGGAAAAATTAACGGAAATTGGTCGAAATAATTGTCAGGTGACGAGCGAAGTGTTGGAAACTAATTCGGGGAACGTGTGGAGCTACGCGAGGCCTTTTTAGCGGAAGTTGAGGTGAGTAAAGGCAACAATAGAACCAACATGATTACTTTTCTATTTATTGATTAATTATTCTTGAAATGCAAGCCCTTTGTATTCCATTCTAGTTCGAGGTGACCTAGGGTTTAGGTAGTCCGATTGTGATGAGAAGTCTCAACGAGTTTAGCAAATGCGCATAGATCGTGGCTTCTCGTTGGAGCCTATCGAAATGATTTAGCATCCGGCTTGTGATCGTGGCTTTCTTTCGGTAGTGTGTTAGGAATTTAGCGGCCGGCTTTGTCTCGTGGCTTTTCCTAACGAGAGTGTGCGTTCATGGAGGCGACCTTCGGGCCCACCGGTTCGTACGGGGTGGATTGAGCAGGAGGCGATTTTGGGCCTATCGTGTCGATCGCAAGTCGATGAGGTCTTGAGACCGCGGTTTGATTGGGACTATCTATTCTCTTATCCATTTGTTTCTCGGTCACTTGATTTTCGTTGTTTGTACTTATTGAATCTATTTATCATGCGATTTGCTATCTATTTCGGTTTCTTGTTATACACGCATGATTTATAGACTTGTGATTATTGAAAATTCAAGTAAATTATGTTGAGATATCTATTGTTGTTGTTTCATCGTTATATTTTGTACTCACCGTCCTTTTTATGACGGTGGGTGCAGATTCACATTGAACAAGTAGGGGCAAGGCGCCGATGCTTGGCGATATCCTCGAGGCACGCCGTAGCCGTTATCTTTGCTCTCACTTTGTAGGTATTTTGTCTTTTGTTGTATATTTTGGCTATGTATCCATTTGTTTTGATATTTTGGGACTTTGGAAAGTTGAACCTGACTGTTGATACATGTATATGTTTATTTTGGGCTTTCAGTTGATCAGTTATATACATGTGATGTTGTTTGGACATGATTTTCCACATCTAGGTTGACTGAGTTGTAAACTGTTGTAAGTTGGTATTAAAAACAATTCCGCTGCACACCTAACTATAATTGAGGATAAAAGATTAGATAGAGTTAAGGTGAATCAAAAAGAGTGATCCAGGGTGAGTGAGTGAATAATGTAATGAGTAATTGGTAAGTTAAGGCTGACTAGACCTGCGTTGACTCGTCGGAGACGAGCTCGGGGGTCCACGTAGGTTTAGGCCGGGCGGGGCCCAGTTTGTGGTTGTTGGGGTCGTCACAGTTGGTATCAGAGCTTAAAGGTTTATCACCATGACTCTGAATAAGCATAAAACACAAGCAAATGAACTTAGTGTGGAAAATCTTAAGAACTTAACTCAAGTATAGTTGGGAAGTGGGAAATGATATATTATTCTTAGCATGTTAAATTTTAATGTGTAATATAATATATCGTTACGTAAGATCGATCAAGGCTCGCCATTTGCTATGTAGATTGCGATGGTCGACCACCGATGCGGAGATCGAGTGGAGTCCGTGATCCTCCACCGGATGCGCCGAGTGACGTTGCGGCTCTAAAGACGTGAGTTACGATCCTGGACTCGAGAGAGTAGAGTCACAAGGACGGAGGATGGACGAGATATTGGATATTCTCGGGGACAGCACAAGCAGCTTGCCATCTCCATCGACTTCGGGGATAGCTCCTAGACGGGATGTGAGTCCGGCTACACCTCAAAGCTACTCCACCGGGTTACTACTACTAGTACAAGACTCGCACCACCTATCACCGCAGCTTGTTCGGCACAGATTGCGGTGGAGTCACGTGTTCATGATGATATTGATTCACGCCTCGATCGCAGAGGCGAGGTGGACTCGGGAGTATGAGAAGTATAAACCAAAGAAGTTCAAAGTGGCGGTTCAAGTGTAGATGAGGCGGATTTGTACATTCGTAGTCACGAGAAGGTTCGAAACTTCTCAAGATCGAGGATAGCAGTAAAACCCGGGTTGGCGGCATTTTCTTTGATCGGAGATGCAGAGATGTGGTGGGAAAATTTAGTATCCACACATGGAGAGCCGACTACCTGGTTAGACTTCAAGAAACATTTCGATCGAAGTTTTATCCACCTTCACTATGATAGCCAAGAGGATGAGTTTATGCATATCCGATGGCATTAGGAGAGTCGGTTATGACTTATATGGGCGTATATCGCACTTACTTCCTTTCTTGATGGAGTAGCCGACCGAGACAGAGATCGTGTCTATTATTTTACCGAGGGCTTGTTGCGCCTATTGGAGGGACAAGTGGTCACTACTCTACCTCCTACACTACGGGATGCTTATGACCGTAGTTTGGCGAGGAGGCATATTTGAGGACACATCCCGCGCATTGGGGATATGATCGGCCCCGTGAGGTACGGGATGAGCGGGGACAAGGCCGTTTAGGGGGCGGGAGGAAGAGGAATAGATGGCAAATTCGAGCGATGCGCGAGCTCGAGTGTAGCTTCGTCGCACGTCTTGCAGCCTGGGTTCGGACATATGTCACCACACCTACTCGCATACGTAGTTACCCTAGTCGACCACCACCGGCACTGCACAGATTGCAGCGAGTAGCCAGAGATGGTGGAGGAGAGGTAGGGGTAGTGTACGACGAGGGACGATGTCAGTCGGGGATCGAGTAGGCGAGATTACTCAAAGACGAGACTCTTTGGAGCGTGTTATAGGTGTGGACAGATGGGTCATCTTGTCGAGAGAGTGCCCACACCCACGGTGAGTTTCGACAGAGACTGCGGGAGCTTGCCATCGATGTGGACGAGACGGGACATTACATCGAGAGAGTGTCCACACTGTTGATGTTCAAGAGAGAGTAGCACCACGTCAAGCAACATACGAGGGAACGTGCACATGTTGTTGCTTGAGCGGACCTCAGCGACTCGACATCTAGTTGAGGGTATGATTTACATTTGTGATCATTTGATGTATGTTATGATTGACTCGGTTCTATTTGTTTCCTTTATTTCGGGCGCGCATGGTTGATGAGTTAGGGTTAAGACCGGTTAGACTAGAGAGACTCTAGTTCTTAGCACACATTCTTGGGGATAAAATCTACCCTAACATGATCTCGTGAAATAGCGCTTGTATTGTAGAGATAGAGGGACATGAGTTACCAATAGATCTTAGAGTGTTAGAGTTTTTGGAGTTTGATGCGTTGTTAGGCATGGATTGGTTAGGACCTTATCACGCGAGATTGATTGTTTCGACAAGACGGTCACATTTCGATTCTCTGAAACGAGTTTACTTTTCGTGGCGGTGCGACTCGGTTGAGAGTTACCAGAGGTAGAGTAGCCACGAAGCAATGAGATTAAGACGTTTATGAATGTTTTAAGTACGGTAGGAAGAGCTGAGGCAAAGATTGATGAGGTACCGGTTGTGTGCGAGTTTACGGACGTGTTTCCAGAGAGCTTCCGGGTTACCACCGACGAGAGAGATTGATTTCATTATTGATTTGGTTCCCGGAACCAAACCGATATCAATTCCACCGCACGGATGGCTCCTAAGAGTTGGAGGGAGCCGAGATCACGCTAGATGAGTTGTTGGAATTGGGTTTTATTCACCCGAGTATGTCACCTTGGGGTGCGCCGGCCTTGTTTGTGAAGAAGAAAAGACGGCACTGAGATGTGTATCGACTATAGGCAATTAAACCGGTGACAATGAAGAACAAGTATCCATTACCTCGTATTGATGATTTGTTCGATCAGCTGACTGGAGCGCAGTGGTTCTCGAAGATTGATTTGAGATCTGGCTATCATCAGTTGAGGATTAGAGCAGAGGACAGAGAGAAGACGGCTTTTCGCACGAGATATGGGCACTATCGGCCATGCGTTATGCCGTTTGGGTTGACGAATGCCCCTGCAATGTTCATGGATCTCATGCATCGTGTATTGAGACAATATTTGGATAGATTTGTTATAGTGTTCATTGACGACATTTTGATTTATTCTAAGACTCGTGAGGAGCACGAGGAGCACCTCAGGACGATTTTGCAGACGTTGAGGGAGCATAGACTGTATGCTAAGTTCGGTAAGTGTGAGTTTTGGCTTACGAGAGGTTGGATTTCTTGGTCATATTGTCTGAGCTAGCGGAGTGTCGGTAGACCCCGCTAAGGTTAGAGGAGCTTGTTGTTGATTGGCCTACACCGAGTTCGTGACGAGAGATTCGGAGTTTTCTCGGGATTGGTCTGGTTATTACGGACGATTTGTGCGGGATTTCTCAAAGATTGCAAAGACCGATGACGCGATTGACGAAGAAGGAAGTCGATTTCAGTGGGATGATAGTTGTGAGAGCTTTTCGGACTTTAAAGGAGAGATTGACTACCGCGCCTTGCTTTCGTATTACCCGAGTCGGGAAGGGTTTTGAGGTGAACACCGATGCTTGTTTGGTCGGTTTAGTGTGTTTTGATGCGCAGACGGTAGAGTGATAGCTTATGCGTCCCGACAAATTGAAGATTCACGAGAAGAATTACCCTACACATGACTTGGAGTTGGCGGCGAGTGGTGTTTGCACCGAAGATTTGGCGTCATTATTTGTACGGAGAGAGGTTTGTGTTGTTTCATCGACCACAAGAGTTTGAAGTATCTCTTCACTCGAGAGAGAGCTTAATATGAGACAGAGACGGTGGTTAGAGTTCCTCAAGGATTATGATTTTTCGTTGGAGTATCACCCGGGGAAGGCTAATGTCGTAGCTGACGCATTGAGCCGAAGAGGGGTTGACTCGGAGGTTGTGACGTGTCGTATGACACATGAGTATGGATTACTCGAGGCGGTCGAGATGATGTATGCTGTTGATATTCCGACTAGCACTAGAGTGTTGATTTGTGGGCAGTTGAGGACTCAGACAGTTTCTATTCAGAGTGTACTTGATGGGCAAGACGGGTCGATGAGCGATATCGAGGTACAAGTGAGTTTGCTCGAGTTCGATCACCCGAGAATGGAGTCGGTCGACGATTTCGCCGAGATTTAGAGGAGACTGTGGATTCCATTAGTGGTGAGTTACGTGACGAGATTCTCCAGGAGGCTCACCGCATTCACGTTTTTCGGTTCATCCGGTAGGACCAAGATGTATCTTGATATGCGTCGTCTGTTTTGGTGGCCGGGGATGAAGACCGATGTTAGTGATTATGTTAGAGGTTGTGAGATATGCCAACGAGTTAAAGGCGAGCATAAGAGGCCTGGTGGATTATCGTGTACCCGCTTCCCATTCCTCGTTGGAAGTGGGAGCATATCGCTATGGATTTCGTCGGTGGGTTACCTCTGCCTCAGCGCAGAGACATGACAAGATATTTGGGTGATTGTGGATAGATTGACAAAGTCGGCGCACTTCATACCGATTTCTACCACACATCGAGTGGATAGGTTAGCGAGCTTGTACGAGAGAGAGATAGTGCGGCGCATGGAGTGCCATTGTCGATCGTGTCGGACAGAGGCCGCAATTTACGTCGCAGATTGGGCGAGTATGCAAGCACGCTTTGGCACGAAGTTGAATCTCAAGATGTGACTTATCATCCACAGAGAGATGGACGATCAGAGAGAGCGATTCGGGTGTTGGAAGACATGTTGAGGATGTGTATTTTAGAGTATGGTGGTTCTTGGGAGGAGTATCTTCATCATGCGTGTGAGTTTGCTTACAATAACGCTTATCGTGCCGTATTGGAATGGCACCGTTTGAGGCACTCTACTAGCAGCGTGCGAGATCTCCATCTTCTTGGGCGAGCTGAGAGGATGTGGCGTGATTGGGCAGAGATTGTAGTGGATCACACAGAGAGAAGGTACGACCGATCGGACTTCGGTTGAAGGGTGCGCGGAGAGAGGCGAAGAGGTATTATGACAGTACCATGGCGAGTTAAAGTATGAGGTGGGAGACTATGTATATCTCGAAGGTTTCTCCATTTGAAGGGTCACAAAAGATTTGGGATCAAGGGTAAGCTTCTTGCGCCGAGGTTTATAGGTCCGTTCGAGTGAAGAAACGAATAGGCAAGGTGGCGTATGAGCTTGAGTTACCATCTCGGTTAGCGGGAGTTCACCCTGTATTTCACATATCAATGCTTCGACCGGATAGGTCGAGAGAGGCAAACGACCGATGTGGACTGAGTCGATTGATTTGAGAGAAGACATTACTTACGATGAGCACTATTCGGATTATGGACCAGGAAGGTGAAGGTATTGAGGAATAAGGAAATTCCCTCGTTCTCGTCAAGTGGCAAAGCATCATGGGGATGAGGAACCGACTTGGGAACTGAGTCTTACATGCGCAAGCATTTCCCTTACTTGTTTTGATTAGGTAAGTCTTACCCTATACGTTCGTTTAATTTCGAGACGAAATTCTCAATAAGGGGGGGAGACTGTAACGACCCTAAAATTCTAACTCGTGCCACATGACATTTCAGGGTCGTATTGTGGGCCCAACTAGCCATGGTGTACTTGTTTCAGTCCTCGGGAGTCGACACCGAGGTATGTTATGTTTGTTTGGTGATTTGTATTATTTATTTATTACCGAACATTAAATTCAATATTCCAAATGAGTAAGGACGTGGTGAGTGTGCGTTAGTACCGTTGAACAAGTTCGGTACGAAAGAACGCGTTAAATGAGTATTTGAGAGTCCGTGGGACGAAAATGAAATAAAAACATTGATATTTATAAATGAAAATAATTAATGTAATTAAATAGTAAATTGGTGGGCGCCTAGTGACACGCGGGGTCGTGGTCGACACGCGTGGGTGATACTGCAGTAGTGTGCACGCCAGAGTACACTCGTTGGCGCGCACGGCGGAATTTTAAATGCGAAAATATAGGTGAGTATATATATATTTATATGTATATAAGGGATTTAATATATATATATATATATAAATATATATTAAAAATCAGAAAGGCAAAATTACCAAAAGGGTATTGAAGGAAGAAGGGAAATGGATAGACATGAGGGGCAAAATAGTCATTTTACATGGGAATTTGATAACCATCACCGTCCTCTCTCTTTCTCTCGATGAATCGAAAAAAAAAAAAAAAAAAAACGCAGGAGAAGAACCGAGAAATCGAAACGAAGAAGGAGGAGAAGGAAGAAAAAGAGATCAAGAGGAGGTGAGCGCGGGATCGTGAAGAGGTGAGTTGTTGTTTTTGTTGTTATTGTTGTTGTATGTTGTATGTTGTTGGCGTTGTTGGTGGTGGTGGTGGCGGCGGTTTGGTGATGGTGGAGATGGTGGAGCTCGAGAGCTCGGACGAATTGCGAGAGCAATTCGTCCGAGAAGGGAGACGATAGTTGTCTCCCCTCTCCCTCTCTTTCTCGATTCATGAAAAAAAAAAAAAAAAAAATTTTCTTCGTTGCTGGAACAGAGCCTCTGTTCCAGCGAAGAAGAAGGGCCGGTTCGGCCCTGAACCGGGCCGGTTCGGCCATGAACCGGGCCGGTTCGGCCGAACCGCCCTTAAATATAAAAAAAAAAAAAAGAGAAAAAGAGAGAAAATGGAAAAGACAATCCAGAGAAATAGGAAAAAATTCTGAAAAATTATATTTCACCCAAATAAATAGAAATTTGGGAATTTTTATGAAAAATGAAGAATTTGAGATTCGCGACGAGACTTTTGTCGGGGTTTTGTCTCGTAAAGCGTGAAATTGTTAAAAATAGCCGCTTTAAAAATATTGAAAAATATTTTTCTAAATTGTATTAAAATTATGAGGTTTTGCTCGGGTATCCTAATGGGTTTAAATGGAACCCAATACCGGGTAAGCGACCCAAATTGCGTAAAGGAACAATAAGTTAGAAAATTGTAGAAAATGAGTTAAACTTGAGAAAAAATTGAGGAATACTTGGAATAATTAGGGAAAAATTAACGGAAATTGGTCGAAATAATTGTCAGGTGACGAGCGAAGTGTTGGAAACTAATTGGGGAACGTGTGGAGCTACGCGAGGGCCTTTTTAGCGGAAGTTGAGGTGAGTAAAGGCAACAATAGAACCAACATGATTACTTTTCTATTTATTGATTAATTATTCTTGAAATGCAAGCCCTTTGTATTCCATTCTAGTTCAGGTGACCTAGGGTTTAGGTAGTCCGACTGTGATGAGAAGTCTCAACGAGTTTAGCAAATGCATAGATCGTGGCTTCTCGTTGGAGCCTATCGAAATGATTTAGCATCCAGCCATGATCGTGGCTTTCTTTCGGTAGTGTGTTAGGAATTTAGCAAATGGCTTTGTCTCGTGGCTTTTCCTAACAGAGTGTGCGTTCATGGAGGCGACCTTCGGCCCATTTGGTTCGTACGGGGTGGATTGAGCAGGGAGGAGGCGATTTTGGGCCTATCGTGTCGATCGCAAGGCGATGAGGTCTTGAGACCCGCGGTTTGATTGGGACTATCTATTCTCTTATCCATTTGTTTCTGGTCACTTGATTTTCGTTGTTTGTACTTATTGAATCTATTTATCATGCGATTTGCTATCTATTTCGGTTTCTTGTTATACATCGCATGATGATTTATAGACTTGTGATTATTGAAAATTGGTAAATTATGTTGAGATATCTATTGTTTCAAGCATCTTGTTATATTTTGTACTCACCGTCCTTTTATGACGGTGGGTGCAGATTCACGTACAAGTAGGGGCAAGGCGCCGATGCTTGGCGATATCCTCTCGAGGCACGCTCGTAGCCGTTATCTTTGCTCTCACTTTGTAGGTATTTTGTCTTTTGTTGTATATTTTGGCTATGTATCCATTTGTTTTGATATTTTGGGACTTTGGAAAGTTGAACTTGTTGATACATGTATATGTTTATTTTGGGCTTTCGGTTGATCGTTATATACATGTGATGTTGTTTGGACATGATTTTTCACATCTAGGTTGATGAGTTGTAAACTGTTGTAAGTTGGTATTAAAAACAATTCCACGCACACCTAACTATAATTGCCCGGCTTTGAGTGGATTTCATCAAGCCCCATAGGCCTACCATCAAGTATATGTAGAGAGATTTCATGCGCACACGACAATCCATAAGTGACCCGCAACACAACCACAAAGTGAATAATCATGGCCAATCCCACCTTCATTTGATGCATTTAATTAAGTAGTAATAAAAAATGTGTGCTTCGAAAAAATAATTAAGAATGTGTGATACTTCGACCTTCAAATATTAGGAAATTGTGAAAATACTTTTATAAGTTGTAACGCACTTAGTGGGCTCATTTGGGTGTCTCTCCATGTAATATGCCTCAAGGTATTAAACACACATCTCGAGGTGTATCACATGGAGACATACTCACTTGGGCCCACTGAGTGTCCCAAGTAGGTACTCTAGCATCTCCTATTTTAACATATGAATTTATTGAAAAGTCAATGACGTTATAAGACCAGTTAAGAAACTACACTGCATAGCAATTGTTGTTTTTTGTTTTTTGTTTTTGTTTTTTTTTTGTTTTGGTTAGAGTTGAACTACGATCTCGAAATCTTGCCTTTTTGGCAAATAATGTCTTTAATTATCATATCAACAGAGATGCTTTGACAACTACATAATAATATTATCAACAGAAATTAATAGTAATTCATAATGTATTTTTTGTATGTACATTTGTTATACAATGGTTGAATTTCTATTTTTTTTAATTTTTTGATAAAAGTAGTACAATGGTTGAAATGTTAGTAGCACACATCGTGCATTTTATTAACCGCGGTGCCGTTAATAAGTATTGATTTGGGAACAACTTAATAGATCTTCATCGTGCATCTATATGTAGATATGTACTGTGTATGTCATTAATTTGTATACATCCAAGCAATTGATCAACTCCTGCATACATACTGATTATTGATCATTAATATTGTTAAGATTTGATGTTAATATTTGAGATAATTCAGTAGTAACCAAAAGATATTATTGTTGTAACAACCTGATATACATACATGTTAAAAGTCCTATATATAAAAAGTAGGCTTGTAAGAGATGCAGGAGTCTAATATTACAAGGTCCTACAAGTTGCAAACATTTATCTTGTTGATCACAGCAAATCCAACACTAATTCCTTAGAGCATCTCCAATGGGGCTGTGGATTGAGGTGAATGTGTGTTCACATAGGATTGAATAGACATTGGAGTAAAAAAATTGTCTCCAATGGGAATATGAATTGGCACTGTGTGGGTGATGTGGCATAGACACTGTCTACCGCATCTTCTACATCTAGAGGGTGCGATAGACACTGTCCACAATGCCACATCATCTTATAAAACCGAAATAATAAAACAAAAAAAAGCCATGCGCATAAGCAGAAAAACTGAAAAACTTTAAAAGCCTACATAATAGGAAAAACAAATAAAAATTGTCTAAAAGTAAGGAAAGAAAAAAAAAAGCCTAAAAAAAAGGAAAGTCCACATTATCGATTGGAGAAGGTTTTCACTCTTCAATGTGTATTTACGCAATGTAATATGCATATCCCCTCAAAATTGATGATGTGCGGTAATCCACAGTCTCAATCCACATTTACCATTGGAGATGCTCTTAATCAAAGAAGTCACTGAAGAAGCCATGAAAATTGCTATCTCCTACGGCAAGGACACCATAGTGATTCTACATAAACTCCTCAAAAACAAGAACAAGTTCTCGAGACCCTACTTGATGTGTTTGCTGACCTGTTTGGATTCATGCAATGAGGGCATTTATGATCTCCCACATTCTATAGAGTCCGTGAAGGCTGGGGACTGGCTTTATGTGAACATAATTGCGACGAATGCAAGTGACATGGCTATAGACTGCGAGAGCACCTTCACTGATCAGTTTAACATAAAGTCGCTGCTCACTCGTAGTAGGAACCAATTCTTCACTCATCTTTGTATTATCCCACTCACCACTTCCTTTGTGTCTGGGAACCTAACCATGCTAAGATAATTGACCATGGTTAGTTTAGGTTTTTTTTTTTTTTTGAGAAAGACCATGGTTAGTTGGTTGTGAGTTTTTTAATGGAGTGTATTTTTATTCAATAAATTTGTATATATTATCTCGATTGCTATGTGCACCCCAGTATCCTATCAGGGCACTCCAAAATGCATGTAAATTAGTACATTATTGGGGTACCTTCATAAACAATTGGGGTGCACATTGCGGTGCTCTTTGATAATAAATGAATGTTAAGGGCTTCATGTCTATTCTACAATTTGTTTTATTTTTTTATTTTTTTTATAGAAATCTATTCTATAGTTGGTTAAGAACACACAAATATTTTTGATCAGACACACAAAATATCATTAAAGCTATAAAAATAAATTAATAAATTGACACTAAAAATAATTATTAATTAATTAATTAATCAATTAATCAATTAGAGTGTGTAAAATTCAAGCAAAAAATTTGTCCCTATAGTTATTTCTATATTATAAAAAGTTTAAGTGGGAAATAAAGAAGCGTCGGGTTTAATTTCTTTTAGAAAAAAGTGTTGTGCTTAATTAGTTGTTTTATTTGTCATTTGTAGTTGCATTTTTGTCTTTTCACCTTAACTCAACCTGATTTAGACAAAAGTTTGTAGGAGGAACTAAAATGCATATTTTTTAAAACACAAGGACTAAAGTGAATTACATCAAACCTCATAGGGCATTTTATATTTTACCCTATTTATAATTGTTTCCCCCTGGGTGCTTCATGTACTCAATCCCACAATGGAAGAATTTGATCCATGCAATTGACCTCAATTAATTTTGGACTGAGACTATGTTGTTGTTTTTGTAGTTGGTTCTTCATAGTTCATACATAGCATGAGTTGCAAAGTTATCAACAATTTATTGTACTATATTGATTCAAATCTCCAACAATGCCCAACAATCACAAACAATATGAGGGCTTTTCTCTGGATATCATACTCATTTCAAGAGTTGATTCAAAGATTATATATTTACAAATGATGAAATAATTGGTAAAATCCTACCAAAATAATAATAATAATAATAATTGGTAAAAACAGTAGCTTGAGCTGAATAAATTCATATTATCTACTTCAAGGATAAACAAAAATAATGTATTCTATCAGTATAGATACAGTCACTTTGTGATTAAGGCTACTAATTAACATGACATTTTCATGCAAGCTATACTCAAGTTCTACACAAAAAAGAATGAAAAAATATGACATATATAATTAAGGGAAGATTGAGAAACAAGAAGAAAGAAATAAATACTAAGACGGGACATATATGTAACACGGCAAAGAGCTCATTAGCATCCCGCGGCTTTTAAGAACTTGTCGTATGGGCTTGAAGGTGGGAGCCTGAAAGAATTGCCATACTCTTTTGAACAAGAGACCAGCTCCTGCCTCGACGTTTTCTCCCTATTGGTTGACGTCAAAAGCTCCTCCGAAAGGCCAACAATCTGAAAGCATGCCACATAGATCAATATGAGAATGGCGCTATGTGCAACCAAATTAGAATTTTAAGAGTATTATGCACTGTTAGAGCTCATTTAAAGCTAAAAACTAGTTGAAAAAAAAAAGAATATCATTAGCCTGCGACGACAACATTAAATTTAGAGATGACTTCTAAGCATCAAAGGCCTGTCACAACTAATAATGGTTTCACTGAAAACAATCATACCAAACACGAACAAATAAATAACGAATAATTTGGTTATAGATCTTACCGCATTTGGAATGGGAGGCAATTTATTTTCATTTTCTGCATGGAATCCAATAGCCAAAGCTTCCTGTTGATTCTTGAAACTCATAAGTACCGACATCTTCTGGTTTTTACCCATTACAAGGGCTTCACATTGATTTTTCATTTGGTTGTACGATATCGGCGTAGTTGAGACAGGATAGTTAGCAACTTGTCGAGCCGTTTCTAGTACCTGCGAAAAACATTTATTTCCATTACAACTTAGGAAATTTATGCACGGGAAGGAAATAAATCATATAAAATAAATGCCGTTCGTGAGTCACTAAAAATTTTCGGCCATAAAGGACATGTAGCCTCTAAGCTGCTTGTCTTCTCAAAATCATTTAAATGAGAAAGCTGACGACATGTTCCAAATGCCCCGGAGGCCCGCTCTTATTGTTTTAGGGTCGTAGAGAATGAGAGAAACCTCAGAAAATTAAGCATAACTAATAAAAGCGCAAGTTTTCAGCCGCATTGCAATGCATGAAGTTACGCCATCCACATGAAGCAGACAAATCAGATTTGGGCGGATTTGTTTGTGAACCATGTCCACCCAAAAACATTATGATGTTGGATGATCAATGTGATCCTCCCAAATCCAACTAACCAAATATGCTAGAAATGGATTCTCAGAACTCACTCATAACTCATTCCTATTAGAAAATGCCTTGTTAGCCCGTTACTAGAATATTACCAAAAACACAAATTTTATCAACTAAAGCATTTTAGCATTGATCGACAAATATTCACATAGAAGACGTACCGATTCTAAGAGCTGGTTAACACTTAAAATCTCGAGTGTGTTAATGGAAATTGATGACTTGTGATCTGATTGACTTGCATTTACTTCTGTGAATGCTTCTTCATCTGTCAAGGCTGCTGGAGGAATTCCCTGAGAGCAAAAATGTCCAACATGTTAAAATAATTCTTTGCTCAGGATTACACCACAATAACAAGTTCGTGAAGAATCGAAGAAAGGAATATGAACCTCGTCAAAAGCTTGAAACAACATATTTGTAAGTGGGGAACACGGTCGCGGTGTTTCCATGAACAATGCAGCTCCTAGTGGATATGCATCATCAGGCGAAAATCCTTGAAGAAGCTGGTTCTTTATATCTGATAAGTTATCCTGCAATATATGTTTATATAGTTCCAACATAAGTTAATCCAAACAGATGAACTTGTACCAAAAAATGAAGTAGAAAAATATATTCAAGTAATCGCAATAGGAAACAAGGAATCCTACCTCTGACAACTTCTCGAATTTTTTCATAAAGTGGGACATCACAGTTTCTTTTAATCGTCCATCATCCACTTCAATTTCTGAAAGGGATTTTAAGGCAGCAACTTCATCATCCTGTGATCCATAAACTGTTGTCTTGTTTTCTGATGTAATGGCAACTAGCCTTGCATCTTCAATCAGTTCAAGAAAAGGATCGACCTGTCGTGACTAAAGGACTTGTTGAAAATGAAAAATACAATATCTCCAAAAAAATGGAAAAAAAAAAGAAACAAAAAGTAAAAGACAACAATAATGTCTGGTGAATTAGAATTGAGCCCCTCCAAGTAGAGAAAGCGAGACAAACCGTTTTGTCTGTTAGGGTTGCTTTCACACAAGGAACAAGTTGCACAAAGTTTGCCACCTTAGCAGAAAAAATGAGCATGGCTGATGCCAAGGTAAAGAGAGATCTCCTACGAGATGGTTGCAAACTGCCTGCAATTTGTAAATGCAATATATCAGATGAACATTTTGAAAATTTATGCAAATTTGCAAATATATACGACCAATATTCTCTGCTTCGATTCCCATATTCAGTGAGAATGGTACCCAATTCATACAAATTTTACTATGATTCCACACAAGAATTTCTTTATAAAACACTTTGGGCCTCATGTTGACAACATAGTTGAACTTATCTTGGATGGATTCAAATGATTTGTTCTCCTTGACAGCATAGGTTTTCAATTGGATGGGAACTGTCGTATAAAGAAAAGAAACAACCGAACAGGATCACACTTACCATCTTGTTCAAGTGAGATGCTCCTAAGTGACAGTGCCAGCTGGAAACAACGGACCAAGGCCATATGACTCGAACTCTGTAGTAAGCAAAACCATAAATTATGCAATTATGATTTACGAGAAGCAATAGCAAATTGTGACGAATCGTTCAATACAGAAAAGTCACAGTTGAGAAAAATGATAGAACTTGAGAAAGAGCACACCTTCGATCCAGAAAACAATAAAGCAAGGTTGTAAGAGTGAGCCATCGCCTCGAAATTCGATGGAGTGTTTTCTGGAGATGCTGCCTGAACCCAAATTGATGAATGCAGAAGATCTACTTGATGACTGCTCAGTCGAATGGAAGTTCGCTCCTAACGCAAGTTCGAAGAAAGTAAGTTGAATTCAATTATGGAAGTCCACAGAATATCAAAATAACCAAATTATGAATTCAAACAAAAGAAAAGGAAATAATCCAGCCAACAAGGTTACTTAAAAATTTTCATGATTCGAACAGTTGGAGTCCTTAAAGATTTGAGCAATGCAAATCCAAGTGACCAGAAGATAACTGGAGTAAAGGATGGTGAACTATCTCTTTGAAAGATATGCTAATGTTTCCCAAAAAGAGTTTTCTAAGTTCTAGACATGGCAAAGTTCTGTCAAGGTCCATACTTATTTTATTATTGTCAGGGTGTCTGAGGCATAGCCCCGACTAATTCCGGACTCGAGAAACGTAGGACCACAAGGGCGGGGCCTCTAGACAAGAATTTTAAGTTTTTTGATTATTGTCAAGGTTCATGCTTCTTTTCTATCAGTAATTGTAGATGTAGGAGCGGGTTTGAAGCTTTGTATATGACTACACGAAGGACATACCGTGCAACGCTTTGCGTCTTCATCTATCTCTGGATTTTCTCCCTCCCCCTTTACTCCAATAATACCAACTAGCTTGTCTTTGCTGCCATTCTGCAGTGACAAACTTCCATTTCCTTTCATCTGTGAAGCAGTTGCTGAAGCTGCATGATCAACAGGCCGCAAGGAAGACTTTTCATGTACATCTGACCATGGGCATAAAACTGATGGCATGAGAACTACGGAGAAGATGCGATGGGCCCAAACTCGTGTTTCAGAGTCAGGGTGCACCATAGCTAAGATCAACTGGTGCAATAGAGCTTCAGGGAAGGCCTGACAATAAATAAATGTTTTCTACAAGCTATTAGCGATTTCCGAAGGAGTTTGAACTCTACAACAGTAGCTACTAGATCTTATTACCATTACCAAAAAAAAAAAAAAAAAAAAGCAAATAGGAGTACTCAACCTTCTTGTTGTATGATATGTTAGGGATGGAAGAGATTATTTGTGCAGTGCGATAAACAGCGGATAAAGTTGTTCTAGCCACAACAGCAGTAGTCGGGACATTTTCCAGCACCACAGCCATCATATCAAGAATAGGTCCAGCATCCCCAACCTGGTAATTGGCAATGTCAGTCTTCCCACAGTGCAACTAAGATAATGTTAGCAAATATGCGTATGTGAAGTGGTTAAGAAAATACCAACAGATTGCTTTAAATAGATCATAATCAATTTCACTTCAGAAATTTGTGCACGGTAATTTTTAATTGATTTTAAGTGATGAACAACTTTATGTGACATTAAGAAAGTGACTTGCTTCCTCAAAAAAAAAAGTTGCTTGCAAATCTCACGTCGCTCATGGGAATTATAACAGACCATCACTACCTATGAGTGTGAGAATATTTAATATTTTAGAACATAACTTATAGGCAGAGGAGAATTGATAAAGATCTCAAAACATTATGCATTAATAAGACACTCCTCATTTTAATTGTTTGATAGGACGCCCCTCTCCATTAAGCACAAGAAGACCTTTGAAGTGCTAGTTTGCACCTAATTGTGTGCCAATAAGCATTTCAAAGGTCTTCTTGTCTTATCAAACAATTAAAATGAGGAGTGTCTTATTGATGCATAATGTTTTGAGATATTTCTCAATTTTCCTCTGCCTATATGTTCTTCACTCTGTAGAATAAACTTTTCGGTGCTAGATATTAAAACACAGCATCGAACACACATGGTTCATTCTGAGTAACGATGCAACAGCTGCGGTTGGCCATCTCCAGGATAAGCATACTGAGAAAATATAGCAAAGGAAAGCAATTGCATACCTTACTTGAGAGTTGCAGAAGGCACTTTTCCAAAGAAGAATGAAGGGAAGCATTCTGCGTAATCGTACTGACATCATTACTGGATGCTTCAGCTGAACATTGCATGCATTTGCGTAAATGTTTCATTAAGTCAATTATGGAGCCTGTGCATGCGACTGAAGCATGCAAGTTTGCTCGCTTCGCAAGTTCTGTGGCAACATCAACTATGTCGACCTGCACATTAGGCCGTTTTGCGACATTCTTGTGATCCAAGTGCTTGACCAAGATAGATAACAACAGATGGGTGTTCTGTCCTGTGTGTCGAGGAGGGGATTTCAATTCAATGGCATGGGCATTAGCATTCCTGTGCTTACACCCTAATTGTAAAAATAGAATATTTGGACTCAAATATCACCTGACTTGTCCATCTGCAATTGCATGTCAGACAAAATTGAAGAAGCAATTCCTCCCTCAAGCGACCAATGGTTCCCAGCATCAAAGCTACAAAAAAGAGGTTCAAGTACGCGACGGATGGTAGTTGCCTCCTTAGCTAGAGCAGCCATGTTGTGCAAACAAACCCTGGACCAATACGTGGGGCTCTTTGAAACATCCCTGCCAGAAGAAACAAGAAATTAAATTAAGGTATTAGTACAGAAACACCAGTGATTCACAAAGAAGTGCAATTAGAATGAAGGTACAACATATAGGGACTCACATTGCATGATCTGTTTCAGGATTAGCATAGACAACACCCTTTGGACTAGGCTGGTCAAGATTAGACGAGTCGTGATTCTCGGCCTTACGCACTTCTTGCAGCCACCGGCCTTCAGCCTCAGAAGATTGGATTTGTTGTGTGCAATCTGAGCTCATCAAGAGATCCACATAATTCTCTAAAGTTGCCGTAACAATCTGTTTATGAAGAAACAGTTGTATGAAATGAAACACAGCAACAGAAACCAAGCCAGTAAAAACTATTTTGCATGTGCGTCTTCAAACGAATTATACACAAAAATAATACAAATACAAATCAATCATTTCCATCCAAGAAGCAAAAAATGATGAAGATTGAAATTGAATGAAAAAGTGTGTTTTGAGTATCCAGCACCAAATAAACGAGTTTAACGAAAGAAAGGAACTTACATGATCGAAGTCCATTGAGATGTGGGAATACTCTCCCATGAACCATACCTGGGAACACCAAAAAACATACACATGCTAAATTAGAGAGCACAAACACTCAATGTGGGTAGTGCAAAAGTTAAAAGAGCGACAGACATACACATTGAACACAATTCAGTACACAACTTAAGACCAGAATAAATATCATTCTTGGTCAACATCAAATTGTCTTCTTGTGAGAAACGTGTATTCATTTGAAAAATGAAGATGCAAATGTGAACTTTTAGGGTTTATTATGAATGAACTAAAAACTTCTATCCAACAAATGACAACAACATATGTTACCACATGTTGTTGAAATGCATATGTGAAAATCTGATGCAAATGTGAAATTCTTTTGCTCTACCCAAAAAGAAAGTTCTTTTTTGACTCCTCCAATTGTTTCCACATATGTTACCACTCCTAAAAACTTCCATTTGACGGATTATTAATAATGAAAAAGTGAAAACTGAGAAAATATTCCATTTATTGAAAAGCATCAGCTTAGGTGCAACAAGACAGTTCTGCTGAAAAAATATATAAAAACAAAAGGCTGGAACATAAATTATGCAACCTCATCTACATATGCATAAGTGCATAACAATGAAAAGAGACCATAAAGGTAAAAGGTTATCGAAGTAACTCATGATCTGTCCATAACCATGAACTCACATGAATTTAGTGCAAGCTACAGGAATAAATATGCTGCAAAAGGCCAATAAAGAAATTATCTTATTGTTATTATGTCAGAAGAAACAAAGATCAAATGGATAAAGAAAAAAATGTACGTGAGGGAGGACTAGTGGTAGTAAAAAATGATGCGCATCCAAAGTAGCGGCAGAGAAAAAACAAAACAGATCTATTCGTTAGCATTATTACTAGATTTGATCACAGTGATTGGGTTAATAGGAATAGAAGTACCAAAGCAGTAACAAAGATAAAATGGTTATACCATGAAAGCTAGAGCTTGCATTCCTGCTGAACGTAAACAAAGAGCTCTTTCATCTTCTCCAACTTCTTGAGCCAATTGACAAAGTTTTGGTATGAGGCCTTCTAAATTGAACATATATGTGCTATCCATCTGTAATGTGCAGAATGTCAACAAGTTTCATTCAAGAAAAACTTTCCAAAAAGAGAAAAACTTGTTATCATGCAGTCAAATAGGGCAATAGCAAAGTCCCTACAAAAGAGAACTCATATAGGCAAAAGTTCTAAGTTGAAAAATTCGCTTGTTTTCTTCTTTAAATTATCACATGGATGTTTTCCATTCATAGGCTTTATGTGTGACTGGCTCACAAGAGCTCTAACCTTTTAACTTTAAGTCACTCTTTAACAAAAGATTTACCTGGCTACTTATGAAGTCTACAAGGGTTTGGCACCCTAGAACGCGCATCTCATCCTGTCGTGTCTGTTCAAGAAGAGTACGAACAATACTCAACAAGCTACTAGCAAATAAAGGCCTGAAATCATTGAAAGACACAAGGATGAAAATCAAATGCATAATAATTAATAACAGCTGCAAATTTAAGAATTTGCAGAATAAGCGGAAAATATATTCTGCAAATTCTTGATTCTCAAATGTATCGTCTTATGTGCGTGAAAGAATCAAGACAGAACAAGACTTGTCTAACCCATGGCCTCCTTTTCCATTTTCTTCCAAGTTCCAAACACACATGACACGTGGGATGAGAGCAAGGATATGGAATATCATGTGCCATTCAGGAACTTAATAAGGAGTTACACGTTAACTACGTCATCCAACTCATGTATCATTGCCTCTCTACTTCTACCATTACAGTTCAGTTCCAAAGGAAGAACAAATTTAACCTTTCTCTAGTAGAGGACAAGTGCACCATATTCATGTCTTTTTGAATGATCCAATAAAATGAAGAAGAAAAAGAGCTTACATCTGTTCTTTACATGATGATATCAGTTTCCTATATATACACAAAACAACTTTAGCAGAAGAAAAGTGCTCGTCTCGCAAATCTTTGTAACATTTCTGCTCCAAGTATTCTGTGATCTGTAGGATGAAAAGATAAGCAAAGATGCCAAGGGGAACTGTCAGAACTTAAACTCAATATAGGTGTAAGGTTCCATGCAAAAATCAGACATAAAAGCATCAGAAAGAATGAATTTCCGATAAGAAAAGAAAGAAAAATATAGCGTTTTGCATGATTATCTGCATAAAAGGAGTGCAGACTCCCAAAAGAATTATATCCAAAATCCAATTTTACGAAATAAAACACAAGCTCGTATACCTATAAGTTAAAGTTAGATAAAACAAATCAGCTTATATCCACTTCGATGCCAGGTTCCAAAGGGTTTTGCATAGATCTACCAAAATTCTACGTAAAAGCACTTTTAATTTGATGAAGATGATGATGATACCTTTGGAATTCTCATGGGGTTCCTCGAGGCATATTCACAAAGCTTGCCAATTTTCCGATCATTTGGCTCAGCATCCTACCAATGTCAATAGCAGGCATTAAGCAAAGAAATAAATTTCAAGTCTTCACAGGATAGAACCTAGAGAAAATAGAGCTATTTTCATTTTCTTCATTTCAAATGGAATATATTAGCCCATCAGAAACCTACTTAACATGAAAATTCATTATCTGAAGATTTTAGTTATATGACCAGTTCAACTTAAAGCAGGCCAGATAATAAAGCTTGCCTTAACTTTCTTAGATAATCTGTTCTCTTGCATGTTGCCACACACTTAAAGCTTCATACTATCAAGTTTGTGACTTCTACATGCTGCCATGCATTACAATGAATAACATTACAGCAACAATTTCTTGTCACACTGCATCACTTTAAAGTAGCAGTAGATGATCTGAAGTGTTAAACGTATGTGTGTAATACATTATACACCAATTACAAGCATGATAGAAACTTCAACAACTAGTTGTTACAAGACGTCATTGAAATGGTACACAAAGCACCTTCAGGACTTTATGCCTGGTTAGAGATTCCGTTAATAGTTTTTGAGACCAGGTTGTCAGAACACGTCTTGAGAGAAAAGGTGGAACTCAGAGATTCTCAATAACATAAAAATATTTCAGTGATAAACAAGAGACTTTCTGTTTGTTCACCTTTTTTTTTTTTTTTCCTTATTTCAGTTAAGTATAGTTGAGACTTGGAATACATGATATCTTTATACTTTACATATGATCCTCACTCCCTCTATAAAAAGGAAACTCTCTATACTTCACACATGACCTCTCTTTCCCTCCCTCTCACACTCCCCATATCCTGAGAAGCAAGGCAGGACTAAGAGATTCTCAAGACCAAAAGATTTTAGTGATGAGTAGGAGACACTTCCTAAACAATCTCTCCCTCCCTCCTCTTTATCCTTTTTATTCAATTAAAAATTATTGAAACTTGAAAGCAACACATCTAATCCATTCACTACTTTTGTAGCAGTTCTTTTATTCACTAATTTGCTACTCATGATATGATACTTCATTTATTATGTCATCTTGAGGACCGCTGTCAACACAAAAAACAAGACTCCACTCACTAATTTTCCATTCTTTGGCTAATCCGAGAGTGTGGGACTGGGGAAATAAAAAGCACAGCCATCAAGCTCATCCACTTTGCAGTAAATCTGCCATTAAGGATGGCACTTGCACTACATTAGCCTCATCCTTTCAGTCAGAGTCAATACTCTTAAGCAACGCAATACGTGCCACGCATAACATTATACAGTTTATAACAAATGACCTTGGCGTTACACTACCAGTCAGGTAACCTGCCATCCACCAAATGGGGTCTGATCAAGACATTGTGATCTTACATGCTTGAATTCAAAGACTATAAATAGGTTTAGCCAGTCCAAAAAATAGTGACCCGAGGTCGAGTTCTTCCATCCACTTGACCTAGCGCTTCTGTCTACAACCACTCGATCGTATAAAATAAAGAATATAGAACCACCAATATCTTCGAGGAAAATGATAATCTAACACACTTTCAACGCTCACTTTAGGCACAAACCTTGTCTTTTAGCCGTTTATGGTGTTTTGTCAGATGTAGGGCCCACACCTAGAGAGACAAGAAAGAGCCATAAATGGCTAAAAGACAAGAGTGTGCGACTCAAAGTGTGCGTTGAAAGGGGGTCATTTTATTATTTTCCTAACTTCGAACTCATCCATATCCATTAATTCACCAAATATACTCTCTTCTACATTCATTTACCAAGTCGCCATCTTCATTAAATAGTTAAAAACTACCTCATCCTTTTGCTGGTCTATTCTTTCCACGAAATTGAAGAGAACTACTATAAAATAATTTGCTCATTCAAGGATCTCACTCACCATCACCAACAGTAAACACTGAAGATTACACGTTCGTCGCTAAAATTGACTAGAATAACATAGAACCAACTACATCGAATCATTTGAGTAAGCACATTCTTCAAATCCACCAAAACAAATGCCGATTAACTAAAAATTTGCAATGAAATTCACCTGAGACCGGGGAAAAATATCAGTGAGAAGCTTCTTGTACCGTTTCACGGGCTGTCTCGACCTCGCCCTCAACGATGGGCAGAAGAAACAGACGCTGCCGCAAGCGGGTATCACCCGCCTCGACATGACCCCCATTGCTCCACAACACCACTCCTCTTACACCTACTTTCCAAACCAAACAAACTGGTCTCCAAAAGATCTAAATCACAGAAATCCCAAGACTCCTAATCATCAAATTCCTCACAAAAAACATCGAAATTCAACAATCTGAACACATAGAAACACAAATCAGTCACATACCTAGTGGAACCAAATTGGGTTTTTGACTTCTCGATCTGGGTCGACCTGGGCAACAATTTCAAGAACGAAAAACAGGGGAATCAGAATCAACAAAGCTGAATGAGAAAATGAATAAAAAAAAGGGGAATCTTGACCTCAAATGGTGAATTGAATAGATGAACTTGACGAGGAGATCCAAATCTGAAATGGGTAGTCGAGATTAGCGCGAAATCTCAAGAATTGAAACGGAGATTTGCGAATTAAATCAAAAAGTGTCGATGGAGAGAACTCAGTTTAGACAGAGAAGGGGTACAGCTTTGTTTCTTATGCAGGTCTTCAACGGCACTAATCAATGGAGAAATTTAAAATAAATATAAAAATAAATTAAAAATAATTTTTTATTGAATAAATAAATAAATTTATGAAAATATATAGTTTTTTTTTTGTCAAATATCAAAAATTACATTATTTGAATCACCCAAAAAAATTAGTCTAACATTACATCTGGCCAAGGGAGGAGTTGGTTCGACTACTTTAAGAGTCAAGTAATTGGTTTCGTATAAAAAAAAAAAAAAAATTTACATCAATACAACTTTAATTTGAAGCACTTGAACAAAAATTTCAGTAAAGATTTTAATAGTATCGTGATTGGTTGCTACAATAACATGGACTCTTTACCGTGGGATTAATTAATATTGGCTATTTAACAATAATTTTCACTTGAAAAGCATATGATAGCGCTCGCAAAAAAAAAAGTCAGTTAATTCAGAAAACACCTTTGTATGTAATAATGTATATTTCTTTGTATGTAATAATGTATATTGATTATGATTTAACATTTTTGTGAATGGATATAGAAAGTTAAAGTACTTATATTGAAACTGTGAATTGTTTCTCTCAATATTCAATGTTAAAAATTGGCAAAGAGATGTGATAGTCGTCTTTATGGATGAAGTACAATTTGCGTGAATTGGATATTAGGGATTGTTTTAAATTTTATAGTTAGAGTTAGGTGAGGGTCTTGATGACCTTGCCTGCTCACAAAAAGATCTCATGATTTTAATAACTAGTACTTGATCATTTAAGGGTTTTCATGCTGGCCTTTTTTTTTTAAAGTTATATTCTTATAGCCTGTGTTGTTTGGAGTATTAGCTTAGCTAAATCTATGCTTAACTATAAAACTGGTGTTTGATTGGAGTGCTAGCTAAGATACGGTCTTATCAAAGCCCTTACACATATGCTTACCAAATGATAGGTCCCCCGTGTCATTAGATAAGTCCAACTCAAATAAGCAAAAATGACGATTGCGCACCCTCATCTTCAACATCATCTTCTCCATCTGAGTTCATCAACCCATCGATGGACATGAAATCGACCTGTAGATCTTGAAAGAGAGGCGAGACCTGTAGCCCCTTTTCGGGCCATGAAATCGACCTCCCATTGTCAAGAATTGTAAACGGTTATATGTATGGATACTTAGTTGACATTATCAAATTGAAATTAAGCCCACCATTTTGGTTTTCTAAAATTATGGCTTCAATGCAACCTAACACATTCAATGACTCACAATAATCTTTTCACAAGCTCTTCATTTTCGAATCCCGCCAATCTATCTTCAAATAGAATGATAGACTCATTGTCGAAATTAGGACGGATTAATTAAGCCTGCCAACTATTTGACAAAATACCCGACCGAGATGAGTTCACTTGAAACACAATGATCACAGTGTATGCCAAGTTGGGCAAGCTAGACGAAGCTCAAATCCTATTCGATGAAATTAAGAACAAGAATTAGTGAAGCATTCATCATTTGGTAAGCTAGTCAAAGCTCAAACATAACTTGAGGAGTGCTTGTTGTTGGCGTGGGTGGAATTGGGAGGACCGGTTAAAGATTTGAAGAAAAGAAGAGGAAGTTGAAGACAGTTGGAAGGGTAAAAAAGTCCAAAAATAAATCTTACCTGACACAATGAACATGAAAACAAACAAAAGATTAGTTAACCTATCACTTGTGTTAGGTAAGCAAGTGAGGAAAGCTTTACTGATTCTTGAACCAAACGGGCTGTTAGATATACATGTGACAATTAACTACTAGTAAGATGAGATATCACAACTAATGATATATAAATTAGTAAATATAACAACGAGTATTCACATAACAACTAAAATTCTATTAGTCCCTTAGAAAAAAAAACAAAAAACAAAAAACAAAAAACAAAAAAAACTAAAGCTCTACTAGTATAATCTTAATAAGCTGTCTTAAATTAAAACGCACTCCTACCAAAAAAATAAAATAAAATAAAAATAAAACGCACTTTTGCATAGTTATTGTTATTGCAGTATTGTCGACGTTGTTGAAAAGCTTGGATCATATTATTGTTACGAAAGTGAAAGTGCGCGGTCATATCGTTGAAAAGTGTCATGTATTGCAATTCTTGTTCATGATGCTTCAATAGTTTTATCAATGTAATAAAATGGAGCATTATAATATTCCATTGCAAAAAAAAAGTGCTACAATATCATATCATTTACTACCTTTCTTTTTATATGCACTTCTTGTTAAGAAAAAGAGGATAAATGAAGAGATAAGGAGAGGGGTGTGAAAATGCAATATCAATTACCATCAATTGTCATGGGCACACATACTCTATCAAAGACACCATGTGACATCAATTTGTCTCTACTTTTTAGGAAGAATAGAAAAGTAGATAACCTTAGATTTCTTAGTAGAATTAGAAGAAGAAACAATGCACCAAAAGCATATGTCCTGCACAACCCATCTTTTGAAATAAAAATGATTGCCACGATACCATGACTTGTTGTCACATACAGCACACACACTTGATTAACAAGGCATGGTGGGCCAATATATACATACATTTTTCTAAAGAAAGATGTGATTAAAGAAGATATATAAAGAAGGAAATAAAGGTTTCAAGAAGGATTAACAAAGTCAAGGAGATTTGGTCTATAAAGGCATCTAATCACTCATTAGGCACCCCCCTTATTAGGCAAATTAAAGACCAAGAAAACACAACCACTTTTACATTATGATTGTTACCAATATTATGTAGGCCGCCTATTATGTATTACAACAGCTACATGGTTGTCATCTTCATCGTGCAAACCAGCTTGCATCTTTGTGCACTGAATTAAACACATTTGTCATGTATTGAAGATGCACTAAACTCCTACCAAAAAAAAAAAATGCACTAAACATGCCGGCAGGTTAAAATTAAGTTGGCGTTGATGATGCATCACACAATTTTAATGAACAAGTATAAACCCTTGTGACTAAAATAGTTAGGGTCAGCGATAAAGAACAAACTCTATACCAATCGATTGGGTGACCCAATGGTTTAATATGGTGTTTGGGAGTAAGAGGTTGTGAGTTCGAACCCTAGTGGGACTGCGGGAGCATTGTTTCTTTCTTATAAAAGAATAAAGAGAAAGATTAAGCTTTTTCACTATACATGCCCGACTTAATTTTTTGATGACGTGCTATTATAATACTTGAGACTTCTTAATAAATGTATTTCAAGCTAGGTTAGATCATATATATATATGTGATTAAATTTCTTTATTTACATTATGTCATATATTCTAATTGGGGCATTTACAAATTGTCTTTGGATATGTATACAAATCACATACTTATTTATTTTTATGTCAATTGATGGCACTCTTTTCTTTAAATCTTTGTAATTCTTGTTTTATCTTAATTAAGTAATGCTTGATGACCAATACAGGTCATCGGATCGTATCCTGCCATCCAACTATAGATTTGACGATTTTTCCCATGTCAAAGAGTTGAGATACTTGACGATCTTTGTAATTCTTGTTTTCTATATGTATGCCCCGTATGAATAAATATGTTTATGCATGGCAGCTCTGCATCATAACATAAGTTCCCATATTTATTGTCATGATGAACAATTTGTTAGACCAGGGGAATTGTAAAGACTTCAAAGAGTGTAACACTGCCACTTTCCTAAAGGAAGTTTTGCTCTCTACACTGCAAGAGTCAGCAAATATCCTAAAGGATACGATGAAGTATACCCACCTTTCACTTTGCAGTAGTGAAAGATGAAAACAAGAGCAATTGCTAGTGAATTTCGAGATTTCTACTTCCTCCCCAAACCTCCCCTTTTATAGAGCACTGGTCATGACCAGTTGGGGTGAAAATGGAGTTAAGTATTGATACAATGGAATAATGTAGCAATTAATTCCTTTGCAGTTTTAATAATTCCTTAATGGAGAGCAGTTTCAATAATTCCTTAATGGAGAGCAGTTTCAATAATTCCTTAATGGAGAGCCGTTTCAACTGCACCCATTAAGCCACTCTACTAACTATCCATTTAATTTGAAAATGTATAACACAATTTGCCACAACTTCTTTTTTCTTCTCCCTTAATTAGTAAAAAAAATAAGTCTGTAATCACTAAAAAAAAAGATAAGCCCGCCACAGATAAACGGACTAATTCGATATCTCATTTGGTTATTGACCTATATAATTGGTGTGCAATCAGAAGATACATATGATTCAAATATATGAAATCTAACATTTATTTCCTTGAACTCAGAGCACTATATGGTAGTAAGAGATTGAAGTGTTGTTTTCTCCTTTATGTTGTATGTTTACTAAGCCTTCAATAATTATTCTGGAATTATATGTTCTTGTTGTAGGACTGTTGGAGTGACCTTTCTTTCCCGGGACAGATGCATGAGTCCGAGGTTTTGAGAAATATATTATACTACTGCTCATAGAAGTGTAATTCATGTCAAGAGTTAGAAGTATACCAAAGTTAATTAATAATTATGTTTTGTACTTTTCATTAGCTTTTGTAGATTCTGAATTAGAATGGTATAACATAAGTTACAACAACAACAATAACGACAACAACAACAACAACAACATGCAACAACACATAACCTCAGTCCCAAATTAATTCGAGACGGCTAGATGGATCAAACTCTTTCATTGAGCATGTGTTTGATCCATTTTATGAAGAGTGACAGAAGTTATAAGCTTGTTGTGAACCTATTGCAACCCTCCTCCTTTTTTCAGATTTGAGACTGGCTATGTAAGCACATAGTGTTCTACATAGGAATGGTATATATGTACTTGAATTAAATAAATTAATATGATTGCACCCATCAAGGCGCAATTTCGACATTGTTAATTAAGGAAATCGATTGATCTAATTCCTTCAGGCAAAAGATGTCGTTGCCTTTTGTAAAATAGTGGTAGCGGTTTTATATATGGATCCTCATGAGTTGGGCAAACAGACCTCAAGAGTATGGAATCAACCTCTCCATTGGATTTCTTGTATAGCTAAATTAAGCAAGCAAAGATTGTCCAACAATTAGTCTCGTTCTTATCAAAAAGAAGATTGTCCAACAAAGTAAATGGCTTTCCAAGAGTTGGACCTAGCAAAGATCTCTCCAACTATATATGCTTATAAATTATAATTTTATGATGTGCTGGCTTAGTAATAAGTCTATGAACAAATAACATATATACTAGAATGGTGTTCACATGTGAAGGAAGCTGTACAGTACTTCTCAAGTACAGTTGCCATGTGAAATTGCAGTCACCCTTGCCATTAGAAGTGAAGAGGTTCACATGTGAAGTTGTACTGTCTCTCTGAAGTGAGGTAGACTTCTCTCCCTAGAGAGGCAATGAAGGCTGCAGTAGTACTTACTGCACAGCATTCGTGAGGGTTGGTGAAATTTGGCTGGGAGAGTTAATTAAACTTTTCAAAGAAGCCCTGCTTCGTTCTTAGTTACTACCTGTGTTTTTGGACTTCTGCTCTGCCTTGTTGAGTGAGAGAGATCTACTTGTGTTTTTGCTTCATTTAGCCCATTACTAACATTTAAATATCATTTGCATATGTTGATTTGGTAGTTAACACTACTATAGTTTTTTTTTTTGATAACACAACTGGAGTACTCTCTATACACAACTCTACTCTTTTGCTTTGTTTGTTGCCATTTTGTCTGCATTTAGACTTCTATTGAAATATAGGGTTTCTATTTGTGATTTCAATGCCTCAGATATCGAAGAGTTCTCCAAGCACCGCGATCTTGTTTAGTCTCCAAGCACCGCGATCTTGTTTAGTCTCCAAGCACCGCGATCTTGTGAAATAATTTTAAAGTGATACAACAATCTTCTTGCTTTAGCCTATTTGGTACGTCGGGACAAGTGCATTTTGCTTAGGATCACTTTTAAGTTGCCTTTTATGTAAGTTTTTTAAATGTTAATTAGGTTTGTATATGGTGCACAGTTGTTTCTTTTTTATTTGTTAAATATTTAAATTTACCTGTTAATTATTGCTATTTCTTACTGTTTTTTAAACACAATATTTCTTGTCAACATAAAAAAGTAGTATTTCTTACCCTTGGCAACATTTATTGTATGTTAGAAAAAAAATTCATTTATTAGATGAAGGAACAAGTAATAGACTTTGGGATTATAAAAGGCGCGGTTACTGTAACGGCCCAATTCTCGATGGTCGTTATTGATGACGTCATTGCGGACGTGGACGCCAGAGGGGACATTCGTGGGTCCCATAGCGAGGCTGGAACACACCTGAACTAGGTATATAGTCCGTTTTGTATGATCTTGTGGTAAATTGTGATGAAAATGTTCAAGTTAGTTAGACTTCATCACAATATGTGTGTTAATATAGTTTATTGACGAGTAAGGTGGTGAGATGCGGTTTCGCCGAGACAGGAGCATTGGCGCGCGAACCGAGTGTCGGACACGGGGCACGGGGTGCCGAGTAGTTGGGGGACTAGTGTGATCTTATTTACAAATTATGGGAATTTATTGAGTGAATTTGGTAATTTATATAGGCCAAATCAATTGAAGTTGTAAAGTGCTATAGTTATAGCTGAATTAATCAGGATCCATTGGATGGTTCTCGAGATGCACAACAGGGTGGCTAGTGTCATGATAGGGTGTTAGTGAGTTGGAGTGACACAGGGTGGTCAGAGACCACAGGATTATTCTCGAGATTTGTACTCACACTTGATCAAAACCAACTATATATATACATGTTTGACCGATCAAAATGGGAGAGAAAGAGTGTGGTTTTGAGAGAGATCGGTGGAGAAGAGAAAAGAAGATTTACTGGAGTTTGAAGAGTGATTAAGGCGTTCAACAACAACAACAACAACAAGATCCCAAGGTATGGATTCATCAAACTTGGGTTGTTTGTGAAATGTTGATGTGGGTTTGAAATTTGAGGAGATTCGGATTTGGAGGAATTAAATTCGGTATTTTGCTGAGGTTTATGATCATGAGGTTAGTAGTTTATGATTTTGAATGTTTGGATTCAATTTGAGTGAAGTTGGATGATTTTGGAAAGTGGGTTTTGAAAACGCGATTTCCATGATTTGTGGATTTTGGGGTTTAATCATGTTTAATTTGTGTTAAAGGATGTATTTGAGGTCATTAACGTTTTATGGAAACACGGGAATTTAATTTATGGGTTTGGAGTTCAAAATTTTAATTTGGAAATTTTCTGAACAGCGAGAAATTAGCGCGCTAATTGAAGAAATTAGCGCGCTAATCACGCTGATTGAAGACGATAATGAACAGTGATTGAGATCAATTAGCGCGCTAATTGATCTCATTAGCGCGCTAATTGTTCACTGGACTCTAAAAAATTGGAAAATGAGAAAATGAGTCAAATTAACATTATGAACCCATTAATTGATCATTAACCCTCACAAATGAATTCTAGGAGTCTCGGAATAGTAATTGGAGTCGGGGATTTGGAGGAATCGGACTGTGGTTTGGTTTTCGGGTAATCGAAGTGCGGTATAGGTGCGTAAACCCCAACAGAAACACATCTGGAGTATTTAATTCTTTAAATTCTTGTGTTTATTATTCTTGAAATTCATATTCATTGTGATCATATGTTGGTCTGGATATTGGTTGGTGTTGAATTTGTTTTCATGATCGGAGTTTAGTCGGGACGGTTGTGGCACATGATCAAGCATGCTAGATTGTAGCACGTGTACTTGCGCCGCCGGTGGATAGCGACCCGAGCCGCGGGGTGCACGTGTCCGATGGACCTGTTAGTGTTTTCGGTCACCGTTCGTGGTCCGGGTGGATCCCAGGTGTGATGTGTTTCCTCTGGGTGCTTGGATTGACGAAGTATGATCTAGTTTGTGAGCTTGCGTTCTATTTCTGTCTGGTTTTATCGGAATTGTTGTTGAGCATATTGATTTCGGTATGATTATTCGTTGATCATCTTGCATGCTTGTTACCTACACACATGGGGTTTTATGGTCGCCCATACTCTTTGCATGTGTAGCTAACGTTAGTTATTGGCCTCGAATATGTTTATTATTTACTCAATGGTTTTCTTTGGGAGTTCACTCATTTGGACTCGTCACCGTATGTGTTGGGTGATTTGAGTGCGGGATTTGATATGTGAAGGGGCAAGGAGACACTTGAAGATTATTTGTGATCGACGACGGGGGTCTACTTCCCTTATACGCTGGTTGTTTGTATGTATGTATTTATTTGTTTTATGCTGGGTTTGGGATTTGAGAGATAGGTTGTATATTTTTTGATATTTTGAGGATCTCGGATGATATGTGTATGATGTACATTTGGTATGGTTTCCACTTAGGTATTATGCTCATAAAATTCAGGTTAAATCTTTATGTTGTTCATATAATCTTCCGCTGCGTAATTTATGGTTAAATGATAGCTCATAACATCAAAGTTAACCGAAAATTGATTAATAATGGATAAATGGGCGTGGGACACAGCTGGCGGTGACGTGATCAGTTGTGGCTCACGTGGCCTCCCGTGGCGGTCCAATGTGGAAATTTGGGGCCGCCACAGTTACCCTTAGTGCATGAAAAGAATATAATAAAGTAAGATATATATATATATATTGTTTATGTTAGATTTCAAGTATCTTTACATCTCTAATTAAAAATACTCAAGAGAAGAATGATTGTACACATTACCATTGTACTCATATTTTGCTACATATTTTTGTGTGCATTTCATAAAGTTCTCTCTCTTACTATTGAAATAAAATTAATGAAGGGAATTAAAGTACTTGACTTTTATAAATTTTATTTTATTTTTGTTCAAAAAGCTACATCGATAGCATTGGAGCTGGATTTATAATAGATTTTTGTTGAGTTGTGCTTGCAAAAATCGAACCTCAATTAGCATGAGGTTTGCCCTTTTGTTTGTAGAATAGGCGGTTGCGGCAATAAATCACACGAATATGTTCAGGTAAACTACTTTTGAAATCAAAAAATGTAGATCCTAGTTTTTGTTATACGTGGGTTCAAACTATGAATATTGTTAATGATGATATCTTCATTGTAAATGATTTAAAGGGTGATTTGTTAGAGTTTGATGCGCAATTTCAATCGAGAACAAGTTGGGGTGGAAGAAGAGGTAGGGAACATCAATAGTAGAAATGTTGCAGAGAAAGAATTTTATTCCACCAGGTTGCGTGGTTGTTTTCATCAACAAAGGATTTATAGTGCATAGGGTGTATGTATAGCAATGTACAGGGTGTAATAGCAACAGTGAATCACATAATGTAGACGATGTCTTTATACCTTGGAAAATATGCAGAAATATGTAAAAAAAATTGGAAAAATGAAGAAAACCAAATTGCGGTAAAATCGCGAATTGATCGCGTTGGCCATACCGTGAATTGACCACGTCGGTCAAACCACGAATTTTGGGGTTTGGGGTTTGGGATTTGGGGTTTAGGGTTAGGGTTTACTGGAGTGAGTTGCGATCGTGTTCGCGCTGAGGATATGAGAACGTCACCGGTACGATGCTCGTTCGAGTTACGTAATAATCTTGAGAGCTTGAAGCACCTATTCATTCAGAGGGAGCTGAACGTGATACAAAAGCGTTGGACTAAGCTCGTGAAGGACTTCAACTTTTTGTTTTTAGTAGCATTCGAGGAAGAACAACGTTGTTGCGGATACTTTGAGCTGCAAAAGAATTGATGCCGAGTTAACCGTGTGTCTGATGACCATTAACGTGGTTTATGTGAGGCAGCCGAGTTGAGGAATTCAGCGGACGTGTCGACAATTATCATAACATAGATACGTGACCAAATGATGTTGCAAATCGTTTCATTGGGTGTTGTGCGCGAGGAACATCAAGATGATGCGTCATACGAGCGGTGCAACGAAATGGCGAATAGTTCATATTTTCCAACAAGAGTCGATCGACAGACTCATGCTAGAGTTCTTGCGGGCGATGGGGGTTTCCATTGATGTCCATGATAATTTCTGAGGGTCAGAGTTGTTCGAACGTGTGGCATGCCAGCATGTGGAGGCTGAGCATTGACGACCTAGAGAACTGCTACATCACCTATCATTCCTCAGTGGAAGTGGGAAAGTATTGATATGGATTTAGTCATTGGGTGCCCCAATCTGCTCGTGGTCATGATAGCATTTGGGAAATCGTGGACTGATTTGCGGAATCTGCAGTACCTTTACTTGTGCGAGTTTGCGCACAATAACAATTGTCAAGCGAGTATCGGTATGGCACTAATCGATACGCTCTGTGATAGGTCTTGTAAACTCATTTCCTGCTGGACTGAGCCAGAGGATGTTGTGACAGATGGATTGGAAACTGTTGATGATTATGCTGAGAAAGTATGATAGATTTCTTTGAAATTTTTGAGTGCCAGGAGTGGCAGAAGAAATACCTGTTGAGTATCACGATGTAGAAAGACTAAGTAGACCTGAAAGTCTTTATGTTAAAAGGATCACGACCGGTTCGAAGGCAAAAAAGGCTCAATTCGAGGTTTAACGATCTCTTCAAGATGGTGAAGCGGTTTTAATGTAACCGTAAATTTTTAATGTACTTATCAGTGAAATTTCGGGGACGAAATTCTAATAAGTGGGGGATACTGTAACAACCCTCAAATTTTAACTCGACTTGTGTCGCACTCGTTAGGACCGTGAACCGGCTACGTAATATTAGACAGTATTTCGAACCTCGGGAGTCGACACTAAGGTGACTTTATGTTTCCATGATGCGTGTATTAGTATTATAGTATTTTACGGGTCTCGAGCCATTTGGGCGATTTTTAGTTGAGTAAGGTTTCGCCTAGTTAAACGGAGGAGAAAAACAAAATAAAGAATACAAATAAATTAATTTTTGATAATTTAATTAATTAGTTGATGGGATGTGGCGAGAAAACGGACGTGGCGAACTAATTTCGGAGAAATGCGGACCGAGAAAATGTAATATCAATGTGGGAGTTGGATAGTTTTGCAACATACGGACTATACGATGGAAAATTTTAAAGTAGCATAACTTGATGAGGAGAGTCACTGGATTTACATCGAGATTGATATTTGTGTTGAATTGTGATGGAGGGGTAAAAGACACATGAGGGCATAGGTTTTTAAATGGATATGAAGGAGGATGAAGGGCAAAAGGATCATTTTAGCCTTATTTTATTGTAAACAAACCCTAATCCTACCCCCCCCTCTACTGCCGCCCTCTCATCTCTCCCATTTCGTCCCTCCCACCACTCTCTCTCGGCCTCTCCATCCCATCCCGGTCTCTCCACACCACTCTCTCTCGGCCTCCCTCTCGGTCACTCGATCTCTCATTTCTCCACTCTTTCTCTCTCACTCTCGGCTTCATCTCTCTCTCACGGTTCGAGTCACTCTCCTCCCGGGGATCACCACCACCGCCACTCTCCTACTCAGGAGTCCACGAGCCGAAGGTAAACCCTCTCCCCTCTCTCTCTCTCTCTCTCTCTCGATTTGTTTTTGGCATTCACTCCCTCACGGCCGATTGGAGGCGACCTCACTGTTGAGGTGTGGGTTGGACAGCCAACTGGTGGCGTGGGTGTGTGTATGTGTATGGCTCGTGGGGTGCGTACTGGTGTGTGGTGTGGACAGTCAAGTCTGTGTGTATGTGTGTGGGTGTGACTGGTGGGGTGCACGATGGGGTGTGATGTGGATTGTGTGTATGGTGTGGGTCTGTGTACACCCACTGGTGGGGTGCGTGAGGGGTTTGACATTGACCTAGATTTAAATAGGTAAATGTAGCAACAAATCTGATTTAAGCTAACTCCTACTCATCTCTCACACACCTCACAAGAATTAGGTAAGCAGTACAACCAACGCTTTTACTCCCCCAATTAAACCCCCATCTTGCATCCATCCATGCTACCTAAGACTGAATTGCGGAAAATGATAAAATAATCCACTTTTAACGCACACTTTTAGGCGTACATATTTGTCTGGGCCGACATTTGACAAAACACCATAAATGGCTAAAAGAAAGATGGCTAAAAGAAAGATGTGAGGCATGGAAAGTGGGTCCCACATTTTATCATTTTCCTTAATTGCCACATTCCCATCAAAAGCCCATCACCCCCATTACCACCACCTTTCCACACACATATAATGGTGCATCCAATTGGGGCCCGACACCACAACCTCACCAGATATGTTTTGACCTCGTGAATTCGACTCCCACTTAAGTTGAAAACAAAAAGCAAAAATGGAAAAGGCCATGGATTGGACTCTGTGTTGAAGACATGGAGTCAAGTTCGAAGTTATTGTTTTATTTAAGTTGAGGCCGGGTTGAGGCCCATGAAAAAGAAATGCCCAATCGTGGAAAAAAACCAAACCACAATATAATAGAAGTCAGACATTCGCCAATCTCTCTCTCTCTCTCTCTCTCTCTCTCTTGCGTGCGTTATTCGGTGCGTTATTCTTCAGTATTTGATTATTAGCTAGATTTGTGGGTTTGCATGTTTTGCTAATTCCATAGCAATGTGGTGGTGCATTAGTAGTCAGGCTCAGGCGCAGGCTCAATGAAAGGAAAGAATGTTAGTGTGCCAAAAGGGGCTGTCATTGAATGTAATGACAGCTCCTCAGATTCTGAAGGTTTGATGCTTTTCTTTTAGTTTCTGCTTCATATATAATTAATCAATTGCTCATCGTAGCAAGTGACCGACGACTTATGTGGTTTGAGTTTTTTTTATATTGGAAGTGCAAACCCTAAATGTATCGTACCATATCATATCATATCAGGTGGTTCTCCAAGACCTAATAAGGTCAATGGCTCGCTCAAGTCTGGAGGAAAGGCTCCAATTGACCCCACTTTTTCTAAAGGCACCTCATTCTTCCTTCATTCCTTATTCTTTGATTGCGTACTTAGTCTTCTCTATTGTATCACTTAACTCACTCTTAGGGAGGCTTGGTGCAGGCAAGTCAGGGGGGAAGAGCAGCGAGCCCTTCATACCTTCCACTCCCAAGATCAACGCTAAAGAGGGTCTGTACATGCTTTTGCAAATTATTTATCCTTGAGGACAAAGACACGCTGATGACACATGATCATTTAAAAATACTACTATTTCCTTGCTTAATTGCATATTAATGTTCTTTTCATCTATCCAACCCTATATTCAACTGCTAATATTTTCTATTATTATTGGATTCAAGGGTGGTTACAAATATTTTATGATCCTTGTTTTCCACAGAACTTCCAAAGGATGCTGTGCGTCTAATGGATTGTGAAGCGGCTGATATCTTACAAGGGATACAGGACCAACTAGTGGTACTATCTGAAGATTCCACAATTAAGCTCCCACGGTAATTCACTTCTACTATGTGTTTCGTGTGACTGATCTCCTTTTTGCTTATGGATAGTTTGATATGTGTCATTTTTTGTCTGTGATTGAGATATTCTCTTGAGAGTGACTGATAGATTACTCAGTTTAGCGACATTAGGAAAATCATGCAAATAATTGACTTATTTTCCTGATAGAAAAAAATTTGCATTTTTCGGTAAAATAAAATTTGGGCATTATCCAGTATCCATTAAACGTGGCTTGTATGCCAAACCTTAATTTATTGTAAAATTATCCTTTTACATAAATGATGTACCTTTTCTTGAGTCATGTATCTCAAATAGAGACAAGCAATTAAATATGCTGTCGCATGTGTCCTTATCTTTCTTTACTACTGATATGTCAGTAATAACGCTTGATTTCAGATCCTTTGACGATGGTCTTCGTTATGCGAAATTGGGAAGCCACTATACAAGTTCCCTGGCGGTGAAACGAGTTCTAGAGTATCCTTTGCTTTATTTTTCATTTTCTATGTTTTATATGAGCAAAACCCTTTAAGTTTTAGTTGCATCCATCATCCCAAACGTGAGTTTTCCTCAGCATTTACTTCAATTTTAGGACACTCAAAAGTCATAAAGTTTCTGATGAAGAGGTTTGGTGCAAACATGTTTTTTATTCTCCCCGCACCATGCAACTATTCTAATCCCCATCTCTTCGTTTTCTCCTATGAGATATGCACGATTGCAAATACTTGTCCGTAAAACACCGATGAGCTATTTGCTCTTATACCATCATTGAAGGTAATTGTGAAATCTGTGTCTGGTATATTTTTATATGTAACAAATTATCTGGTTAACAATCATGAAGCTTAATGGGATGATATGTTGAGGTAAACATTGATGTGTTTGTCAGATTCAAAATCATTGCTAACTTTTAGTAGATGGAATGTGGTAATATTTGACCATTAAACATGTTTTTGTACGGAAATTGAACAAAGCCGTAATTTTGTTATGGCAAGGAACTAACGAACTAAGCTACCAGTATATTTGGCTTGTTTTATTTTTTGACAATCAATATCCTGGTAAGATTTCGTTTGGTTCTTCCCACCTTCAAAGTGAAAAATAAATGAACGAATAAAAGTATAGTCTTTTCCTGTCAAATTGTTTACGTAGAGGACTTATTCTTTACCCGTCTGTCTTAAGTCAGCTTACCTCATTTACTCTAAATCGAGCACAATGGAATATTTTGATTCATGTAGCATATCCCAACTAATTTGGGATTGAGGCTATGTTGTTGTTGTGGGCCTTGTGGCTCTCTTAGGTGTAGATTTGGGATTTTGGTTAGACAAACTCTTGATAAAAGAGTTGTTGCAGGTCTAACAATCTTGTTTTTGCAACAACAACATAGCCTTAGTCTCAAATTAATTGGGGTTGACTACATGGATCAAACTCTTCCATTGTGCTCGATTTAGTGCAATTGATGATGAGCGTTCCAAACCATTCAAGTCTCTCCTAATTAATGCATCCCAAGTTAACGATCTTGTTTTTACAAACGAAATAAAAAGAATTATTCACCTGTAACTTTTTTTTTAAGGTTTTCCCATATAATCCCTTATTGAAAGTGAAGCCTTGGTACTAAGCATGTGCTCTAGCCTCTAGTATATCTTGAGTACTAATAGTAATATTAACGAATCTATGTGATTATTCAAAACTTCTTGCCAATCTTTCGTAATTATGTCAACCAAAAATGCTTTGGCGTGGATGATTAATTGTGTTTCACTGCTGTTTTCTTGGTGGGGAGTGACGACATCCTTTGCCTCGAGTGACATAGTGTACCCATTGTTTGAATGATATTTGGAAGTCTTGGTTCTTTTGATACTAAATTGAGTAAATTCTCTTTTTCTCGTGTAAGTTTGAATGAATCATCTCTTTTCATCCTTTACCCTGTGCAGGAGAACAGGATTAGAATTGAGAGAGCCATCAAGGATGTCCTTTCTGAATTGGCGAAGCTGAAATCTGGAGACTAAGAAAACAAACGTACATAATCAAGACCAATAGCATCAGTTGTCAGCTTGAATTTTGAAAAGAATTAGCTTTTCCTTTTATGCTTATTTGGTTGATGTAATCAATCTCAAATCTGAATGATTTCTAATGCTTTCCATGTTGGCGACTTCTGTTTGTTCTCACTTTGTTCTCAGTAAATCTTTCCATGTTAGAATTTAATGTCATTCATGCAGGCAAAAGATGCAATCGAGGGGAGAGGAGGAAATAAGGATTTATAGATGATCCTCAGTTCACTGACAAGTGTACTCAAGTCGATGGAATCAATCTTGCACATTGATGTTCTGAGCACAGCCAAATCAAGCAAAACTCTTTTCCAAATCTTTTAATCCATTGTTGTATCAATGACCTTTTATTGTTTGGTTGCTTGAATGTTAAACTACTTTTTTTTTTTTGTTTCATTGTAGCTTTTTAGTTCTTTGAACTCAAATCAGTGGTAGTACAGGATGAAGTTCTATTTTTTTTTTTTGTTTTCTTAGTCAGCCTTTAATAATTTTTTTGGATTGTGTTCCTGTTGTTGGGAAAGGGAGTGACCTTTCTTGGGACAGAGTCAAGATTTTAAGAAATTTTGCTTTCTTTCAGTGATGCATTTCACCAGAAATTTTCTGTCAGAAATATTGTTCCAATTAATGAGCAGTGTTTCTAAAAATTAGAGTTTGGAAACAAATCTCAACACTCCTCCTTGCTTTGAGAACTGCAAATTCTAATCTTTTGCCTTAGAAACTCAAACTTACTGACCGGAAGTGGTTTTGTAAAAAGGTCTGCTAGTTGATCTTCAGTCTTGCAGTAAACTAATGTCACTTCACCATTTTTCTGCACCTCCCTTAAGAAATAAAGCTTAATGGTTAAATGCTTAATCTTTCCATGGAATACTGAATTATTAGAGATTGCAATGTTTGTTGATTGTCTAAAAAAACCTTTGTGCCTTTTTTTTGCTCCACATGTAGATCACATGGGAGTTTCTTCAACCACAATGCTTGATTTACTGTTGCAGTTGCTGCAATGAACTCTACTTCTGTTGTGAACTGTGCTACTATCTCTTGCTTCTTTGAACACCATGAGAAAGAACCTGAATCTAAGCTGAAACAATGCCCTGAAGTACTCTTCATGTCATCAATTGATCCAGCCCAGTCACTATCTGAAAATCCACACAACTTGAAGCTTTAACATTTTTCAAACTTAACACCAAGTCAATGGTGTCTTTGACATAGCTCAATATTCTATTTGCTGCTGTTAAATGCATTAAACTAGCACAATGCATGAATCGAGAGAAAAAACTCACAGCGAATTGAATATCTGGTCTTGTTGCAGTAAGATACATTAGACATCCAATCAAGCTTTTATAGTTTCCTTCATCAACTTTATTTATACCATCTTCCTTGCTCAGCTTTTCTTTTTGATTCATTAGGGTGCTTATTGGTTTGCACTCCTCCATCCGAAACTACTTCAATATTTCTTTTGCATACTTCTTCTGGCTGATAAATACTTCAAATTTGCTTTGTCTGATTTTCATGCCAAGAAAATAGGTCATAAGACCAAGATCAGTCATTTCAAAGGCTTGCATCATTTCTTGCTTGGACTTCTCAATATGCCTTGAGTCATTCCCAGTCACCAAAATATCAACATAGAGGGATACTATGAGAATGCAATTGTCCACATATTTCACATAAAGAGTGGACTCTGATAGGCTTTTAATAAAGCCAAGGTTGATCAAGTGCTCATCTATCCTGCTGTACCATGCTCTTGGTGCCTGTTTTCAGCCATAAAGAGCTTTCTTAAGCAAGTAGACTTTAAGTTCTTCACCTTGCTTTACAAATCCCTCAGGCTGCTCAACATATATTTCTTCTTCTAGAACACCATTTAAAAAAGCTGATTTGATATCTAACTAGAACACTTTCCAGCCTTTTTGCACTGCTATTGCTAGTAGTAGCCTTATAGTGTCTAATCTTGCAACTGGAGCAAACATGTCAAAATAATCAACACCAAAAATTTGTGCATATCCTTTAACAACAAGCCTAGCTTTATACATGTTGATGGAACTATCTGCATTCAACTTTGCTCTAAACACCCATTTTACTCCAATAACTTTTCTATCATCAGGCCTCTAAACCAACTCCCAAGTTTTATTTTTCTGAATCATTAACATCTCCTCCTCCATTGCTTTCATCCATTTTGCATCTTTAAGTGCTTCTTCAGAACTAGTCGGTTCACATATTGCTATATTACATCTTTCATAGATATCTGAAAGTAGTCTTGTACCTCAGACTGGAGGATCATCTATTGAATCATTCAAACATCCACTTGTTGCTTGTTCTTCATAAATCTTCTCTTTTAAATCATGAGAGAGTTCAATAGTTCCTTCTAGATTATTCTAATCCTATTGCTCATCCTCATTAAAGTGTACATCTCTAGTGATGGTCATTTTTTTAGTTTGAGGATGATACACGTTATAAGCTTTTGAGATTGAATTGTAACCGAACAAAGATGCCTGGAATTGCTTTGTTGTCAAGTTTGTCACGCTTGACTTGTTGTATATGAACAAAACTGTAACGGCCCAAATTAATTTAATTGTGTATTAGCATTAATCACGATGATTAACGATTAATTCGGGCGTTACGTGGACAACTGGGAGACACAGAGGTTAGAACCCAGGATTATATTATGATATTTTGTGTATGGTGTGATGCCTAATGTTGCGATGTGGAGTGTATTAGCTCTTTTTATGAATATAAACATCGCATGTGTGAACGTTGACATCGGGCAAGGCTACGAGTCGGGTATATGTCCCGAAGTGCATGTCGGGGACCGGTGCACGGTATTTGGGTAGCGGGGTACGGGGCATGGGTTGTTAGGGTATTGAGTGCTAGTGTGACGCACTTATGAATTTTATATGATTTAATTAAGGTGATTTAACCTAAGGTTGAATTAATGTATTAATGAATAAATTGAAGTCCTATAGTTTGAAAAGAAAAATCGGCGTGCATAGGATTAACCTCGAGATGCACAACAAAGTAAAACAAGGCAATGATTGTTATGATAAGGTGTTCAAGAAGTTGGTGACATATGGTGTTCAGTGACCATTAGATTTACCTCGAGATGCGTGTGCACGTGAGATTAAAACACCCTATATATACCCATCGATTGATCGAACATGCAAATGAAACATTTGTTTCAAACAATTGGGAAGATCCGAGAGAGGGAAATCGAGGTTTGAGGAGAAGAATTCTAACTTTGGGAGAGGGAATCCGAGCCTCACAACATCGATCTAAGGTAATCTCTACCATTTTAATGGAAATTTTTGATAAAAATGTGATTAAAATGGGTTGTGGTGAATTCGGATTTTATTTATTTTTACTGGTTTTAGGAGGTCAATTTGGTGTTCTTGAGGTTTAGTTTGATGAATCTTATCAATTGGGATCAAATTTGTGGAAAATTGAAGTGATTTGGTAAATTTTGGGTTTATTTGCATGTATGTTGATCCGAAAATTTGATGTTGTTTGGGTGGATTTGAGGTGAGATTTTGATGTTTTGGAGGTCTCTAATGGGTAGAGATTGAAGAGAAATGGAGAAGAAGAGAAGAAAGAAAGAAAAAAAAAAAAAAAAAAACAACAACAACAACAGAAAACAGTTTTAAATTTCTGGAAAATAGGAAAAATAGGAAAAAAATATCAGAAAAATTGGGAAAAATTCTAGAAAAATATAGAAAATTTGAAAAAGGTAGAAAAGTAGGTACGGGACTTTTCGGGTATTTTTGGAACCCCGACATTGTCCGGAAGAGGTACCACAACTGCAAAATGGAATATATGATATAATATTATAAATGTGTTATTAATAATATAAAACACTATAAATGGACTTGAGGGGATCGGGGAACCATAGCTCGGGCATAGGAGAGCTAGGCGGGTCGGATTGACGGGTCCGGGAAGTCGGGAGTGCGTAGTTACAGTGCGTAAAACCCTTGAGAATGTTACACTTTAATTCATGCGTGGTTTGTCCATATGAATGATGTGTTTATTCATTTGTTTATTTATCGCCTTGTTACATATTTTGGTTGCCATGTTATGCACTTTGCGATCATGTGTTGGACGGTGTTTGATGTGTTCACATTGTCGGAGGTTAATCGAGATGGTTGTGGTACGGAATTGAGTAGGCTAGGTTGTAACGCGTGTCTTGGGCTTAGCGGTGAATAGCTACCTGAGCAACGGGGTGCACGTGTCCGGTGGGTTGCGATTTGTTCGGTCACCGTTAGTAGTTTGGGTGTGGTCTAGGCTTGATGTGCTCGGTAGGGGCATCCGAATCTACGAAGTACGATCTAGTTTGGTTAGACTCGTCACACTTCTATCTAGTTTTCTTATAAATGATATCGTGGTTGGACCAGATTTCTCGAATGGTGTGTTATTTTCTCTTGTGTTGTGATCGAATGGTTTTATTTTGGATATCTTTGTTTACGCCACCATAGGAATATGATTCTGTCGTCGGGGTCATATTCATATGTCTCATGCAGTTATTGTGGGTTTTTTTTTTCATGATTAACGTGTAGACTTCTCTTGGGAATTTTTACTCATTGGGCTCGTTCTTTGTATGTGTTGGGCAACCGAGCGCAGATCCTAGTACGAGCAAGAGCAAGGGAAAGGAGATACTAGGCGACTATCTCAAAAAGGTCGTTGTTGTTGATAGCTCGTGTTTTGATATCATGTATGTATATACTATTTTTCTTGGGTTTTGGGGACTTTATAACTTTATCACATGTATATGGATTCTTGTTTAGTTCGTCTCGAGTTATATACATGGTGTTTGTATCAGGGTTTTCCACTACTTAGGTTAAATAATTTCTCATAAAATATGAATTAAGTGCTTCCGCCGATGATATAATTGTAATTATCAACTAATCGCTAAATGTGTCGACAACTTAATATAGTAGGATTAGTTACACGGAGCATCACTCCACAGAGTTGCGGACGTGGCAGCAGTGATGACGTGTCCGGTGATGTGACAGGCGCTGCTGGGCTTGAGGGCCGAAGGCGTGGGTCACGGGGCGGCCCCGGGAGATTTTAGGGCCGTCACAGTTGGTATCAGAGCGAGAGTTTTGAGGAACCTCGGATAAAAACTTTCAAGAGCATAAACTTTAAAATAAAGTAGTTGTGGAAACCCGAAGATCCTAACTTAGAATCTTAGTTGGGAAGTGGTATAAGTCGGGTAGAGTAAGGACTTATATGTGTGTTATGATTTGGTTGTATGTTATATATATACGGACTACGTAATAATTTGACGCACGACTTTCGGTGCAGATCTTGATGGACGGACTGCAGCAGCACCGTCGTGGTCGTGGGCGGCAGGAGCGAGGATCATGCGGAGATGAGGTTATGGATCCTGCAGTTGCAAAGACGACTTGCCGCTCACGATAGGCGATTTGAGCTATTCTTGGACATGATGAGAGCTCGACATTTGCCATAATGACTCGACAAGATCGAGAGACCGAGATCTGCGATTGCGATGCAAGACGACAGAGACAGCGATGACGCCATCGAGAATCGACCAGAGCCAAACAAGAGAGCATGAGACACCGATCTGTTGAGACTACACCGTAGTGGTGCCGGCGGAGATAGTAACTCCGGCACCTCTATCGACGGTTGTAGAATCGCTCTGCGATTACTACTACTCCGAGTATAGGATGGATCCACAGCGAGGAGGCGAGGGATTTTCTTAAATTCCAGCCCACATACTTTTATGGCGGTGGAAATCCCGAGGCGACAGGAGACCGGATTGTATCGCATCGCGGCGCACAAAGAGGCGAACACGAGAGGAGAGGCATAGGGCAAGATTATCGGAACATGCTTCGGGTCCGACGCGACGGTGTGGTGGACTAACTACCAAGAGACACATGCCGATCCGGCGACTTGGGCGGAGTTTCGAGAGATCTTCTACGATCAGTTTATTCCTATGGAGGTTCGACTGAGGTTGAGAGAGGAGTTCTTATCCCTGAGGCAGGGAAATCGTACGATGCTACAGTATATGGACCGATACCGCTATCTTCTGCAGTTCTCTATGGACATTGCCGTGCATCGAGCGTTTGCAGATTTACTACTTTGTTCGGGGGTTGAGGAGGTGATTGCGAGTGCGATTGTGTCGTCGGGGCTTCGACGTTACTGTGCTATGTTCGAGAGAGCCTTGACTTATGAGACATTCCTACTACTGAGAAGAATGGCATTCCAGTGGACCGCGTCTACTGGAATAGAGAGAGAAGCGGGGTTCACGGCGGATGGGGGGTCGAAACGGCAATGTGAGGAATCGATAGAGATAGTAGGAGTGGTCACCGGGACAAGTAGACCCCGATATGAGGATAGACAACGGGATCGACAAGCACTGAGGCGATGACCGAGACGGCGGGGCATATGCGGTGTCGCACCACAACAACCTTATACACGGGACCAAAGAGGTAGAAATCGAGATCGGATAGACCGTAATTATAGACATCACTCGAGGGTCGACCGTCCGGAGGAAGTGACGAGACGTAGATGTTATAGGTGCGGTCGAGAGAGGTCACATTAGTGTGAATTGTTGTAGAGCCTTTCCAACACCAGAGATTCCACAGACCGATGAAAGAGTTCACGCTGTAGTATCGCCAGTCAGAGAGACGACCCGACAGCATGAGCAGGGTACGTCACTATTATGTTTTTCTATGCGTGTGTTGCATATAGGTTAATTGATTCATTATAGTTGTTGTTCTTGTTGCATTTCATGCATTCGTTGCATCTATGTTGATTCGTTCACTTAGATTAGTGTGTCCTAGTTGATTAGTACACTAGAGGATTGTGGAATACTGGTTGATTTGTTCACCAGGTTTTAATAGAAGACTGGTTGATGTGTTCACCAGGTTTTAGTGAAATACTGGTTGATTTGTTCACCAGGTTTTAATAGAAGATTGGTTGATGTGTTCACCAGAGATTGATTTATTTGGTACACCAGGTTTTGGTGGGATACTGGTTGATTTGTTCACCAAGATTTTGGTTGAAGATCTTGGTTGATTTGTTCACCAGGGCCAGGCTGATGTGCTTCCCTGGGATAGGTTGATTTGTTCACAAGGGTCAGGTTGATGTGTTTCCCTGGGATAGGTAGATGTGTTCCCTAAGATTTTCAGTTGATTCGTTCACTGAAGGGTTAGAGTTGAGTAGTTCATCTAGACGACGGGTGTTAGGTTAGTTAGTATAACGAAAAAATTTCATTTGCGTTGCGACCTCTGAGAAAATATATTGGTTACCGTAATTTCGGGGACGAAATTTCCCCTAGTTGGGAAGAATTGTAACGGCCCAAATTAATTTAATTGTGTATTAGCGTTAATCACGATGATTAACGATTAATTCGGGCGTTACGTGGACAACTGGGAGACACAGAGGTGAGAACCCAGGATTATATTATGATATTTTGTGTATGGTGTGATGCCTAATGTTGCGATGTGGAGTGTATTAGCTCTTTTTATGAATATAAACATCGCATGTGTGAACGTTGACATCGGGCAAGGCTACGAGTCGGGTATATGTCCCGAAGTGCATGTGGGGACCGGCAGTGCGGGTATTTGGGTAGCCGGGGTACGGGGCATGGGTTGCCGGGTAGCTGAGTGCTAGTGTGACGCACTTATGAATTTTATATGATTTAATTAAGGTGATTTAACCTAAGGTTGAATTAATGTATTAATGAATAAATTGAAGTCCTATAGTTTGAAAAGAAAAATCGGCGTGCATAGGATTAACCTCGAGATGCACAACAAAGTAAAACAAGGCAATGATTGTTATGATAAGGTGTTCAAGAAGTTGGTGACATATGGTGTTCAGTGACCATTAGATTTACCTCGAGATGCGTGTGCACGTGAGATTAAAACACCCTATATATACCCATCGATTGATCGAACATGCAAAGGAAACATTTGTTTCAAACAATTGGGAAGATCCGAGAGAGGAAATCGAGGTTTGAGGAGAAGAATTCTAACTTTGGGAGAGGGAATCCGAGCCTCACAACATCGATCTAAGGTAATCTCTACCATTTTAATGGAAATTTTTGATAAAAATGTGATTAAAATGGGTTGTGGTGAATTCGGATTTTATTTATTTTCTTGGTTTTAGGAGGTCAATTTGGTGTTCTTGAGGTTTAGTTTGATGAATCTTATCAATTGGGATCAAATTTGTGGAAAATTGAAGTGATTTGGTAAATTTTGGGTTTATTTGCATGTATGTTGATCCGAAAATTTGATGTTGTTTGGGTGGATTTGAGGTGAGATTTTGATGTTTTGGAGGTCTCTAATGGGTAGAGATTGAAGAGAAATGGAGAAGAAGAGAAGAAAGAAAGAAAAAAAAAAAAAAAAAAAAAACAACAACAACAAAAAAACAGTTTTAAATTTCGGAAAATAGGAAAAATAGGAAAAAAATATCGAAAAATTGGGAAAAATTCTAGAAAAATATAGAAAATTTGAAAAAGGTAGAAAAGTAGGTACGGGACTTTTCGGGTATTTTTGGAACCCCGACATTGTCCGGAAGAGGTACCACAACTGCAAAATGGAATATATGATATAATATTATAAATGTGTTATTAATAATATAAAACACTATAAATGGACTTCAGGGACTGGGGAACCATAGCTCGGGCATAGGAGAGCTAGGCGGGTCGGATTGACGGTCCGGGAAGTCGGAGTGCGTAGTTACGGGTGCGTAAAACCCTTGAGAATGTTACACTTTAATTCATGCGTGGTTTGTCCATATGAATGATGTGTTTATTCATTTGTTTATTTATCGCCTTGTTACATATTTTGGTTGCCATGTTATGCACTCGCGATCATGTGTTGGACGGTGTTTGATGTGTTCACATTGTCGGAGGTTAATCGAGATGGTTGTGGTACGGAATTGAGTAGGCTAGGTTGTAGCGCGTGTGCGGGCTTGGGCTTAGCTAGGTGAATAGCTACCCGAGCAACGGCGGGGTGCACGTGTCCGGTGGGTTGCGATTTGTTCGGCCACCGTTAGTAGTTTGGGTGTGGTCTAGGCTTGATGTGCTCGGTGGGGCATCCGAATCTACGAAGTACGATCTAGTTTGGTTAGACTCCGTCACACTTCTATCTAGTTTTCTTATAAATGATATCGTGGTTGGACAGATTTCTCGAATGGTGTGTTATTTTCTCTTGTGTTGTGATCGAATGGTTTTATTTTGGATATCTTGTTTACGCCGACCATAGGAATATGATTCCTCTGTCGTCGGGTCATATTCATATGTCTCGCAGTTATTGTGGGTTTTTTTTTTCATGATTAACGTGTAGACTTCTCTTGGGAATTTACTCATTTGGGCTCGTTCTTTGTATGTGTTGGGCAAGCGAGCGCAGATCCTAGTACGAGCAAGAGCAAGGGAAAGGAGATACTAGGCGACTATCTCTAAGTCGTCATTCTTGTTGATAGCTCGTGTTTTGATACATGTATGTATATACTATTTTTTGGGTTTTGGGGACTTTATAACTTTATCACATGTATATGGATTTCTTGTTTAGTTCGTCTCAAGTTATATACATGGTGTTTGTATCCGGGTTTTCCACTACTTAGGTTAAATAATTTCTCATAAAATATGAATTAAGTGCTTCCGCTGATGATATAATTGTAATTATCAACTAATCTGCTAAATGTGTCAGACAACTTAATATAGTAGGATTAGTTACACGGAGCATCACTCCACAGAGTTGCGGACGTGGCAGCAGTGATGACGTGTCCGGTGATGTGACAGGCGCTGCTGGGCTTGAGGGCCGAAGGCGTGGGTCACGGGGCGGCCCCGGGAGATTTTAGGGCCGTCACAAAAACATACGCAACCAAAACTTTAAGCTAAGTGAAGGTTTATACCCAAACCAAGCCTCAAATGGGGTTCTATCTTCCAAAGCTGTAACGACCTTCAAATTTAATTGGTGACATGTGTCGTATGTTTTACAGGACCGTGACCTACCATCGTCATTTGTTATATTACTCAAGCATCGGGAGTCGACACTGAGGTATATTTTATTTTTTTGTGATGTTTGTATTATTATTTATACCCGAATGAGAACTCTGTGTGCGTCCTAGTGTGTGGTTTTCGTTTATAATCGCCACGGATTTTTGTGTGAGATTCGGCTAGGAAAAAATGGAAATTTAGGATATAAAACGGATAATTAAACATCAAAAAATGATAATTAGTGAATTATCAAAAATAATAAATAATTAAATAAAATGTGGGAGCGAGGTTATGTCCGAGAATGTACGTGGTACGAGTTGTGAGTTGAAACGGATCCGTTAACATGTGTTTTGAGTGAGAAATGGAGTAGATTTGAAAACGAAGTCACTTAGTGAAGTCATCTTGATGTGTTAGAGTGGTTGGCTAGAATGAAGATGAGCCACAAGATTTGCCTCGAGATCCGCACGTGTGATGAGATGAAAAAGTTGTATTTATATACCACATTTTCTCTCTCCTCATCCATTCTTCATTTGATCGAACGTGAGAGAGAAAGAAAAGGCATGAGTTTCGTGGATTCGCGGACACGTTGCGACGTCGTGGATCGACCAAACACGCATAAAAAGGTATGATCTCTACTCCTCTCATGTTTGTGTAAGTTTTGGCACTAATTTTGGGGGTTTTCATCCCGACGATTTCAGGCGAAATTTTGTGAAAATGTTGAAAAATGAATTTGGATTATAGATTTTGAATCAATTGGGTGTTTGATTGATGAATTGATGGTTGGTTTGCAGATTTGAAATGAATTGGAGTTTTTGTGAATTTTTAAAGAATTTTGAGTTATTTTCGAATCGAGGAGTTTTGTCGGGGTTTTGACGAAAAGGGAGTTGAGTGTTAAGTTGTTTTGGACGTCCCGAAGGGTTTGGTATAGACTCGAAATGCGGGGACTCGAGTCGGGGTTTTGAGAAACCCCGAAATAAGTGTTCTGTTGAACACGCCGCGAGGGACGCCGTGAGAAGGATTTCCCATGGCGTCACTCACAGACGTGTTGAGCTGAGTGAAAACAACGAAGACCAAGAAAGACACCGCGAGGGACGCCGCGAGAAGGATCTCCCACGGCGTCACCGACATACGAGTTGGGCAGAGTGTTTTCTCCACGCCGTGGAGACGCCGCAAGGCCATAGATGTCACAACGTCATTGGAAACGTGACATTGTTCACAAAGACCAAATTTTCTAAAAGTTTCGAAAAATCTCGGGGATCGCTCGGGTATCCAATTGGGTTCAAATACGACCAATACCCCGAAAATCAACCCAATTACACTAATTAAATAATCGTAAAAATTGGGTAAATTAGAATGATATTAATAGGTTTTGCGAATTTGGTTGAAATTACAGACTTTGAGAATCCGAGTGGGATAGTGGAGGTACGCGAGGATCGGAGATTTGCGATTACACGAGGTACATTATCGTACGATTGTAAGCCAGATAAAAAGTATGCATTAATTCATTATCCATTTATTGTCAATTATATTGAATTAAGCCTTTATTGGAAATTCCATTCTTATTTTGTTGGTTGAGTGTCTTGGCGTAAGTGAGTTACGAAGGTACTCTTGGGTCCATATAAGTGGGTATGCGTGAGCACTTCTGCGGTTGTGTTGTTCCACCCCATTGATAGCGGGTTATACCCCGAGTATTGGATTGCTTGGACGTTGTGTCTATAATTATTGGTCGCGCGATGACTATAAATGTGGTACTGTGGTTCTGCATTGATTTTGACCACTTAATGGCCTTCTTTGATTCTGTGGACACTCAAATTTCGTTGCTCAACTTATCAATCTGTTTATCATGCTATTTGTTACATTTTCTGCCTTTCAATACCACATGATACTTGGACTGTTTATTTTGTAAATCTTGAATTACGGTTTAGTTTCTTCTAGCATTACTTTCTCTTTTTCAAGCACTCATCGTCTAGTTTGTGACGGTGGTGCAGATAGAGCAGAGACGAGCAAGGGGAATGAGTTGATGCTAGGTGATATCCTCTGAGGACTCTCGGACCAATCCTTTCCTTTACTCAATGTAGGTTTTTGTTTTCTGATTGTGATTATGTATTATATGTTTTGTTAAACATTGGGACATGTATTGGGATTTGAGAGACTAGGGATATCATGTATGATCGTTTTTTATAGCTTTGATCACCAGACATGCATGTATTTATCCATTTCTCAGGGTTTCCACATGATTAGGTTTCCATTATTCCTAATTTCCATTTTATAGTTATAGTAGATTATAGCAATTTTCACTGCGAATTTTCCTGATAATTTTATAATCATATAACATTCACATAACATTAATAATGAAACGATGAATCTGAGGATTTGAGGCTGACTGGGATGCATAGACTTCGCGAGTAAGGACTCAGGGGCCCACGTTGACCTAGGCCGGGGCGGGGTCCAGTTTTATGGGGAACTGGGGTCGTCACAGTTGGTATCAGAGCCAGGTTACTCTTGATTTACCTTACAATGCGCATAAAATACAAACCAGAGGAAATAGGAAATAGTTGGAACCTAGAGTGGAACCCTATAATCCTAAGTTAAGGTTTAGTTGGGAAGTGAAGTGAGTTGGGGAAAAAGTAAAACTTGATTCTATATGTTATATCTGCTGTGATGTACTATACAAGGAGACTTTGCCCCTGCACTTAGTTATTGGCTTCCTGCTAACATGTCTTAGTCGCAACTGTTTGTTTATTTCTTGCAGAAGTATTATCTCAGCCTGCAGTTTCAAGATGCCCAAACCTCCTAGCCACCACTCTATTTGCCTTCGAGTTCTGATGATTTTGCATGACTACTGGTAAGATTGGTTCGCAGTCCAGCATTTATTCTCTTTAAATACATGCCATCTTTTTACTGAATGTAGGAGATTTAGATCATTATATTCCTATGACTGAACCAGCTTTATCGTCTCTCTCTTTCTCAATTGCGGTTACATTCACGTCTTTATTGGTTTGATGGCGTGCCTTAACAGATTCAAGGACAGTATACATCGAAGGCTTCGTAGAAAGTGTGCTGCTTGGGTGTCCTGGGCTTTCCCCTCATGCGCATGGACTCGATGCAAGTTCGCGTAGCCTAATTTAAACTGGAACATTACCATCTATAGAAATTCCATCCTTATTGTAACACTAACACTATATGTACAAATCTGTATGAACATTTTGAAGCAACAATCATCATTCCCTTTTTTTGTCGACAGTGGTACAATTATGGACCAAATTTTGTTTCAAAAGGAGTATGTCATTTGTGGACTGATTATGAGACAGCTCTGTGTTGTGATGACTTGGTAGTTGGTATTCTATTTCAAATGCTTCTTTTTTTCCTAGTTGAAAAACTTGTTTAAATTGCCAATTAGATTACTGGATCAGATTCTTTTTCTGCAATGATGTGGTTTTGAATTAAATCTGAAAGTATTGTTGTTTCAAGTCTGAAAATCTGTTATGAGGTGGGTATATAGGTACATTCGAGCTTTTTCGACGAATGAATGAAGTCTTGAAACTTCATAGTTTCTTGGGTGCTTGTAATATCACAAGTAAATGGACCTGGTAAGGATTCGAATTCTAAATGTGCTTACAATGACATGACAAAACCAAGCATAAACATTGCGATATCCAAAATATTCTTTGCAGTAAATACCATAGGTGTGGAGTTTGGAAGATTCTTTCTTTCAATATTTATACTCAAACCAAGAAAAGATGAAAGCAAGCCTTCTTCACAAATCCTTTTTTCCCAGAAAAAGATCTTATACAGTTATGATTATAACATCTGTCATTGCCCTATTACCTAGCATGTATTATATTCAAGTACAACCAACGGCTGGTGCACTAGAGCGGTTTGGCACTCCAGCGACTTAAAAGACGTCTCGAGTACAAGACTCTATGAATACAAAAACCACCGCTAATAGAGCTTACCCCTTAGTCGGCCAACCCAGCTCGAGCACAGAGTAGTCGAACAAGTCCGGATATCGGGTGGTCTAGACCCAAAAAAAGAAAAAAAAACTTCAATTGAATTCAAAAGCAGATCATTTTTTTGCTTATAGTCCTTCAAAACGAGATGAAAAAAATTGGAAAAAGAGACCAAATACACATAATTCACATGAGAAACCAATTGAAAATTAAACAGCTTCTTTGCCTGCCATATAAATCCCTTGTTCACTCTGGTATCTCTCTTGTTCCGCTGAAGGAAATATTAATAGTAGCTACTTGAAAGCTGTATTTATTTATTTATTTATTTTGATGACCGTGGGTTGTTGACGTTATTATCCTCACTGAAGCAATGCACAATTCATATGACTTGGGTTTGTACAAAGATTTGAATAAATTAATCTAAGATTTAATGGGTTAGAATTAAGGAATAGAATTTTTGTGCCTGCTGAAGCAATGCACAATTCATTTCATCAAAATCTTTGTTACTATATACCGTGTTTAAAATTTGATCCAGCTATTTTATTTGGTCTTCTTCTAGCTCTTACTTTTTTTTAACGTTGTTACAATTCATTTCATCAAAATTTTTGTTATAGTCACATTAATGATGCCAGGGTTGAGGGTTTAGGCCTAAAGACCATTGCAAGAATTCCTTATAAAACTTCTCATGAAGTCTATCAAGTAAACAAGCAAGGAATGATGTTCTAATCAAGTGCATGTGCCTGAAATACCTTGCAGTATATGGAAGTGAATTTAAGCATAAATGACATACTTTCGCCTTTTTGATTTACTTCTAGCTTTCAACTAATACATATTCTCTTAAAAGATAAAAGAGACAATTAAGAGAACCAACATGAAGAAATCTTCACTGTTATATTTTAATGATTATAGAGGAGTTGTTTATATAGGCTTATATATACAACCTAAATCAGATCCTAAAATCAAGGAATATTACTTCCTAGTAAGGATCTAAACCTACTGAAAACAGCAAATTCAAGTTCTCTCTTGTTCTTTTTCTTGTCCTAATTTCTTCGGGTTAATTAGCGATTGAAATTTTGAAATGAATGAAAGAAAAAGAAAAAGAAAAAGAAAAGAAAAAGAAAAGAAAAAGAAAAAGCATGGTCAAGTGGTTTTATTCTCTGAAATGCTACGCAGTTCACAAGTAAAGTACTTCTACTCTTCTCCATTTACTTTCTTCTCGTTCATTGCTTTTGCATTTCTCCTGCACTGCCTTGTTGAGTGAGAGAGATCTAGCAAACTAGCTACTTGTGTTTTTGCTTAATTCTCCATTGATCAAGAGTTTTGCATCAAATTAAGATGGGTGATATGGTTCTTGAGGCTGTGGTTGGGGACGTCGTCGAGAGGGTCATCTCTCTTGCTGTTGATGAGATTGGTCTACTGCTTAGTGTGAAAGGTGAGGTGAAAAACCTTCGAACTGTCCTCACCAACATCCAAGCCGTCCTGCAGGATGCCGAGGAAAGGCAAGTGAAGCAACAGACTGTGAAAGTTTGGCTTCAGGAACTCAAGCAAGTTGCATACGATGCTGAAGACGTACTCGACGAGATCGCATATGAAAAGTTGAAGTACGAGATCATCAACAAGGCATGCAGATGGTTTTCTCCTAGTCGACTTATTGTGCATGTAAAGATGGCTCATAAAATCAAAGCCATCAATGGAAGGTTGGATGTCATTGAGAAGAATAAGAACATGTTCCAACTAGTCGTCAGCAATGTTGCGGAGCCTGCTCAAATGTTTAATGCTCGAGAAACCTCTTCATTTGTGGATGACTCCACTGTGATTGGGAGGGAGAGTGAAATGAAAGAGTTAATTCAAATGCTCATCAATGACCACGACGTGTCAAGCAGCAGCAGCAGCAGCAGCACAGTTCATCAAGAGATTACTGGCGACAACACACCTCTTTCGGTCATATGTATTGTCGGTCTTGGCGGCCTTGGCAAGACCACACTTGCTCAATTAGTGTACAACAATGACGTGGTGAAGAAACACTTCAATAAGAAAGTTTGGATTTGTGTTTCTGATCATTTTATCACCAAAAATCTTTTCGCTCAAATCTTGAAACAGATCAATCCAAACAATAGCACACCAGCATCATCAACTAAGCAAGAATTGGAGAATGATCTTCAGAGCCGTCTACAGGGGAATAAAATTTTGCTTGTACTTGATGATGTGTGGAACGAAGACCAAGAAATGTGGGAAGATCTTTTACATCCATTGAGAAGTTTCAGTGCTAGAGGTAGCAAATTCATAGTTACTTCTCGCAGCCAAAAAGTTGCATTCGCTGCAAGAGCAACCATGTATCAGTTACGAGGCTTATCTGACGATAGTTGTTGGGGTTTGATTGAAAGACGAGCATTTGTGCTTGGGGGACCAGTGAAAAAGACTCCTCAGTTGGTGGAAATCGGAAAAGAAATCTCCCAGAAGTGCAAGGGCGTGCCTTTAGCCGCAAAAGTACTCGGTGGTATGTTGCAGTCCAAAAAACAAGAACAAGAATGGTTGGCTGTGCGTGATGCTGATTTTACTTCAGACGGTAGAGATCCAATTATGGAGGTCTTAAAGTTGAGTTACTACAATTTGCCCTCAACACTGAAGTCATGTTTTTCTTACTGTGCAATTTTCCCCAAGGATCATTGGATTTACAGGGAAACATTGATCGAGCTATGGATGTCACAAGGACTTCTTGGAGCATCTGATAATCGAGGAGAAATCTTGGAGGATAAAGGTAATACTTACTTTGACATCTTGTATTCAAAATCTTTATTTCAAGAAGCAAAATTGAATGAATATGGGGAGGTAATAAGATGCAAGATGCACGATTTATTAAATGATCTGGCTCAATCCATCTGCAAGTTCGAATGCCATAATTTTAAAGAGAGCATGAAGATGAGCGAGGATCTCTCCGAATGTCGACATGTTTCTTTTATTTCACCAGCGACAGTAGGAACCTTATGCAAAAAAGCTAAGAAGGTGCGTACAATTTTTGGTTGGGAATTGGATGATGGAGTTACGGTGGGGGTGACTAAAATTAACACATTCTTTAAATTCAAGTTACTACGGGTTCTAGACTTGAGCGGCTTCAGAGGTTCTAATTTTTCTTCTTGTTCGCTTGATAAGTTGAAATACTTGAGATACCTCGACCTCTCTGAAACGAGCATCAAGTCATTGCCAAAGTGGGTTACTCGGCTTTACCAATTGCAAACTTTAAAATTAATTAATTGTTCCAAGCTTAAGGAGCTCCCTGAAGACTTGATGAATTTGAAGAAGTTGAGGCATTTGTTCATAGATAATTATGAAAAATGGAAGAAAGTAGCACAAGCAGTGGGTGAACTGCATCAGCTTCAAACATTGCCATTATTTGTAGTATGCGAAAAAGATGCTGGACGTGGGATTTCAGTGTTGAAAAACTTGAACAATCTTCGAGGTTCATTGAAAATTCATCGTCTTCGTCTCGTGAAAGAAGTAAGCTTAGCTAAAGGAGCCAAACTAAGTGACAAGGGAAACTTACGGGAATTAAGTCTTCACTGGGATCGTGGCTATGGACAATTTTGTGTTGGTGATTCACAAGTGTTGAAAGAGCTACAGCCTCATCGAAATCTGAAGGAGCTATCAATAGTAGATTTTGGAGGAGTTGAATTTCCTGGATGGGTGTCAAATGGCTCACTACTTCCTCACTTGGTGGCAATGAAGATAAGCGATTGTAGTCATTGCAAGCACATCCCGAGCTTTGGTGAGTTGCCTAGTTTGGAGAGGTTGGAGATAAGGTACATGGGAAAATTGAAGAGTATTGGTAGTTCAAAAGATGATGATAGCATGGGCATGGACGCTAGTATTACATCATCAGAACAATCATCATATGGTTCCCTAAAAAAGCTAACGCTAGAACGCATGAGAAATTTGGAAGAATGGTCAGAAAAAGAAGCAGGAAAATTGTTCCCTTGCTTGGAGGAGCTGGACATCAGGTATTGCCCATATTTGAGGAGTGCGCCTCATTTGTTCCCTTCACTTAAATCATTGCAATTATATGATGTGGGTGGGGCGGAAGTGGTGTCAATAACAAGCTGCTCTCTTACCTCTCTCACTTCTCTCGAAATAACATTTTGTGAAGATCTTGAATTCCTCCCAGAAGGGCTGCTGAGGAACAATAAGCAGTTGGATAAGGTTAGGGTGATTTTGTGCCCCAAACTCCAAGGTTTTCGAGAAGAGGAGGGATTATTATTAACAAATGATGATGAGATGAAGGTTGCCAATAGCAGCTCTCTTCTTCGTGAATTGGTGATACGGGATTGTGATGCTTTGAAGTCCATTCCAATCGTGAGGGGCTTCACTTCTCTTCAACAGCTGGAGATTAAGAATTGTGGAGAACTAGAGACGATACCGAAGGGATTGTTGAGTTCCCTTGTCGCCCTGGAGAGCTTGACAGTCTCATATTGTGGTAGACTGAAAGGTACCATCGAGCTTTCACCACCGAGCATGAAGCATCTCCAACATCTTCGTATCGCGTGTTGCCCTAAGCTTCAAGGGTTAGATATTTGCACTGCCAGTACCGAACAAGAACAAGTCCTCTTCCCGTGCTTTCATACCTTAGAGATAAGCAAGTGCGATGCTATCTCATCTATTGACGTGCGAAGCTTTGCTTCTCTTCGTGAATTGGATATCACAAAATGCAGAGGACTCCAAGCCTTGCAAGGCTTGCCATTCCTGACTGCCCTTCAGACACTGAAGATTGGTGCCTTCTCTCCTGCGTTGCGTTACTTCCCATTCTTCGGTGAGGACGACGACGACGACGACAATGCAGTACAGTTCAACAATCTATTCCCCTCCCTTCGCAAGTTATCAATTGAGGGGTGGGATACTCTCCAATCCCTCCCTCATCGCCTTCAGCACTTCACCATGCTTGAAGTCCTCTCTATATCGAACTTCCCAAATCTGAAACTTCTACCGGAGTGGCTCGGAAACCTTGCATCCCTTCAAAAATTGAACATTTCGTGGTGTAAAAATCTGAAACTTCTACCTTCCAAGGAACAAATTCAGCGACTCACCTTCCTCAAGGATTTCTCTATTTGGGGATGTCCCCGCTTGAAGGAAAGATGCAGAAGAGATGGTCCAGAGTGGCCCAAAATATCCCACATTCCAGATTTATTCAAAGATGATTTATTTGGGGTAGGTGCTGCGTTATATATGTATGCCCTCCCTCTATATATGTTGAATAAATATGTTTCACAATCTCAAAACTATCCATATTTTACTTTCATGCTCATTCATTTTGGAACTTTTCTTTTTTTTTTTTTTTTGTTTACAATCCACAATCTCTTTTTTATTTAGGAAAAAAGAATAGTAGTCTGTCATGGTTTAAAATTCAGATTCCATCTCATTTGGTTTTTTTCCTTCTTACAATCACAATACACATGATTCAAATATACATGGAATCTTAAAATGCCTTTTCTTTCTTTGCATTCAACTCGGAGCATTAATTGGTAGTAGATCATCAACTGCTATTTTCTCTTTTATATATGTTGTTTGTTTACTAATTACCCTTTACTCATTTTTCTGGAATTATGTTCTTGTTGTTGTAAGATATAGTGAGGCCAACTTTCACATGACAAAAGAGACGAGGTTTTTAGAAATTGCAAGTCTTGCTCTAAAATTTCTCCATTACTGAAATTATGTCATTGCGCCATGGAGAGGTATCAATCCAGGTAATGAAATGGTACGATCTTCTCAATTCATTTTCTATTTCTCGGAATGTCTATGTTAGTCTGATGGAGCATCTTTTTTCACTTGCAGCCTTCTTCCAAACATGCTTTCTCATTTCAATTGGCTAAGATCCTGAAGCAGAAGATAATGTCAAGCTTACTATCTGGAAGTAATGTCTATAGTTCTCGCATCATTATCTTACAAGTTTGAACAGGACATTAACTTAACAATGTGGAATAAATGATTTTGATCAACTCATTAGAATGGTATGTTTGTATTTCGTTATCTATAAAACTACAGGCGATGTAACTTACTGCCTTATTAATACCTTTTATTGTTTGGTTGTGTGAATATTAAACTGCTTTTTTTTCATAGTTCTTTATAGCTTTTGAGTGAGCATATGTATATATTCATGGAATCTCAACAGTTTAGTTCTTTGAACTCAAATCCGTGATAGTACAGGATGAATTTCTGTTTTTATTAGTCTTTTTAGTTGGCCTTTAATAATTATTTTGGATTATGTACCTGTTGTGAGAAAAGGGAGTAATCTTTCATGGGACAGAAAGTCAAGATTTTAAGAAATTCTGTTATTGCTCAGTGGAGTAATTCCTGTCCAGCGTTCGACATCATAAACTAGTTCGCCTCCTGGGCTATTGTGTTGAAAACCAAATCTTCTTTCAGGAATATTGTTCCAATGGAAATCTGAGGAATCATTTGCTAAGTAGTCACTAACCTTCCTTGTTGTATAGTTGTTTCTTCACTTGTTAAACACCTTTATTTTTATTATGCTCCTGCTCTAGAAAAAGGCTTCTGTCATGATGAATTGTCTATAAGCGTACGGATTTGGCAAGATTTTACTCGTGCTTTGAAACTTCTCCGCAACTATCCAGATGGTTTTGCATTGTTCATGGCTCTGCCAATATGACGAAATGATCCATTGCTATCTTGAAGTCCTCTGGTAATTTTATTTTGTGTTTCACTGAGGCTATCTAGTTTCTGAATGAACTTAAAAACGTTACATTCTTTGTTGGCAGTTCTCCAACATCCTTCTAAATTATGACATGAAGCCCTAGCTTTTTGAGATTGGATTGGCTAAGTTGTTATAGGTAAAAAAAGGGTTACATGATCTATCACCGAATTGCTCTTTGTTTATATCTCATGTGATATGTGTTTTTTTTTTTGTTTCCTTTTTGGCTTGGTGTTCACATTGTGCTGCTTACTTGCTAGAAACTGAATAAACCAGGAGATAGAAATGATTAAACCAAAGGCATGAATTTGGCACTCAACATTAATTCAAGAGTTTCTAAAGTATCGTAGCAAGTTGATTCACTTATGTATGGAGGTATGCTCAAATTTCTTTTCTAATCTCATTGGTTGCCTTCTAAGTTCAAATGGAAAATAAAGTAAACTAAAATCTGTTTGCTTAACATTGTCTTTTACCATGAAGTTTGGAGTAAAGAAACTTACACTAAAAGTCCCTTCTCTCTAGTGAAATTGATTAGTTTGTCACATAGATAAAATGCAGATTTCTCATATGCAGTTAATTAAAATAACAATAAAACACAACCCTGAAACATAGATGAACAATTTGCAACAATTTCTTTTTCTTTTTCTTTTTCCTTTGTAAAAAAGACAAGCCTGCCACAGATAAAAGTACAGATTCAATATCATTATTTACTATCATAGATGAACAATTTGCAACATTTATATATTTTTAAATGAGATTTTTGTCACATCTAATGCATATTTATATTTACACAGTCCCGAGGATTTGTAATGTGATGCCAAGTTTGCAAGTCTAGTTATTTATGCATCTTATTTCTGTCCTGCTATCTTTTCATAAGCAGCATTCATACTGTATGTCATGTATGCAATGAGTGTTTCCCCTTCAACACAAGTTTTCACTTTAACAAAGTTCATACTGAATGTTTGGTGAATTCAATTTTTAATTGGTTCCCATTCTCTTGCAGGGGATGCAACGTTGTTTCGCAGTGATGCAACTCATACGAATTTTGTGTCTTGTGCCGTCTAAATCCAACCAAAGTAAAGTCAAGGAATGGAAGTTGAATTTCTACTTACCTGCCAGTAAACCAAACTTCGTCATTTACTTGCAAGGTTTCTTTCTTAGACAGAAAAAGAGCTTGCACTGAAGGTTAAAATAGCCAAATCTGTAAATTCAGGTAATTTTCTAATTTGAATGCACTGCATTTTCTAATTTGAATGCACTGCATTTGCGTATTTGACATGTTGAAGTTGGGTCCTTTGTTTGAAACTATAGCTGAGTTATCATGTTTGTTTTTGATAAAGGTATTAATCATCGTTTAGATGAAGTGAATATTTCTCATGAACCTGAATTTGTTTCTTCGAGACCAATCAAATGATGCTTTGTGACATGTTCATGATCAGAATATCAGTTTAGAACTAGAACCTTCCGCATGTTCACAAAACTATCAATTTTATTTTTACATGCATAACATTGCTCTTCATGAATTATACTTGTTTATAAGACACAAATTTGATACATGTCTCTCTGTCTTGCCAGGGGCTTATATGAGTGTTTTTTATTATTGTGCTGGAAGATGCCGCCATAATTCTGAAAGTGTGGTATGAATCATTTTACAGGCTTGTTTGATGCTGGTTATCACTTGATTCATTTACTCCTTGAGGATTGTGCCCATGTCATATGTTTTCTATTTGTAGTAAAACACCAAGATCCATAATATCATTCGTTTTCTTTAAGCTATTATCTGTTCATTCCATAGCCATGTTTACTCATTTAATTTATTTGCTTTAAATCTATGAACAGGTACATGAGAATGCTTACATTATTGATTTTCATCACTGCTTTTCTCTTCCATCCAATTCTTCAGGTGAGTGAGTACCTCTCCATAATTATGTTTATTTCCTGTACAACAGTACAAGCAAAAAGAATTATGTTTATCTCTTACAACAATTGTTGGGTTTCTGATGAAGTTCTACTATAGTCATGTCATGTTCAGATGGGATTTTTTTTTTATTAGAAACTTGCTCTTACCCTCTCGGAGCACATATCAAATTCCCCCATAGGGTGCCAACTGCCAAATTAGTGGTGCTACCACTTGGTTGGTGAAGAATAAATGTGTAACACATGTAGCATAATTGCATGAATTTGAGATTGGAGGGTTATATAAAAGTTAAACCAATCTTGCAAGGGAGAGGGGACAATGTTCCCCCGGAAGTTTGGGACATGCTTGGATAGTGTCATTTGATGCCCAGATGTCAATGGACTTGACATTTTTATGAACGTTTTTGACCATGCTTTATATGATATGTTTTGTTGAATTTCTAATTCATACTCGATGAGCAGGGGGTGCAGATACCCAATCAGAAATAAGATTATCTGGAATAAATGTTCTCTTCCTTCCCAAGTTCCGGCTATATATGTTCTCTTCCTTCCCAGGTTCCAGCTATTTATGTGTATCTGATCAACTCTACTTAATGACACCTGAATTGGGGGATTGTGCATATACTTCCAAATTTCCAATGCCGGAATGATATTCCTAGGTGTCGGAGTGTGTGGACAAAAATAATAGTCCTACAACGATTAAGTGTGACTTCATAATGAAGTACTCATGTGTGGATGTCTCCCGAAATAGTACCGAGGACTTATGAGTTAAAACCTCACACCTATAAGTTGAAGGTAGTTAAATTGGGGACAATATCGGTACAGATGGATATCCAAGTGTGTGCATGCGTGTGTGGGCGGGCCCAACATAAAATTAACACTTATTAAATAACATAAAATCTTATACAAAGTTCATGCACGCAAATCAAAGGAATGGGTTTGCACACAAATCTTATTATTGTTCTTCCAAATAGTATTCCGAAATATATGAGCTGCAGAGGAGACTGCATGGCTAGCATTGGTGCAGATCAACCTGCAGAAGTTGTAGAGGACGTCCCCCAAACATTTGGTTAGCACTACTTGTTCTCTTCTGTGTCATCGTTGTTTTGCTTATTGGTTGTATATTTTGAGCTTCTACAACTAATTCTTCCTGTTTCATTTTAGCGCTTAGAAAAATAGATGATGTATAGAGTCTTAAGTGTGTCATTGTTTAGGCTGGTTGCGTTTTTTTATTTTGGCTTGGAGATAATTGGTTCTCTATTTTTGTTTGCTATTATTTGTTTTTGGTTGTATGGTTTTACCTTAGTTTTCTGCTGAAACAAATGTTGGTATGCATAGAGAAAAGAGTTAGCTGTTGCGTAGTACTATAATGCATCTGAATTATTCTATAAGCATTGCTGCCACATTAACTATTATTATGAAATTTGTGTTTATCTTGTGAGATATCGAAATATTTCTTTGATGTCGTTTTCATTTTTTTTATTGTTTTTCTTAAGAAAAACTACTTCGAAAATTGATCCTGCAGAACTTCTGTAGACCACGCACTTATATTATGGCTTCAAGATTTTTCCTTTTGAGATTTTTGCTTTTTTTTTTTCTCTCTAAGAATCCTGGTGCATGCTTGTTCACTCGGACACGGTCGCAAATTTCATGTGATGGATGGAGACTTTGCCCCTGCACTTGGTTATTTGCTTCCTGCTAACTTGTGAGTTGTTTTCCTTCCTAATGTATGTGAATTTGAGCTGGATTCTCAGTCGCAACTGTTTGTTTATTTCATGCAGAACTATTATCTCAGCCTGCAGTTTCAAGATGCCCAAACCTCCTAGCCACCACTCTATTTGCCTTCGAGTTCCGATGATTTTGCATGACTACTGGTAAGATTGGTTCGCAGTCCAGCATTTATTCTCTTTAAATCCATGCCATCTTTTTACTGAATGTAGGAGATTTAGATCATTATATTCCTATGACTGAACCAGCTTTATCGTCTCTCTCTTTCTATTCATGTCTTTATTGGTTTGATGGCGTGCCTTAACAGATTCAAGGACAGTATACATCGAAGGCTTCGTATAAAGTGTGCTGCTTGGGTGTCTAGGGTTTTCGGCTGCACTGACCGCAAGGTGGAACTGGATTTCCTGGGCTTTCCCCTCATGCGCATGGACTCATGCAAGTTCGAGCAGCCTAATTTAAACTGGAACATTACCATCTGTAGAAATTCCATCCTTATTGTAACACTAACACTATATGTACAAATCTGTATGAACATGTTGTAGCAACTTTCAACATTCCCTTTTTTTTCAACAGTGGTACAATTATGGACCAAATTTTGTTTCAAAAAGAGAGTGTTGTTTGTGGACTGACTATGAGATAGCTCTGTGTTGTGATGACTTGGTATAGTTGGTATTCTATTTCAAATGCTTCTTTTTTTCCTAGTTGAAAAACTTGTTTAAATTGCCAATTAGATTACTGGATCAGATTCTTTTTCTGCAATGATGTGGTTTTGAATTAAATCTGAAAGTATTGTTGTTTCAAGTCTGAAAATCTGTTATGCGGCCTGTATATAGGTACATTCGAGCTTTTTCGACGAAGGAATGAAGTCTTGAAACTTCATAGTTTCTTGGGTGCTTGCAATATCACAAGTAAATGGACCTGGTAAGGATTCGAATTCTAAATGTGCTTGCAATGACATGACAAAACCAAGCATAAACATTGGGATATCCAAAATATTCTTTGCAGTAAAGACCATAGGAGTGGAGTTTGGAAGATTCTTTCTTTCAATATTTACACTCAAACCAAGAAAAGATGAAAGCAAGCCTTCTTAACAAATCCTTTTTTCCCACAAAATGATCTTATACAGTTATGATTATAACATCTGCTATTGGCCTATTACCTAGCATGTATTATATTCAAGTACAAACTTCAATTGAATTACCAACGGCTGCGATTTAAAAGACGTCTCGAGTACAAGACTCCATGAACACAAAAACCACCATTAAGAAAGCTTTAACCCTTAGTGGGCCAACCCAGTTCAAGCACGGAGTAGTCGAACAAGTCCGGATGTCGTCTAGACCCAAAAAAAAACTTCAATTGAATTCAAAAGTAGATCATTTATTTGCTTACAGTCCTTCAAAAAGAGATGAAAAAAATTGGAAAAAGAGACCAAATACACATAATTCACATGAGAAACCAATTGAAAATTAAACACCTTCTTTGCTTGCCATATAAATTCTTTGTTCACTCTGGCATCTCTCCTGTTCTGCTGAAGGAAACATAAATAGTAGCTACTTGAAAGCTGTAATTTGTTTTTTTTTTTTTTTTTTTTGATGACCGTGGGTGTCGAGGTTACTACCCTCACTGAAGCAATGCACAATTCATTTGACTTGGGTTTGTACAAAGATTTGAATAAATTAATCTCAGATTTAATGGGTTAGAATTAAGGATTATAATTTTTGTGCGTGCTGAAGCAATACACAATTCATTTCATCAAAATCTTTGTTACTATATACCCTGTTTAAAATTTGATCCAGCTATTTAGTTGGTCTTCGTCTAGCTCTTACTTTTTTTTTAACGTTGTTACAATTCATTTCATCAAAATCTTTGTTATATTCACATTTATGATGCCAGGGTTGAGGGTTTAGGCCTAAAGACCATTGCAAGAATTCCTTATAAAACTTCTCATTAAGCCGTGTTGCAGGATGCCGAGGAAAAGCAAGTGAAGGAGAGGAACGTGAAAGTTTGGCTTCAGGAACTCAAGCAAGTTGCATATGATGCTGAAGATGTACTCGACGAGATCGCCTATAAAAAGTTGAAGTACGAGATCATCAACAAGGCATCCAGATGGTTTTCTCCTAGTCGACTTATTGTGCATGTAAAGATGGCTCATAAAATCAAAGCCATCAATGGAAGGTTGGATGTCATTGAGAAGAATAAGAACAGGTTCCAACTAGAGCCTAATCAGAGTGGTTCTTCTAGCTTGGATCAAATGATCACTTATGACCGAGAAACTTGTGCATATGTGAACTACTCCAATATGTTCGGGAGGGAGAGCGAAAAGGAAGCGATAATTAAAAAGCTCATCAATGACGACAAGTCAAGCAGTAGCACTGATCGTGATCAAGTGAGCACTGGCAATAACATCCTTCTTCCAGTCATAGCTATTGTCGGTCTTGGCGGCCTTGGTAAGACTACGCTTGCTCAGTTGGTGTACAACGATGCTGTTGTGGAAAGACACTTTGAATTGAGAGTTTGGATTTGTGTTTCTACTAACTTTAGAACCACAAATCTTTTCTTTCAAATCATACAACAGATCAATCGAAACAATACTAAACCAGAATCATCAAGTAAGCAAGTCTTGCTAGATGAACTTAAAAGTCAGCTAGAACAACAGGGGACGAAGAAGCTTTTGCTTGTACTCGATGATGACTGGAATGTAGACCAAAAAAAGTGGGAAGGTTTTGTATACCCATTGGGAGACTTTGTTGCTACAGGAAGTAGAATTATTGTTACATCTCGCAACTCTAATGTTGCATCCATTAGAGGAGCTCAAACCATGCATGTGCATCAATTACAGGGCTTATCTGAGGATAGTTGTTGGGATATTATTAAAAGTCAAGCATTCAAGAAAGGTGAGCATGAAAAGACTTATTCCTTGGTGGAAATTGGAAAACAAATTTCCAAGAAGTGCAAGGGAGTGCCTCTAGCCGCAAAAGTCCTTGGTGGTTTGTTGCAGTCCAAAAAAGAAGATCGGGAATGGAAGGCCGTGCGCGATGCTGAATTTTGGAATTTGCCTTCAGATGGTACAGAACAAATTTTGGAGGTCTTAAAGTTGAGTTACTACAATTTGCCCTCAACATTGAGGTCATGTTTTTCTTACTGTGCAATATTTCCCAAAGATTATTGGATTTCAAAGGCGTTACTGATTGAGCTTTGGATGGCACAAGGACTTCTTGGAGCAGGAGAAGGCGTGGAGGATGTAGGTAACACTTACTTCAATATCTTGCATTCAAAATCTTTCTTTCAAGAAGCAGAAATAAATGAATACAAGGAGGTAATAAGATGCAAGATGCATGATCTTGTGAATGATCTTGCTCAATCCATCTGCAAGTTTGAATGCCAAAATTTTGGAGAGAGCAATACGATGAGGGCTGTAGATTTCTCCAAATGTCGACATCCTCCTGTTATTTCACCATTGATAGTAAAAGACTTATGTAAAGCTATGAAGATGCGTACAATTTTTGGTTGGGGATCGACTTCTATAGAATTCGATAATGGAGGTACAGCGGGGGCGACTAAAATTAGCACATTCTTTAAATTCAAGTTATTACGAGTTCTAGATTTGAGCGGCTTTAGAGGTTATGATTTTTTTGAAAAACTTGAACAATCTTCGAGGTTCATTGAAAATTCATCGTCTGTGTGTCGTGAAAGAAGTAATCTTAGCCGAAGGAGCAAAACTAATTATTGACAAGGGAAACTTACGGGAATTAAGTCTTCACTGGGATAGTGAGGATGGACAATCATCTTGTGCTGGTGATTTACAATTGTTGAAAGAGCTGCAGCCTCACCCAAATCTGAAGGGTCTATCAATTGAAGGTTTCAGAGGAGTTGAATTTCCTGGATGGGTGACAAATGGTTCACTACTTCCTAACTTGATGGCAATCAAGATAAGCAACTACAATCACTGCGAGCACGTCCCGAGTTTTGGCGAGTTGCCTCAACTGGAGAGCTTAGAGATGGAAAAGATGAGCATTGTGAAGCGCATTGGTGGTGGCAGGGGAGCGTCGCAATCATCATATCCTCGCCTCAAAAAACTCTTACTAAGAAGCCTGCCAAATCTAGAAGAGTGGTTTGGAGATGTTGGTGATGGTGTATTATTCCCATCTCTTAAATCATTGAAATTAGAAAATGTGGGTGGAATGGGAGTGGTGTCAATAACAAGCTCTCTCACCTCTCTCACTTCTCTCTCCATAACATATTGTGAAGATGATTCAAATTCAGATGCATGGGTATTAATGTTATGTGTGACAATGTGTGTCATGTAAGCTGTGAGCTCTCAAAAATATGCCCACAATGTTGAAGTTACTGAGTCAATATGTGGTCAGTTATATTAGCTAGAGAGTGGGACACATGTCATGATTAGAGTCAAGGTAGTAAGTAGTTACTCAACTATTTATTGTTAATGGTGTGTACCAAGTCAAAAATCAGTTAGTGTGTCAAACGGTTGCTTATAAATGTGTACTCCATCATTAGCAAAAATATATGAAAATAAATATAACATCATCTCTGTTTTTGTTTAGCTTACTGTTTTCTATTTTTAATTCCAAAAATTATCAACACCTTCCTCAAGGAGTTGTCTATTTGGGAATATCCCCAGTTGAAGAAAAGATGTAGCAGCAGCAGCAGCAGCAGCAGCAGAGATGTTTCAGAGTGGACCAAGATATCCTACTTTTGAATATTCAGACTCAGATTAACATGAGGTATGTGATGCAACCATTTATTTGTTTCAACTATATATACATGGAATCTAAAAATGCCATTTATTTCTTTGCATTAATTAGTAGTAGAAGATCATTAAGTGCTATTTTACTCATCATTATTCTGGAATTATGTTCTCGTTGTTGTAGGATATATATGTACATGTAATGCAGTGATCTTTCACGGGACACAAGTGTCGTGTGAGGTTTTGAAAAATTGTGCTCTTGCACCACTACTCAAGTTTCTCCATTACTCAGATGATTTTATTGTGCATGGAGAGATATCAATTAAGGTTATAAAATGATGCACTTGCTTATCAATTGATATTCTATTTCTTGGTACATATATGCTACTCTGATAGAGCGTCTTTTTTCACTTGCAGCCTTCTTTCGATTATCTTTCAAGTTTCTATATATTGGAACTTGGAAGTGATTTCTATAATTCTGGCACCGTTTTCTTGCAAGTTTCAACAGGATTGGACTGTGGACTTAAATGCTTTTTATCAACTCATTCATGCTAACTAATCAAACGTATTCAAATCTCATTCATGTAGGCCAAAGACGTGATCAGAGGGAAGAGGAGAAAATAATTATGTATTAGATCCTCAGTTGACTGGCCAGTGACTTCAAGTCGATCGATGGAATCAATCTTGCACATTGATCTTCTGTTTGCAGCCAAATTAAGCAAGACTTTTTTCCAAATCTTTTAATCATTGTTTTTATTAAACTGCTTTTTTTTTTCTTGCTTCTTTATAGCTTTTGAGTATATATATATATATATATATATATATATATATATATATGCATGGAATCCAAACATTGTTTAGTTATTTGAACTCAAATCAGCGGCCTTTAACAATTATTTTGGATTATGTTCCTGCTGTGGGAAAAGGGAGTGATTTTTTCATGCAAAAGAGAGTCAAGATTTCGAGAAATTCTGTTATTGCTCAGTAAAGAGTAATTCCTGTCAAGCATTTGACATCATAAACTAGTTCGCCTCTCGTGCTACTGTGTTGAAAGCCAAATCTTCTACTGTGTTGAAAGCCAAATCTTCTTTCAGGTATTTTGTTCCAATGGAAATCAGAGGAATCATCTGCTAAGTAAGCTGCTACCCTTCCTTCTTGTATAGTTGTTTCTTCACTTGTTATATACCTTTATTTTCATTGTTCATGGAGCCCCGTGCCAAGGTGACTAAATGATCCAATGCTATCTTGATGCCCTCTGGTAAGTATACCAAAGATAAATAATTTTGTTTTGTACTATGCACAGGCTATCCAGTTTCTGGATGACCTAAAGAAAGTAACATTCTTTACTTGGCAGCTCTCAAACAACCATCTAAATTATGACTTGGAGCCCTTGCATTCTGAGGTGTTGATTCAACTGCTAATAAGGAAACAAAGGTTACATGATCTATCACTGAATTTGCTCTTTTTAGTATGTGTATTTTTTATATCCTTTTTGCATTGGTGTTCACATCGTGTCACTTGAAATTGAATCAACCAGGAGATAGAAATAGTGAACCCAAAGGCATGAATTTGGCATTCAACATGAATTCAAGAGTTTCTAAAGTCTGGTAGCAAGATTCACCTATATATGGAGCTTGAAGCGTCTCTGAAAAAGGAATAAGAAAGTAAGCCGAAAAATTGTCTCCAATTAAGCAACTATGAATTGTTTCATATATTGATGAGGTGACAAAGATTTATTGAGTTAGAATTAAATTTTCGATTTCTTTTATTTTTAAAAGGAAAAGGCGACGTGACACTGTAGACAATGTCTTCACTACATCGGCTTCACATAGTTGGGAGACACTTACATTGGAGAAGCAGTTTTGAGTTTTAATATCCCGTCTATCATATCATTCCTATGCGGCACACATTCTCCTCAATCCAACCTTGCACTAGAGATGTGCTACTTTCCAAGGGTGACCACGACGATGATGATGATGCCAATGCACTTCACTCTCCTCATTGATACTATCTCTAGTTCCTCTAAGCAAGGTAGCTCGCTGAGGCTTGGTATGTGCTTGCAGTGATCACAACCACCTATGCTGATTCTCACAGTGCCAGGCAGGGCTGAACTACTTGACACCCAACGAGGAAACTGATCCCTGTCAAAGTTTCCATTTCATAGCATATTTGAGATTGGTGATGATTTAAGCATGTTGGAAGAGCAGCGGCCTCACCCAAATCTAATGGCTGTCAATTGAGCAAATCGGATATGGGATTGTGATGCTATGACACCTTTGAGATATGGGATTGTGATGCTATGCAGTTAATTCATTGATTTACGCAGCTTTGTTTCTCTTCACGAATTGGAGATCCAACGATGCAAAGGATTCCGCTCCTTGCAACGACTGCAGGTTTACGAATTTGTTTTACCAGTTTCAACTCTTGTTGCTACAATGTCTTCAAATTATTGTTCTTCTTCCTGCACCACTTGTAGGCATTGTGGAATCAAGTTCTTATGTACTTGATTACGATTTTCTTTACACAGTATTGAATGGAACTAATCTTATGCATTAATGAATGTAAAATCTCTTTAAAATATTGTCTTCTTCTTGTCAGCTATAAACTTGGCAAACTTATAAAACAAATTTAATGGTTACTGATGGATAGATATTTTGCTGCATTATATTCAAACCTTGGGAAAATTGTGTAGCATTGTAAAACAAATTTAATAACTGCAAAGGTATTTTGCCTAGTGGAAAGAGGGTTGCTATATATGAAGTATGTGCACAAGAACTGCAGAATTCGCTCCTTGATATATCAGAGAAATGGAATTCATGTCAAGAGTTCGACATGGTATCCTAGTTCGCCCCTTGGGCTACTGTGTTGAAAGTGTACATGAAAAAGATATAATTAACAGCCAAAATAAATAGATAAGATTGCATCCACACCAAAAAAGAAATAAATAAATATATAAATTGCACAATTTCAACACCAAAACAAGCAAAGATCGTCCAACGATGGACATGGTAGTTTGTTAAATGTTATAGCCTTCTAGCTAGGCCTTTTTTTTTTTTTTTTTATGTACATGGTCCAGGCTTCAGAGAGAGGCATCAGTTTATTTTCGCCCTGCTGCTTATTTCCTAATTTCATTGCTAAAGCTGCTTTATTTCATAATTAATTTCTTAAGATTAAGTAGGTGATAGTTGGAATTTTGAAATGATAAACGACATATGTGATTGGAAAATTGGCTGTCAGTGTAGCCATGTGAAATTGCGGGCCCCCTTGCCTTAGAAGTCAAGCAGTTCACATGTGAAGTCTCCATTAGAGAATACTAAATATCTAGTCCATGTGAAATTATTACAAGTCAAGTGGATTTCTTCTGCACTCACTACCTACTTGTGTTTTTGCTTCTCCATTGATCAAGAGTAGTTTTGTATCAAAGATGGCTGGTAATAATATTGTACTGTCTCTCTGAAGTGAGGTAGACTTCTCTCCCTAGAGAGGCAATGAAGGCTGCAGTAGTACTTACTGCACAGCATTCATGAGGGTTGGTGAAATTTGGTTGGGAGAGTAAATTAATCTTTTCAAAGAAGCCCTGCTTCGTTCTTAGCTACTACCTGTGTTTTTGGACTTCTCCTGCTCTGCCTTGTTGAGTGAGAGAAATCTAGCAAACTAGCTACTTGAGATGGGTGATATGGTTCTTGAGGCTGTGGTTGGGGACGTCGTCGAGAGGGTCATCTCTCTTGCTGTTGATGAGATTGGTCTACTGCTTTGTGTGAAAGGTGAGGTGAAAAAGCTTCGAACTGTCCTCACCAGCATCCAAGCCGTGTTGCAGGATGCCGAGGAAAAGCAAGTGAAGGAGAGGACTGTGAAAGTTTGGCTTCAGGAACTCAAGCAAGTTGCATACGATGCTGAAGATGTACTCGACGAGATCGCATATAAAAAGTTGAAGTACGAGATCATCAACAAGGCATCCAGATGGTTTTCTCCTAGTCGACTTATTGTGCATGTAAAGATGGCTCATAAAATCAAAGCCATCAATGGAAGGTTGGATGTCATTGAGAAGAACAGGAACAGGTTCCAACTGGTGCAGTCTAATTATAATCAGAGTGGTTCGTCTGGCTTGGGTCCAATGAACACTACTTGTGATCGAGAATCCACTTCACGTGTGAAAGACTACTCCAATGTGTTCGGGAGGGAGAGCGAAACGAAAGCGATAATTAAAAAGCTCATCAATGACGACGGGTCAAGCAGCAGCACTGATCATCAATCGATTGCTGGCAACAACATGGCTCTTCCAGTCGTAGCTATTGTTGGTCTTGGAGGCCTTGGCAAGACCACGCTTGCTCAGTTAGTGTACAACAATGATGCGGTGAAGACGCACTTTCAATTGAAAGTTTGGATTTGTGTTTCTACTAACTTTGAAACCACAAATCTTTACTTCCAAATCTTGCAACAGATCTTGCAACAGATCAATGGAAACAATAGCATAGCAGAAACATCAAGTAAGGAAGTCGTGCTGAATGAACTTGAAAGTAAGCTAAAGCAACAAGGGACGAAGAAATTCTTGCTTGCACTCGATGACGACTGGAATGAAGACCAAAGGAAGTGGGAAGATTTTGTATTACCATTGAGAAACATTGTTGCTACAGGAAGTAGAATTATCGTTACTTCTCGCGACTCTAATGTTGCATCCATTAGAGGAGCTCAAACCGTGCATGTGCATCAAATACAAGGCTTATCTGAAGATAGTTGTTGGGATATTATTAAAAGTCAAGCATTCAAGAAAGATGAGCATGAAAAGGCCTCCTTGGTGGAAATTGGAAAACAGATTTCCAACAAGTGCAAGGGCGTGCCTCTAGCCGCAAAAGTCCTTGGTGGTTTGTTGCAGTCCAAAAAAGAAGATCGGGAATGGAAGGCCGTGCGCGATGCTGAATTTTGGAATTTGCCGTCAGATGGTACAAATCAAATTTTGGAGATCTTAAAGTTCAGTTACTACAATTTGCCATCAGCATTGAAGCCGTGTTTTTCCTACTGTGCAATATTTCCTAAAGATTATTGGATTTCAAAGGCGTTACTGATTGAGCTTTGGATGGCACACGGACTTCTTGGAGCAGGAGAAGTCATGGAGGATGTAGGTAACACTTATTTCAATATCTTGTATTCAAAATCTTTCTTTCAAGAAGCAGAAATAAATGAATACAAGGAGGTAATAAGATGCAAGATGCATGATCTTGTGAATGATCTTGCTCAATCCATCTGCAAGTTTGAATGCCAAAATTTTGGAGAGAGCAATACGATGAAGGCTGTAGATTTCTCCAAATGTCGACATCCTCCTGTTATTTCACCAGTGATAGTAAAAGACTTATGTAAAGCTATGAAGATACGTACAATTTTTGGTTGGGGATCGACTTCTATAGAATTCGATAATGGAGGTACGGTGGGAGCGACTAAAATTAGCACATTCTTTAAATTCAAGTTATTACGAGTTCTAGACTTGAGTGGCTTCAGATGTTCTGATTTTTCTTCTTCTTCACTTGGTAAGTTGAAACACTTGAGATACCTCGACCTCTCTAAAACGAGCATCAAGTCATTGCCAAAGTGGGTTACTCGGCTTTACCAATTGCAAACTTTAAAATTAATTAATTGTTACGAGCTTGAGGAGCTCCCTGAAGATTTGACGAATTTGAAGAAGTTGAGGCATTTGTTCATAGATGATTATGAAAAATGGAAGAAACTAGCAGAAGCAGTGGGTGAACTGCTTCAGCTTCGAACATTGCCATTATTTGTGGTATGCAAAGAAGATGCGGGACGTGGGATTTCAGTATTGAAAAACTTGAACAATCTTCGAGGTTCATTGGAGATTCATCGTCTTTGTCTCATGAAAGAAGTAAGCTTAGCCAAAGGACCGAAGCTAAGTGACAAGGGAAAGTTAAGGGAATTAAGTCTTCACTAGGATAGTGAGGATGGACAATCATCTTGTGCTGGTGATTTACAAGTGTTGAAAGAGCTGCAGCCTCACCCAAATCTGAAGGGTCTATCAATTGAAGGTTTTGGAGGAGTTGAATTTCCTGGATGGGTGTCAAATGGTTCACTACTTCCTAACTTGATGGCAATCAAGATAAGCAACTGCAATCACTGCGAGCACGTCCCGAGTTTTGGCGAGTTGCCTCAACTGGAGAGCTTAGAGATGGAAAAGATGAGCAGTGTGAAGCGCATTGGTGGTGGCAGGGGAGCGTCGCAATCATCATATCCTCGCCTCAAAAAACTCTTACTAAGAAGCCTGCCAAATCTAGAAGAGTGGTTTGGAGATGTTGCTGATGGTGTATTATTCCCTTCACTACAATCATTGCGATTAGAAGATGTGGGTGGGGCGGGAGTGGTGTCAATAACAAGCTGCTCTCTTACCTCTCTCACTTCTCTCGAAATAACATATTGTGAAGATCTTGAATTCCTCCCAGAAGGGCTGCTGAGGAACAATAATCAGTTGGATAAAGTTTGGGTGAGGAGGTGCCCCAAACTCCAAGGTTTCGGAGAAGAGGAGGGATTATTATTAACAAATGATGATGAGATGATGGTTGCCAATAGTGGCTCTCTTCTTCGTCAATTGATGATATTGCAGTGTGATGCTTTGAAGTCCATTCCAGACGTGAGGGGCTTCACTTCTCTTCAACAATTGATTATTTGGAGCTGTAAAGGACTGGAGACGATACCGAAGGGATTTTTGAGTTCCCTTGTCGCCCTGGAGAGCTTGAAAGTCTTATACTGTGATAGACTGAAAGGTACCATCGAGCTTTCGCCACCGAGCTTGAAGCATCTCCGAGAACTTGTAATCTGGATATGCCCTAATTTTGAAGGGTTGGATATGCTCTTCCCATGCTTTCACAAGTTAAACATAAGCAGGTGCGATGCTATCTCATCTATTGACGTGCGAAGCTTTGCTTCTCTTCGTGAATTGGATATCACAGAATGCAGAGGACTCCAAGCCTTGCAAGGCTTGCCATTCCTGACTGCCCTTCAAACACTGATCATTGGTGACTTCTCTCCTGCGTTGCGTTACTTCCCATTCTTCGGTGAGGATGACGACGACGACAATCTCTTCCCCTCCCTTCGCAAGTTATCAATTAAGGGGTGGGCTGCTCTCCAATCTCTCCCTCATCGCCTTCAACACTTCACCATGCTTAAAGCCCTCTCTATAAGGACCTTCCCAAATCTGACTGTATTGCCGGAGTGGCTCGGAAACCTTGCATCCCTTGAAGAATTGAATATTTCGTGGTGTGGCAATCTGACACATCTACCTTCCAAGGAACAAATGCAGCGACTCACCTTCCTTAAGGAGTTGTATATTAGAGAATGTCCCCACTTGAAGGAAAGATGCAGAAGAGATGGTCCAGAGTGGCCCAAAATATCCCACATTCCAAATTTAGACACATGAGGTATGTCCTGCGTTATATATGTATGCCTTCCCTCCATATATGTTGAATAAATATGTTTCTATAGTGCCTCTGAATGCATGCCATCTTCTTCACCAAAGCAAAACTATCCATATTTTACTTTCATGCTCATGGTCATGGATGAACAATTTGGAACAATTTCTTTTCTTTTCTTTTCTTTTCTTTTCTTATTTTTGTTTACAATTCACAATCTCTTTTTTTATTTAGGAAAAAAGAATAGTAGTCTGTCTTGGTTTAAAATTCAGATTCCATCTCATTTGGCTTTTTCCTTCTTACAATCACAATACACATGATTCAAATATACACGGAATCTTAAAATGCCTTTTCTTTCTTTGCATTCAACTCGGAGCATTAATTGGTAGTAGAAGATCATCAACTGCTATTTTCTCTTTTATATATGTTATTTGTTTACTAATTACCCTGTACTCATTTTTCTGGAATTATGTTCTTGTTATTGTAGGATATACTGTGGTCAATTTTCACATGACAAAGAGAGCGAGGTTTTTAGAAATTGCGAGTCTTGCTCTAAAATTTCTCCATTACTCAAATTATGTCATTGTGCCATGGAGAGGTATCAATCCAAGTTATGAAATGGTACGATCTTCTCAATTCATTTTCTATTTCTCGGTATGTCTATGTTAGTTTGATAGAGCATCTTTTTTCACTTGCAGCCTTCTTCCAAACATGCTTTCTCATTTCAATTGGCTAAGATCCTGAAGCAGAAGATAATGTCAAGCTTACTATCTGGGAGTAATGTCTATAGTTCTCGCATCATTATCTTACAAGTTTGAACAGGACATTAACTTAACAATGTGGAATAAATGATTTTGATCAACTCATTAGAATGGTACGTTTGTATTTGGTTATCTATAAGACTATAGGCGATGTAATTTACTGCCTTATTAATCACCTTTTATTGTTTGGTTGCGTGAATATTAAACTGCTTTTTTTTTCATAGTTCTTTATAGCTTTTGAGTGAGCATATGTATATATTCATGGAATCTAAACAGTTTAGTTCTTTGAACTCAAATCAGTGATAGTACAGGATGAATTTCTGTTTTTATTTGTCTTTTTAGTTGGTCTTTAATAATTATTTTGGATTATGTACCTGTTGTGGGAAAAGGGAATAATCTTTCATGGGATAGAAAGTCAAGATTTTAAGAAAATCTGTTATTGCTTAGTGGAGTAATTCCTGTCCAGCGTTCGACATCATAAACTAGTTCGCCTCTCGGGCTATTGTGTTGAAAACCAAATCTTCTTTCAGGAATATTGTTACAATGGAAATCTGAGGAATCATTTGCTAAGTAAGTCACTAACCTTCCTTGCTGTATAGTTGTTTCTTCTCTTGTTAAATACCTTTATTTTTATTATGCTCCTGTTCTAGAAAAAGGCTTCTGTCATGATGAATTGTCTATAAGAGTACGGATTTGGCAAGATTTTACTCGTGCTTTGAAACTTTGATAGCATCCCGGGCCGTCCATCCGGGTGGTGTATAAACATAAGAGTCCTAGGAGCACTGGAGCAGTTCCAGGACAGGTGAGTCCCACCCATAGTCATCAGTAACAGTTTGCACACGTGGGGCGTGGGGTATGACAGGGTGTAAGTCTGGAGAGGAAAGTGAGGGAGTGTAAGTACAGCAGCGAGTCAGTGAGTCAAGTCAGTGAGTACAAGAGTCGAGTTGTAGAGTCAAGGCGGTGTATTCCTGTTTTGGTTTCTTGCTACTATCAATAAAATCTACGGAGGCGGCCCCCTCTTTCACGCACTTCTCTTGGGTTGCTATCAAACTTCTCCGCAACTATCCAAATGGTTTTGTATTGTTCATGGAGTCACCAATATGACGAAATGATCCATTGTTGTCTTGATGTCCTCTGGTAATTTTATTTTGTGCTTCACTGAACATATGACTCAAACATATATATATATATATATCATATATGGAATCTAACATTTAGCTCTTTGAACTCATAGCATAAATTGGTAGTAGAAAATGAAATGTAATTTTCTCTTTTAAGTTGTATCTTTACTTAGCCTTTAATCATTCTTCTAGAATTATGTTCTTGTTGTAGGATATATAATGAAGTGATCTTTCATAGGACAGAAGAGTCGTGCGCAGTTTTGACAAATTGTGCTCTTGCACTGAAGTTTCTCCATTATTCAGATGATTTAGCTGTGCATGGATGGAGAGATATATATCAAGGTGATGAAATGATACAATTGCTTCTCAATTGATTTACTATTATTGGTACGCATATGTTAGTCCGAGGAAGTAATTTCAAGGCGTCGCCTAGGCGTTTTGGAACAAAATCGCCTAAGCGGGCGGTGTCCTTCTAAATAATTTTTTGAAATTTGAAGGGGCTATTTACAATTATGTTTGATAACAAAATGCCTACCCGAACATAAACTCTTGACACAATTAATTCTACATAAGGACCTAAAGACTTATTAGTATTTTTGAAGTGTAAAATAAGTAATAACCACATTGACTAATAGATAATTAGTGTTATTTAAGGACCTATGAATAAATAAATACTTATACGGGGACCTCTAAATAAATATTATTTCATTCGCCTAGGCATCGGCTAGCCGTCTAGGCAACGCCTCGCCTAGGCCAGGGAAATCGCCTCGGGATCGCCTCAACGCCTTACAATCCTTGGTTTGAGGGCATGTGTTTTTTCATTGCAGGCTTCTTTCAAACATCTTGCTAGAAACTAATACCGGCAGGTAACCATGAGGAATTCCTCATTTGGATTGCTTTAAGGATTTTGCATTTTCATCAAGCAAAACTTTGATTCCATTGCTGTTATCAATGACCTTTCAAGGTTTGCTTGCTATTGTGTTGCTTGAATGTTAAACTAACCTTATTTTCATTATGCTCCTGCTCTAGGAAAAGATGTCTGTCATGATGAATTGTCAAAGCCAAATCTTATGTCAGGAATATTGTTCCAATGCAAATCTGAGGAATCATTTGCCAAGTTGCTAACCTTCCTTGTTGTATAGTTGTTTCTTCACTGGTTAAATTCCTTTATTTTCATTATGTTCCTGCTTTAGGAAAAGGTGTCTGTCATGATGAATTCTCTATAAGAGCACGGATTCGGCAAGATTTTACTCTTGTTTTGAAACTTTTCCACTATTATCCAGATAGTTATGCATTGTTCATGGAGCTGCCAAAGTGACTAAATGATCCAATGCTACCTTGAATTCAAGAGTTTCTGAAGTCTGGTCTCAAGTTGATTCACTTATATATGGAGGTATGCTCTAATTTCTTTTCTATGATCTCATTGAATGTCTTTTAAGTTCAAATGAAAATAAAATAAAATCTGTTTGCTTAGCATTGCCTTTTACTATGAAGTTTGGAGTAAAGAAATGGGTGTGCAATGAACAATTCGGACCGGAGGGGCTCAATTTATTCAATGGATTGCGTGTTGTGACACCTTGGTGATGTGGAGTTGTGATGTTCTATATATGTTTGCTACGCAGATTTGTTTCCCTCAGTGAGTTGGTGACTCTGTCTGCGAGCTTCTTGCATGGCCTGCAAATCCTAACAGCCCTCGAGAGACTGAGCCTCAGTTCCTTTTTTGGGGCGCTGCACACTTTTCCATTTCCACTCGTTGACGGCGACAAGGAGGTGGAGGAGGATGAGCTAGGCTTCCAATAATCCCAGCATTACCTTCATTTGCATGCGAGTTTTTGAAGTTGTTTTGCAAGGTTCAACACTAGTTGCTACAATGTCTTCAACACTATTTTTATTTTTATTTTTATTTTTTCTCAGAACATTGTAGCTATTGTGTTTTGTGAGCATATATATGGAATCTAAGTATGTTGCTTGCTTAGTTCTTTGAACTCAAAGCATTAGTAGTACAGGATGAAGTTTTGTTTTATTTTTTTTAGTTAGCCTTTTATAATTATTTTGGATTATATATGTTCCTGCCGTAAGAAAAGCGGGTAATCTTTCATGGAATAGAGAGTCAAGATTTTGAGAAATTCCTGCTACTGCTCAGAGAAGTGTATAATTCCTGTCAAGAGTTCGACATCATAAACTAGTTTAATTTCCTCTCAGGCTACTGTGTGTTGAAAGCCAAATCTTCTTTCAGGAATATTGTTCCAATGGAAGTCTAAGGAATCTCCTGCTAAATGATCCAATGCTATCTTGAAGTCCTCTGGTAAGTATACCAAAGATAATAATTTTATTTTCTACTTTGCACAGGCTATCCAGTTTCTGAATGAGCTTAAGAAAGTTATATTTTTTTAGTTGGCAGCTCTCAAACATCCTTCTAAATTATGACACGGAGTCCTAGCTTTCTGAGATTGGATTGACAAATGTGTTGTAGATGGAGGATCAAAGCTATTGGATGAAAATAAAGACCATTGATGAAGCTGCTTGAACCATATTCCCTCGAAGACCTATGTAAGTATGTAACAGTTTATCAGGAGAGTCTTTGAAATCAATCATGTGCATCATTGATATGTATCAATGATGCACATGATTGATTAACGAGTGGCTTCAAGTCAATGGAATCAATCTTGCACATTGATGTTCTATGTGCAACCAAATTAAGCAAAACTATTTTCCAAATCTTTTAATCCATTGTTGATATCAATCACCTTTTATTGTTTGATTGCGGGAATATTAAACTGCTTTTTTTTTCTTAGTTCGTTATAGCTTGAGTGAGCACATGTATATATATATGGAATTCTAAACAGTTTAGTTCTTTGAGCTCAAATCAGTGATAGTACAGGATGAAGTTCTGTTTTTATTTGTCTTTTTAGTTGGTCTTTAATAATTATTTTGGATTATGTACCTGTCGTGGGAAAAGGAGTAATCTTTTTTACCAAAAAAAAAAAGGAGTAATCTTTCGTGGGACAGAAAGTCAAGATTTTAAGAAATTCTGTTATTGCTCAGTGGAGTAATTCCTGTCCAGCGTTCGACATCATAAACTAGTTTGCCTCTCGGGCTATTGTGTTGAATGCCAAATCTTCTTTCAGGAATATTGTTCCAATGGAAGTCTGAGGAATCTTCTGCTAAATGATCCAATGCTATCTTGAAGTCCTCTGGTAAGTATACCAAAGATAATAATTTTATTTTCTACTTTGCACAGGCTATCCAGTTTCTGAATGAGCTTAAGAAAGTTACATTTTTTTAGTTGGCAGCTCTCAAACATCCTTCTAAATTATGACACGGAGTCCTAGCTTTCTGAGATTGGATTGGCAAATGTGTTGTAGATGGAGGATCAAAGCTATTGGATGAAAATAAAGACCATTGATGAAGCTGCTTGAACCATATTCCCTCGAAGACCTATGTAAGTATGTAACAGTTTATCAGGAGCGTCTTTGAAATCAATCATGTGCATCATTGATACATATCAATGATGTTTTTTGGTTCTATATATGCTTGGTATTTTATGGCTTTTCTGTGTTGAAGTTGGAGAACCATTGTTGAAGCTACTGGGACTATTTCCATTTTGTGAGATCTTCCTAATAATTAACACAAGGTTTAACAGGATTACTTATTTATACATGTTCTTATGCTCAGTTTTCGCTTGTTTCATGGAGCCCATGCTCTTTATCTCCGGAGATAGAAGATCAATGCCAAGCTTACACTGCAGGTGATGCCTAAAATTTTAGCTCATCGTTTGAAGTTGACTTGAAAAACTTTGGTGATCAGTATCTGAAATGCTACGTCTGTGCATTGTAATCCAAAAAAAAAAAAAATGATCGTCATGTTAGCTAGTTGGACATTGTATGATTTTTCTTTATTCATTGATCTGTAATCACATTCTTGCAGGCAAGAAACCCAATCAAGGGAAAAGGAGGAGAACTACATTTACCAAAAGTCAGATGACGCCCAGAGGAATACTACATTTACCAAAACTTTTGATCCATTGTCGATATTGATGACATTTTAGTGTGTTTGTCTGGTTGAAGGCATTGGTGTTATATATGCTGAGTGAACAATGTACAATTTCGCTCCTTCCTGGATCAAGTTGACGAAAAAAAGTGTTTGTATCATCGTTTTGGATTTCAAGATTCGGTTTTGAGATGAATATTGGATCTTAATGGTGAAAATGATGGATTGGTTTTCCTTATAAAAAAAAACTGTTGGATGGATTTTAAAATCTTTTGAGACAGCATAAATGTGAGAGAAGGAATGAATAAATTTAGCTGAATATGGACGTATGTTCTCTTGTATGTCTAAAGATTTCCACTTGCTTTAAAATTCCAACTTATTAGAAGATATCAGAAAAAAGTAAATCACTAATAAGGAATCTTATTTTGATCCTTTAGCAACTTTACTCTTTAATTTTTGTTTTTTCTGTTTTTAATTCCTGGAAGATTCTTAGTAATTTTTCTTTTAATGGTTAGAATTGAACGGAATTGATAATTAGTGCTATGTAATTTTCCAAACAGATAAGAAAAAGAATAACATAAACTCAAATTAATTTCTGCTGTGTTCACTATTAAGCTCACATTAATTTCCTTTGTTTGGACTATCATCTACATTAAATCGAGCATAATGTTTGAGTTTGATCCATTTAGTCGATTCCAACTAATTTTTGATTAAGGCTATCTTCCTTCGTTCCATCTCTTTTTTGTGGTCTCAACTTATATAGAGCATTGTATGTCTTGTATAACTAGACCAAATCCAAATAAAGGATGAGGATTCTGAAGCCCATTATCTAAAATTAGGAAATGGAGAAGGGTAGGTCTCAACCTCATTATCCACCCCAACAAAATGGTGGGAGACTGCAATAGTTCGATAAAACTTTCGTCGCTTTTTATGAAGGAACCAACAAATAAGATAACGATACTTTCAATAGAGATACTAAAAACATGATAAATACTTCAAAAATAACAAAGTCTGATGACCCCAAAAGTAAGGTACCATAGCATAAAAATGAGTACTGTAACATTCGAGCCTTATTAAAGAAGGGCAAGCCAAAGCATTTTTAGTGAGATGGATGATACATAACTTATTAAAAGGCAAAGTTTAGGGAGATTTCAATACTAGTTGCTATAATGTCTTCAAATTATTGTTCTTATACCACTTGTAGCCTTGTAGGCATTGTGGAATTAAATTAACCAGTATATATTTCTATCTATTCAATCAAATAAACCAGTGATCCCTCTGTTCTTGGCAAAAAATCATGTCAGGAACCTTTTTTTTCGTGACAATGTCAGGAACCTTTGTGAAGTCAATCTTGTGCATCCCCAAAATTTTTTATCCAATGTTGATATGTATGTATCAATGACCGTTTCAGTTTTGATGCTTGCGAGATAATCATGTCACTTCAGCTTAATTAGTCTTTCACAAGATTACCTTTTTTTTTATAATCATGGGTGTCCGAACCTTTTTCATCCCCTCCTTAATTATGGTTCGACTAACCCATAACTCAGGGAATGCATATATTGTTGATATGAATAAGGATTAGTTGCTCGGATGTTGAAGTGGCTCAGTATTTTTTTTGTTGGCACTTCATTGCTAATTTTGAAATAACTCAGTATTTGTGTGAAAGTTGGTTTGTACATATATTCAGGATCCATATAACTGATGGTTATTTCTTGTTCTTTTTCTTTTATCTTAAGGCACGCATTAGTTTTATTTGAAAAATAAGGCATGCATTAGTTTTGAATTTTGATTTTGCATCTCTCTAACTATGCTTATAATGTTATGATTTTGGTTACATTGTTTTAGAAGTTTTTGTTGATGATTAGGTTCTTGGAACTCATTGCACCAGCTTAATTCGTCTTTCACAGGCTTACCTTGAAATGAAATATCAATATGAAGAGTCTGATGACTCTTTTAAGAACTTTAGCCCCTTTTTTTGGGTTTACATATATTGTTTTAGACGTATTTTTTGTTGATGAGGTTCTTGGGAGTCATTGCTAAAGCTGCTTATTTCCTAATTTCTGTAGGTTAATGACCTGATTGGAATTTTGAAATGAAAAGAGTGAGAGAAAAGCATTCAAGAGGTTCGCATGTGAAATTGAAGTCACCATTCCCATTAGAAGTCAAGAGAGGTAGGCTTCTCCATTAGAGAGGCAACGAAGGCTGCACTACTTACTGCACAGCATTCAAGAGAGTTGGTGAAACTTGGTTGGAGAGTTAATCCTCTTCAAAGAAGCCCTTCATTGTTAACATTCATTTCTTCCACTCCATCAGTTTTGGATTTCTCCTGCACTGCCTTGAGCTATCTAAGTGTTTTTGCTTCTTTAAGAAACAAATCAAAGATGGCTGATATTGTACCTGTGGTTATGGTGGGGGGCATCGTCGAGAGGTTGGTCATGTGCTTTGTGTGAAAGCTGAGGTGAGAAATCACCTTCACTTTCTTTTCCGCAGCATCTTGAATCACTTCTTGGATGTTGGTCAAGAGTTTTGTATCTCAAGAAGTAATTCAAGATTCGAGGAAAAGCAAGTGGAGAAGAGGCTGAAGCATTGTCTGAGTTGTCTCCTTGATCTTAAGCAAGTTGCATACGACGCTGAAGATGTACTGGACGAGATCGTATATAAAAAGTTGAAGTAGGAGATCATCAAAAGTTATCCAGATGGATTGACGACATCAAAGCATTGTGTTCTATGTGTGGCTAAATCAAGCAAAACTTTAACTCCATTGGTTGCTTTAATGTTAAACTGGCTTTGTATTTTTTTCCTCAGAACATTGTAGAACATACTCATTGGAATCTAAATATATCACTTTGTTTTTATGACATGGAGCCCTATCTTTCTGAGATTGGATTGGAAAAGGTGCTGTAGATGGAGGATCAAAGTTATTGGATTGGAAAAGGTGGTGTAGATGGAGAATCATGTTGATATATATCAATGATGTTTTTTTGGTTCTATATATGCTTGGTATTTTATAGCTTTTTTGTGTTGAACTTGGAGAATCATTGTTGAAGCTACTAGAACTACTTCATTTTTGTGAAATCTTTCCTAATAAATAACACAAGGTTTAACAGGATTACATATTTATACATGTTTGTATGCTCAATTTTCATTTGTTTTATTTCTTTAATCTTGAAGCAGTGTAGGTTTCATGGAGCCCGTGCTTTTTATTTTGGAGCATTGCCAAAGTTTCTTGAAATAGAAGATCAATACCGAGCTTACACTGCTTGTGGCATCATCAATTAAAGTTGACTTGGAAAACTTTGGTGATCAGCAACTGAAATGGATTGTATTCCACAAGAAAACAATCTTGTCATGCTAGTTAGTTGGACATTGTATGATTTTTTTCTTTATTCATTGATATGTAATCTCATTCTTACAGGCAAGAGACCCAATCGAGGGGAAAGGAGAAATTAAGGATTTCAAGGATCCGCGATGGACTTAAAAAATCACAATACTTGCTAGTGAATTTAAATCGATGATTTATCAATCTTGCACATCACTATTCTGTCTGTGTGGCCAAATCAAGCAAAATCGTCCAAAAGTCAGATGACACCCGGAGGAATACTACATTTACCAAAACTTTTGATCCATTGTTGATATTAATGACCTTTTAGTGTGTTTGTCTGGTTGAAGGCATTTGTGCTATATATGCTGGGTGAATGATGTACAATTTCGCTCCTTTCTGGATTGAGTTGACGAAAGAGTGTTTGTATCATCGTCTCTTAATGGTGAAAATGATGGATGGATTTCAAAATCTTTTGAGACAGCATAAATGTGAGAGAAGGAATGAATAGATTTAGCTGAATATGGACATATGTTCTCTTCTATGTCTAAAGATTTCCACTTGCTTTTCCAACTTATTAGAAGATATCAGAAAAAGTAAATCATCTAATAAGGAATCTTATTTTGAACCTGAGCAACTTTACTCCTTAATTTTTTTTTTTGTTTTGTTTTTTTTATTCCTGTAAGATTCTTAGTAATTTTTCTTTTAAGGGTTAGAATTGAAGGGAATTGATAATCAATGCTACGTAATTTTCAAGCAGATAAGAACGAAAAAAACAGAATCTCAAAACTACTCCAGCAGTTCTACTGTGTTCACTATAAGGGTGTACACGGATTGGATCCAGTCCAATTAGGGTCAATCCGCAATCCAATCCAATTATTGTGTATTGAATTGGATTGGAAAATTACAATTCAATCCAATCCAAATAATTTATCAATCCAACTTAATCCAATTTGCAAAATGCGGACCAGATTGGATAAGTTCTGTGGATTGACGTTTTCCTATCCAAAATTTATGAAATTAGATTTAATCAAATGAATCACAAGAATTATATATCTCATGAATGACAAATTTACAACATACATTCCACAAATCTATATATAGCATATTTCCCACAAAATTGTTATCACAATAACCTTCAAAATATAAGTTCCTACATAAATAAATGTGTTATCCACAAATCTTCACCATACATCCTCACAAAAGAACAAAAAAAATGTACGTTGAACATACAACCTACAATAAAAAGGTCGAAAGCATAATAAAAGAGTTAAGAACAAGTATTTTTAGATATTTTAGTTTAGAGTTGATAATTTGAGTTGATGCTAATTAAGCTACTATAGTACATATGATGAAATATATGTATGTGTTGATGTATTAAACGGACTGGATCGGATTGAATCCGCAGTTTTTAAATGTAGGGTCCGTAATCTAATCCAGTTCAGTCAGATTAATGATTTTTCAATCCAATCCAATCCAAAGGATCAAAAAATTGATCCAATTAGTGATAATTGGTCAAAATTGGACCGAATCCGCAGATTAATGCAATCTGTGTGCACCCCTAGTTCACTATAATGCTCTTGTTATTTTCCTTTATTTGCAGACTATCAATTGCATTAAAATCGAGCACAATGAGTTTGATTCATTTAGCTAGTCCCAACTAATTTGGGATTGAGGCTATCTTCCTTCATTTCATCTCTTTTTTGTGGTCTCACGCAGGCTATACTTAGATTGAACTAATTATAGGTTTGTATTTTCTAGTATACTATGCGTAAACAATTACTTTAAAGTTGGTATCTAGTATAACTCCACTTTATATAGAGTATTGTACGCGCAATGTAACAGGTACCAAATCTAGAAAAAAGAGGAGGGTTCTCAACTCCATTATCCATAACTAGAGAATGATGGAGGGAGGTCTCAACCTCAATATCCACACTTGAAAAAAAATGGTAAATACTCCAAAATAACAAGGTTACCAAGGCATAAAAATGAGTCCTGTAACATTTCAGTCTTATTTAAGAGGGAAGCCAAAACATTTTTGGAAGCTATCTCATTTATTAACGTGCAAAGCTTTGCTTCTCTTCGTCAATTGGAAGTTAAAAGTGGACTCAAGGAATTGCAAGACTTATGATTCCTGAGCGCCATTGAAAGCCTAGATCTTTGCCCATTTTCGGAGGACTTGGATTGCTTCCCATTACTACTACTTGATGATGGTGGTGATGATGATGATGATGATAATGGTGAGGAAATAACGTTAAACACTCCCCTCCTCCCTTCCCTTCGCGAGTTAGAGATTGAGGGGTGGGCTGCTATCCAATCCCTGCCTCATCACATTCAACACCTCACCATACTCAGATCCCTTACTATAGATCACTTTACAAATCCGACAAAACTGCCGGAGTGGCTCGGAAAACTTGAAAAATTGTACATTCACAATTGTGAAAACTACATCTGCCTTCCAACTCAAATGCAGCGACTCATCATCAAGGAGTTGTTATAATGTCCCCACTTGAAGGAAAGATGCAGCAACAGAGATGTTTCAGAGTGGACCAAGATATCCTACTTTTGAATATTCAGACTCAGATTAACATGAGGTATGTGATGCAACCATTTATTTGTTTCAACTATACATGGAATCTAAAAATGCCATTTATTTCTTTGCATTAATTCGTAGCAGAAGATCATTAAGTGCTATTTTACTCATCATTATTCTGGAATTATGTTCTCGTTGTTGTAGGATATATATGTACATGTAATGCAGTGATCTTTCACGGGACACAAGTGTCTTGTGAGGTTTTGAAAAATTGTGCTCTTGCACCACTACTCAAGTTTCTCAATTACTCAGATGATTTTATTGTGCATGGAGAGATATCAATTAAGGTTATAAAATGATGCACTTGCTTCTCAATTGATATTCTATTTCTCGGTACATATATGCTACTCTGATAGAGCTTCTTTTTTCACTTGCAGCCTTCTTTCGGTTATCTTTCAAGTTTCTATATATTGGAACTTGGAAGTGATTTCTATAATTCTGGCACCGTTTTCTTGCAAGTTTGAACAGGATTGGACTGTGGACTTAAATGTTTTTTATCAACTCATTACAATGGTACGTTTGTATAATTTGGTTATATCTAGAAGAATATGGCATGTCATGCTAACTAATCAAACGTATTCAAATCTCATTCATGTAGGCAAAAGACGTAATCAGAGGGAAGAGGAGAAAATAATTATGTATTAGATCCTCAGTTGACTGGCCAGTGACTTCAAGTCGATCGATGGAATCAATCTTGCACATTGATCTTCTGTTTGCAGCCAAATTAAGCAAGACTTTTTTCCAAATCTTTTAATCATTGTTTATATCAAACTGCTTTTTTTTCTTGCTTCTTTATAGCTTTTGAGTATATATATATATATACATATATGTATGTATATGCATGGAATCCAAACATTGTTTAGTTATTTGAAATCAAATCAGCGGCCTTTAACAATTATTTTGGATTATGTTCCTGCTGTGGGAAAAGGGAGTGATTTTTTCATGCAAAAGAGAGTTAAGATTTCGAGAAATTCTGTTATTGCTCAGTAAAGAGTAATTCCTGTCAAGCATTCGACATCATAAACTAGTTCGCCTCTCGTGCTACTGTGGTGAAAGCCAAATCTTCTTTCAGGTATTTTGTCCCAATGGAAATAAGAGGAATCATCTGCTAAGTAAGTTGCTAACCTTCCTTCTTGTATAGTTGTTTCTTCACTTGTTATATGCCTTTATTTTCATTGCTCATGGAGCCCCGTGCCAAGGTGACTAAATGATCCAATGCTATCTTGATGTCCTCTGGTAAGTATACCAAAGATAAATAATTTTGTTTTGTACTATGCACAGGCTATCCAGTTTCTGGATGACCTAAAGAAAGTAACATTCTTTACTTGGCAGCTCTCAAACAACCATCTAAATTATGACTTGGAGCCCTTGCATTCTGAGGTGTTGATTCAACTGCTAATAAGGAAACAAAGGTTACATGATCTATCACTGAATTTGCTCTTTTTAGTATGCGTATTTTTTATATCCTTTTTGCATTGGTGTTCACATCGTGTCACTTGAAATTGAATCAACCAGGAGATAGAAATAGTGAACCCAAAGGCATGAATTTGGCATTCAACATGAATTCAAGAGTTTCTAAAGTCTGGTAGCAAGATTCACTTATATATGGAGGTATGCTCAAATTTCTTTTCTACTATCTCATTGGTTGTCTTTTAAGTTCAAATGGAAAATAAAGTAAAATAAAATCTCTTTGGCTGAGCTTGAAGTGTCTCCGAAAAAGGAATAAGAAAGTAAGCCGAAAAATTGTCTCCAATTAAGCAACTATGAATTGTTTCATATATTGATGAGGTGACAAAGATTTATTGAGTTAGAATTAAAATTTCAATTTCTTTTATTTTTAAAGGAAAATGCGACGTGACACTGTAGACACCCTCCACAAGAGTCTAGAAGTAAGCGATAGTGTTGACAATGTCTTCACTACATCGGCTTCACATAGTTGGGAGACACTTACATTGGAGAAGCAGTTTTGAGTTTTAATATCCCGTCTATCATATCATTCCTATGTGGCACACATTCTCCTCAATCCAACCTTGCACTAGAGATGTGCTACTTTCCAAGGGTGACCACCACGATGATGATGATGGTGCCAATGCACTTCACTCTCCTCATTGATACTATCTCTAGTTCCTCTAAGCAAGGTAGCTCGCTGAGGCTTGGTATGTGCTCGCAGTGATCACAACCACCTATGCTGATTCTCACAGTGCCAGGCAGGGTTGAACTACTTGACACCCAACGAGGAAACTGATCCCTGTCAAAGTTTTCATTTCATACCATATTTGAGATTGGTGATGATTTAAGCATGTTGGAAGAGCAGCGGCCTCACCCAAATCTAATGGCTGTCAATTGAGCAAATCGGATATGGGATTGTGATGCTATGACACCTTTGAGATATGGTACTGTATGCTATGCGGTTAATTCATTGATTTACGCAGCTTTGTTTCTCTTCATGAATTGGAGATCCAGCGATGCAAAGGATTCCGCTCCTTGCAACGACTGCAGGTTTACGAATTTGTTTTACCAATTTCAACTCTTGTTGCTACAATGTCTTCAAATTATTGTTCTTCTTCCTGCACCACTTGTAGGCATTGTGGAATCAAGTTCTTATGTACTTGATTACGATTTTCTTTACACAGTATTGAATGGAACTAATCTTATGCATTAATGAATGTAAAATCGTTAAAATATTGTCATTGTCAATGTCAAAATCTCCAGCATCCACTAATCTTATGCAATTTATGAATGGAACTAATCTCATGCAATTTGTTGAAGGGACCTAATCTTAATTCTAATACTTCTAATTAGCATGAATTAATAAAACTTGGGACCTACTTCAAAATAATTAAGCTGCTATGCAGCAATGAATTTACTGAGTCCCATTATCTGTAGTTAGCTCCCGAAGTCCCTAAGAGCTACTTCTCTAATTAAAGAGAAAATCCACTCTTTCTTGCAATTTCGAAATGTAGACATAGCTTCAAAATTACTGTTGAACATTTTCAAATTAAATGTTTAGTCTCACATTGGTTAGGAACTTCAAGTTTAAAGAGTATATATGTACTCTTGCACCATAGTGTGTGTAAAATAAAATACAAGTGCTATGCTCGGTAGCACTTGGCACGATAAGCACGTGCGTGTGCGTGTATGTGTGTTAGCTAACCATGGGTAAAAGTTTTTACCATTAATTTTTACCATTTTCGAGATTAAATGGATAGTTAGTAGAGTGGCTTAATGGGTGCAGTTGAAACGGCTCTTCATTAAGGAATTATTGAAACTGCTCTCCATTAAGGATTAAGGAATTATTGAAATTGCTCTCCATTAAGGAATTATTGAAACTGTTAAGGAATTAATTGCTCCATTATTCCATTGCATCAATGCTTGACCCCATTTTCACCCTAACTGGTCATGACCAGTGTTCTATAAAAGGGGAGGTGTGGGGAGGAAGTAAAAAATCTCGAAATTCACTAGCAATTGCTCTTGTTTTTCATCTTTCACTACTGCAAAGTGAAAGGTGGGTATACTTCATCGTATCCTTTAGGATATTTGCTGACTCTTGCAGTGTAGAGAGCAAAAATTCCTTTAGGAAAGTGGCAGTGTTACACGCTTTGAAGTCTTTGCAACTCTCCTGGTCTAACAATCTAAAGGAATTTTTTCTTTCGTTGCAATGGCTTCAATCAAAGAGCTGTCGGCTAACATTGTGAACTTGGATCGCTTCGATGGAGGCGATTTCCTGAGGTGGCAGAAGCGAGTACATTTCCTGCTGATGGCTCTTCATCTGGTGTATGTTTTGGATACACCAAAACCTATGGAGTCCGACGATGAAACTGTCGAGCGAGATCGAAGAAGAGGCAGAAATGGGAGACAGATGACCACACCTGCAGAGGTCACATTCCAAAGATGAGGCAATGGTTAAGTTTCAGGCCTATAAGGCATAAACTGAATTGCAATGTGAGACCTTTATAAAATGTTTAAGGTCTGATAGGGGAGGAGAGTACTATGATCCAAAGTACTTTGAATCCACTGGAATAGTCCATGAGACTACTGCCCTTTATACACCACAACAAAATGGTGTGGCTTAACGTAAAAATCGTGTTTTAACCGAAATTGTTAATGCTATGCTATCAAACTCTGGTTTGAGTAGCAGATTTTAGGGAGAGGCATTGCTGACTGCATGCTATATTTTGAACAGAATTCCATAAAAGAGGAATAAAGTTACCACATATGAGCTTTGGAATAAGCGAAAACCAAATCTTAATTATTTAAGAGTTTGGGGCTGTAGAGCAGCAGTAAAAGTACCTGAACCCAAAAAGAGAAAATTGGGTGAAAGGGGAGTGGAGTGCATATTTATTGGATGTGCACAACACAGTAAGGCATATAGGTTCATGGTGATTGAGCCTAATAATTCGATTTCAGTAAACACTGTAATTGAATCAACGGATGCAATCTTTGATGAGACAGGATTTAAATCTATTACTAAAAGTATTCCTAAAGAAAACCAAAAAGGGAAGGAAATCATAGAAACTGAAAATGACAAAGAAATAGTAGAAGTTCCTGAACTTCGAAGGAGCAAACGAGCTCGAAAAATTAAGTCATTTGGTTCTGATTTCTAAACATTCCTAGTTGAAGGAAGTAGAGAAATAGTAACTAGACAAATTCTGTATTGTTTTAATACGGATGCCGACCCTCAAACAGTAGAGGAGGCAATGAAAGAAAGAGATGCAGCTTTTTAGAAAGAGGCATTAAATGATGAGATGGATTCAATAATGGAAAATAACACTTGGGAGCTAGTTAATCTACCTCCTGGGTGTAAACCCATTAAATGCAAATTTCTCTTCAAAAGGAAAAGAAGAGTTGATGGATCCATTGAAAAACACAAAGTGAGACTGGTTGCTAAGGGTTTCACCCAAAAGCATGGAATAGACTATTTCGATACCTATTCACCCGTAGCTAGAATTGCTACTATCAGATTGCTTATAGCAATTGCAGCCATAAACAAGCTGGTCATCCACTAAATGGACGTTAAAACAGCGTTCCTAAATGGAGAGTTGGATGAGGAAATATACATGGAACAACCTGAAGGGTTTATTATGCTCGGTCATGAGAATAAAGTGTGTAGATTGCAAAAATCATTGTACGGTTTAAAGCAAGCACCAAAACAGTGGCACCAAAAATTTGACCAGGTTGTACTTGCTTTTGAATTCAAAATAAATGAATCTGATAAATGTGTATATAGCAAGTTTGATGGAAAAGGCAATGGTGTCATTATCTGTCTTTACGTAGATGACATGCTGATTTTTGGAACTGACTTGGAACAAGTTCGATTGACCAAAAGGTTTCTTTCAAGACAGTTTGAAATGAAAGATATGGGGCAAGCTGATGTCATACTTGGAATTCAGATTGTAAGAGATGAGGGGAGTATTACTCTAACTCAATCTCATTATATTGAGAAAGTTCTCAATAGATTCAATCATTTGAATTCTGCCCCTGTTTCCACCCCGCTAGATTCAAGTATTGAGCTAGTGAAAAATACAGGCAATCCAGTTTCACAACTGGAGTATTCTAGATTAATTGGATGCTTAATGTATGCAATGACATGCACTAGGCCGGATATTGTCTTGGCAATAGGCAAGTTAAGCAGATTTACAATTAATCCAAGTGAGTTGCATTGGTTTGCAATTCGAAGAGTTTTGAAATATTTGAAGAAAATAATTAACTATGGTTTATGCTATAGTGGATATCCTTCAGTCTTAGAAGGATTTTCGGATGCAAGTTGGATTGTGAAAGATCAAGATCATGCATCTACAAGTGGGTGGATTCTCACACTTGCTAGAGGAGCAATCTCGTGGGCTTCAAAGAAACAAACTTTAATGGCTGGTTCTACCATGGAATCAGAGTTTATTGCGCTGGCCTCGGCTTCAAAAGAAGCTGAATGGCTACGTGAATTATTACACGAGATACCATTATGGCCTAAACCGATACCTCCAATCTCTATCCATTGTGATAATGAGGCCACATTGGCAAGGGCTTATAGCCAAGTGTACAATGGTAAATCCAGACATATTAGACTGACACACAGTTGTGTCAGATAATTGATAACAAGTGGAGTTATCACAATTGACTATGTGAGATCTAGTCAAAATTTGGCAGATCCCCTTACTAAAGGATTGCCAAGAGACTTGGTGAATAAAACATCAAGGGGGATGGGTCTCAAGCTCATGAATTATAGGTCACCAATAGTGAAAACTCAACTTGACGCCTAACATTACGTTAAGTCTTGAGTTCAATGAAGTCAAATTCATTATAGGTGTGATTGTGAGCACTAAATTTTAATAACCATCCCAAGGTTGTTAGTGTTCGGCACCTGCATTGTAACAACCCCAAATTTTTAATCCGACTTGTACGACAATTGTCAGAATTGTGACCCGGCTACGTAAATACTGGTCGATATTTCGAACTTCGGGAGTCGACGCCGAAGTGATTTTATGATTCTTTGATTGTGTGTAATAGTATGTTAGTATTTTACGAGTCTCGCGACGGTTGGGCGATATTTAATTGAGTGAGGTTTCGACTAGTCAAACGGGGGAGTAAAACATATAAATAAATGAATTTTAATTAATTTAATAAATTAGTTAATGGGATGTGGCAAGAAAATGGACACGACGAGCCAATTGACGGGAAAATACGGACCGAGGAACGTCGTTTGAACGTGGGAGTTAGTTAAATATGTAACATGCGGACTATGTGATTAGTATTGTAAAAGTGACACAACCTAATGGTAAGGAGCCATGAGATTGGCCTAGAGATGTGTGTGTGTGCTAAGATGAGATGATGTGGTAAAAGACCCATAAGGGTAGATGTGTTTAAATGTATGAAGTGAAGGGAGAAGGGCAAAAAGGTCATTTGATGTTATATATATACAAACCGTTTCATAACAAAACCCTACTATTCATACACTATTCATCTTCTCCTTTGTTGAAAACCGCCGCCCCCTCCTTCTCTTCCATCTCAACCTCTTCACCACACCACTCACGGTCTCTCTCTCTCTCCCTCTCCATTTCACTCTCGCTCGTTCTCTCTCGATCTCCTCCCCACGCTCGTCGTCTCTCACGCTCTCGGTCCTTCCTCTCTCGGCCTCACATCTCTCTCGCTTTCGGTGGTCTCTCTCTACTGGAACAGTTATCACCACCGCCGCCCTCTCCCTCGTCAAAGCCGCCACGACCTCGCCGAACCCTCACCGAAGGTCGTGGTCTCTCTCCTCCACTCTCTCTCTGTTTCAAAACGAAAAAAAAAAAAAAGGGAAACCAGAGACGCTTGCGTCTCTGGTCAAAAAAGAGAAACAAATTTGAAGAAGATGCACACGTGCATCATTCTCAAATATTATATATATAAATATAATATATATATATATATATATATATCTATATATATGTATGTATATATATATATATATGTATAAATATGTATATGTATAGAAGAAAAATAGCAAATATATATATATATTGAAAAATTCAGAAAAATATGATAAATTAGGAAATGGGTTCATAAATGAGTTTTGGGATTCTCTCGGAAATGTTGGCGGGATATAGTCGGGGTTTTAGCCTCGAAAAACGTGAAAATTGATATAATGTATCAAATTGAAGCTAATTTAATGACAAATAATCTTAGGTATAATTCGGGTGGTAATTTTGATTTGTTTGGCATTTATTCAAGCTGGACTGGATAATTGAAGTGCGGTATAGGAAATCGGGAAGTCACGTTAGGATCTCGGAGTTGTCATACGAGTCACGATAGTTCAGGTAAGTACACTTGCCTTAAACAAGCATTTGTACGTTTGTAAGCCGGTTAGAAAATGCCATGTGATTCATTTTCATGCCATTGTGTTTGTTATTATTTACTTGTTGGCCTTCCATTCCATACTTCTTGTATGTGTGATTCCTGCGTAAGTGTTTTGTCTCGAAAGTACTAGGACCCGCACTAGAGGGATAAACGCGGCACTCGCGCCACGAGTGTGTGACCACCCTTAGTGACCGTGTGACACCGAGTACCGGGTGGATGGGTTTGAGTCCCTTTCCGGACATAGCCGCGCTTTCGTTTGAGTCGATGCCCGGGAAGACCTGCGAGGTCTTCGCCGTTATGCTATGGACTAGACCACTTATGAGCCTCTTTTGATTCTTTGGAACACACTTAACTCTCGATTGATATCCATTAGTCCTGTTTATCATGCATCTTGTCTATTTAATTTCTGTCTTTTTATTTCCGCATGATATTTAGACTACTTTATTTGAATTATCATGAATTATCGTTGTTTTCATTGGCATTACATTCGATTTTATTCAGCTTGCTCACCGTCTAGTTTGTGACGGTGGGTGCAAATAGGGCAGAGAGCAAAGAAGGGCAAGGGACCCTACCTAGGAAATCTGTTGTGAGGATTAGCTACTGGAGTTGAAGACTATTTTATAGGTTTTTATTATGTTTTGCTTTTATGTACACCGTTTTATATATACATGCTTTGGGATTATTAAACTTGGCAAATTTTGATGAGATTTGTATCATGTACCTTTGCATTTCGAATTGTACATGAATGCCCGGGGTTTCCACACTTATAGAATTCCTTTACTTCCATTTGATAGAGTTATTTCCCAATATTTGATTTGAATTTGACTTTTGCTTCATTCGTGTTATAATTGCAATAACTCTTTCATAAATCTTGAATTTTTGATGTTTTGAGGTCGACTAGGCTCGTCGGGTTGTCGAGAACCGACTCGAGGCTTGCACGGGTCTAGGTCGGGCGTACCCAAATGCATTGGGAATTTTGGGGGCCGTCACGATTGGTATCGAGCTTAAGGTTATAACGACCAACGACTGGTATCGAGCTCGACCGAGTTAAAACACAAACCATTAAGACAAGCGGAAGTTAGGAATGGTTGAACTTAGAGTGGAAAACCCTATAATCCTTTTAAAAACTTAGATGGGGAGTTTGGGATAAGTCGATTTAACTTTGTACATATTATGATTGTTGTGTGTATTATATCGTATCGATAGCTATCCATTGATTCGAAGTATCGCTTTATTGGTTCAAACAAGAATGGCGATCAAGCCGGTCCGAGCGACGACAACGGGACGATCGATTCTCGATTTGTCACTACTACGGAGGAGTTTCGCGCTTGGACACAGAGATTTGAAGATCTAGTGCGGTCGTTGACGATACCCGCACCGACTATCGCGACACCATCAACCCCGACCACTCCTATTCCACCCGCTTCGGTTACTCGGGAATGGAGACTCCAAGAGCTACGAATTCCACCGCCCGATTCCGTTAGCGGCAATTCCCGAAGGAATAGTTGATGCGACAGTACGCCGATCGAGGCGGAGACACCTCCATTACAGACGGAGATAGTACAAACGATGGAGACGCCGACTATGCCGATTGTTGCCGCAGAGACTACTCCAGCTTACTACTCCGGTCACTACTCGGAGAGAAAGCACTAAGGCCACCGCCGAGGCGAGGCGGTGGAGAGAATTCAAGCGACACGATCCAGTCAAGTTCTTTGGTGGTACGACGTAACGTAATAACCGCAGAGCTTTTCCTGAAGAATCACGAGAAGATTCATACTATCATCGCGACCGAGGATCACATGAGAGCGACGATTTCCTCATCTATGCTCCAGGGGGAAGCGGATGATTGGTGGACGACTATCATTACTACCCGAGGCACCCCGAGAGATTGGATTGACTTCAAGACTCAATTCAACCAGAAGTACTTTCCACCGACTGTTCTTCGTTCGAAGAGGAATGAGTTTATGGCACTGAGGCAGAGCACCGATGAGTCAGTGATGGATTACATGGGTAGGTTTATTGCACTATTACCTTATGCTGGAGGATCTGCAGATACCGAGACTGATCGAGTCTATTATTTCACTGAGGGTTTGCTACCTACGATTGGAGGTTCTGTAGTCACTACACAGCCGGAGACTTTGCAGATTGCGTACGAACGTAGTTTAGCGAGGGAGAGTTACTTACTCACGCATCCGGACGAGGTTAGGGCGAACAGAGCGGAGACCCGATCAGATAGTCACTATCGCAGGACAGAAGAGAAAAGGAGCAGATGGGATAATCGTGAGCATCGGCACAGAGTGTAGGATCTCGTTGCACAAAGAAACCACACGTTTGGTACAAGCCGTTCCACCCGTGCAAGCTTTGCAATCATTCACCGCAGCCTAATCGACTTGACCACAGACGCAGAGGCGATTTCGAGAACGGGATGCCGATCGAGGAGTTAGGCAGAGGAGCACGCAGAGGTCTAGTCGACCCAAACTCATGGTTCTACACAGGACGAGGCCGAGTCGACTCGAGGTCGCAGGATAACCGTACGTGTTACGAGATGCGGACAGGTCTGGTCACCTTCGAGAGGAGTGCTCTCACCAAGAAAAGCATCGTCGCAAAGCATCACCAAGCACTCGAGAGAGCGTATTCAGTGTCATTGTTGAGCCAGATCAGGAGGCGTCCAGACACATTAATGAGGGTATGCTTTTCATTTGCGGTACTTGCATGCATATCGTATTCGATTCAAGTTATGTTAATCCCTTGATTGTTGTGCGTTTGGTAGACCTGTTAGGATTGAAAAACTCAATAGATGTAGCAGACCTTAATCCTAGTCACAGATGTCAGGATGCGAGATACTTGAATGTGCATAGTCTTGACATTTCGATAGTGTTAGGAGGCTACGAGTTGCCAGTAAAGATGCGAGTACTATAGTTGTTAGAGTTCGAAGCCTTGGTTGGTGCGAATTAGGTATAAACATTACGTGCGTTGTTTGGTGGATACGAGAAGATCAACGTTGTTGTTGATGCATTGCACTTCAAAGGATTGAATGCGGAGGTAGTCGTGTGTCAAAGAACCTATGAGCGTGGTTTACGTGAAGCAGTCAAGTTGATGAGTTCAGCGGACGTGCCGATGATTACCAGGACCTAGATACGTGGTGAAACGATATTGCAGACCATCTCATTTGGCATTGTGCGCGAGGGACAAGAAGAAGACGATGCGTCATACCGGCGGTGCGGTGAGATGGTGGATAGTTCCGATTGCCCGACAAGAGTCTGGTCGACGACTCATGCTAGAGGTATCGCGGCGACCGGGGTTTCCATTAGTGGTCGATGTGTGAAGAGTTACTTCACGGAGATTCATCGTTTTGGTTTTGTTGTGTATCCGGTCGACCTAAGATGTGCGCCGATATGCGACATTCTTTTGGTGGCCAGGGATGATTTTCAGGTGTTGAAGTTGTTCGAACGTGTGATATTCCAGCGCAGTAGAGTCCGGGCATCGATGACCGGAGAACTACTACATGCCCCACCCATTTCTTAATGGAATTGGGTAAATATGGATATGGATTTCGTTAGTGGTTGCCCCGATCTCCTAGTGGTTACGATAGCATCCGGGTAGTTGTGGATAGTTTGGTTTGAGACTTAAGAGTGCTCAGAGTGGCGTAAGAAATACTTGACAAGTATCACGATGAGCTTCAAGTATGATTCTGGGAGATTATGAATACCCGAAGGTTTCTTCACCGAAGGGTCACGAACGGTTTGAGTCAAGAAATGACTCACTCGAGATTTTATCGGTCCCGTTAGAGCTGCGAAGAGTCGTTAATCTAGCTTATTTATTAGATAAATTTCGGGGACGAAATTCTAATAAGTGGGGGAGATCGTAACAACCCCAAATTTTTAATCCGACTTGTACGGCAATTGTCAAAATTGTGACCCGGCTACGTGAATACCGGTCAATATTTCGAACTTCTCGGGAGTCGACGCCAAGTGATTTTATGATTCTTTGATTGTGTGTAATAGTATGTTAGTATTTTACGAGTCTCGCGCCGGTTGGGCGATATTTAATTGAGTGAGGTTTCGACTAGTCAAACGGGGAGTAAAACATATAAATAAATGAATTTTAATTAATTTAATAAATTAGTTAATGGGATGTGGCAAGAAAATGGACACGACGAGCCAATTGACGGGAAATACGGACCGAGGAACGTCGTTTGAACGTGGGAGTTAGTTAAATATGTAACATGCGGACTATGTGATTAGTATTGTAAAAGTGACACAACCTAATGGTAAGGAGCCATGAGATTGGCCTAGAGATGTGTGTGTGTGCTAAGATGAGATGATGTGGTAAAAGACCCATAAGGGTAGATGTGTTTAAATGTATGAAGTGAAGGGAGAAGGGCAAAAAGGTCATTTGATGTTATATATATACAAACCGTTTCATAACAAAACCCTACTATTCATACACTATTCATCTTCTCCTTTGTTGAAAACCGCCGCCCCCTCCTTCTCTTCCATCTCAACCTCTTCACCACACCACTCACGCGTCTCTCTCTCTCTCCCTCTCCATTTCACTCTCGCTGTTCTCTCTCGATCTCCCTCCCCACGCTCGTCGTCTCTCACGCTCTCGGTCCTTCCCTCTCGCCTCACATCTCTCTCGCTTTCGGTGGTCTCTCTCACTGGAACAGCTTATCACCACCGCCGCCCCTCTCCCTCGTCGTCCGCCACGACTCGCCGGAACCCTCACCGAAGGTCGTCGTGGTCTCTCTCCTCCACTCTCTCTCGGTTTCAAAACGAAAAAAAAAAAAGAAACCAGAGACGCTTGCGTCTCTCGGTCAAAAAAAAGAGAAACAAATTTGAAGAAGATGCACACGTGCATCATTCTCAAATATTATATATATAAATATATATATATATATATATATCTATATATATGTATGTATATATATATGTATAAATATGTATATGTATAGAAGAAAAATAGCAAATATATATATATATTGAAAAATTCAGAAAAATATGATAAATTAGGAAATGGGTTCATAAATGAGTTTTGGGATTCTCTCGGAAATGTTGGCGGGATATAGTCGGGGTTTTAGCCTCGAAAAACATGAAAATTGATATAATGTATCAAATTGAAGCTAATTTAATGACAAATAATCTTAGGTATAATTCGGGTGGTAATTTTGATTTGTTTGGCATTTATTCAAGTTTCGGACTGGATAATTGAAGTGCGGTATAGGAAATCGGGAAGTCGCGTTAGGATCTCGGAGTTGTCATACGAGTCACGATAGTTCAGGTAAGTACACTTGCCTTAAACAAGCATTTGTACGTTTGTAAGCCAGTTAGAAAATGCCATGTGATTCATTTTCATGCCATTGTGTTTGTTATTATTTACTTGTTGGCCTTCCATTCCATACTTCTTGTATGTGTGATTCCCGGCGTAAGTGTTTTGTCTCGAAAGTACTAGGACCCGCACTGAGGATAAACGCGGCACTCGCGCGCCACGAGTGTGTGACCACCCTTAGTGACCGTGTGACACCGAGTACCGGGTGGATGGGTTTGAGTCCCTTTCCGCACATAGCCGCGCTTTCGTTTGAGTCGATGCCCGGAAGACCTTGCGAGGTCTTCGCCGTTATGCTATGGACTAGACCACTTATGAGCCTCTTTTGATTCTTTGGAACACACTTAACTCTCGATTGATATCCATTAGTCGTTTATCATGCATCTTGTCTATTTAATTTCTGTCTTTTTATTTCCGCATGATATTTAGACTACTTTATTTGAATTATCATGAATTACCGTTGTTTTCACGGCATTACATTCGATTTTTTATTCAGCTTGCTCACCGTCTAGTTTGTGACGGTGGGTGCAGATATAAGGCAGAGAGCAAAGAAGGGCAAGGGACCCTACCTAGGAAATCTGTTGTGAGGATTAGCTACTGGATTTGAAGACTATTTTATAGGTTTTTATTATGTTTTGCTTTTATGTACACCGTTTTATATATACATGCTTTGGGATTATTAAACTTGGCAAATTTTGATGAGATTTGTATCATGTACCTTTGCATTTCGAATTGTACATGAATGCCCGGGGTTTCCACACTTATAGAATTCCTTTACTTCCATTTGATAGAGTTATTTCCCAATATTTGATTTGAATTTGACTTTTGCTTCCGCTGTGTTATAATTGCAATAACTCTTTCATAAATCTTGAATTTTTGATGTTTTGAGGCTGACTAGGCTCGTCAGGGTTGTCGAGAACTGACTCGAGGCTTGCACGGGTCTAGGCCGGGCGTACCCAAATGCATTGGGAATTTGGGGCCGTCACATGCATGTAAAGAGAGGAGGTTGAGATGATCTCTTAATAGTCTTCTAAAGGTACTTAAATTGCTGGGGTACTAGGATGGAGACTACCTATTTGGATGTGAAGTGCGGCCGCTTCAAGGAGTTCAAGGGCTTGGCTCCAAAGACATTCACGAGAAGATACGGGACACAAGGCCAATGTTGAATGTGTCAGGATATTTATGGCTATTTGCTGGTGTAAGTTATATGCGTGATAAGTTTATGCTACATATCGAATAGAATCATTGGTTCAAAGTGTATCTACCATGTAATTCTGATATGATGTAATGAATTTTTCACAAGTTAGTGGTTCAAATCGCAAGATACCATTAGTTATGCATATAATGTTTGAGATTTCGTGGATTGAATGATCTAAGTATTTTGAAAATGGCGGGGGATTGTTGAACATTTTCAAATTAAATGTTTAGTCTCACATTGGTTAGGAACTTCAAGTTTCAAGAGTATACATGTACTCTTGCACCATAGTGTGTGTAAAATAAAATACAAGTGCTATGCTCGGTAGCACTTGGCACGAGCTAGCACGTGCGTGTGCGTGCATATATTTGTTAGCTAACCATGGGTAAAATTTTTTACCATTAATTTTTACCATTTTCGAGATTAAATGGATAGTTAGTAGAGTGGCTTAATGAATGCAGTTGAAACGGCTCTCCATTAAGGAATTATTGAAACCGCTAATGAATTAATTGCTCCATTATTCCATTGCATCAATGCTTGACCCCATTTTCACCCTAAGCTGGTCATGACCGAGTGCTCTATAAAAGGGGAGGTTTGGGGAGGAAGTAAAAAATCTCGAAATTCACTAGCAATTGCTCTTGTTTTTCATCTTTCACTACCGCAAAGTGAAAGGTGGGTATACTTCATCGTATCCTTTAGGATATTTGTCGACTCTTGCGGTGCGAGAGCAAAAATTCCTTTAGGAAAGTGACAAAGTGTTACACGCTTTGAAGTCTTTGCAATTCCCTTGATCTAACAATTACTATACCAAGCTAAGTTTCTCTAATTGCAATGTCGAAATAGCGCAAATCTTCTTCTTGTCAGCTATAAACTTGGCAATCTTATAAAACAAATTTAACAAATTTAATGGTTACTGATGGATAGATATTTCATATTCTTATTGCTTTGCTGCATTATATTCGAACCTTGGGAAAATTGTGTAGCATTGTAAAACAAATTTAATAACTGCAAAGGTATTTTGCCTAGTGGAAAGAAGGTTGCTATATATGAAGTATGTGCACAAGAACTGCAGAATTAGCTCCTTGATATATCAGAGAAATGGAATTCATTTCAAGAGTTCGACATGGTATCCTAGTTCTCCCCTTGGGCTACTGTGTTGAAAGCGTACATGAAAAAGATATAATTAACAGCCAAAATAAATAGATAAGATTGCATCCACACCAAAAAACAAATAAATAAATAAATAAATAAATAAATTGCACAATTGCTTCTAGCTAATAGTGATCTCTACCTAATGGATGTGGTTTTCCAAAACTTGATTTTATTTAGCAAAGTGAATTAGATTTACATTAATGTTATAGCCTTCTAGCTAGGCCTTTTTTTTTTATGTACATGTTCTAGGCTTCAGAGAGAGGCATCATTTTATTATTGCCCTGTTGCTTATTTCCAAATTTCATTGCTAAAGCTGCTTTATTTCATAATTAATTTCTTAAGATTAAGTAGGTGATAGTTGGAATTTTGAAATCATAAACGACACATGTGATTGGACAAATTGGCTGTCAGTGTAGCCATGTGAAGTCTCCATAAGAGAATAGTAAATATCTAGTCCATGTGAAATTATTGCCTTTACAAGCCAAAGTGGATTTCTTCTTCAGCGCTCACTGCCTCCTTGAGTAAGAGAGATCTACCTACTTGTGCTTTTGCTTCTCCATTGATCAAGAGTAGTGTTGTATCAAAGATGGGTGGTAATAATATTGTCCTTGATGCTGTGGTAGGGGACATCGTGGAGAGGGTCGTCTCTCTTGCTGTTGACGAGATCGGCCTAGTGATTGGTGTAGAAGATGAGGTGAGAAAGCTGAAAGCTGTCCTCACCAACATCTAAGCCGTCCTGCAGGATGCCGAAAGAAAGCAAGGGGAGCAACAACAACAAACGCTGAGAGTTTGGCTTCATGATCTTAAGCAAGTTGCATATGATGCTGAAGATGTACTCGGCAAGATCGCATACAAGGAATTGAAATACATTATCTACAACAAGGTACCCAGATGGCTCAATCCTAAACGGCTTGTATCACGTGGAAAGATGGCTCATGAAATCAAAGCCATCAATCAGGAGCTGGATGTTATTGACATGAGAAGGAAAATGTTCCAACTGGAGTCTAATAATGATCACAGTGCTTCATCTGGCTTGGGCTTGGGTCAAATGATCACTTATTTCGACCGAGAAACTGCTTCATATGTGAAGGACTCCTGTGTGATCGGGAGGGACAATGACAAGGAAGAAATAATTAAAATGCTCATCAATGGCGAGGGGTCAAGCAGCAACACTGATCATGATCAAGTGAGCACTGTCAACAACATCGCTCTTCCAGTAATAGCTATTGTCGGTCTTGGCGGCCTTGGCAAGACTACGCTTGCTCAGTTGGTGTACAACAATGACTCAGTGAAGAAACACTTTGAATTGAAAGTTTGGATTTGTGTTTCCACCAACTTTGAAACCAAAAATTTTTTCTTCCAAATCTTAGACCAGATCAATCCAAACAATACTCGCTCAGAAGTCTTGCTGGATGAACTTAAAAGTCAGCTACAACAACAGGGGACGAAGAAGCATGATGACTGGAATGAAGACCAAAAAAAGTGGGAAGAATTTGCACTCCCATTGGGAGACTTTGTTGTTGCAGGAAGCAAAATTATTATTACTTCTCGCGATCAAACAGTTGCATCGGTTAGAGGATCTAACAAACCTATGCTCTTCACCAAGTCAAGTTTGAGTTCTTTTTTTGATTTAAATATGCCATTCAAGTAACCATCACCCAAAAGAAGTTCAGAGTCAAATAGTATAAAAAGTCCAAACATCCGTGAAAATCACCATTTCAAAAACTAGAATTAATCCAGACAAAAGCCTTCAACTACTTAAGATTTTACAGAGTCATTACATTAAAACACATAAGTCCAGAATTTCTTATAAATAGTGCATCAACGCTGGAAAAAAGGGACTATGAACGAAAAGTGCAACACATTATCCATAAATGTTGACTAAACACACCTGAGAGACACAATCAGACTTAAATATGAAAATATGGAACAACACATTGGAATAACTCAATTGATCTAGCAATAAACACTCAGTCAAATCTTTTAATTTAAAAGAGTTTTCATAAACTTCCGCCTTTATGTGTATATACACTCTATTTTCTCCAAAAATTTTAAAAGTAGTACGGTCTCTGCTCCATTTCTTATGGAAACCGTTTTTCTCACTTTTTCCCACCACAAGATTCCCTGCTCCATTTCCTGTGGAATCTGTGGGACTCTCTAACATTTTTTAAGAAAACTTTTGTTGACCCTTTTCACTTTCACTATAATCAAAACAAGTCATCCAATGCATGTTCAAGTTCAATCATTCCCCAAAAGTGGTTAAGTCATATGAATTGATGTCTCAAGTGAGTTACATTCTCGTTCTAGAACCTTAGAAATTTGAAAACTTGCAAAATAGGACTGTCTGCCTCTTTGGTATCTAGCACAATATCTAAATCTCATACTAGCTCTCTTATAAATAACTTCAAAGACGTTGGACAATATTAAATACAACTCCTAATGTTCGAAAGGGTTCAGGTTTCAAAAGTAGCTTAATTTGAACTCATATCCACAATAAAAAACACTCAACAAGGTTTTAGGCGACTCTACATGCAACAAAATATATTCCTAAACATGTATAGACTCAATAATGCATCTAAATATTTACAAAAATGCATTGATGAGTGTCGAGCGCGTCAAAATAAATATATATCCCTATGAGATTACCAATAACCACAAGAACTGCAGTAGTGGCAAGCACGGGGTCGAACCACGAAGACCAAGTTTTCAACTTAGGGTACTAAACTAAAACTAACCTAGAGTGTTCATAGAAAATATCTCTAATTTTACTAAAAACAATAACTAAAATATAAAGTAAATAAATCAATCAAGAGGGGGAAGAACAATCTAAACCATCAGTATCACAAATCTCCTCAATTTGGCATAATTTTACATATGGTCCTTAATCTAATCAAAGCATGCAAATCACAGTAATTTAGTGTAGCTATAGACCCGTAATGTACGCAGGTCTTCGCACTTCCTGATGTCGGTAGCCAAGGTACGACCGTTGACTACTTCCCTGACCAATTACGCAACCTGATCGCTAGTGCTCCAGATTTAACGCATTGGTCGCATTACTTCGATTAGTGAAGGCACTACACCTAGACAACCGGTCGCTAGTGCTCTCGATTTAGCCTAGATTCCTAAGGTATTTGACCGGTCCCAAAAAGGGTCTAATCAATTGGTATGGTCAATTGCCACTAGTGTGGTCTTATTGCACAAGCATGGGTGCTTACGACTCACTGGTATATGAATTGAAGTTTAAACTAGTGTTTAACTTCAATTGTTCAAATAATACCAAAGAAAATAAAATACTGTGAAAAACAAATTAAATAAATAATAAAATAGATCTCACATATGTTTTATGTCAAAAAGAGTGATTTGATCCACTTCCTAGGTTTAGATCGATGAGTTTAGCCGGCCATCGACGTCATAAACTCCATTAAAATCTAAAAACAAAGTGTAGAAAAACACAGAGAAAAGAAGAAAAAAAACCACATGTCTCCTCCCGACTCTACATATATATATTCGATGTCCTTTAGTAGATATCTCCATATATATATATATATATATATATATATATATATATATATATATATATATATATATATATCTACCGATCCATATATATATAATATATGTAGATACAATCCTATCTAAACAAACAAACAAACAAACAAAAATATACTCCTATTCTGTTTCCATGCACACGAGCATTAATCAGGCATCACTTGATCATCATCGATCCATGTTGATGCAAATCTCGAAACCAATCCTATGAACTCTCAAGCATGCATATCAACTCCTATGTGTCACACTACACCGGATCACCACCTCCTTCACAACACCAACGCACACGTTTCTAATTTGTGAAACGTGTTCTCCACGGCTGTGACACGGCTCTTCTCCCGGTCTTTGCGCACACAATGAGCTCTCTGGTTACCTCGTACGCAGTAGCGCTGTAATCAACGCCGTCTAGCCAATGGATGGATGACATGTGGCACCGTAAAACTTCAATTACCCAACTCTCATGTATACACCGAAACAAATCCTCCGTGTCCAATTTCTTCAAGTAAATACTCTATTTTGAGTATTTTTTCGCTCAGGATCCAACCGTGCACCCCAAAAGTCCCGAAAATAACAAATAGAGATAATTAAGCCCATAATTCGGAGAATCAACACTAAAATATATATAAATAAACTATATATAATATGCATAAATAACAACTTATCATGCATAAACTAATATAAACAACTACTAACCTAAATGATGCAATGCATAGCATGTCATAACAAGAAGATGAGGTGAAAAGAAAAGAAAAACACCACCATAACTTACCAAACCCATGGAATACGCATAAAAATAATAAAATGATCATATCTGTCATGCGCTAATTCCATTCATCCAACACTCCACTATACCTGAAACACCCCCAAACTTATCCCAAACCTTTATTTGACACAAGAAATGTTGAATGTGACGAGGAGTGTGTAAGAGAAATGCCAAGAATGCGATATAGACCATTCTGGAGAGACCCTCGAAAGAGAACCTCATTGGTTTGGATATCCTTCACAAAGCACATATGAAGATGAAATTCAATCACTATAGTGTTATCTCGTGTTAATTGCAAGACACTAATGAGATTTTTTAACACTTGGCACACAATAGAGTATTATTAAAAGATAACCTAGAGCTAGAAGATGGAATTCGTGCAGCACCAGTACTGGTAATAGGCAATAATTGACCATTGCCAACCATAAGAGATTGATTACCTGAGTATGTAGAACTATTCACCATGGTAGACAAGTTCCCGATCACATGAGATGTCGCTCCACTATCCATATACCAAAAACTATCTGGACTAACCTCAGAAGAAGTGAAGAATAAGGACTGATTAGGAGGAGGAAATGGTGGAGGTAGAGCCTTCCACTGTGGTGGGTTCCCAGCATTCAATGTGCCCATGTACTTAAAATCTCCTCAATAGTAACATATTGACGCAGAATGACCAAATTTTCCACAAATTTGGCAGGTAGGCTTACTATTTCCACTGTTTGACCGAAAACCACCACGACCCCTCGAACGACCTCTGCCTCTATTACTATTACCTCCTCTATTACTAGAATGATTCCATAACTGTTAAGAAAGAGTATTCCCAGAGTTAGTAGACTTAGATCCTGAGTTCTTGACCTCAGCAGCATGTACAGATGGAGAATCAACAACAGTTAGAAAGTTCAGACCATATGCCAAATCATATTATTCCAACGTAGTTTCAAACCCTAGCACAATGCCTGAAACTCTTCCTAATCAAGTTTATCTTTCCTTTGAATCACAGTTGCAATGGGCAAGTAATCACGATCTAAACCAAGTAACACTGTTGAAATTAAATCATTAATATTGACCGAAGCACCAACAATATCCAGCTTGTCAACAATATTCTTCATCTTTGTAAGATAGTCGTTCATCGTTGTGGAACCTTTCTTTGTTAAATGAAGAGATTTCTAATATGTTTGGATCTGAACCATGTTACTCGAACCACAGAATCGCTCGATCGCCAACCATAGCTCATTTGCTGTCTTCTTTGATGTGTTGCCTATAATACGAGTTGTCGTGTCTAGTGTCACGACATTCGTCAACCATCCAAGAAGAAATCGGTCTCTACCAAACCAAATCTTGTACTCTGGATTTGGTGAGCCATCAGAGAGAACCACATTTGGTGTAGGAATAGTACCAAACAAGTAACCATCCAAATCAAAGCCTTGTATTGTCGGAACCACAATCGCCTTCCAAAGTAGATAATTTTGTGCTATCCGTTTGAGTGTTACAAACCGACTCAATGAACTTCCAAACGGAGAGAATGAAGATCCTATTCCAATAGATGAACCATTCGATGAAGATCCATGCTCGAGCACACCAGATCCGGATGCCATGACTTTAGAAAAATCGTATGAACCTGTAGAACTTCAACACTCCGATCTCCATCCTAATACTGCAAGATCGACCGAGAACCAGTGGATCTGAGGTTCAACTCCTCAGATCTATTCCATATAACTGATAACAACCTTCTCCGGCGTGTGCTGTTGAAGGCTCTGATACCATGTTGAAATATGTAAAAGAAGTTTATTTCCTTGCCTGGAACGTACAATATGGTGCCCTATTTATATAATGGTACAAAGTTAATTTACATAATTAGTGGAGACGTTACACAATTAGTGTAATGTTACACAATTAGTGGAGATGTTACACAATTATTGTAACGTTACACAATTGGAGACGTTACACAATTAGTGGAGATGTTACACAATTATTGTAACGTTACACAATTGGAGACGTTATACAATTAGTGTAACATTACACAATTATCGTACTAATGGTTAACTCTCACAGTTTCAAAGTAAATCAACTAGGAGATTGACACGGTGACCCAAAGGCATGAATTTGACATTCAATATGAATTCAAGAGTTTCTAAAGTCTCGTAGCAAGTTGATTCACTTATATACGGAGGTATGCTATACTTTCTTTTCTACTATCTCATTGGTTGTCTTTTAAGTTCAAATAAAAAATAAAGTAAAATAAAATCTGCTTGCTCAGCACTGTCTTTTACTATGAAGTTTGGAGTAAAGAAACTTGTACTAGAGGTCCCTTTGACCGTGCTTGATGCATCTCCGCAAAACGGAATAAGAAAGTAAGCCGAAAAATTGTCTCCAATTAAGCAACTATGAATTGTTTCATATATTGATTAGGTGACAAACATTAATTGAATTAGAATTAAAATTTCAATTTCTTTTATTTTTTCAGGAAAAGGTGACGTGACGCTGCCGACACCCAACACCGCAATGCCTAGAAGTAAACGATAGTGCCGACATTGTCTTCACTACGTCAGCTTCACATAGTGTCGAAACCCTGCAGCTTTACGAATTTGTTTCGCAAGGTTCAACTCTAGTTGCTTCAATGTCTTCAAATTATTGTTTTTCTTCCTATACCACTTGTAGGCATTGTGGAATTAAGTTGTTTTGTACTTGATTACGATTTTTCTTACGCATTATTGAATGGAACTAATCTTATGCAATTTATGAATGTAAATCTTCAAAATATTGTCAATGTCAAAAATCTCCAACAACTACTAATTCTGACAGTTAAATGTTCTTTTGTGTCTTGATTTGCATATGCATCACAATTCTTTAGTCTTAAGTAATCCTAATACTTCTGATTGGCATGAATGAATAAAATTTGGGAAAATTGGGTAGCATTATAAATCAAATTCAATAACCACAAAGGTATTTTGCCTAGTGGAAAGAGGATTGCTATGAAGCATTGGTATAAGAACTGCAGAATTCGCTCCCTGATATATCAGAGAAGTGGAATTCATTTCAAGAGTTTGACATATGGTAACCTAGTTCACCCCTTGGGCTACTGTGTTGAAAGTGTGAACCACTTTCTGTTTAATGAAATGAATTAAATCTAAGGAATCATCTCCTAAGTGAGCTGCCGCCCTTCCTTGTTGCATTCCTTCTTCACCTCTTATATACATTCACAATTCTAATTAGGTTCCTGTAACAGGAACCACTGTCTGGTTGAGAGAGACTCTGCACTTAGATTGAAATTTCTGTAGTTATCTAGATGCATGATTGCGCTTTTCATGGTGATATGCTAAGGCACACTGATTACATTCTCTAATGGCCTAATATTGCGAGTGACCGCATTGCAAGTTCTAACAGGAGTATTGGACTTGTCGATTTGGACTTCAATGTACGTGATCGACTCATTAGAATGGTATGTACATGAAATAGATAACAAGGAAATTTGGAATTTATGATCTAATTCTAGCAGGCAAAAGAGCCGTAGCAGGTTTTATGGATCCAGTTAGGCAGGCAGCTTACAGTTATTGACCTTAACATTATGGAATCAATCTTTTAATTTTATTTCCTTGTGAAGCCAAAGCAAGCAAGGATCTTCCAATGATGGACCAGTAGTTTGTCAGGTATGTCTAATAAATCGATCTTTTACTTCACTATCCTATGTGTAGCCAAATCTTGCAAAGATCATCAAACGATGGATGTGGTTTTCCAAAACTTGGTTGGCACATAAAAGGAATATAACTTTTTGGTTCTTTAAACTTGCAGCAGTGTAATTTTGCAACATGGGTGAAGTAATAAAAATAGAAGGAAATGTGCTTATGAAAAAAATTATAGTCAATAGGCAATCCGATCATATACTCATAGAAGATTTTCAGATTAGGAAATTATGCTTGCCAAACATCGATATTTAATACAATAACAACTTCTTGAACCGACATTTTGTTAATGCTTAATTAGAAGTACTTAATTTGATCAATGACAATAGCTAGGCAATTGACATTATGCCAATTGCATCCAGATGCAATATAATGGAACTAATCTTATGCAATTCATGAATTTAAATTTTCAAAATATTGTCAATGTCAATGTTAAAATTTCCTACATAAATATAATTTAGCTGCTATAAAGCAATGAATTTACTGAGTCCTCGACCTTCACTTTGCTCCCAAAGTCCCTAATAGCTACTTCTCTAATTAAGAGAGAAAAAATCCACTCTTTCCTGCAGTTCGGAAAAGTAGGCATAGCTTCAAAATTACCTCCACTCGTTGCGTGAGTTAGAGATTTATGGGTGGCCTAGCTACTCCTTAATCTCTGCGTCACAATTATGCTCAAATCCCTGACTATAAGGGAGGTTATGAAGTTACATGTTTTGCAAGGTTCAACTCTAGCTAGTTGCTACATTAATTGTCTTCAAATTATTGCTCTTCTTCCTATACCACTTGTAGGCATTGTGGAATTAAATAAACCAGTAATATATTTCTATCTATTCAATCAAATAAACCAGTCATCCCTCTGTTCTTGGAAAAAAATCATTTCAGGAACACTTATGATAGCAATCTTGTGTGTCACTGTCCTATATATATCTAGCCCAATCTTGTGAAGGTCATCAAACAAAGGATGTTCTTTTCTGAAAGTTGCATTATACTAGAAGTTAAAGGTCACCAAAACTTTTGATCCAATGTTGATATATATGTATCAATGACCCTTTCAGTTTTAATGCTTGTGAGATAAACATGTTGCACCAGCTTAATTAGTCTTTCACAGGATTACCTTTTTTTTGATAACCATGGATTCATAACCTTTTTCTTTTTTTTTTTTTTTTTTTGTGAAATATACCATAACCTTTTTCAGCCACTCCTTACTTTGGTTTGACTAATCCCATGGCAGTTAGTCGATCGGGCGCCCCAACCCCAAAACTCAGGGAATGTATATATTGTTGCTATGAATGACCTTGTAAGGTTTGGTTGCTCAGATGTTGAAATAGCTCAGTATTTTTTTTTGTTGACACTTCATTGCTAATGTTGAAGTAACTCTGTATTTATGTGAAAGTGGGTTTGTCCATATATTCTGGATCCTTAAAACTGATGGTTCTTACTTGTTCGTTTTCTTTTATTTTAAGGCACACATTAGTTTTATTTGAAAAAAATAATCATGCATTAGTTTTGAATTTTGATTTTGAATCTCTCTAACTATGCTTATAATGTTATGATATGCTAGTTTAGTAATAAGTCTATGAACAAAAAACCTACATGAATAGAGTTCTAGTGGAATAGTACAAGGAAAAAGTTCTAAGTTAGAGATCGATGAGCAGAATGTGGACAACCCTTCAGGCACGTCTCTCGTTCTTCCATAGTTTCTCCTCTTTCTTGTCGAAGCGTGAAGATGCCTTGGGGTAAATTGTATGTTTGATTGTTTACATTGCAGTGAGTGCTTATGCTTTTCCATTAATATTCTCATATCTGATCTTACTGTGTGTTTTTCATTAACTTGTCTTTATGTTTCGTCTGTTTTTTTTTTTTTTTTTATTTTTTTATTTTTTTATTTTTTTATTTATTCATTGTTTAATTTCTCTTTACATAACTGCTTCATTTAATTTTGATATATTAGAGTTTTGAGTGCTTCAATCGCTAACATGTCACTTGATCAAATCCATTTTTAGAACCAATATTCATTTTTTTCATTATACTTGTATTATTTGTACTTATGTTTTCTATTAATATTCTCTTATCTTATCCTACTGTAAGTTTCTTCATGAATTACTATTTAAGTGTCCTCTGTTGTTTAAGTTAATTCACTTCATAATAAAAGATTGTAAATTAGCTGGAATCTGGCAATTAGGAAATTATGCTTACCGGATATTGATATTTAATACCATAACAATTTCATGAACATATATATATATATATATTTTTCATATTTTACTTAGAAGTACTATATTAATTTGATCAGAGACAATAGGTAATTGACATCCATAATTGGAACTAACAAAAATCAATCAAATGTTAGTCTCCTGACAGAAGAAATATTGTTAATGATCAATTATCAAACAGATAGCCAAGTGCTTGCAGATGCAAATTGCAATACACTTAAAAATTATGATTAGGAAAGCTCACCTAACTTCAATTAATTATAAACAAGTGTTCATTAGTTTATTAAAGAATCATAATCACTTCAGTATTAGCCAAGTCAAAGAAGCATTTAAAAATTGAAATGGCAGTGACTTATCACCTAATTACTAGAATACCTACAGTTTGATAGTAATATTGTATCCCTCGATATGTTCAAAAGAAAATTAGATGAATAGGAAACCATGGAATAAGACAAATGAATTCATCAGTTGTTCACACAGTAAAATATTGCCAATCGAACATCATAGTAGTTGGTTGGTTCGGCTCTGGCAATAGCCTTAAGCGAAATCTGTATGAGCCTTAGCTACGTCTCTCAAGTTGTTTTTGCTTAAAAAAAGGTACATGATCTACTACTAAATTGCTCTTAATTTGTTGATGTTTTTTCACTTCCATAATTCTACAGTGATCTATAATTTAAAGAGATAAATCAGCTCATTCGCTCATTCTTGTAAACAACTTGTTATATGTCCGACATACATGTCTGGTTCGTGTAAGGTAGTTTCTGCAGGCCTGTTTTATTTTTGTGGTGATTACAAAAATACCACTTGATGGTTAGAATTTATAAATAGCTCTCCTCAGATTAATTATATATTGAATTGACAAACACATGGGATACATAGACACCAGGTTAGGATTAGGTAGTGTCTATATATGGCCCAGATGAATAATATATGAATAATACATTTGAATTTTTCTTTAGAAGTCAAGTGGTTCACATGTGAATTAAGTTGTACTCTAGCTCTCTGAAGTGAGGAAGACTTCATTAGCTTTGGATTTCTTCTGCACTGCCTTGAGTGAGAAGAGACGAGTAAGGGGAAGGAGTTGATGCTAGGTGATATCCTCTAAGGACTCTCAGACCGATCCTTTCCTTTACTCAGTGTAGGTTTTTATTTTCTGATTGTGATTATGTATTATATGTTTTATTAAACATTGGGACATGTATTGGGATTTGAGAGACTAAGGATATCATGTATGATCGTTTTGTATAGCTTTGATCACCAGACATGCATGTATTTATCCATTTCTCAGGGTTTCCACATGATTAGGTTGTCTATTATTCCTGATTTCCATTTTATAGTTATAGTAGATTATAGTAATTTTCGCTGCGAATTTTCTTGATAATTTTATAATCCTATAACTTTCACATAACATTAATAATGAAACGATGAATATGAGGATTTAAGGCTGACTGGGATGCGTAGACTTCGCAAGTAAGGACTCGGGGGCCCACGTTGACCTAGGCCGGGCGAGGTCCAGTTTTATGGGGAACTGGGGTCGTCACAGTTGGTATCAGAGCCAGGTTACTCTTGATTTACCTTACAATGTGCATAAAATACAAACCAGCGGAAATAGAAAATAGTTGGAACCTAGAGTGGAACCCTATAATTCTAAGTTAAGGTTTAGTTGGGAAGTGAGGTGAGTTGGGGGAAAAGTAAAACTTGATTCTATATGTTATATCTGTTGTGATGTACTATACTATATCGGTAGCTATTGACTGATTTGGGTATTTGCTGTCTGTTTCAGATCGCGATGATGGATCAAAAAGAGCCCAATGATGATAGTGGGGTTGTTGGTCCTCGAGTGATCACTTTTTTGTATTATTCTCTTGAATATGAAAATTGATCCTGCAGAACTTCTGTAGACGCACTTATATTATGGCTTCAAGATTTTGCCTTTTGAGATTTTTGCTTTTTTTTTTTTTTTCTCCCACAGAATCCTGGTGCATGCTTGTTCACTCGGACACGGTCGCAAATTTCATGTGATGGATCACATCGGCATACAAGGAGACTTTGCCCCAGCACTTAGTTATTTGCTTCCTGTTAACTTGTGAGTTGTTTTCCTTCCTAATGTATGTGAATTTCAGCTGAATTGACGACATGTCTCAGTCGCAACTGTTTGTTTATTTCATGCAGAAGTATTATCTCAGCCTGCGGTTTCAAGATGCCCAAACCTCCTAGCCACCACTCTATTTGCCTTCAATTTCCGATGATTTTGCATAACATTCATGTCTTTATTGGTTTGATGGCGTGCCTTAACAGATTCAAGGACAGTATACATCGAAGGCTTCGTATAAAGTGTGCTGCTTGGGTACAATCATTGACCAAATCTGTATGAACATTTTGTAGCAACTTTCAACATTACCATCTGTAGAAATTCCATCCTTATTGTAACACTAACACTATATGTACAAATCTGTATGAACATTTTGTAGCAACTTTCAACATTCCCTTTTTTTCAACAGTGGTACAATTATGGACCAAATTTTGTTTCAAAAAGAGAATGTCGTTTGTGGACTGACTATGAGATAGCTCTGTGTTGTGATGACTTGGTATAGTTGGTATTCTATTTCAAATGCTTCTTTTTTTCCTAGTTGAAAAACTTGTTTAAATTGCCAATTAGATTACTGGATCAGATTCTTTTTCTGCAATGATGTGGTTTTGAATTAAATCTGAAAGTATTGTTGTTTCGAGTCTGAAAATCTGTTATGCGGTACATTTGAGCTTTTTCGACGAAGGAATGAAGTCTTGAAACTTCATAGTTTCTTGGGTGCTTGTAATATCACAATTAAATGGACCTGGTAAGGATTCGAATTCTAAATGTGCTTACAATGACATGACAAAACCAAGCATAAACATTGGGATATCCAAAATATTTTTTGCAGTAAAGACCATAGGAGTGGAGTTTGGAAGATTCTTTCTTTCAATATTTACACTCAAAACAAGAAAAGATGAAAGCAAGCCTTCTTAACAAATCCTTTTTCCCACAAAAAGATCTATATAGTTATGATTATAACATCTGCCATTGCCCTATTAGGCTATTACCTAGCATGTATTATATTCAAGTACAACCAACGGCTGGTGCACTAGAGCGGTTTGGCACTCCAGCGACTTAAAAGACATCTCGAGTACAAGACTCCATGAATGCAAAAACCACTGCTATTAGATTATTGGGCCAACCCAGCTCGAGCACAGAGTAGTCGAACAAGTCCGGATATCAGGTGGTCTAAACCCAAAAAAAAAAAAAAACTTCAATTGAATTCAAAAGTAGATCATTTTTTTGCTTATAGTCCTTCAAAAAGAGATGAAAAAAATTGGAAAAAGAGACCAAATACACATAATTGACATGAGAAACCAATTGAAAACTAAACACCTTCTTTGCTTGCCATATAAATTCTTTGTTCACTCTGGCATCTCTCCTGTTCTGCTGAAGCAAACATAATATAGTAGCTACTTGAAAGCTGTAATTTGTTTTTGTTTTGTTTTTTTTTTTTTTTTTTTTGATGACCGTGGATGTCGAGGTTACTATCCTCACTGAAGCAATGCACAATTCATTTGACTTGGGTTTGTACAAAGATTTGAATAAATTAATCTCAGATTTAATGGGTTAGAATTAAGGATTATAATTTTTGTGCCTGCTGAAGCAATGCACAATTCATTTCATCAAAATCTTTGTTACTATATACCCTGTTTAAAATTTGATCCAGCTATTTTATTTGGTCTTCTTCTAGCTCTTACTTTTTTTTTTTAACGTTGTTACAATTCATTTCATCAAAATCTTTGTTATATTCACATTAATGATGCCAGAGTTGAGGGTTTAGGCCTAAAGACCATTGCAAGAATTCCTTATAAAACTTCTCATTAAGTCTATCAAGTAAACAAGCAAGGAATGATGTTCTAATCAAGTGCATGTGCCTGACATACCTTGCAGTATATGGAAGTGAATTTAAGCATAAATGACATACTTTCGCCTTTTCGATTTGCTTCTAGCTTTTAACTAATACATATTCTTTTAAAAGATAAAAGAGACAATTAAAAGAACCAATATGAAGAAATCTTCACTGTTATATTTTAATGATTATAGAGGAGTTGTTTATATAGGCTTATATATACAACCTAAATCAGATCCTAAAATCAAGGAATATTACTTCCTAGTAAGGATCTAAACCTACTGAAAACAGCAAATTCAAGTTCTCTCTTGTTCTTTTTCTTGTCCTAATTTCTTCGGGTTAATTAGCGATTGGAATTTTGAAATGAATGAAAGAAAAAGAAAAAGAAAAGAGAAAGAAAAAGCATGGTCAAGTGGTTTTATTCTCTGAAATGCTCCGTAGTTCACAAGTAAAGTACTTCTACTCTTCTCCATTCAATTTCTTCTCGTTCATTGCTTTTGCATTTCTCCTGCACTGCCTTCTTGAGTGTGAGGGATCAAGCAAACAAGCCAGCTACTTGTGTTTTTGCTTAATTCTCCATTGATCAAGAGTTTTGCATCAAATTAAGATGGGTGATATGGTTCTTGAGGCTGTGGTTGGGGACGTCGTCGAGAGGGTCATCTCTCTTGCTGTTGATGAGATTGGTCTACTGCTTTGTGTGAAAGGTGAGGTGAAAAAGCTTCGAACTGTCCTCACCAGCATCCAAGCCGTGTTGCAGGATGCCGAGGAAAAGCAAGTGAAGGAGAGGACTGTGAAAGTTTGGCTTCAGGAACTCAAGCAAGTTGCATACGATGCTGAAGATGTACTCGACGAGATCGCATATAAAAAGTTGAAGTACGAGATCATCAACAAGGCATGCAGATGGTTTTCTCCTAGTCGACTTATTGTGCATGTAAAGATGGCTCATAAAATCAAAGCCATCAATGGAAGGTTGGATGTCATTGAGAAGAATAAGAACAGGTTCCAACTAGAGCCTAATCAGAGTGGTTCTTCTAGCTTGGATCAAATGATCACTTATGACCGAGAAACTTGTGCATATGTGAACTACTCCAATATGTTCGGGAGGGAGAGCGAAAAGGAAGCGATAATTAAAAAGCTCATCAATGACGACAAGTCAAGCAGTAGCACTGATCGTGATCAAGTGAGCACTGGCAATAACATCCTTCTTCCAGTCATAGCTATTGTCGGTCTTGGCGGCCTTGGTAAGACTACGCTTGCTCAGTTGGTGTACAACGATGCTGTCGTGGAAAAACACTTTGAATTGAGAGTTTGGATTTGTGTTTCTACTAACTTTAGAACCACAAATCTTTTCTTTCAAATCATACAACAGATCAATCGAAACAATACTAAACCAGAATCGTCAAGTAAGCAAGTCTTGCTGGATGAACTTAAAAGTCAGCTAAAGCAACAGGAGGAGAAGAAACTTTTGCTTGTACTCGATGATGACTGGAATGTAGACCAAAAAAAGTGGGAAGGTTTTGTATACCCATTGGGAGACTTTGTTGCTACAGGAAGTAGAATTATTGTTACTTCTCGGGACTCTAATGTTGCATCCATTAGAGGAGCTCAAACCATGCATGTGCATCAATTACAAGGCTTATCTGAAGATAGTTGTTGGGACATTATTAAAAGTCAAGCATTCAAGAAAGGTGAGGGGGAAAAGGCCTCCTTGGTGGAAATTGGAAAACAGATTTCCAACAAGTGCAAGGGCGTGCCTCTAGCCGCAAAAGTCCTTGGTGGTTTGTTGCAGTCCAAAAAAGAAGATCGGGAATGGAAGGCCGTGCGCGATGCTGAATTTTGGAATTTGCCTTCAGATGGTACAGAACAAATTTTGGAGGTCTTAAAGTTGAGTTACTACAATTTGCCCTCAACATTGAGGTCATGTTTTTCTTACTGTGCAATATTTCCCAAAGATTATTGGATTTCAAAGGCGTTACTGATTGAGCTTTGGATGGCACAAGGACTTCTTGGAGCAGGAGAAGGCGTGGAGGATGTAGGTAACACTTACTTCAATATCTTGCATTCAAAATCTTTCTTTCAAGAAGCAGAAATAAATGAATACAGGGAGGTAATAAGATGCAAGATGCATGATCTTGTGAATGATCTTGCTCAATCCTTTTGCAAGTTTGAATGCCAAAATTTTGGAGAGAGCAATACGATGAGGGCTTTAGATTTCTCCAAATGTCGACGTCCTCCTGTTATTTCACCAGTGATAGTAAAAGACTTATGTAAAGCTATGAAGATGCGTACAATTTTTGGTTGGGGATCGACTTCTATAGAATTCGATAATGGAGGTACGGTGGGAGCGACTAAAATTATCACATTCTTTAAATTCAAGTTATTACGAGTTCTAGACTTGAGCGGCTTCAGATGTTCTGATTTTTCTTCTTCTTCACTTGGTAAGTTGAAACACTTGAGATACCTCGACCTCTCTAAGACAAACATCAAGTTGTTGCCAAAGTGGGTTACTCGGCTTTACCAATTGCAAACTTTAAAATTAATTAATTGTTACAAGCTTAAGGAGCTCCCCGAAGATTTGATGAATTTGAAGAAGTTGAGGCATTTGTTCATAGATGATTATAAAAAATGGAAGAAACTAGCACAAGCAGTGGGTGAACTACATCAGCTTCAAACATTGCCATTATTTGTGGTATGCGAAGAAGATGCTGGACGAGGGATTTCAGTGTTGAAAAACTTGAACAATCTTCGAGGTTCATTGAAAATTCATCGTCTGTGTGTCGTGAAAGAAGTAATCTTAGCCGAAGGAGCAAAACTAATTATTGACAAGGGAAACTTACGGGAATTAAGTCTTCACTGGGATAGTGAGGATGGACAATCATCTTGTGCTGGTGATTTACAATTGTTGAAAGAGCTGCAGCCTCACCCAAATCTGAAGGGTCTATCAATTGAAGGTTTCAGAGGAGTTGAATTTCCTGGATGGGTGACAAATGGTTCACTACTTCCTAACTTGATGGCAATCAAGATAAGCAACTACAATCACTGCGAGCACGTCCCGAGTTTTGGCGAGTTGCCTCAACTGGAGAGCTTAGAGATGGAAAAGATGAGCATTGTGAAGCGCATTGGTGGTGGCAGGGGAGCGTCGCAATCATCATATCCTCGCCTCAAAAACTCTTACTAAGAAGCCTGCCAAATCTAGAAGAGTGGTTTGGAGATGTTGGTGATGGTGTATTATTCCCATCTCTTAAATCATTGAAATTAGAAAATGTGGGTGGAATGGGAGTGGTGTCAATAACAAGCTCTCTCACCTCTCTCACTTCTCTCTCCATAACATATTGTGAAGATGATTCAAATTCAGATGCATGGGTATTAATGTTATGTGTGACAATGTGTGTCATGTAAGCTGTGAGCTCTCAAAAATATGCCCACAATGTTGAAGTTACTGAGTCAATATGTGGTCAGTTATATTAGCTAGAGAGTGGGACACATGTCATGATTAGAGTCAAGGTAGTAAGTAGTTACTCAACTATTTATTGTTAATGGTGTGTACCAAGTCAAAAATCAGTTAGTGTGTCAAACGGTTGCTTATAAATGTGTACTCCATCATTAGCAAAAATATATGAAAATAAATATAACATCATCTCTGTTTTTGTTTAGCTTACTGTTTTCTATTTTTAATTCCAAAAATTATCAACACCTTCCTCAAGGAGTTGTCTATTTGGGAATATCCCCAGTTGAAGAAAAGATGTAGCAGCAGCAGCAGCAGCAGCAGCAGAGATGTTTCAGAGTGGACCAAGATATCCTACTTTTGAATATTCAGACTCAGATTAACATGAGGTATGTGATGCAACCATTTATTTGTTTCAACTATATATACATGGAATCTAAAAATGCCATTTATTTCTTTGCATTAATTAGTAGTAGAAGATCATTAAGTGCTATTTTACTCATCATTATTCTGGAATTATGTTCTCGTTGTTGTAGGATATATATGTACATGTAATGCAGTGATCTTTCACGGGACACAAGTGTCGTGTGAGGTTTTGAAAAATTGTGCTCTTGCACCACTACTCAAGTTTCTCCATTACTCAGATGATTTTATTGTGCATGGAGAGATATCAATTAAGGTTATAAAATGATGCACTTGCTTATCAATTGATATTCTATTTCTTGGTACATATATGCTACTCTGATAGAGCGTCTTTTTTCACTTGCAGCCTTCTTTCGATTATCTTTCAAGTTTCTATATATTGGAACTTGGAAGTGATTTCTATAATTCTGGCACCGTTTTCTTGCAAGTTTCAACAGGATTGGACTGTGGACTTAAATGCTTTTTATCAACTCATTCATGCTAACTAATCAAACGTATTCAAATCTCATTCATGTAGGCCAAAGACGTGATCAGAGGGAAGAGGAGAAAATAATTATGTATTAGATCCTCAGTTGACTGGCCAGTGACTTCAAGTCGATCGATGGAATCAATCTTGCACATTGATCTTCTGTTTGCAGCCAAATTAAGCAAGACTTTTTTCCAAATCTTTTAATCATTGTTTTTATTAAACTGCTTTTTTTTTTCTTGCTTCTTTATAGCTTTTGAGTATATATATATATATATATATATATATATATATATATATATGCATGGAATCCAAACATTGTTTAGTTATTTGAACTCAAATCAGCGGCCTTTAACAATTATTTTGGATTATGTTCCTGCTGTGGGAAAAGGGAGTGATTTTTTCATGCAAAAGAGAGTCAAGATTTCGAGAAATTCTGTTATTGCTCAGTAAAGAGTAATTCCTGTCAAGCATTTGACATCATAAACTAGTTCGCCTCTCGTGCTACTGTGTTGAAAGCCAAATCTTCTACTGTGTTGAAAGCCAAATCTTCTTTCAGGTATTTTGTTCCAATGGAAATCAGAGGAATCATCTGCTAAGTAAGCTGCTACCCTTCCTTCTTGTATAGTTGTTTCTTCACTTGTTATATACCTTTATTTTCATTGTTCATGGAGCCCCGTGCCAAGGTGACTAAATGATCCAATGCTATCTTGATGCCCTCTGGTAAGTATACCAAAGATAAATAATTTTGTTTTGTACTATGCACAGGCTATCCAGTTTCTGGATGACCTAAAGAAAGTAACATTCTTTACTTGGCAGCTCTCAAACAACCATCTAAATTATGACTTGGAGCCCTTGCATTCTGAGGTGTTGATTCAACTGCTAATAAGGAAACAAAGGTTACATGATCTATCACTGAATTTGCTCTTTTTAGTATGTGTATTTTTTATATCCTTTTTGCATTGGTGTTCACATCGTGTCACTTGAAATTGAATCAACCAGGAGATAGAAATAGTGAACCCAAAGGCATGAATTTGGCATTCAACATGAATTCAAGAGTTTCTAAAGTCTGGTAGCAAGATTCACCTATATATGGAGCTTGAAGCGTCTCTGAAAAAGGAATAAGAAAGTAAGCCGAAAAATTGTCTCCAATTAAGCAACTATGAATTGTTTCATATATTGATGAGGTGACAAAGATTTATTGAGTTAGAATTAAATTTTCGATTTCTTTTATTTTTAAAAGGAAAAGGCGACGTGACACTGTAGACAATGTCTTCACTACATCGGCTTCACATAGTTGGGAGACACTTACATTGGAGAAGCAGTTTTGAGTTTTAATATCCCGTCTATCATATCATTCCTATGCGGCACACATTCTCCTCAATCCAACCTTGCACTAGAGATGTGCTACTTTCCAAGGGTGACCACGACGATGATGATGATGCCAATGCACTTCACTCTCCTCATTGATACTATCTCTAGTTCCTCTAAGCAAGGTAGCTCGCTGAGGCTTGGTATGTGCTTGCAGTGATCACAACCACCTATGCTGATTCTCACAGTGCCAGGCAGGGCTGAACTACTTGACACCCAACGAGGAAACTGATCCCTGTCAAAGTTTCCATTTCATAGCATATTTGAGATTGGTGATGATTTAAGCATGTTGGAAGAGCAGCGGCCTCACCCAAATCTAATGGCTGTCAATTGAGCAAATCGGATATGGGATTGTGATGCTATGACACCTTTGAGATATGGGATTGTGATGCTATGCAGTTAATTCATTGATTTACGCAGCTTTGTTTCTCTTCACGAATTGGAGATCCAACGATGCAAAGGATTCCGCTCCTTGCAACGACTGCAGGTTTACGAATTTGTTTTACCAGTTTCAACTCTTGTTGCTACAATGTCTTCAAATTATTGTTCTTCTTCCTGCACCACTTGTAGGCATTGTGGAATCAAGTTCTTATGTACTTGATTACGATTTTCTTTACACAGTATTGAATGGAACTAATCTTATGCATTAATGAATGTAAAATCTCTTTAAAATATTGTCTTCTTCTTGTCAGCTATAAACTTGGCAAACTTATAAAACAAATTTAATGGTTACTGATGGATAGATATTTTGCTGCATTATATTCAAACCTTGGGAAAATTGTGTAGCATTGTAAAACAAATTTAATAACTGCAAAGGTATTTTGCCTAGTGGAAAGAGGGTTGCTATATATGAAGTATGTGCACAAGAACTGCAGAATTCGCTCCTTGATATATCAGAGAAATGGAATTCATGTCAAGAGTTCGACATGGTATCCTAGTTCGCCCCTTGGGCTACTGTGTTGAAAGTGTACATGAAAAAGATATAATTAACAGCCAAAATAAATAGATAAGATTGCATCCACACCAAAAAAGAAATAAATAAATATATAAATTGCACAATTTCAACACCAAAACAAGCAAAGATCGTCCAACGATGGACATGGTAGTTTGTTAAATGTTATAGCCTTCTAGCTAGGCCTTTTTTTTTTTTATGTACATGGTCCAGGCTTCAGAGAGAGGCATCAGTTTATTTTCGCCCTGCTGCTTATTTCCTAATTTCATTGCTAAAGCTGCTTTATTTCATAATTAATTTCTTAAGATTAAGTAGGTGATAGTTGGAATTTTGAAATGATAAACGACATATGTGATTGGAAAATTGGCTGTCAGTGTAGCCATGTGAAATTGCGGGCCCCCTTGCCTTAGAAGTCAAGCAGTTCACATGTGAAGTCTCCATTAGAGAATACTAAATATCTAGTCCATGTGAAATTATTACAAGTCAAGTGGATTTCTTCTGCACTCACTACCTACTTGTGTTTTTGCTTCTCCATTGATCAAGAGTAGTTTTGTATCAAAGATGGCTGGTAATAATATTGTACTGTCTCTCTGAAGTGAGGTAGACTTCTCTCCCTAGAGAGGCAATGAAGGCTGCAGTAGTACTTACTGCACAGCATTCATGAGGGTTGGTGAAATTTGGTTGGGAGAGTAAATTAATCTTTTCAAAGAAGCCCTGCTTCGTTCTTAGCTACTACCTGTGTTTTTGGACTTCTCCTGCTCTGCCTTGTTGAGTGAGAGAAATCTAGCAAACTAGCTACTTGAGATGGGTGATATGGTTCTTGAGGCTGTGGTTGGGGACGTCGTCGAGAGGGTCATCTCTCTTGCTGTTGATGAGATTGGTCTACTGCTTTGTGTGAAAGGTGAGGTGAAAAAGCTTCGAACTGTCCTCACCAGCATCCAAGCCGTGTTGCAGGATGCCGAGGAAAAGCAAGTGAAGGAGAGGACTGTGAAAGTTTGGCTTCAGGAACTCAAGCAAGTTGCATACGATGCTGAAGATGTACTCGACGAGATCGCATATAAAAAGTTGAAGTACGAGATCATCAACAAGGCATCCAGATGGTTTTCTCCTAGTCGACTTATTGTGCATGTAAAGATGGCTCATAAAATCAAAGCCATCAATGGAAGGTTGGATGTCATTGAGAAGAACAGGAACAGGTTCCAACTGGTGCAGTCTAATTATAATCAGAGTGGTTCGTCTGGCTTGGGTCCAATGAACACTACTTGTGATCGAGAATCCACTTCACGTGTGAAAGACTACTCCAATGTGTTCGGGAGGGAGAGCGAAACGAAAGCGATAATTAAAAAGCTCATCAATGACGACGGGTCAAGCAGCAGCACTGATCATCAATCGATTGCTGGCAACAACATGGCTCTTCCAGTCGTAGCTATTGTTGGTCTTGGAGGCCTTGGCAAGACCACGCTTGCTCAGTTAGTGTACAACAATGATGCGGTGAAGACGCACTTTCAATTGAAAGTTTGGATTTGTGTTTCTACTAACTTTGAAACCACAAATCTTTACTTCCAAATCTTGCAACAGATCTTGCAACAGATCAATGGAAACAATAGCATAGCAGAAACATCAAGTAAGGAAGTCGTGCTGAATGAACTTGAAAGTAAGCTAAAGCAACAAGGGACGAAGAAATTCTTGCTTGCACTCGATGACGACTGGAATGAAGACCAAAGGAAGTGGGAAGATTTTGTATTACCATTGAGAAACATTGTTGCTACAGGAAGTAGAATTATCGTTACTTCTCGCGACTCTAATGTTGCATCCATTAGAGGAGCTCAAACCGTGCATGTGCATCAAATACAAGGCTTATCTGAAGATAGTTGTTGGGATATTATTAAAAGTCAAGCATTCAAGAAAGATGAGCATGAAAAGGCCTCCTTGGTGGAAATTGGAAAACAGATTTCCAACAAGTGCAAGGGCGTGCCTCTAGCCGCAAAAGTCCTTGGTGGTTTGTTGCAGTCCAAAAAAGAAGATCGGGAATGGAAGGCCGTGCGCGATGCTGAATTTTGGAATTTGCCGTCAGATGGTACAAATCAAATTTTGGAGATCTTAAAGTTCAGTTACTACAATTTGCCATCAGCATTGAAGCCGTGTTTTTCCTACTGTGCAATATTTCCTAAAGATTATTGGATTTCAAAGGCGTTACTGATTGAGCTTTGGATGGCACACGGACTTCTTGGAGCAGGAGAAGTCATGGAGGATGTAGGTAACACTTATTTCAATATCTTGTATTCAAAATCTTTCTTTCAAGAAGCAGAAATAAATGAATACAAGGAGGTAATAAGATGCAAGATGCATGATCTTGTGAATGATCTTGCTCAATCCATCTGCAAGTTTGAATGCCAAAATTTTGGAGAGAGCAATACGATGAAGGCTGTAGATTTCTCCAAATGTCGACATCCTCCTGTTATTTCACCAGTGATAGTAAAAGACTTATGTAAAGCTATGAAGATACGTACAATTTTTGGTTGGGGATCGACTTCTATAGAATTCGATAATGGAGGTACGGTGGGAGCGACTAAAATTAGCACATTCTTTAAATTCAAGTTATTACGAGTTCTAGACTTGAGTGGCTTCAGATGTTCTGATTTTTCTTCTTCTTCACTTGGTAAGTTGAAACACTTGAGATACCTCGACCTCTCTAAAACGAGCATCAAGTCATTGCCAAAGTGGGTTACTCGGCTTTACCAATTGCAAACTTTAAAATTAATTAATTGTTACGAGCTTGAGGAGCTCCCTGAAGATTTGACGAATTTGAAGAAGTTGAGGCATTTGTTCATAGATGATTATGAAAAATGGAAGAAACTAGCAGAAGCAGTGGGTGAACTGCTTCAGCTTCGAACATTGCCATTATTTGTGGTATGCAAAGAAGATGCGGGACGTGGGATTTCAGTATTGAAAAACTTGAACAATCTTCGAGGTTCATTGGAGATTCATCGTCTTTGTCTCATGAAAGAAGTAAGCTTAGCCAAAGGACCGAAGCTAAGTGACAAGGGAAAGTTAAGGGAATTAAGTCTTCACTAGGATAGTGAGGATGGACAATCATCTTGTGCTGGTGATTTACAAGTGTTGAAAGAGCTGCAGCCTCACCCAAATCTGAAGGGTCTATCAATTGAAGGTTTTGGAGGAGTTGAATTTCCTGGATGGGTGTCAAATGGTTCACTACTTCCTAACTTGATGGCAATCAAGATAAGCAACTGCAATCACTGCGAGCACGTCCCGAGTTTTGGCGAGTTGCCTCAACTGGAGAGCTTAGAGATGGAAAAGATGAGCAGTGTGAAGCGCATTGGTGGTGGCAGGGGAGCGTCGCAATCATCATATCCTCGCCTCAAAAAACTCTTACTAAGAAGCCTGCCAAATCTAGAAGAGTGGTTTGGAGATGTTGCTGATGGTGTATTATTCCCTTCACTACAATCATTGCGATTAGAAGATGTGGGTGGGGCGGGAGTGGTGTCAATAACAAGCTGCTCTCTTACCTCTCTCACTTCTCTCGAAATAACATATTGTGAAGATCTTGAATTCCTCCCAGAAGGGCTGCTGAGGAACAATAATCAGTTGGATAAAGTTTGGGTGAGGAGGTGCCCCAAACTCCAAGGTTTCGGAGAAGAGGAGGGATTATTATTAACAAATGATGATGAGATGATGGTTGCCAATAGTGGCTCTCTTCTTCGTCAATTGATGATATTGCAGTGTGATGCTTTGAAGTCCATTCCAGACGTGAGGGGCTTCACTTCTCTTCAACAATTGATTATTTGGAGCTGTAAAGGACTGGAGACGATACCGAAGGGATTTTTGAGTTCCCTTGTCGCCCTGGAGAGCTTGAAAGTCTTATACTGTGATAGACTGAAAGGTACCATCGAGCTTTCGCCACCGAGCTTGAAGCATCTCCGAGAACTTGTAATCTGGATATGCCCTAATTTTGAAGGGTTGGATATGCTCTTCCCATGCTTTCACAAGTTAAACATAAGCAGGTGCGATGCTATCTCATCTATTGACGTGCGAAGCTTTGCTTCTCTTCGTGAATTGGATATCACAGAATGCAGAGGACTCCAAGCCTTGCAAGGCTTGCCATTCCTGACTGCCCTTCAAACACTGATCATTGGTGACTTCTCTCCTGCGTTGCGTTACTTCCCATTCTTCGGTGAGGATGACGACGACGACAATCTCTTCCCCTCCCTTCGCAAGTTATCAATTAAGGGGTGGGCTGCTCTCCAATCTCTCCCTCATCGCCTTCAACACTTCACCATGCTTAAAGCCCTCTCTATAAGGACCTTCCCAAATCTGACTGTATTGCCGGAGTGGCTCGGAAACCTTGCATCCCTTGAAGAATTGAATATTTCGTGGTGTGGCAATCTGACACATCTACCTTCCAAGGAACAAATGCAGCGACTCACCTTCCTTAAGGAGTTGTATATTAGAGAATGTCCCCACTTGAAGGAAAGATGCAGAAGAGATGGTCCAGAGTGGCCCAAAATATCCCACATTCCAAATTTAGACACATGAGGTATGTCCTGCGTTATATATGTATGCCTTCCCTCCATATATGTTGAATAAATATGTTTCTATAGTGCCTCTGAATGCATGCCATCTTCTTCACCAAAGCAAAACTATCCATATTTTACTTTCATGCTCATGGTCATGGATGAACAATTTGGAACAATTTCTTTTCTTTTCTTTTCTTTTCTTTTCTTATTTTTGTTTACAATTCACAATCTCTTTTTTTATTTAGGAAAAAAGAATAGTAGTCTGTCTTGGTTTAAAATTCAGATTCCATCTCATTTGGCTTTTTCCTTCTTACAATCACAATACACATGATTCAAATATACACGGAATCTTAAAATGCCTTTTCTTTCTTTGCATTCAACTCGGAGCATTAATTGGTAGTAGAAGATCATCAACTGCTATTTTCTCTTTTATATATGTTATTTGTTTACTAATTACCCTGTACTCATTTTTCTGGAATTATGTTCTTGTTATTGTAGGATATACTGTGGTCAATTTTCACATGACAAAAGAGACGAGGTTTTTAGAAATTGCGAGTCTTGCTCTAAAATTTCTCCATTACTCAAATTATGTCATTGTGCCATGGAGAGGTATCAATCCAAGTTATGAAATGGTACGATCTTCTCAATTCATTTTCTATTTCTCGGTATGTCTATGTTAGTTTGATAGAGCATCTTTTTTCACTTGCAGCCTTCTTCCAAACATGCTTTCTCATTTCAATTGGCTAAGATCCTGAAGCAGAAGATAATGTCAAGCTTACTATCTGGGAGTAATGTCTATAGTTCTCGCATCATTATCTTACAAGTTTGAACAGGACATTAACTTAACAATGTGGAATAAATGATTTTGATCAACTCATTAGAATGGTACGTTTGTATTTGGTTATCTATAAGACTATAGGCGATGTAATTTACTGCCTTATTAATCACCTTTTATTGTTTGGTTGCGTGAATATTAAACTGCTTTTTTTTTCATAGTTCTTTATAGCTTTTGAGTGAGCATATGTATATATTCATGGAATCTAAACAGTTTAGTTCTTTGAACTCAAATCAGTGATAGTACAGGATGAATTTCTGTTTTTATTTGTCTTTTTAGTTGGTCTTTAATAATTATTTTGGATTATGTACCTGTTGTGGGAAAAGGGAATAATCTTTCATGGGATAGAAAGTCAAGATTTTAAGAAAATCTGTTATTGCTTAGTGGAGTAATTCCTGTCCAGCGTTCGACATCATAAACTAGTTCGCCTCTCGGGCTATTGTGTTGAAAACCAAATCTTCTTTCAGGAATATTGTTACAATGGAAATCTGAGGAATCATTTGCTAAGTAAGTCACTAACCTTCCTTGCTGTATAGTTGTTTCTTCTCTTGTTAAATACCTTTATTTTTATTATGCTCCTGTTCTAGAAAAAGGCTTCTGTCATGATGAATTGTCTATAAGAGTACGGATTTGGCAAGATTTTACTCGTGCTTTGAAACTTTGATAGCATCCCGGGCCGTCCATCCGGGTGGTGTATAAACATAAGAGTCCTAGGAGCACTGGAGCAGTTCCAGGACAGGTGAGTCCCACCCATAGTCATCAGTAACAGTTTGCACACGTGGGGCGTGGGGTATGACAGGGTGTAAGTCTGGAGAGGAAAGTGAGGGAGTGTAAGTACAGCAGCGAGTCAGTGAGTCAAGTCAGTGAGTACAAGAGTCGAGTTGTAGAGTCAAGGCGGTGTATTCCTGTTTTGGTTTCTTGCTACTATCAATAAAATCTACGGAGGCGGCCCCCTCTTTCACGCACTTCTCTTGGGTTGCTATCAAACTTCTCCGCAACTATCCAAATGGTTTTGTATTGTTCATGGAGTCACCAATATGACGAAATGATCCATTGTTGTCTTGATGTCCTCTGGTAATTTTATTTTGTGCTTCACTGAACATATGACTCAAACATATATATATATATATATCATATATGGAATCTAACATTTAGCTCTTTGAACTCATAGCATAAATTGGTAGTAGAAAATGAAATGTAATTTTCTCTTTTAAGTTGTATCTTTACTTAGCCTTTAATCATTCTTCTAGAATTATGTTCTTGTTGTAGGATATATAATGAAGTGATCTTTCATAGGACAGAAGAGTCGTGCGCAGTTTTGACAAATTGTGCTCTTGCACTGAAGTTTCTCCATTATTCAGATGATTTAGCTGTGCATGGATGGAGAGATATATATCAAGGTGATGAAATGATACAATTGCTTCTCAATTGATTTACTATTATTGGTACGCATATGTTAGTCTGAGGAAGTAATTTCAAGGCGTCGCCTAGGCGTTTTGGAACAAAATCGCCTAAGCGGGCGGTGTCCTTCTAAATAATTTTTTGAAATTTGAAGGGGCTATTTACAATTATGTTTGATAACAAAATGCCTACCCGAACATAAACTCTTGACACAATTAATTCTACATAAGGACCTAAAGACTTATTAGTATTTTTGAAGTGTAAAATAAGTAATAACCACATTGACTAATAGATAATTAGTGTTATTTAAGGACCTATGAATAAATAAATACTTATACGGGGACCTCTAAATAAATATTATTTCATTCGCCTAGGCATCGGCTAGCCGTCTAGGCAACGCCGCCTAGGCCAGGGAAATCGCCTCAGATCGCCTCAACGCCTTACAATCCTTGGTTTGAGGGCATGTGTTTTTTCATTGCAGGCTTCTTTCAAACATCTTGCTAGAAACTAATACCGGCAGGTAACCATGAGGAATTCCTCATTTGGATTGCTTTAAGGATTTTGCATTTTCATCAAGCAAAACTTTGATTCCATTGCTGTTATCAATGACCTTTCAAGGTTTGCTTGCTATTGTGTTGCTTGAATGTTAAACTAACCTTATTTTCATTATGCTCCTGCTCTAGGAAAAGATGTCTGTCATGATGAATTGTCAAAGCCAAATCTTATGTCAGGAATATTGTTCCAATGCAAATCTGAGGAATCATTTGCCAAGTTGCTAACCTTCCTTGTTGTATAGTTGTTTCTTCACTGGTTAAATTCCTTTATTTTCATTATGTTCCTGCTTTAGGAAAAGGTGTCTGTCATGATGAATTCTCTATAAGAGCACGGATTCGGCAAGATTTTACTCTTGTTTTGAAACTTTTCCACTATTATCCAGATAGTTATGCATTGTTCATGGAGCTGCCAAAGTGACTAAATGATCCAATGCTACCTTGAATTCAAGAGTTTCTGAAGTCTGGTCTCAAGTTGATTCACTTATATATGGAGGTATGCTCTAATTTCTTTTCTATGATCTCATTGAATGTCTTTTAAGTTCAAATGAAAATAAAATAAAATCTGTTTGCTTAGCATTGCCTTTTACTATGAAGTTTGGAGTAAAGAAATGGGTGTGCAATGAACAATTCGGACCGGAGGGGCTCAATTTATTCAATGGATTGCGTGTGTGACACCTTGGTGATGTGGAGTTGTGATGTTCTATATATGTTTGCTACGCAGATTTGTTTCCCTCAGTGAGTTGGTGACTCTGTCTGCGAGCTTCTTGCATGGCCTGCAAATCCTAACAGCCCTCGAGAGACTGAGCCTCAGTTCCTTTTTTGGGGCGCTGCACACTTTTCCATTTCCACTCGTTGACGGCGACAAGGAGGTGGAGGAGGATGAGCTAGGCTTCCAATAATCCCAGCATTACCTTCATTTGCATGCGAGTTTTTGAAGTTGTTTTGCAAGGTTCAACACTAGTTGCTACAATGTCTTCAACACTATTTTTATTTTTATTTTTATTTTTTCTCAGAACATTGTAGCTATTGTGTTTTGTGAGCATATATATGGAATCTAAGTATGTTGCTTGCTTAGTTCTTTGAACTCAAAGCATTAGTAGTACAGGATGAAGTTTTGTTTTATTTTTTTTAGTTAGCCTTTTATAATTATTTTGGATTATATATGTTCCTGCCGTAAGAAAAGCGGGTAATCTTTCATGGAATAGAGAGTCAAGATTTTGAGAAATTCCTGCTACTGCTCAGAGAAGTGTATAATTCCTGTCAAGAGTTCGACATCATAAACTAGTTTAATTTCCTCTCAGGCTACTGTGTGTTGAAAGCCAAATCTTCTTTCAGGAATATTGTTCCAATGGAAGTCTAAGGAATCTCCTGCTAAATGATCCAATGCTATCTTGAAGTCCTCTGGTAAGTATACCAAAGATAATAATTTTATTTTCTACTTTGCACAGGCTATCCAGTTTCTGAATGAGCTTAAGAAAGTTATATTTTTTTAGTTGGCAGCTCTCAAACATCCTTCTAAATTATGACACGGAGTCCTAGCTTTCTGAGATTGGATTGACAAATGTGTTGTAGATGGAGGATCAAAGCTATTGGATGAAAATAAAGACCATTGATGAAGCTGCTTGAACCATATTCCCTCGAAGACCTATGTAAGTATGTAACAGTTTATCAGGAGAGTCTTTGAAATCAATCATGTGCATCATTGATATGTATCAATGATGCACATGATTGATTAACGAGTGGCTTCAAGTCAATGGAATCAATCTTGCACATTGATGTTCTATGTGCAACCAAATTAAGCAAAACTATTTTCCAAATCTTTTAATCCATTGTTGATATCAATCACCTTTTATTGTTTGATTGCGGGAATATTAAACTGCTTTTTTTTTCTTAGTTCGTTATAGCTTGAGTGAGCACATGTATATATATATGGAATTCTAAACAGTTTAGTTCTTTGAGCTCAAATCAGTGATAGTACAGGATGAAGTTCTGTTTTTATTTGTCTTTTTAGTTGGTCTTTAATAATTATTTTGGATTATGTACCTGTCGTGGGAAAAGGAGTAATCTTTTTTACCAAAAAAAAAAAAGGAGTAATCTTTCGTGGGACAGAAAGTCAAGATTTTAAGAAATTCTGTTATTGCTCAGTGGAGTAATTCCTGTCCAGCGTTCGACATCATAAACTAGTTTGCCTCTCGGGCTATTGTGTTGAATGCCAAATCTTCTTTCAGGAATATTGTTCCAATGGAAGTCTGAGGAATCTTCTGCTAAATGATCCAATGCTATCTTGAAGTCCTCTGGTAAGTATACCAAAGATAATAATTTTATTTTCTACTTTGCACAGGCTATCCAGTTTCTGAATGAGCTTAAGAAAGTTACATTTTTTTAGTTGGCAGCTCTCAAACATCCTTCTAAATTATGACACGGAGTCCTAGCTTTCTGAGATTGGATTGGCAAATGTGTTGTAGATGGAGGATCAAAGCTATTGGATGAAAATAAAGACCATTGATGAAGCTGCTTGAACCATATTCCCTCGAAGACCTATGTAAGTATGTAACAGTTTATCAGGAGCGTCTTTGAAATCAATCATGTGCATCATTGATACATATCAATGATGTTTTTTGGTTCTATATATGCTTGGTATTTTATGGCTTTTCTGTGTTGAAGTTGGAGAACCATTGTTGAAGCTACTGGGACTATTTCCATTTTGTGAGATCTTCCTAATAATTAACACAAGGTTTAACAGGATTACTTATTTATACATGTTCTTATGCTCAGTTTTCGCTTGTTTCATGGAGCCCATGCTCTTTATCTCCGGAGATAGAAGATCAATGCCAAGCTTACACTGCAGGTGATGCCTAAAATTTTAGCTCATCGTTTGAAGTTGACTTGAAAAACTTTGGTGATCAGTATCTGAAATGCTACGTCTGTGCATTGTAATCCACAAAAAAAAAAAAAAATGATCGTCATGTTAGCTAGTTGGACATTGTATGATTTTTCTTTATTCATTGATCTGTAATCACATTCTTGCAGGCAAGAAACCCAATCAAGGGAAAAGGAGGAGAACTACATTTACCAAAAGTCAGATGACGCCCAGAGGAATACTACATTTACCAAAACTTTTGATCCATTGTCGATATTGATGACATTTTAGTGTGTTTGTCTGGTTGAAGGCATTGGTGTTATATATGCTGAGTGAACAATGTACAATTTCGCTCCTTCCTGGATCAAGTTGACGAAAAAAAGTGTTTGTATCATCGTTTTGGATTTCAAGATTCGGTTTTGAGATGAATATTGGATCTTAATGGTGACAATGATGGATTGGTTTTCCTTATAAAAAAAAATGTTGGATGGATTTTAAAATCTTTTGAGACAGCATAAATGTGAGAGAAGGAATGAATAAATTTAGCTGAATATGGACGCATGTTCTCTTGTATGTCTAAAGATTTCCACTTGCTTTAAAATTCCAACTTATTAGAAGATATCAGAAAAAGTAAATCACTAATAAGGAATCTTATTTTGAACCTTTAGCAACTTTACTCTTTAATTTTTGTTTTTTTTTTTAATTCCTGGAAGATTATTAGTAATTTTTCTTTTAAGGGTTAGAATTGAAGGGAATTGATAATTAGTGCTATGTAATTTTCCAAACAGATAAGAAAAAGAATAACATAAACTCAAATTAATTTCTGCTGTGTTCACTATTAAGCTCACATTAATTTCCTTTGTTTGGACTATCATCTACATTAAATCGAGCATAATGTTTGAGTTTGATCCATTTAGTCGATTCCAACTAATTTTTGATTAAGGCTATCTTCCTTCGTTCCATCTCTTTTTTGTGGTCTCAACTTATATAGAGCATTGTATGTCTTGTATAACTAGACCAAATCCAAATAAAGGATGAGGATTCTGAAGCCCATTATCTAAAATTAGGAAATGGAGAAGGGTAGGTCTCAACCTCATTATCCACCCCAACAAAATGGTGGGAGACTGCAATAGTTCGATAAAACTTTCGTCGCTTTTTATGAAGGAACCAACAAATAAGATAACGATACTTTCAATAGAGATACTAAAAACATGATAAATACTTCAAAAATAACAAAGTCTGATGACCCCAAAAGTAAGGTACCATAGCATAAAAATGAGTACTGTAACATTCGAGCCTTATTAAAGAAGGGCAAGCCAAAGCATTTTTAGTGAGATGGATGATACATAACTTATTAAAAGGCAAAGTTTAGGGAGATTGTGGATCCGACTCCTGTTAAAGTAAAAAAAGAAAAAGAAAAAAAGAAAGAAAGTAAAGAGGAGCAAGAAAAAAAAAATTTAGACACCCTCAACATCAATCAAAATATAAAAGTTTTTCCTACCAAAATATATATATATATATATATATATATATATATATATATATATATATATATAAAAGTTTATGCAGAAACCCACCGCTAGGAGAGAGAGCTTTATTCCTTAGTCGGATCGAGCCCGGAGTAGTCGATTAAATTCAAATTCAAAGTGGTCTAGAGTCTGGCCCCAAGAAAAAAAAAAAGAATATTAAGATTTTGTTTTTCACTTGGTAAAATGACCATGAGGTCCATGACACAGGTTGACACTCAACGGAAGCCTGGTCTTCACAACTAATCACAAGGTACAATTTGGTAAACAACCACATTACCTCTCTTGATCGTTGGCCAAACAAGCCCTAATTTCTTCCCCAATTTCAATTTCACCAACAAAGTAGAACAAATGGGGAAACCCCATTTCGATCTCTTCAATCTCTCGTTGCTTTCGCTGTTTCATCTATTCATTCTTCAATTCCCAACACCAATTTCGGCAAGATCTTCTGCGCTTTCAAAACTAGTTGCTACAATGTCTTCAAATTATTGTTCTTATACCACTTGTAGCCTTGTAGGTATTGTGGAATTAAATTAACCAGTATATATTTGTATCTATTCAATCAAATAAACCAGTGATCCCTCTGTTCTTGGGAAAAAATCATGTCAGGAACCTTTTTTTTTCGTGACAATGTCAGGAACCTTTGTGAAATCAATCTTGAGCATCCCCAAAATTTTTTATCCAATGTTGATATGTATCTATCAATGACCGTTTCAGTTTTGATGCTTGCGAGATAATCATGTCGCTTCAGCTTAATTAGTCTTTCACAAGATTACCATTTTTTTTTTTTCTAATCATGAGTGTCCGAACCTTTTTCATCCCCTTCTTAATTTGGTTCGACTAATGCATAACTCAGGGAATGCATATATTGTTGAAGTGGCTCAGTATTTTTTTTGTTGGCACTTCATTGCTAATTTTGAAGTAACTCAGTATTTATGTGAAAGTTGGTTTGTACATATATTCAGGATCCATATAACTGATGGTTATTTCTTTTTCTTTTTCTTTTATTCTAAGGCACGCATTAGTTTTATTTGAAAAATAAGGCATGCATTAGTTTTGAATTTTGATTTTGCATCTCTCTAACTCTGCTTATAATGTTATGATTTTGGTTACATTGTTTTAGAAGTTTTTGTTGAGGATTAGGTTCTTGGAGCTCATTGCACCAGCTTAATTCGTATTTCACAGGCTTACCTTGAAATGAAATGTCAATATGAAGAGTCTGATGACTCTTTTAAGAACTTTAGCTAAGTGTTTTTGCATATCAAGAAACAAATCAAAGATGGCTGATATTGTACCTGAGGTTGTGGTGGGGGGCATCGTCGAGAGGTTGGTCATGTGCTTGGTGTGAAAGCTGAGGTGAGAAAGCACCTTCACTTTCGTTTCCTCAGCATCTTGAATCACTTCCTGGATGTTGGTCAAGAGTTTTGTATCTCAAGAAGTAATTCAAGATTCAAGGAAAAGCAAGTGGAGAAGAGGCTGAAGCGTTGTCTGAGTTGCCTCCTTGATCTTAAGCAAGTTGCATACGACGCTGAAGATGTACTGGATGAGATCGTATATAAAAAGTTGAAGTAAGAGATCATCAACAAGGTATCCAGATGCTTTTCTCCAAGTCGACTTTTTGTACATGTAAAGATGGCTCATAAAATCAGAGCCATCAATAGGGAGCTGGATGCCATTGATGAGTAACTTCAGATTGACGACATCAATCCTGCGCATTGGTGTTCTATGTGTGGCTAAATCAAGCAAAACTTTAACTCCATTGGTTGCTTTAATGTTAAACTGGCTTTGTATTTTTTTCCTCAGAACATTGTAGCTAGTGCGCGAGCATACTCATTGGAATCTAAATATATCACTTTGTTTTTATGACATGGAGCCCTACCTTTCTGAGATTGGATTGGAAAAGGTGTTGTAGATGGAGGATCAAAGTTATTGGATTGGAAAAGGTGGTGTAGATGGAGAATCATGTTGATATATATCAATGATGTTTTTTTGGTTCTATATATGCTTGGTATTTTATAGCTTTTTTGTGTTGAACTTGGAGAATCATTGTTGAAGCTACTAGAACTACTTCATTTTTGTGAAATCTTCCTAATAAATAACACAAGGTTTAACAGGATTACATAGTTATACATGTTTGTATGCTCAGTTTTCACTTGTTTTATTTCTTTAATCTTGAAGCAGTGTAGGTTTCATGGATCCCGTGCTTTTTATTTTGGAGCATTGCCAAAGTTTCTTGAAATAGAAGATCAATACCGAGCTTACACTGCATGTGGCATCATCAATTAAAGTTGACTTGGAAAACTTTGGTGATCAGCAACTGAAATGGTACGTCTGTGCATTGTATTCCACAAGAAAACAATCTTGTCATTTTAGTTAGTTGGACATTGTATGATTTTTTTCTTTATTCATTGATATGTAATCTCATTCTTACAGGCAAGAGACCCAATCGAGGGGAAAGGAGAAATTAAGGATTTCAAGGATCCGCGATTGACTTAAAAAATCGTAATACTTTTTTGTGAATTTAAATCGATGATTTATCAATCTTGCACATCACTATTCTGTCTATGTGTGGCCAAATCAAGCAAAATCGTCCAAAAGTCAGATGACACCGGCAGAAATACTACATTTACCAAAACTTTTGATCCATTGTTGATATTAATGACCTTTTAGTGTGTTTGTCTGGTTGAAGGCATTTGTGCTATATATGCTGGGTGAATGATGTACAATTTCGCTCCTTTCCGGATTGAGTTGACGAAAGAGTGTTTGTATCATCGTTTTGGATTTCAAGAATCGGTTTAGAGATGAATATTGGCTCTTAATGGTGAAAATGATGGATGGATTTCAAAATCTTTTGAGACAGCATAAATGTGAGAGAAGGAATGAATAGATTTAGCTGAATATGGACATATGTTCTCCTCTATGTCTAAAGATTTCCACTTGCTTTTGCAACTTATTAGAAGATATCAGAAAAAGTAAATCATCTAATAAGGAATCTTATTTTGAACCTGAGCAACTTTACTCCTTAATTTTATTTTATTTTTGTTTTGTTTTTTTTTTTCCTGTAAGATTCTTAGAAATTTTTCTTTTAAGGGTTAGAATTGAAGGGAATTGATAATCAATGCTACGTAATTTTCAAAGCAGATAAGAACGAAAAAAACAAAATTTCAAAACTACTCCAGCAGTTCTACTGTGTTCACTATAGGGGTGTACACGGATTGGATCCAGTCCAATTAAGGTCAATCAGCAATCCAATCCAGTTATTGCGGATTGGAAAATTACAATCCAATCCAATCCAAATAATTCATCAATCCAACTTAATCCAATTTGCAAAATGCGGACCAGATTGGATTAAGTTCTGCGGATTGACGTTTTCCTATCCAAAATTTATGAAATTACATTTAATCAAATGAATCACAAGAATTATATATTTCATGAATGACAAAATTACAACATACATTCCACAAATCTATATATAGCATATTTCCCACAAAATTGTTACGACAATAACCTTTAAAATATAAGTTCCTACATAAATAAATGTGTTATCTACAAATCTTCACCATACATCCTCACAAAAAAAACAAAAAAAGTGTACGTTGAACATACAACCTACAATAAAAAGGTTGAAAGCATAATAAAAGAGTTGAGAACAAGTATTTTTAGATATTTTAGTTTAGAGTTGATAGTTTGAGTCGATGCTAATTAAGCTACTATAGTACATATGATGAAATATATGTATGTGTTGATGTATTAAACGGAATGGATCGGATTGAATCTACGGTTTTTTAATGTAGGATCCGTAATCCGATCCAGTCCAGTCAGATTAATGATTTTTCAATCCAATCCAGTCCAATGGATCAAAAAACTGATCCAATTAGTGATAATTGGTCCGAATTGGACCGGATCTTCGGATTAGTGCAATTCGTGTGCACCCCTAGTTCACTATAATGCTCTTGTTATTTTCCTTTGTTTTTGCAGACTATCAATTGCATTAAATCGAGCACAATGTATGTGTTTGATTCATTTAGCTGATCCCAACTAATTTGGGATTGAGGCTATCTTCCTTCATTTCATCTCTTTTTTGTAGTCTCACGTAGGCTATACTTAGATTGAACTAATTATAGGTTTGTATTTTCTAGTATACTATGCGTAAACAATTACTTTAAAGTTGGTATCTAGTATAACACCACTTTATATAGAGTATTGTACGCGTAATGTAACAGGTACCAAATCTAGAAAAATGAGGAGGGTTCTCAAGTCCATTATCCATAACTAGAGAATAAGGGAGGGAGGTCTCAACCTCATTATCCACACTTAAAAAAAAAATGGTAAATACTCCAAAATAACAAGGTTCGATGACCCAAAACATTTGAGTCAGGGAAGCCAAAACATTTTTAGAAGCTATCTCATCTATTAACGTGCAAAGCTTTGCTTCTCTTAATTGGAATACGATTCCTGAGCGCCATTGAAAGTCTAGATCTTTGCCCATTTTCGGAGGACTTGGATTGCTTCCCATTACTGCTACTTGATGATGGTGGTGATGATGATGATGATGATGATAATGGTGAGGTAATAACGTTAAACACTCCCCTCCTCCCTTCCCTTCGCGAGTTAGAGATTGAGGGGTGGGCTGCTCTCCAATCCCTGCCTCATCACATTCAACATCTCACCATGCTCAGATCCCTTACTATAGCCCACTTTACAAATCTGACAAAACTGCCGGAGTGGCTCGGAAACCTTGCATCCCTTGAAAAATTGTACATTCACAATTGTGAAAATCTGATACATCTGCCTTCCAAGGAACAAATGCAGCGACTCACCTTCATCAAGGAGTTGTCTATTTGGGAATGTCCCCACTTGAAGAAAAGATGTAGCAGCAGCAGCAGCAGATGATTCAGAGTGGGCCAAGATATCCTACTTTTGAATATTCAGACTCAGATTAACATGAGGTATGTGATGCAACCATTTATTTGTTTCAACTATACATGGAATCTAAAAATGCCATTTATTTCTTTGCATTAATTAGTAGTACAAGATCATTAAGTGCTATTTTACTCATCATTATTCTGGAATTATGTTCTCGTTGTTGTAGGATATATATGTACATGTAATGCAGTGATCTTTCACGGGACACAAGTGTCGTGTGAGGTTTTGAAAAATTGTGCTCTTGCACCACTACTCAAGTTTCTCCATTACTTAGATGATTTTATTGTGCATGGAGAGATATCGTTTAAGGTTATAAAATGTTGCACTTGCTTCTCAATTGATATTCTATTTCTCAGTACATATATGTTACTCTGATAGAGCGTCTTTTTTCACTTGCAGCCTTCTTTCGATTATCTTTCAAGTTTCTATATATTGGAACTTGGAAGTGATTTCTATAATTCTGGCACCGTTTTCTTGCAAGTTTGAACAGGATTGGACTGTGGACTTGAATGCTTTTTATCAACTCATTACAATGGTACGTTTGTATAATTTGGTTATATCTAGAAGAATATGGCATGTCATGCTAACTAATCAAACGTATTCAAATCTCATTAATGTAGGCAAAAGACGTAATCAGAGGGAAGAGGAGAAAATAATTATGTATTAATTAGATCCTCAGTTGACTGGCCAGTGACTTCAAGTCGATCGATGGAATCAATCTTGCACATTGATCTTCTGTTTGCAGCCAAATTAAGCAACACTTTTTTCCAAATCTTTTAATCATTGTTTATATCAAACTGCTTTTTTTTTTCTTGCTTCTTTATAGCTTTTGAGTATATATATATATATATACACACATATACATATACATATATTTATGTATATGCATGGAATCCAAACATTGTTTAGTTATTTGAACTCAAATCAGCGGCCTTTAACAATTATTTTGGATTATGTTCCTGCTGTGGGAAAAGGGAGTGATTTTTTCATGCAAAAGAGAGTCAAGATTTCGAGAAATTCTGTTATTGCTCGGTAAAGAGTAATTCCTGTCAAGCATTCGACATCATAAACTAGTTCGCCTCTCGTGCTACTGTGTTGAAAGCCAAATCTTCTTTCAGGTATTTTGTTCCAATGGAAATCAGAGGAATCATCTGCTAAGTAAGCTGCTAACCTTCCTTCTTGTATAGTTGTTTCTTCACGTGTTATATACCTTTATTTTCATTGTTCATGGAGCCCCGTGCCAAGGTGACTAAATGATCCAATGCTATCTTGATGCCCTCTGGTAAGTATACCAAAGATAAATAATTTTGTTTTGTACTATGCACAGGCTATCCAGTTTCTGGATGACCTAAAGAAAGTAACATTCTTTACTTGGCAGCTCTCAAACAACCATCTAAATTATGACTTGGAGCCCTTGCATTCTGAGGTGTTGATTCAACTGCTAATAAGGAAACAAAGGTTACATGATCTATCACTGAATTTGCTCTTTTTAGTATGCGTATTTTTTATATCCTTTTTGCATTGGTGTTCACATCGTGTCACTTGAAATTGAATCAACCAGGAGATAGAAATAGTGAACCCAAAGGCATGAATTTGGCATTCAACATGAATTCAAGAGTTTCTAAAGTCTGGTAGCAAGATTCACTTATATATGGAGGTATGCTCAAATTTCTTTTCTACTATCTCATTGGTTGTCTTTTAAGTTCAAATGGAAAATAAAGTAAAATAAAATCTCTTTGGCTGAGCTTGAAGTGTCTCCGAAAAAGGAATAAGAAAGTAAGCCGAAAAATTGTCTCCAATTAAGCAACTATGAATTGTTTCATATATTGATGAGGTGACAAAGATTTATTGAGTTAGAATTAAAATTTCAATTTCTTTTATTTTTAAAGGAAAATGCGACGTGACACTGTAGACACCCTCCACAAGAGTCTAGAAGTAAGCGATAGTGTTGACAATGTCTTCACTACATCGGCTTCACATAGTTGGGAGACACTTACATTGGAGAAGCAGTTTTGAGTTTTAATATCCCGTCTATCATATCATTCCTATGTGGCACACATTCTCCTCAATCCAACCTTGCACTAGAGATGTGCTACTTTCCAAGGGTGACCACCACGATGATGATGATGGTGCCAATGCACTTCACTCTCCTCATTGATACTATCTCTAGTTCCTCTAAGCAAGGTAGCTCGCTGAGGCTTGGTATGTGCTCGCAGTGATCACAACCACCTATGCTGATTCTCACAGTGCCAGGCAGGGTTGAACTACTTGACACCCAACGAGGAAACTGATCCCTGTCAAAGTTTTCATTTCATACCATATTTGAGATTGGTGATGATTTAAGCATGTTGGAAGCAGCGGCCTCACCCAAATCTAATGGCTGTCAATTGAGCAAATCGGATATGGGATTGTGATGCTATGACACCTTTGAGATATGGTACTGTATGCTATGCGGTTAATTCATTGATTTACGCAGCTTTGTTTCTCTTCATGAATTGGAGATCCAGCGATGCAAAGGATTCCGCTCCTTGCAACGACTGCAGGTTTACGAATTTGTTTTACCAATTTCAACTCTTGTTGCTACAATGTCTTCAAATTATTGTTCTTCTTCCTGCACCACTTGTAGGCATTGTGGAATCAAGTTCTTATGTACTTGATTACGATTTTCTTTACACAGTATTGAATGGAACTAATCTTATGCATTAATGAATGTAAAATCGTTAAAATATTGTCATTGTCAATGTCAAAATCTCCAGCATCCACTAATCTTATGCAATTTATGAATGGAACTAATCTCATGCAATTTGTTGAAGGGACCTAATCTTAATTCTAATACTTCTAATTAGCATGAATTAATAAAACTTGGGACCTACTTCAAAATAATTAAGCTGCTATGCAGCAATGAATTTACTGAGTCCCATTATCTGTAGTTAGCTCCCGAAGTCCCTAAGAGCTACTTCTCTAATTAAAGAGAAAATCCACTCTTTCTTGCAATTTCGAAATGTAGACATAGCTTCAAAATTACTGTTGAACATTTTCAAATTAAATGTTTAGTCTCACATTGGTTAGGAACTTCAAGTTTAAAGAGTATATATGTACTCTTGCACCATAGTGTGTGTAAAATAAAATACAAGTGCTATGCTCGGTAGCACTTGGCACGAAGCACGTGCGTGTGCGTGTATGTGTGTTAGCTAACCATGGGTAAAAGTTTTTACCATTAATTTTTACCATTTTCGAGATTAAATGGATAGTTAGTAGAGTGGCTTAATGGGTGCAGTTGAAACGGCTCTTCATTAAGGAATTATTGAAACTGCTCTCCATTAAGGATTAAGGAATTATTGAAATTGCTCTCCATTAAGGAATTATTGAAACTGTTAAGGAATTAATTGCTCCATTATTCCATTGCATCAATGCTTGACCCCATTTTCACCCTAACCGGTCATGACCAAGTGTTCTATAAAAGGGAGGTGTGGGGAGGAAGTAAAAATCTCGAAATTCACTAGCAATTGCTCTTGTTTTTCATCTTTCACTACTGCAAAGTGAAAGGTGGGTATACTTCATCGTATCCTTTAGGATATTTGCTGACTCTTGCAGTGTAGAGAGCAAAAATTCCTTTAGGAAAGTGGCAGTGTTACACGCTTTGAAGTCTTTGCAACTCTCCTGGTCTAACAATCTAAAGGAATTTTTTCTTTCGTTGCAATGGCTTCAATCAAAGAGCTGTCGGCTAACATTGTGAACTTGGATCGCTTCGATGGAGGCGATTTCCTGAGGTGGCAGAAGCGAGTACATTTCCTGCTGATGGCTCTTCATCTGGTGTATGTTTTGGATACACCAAAACCTATGGAGTCCGACGATGAAACTGTCGAGCAGATCAGGAAGAGGCAGAAATGGGAGACAGATGACCACACCTGCAGAGGTCACATTCCAAAGATGAGGCAATGGTTAAGTTTCAGGCCTATAAGGCATAAACTGAATTGCAATGTGAGACCTTTATAAAATGTTTAAGGTCTGATAGGGGAGGAGAGTACTATGATCCAAAGTACTTTGAATCCACTGGAATAGTCCATGAGACTACTGCCCTTTATACACCACAACAAAATGGTGTGGCTTAACGTAAAAATCGTGTTTTAACCGAAATTGTTAATGCTATGCTATCAAACTCGGTTTGAGTAGCAGATTTTAGGGAGAGGCATTCTTGATCGCATGCTATATTTTGAACAGAATTCCATAAAAGAGGAATAAAGTTACCACATATGAGCTTTGGAATAAGCGAAAACCAAATCTTAATTATTTAAGAGTTTGGGGTCAGTAAAAGATAAAAGTACCGAACCCAAAAAGAGAAAATTGGGTGAAAGGAGTGGAGTGGAGTGCATATTTATTGGATGTGCACAACACAAGAAGGCATATAGGTTCATGGTGATTGAGCCTAATAATTCGATTTCGGTAAACACCGTAATTGAATCAACGGATGCAATCTTTGATGAGACAGATTTAAATCTATTACTAAAAGTATTCCTAAAGAAAACCAAAAAGGGAAGGAAATCATAGAAACTGAAAATGACAAAGAAATAGTAGAAGTTCCCGAACTTCAAGGAGCAAACGAGCTCGAAAAATTAAGTCATTTGGTTTCGATTTCTAAACATTCCTAGTTGAAGGAAGTAGAGAAATAGTAACTAGACAAATTTCGTATTGTTTTAATACGGATGTCGACCCTCAAACAAGAGAGGAGGCAATGAAAGAAAGAGATGCAAACTTTTTAGAAAGAGGCATTAAATGATGAGATGGATTCAATAATGGAAAATAACACTGGGAGCTAGTTAATCTACCTCCGGGTGTAAACCCATTAAATGCAAATTTCTCTTCAAAAGGAAAAGAAGAGTTGATGGATCCATTGAAAAACACAAAGTGAGACTGGTTGCTAAGGGTTTCACCCAAAAGCATGGAATAGACTATTTCGATACCTATTCACCCGTAGCTAGAATTGCTACTATCAGATTGCTTATAGCAATTGCAGCCATAAACAAGCTGGTCATCCACTAAATGGACGTTAAAACAGCGTTCCTAAATGGAGAGTTGGATGAGGAAATATACATGGAACAACCTGAAGGGTTTATTATGCTCGGTCATGAGAATAAAGTGTGTAGATTGCAAAAATCATTGTACGGTTTAAAGCAAGCACCAAAACAGTGGCACCAAAAATTTGACCAGGTTGTACTTGCTTTTGAATTCAAAATAAATGAATCGATAAATGTGTATATAGCAAGTTTGATGGAAAAGGCAATGGTGTCATTATCTGTCTTTACGTAGATGACATGCTGATTTTTGGAACTGACTTGGAACAAGTTCGATTGACCAAAAGGTTTCTTTCAAGACAGTTTGAAATGAAAGATATGGGGCAAGCTGATGTCATACTTGGAATTCAGATTGTAAGAGATGAGGGGAGTATTACTCTAACTCAATCTCATTATATTGAGAAAGTTCTCAATAGATTCAATCATTTGAATTCTGCCCCTGTTTCCACCCCGCTAGATTCAAGTATTGAGCTAGTGAAAAATACAGGCAATCCAGTTTCACAACTGGAGTATTCTAGATTAATTGGATGCTTAATGTATGCAATGACATGCACTAGGCCGGATATTGTCTTGGCAATAGGCAAGTTAAGCAGATTTACAATTAATCCAAGTGAGTTGCATTGGTTTGCAATTCGAAGAGTTTTGAAATATTTGAAGAAAATAATTAACTATGGTTTATGCTATAGTGGATATCCTTCAGTCTTAGAAGGATTTTCGGATGCAAGTTGGATTGTGAAAGATCAAGATCATGCATCTACAAGTGGGTGGATTCTCACACTTGCTAGAGGAGCAATCTCGTGGGCTTCAAAGAAACAAACTTTAATGGCTGGTTCTACCATGGAATCGAGTTTATCATGTGGCCTCGCTTCAAAAGAATTTCGAATGGCTACGTGAATTATTACACGAGATACCATTATGGCCTAAACCGATACCTCCAATCTCTATCCATTGTGATAATGAGGCCACATTGGCAAGGGCTTATAGCCAAGTGTACAATGGTAAATCCAGACATATTAGACTGACACACAGTTGTGTCAGATAATTGATAACAAGTGGAGTTATCACAATTGACTATGTGAGATCTAGTCAAAATTTGGCAGATCCCCTTACTAAAGGATTGCCAAGAGACTTGGTGAATAAAACATCAAGGGGGATGGGTCTCAAGCTCATGAATTATAGGTCACCAATAGTGAAAACTCAACTTGACGCCTAACATTACGTTAAGTCTTGAGTTCAATGAAGTCAAATTCATTATAGGTGTGATTGTGAGCACTAAATTTTAATAACCATCCAAGGTTGTTAGTGTTCTAAGACTCGCATTGTAACAACCCCAAATTTTTAATCCGACTTGTACGACAATTGTCGTCGAATTGTGACCCCGGCTACGTGAATACCGGTCGATATTTCGAACTTCGGAGTCGACGCCAAGTGATTTTATGATTCTTTGATTGTGTGTAATAGTATGTTAGTATTTTACGAGTCTCGCACGGTTGGGCGATATTTAATTGAGTGAGGTTTCGACTAGTCAAACGGGGGAGTAAAACATATAAATAAATGAATTTTAATTAATTTAATAAATTAGTTAATGGGATGTGGCAAGAAAATGGACACGACGAGCCAATTGACGGGAAAATACGGACCGAGGAACGTCGTTTGAACGTGGGAGTTAGTTAAATATGTAACATGCGGACTATGTGATTAGTATTGTAAAAGTGACACAACCTAATGGTAAGGAGCCATGAGATTGGCCTAGAGATGTGTGTGTGTGCTAAGATGAGATGATGTGGTAAAAGACCCATAAGGGTAGATGTGTTTAAATGTATGAAGTGAAGGGAGAAGGGCAAAAAGGTCATTTGATGTTATATATATACAAACCGTTTCATAACAAAACCCTACTATTCATACACTATTCATCTTCTCCTTTGTTGAAAACCGCCGCCCCTCCTTCTCTTCCATCTCAACCTCTTCACCACACCACTCACGGTCTCTCTCTCTCTCCCTCTCCATTTCACTCTCGCGTTCTCTCTCGATCTCCCTCCCCACGCTCGTCGTCTCTCACGCTCGGCCCTTCCCTCTCGCCTCACATCTCTCTCGCTTTCGGTGGTCTCTCTCTACGGGAACAGCTTATCACCACCGCCGCCCCTCTCCTCGTCAAAGCCCGCTCACGACTCGCGAACCCTCACCGAAGGTCGCGTGGTCTCTCTCCTCCACTCTCTCTCGGTTTCAAAACGAAAAAAAAAAAAAAGAGAAACCACGTGAGACGCAAATATTATATATATAATATTTGAGAATTGCGTCTCTCAAAAGAAAAGCCGTCTCGGTCAAAAAAGAGAAACAAATTTGAAGAAGATGCACACGTGCATCATTCTCAAATATTATATATATAAATATAATATATATATATATATATATATCTATATATATGTATGTATATATATATATATATGTATAAATATGTATATGTATAGAAGAAAAATAGCAAATATATATATATATTGAAAAATTCAGAAAAATATGATAAATTAGGAAATGGGTTCATAAATGAGTTTTGGGATTCTCTCGGAAATGTTGGCGGGATATAGTCGGGGTTTTAGCCTCGAAAAACGTGAAAATTGATATAATGTATCAAATTGAAGCTAATTTAATGACAAATAATCTTAGGTATAATTCGGGTGGTAATTTTGATTTGTTTGGCATTTATTCAAGCCGGACTGGATAATTGAAGTGCGGTATAGGAAATCGGAAGTCACGTTAGGATCTCTGAGTTGTCATACGAGTCACGATAGTTCGTGTAAGTACACTTGCCTTAAACAAGCATTTGTACGTTTGTAAGCCGTTAGAAAATGCCATGTGATTCATTTTCATGCCATTGTGTTTGTTATTATTTACTTGTTGGCCTTCCATTCCATACTTCTTGTATGTGTGATTCCTGCGTAAGTGTTTTGTCTCGAAAGTACTAGGACCCGCACTAGAGGGATAAAACGCGGCACTCGCGCCACGAGTGTGTGACCACCCTTAGTGACCGTGTGACACCGAGTACCGGGTGGATGGGTTTGAGTCCCTTTCCGGACATAGCCGCGCTTTCGTTTGAGTCGATGCCCGGAAGACCTTGCGAGGTCTTCGCCGTTATGCTATGGACTAGACCACTTATGAGCCTCTTTTGATTCTTTGGAACACACTTAACTCTCGATTGATATCCATTAGTCCGTTTATCATGCATCTTGTCTATTTAATTTCCTCGTCTTTTTATTTCCGCATGATATTTAGACTACTTTATTTGAATTATCATGAATTATCGTTGTTTTCTCACGGCATTACATTCGATTTTATTCGCTTGCTCACCGTCTAGTTTGTGACGGTGGGTGCAGATAGTAAGAGAGCAAAGCAAGGGCAAGGGACCCTACCTAGGAAATGTTGTGAGGATTAGCTACTGAGTTGAAGACTATTTTATAGGTTTTTATTATGTTTTGCTTTTATGTACACCGTTTTATATATACATGCTTTGGGATTATTAAACTTGGCAAATTTTGATGAGATTTGTATCATGTACCTTTGCATTTCGAATTGTACATGAATGCCCGGGGTTTCCACACTTATAGAATTCCTTTACTTCCATTTGATAGAGTTATTTCCCAATATTTGATTTGAATTTGACTTTTGCTTCCGCTCGTGTTATAATTGCAATAACTCTTTCATAAATCTTGAATTTTTGATGTTTTGAGGTCGACTAGGCTCGTCGTGGTTGTCGAGAACCGACTCGAGGCTTGCACGGGTCTAGGTCGGCGTACCCAAATGCATTGGGAATTTGGGGCCGTCACAGCTTGGTATCGTAGCCTAGGCTTGAGTATCGTAGCTTAAGGTTATAACGACATCACAGCGACTCTCAAGTTAAAACACAAACCATTAAGACAGCGGAAGTTAGGAATGGTTGAACTTAGAGTGGAAAACCCTATAATCCTTTTAAAAACTTAGATGGGGGAGTTTGGGATAAGTCAGATTTAACTTTGTACATATTATGATTGTTGTGTGTATTATATCGTATCGATAGCTATCCATTGATTCGAAGTATCGCTTTATTGGTTCAAACAGTAATGGCGGATCAAGCCGGTCCGAGCGACGACAACGGACGATCGATTCTCGATTTGTCACTACGGAGGAGTTTCGCGCTTGGACACAGAGATTTGAAGATCTAGTGCGGTCGTTGACGATACCCGCACCGACTATCGCGACACCATCAACCCCGACCACTCCTATTCCACCCGTTCCGGTTACTCAGGGAATGGAGACTCCAGTAGCTACGAATTCCACCGCCCCGATTCCGTTAGCGGCAGTTCCCGAAGGAATAGTTGATGCGACAGTACGCCGATCGAGGCGGAGACACCTCCATTACGTACGACGGAGATAGTACAAACGATGGAGACGCCGACTATGCCGATTGTTGCTGCAGAGACTACTCCAGCTTACTACTCCCCACTACTCCGGAGAAGAGCACTAAGGCCACCGCCGAGGCGAGGCGGTGGAGAGAATTCAAGCGACACGATCCGCTCAAGTTCTTTGGTGGTACGACGTAATGCCGCAGAGCTTTTCCCGAAGAATCACGAGAAGATTCATACTATCATCGCGACCGAGGATCACATGAGAGCGACGATTTCCTCATCTATGCTCCAGGGGGAAGCGGATGATTGGTGGACGACTATCATTACTACCCGAGGCACCCCGAGAGATTGGATTGACTTCAAGACTCAATTCAACCGTAAGTACTTTCCACCGATCGTTCTTCGTTCAAGAGGAATGAGTTTATGGCACCGAGGCAGCACCGATGAGTCGTTGATGGATTACATGGGTAGGTTTATTGCACTATTACCTTATGCTTTGGAGGATCTGCAGATACCGAGACCGATCGAGTCTATTATTTCACCGAGGGTTTGCTACCTACGATTGGAGGTTCTCGTAGTCACTACACAAATGGAGACTTTGCAGATTGCGTACGAACGTAGTTTAGCGAGGGAGAGTTACTTACTCACGCATCCGGACGAGGTTAGTGGCGAACAGAGCGGAGACCCGATCGATAGTCACTATCGCAGGACAGAAGAGAAAAGGAGCAGATGGGATAATCGTGAGCATCGGCACAGAGTGTAGGATCTGTTGCACAAAGAAACCACACGTTTGGTACAAGCCGTTCCACCCGTGCAAGCTTTGCACAATCATTCACCGCGTAGCCTAATCGACTTGACAACAGACGCAGAGGCGATTTCGAGAACAGGGATGCCGATCGAGGAGTTAGGCAGAGGAGCACGCAGAGGTCAAGTCGACCCAAACTCATGGTTCTACACAGGACGAGGCCGAGTCGACTCGAGGTCGCAGGATAACCGTACGTGTTACGATGCGACAGTCTGGCCACCTTCAGAGGAGTGCTCTCTCACCAAGAAGAGCATCGTCGCAAAGATCACCAAGCACTGCAGAGAGAGCGTATTCAGTCGCTGTTGAGCTGCAGATCGGGAGGCGTCCGACACATTAATGAGGGTATGCTTTTCATTTGCGGTACTTGCATGCATATCGTATTCGATTCAAGTTATGTTAATCCCTCGATTGTTGTGCGTTTGGTAGACTGTTAGGATTGAAAAACTCAATAGATGTAGCGGATCTTAATCCTAGTCACGATGTCGGGATGCGAGATACTTGAATGTGCATAGTCTTGACATTTCGATAGTGTTAGGAGGCTACGAGTTGCCAAGAAAGATGCGAGTACTATAGTTGTTAGAGTTCGAAGCCTTGGTTGGTGCGAATTAGGTATAAACATTACGTGCGTTGTTTGGTGGATACGAGAAGATCAACGTTGTTGTTGATGCATTGCACTTCAAAGGATTGAATGCGAGGTAGTCGTGTGTCAAAGAACCTATGAGCGTGGTTTACGTGAAGCGTCAAGTTGATGAGTTCACGGACGTGCCGATGATTACCAGGACCTAGATACGTGGTGAAACGATATTGCAGACCATCTCATTTGGCATGTGCGCGAGGGACAAGAAGACGATGCGGCATACATACCGGCGGTGCGGTGAGATGGTGGATAGTTCCGATTGCCCGCACAAGAGTCTGGTCGACGCACTCATGCTTGAGGTATCGCGGCGATCGGGGTTTCCATTAGTGGTCGATGTGTGAAGAGTTACTTCAGGAGATTCATCGTTTTGATTTTGTTGTATCCGGTCGACCTAAGATGCGCCGATATGCGACATTCTTTTTTGGTGGCCAGGGATGATTTTCGAGGTGTTGAAGTTGTTCAACGCGTGTGATATTCCAAATACGCGTAGAGTCCGGGCATCGATGACCTGGAGAACTACTACAGCCCCACCCATTTCTTAATGGAATTGGGTAAATATGGATATGGATTTCGTTAGTGGTTGCCCCGATCTCCTAGTGGTTACGATAGCATCTCGGGTAGTTGTGGATAGTTTGGTTTGAGACTTAAGAGTGCTCAGAGTGGCGTAAGAAATACTTGACAAGTATCACGATGAGCTTCAAGATGATTCTGGGAGATTATGAATACCCGAAGGTTTCTTCACCGAAGGGTCACGAACGGTTCTGAGTCAAGAAATGACTCACTCGAGATTTTATCGGTCCCGTTAGAGCTGCGAAGAGTCGTTAATCTAGCTTATTTATTAGATAAATTTCGGGGACGAAATTCTAATAAGTGGGGAGATCGTAACAACCCCAAATTTTTAATCCGACTTGTACGGCAATTGTCGAATTGTGACCCGCTACGTGAATACCGGTCAATATTTCGAACTTCGGAGTCGACGCCGAAGTGATTTTATGATTCTTTGATTGTGTGTAATAGTATGTTAGTATTTTACGAGTCTCGCACGGTTGGGCGATATTTAATTGAGTGAGGTTTCGACTAGTCAAACGGGGGAGTAAAACATATAAATAAATGAATTTTAATTAATTTAATAAATTAGTTAATGGGATGTGGCAAGAAAATGGACACGACGAGCCAATTGACTGGGAAATACGGACCGAGGAACGTCGTTTGAACGTGGGAGTTAGTTAAATATGTAACATGCGGACTATGTGATTAGTATTGTAAAAGTGACACAACCTAATGGTAAGGAGCCATGAGATTGGCCTAGAGATGTGTGTGTGCTAAGATGAGATGATGTGGTAAAAGACCCATAAGGGTAGATGTGTTTAAATGTATGAAGTGAAGGGAGAAGGGCAAAAAGGTCATTTGATGTTATATATATACAAACCGTTTCATAACAAAACCCTACTATTCATACACTATTCATCTTCTCCTTTGTTGAAAACCGCCGCCCCTCCTCCTTCTCTTCCATCTCAACCTCTTCACCACACACTCACTGGCTCTCTCTCTCTCCCTCTCCATTTCACTCTCGCTCGTTCTCTCTCGATCTCCCTCCCCACGCTCGTCGTCTCTCACGCTCTCGGTCCTTCCCTCTCGCCTCACATCTCTCTCGCTCTCGGTGGTCTCTCTCTACTGGAACAGCTATCACCACCGCCGCCCCCCTCTCCTCGTCGGCCGCCACGACTCGCCGAACCCTCACCGAAGGTCGTGGTCTCTCTCCTCCACTCTCTCTCTGTTTCAAAAAAAAAAAGAAACCGAGACGCTTGCGTCTCTGGTCAAAAAAGAGAAACAAATTTGAAGAAGATGCACACGTGCATCATTCTCAAATATTATATATATAAATATAATATATATATATATATCTATATATATGTATGTATATATATATGTATAAATATGTATATGTATAGAAGAAAAATAGCAAATATATATATATATTGAAAAATTCAGAAAAATATGATAAATTAGGAAATGGGTTCATAAATGAGTTTTGGGATTCTCTCGGAAATGTTGGCGGGATATAGTCGGGGTTTTAGCCTCGAAAAACGTGAAAATTGATATAATGTATCAAATTGAAGCTAATTTAATGACAAATAATCTTAGGTATAATTCGGGTGGTAATTTTGATTTGTTTGGCATTTATTCAAGCTGGACTGGATAATTGAAGTGCGGTATAGGAAATCGGGAAGTCGCGTTAGGATCTCTGAGTTGTCATACGAGTCACGATAGTTCGTGTAAGTACACTTGCCTTAAACAAGCATTTGTACGTTTGTAAGCAGTTAGAAAATGCCATGTGATTCATTTTCATGCCATTGTGTTTGTTATTATTTACTTGTTGGCCTTCCATTCCATACTTCTTGTATGTGTGATTCCGGCGTAAGTGTTTTGTCTCGAAAGTACTAGGACCCGCACTAGAGGGATAAACGCGGCACTCGCGCCACGAGTGTGTGACCACCCTTAGTGACCGTGTGACACCGAGTACCGGGTGGATGGGTTTGAGTCCCTTTCCGCACATAGCCGCGCTTTCGTTTGAGTCGATGCCCGGAAGACCTTGCGAGGTCTTCGCCGTTATGCTATGGACTAGACCACTTATGAGCCTCTTTTGATTCTTTGGAACACACTTAACTCTCGATTGATATCCATTAGTCTGTTTATCATGCATCTTGTCTATTTAATTTCCTCGTCTTTTTATTTCCGCATGATATTTAGACTACTTTATTTGAATTATCATGAATTACCGTTGTTTTCTCACGGCATTACATTCGATTTTATTCAGCTTGCTCACCGTCTAGTTTGTGACTGGGTGGGTGCAGATAGGCGAGAGCAAAGCAAGGGCAAGGGACCCTACCTAGGAAATCTGTTGTGAGGATTAGCTACTGGAGTTGAAGACTATTTTATAGGTTTTTATTATGTTTTGCTTTTATGTACACCGTTTTATATATACATGCTTTGGGATTATTAAACTTGGCAAATTTTGATGAGATTTGTATCATGTACCTTTGCATTTCGAATTGTACATGAATGCCCGGGGTTTCCACACTTATAGAATTCCTTTACTTCCATTTGATAGAGTTATTTCCCAATATTTGATTTGAATTTGACTTTTGCTTCCGCCGTGTTATAATTGCAATAACTCTTTCATAAATCTTGAATTTTTGATGTTTTGAGGTCGACTAGGCTCGTCGTGGTTGTCGAGAACCGACTCGAGGCTTGCACGGGTCTAGGTCGGGCGTACCCAAATGCATTGGGAATTTGGGGCCGTCACATGCATATTTATGGCTATTTTTGGTGTAAGTTATATGCGTGATAAGTTTATGCTACATATCGAATAGAATCATTGGTTCAAAGTGTATCTACCATGTAATTCTGATATGATGTAATGAATTTTTCACAAGTTAGTGGTTCAAATCGCAAGATACCATTAGTTATGCATATAATGTTTGAGATTTCGTGGATTGAATGATCTAAGTATTTTGAAAATGGCGGGGGATTGTTGAACATTTTCAAATTAAATGTTTAGTCTCACATTGGTTAGGAACTTCAAGTTTCAAGAGTATACATGTACTCTTGCACCATAGTGTGTGTAAAATAAAATACAAGTGCTATGCTCGGTAGCACTTGGCACGAGGCACGTGCGTGTGCGTGCATATATTTGTTAGCTAACCATGGGTAAAATTTTTTACCATTAATTTTTACCATTTTCGAGATTAAATGGATAGTTAGTAGAGTGGCTTAATGAATGCAGTTGAAACGGCTCTCCATTAAGGAATTATTGAAACTGCTAATGAATTAATTGCTCCATTATTCCATTGCATCAATGCTTGACCCCATTTTCACCCTAACTGGTCATGACCAGTGCTCTATAAAAGGGGAGGTTTGGGGAGGAAGTAAAAAATCTCGAAATTCACTAGCAATTGCTCTTGTTTTTCATCTTTCACTACTGCAAAGTGAAAGGTGGGTATACTTCATCGTATCCTTTAGGATATTTGCTGACTCTTGCAGTGCAGAGAGCAAAAATTCCTTTAGGAAAGTGACAGTGTTACACGCTTTGAAGTCTTTGCAATTCCCTTGATCTAACAATTACTATACCAAGCTAAGTTTCTCTAATTGCAATGTCGAAATAGCGCAAATCTTCTTCTTGTCAGCTATAAACTTGGCAATCTTATAAAACAAATTTAACAAATTTAATGGTTACTGATGGATAGATATTTCATATTCTTATTGCTTTGCTGCATTATATTCGAACCTTGGGAAAATTGTGTAGCATTGTAAAACAAATTTAATAACTGCAAAGGTATTTTGCCTAGTGGAAAGAAGGTTGCTATATATGAAGTATGTGCACAAGAACTGCAGAATTAGCTCCTTGATATATCAGAGAAATGGAATTCATTTCAAGAGTTCGACATGGTATCCTAGTTCTCCCCTTGGGCTACTGTGTTGAAAGCGTACATGAAAAAGATATAATTAACAGCCAAAATAAATAGATAAGATTGCATCCACACCAAAAAACAAATAAATAAATAAATAAATAAATAAATTGCACAATTGCTTCTAGCTAATAGTGATCTCTACCTAATGGATGTGGTTTTCCAAAACTTGATTTTATTTAGCAAAGTGAATTAGATTTACATTAATGTTATAGCCTTCTAGCTAGGCCTTTTTTTTTTATGTACATGTTCTAGGCTTCAGAGAGAGGCATCATTTTATTATTGCCCTGTTGCTTATTTCCAAATTTCATTGCTAAAGCTGCTTTATTTCATAATTAATTTCTTAAGATTAAGTAGGTGATAGTTGGAATTTTGAAATCATAAACGACACATGTGATTGGACAAATTGGCTGTCAGTGTAGCCATGTGAAGTCTCCATAAGAGAATAGTAAATATCTAGTCCATGTGAAATTATTGCCTTTACAAGCCAAAGTGGATTTCTTCTTCAGCGCTCACTGCCTCCTTGAGTAAGAGAGATCTACCTACTTGTGCTTTTGCTTCTCCATTGATCAAGAGTAGTGTTGTATCAAAGATGGGTGGTAATAATATTGTCCTTGATGCTGTGGTAGGGGACATCGTGGAGAGGGTCGTCTCTCTTGCTGTTGACGAGATCGGCCTAGTGATTGGTGTAGAAGATGAGGTGAGAAAGCTGAAAGCTGTCCTCACCAACATCTAAGCCGTCCTGCAGGATGCCGAAAGAAAGCAAGGGGAGCAACAACAACAAACGCTGAGAGTTTGGCTTCATGATCTTAAGCAAGTTGCATATGATGCTGAAGATGTACTCGGCAAGATCGCATACAAGGAATTGAAATACATTATCTACAACAAGGTACCCAGATGGCTCAATCCTAAACGGCTTGTATCACGTGGAAAGATGGCTCATGAAATCAAAGCCATCAATCAGGAGCTGGATGTTATTGACATGAGAAGGAAAATGTTCCAACTGGAGTCTAATAATGATCACAGTGCTTCATCTGGCTTGGGCTTGGGTCAAATGATCACTTATTTCGACCGAGAAACTGCTTCATATGTGAAGGACTCCTGTGTGATCGGGAGGGACAATGACAAGGAAGAAATAATTAAAATGCTCATCAATGGCGAGGGGTCAAGCAGCAACACTGATCATGATCAAGTGAGCACTGTCAACAACATCGCTCTTCCAGTAATAGCTATTGTCGGTCTTGGCGGCCTTGGCAAGACTACGCTTGCTCAGTTGGTGTACAACAATGACTCAGTGAAGAAACACTTTGAATTGAAAGTTTGGATTTGTGTTTCCACCAACTTTGAAACCAAAAATTTTTTCTTCCAAATCTTAGACCAGATCAATCCAAACAATACTCGCTCAGAAGTCTTGCTGGATGAACTTAAAAGTCAGCTACAACAACAGGGGACGAAGAAGCATGATGACTGGAATGAAGACCAAAAAAAGTGGGAAGAATTTGCACTCCCATTGGGAGACTTTGTTGTTGCAGGAAGCAAAATTATTATTACTTCTCGCGATCAAACAGTTGCATCGGTTAGAGGATCTAACAAACCTATGCTCTTCACCAAGTCAAGTTTGAGTTCTTTTTTTGATTTAAATATGCCATTCAAGTAACCATCACCCAAAAGAAGTTCAGAGTCAAATAGTATAAAAAGTCCAAACATCCGTGAAAATCACCATTTCAAAAACTAGAATTAATCCAGACAAAAGCCTTCAACTACTTAAGATTTTACAGAGTCATTACATTAAAACACATAAGTCCAGAATTTCTTATAAATAGTGCATCAACGCTGGAAAAAAGGGACTATGAACGAAAAGTGCAACACATTATCCATAAATGTTGACTAAACACACCGAGAGACACAATCGACTTAAATATGAAAATATGGAACAACACATTGGAATAACTCAATTGATCTAGCAATAAACACTCAGTCAAATCTTTTAATTTAAAAGAGTTTTCATAAACTTCCGCCTTTATGTGTATATACACTCTATTTTCTCCAAAAATTTTAAAAGTAGTACGGTCTCGCTCCATTTCTTATGGAAACCGTTTTTCTCACTTTTTCCCACCACAAGATTCCCTGCTCCATTTCCTGTGGAATCTGTGGGACTCTCTAACATTTTTTAAGAAAACTTTTGTTGACCCTTTTCACTTTCACTATAATCAAAACAAGTCATCCAATGCATGTTCAAGTTCAATCATTCCCCAAAAGTGGTTAAGTCATATGAATTGATGTCTCAAGTGAGTTACATTCTCGTTCTAGAACCTTAGAAATTTGAAAACTTGCAAAATAGGACTGTCTGCCTCTTTGGTATCTAGCACAATATCTAAATCTCATACTAGCTCTCTTATAAATAACTTCAAAGACGTTGGACAATATTAAATACAACTCCTAATGTTCGAAAGGGTTCGAGGTTTCAAAAGTAGCTTAATTTGAACTCATATCCACAATAAAAAACACTCAACAAGGTTTTAGGCGACTCTACATGCAACAAAATATATTCCTAAACATGTATAGACTCAATAATGCATCTAAATATTTACAAAAATGCATTGATGAGTGTCGAGCGCGTCAAAATAAATATATATCCCTATGAGATTACCAATAACCACAAGAAGCGCAAGTAGTGGCAAGCACGGGGTCGAACCACGAAGACCAAGTTTTCAACTTAGGGTACTAAACTAAAACTAACCTAGAGTGTTCATAGAAAATATCTCTAATTTTACTAAAAACAATAACTAAAATATAAAGTAAATAAATCAATCAAGAGGGGGAAGAACAATCTAAACCATCAGTATCACAAATCTCCTCAATTTGGCATAATTTTACATATGGTCCTTAATCTAATCAAAGCATGCAAATCACAGTAATTTAGTGTAGCTATAGACCCGGTAATGTACGCAGGTCTTCGCACTTCCTGATGTCGGTAGCCAAGGTACGACCGTTGACTACTTCCCTGACCAATTACGCAACCTGATCGCTAGTGCTCCAGATTTAACGCATTGGTCGCATTACTTCGATTAGTGAAGGCACTACACCTAGACAACCGGGTCGCTAGTGCTCTCGATTTAGCCTAGATTCCTAAGGTATTTGACCGGTCCCAAAAAGGGTCTAATCAATTGGTATGGTCAATTGCCACTAGTGTGGTCTTATTGCACAAGCATGGGTGCTTACGACTCACTGGTATATGAATTGAAGTTTAAACTAGTGTTTAACTTCAATTGTTCAAATAATACCAAAGAAAATAAAATACTGTGAAAAACAAATTAAATAAATAATAAAATAGATCTCACATATGTTTTATGTCAAAAAGAGTGATTTGATCCACTTCCGGTTTAGACTGATGAGTTTAGCCGGCCATCGACGTCATAAACTCCATTAAAATCTAAAAACAAAGTGTAGAAAAACACAGAGAAAAGAAGAAAAAAAACCACATGTCTCCTCCCGACTCTACATATATATATTCGATGTCCTTTAGTAGATATCTCCATATATATATATATATATATATATATATATATATATATATATCTACCGATCCATATATATATAATATATGTAGATACAATCCTATCTAAACAAACAAACAAACAAACAAAAATATACTCCTATTCTGTTTCCATGCACACGAGCATTAATCAGGCATCACTTGATCATCATCGATCCATGTTGATGCAAATCTCGAAACCAATCCTATGAACTCTCAAGCATGCATATCAACTCCTATGTGTCACACTACACCGGATCACCACCTCCTTCACAACACCAACGCACACGTTTCTAATTTGTGAAACGTGTTCTCCACGGCTGTGACACGGCTCTTCTCCACGGTGCTGCACAGCGAGCTCTCTGGTTACCTCGTACGCAGGTAGCGCTGTACAGTCAACGCCGTCTAGCCAATGGATGGATGACATGTGGCACCGTAAAACTTCAATTACCCAACTCTCATGTATACACCGAAACAAATCCTCCGGTGTCCAATTTCTTCAAGTAAATACTCTATTTTGAGTATTTTTTCGCTCCGGATCCAACCGTGCACCCCAAAAGTCCTGAAAATAACAAATAGAGATAATTAAGCCCATAATTCGGAGAATCAACACTAAAATATATATAAATAAACTATATATAATATGCATAAATAACAACTTATCATGCATAAACTAATATAAACAACTACTAACCTAAATGATGCAATGCATAGCATGTCATAACAAGAAGATGAGGTGAAAAGAAAAGAAAAACACCACCATAACTTACCAAACCCATGGAATACGCATAAAAATAATAAAATGATCATATCTGTCATGCGCTAATTCCATTCATCCAACACTCCACTATACCTGAAACACCCCCAAACTTATCCCAAACCTTTATTTGACACAAGAAATGTTGAATGTGACGAGGAGTGTGTAAGAGAAATGCCAAGAATGCGATATAGACCATTCTGGAGAGACCCTCGAAAGAGAACCTCATTGGTTTGGATATCCTTCACAAAGCACATATGAAGATGAAATTCAATCACTATAGTGTTATCTCGTGTTAATTGCAAGACACTAATGAGATTTTTTTAACACTTGGCACACACAGAGTATTATTAAAAGATAACCTAGAGCTAGAAGATGGAATTCGTGCAGCACCAGTACTGGTAATAGGCAATAATTGACCATTGCCAACCATAAGAGATTGATTACCTGAGTATGTAGAACTATTCACCATGGTAGACAAGTTCCCGATCACATGAGATGTCGCTCCACTATCCATATACCAAAAACTATCTGGACTAACCTCAGAAGAAGTGAAGAATAAGGACTGATTAGGAGGAGGAAATGGTGGAGGTAGAGCCTTCCTTGTGGTGGGTTCCCGCATTCAATGTGCCCATGTACTTAAAATCTCCTCAATAGTAACATATTGACCTTGAGAATGACCAAATTTTCCACAAATTTGGCGGGTAGGCTTACTATTTCCCTTGTTTGACCGAAAACCACCACGACCCCTCGAACGACCTCTCGCCTCTATTACTATTACCTCCTCTATTACTAGAATGATTCCATAACCGTTAAGAAAGAGTATTCCCGAGTTAGTAGACTTAGATCCCGAGTTCTTGACCTCAAGCGGCATGTACGAGATGGAGAATCAACAACGGTTAGAAAGTTCGAGACCATATGCCAAATCATATTATTCCAACGTAGTTTCAAACCCTAGCACAATGCCCGAAACTCTTCCTAATCAAGTTTATCTTTCCTTTGAATCACGATTGCAATGGGCAAGTAATCACGATCTAAACCAAGTAACACTGTTGAAATTAAATCATTAATATTGGAGAAGCACCAACAATATCCAGCTTGTCAACAATATTCTTCATCTTTGTAAGATAGTCGTTCATCGTTGTGGAACCTTTCTTTGTTAAATGAAGAGATTTCTAATATGTTTGGATCTGAACCATGTTACTCGAACCACAGAATCGCTCGATCGCCAACCATAGCTCATTTGCTGTCTTCTTTGATGTGTTGCCTATAATACGAGTTGTCGTGTCTAGTGTCACGACATTCGTCAACCATCCAAGAAGAAATCGGTCTCTACCAAACCAAATCTTGTACTCTGGATTTGGTGAGCCATCAGAGAGAACCACATTTGGTGTAGGAATAGTACCAAACAAGTAACCATCCAAATCAAAGCCTTGTATTGTCGGAACCACAATCGCCTTCCAAAGTAGATAATTTGTGCTATCCAGTTTGAGTGTTACAAACTGACTCAATGAACTTCCAAACGGAGAGAATGAAGATCCTATTCCAATAGATGAACCATTCGATGAAGATCCATGCTCGAGCACACCAGATCCGGATGCCATGACTTTAGAAAAATCGTATGAACCTGTAGAACTTCAACACTCCGATCTCCATCCTAATACTGCAAGATCGACCGAGAACCAGTGGATCTGAGGTTCAACTCCTCAGATCTATTCCATATAACTGATAACAACCTTCTCCGGCGTGTGCTGTTGAAGGCTCTGATACCATGTTGAAATATGTAAAAGAAGTTTATTTCCTTGCCTGGAACGTACAATATGGTGCCCTATTTATATAATGGTACAAAGTTAATTTACATAATTAGTGGAGACGTTACACAATTAGTGTAATGTTACACAATTAGTGGAGATGTTACACAATTATTGTAACGTTACACAATTGGAGACGTTACACAATTAGTGGAGATGTTACACAATTATTGTAACGTTACACAATTGGAGACGTTATACAATTAGTGTAACATTACACAATTATCGTACTAATGGTTAACTCTCACAGTTTCAAAGTAAATCAACTAGGAGATTGACACGGTGACCCAAAGGCATGAATTTGACATTCAATATGAATTCAAGAGTTTCTAAAGTCTCGTAGCAAGTTGATTCACTTATATACGGAGGTATGCTATACTTTCTTTTCTACTATCTCATTGGTTGTCTTTTAAGTTCAAATAAAAAATAAAGTAAAATAAAATCTGCTTGCTCAGCACTGTCTTTTACTATGAAGTTTGGAGTAAAGAAACTTGTACTAGAGGTCCCTTTGACCGTGCTTGATGCATCTCCGCAAAACGGAATAAGAAAGTAAGCCGAAAAATTGTCTCCAATTAAGCAACTATGAATTGTTTCATATATTGATTAGGTGACAAACATTAATTGAATTAGAATTAAAATTTCAATTTCTTTTATTTTTTCAGGAAAAGGTGACGTGACGCTGCCGACACCCAACACCGCAATGCCTAGAAGTAAACGATAGTGCCGACATTGTCTTCACTACGTCAGCTTCACATAGTGTCGAAACCCTGCAGCTTTACGAATTTGTTTCGCAAGGTTCAACTCTAGTTGCTTCAATGTCTTCAAATTATTGTTTTTCTTCCTATACCACTTGTAGGCATTGTGGAATTAAGTTGTTTTGTACTTGATTACGATTTTTCTTACGCATTATTGAATGGAACTAATCTTATGCAATTTATGAATGTAAATCTTCAAAATATTGTCAATGTCAAAAATCTCCAACAACTACTAATTCTGACAGTTAAATGTTCTTTTGTGTCTTGATTTGCATATGCATCACAATTCTTTAGTCTTAAGTAATCCTAATACTTCTGATTGGCATGAATGAATAAAATTTGGGAAAATTGGGTAGCATTATAAATCAAATTCAATAACCACAAAGGTATTTTGCCTAGTGGAAAGAGGATTGCTATGAAGCATTGGTATAAGAACTGCAGAATTCGCTCCCTGATATATCAGAGAAGTGGAATTCATTTCAAGAGTTTGACATATGGTAACCTAGTTCACCCCTTGGGCTACTGTGTTGAAAGTGTGAACCACTTTCTGTTTAATGAAATGAATTAAATCTAAGGAATCATCTCCTAAGTGAGCTGCCGCCCTTCCTTGTTGCATTCCTTCTTCACCTCTTATATACATTCACAATTCTAATTAGGTTCCTGTAACAGGAACCACTGTCTGGTTGAGAGAGACTCTGCACTTAGATTGAAATTTCTGTAGTTATCTAGATGCATGATTGCGCTTTTCATGGTGATATGCTAAGGCACACTGATTACATTCTCTAATGGCCTAATATTGCGAGTGACCGCATTGCAAGTTCTAACAGGAGTATTGGACTTGTCGATTTGGACTTCAATGTACGTGATCGACTCATTAGAATGGTATGTACATGAAATAGATAACAAGGAAATTTGGAATTTATGATCTAATTCTAGCAGGCAAAAGAGCCGTAGCAGGTTTTATGGATCCAGTTAGGCAGGCAGCTTACAGTTATTGACCTTAACATTATGGAATCAATCTTTTAATTTTATTTCCTTGTGAAGCCAAAGCAAGCAAGGATCTTCCAATGATGGACCAGTAGTTTGTCAGGTATGTCTAATAAATCGATCTTTTACTTCACTATCCTATGTGTAGCCAAATCTTGCAAAGATCATCAAACGATGGATGTGGTTTTCCAAAACTTGGTTGGCACATAAAAGGAATATAACTTTTTGGTTCTTTAAACTTGCAGCAGTGTAATTTTGCAACATGGGTGAAGTAATAAAAATAGAAGGAAATGTGCTTATGAAAAAAATTATAGTCAATAGGCAATCCGATCATATACTCATAGAAGATTTTCAGATTAGGAAATTATGCTTGCCAAACATCGATATTTAATACAATAACAACTTCTTGAACCGACATTTTGTTAATGCTTAATTAGAAGTACTTAATTTGATCAATGACAATAGCTAGGCAATTGACATTATGCCAATTGCATCCAGATGCAATATAATGGAACTAATCTTATGCAATTCATGAATTTAAATTTTCAAAATATTGTCAATGTCAATGTTAAAATTTCCTACATAAATATAATTTAGCTGCTATAAAGCAATGAATTTACTGAGTCCTCGACCTTCACTTTGCTCCCAAAGTCCCTAATAGCTACTTCTCTAATTAAGAGAGAAAAAATCCACTCTTTCCTGCAGTTCGGAAAAGTAGGCATAGCTTCAAAATTACCTCCACTCGTTGCGTGAGTTAGAGATTTATGGGTGGCCTAGCTACTCCTTAATCTCTGCGTCACAATTATGCTCAAATCCCTGACTATAAGGGAGGTTATGAAGTTACATGTTTTGCAAGGTTCAACTCTAGCTAGTTGCTACATTAATTGTCTTCAAATTATTGCTCTTCTTCCTATACCACTTGTAGGCATTGTGGAATTAAATAAACCAGTAATATATTTCTATCTATTCAATCAAATAAACCAGTCATCCCTCTGTTCTTGGAAAAAAATCATTTCAGGAACACTTATGATAGCAATCTTGTGTGTCACTGTCCTATATATATCTAGCCCAATCTTGTGAAGGTCATCAAACAAAGGATGTTCTTTTCTGAAAGTTGCATTATACTAGAAGTTAAAGGTCACCAAAACTTTTGATCCAATGTTGATATATATGTATCAATGACCCTTTCAGTTTTAATGCTTGTGAGATAAACATGTTGCACCAGCTTAATTAGTCTTTCACAGGATTACCTTTTTTTTTGATAACCATGGATTCATAACCTTTTTCTTTCTTTTTTTTTTTTTGTGAAATATACCATAACCTTTTTCAGCCACTCCTTACTTTGGTTTGACTAATCCCATGGCAGTTAGTCGATCGGGCGCCCCAACCCCAAAACTCAGGGAATGTATATATTGTTGCTATGAATGACCTTGTAAGGTTTGGTTGCTCAGATGTTGAAATAGCTCAGTATTTTTTTTTGTTGACACTTCATTGCTAATGTTGAAGTAACTCTGTATTTATGTGAAAGTGGGTTTGTCCATATATTCTGGATCCTTAAAACTGATGGTTCTTACTTGTTCGTTTTCTTTTATTTTAAGGCACACATTAGTTTTATTTGAAAAAAAATAATCATGCATTAGTTTTGAATTTTGATTTTGAATCTCTCTAACTATGCTTATAATGTTATGATATGCTAGTTTAGTAATAAGTCTATGAACAAAAAACCTACATGAATAGAGTTCTAGTGGAATAGTACAAGGAAAAAGTTCTAAGTTAGAGATCGATGAGCAGAATGTGGACAACCCTTCAGGCACGTCTCTCGTTCTTCCATAGTTTCTCCTCTTTCTTGTCGAAGCGTGAAGATGCCTTGGGGTAAATTGTATGTTTGATTGTTTACATTGCAGTGAGTGCTTATGCTTTTCCATTAATATTCTCATATCTGATCTTACTGTGTGTTTTTCATTAACTTGTCTTTATGTTTCGTCTGTTTTTTTTTTTTTTTTATTTTTTTATTTTTTTATTTTTTTATTTATTCATTGTTTAATTTCTCTTTACATAACTGCTTCATTTAATTTTGATATATTAGAGTTTTGAGTGCTTCAATCGCTAACATGTCACTTGATCAAATCCATTTTTAGAACCAATATTCATTTTTTTCATTATACTTGTATTATTTGTACTTATGTTTTCTATTAATATTCTCTTATCTTATCCTACTGTAAGTTTCTTCATGAATTACTATTTAAGTGTCCTCTGTTGTTTAAGTTAATTCACTTCATAATAAAAGATTGTAAATTAGCTGGAATCTGGCAATTAGGAAATTATGCTTACCGGATATTGATATTTAATACCATAACAATTTCATGAACATATATATATATATATATTTTTCATATTTTACTTAGAAGTACTATATTAATTTGATCAGAGACAATAGGTAATTGACATCCATAATTGGAACTAACAAAAATCAATCAAATGTTAGTCTCCTGACAGAAGAAATATTGTTAATGATCAATTATCAAACAGATAGCCAAGTGCTTGCAGATGCAAATTGCAATACACTTAAAAATTATGATTAGGAAAGCTCACCTAACTTCAATTAATTATAAACAAGTGTTCATTAGTTTATTAAAGAATCATAATCACTTCAGTATTAGCCAAGTCAAAGAAGCATTTAAAAATTGAAATGGCAGTGACTTATCACCTAATTACTAGAATACCTACAGTTTGATAGTAATATTGTATCCCTCGATATGTTCAAAAGAAAATTAGATGAATAGGAAACCATGGAATAAGACAAATGAATTCATCAGTTGTTCACACAGTAAAATATTGCCAATCGAACATCATAGTAGTTGGTTGGTTCGGCTCTGGCAATAGCCTTAAGCGAAATCTGTATGAGCCTTAGCTACGTCTCTCAAGTTGTTTTTGCTTAAAAAAAGGTACATGATCTACTACTAAATTGCTCTTAATTTGTTGATGTTTTTTCACTTCCATAATTCTACAGTGATCTATAATTTAAAGAGATAAATCAGCTCATTCGCTCATTCTTGTAAACAACTTGTTATATGTCCGACATACATGTCTGGTTCGTGTAAGGTAGTTTCTGCAGGCCTGTTTTATTTTTGTGGTGATTACAAAAATACCACTTGATGGTTAGAATTTATAAATAGCTCTCCTCAGATTAATTATATATTGAATTGACAAACACATGGGATACATAGACACCAGGTTAGGATTAGGTAGTGTCTATATATGGCCCAGATGAATAATATATGAATAATACATTTGAATTTTTCTTTAGAAGTCAAGTGGTTCACATGTGAATTAAGTTGTACTCTAGCTCTCTGAAGTGAGGAAGACTTCATTAGCTTTGGATTTCTTCTGCACTGCCTTGAGTGAGAAGAGACGAGTAAGGGGAAGGAGTTGATGCTAGGTGATATCCTCTAAGGACTCTCGGACCGATCCTTTCCTTTACTCAGTGTAGGTTTTTATTTTCTGATTGTGATTATGTATTATATGTTTTATTAAACATTGGGACATGTATTGGGATTTGAGAGACTAAGGATATCATGTATGATCGTTTTGTATAGCTTTGATCACCAGACATGCATGTATTTATCCATTTCTCAGGGTTTCCACATGATTAGGTTGTCTATTATTCCTGATTTCCATTTTATAGTTATAGTAGATTATAGTAATTTTCGCTGCGAATTTTCTTGATAATTTTATAATCCTATAACTTTCACATAACATTAATAATGAAACGATGAATATGAGGATTTAAGGCTGACTGGGATGCGTAGACTTCGCAAGTAAGGACTCGGGGGCCCACGTTGACCTAGGCCGGGCGAGGTCCAGTTTTATGGGGAACTGGGGTCGTCACAGTTGGTATCAGAGCCAGGTTACTCTTGATTTACCTTACAATGTGCATAAAATACAAACCAGCGGAAATAGAAAATAGTTGGAACCTAGAGTGGAACCCTATAATTCTAAGTTAAGGTTTAGTTGGGAAGTGAGGTGAGTTGGGGGAAAAGTAAAACTTGATTCTATATGTTATATCTGTTGTGATGTACTATACTATATCGGTAGCTATTGACTGATTTGGGTATTTGCTGTCTGTTTCAGATCGCGATGATGGATCAAAAAGAGCCCAATGATGATAGTGGGGTTGTTGGTCCTCGAGTGATCACTTTTTTGTATTATTCTCTTGAATATGAAAATTGATCCTGCAGAACTTCTGTAGACGCACTTATATTATGGCTTCAAGATTTTGCCTTTTGAGATTTTTGCTTTTTTTTTTTTTTTTTCTCCCACAGAATCCTGGTGCATGCTTGTTCACTCGGACACGGTCGCAAATTTCATGTGATGGATCACATCGGCATACAAGGAGACTTTGCCCCAGCACTTAGTTATTTGCTTCCTGTTAACTTGTGAGTTGTTTTCCTTCCTAATGTATGTGAATTTCAGCTGAATTGACGACATGTCTCAGTCGCAACTGTTTGTTTATTTCATGCAGAAGTATTATCTCAGCCTGCGGTTTCAAGATGCCCAAACCTCCTAGCCACCACTCTATTTGCCTTCAATTTCCGATGATTTTGCATAACATTCATGTCTTTATTGGTTTGATGGCGTGCCTTAACAGATTCAAGGACAGTATACATCGAAGGCTTCGTATAAAGTGTGCTGCTTGGGTACAATCATTGACCAAATCTGTATGAACATTTTGTAGCAACTTTCAACATTACCATCTGTAGAAATTCCATCCTTATTGTAACACTAACACTATATGTACAAATCTGTATGAACATTTTGTAGCAACTTTCAACATTCCCTTTTTTTTCAACAGTGGTACAATTATGGACCAAATTTTGTTTCAAAAAGAGAATGTCGTTTGTGGACTGACTATGAGATAGCTCTGTGTTGTGATGACTTGGTATAGTTGGTATTCTATTTCAAATGCTTCTTTTTTTCCTAGTTGAAAAACTTGTTTAAATTGCCAATTAGATTACTGGATCAGATTCTTTTTCTGCAATGATGTGGTTTTGAATTAAATCTGAAAGTATTGTTGTTTCGAGTCTGAAAATCTGTTATGCGGTACATTTGAGCTTTTTCGACGAAGGAATGAAGTCTTGAAACTTCATAGTTTCTTGGGTGCTTGTAATATCACAATTAAATGGACCTGGTAAGGATTCGAATTCTAAATGTGCTTACAATGACATGACAAAACCAAGCATAAACATTGGGATATCCAAAATATTTTTTGCAGTAAAGACCATAGGAGTGGAGTTTGGAAGATTCTTTCTTTCAATATTTACACTCAAAACAAGAAAAGATGAAAGCAAGCCTTCTTAACAAATCCTTTTTTCCCACAAAAAGATCTATATAGTTATGATTATAACATCTGCCATTGCCCTATTAGGCTATTACCTAGCATGTATTATATTCAAGTACAACCAACGGCTGGTGCACTAGAGCGGTTTGGCACTCCAGCGACTTAAAAGACATCTCGAGTACAAGACTCCATGAATGCAAAAACCACTGCTATTAGATTATTGGGCCAACCCAGCTCGAGCACAGAGTAGTCGAACAAGTCCGGATATCAGGTGGTCTAAACCCAAAAAAAAAAAAAAACTTCAATTGAATTCAAAAGTAGATCATTTTTTTGCTTATAGTCCTTCAAAAAGAGATGAAAAAAATTGGAAAAAGAGACCAAATACACATAATTGACATGAGAAACCAATTGAAAACTAAACACCTTCTTTGCTTGCCATATAAATTCTTTGTTCACTCTGGCATCTCTCCTGTTCTGCTGAAGCAAACATAATATAGTAGCTACTTGAAAGCTGTAATTTGTTTTTGTTTTGTTTTTTTTTTTTTTTTTTTTTTTTTGATGACCGTGGATGTCGAGGTTACTATCCTCACTGAAGCAATGCACAATTCATTTGACTTGGGTTTGTACAAAGATTTGAATAAATTAATCTCAGATTTAATGGGTTAGAATTAAGGATTATAATTTTTGTGCCTGCTGAAGCAATGCACAATTCATTTCATCAAAATCTTTGTTACTATATACCCTGTTTAAAATTTGATCCAGCTATTTTATTTGGTCTTCTTCTAGCTCTTACTTTTTTTTTTAACGTTGTTACAATTCATTTCATCAAAATCTTTGTTATATTCACATTAATGATGCCAGAGTTGAGGGTTTAGGCCTAAAGACCATTGCAAGAATTCCTTATAAAACTTCTCATTAAGTCTATCAAGTAAACAAGCAAGGAATGATGTTCTAATCAAGTGCATGTGCCTGACATACCTTGCAGTATATGGAAGTGAATTTAAGCATAAATGACATACTTTCGCCTTTTCGATTTGCTTCTAGCTTTTAACTAATACATATTCTTTTAAAAGATAAAAGAGACAATTAAAAGAACCAATATGAAGAAATCTTCACTGTTATATTTTAATGATTATAGAGGAGTTGTTTATATAGGCTTATATACAACCTAAATCAGATCCTAAAATCAAGGAATATTACTTCCTAGTAAGGATCTAAACCTACTGAAAACAGCAAATTCAAGTTCTCTCTTGTTCTTTTTCTTGTCCTAATTTCTTCGGGTTAATTAGCGATTGGAATTTTGAAATGAATGAAAGAAAAAGAAAAAGAAAAGAGAAAGAAAAAGCATGGTCAAGTGGTTTTATTCTCTGAAATGCTCCGTAGTTCACAAGTAAAGTACTTCTACTCTTCTCCATTCAATTTCTTCTCGTTCATTGCTTTTGCATTTCTCCTGCACTGCCTTCTTGAGTGTGAGGGATCAAGCAAACAAGCCAGCTACTTGTGTTTTCGCTTAATTCTCCATTGATCAAGAGTTTTGCATCAAATTAAGATGGGTGATATGGTTCTTGAGGCTGTGGCTGGGGACGTCGTCGAGAGGGTCATCTCTCTTGCTGTTGATGAGATTGGTCTACTGCTTTGTGTGAAAGGTGAGGTGAAAACCTTCTGAACTGTCCTCACCAACATCCAAGCCGTCCTGCAGGATGCCGAAAGAAAGCAAGTGAAGGAGAGGACTGTGAAAGTTTGGCTTCAGGAACTCAAGCAAGTTGCATACGATGCTGAAGACGTACTCGACGAGATCGCATACAAAAAGTTGAAGTACGAGATCATCAACAAGGCATGCAGATGGTTTTCTCCTAGTCGACTTATTGTGCATGTAAAGATGGCTCATAAAATCAAAGCCATCAATGGAAGGTTGGATGTCATTGAGAAGAATAAGAACATGTTCCAACTAGTCGTCAGCATGATGTGGAGCCTGCTCAAATGTTTAATGCTCGAGAAACTCTTCATTTGTGGATGACTCCACTGTGATTGGGAGGGAGAGTGAAATGAAAGAGTTAATTCAAATGCTCATCAATGACCACGACGTGTCAAGCAGCAGCAGCAGCAGCAGCACAGTTCATCAAGAGATTACTGGCGACAACACACCTCTTTCGGTCATATGTATTGTCGGTCTTGGCGGCCTTGGCAAGACCACACTTGCTCAATTAGTGTACAACAATGACGTGGTGAAGAAACACTTCAATAAGAAAGTTTGGATTTGTGTTTCTGATCATTTTATCACCAAAAATCTTTTCGCTCAAATCTTGAAACAGATCAATCCAAACAATAGCACACCAGCATCATCAACTAAGCAAGAATTGGAGAATGATCTTCAGAGCCGTCTACAGGGGAATAAAATTTTGCTTGTACTTGATGATGTGTGGAACGAAGACCAAGAAATGTGGGAAGATCTTTTACATCCATTGAGAAGTTTCAGTGCTAGAGGTAGCAAATTCATAGTTACTTCTCGCAGCCAAAAAGTTGCATTCGCTGCAAGAGCAACCATGTATCAGTTACGAGGCTTATCTGACGATAGTTGTTGGGGTTTGATTGAAAGACGAGCATTTGTGCTTGGGGGACCAGTGAAAAAGACTCCTCAGTTGGTGGAAATCGGAAAAGAAATCTCCCAGAAGTGCAAGGGCGTGCCTTTAGCCGCAAAAGTACTCGGTGGTATGTTGCAGTCCAAAAAACAAGAACAAGAATGGTTGGCTGTGCGTGATGCTGATTTTACTTCAGACGGTAGAGATCCAATTATGGAGGTCTTAAAGTTGAGTTACTACAATTTGCCCTCAACACTGAAGTCATGTTTTTCTTACTGTGCAATTTTCCCCAAGGATCATTGGATTTACAGGGAAACATTGATCGAGCTATGGATGTCACAAGGACTTCTTGGAGCATCTGATAATCCAGGAGAAATCATGGAGGATAAAGGTAATACTTACTTTGACATCTTGTATTCAAAATCTTTATTTCAAGAAGCAGACTTGAATGAATACGGGGAGGTAATAAGATGCAAGATGCACGATTTATTAAATGATCTGGCTCAATCCATCTGCAAGTTCGAATGCCATAATTTTGGAGAGAACATGAATATGAGTGTAGATCTCTCCAAATGTCGACATGTTTCTTTTATTTCACTAGCGACGGTAGGAACCTTATGTAAAAAAGCTAAGAAGGTGCGTACAATTTTTGGTTGGGAATCGAATGATGAGGAGAAGTTCGATGCGGATTCTAATAAGGAGTTTGATGATGGAGGTGCGGTGGGGGTGACTAAAATTAACACATTCTTTAAATTCAAGTTACTACGGGTTTTAGATTTGAGTGGTTTTAGAGGTTTTATTTTTTTCTTCTTCACTTGATAAGTTGAAACACTTGAGATACCTCGACCTCTCTAATACGAGCATCAAGTCATTGCCAAAGTGGGTTACTCACCTTTACCGATTGCAAACTTTAAAATTAATTAATTGTGACGAGCTTAAGGAGCTCCCCGAAGATTTGATGTATTTGAAGAAGTTGAGGCATTTGTTCATTGATAATTATGAAAAATGGAAGAAAATACCACAAACAGTGGGTGAACTGCATCAGCTTCAAACGTTGCCATTATTTGTGGTATGCGAAGAAGATGCTGGACGTGGGATTTCAGTGTTGAAAAACTTGAACAATCTTCGAGGTTCATTGAAAATTCATCGTCTTTGTCTCGTGAAAGAAGTAAGCTTAGCCGAAGGAGCAAAACTAATTATTGACAAGGGAAACTTACGGGAATTAAGTCTTCACTGGGATAGTGAGGATGGACAATCTTGTGTTGGTGATTCACAAGTGTTGAAAGAGCTACAGCCTCATGGAAATCTGAAGGAGCTATCAATAGTAGGTTTTGGAGGAGTTGAATTTCCTGGATGGGTGTCAAATGGTTCACTAGTTTCTAACTTGGTGGCAATGAAGATAAGCGATTGCAGTCGTTGCGAGCACATCCCGAGCTTTGGTGGGTTGTGTTGTTTGGAGTATTTGGAAATAAGGAATATGGGTAATGTGAAGAGCATTGGTAGTTCAAAAGATGATGATGATGGCAAGGGCATGGACGCTAGTATCACATCATCAGAAGAATCATCATACGGTTCCCTAAAAAAGCTATGGCTAGAAGACATGGGAAGTTTGGAAGAATGGTCGGAAAAAGAAGCAGGAATATTGTTCCCTTGCTTGGAGGAGCTGTACATCTGTGATTGCCCAAATTTGAGGAGGGCGCCTCATTTGTTCTTTTCACTACAATCATTGGAATTAAGAGATGTGGGTGGGGCGGGAGTGATGTCAATAACAAGCTCTCTTACCTCTCTCACTTATCTCGATATATTACAATGTGAAGATCTTGAATTCCTCCCAAAGGGGCTGCTGAGGAACAATAAGCAGTTGGATTTTGTTTGGGTGAGGGAGTGCCCCAAACTCCAAGGTTTCCGAGAAGAGGAGGGATTATTATTACCAAATGATGATGAGATGATGGTTGCCAATACTAGCTCTCTTCTTCGTACATTGAAGATATGGGTGTGTGATGCTTTGAAGTCCATTCCAAACCTGAGGAGCTTCACTTCTCTTCAACAGCTGGAGATTCATAGTTGTGGAGAACTAGAGACGATACCCAAGGGATTTTTGAGTTCCCTTGTCGCCCTGGAGAGCTTGTCAGTCAAATGCTGTGATAGACTGAAAGGTACCATCGAGCTTTCACCACCGAGCTTGAAGCATCTCCGAGAACTTAAAATTTGGAGATGCCGTAATTTTGAAGGGTTTGATATTAGCAGTAGCAGTAGCAGTACCGAGCAACAACAACTAGTGCTCTTCCCGTGCTTTCACACCTTAGAGATACACGTTTGCCATGCTATCTCATCTATTGACTTGCGAAGCTTTGCTTCTCTTCGTGAATTGTATATCGTAGAATGCAGAGGACTCCAAGCCTTGCAAGGCTTTCCATCCCTGACTGCCCTTGAGAAACTGAGCATTGGTAGCTTGTCTCCTGCGTTGCGTTACTTCCCATTCTTCGGTGAGGATGACGACGATGACAATGCAGTACAGTTCAACAATCTCTTCCCCTCCCTTCGCGACTTATTAATTGAGGGGTGGGCTACTCTCCAATCCTTCCCTCATCGCCTTCAACACTTCACCATGCTTAAAGCCCTCTCTATATGGACCTTCCCAAATCTGACTGCATTGCCGGAGTGGCTCGGAAACCTTGCATCCCTTGAAGAATTGACGATTTGGTGCTGTGACAATCTGACACATTTACCTTCCAAGGAACAAATGCAGCGACTCACCTTCCTCAAGAAGTTGTATATTAGAGAATGTCCCCACTTGAAGGAAAGATGCAGAAGAGATGGTCCAGAGTGGCCCAAAATATCCCACATTCCAAATTTAGACACATGAGGTATGTCCTGCGTTATATATGTATGCCTTCCCTCCATATATGTTGAATAAATATGTTTCTATAGTGCCTCTGAATGCATGCCATCTTCTTCACCAAAGCAATACTATCCATATTTTACTTTCATGCTCATGGTCATGGATGAACAATTTGGAACAATTTATTTTTCTTTTCTTTTCTTTTCTTTTTTTTTTGTTTACAATTCACAATCTCTTTTTTATTTAGGAAAAAAGAATAGTAGTCTGTCATGGTTTAAAATTCAGATTCCATCTCATTTGGTTTTTTCCTTTTTACAATCACAATACACATGATTCAAATATACATGGAATCTTAAAATGCCTTTTCTTTCTTTGCATTCAACTCGGAGCATTAATTGGTAGTAGAAGATCATCAACTGCTATTTTCTCTTTTATATATGTTGTTTGTTTACTAATTACCCTTTACTCATTTTTCTGGAATTATGTTCTTGTTGTTGTAGGATATATAATGAAGTGATCTTTCACAGGACAAAAGAGACGAGGTTTTTAGAAATTGCGAGTCTTGCTCTAAAATTTCTCCATTACTCAAATTATGTCATTGTGCCATGGAGAGGTATCAATCCAGGTTATGAAATGGTACAATCTTCTCAATTCATTTTGTATTTCTCAGTATGTCTATGTTAGTCTGATAGAGCATCTTTTTTCACTTGCAGTCTTCTTCCAAACATGCTTTTTCTTCATTTCAATTGGCTAAGATCCTGAAGCAGAAGATAATGTCTGGCTTACTATCTGGGAGTAATGTCTATAGTTCTCGCATCATTATCTTACAAGTTTGAACAGGACATTAACTTAACAATGTGGAATAAATGCTTTTGATCAACTCATTAGAATGGTATGTTTGTATTTGGTTATCTATAAGCGTATAGGCATTGTATTCTACTGCCTTATTAATCACCTTTTATTGTTTGGTTGCGTGAATATTAAACTGATATCAATTTTTTTTTTGGTTCGTGAATATTAGTTTTTATAGCTTTTGAGTGAGCATATGTATATATGCATGGAATCTAAACAGTTTAGTTCTTTGAACTCAAATCAGTGATAGTACAGGATGAAGTTCTGTTTTTATTTGTCTTTTTAGTTGGTCTTTAATAATTATTTTGGATTATGTACCTGTTGTGGGAAAAGGGAGTAATCTTTCATGGGACAGAAAGTCAAGATTTTAAGAAATTCTGTTATTGCTCAGTGGAGTAATTCCTGTCCAGCGTTTGACATCATAAACTAGTTCGCCTCTTGGGCTATTGTGTTGAAAACCAAATCTTCTTTCAGGAATATTGTTCCAATGGAAATCTGAGGAATCATTTGCTAAGTAAGTCACTAACCTTCCTTGTTGTATAGTTGTTTCTTCACTTGTTAAATACCTTTATTTTTATTATGCTCCTGCTCTAGAAAAAGGCTTCTGTCATGATGAATTGTCTATAAGAGTACGGATTTGGCAAGATTTTACTCGTGCTTTGAAACTTCTCCGCAACTATCCAGATGGTTTTGCATTGTTCATGGAGCTGCCAATATGACGAAATGATCCATTGCTATCTTGAAGTCCTCTGGTAATTTTATTTTGTGCTTCACTGAGGCTACCTAGTTTCTGAATGAGCTTAAAAACGTTACATTCTTTGTTGGCAGTTCTCCAACATCCTTCTAAATTATGACATGGAGCCCTAGCTTTTTGAGATTGGATTGGCTAAGTTGTTATAGGTTAGAAAAGGTTACATGATCTATCACCGAATTGCTCTTTGTTGATATCTCATGTGATATGTGTTTTTTTTTTTGTTTCCTTTTTGGCTTGGTGTTCACATTGTGCTGCTTACTTGCTAGAAACTGAATAAACCAGGAGATAGAAATGGTGAAACCAAAGGCATGAATTTGGCACTCAACATGAATTCAAGAGTTTCTAAAGTCTCGTAGCAAGTTGATTCACTTATGTATGGAGGTATGCTCAAATTTCTTTTCTAATCTCATTGGTTGCCTTTTAAGTTCAAATGGAAAATAAAGTAAAATAAAATCTGTTTGCTTAACATTGTCTTTTACCATGAAGTTTGGAGTAAAGAAACTTATACTAAAAGTCCCTTTTCTCTAGTGAAATTGATTAGTTTGTCACATAGATAAAATGCAGATTTCTCATATGCAGTTAATTAAAATAACAATAAAACACAACCCTGAAACATAGATGAACAATTTGCAACAATTTCTTTTTCTTTTTCCTTAGTAAAAAAGACAAGCCTGCCACAGATAAAAGTACAGATTCAATATCATTATTTACTATCATAGATGAACAATTTGCAACATTTATATATGTTATATATGTTGTATGTTTACTCATTATTCTGGAATTATGTTCTTGTTGTTATAGGATACATAATGAAGTGATCTTCACGGGACAAGTGTCGTACAAGGTTTTGAGAAATTGTGCTCTTGCACTACTCAAGTTTCTCCAATACTCTGATGATTTGGTTGTGCATGGATGGAGAGATATATATCAAGGGGATGAAATGATTCAATTTCTTCTCAATTGATTTTCTATTTCTTGGTACATATATGTTAGTCTCATAGAGCATGTATTTTTTCATTTGCAACCTTCTTTCAAACATCTTGCTAGAAACTAATATCAGCAGGAAAGCATGCTTCCTCATTTGGATTAATGCCAGAGATTCCTGTATAGATTTTGCATTTTCATCAACCAAAACTTTTGACTCCAATGCTGTTATCAATGACCTTTCAAGGTTTGGTTGCTTCAATGTTAAACTAGCTTTCTATTTTTATTTTTATTTTTATTTTTTCTCAGAACATTGTAGCTATTGTGTTTTGTGAGCATATATATGGAATCTAAATATGTTGCTTGTTTAGTTCTTTGAACTCAAAGCATTAGTAGTACAGGATGAAGTTTTGTTTTATTTTTTTTAGTTAGCCTTTTATAATTATTTTGGATTATATATGTTCCTGCCGTAAGAAAAGCGGGTAATCTTTCATGGAATAGAGAGTCAAGATTTTGAGAAATTCCTGCTACTGCTCAGAGAAGTGTATAATTCATGTCAAGAGTTCGACATCATAAACTAGTTTAATTTCCTCTCAGGCTACTGTGTTGAAAGCCAAATCTTCTTTCAGGAATATTGTTCCAATGGAAGTCTAAGGAATCTCCTGCTAAATGATCCAATGCTATCTTGAAGTCCTCTGGTAAGTATACCAAAGATAATAATTTTATTTTCTACTTTGCACAGGCTATCCAGTTTCTGAATGAGCTTAAGAAAGTTACATTCTTTACTTGGCAGCTCTCAAACATCCTTCTAAATTATGACACGGAATCCTTTATTGGATTGGCAAAGGTGTTGTAGATGGAGGATCTATTGGATGAAAATAAGACCATTGATGAAGCTGCTTGAACCATATTCCCTTGAAGACCTATGTAAGTATGTAACAGTTTATCAGGAACGTCTTTGAAATCAATCATGTGCATCATTGATACATATCAATGATGTTTTTTGGTTCTATATATGCTTGGTATTTTATGGCTTTTCTGTGTTGAAGTTGGAGAACCATTGTTGAAGCTACTGGGACTATTTCCATTTTGTGAGATCTTCCTAATAATTAACACAAGGTTTAACAGGATTACTTATTTATACATGTTTTTATGCTCAGTTTTTGCTTGTTTCATGGAGCCCGTGCTCTTTATTTCCAGAGATAGAAGATCAATGCCAAGCTTACACTGCAGGTGATGCCTAAAATTTTGGCTCATCATTTGAAGTTGACTTGAAAAACTTTGGTGATCAGTATCTGAAATGGTACGTCTGTACATTGTAATCCACAAAAAAAAAATGATCTTGTCATGCTAGCTAGTTGAACATTGTATGATTTTTCTTTATTCATTGATATGTAATCTCATTCTTGCAGGCAAGAAACCCAATCAAGGGAAAAGGAGGAGAAACTAAGGATTTCAAGGATCCGCCATTGACTGAAAACGTTGTAATACTTGCTAGTTAATTCAAATAGTCCAAAAGTCAGATGACGCCCAGAGGAATACTACATTTACCAAAACTTTTGATCCATTGTTGATATTGATGACATTTTAGTGTGTTTGTCTGGTTGAAGGCATTGGTGTTATATATGCTGAGTGAACAATGTACAATTTCGCTCCTTCCTGGATCAAGTAGACGAAAAAAAGTGTTCGTATCATTGTTTTGGATTTCAAGATTCGGTTTTGAGATGAATATTGGATCTTAATGGTGAAAATGATGGATTGGTTTTCCTTATAAAAAAATTGTTGGATGAATTTTAAAATCTTTTGAGATAGCATAAATGTGAGAGAAGGAATGAATAAATTTAGCTGAATATGGACGTATGTTCTCTTGTATGTCTAAAGATTTCCACTTGCTTTAAAATTCCAACTTATTAGAAGATATCAGAAAAAGTAAATCACTAATAAGGAATCTTATTTGGAACATTTAGCAACTTGACCTTTAATTTTTGTTTTTTTTTTTTTTTAATTCCTGGAAGATTCTTAGTAATTTTTCTTTTAAGGGTTAGAATTGAAGGGAATTGATAATCAGTGCTATGTAATTTTCCAAACAGATAAGAAAAAGAATAACAGAAACTCAAATTAATTTCTACTGTGTTCACTATTAAGCTCAGATTAATTTCTTTGTTTGGACTATCAACTACATTAAATCGAGCACAATGTTTGAGTTTGATCCATTTAGCCGATCCCTAACTAATTTGGGATTGAGGCTATCTTCCTTCATTTCATCTCTTTTTTGTGGTCTCAACTCTCGTGTAGGGTATACTTAGATTAAACTAATTATAGAGCATTGTATAAAGTTGGTATCTAATATAAGTGCACTTATGTAGAGCATTGTATGTGCTATATAACAAATCCAAATAAAGGATGAGGGTTCTAAAGCACATTATCCATAACTAGGAAATGGAGAATGGAGGTCTCAACCTCATTATCCACCCCTACAAAATGGGGGACGGTTGCAATAGGTTGATAAAACTTTCATTGCTTTTTATGAAGGAACCAAACAAATAAGATAACTATACTTTCAATAGAGATACTAAAAACATGATAAATACTTCAAAAATAATAAGGTCCGATGACCACAAAAGTGAGGTACCATAGCATAAAAATGAGTATTGTAACATTCGAGCCTTATTAAAGAAGGGCAATCCAAAACTTATCAAAAGGCACAACTTATCAAAAGATAAGGTTTAGGGAGATCGTGGATCCGACTTTCGTTAAAGTTAAAAAAGAAAAGAAAAAAAGAAGGAAGTAAAGAGGAGCAAAAAAAAAAATATTTAGACACCCTCAACATCAATCAAAATATAAAAGTTTTTTCTACCAAAATATATATATATATATATATATATAGACGCAGAAACCCACCGCTAGGAGAGAGAGCTTTATTCCTTACTCGGATCGACTCCGGAGTAGTCGATTAAATTCAGATTCATAATGGTTTAGAGTCTGGCCCCAAGAAAAAAAAAAGAATATTAAAATTTTGTTTTTCACTTGGTAAAATGACCATGTGGTCCATGACACAGATTGACACAACGGAAGCCTGGTCTTCACCACTAATCACAAGGGAAAATTTGGTAAACAACCACATTACCTCTCTCGATCGTTGGACAAACAAGCCCTAATTTCTTCCCCAATTTCAATTTCACCAACAAAGTAGAACAAATGGGGAAACCCCATTTCGATCTCTTCAATCTCTCGTTGCTTTCGCTGTTTCATCTATTCATTCTTCAATTCCCAACACCAATCTCCTCAATTAGGTCAGTTTCAGATCTGCTCTTTCAACTTCATTTTCTTTGTCAACATGATCGAAAAATTGAACGATTTTTGGCCAAATGTTTGCTGTAAATTTAGGTTTTGTTCATTTTTGTTCGATTTTCACTGAAATTTTGAATCTTGAAATTGCTGGATGAGTGTTTGTTGTGGAAACTTCATGGGTTTTGGTGGGAATCTCGTTTCAGTGCATGAACAGGTAGTGGTTGAGTGGATGAAGGATTTGTTATATTTTGCGCAGTTTGTTGAATTGCGATTATATTTCGTTTTTTGATGTGTTGTGTGAGCTTAATTTTTTAGTCATTGAGGCTGAGGGATCAAGAAATTAGTTAGCTTGAATTGAGTCGCACTGTACGGAGAAGTAGCGGATTGGGCGATTGCAATACTGATACAGATTCTAGAATGTTTCTTGTTTTTAAATTTAGTGACCTTGAATCAATGATTCGCTCTCAGAGTGGGGGAAATAGTTTTTCTTTAATAGGAACCACTGGTTTTTCCTCTACTACACTGGTAGGGGTTTTTTCAACTTTGTTTATGGGAAACACATTGTTTATCACCTTTTTGTAAATATGTATATATTTGGCTATAATAAATAAAGTCTCTTTCCTATCAAAAAAAAAAAAATTGAATTGAGTTTGGGACGATGATAGAGTTTCAGGCGCACAATGTTCATAAATTTCAAATTTTATCTTGTTAGTTACATAGAAGTGCATTTGTGCTGGCATGGTTTGTTGAATATCCTATAGGGAATAGTTTGGAGGAAAGAAATTGAGTGTACCAAGATACATTTATATCCTGTGGAATATAAGATGTAAAACACAAGCACCTATTCATGGTTGATTAAGTGTGATGGATGCTCTGTTCCTCAACTTAAACAAAATTGTGGTTTTAGCAGCAGAAATTCGTTGGCGGGTTAGTAAATGTTGGGGAATTTTTCTACAAGAAAAATAAGGCTGGGGGTTTATATTGTTGATTTGTCTAATTTTGACATATATTGGGGGTTTAGATTGTGTACAGCAAGCATGATTGTTAACTTGCCACCTGGTTGTATGTGACTTAAAATGTGAGCTAGTTGTGCATATCTGCTGATAGGGCTCACATTTTTCTGTTTACTTTGACATTGCAGGAAGGATATTGGCTTTCAAGAAAATAAACTTTGTCGAACTACAGTTCAAGGAAGGTATTTGCTTTCTGATGATAATGGTAAGGCATTGTTTCCATGCTTTTATTTTTTTATTTTTTAATCTTTGTGAATCAGTTATTCTCAGTACCATTTATTGGTTTTGAATGCTTGGAGGTATATATTTCCAGTTGATGATTTAATATTTTATCTAGGAAATATGTTTCATGCATTCAACAATGTTCGCAACCTACATTCAAGATAACATAAAAAGAATATTGCAACTTAGGATACAGGATTTAACATTTCCTAGGCATGGAAAATTTGGAAGTGAATTGCCTATAGATTCTTAAAAAACCTGAAAATGATTGAAATGTCCTGGTGTTTTTTATTGTTTACGAAATTTGATCATTGGATTTTTTTTTTTTTCAAAGCTTGGAGATAAGATTTGTTGTAGTGTTAGAAGTTCGCGTATGCTTCAATCAGGTAAAAAGTAGGTTAAAGAAGGAAGAAGAAATGTCAAAAAATTGGCCTTCTATATGTTTCATTTACTGAAAAATAGTTGTGTTATAATGGCCTTAGCTTTCTTGTAATTCTATTCTTCCTTTTGCTCATCTGCATTTTTCAATGAGATTATTGTCACATCTAATGCATATTTATATTTCCACAGTCCCGAGGATTTGTAATGCGATCTCTGTTGCCAAACTCTTACGATTTACGAGATAACTCTTACAAGGGAAAAATGAGTCGAGTTGGCTATTAAATCACAACCCTAAAGAATCGCATGATTCATAAATCGAATCGTTGTATTCAATTTAACTCGCATGAGTTCACTTATATGATTTACGAGTTAACCCCTTTTAACTCGATAAAGGGGAAAATTTTGGAGGTCTAAGAACGAAACCAAAACAAGATAGAGATTGAATCCACAAAATAAACACCCTGTCACACACATATTTATATATAAAATAGGAAGTGTTTGACAAGTTAGTAAAACAACACATTTTTCTTACACAAAAAATAGTTTTTCTTATTAACTTTTTAATTAAAACTATTATATATCATTTTAAATTGAAAGAAAATCAATGAATACACAAATTAAAAGTGCTTAGAAGCATTTTAGAAGAATCGCTTATGATTTAAGATTCGATTCACAACCCACTCCTACCGATTTTACGATTCAATTCCGATTTGAAACTTTGAATGTGATGCCAAGTTTGCAAGTCTAGTTATTTATGCATCTTATTTCTGTCCTGTTCTCTTTTCATAAGCAGCAGTCATGTTGTAGGTTATGTATGTAAAGCTCTTTCTCTGGATTCTTGGTCCAATTGCTGCCCAGGAAATGGAAAGAGATTCTCTTGTCAGTGAGTTTTTTCCCCTCCAACACAAGTTCTCACTTTAACAAACTTCATGCGGAGTGTTTAGTGAGTTCAATTTTTTTTTTTTTTTTTCCCATTCTCCTGCAGAGGATGCAACGTTGTATCGCAGTGCTGCAACTCATACGAATTTTGTGTCTCATGCTGTCTAAATCCAACCAAGGTAAAGTCAAGGAATGGAAGTTGAATTCTACTTACCTGTCCGAAAACCAAACTTCATCATTCACTTGCAAGGTTTCTTTTGTAGACAGAAAAAGAGCTCGCACTGAAGGTTAAAATTGCCAAACCTGTAACTTCAGGTGATTTTCTAATTTGAATGCATTGCATTTGCATATTTGACTTGTTCAAGTAGGGTGCTTTGTTCAAAACCATAGCTGAGTTCTCATTTTTGTTTTTGATGAAGAATGAAGATATTAATCATGGTTCAGATGAAGTGAATATTTCTTATGAACCTGACCTGACTTTGTTTCTTTGACACAAATTTGATACATGTCTCTCTGTCTTGACAGGGACTTATATGAGTGTTTTTGATTATTGTGCTGGGAGATGCCGCCATAATTCTGAAAGTGTGGTATGAATCATTTTACAGGCTTGTTTGATATTGGTTATCATTTACTCCTTGAGGATTGTGTCCGTGTTATATGTTCTCTATTTGTTGTAAAACACCAAAATCCATAATATCAATCGTTGTTTTTAAGGCAGTATTTGTTCATGTCATAGCCATATTTACACATTTAATTTTATTGCTTTAAATCTATGTACAGGTACATGAGAATGCTTACATTAGTGATTTTCATCACTGCTTTTCTCTTCCATCCAATTCATCAGGTGAGTGAGTACATCTCTACAATTATGTTTATTTCTTGTACAACAGTACAAGCAAACAGAATTATGATTTCTTCAGAGTTCAGATCTTTGATTATTTTTTGTGGTCTGCTATTTTGAATAATTAGTCAGTCCAATTTTCTAATGATGTTTTACTATAGTCACTTCATGTTCAGATGGGATTTTTTTTATTAGAAACCTGCTCTTACCCTACTCGGTGCACATCTCAAATTCTCATATAGGGAGACTTAAACTCTCAACCTCATATATATATATATATATATAGGGTGCCAAATGCCAAATTAATGGAGCTACCACCTTGTTGGTGAAGAATAAATGTTTGATACATGAATTTGAGATTGGAGGGTCGTATAAAAGTTAAAACCAATCTTGCAGTGGACCATGATCCCTAGGAAGTTTGGGACATGCTTGGGTAGTGTCATTTCATGCCCATGTCACATTCACGTGACATTTTTATTATCGTTTTTTACCAAGCTTTATATAATATGTTTTGTTGAATTCCTAATTCGTACTGAATGAACAGGGGGTGCAGATACCCAATCAGAAATACGATTATCTGGAATAAATGTTGTTGTTGGCAGGTTGGATGTTTTTGTTTTGTATTATTTTCTTGGTTAAAATATATCTAATATTTGTAGCTTTTTTTTAAAGTTTCTTATTCTCCTTTTCTCTTGTTTAATCCCTGTGTCCAAGACAGACAAGGAGAATCATGCGATTCTGTGTGTAAGTCAAAAGGACAGTCATGCGTCCCTAACAAACTTGCGGTGCTGAACAAATGTGAGCTGTAAGATCTAAAACTTCATGCAAACAAATCAAATGAATGGGTTTGCACTACTCAAACGGCATTCTTCTTATTTTAATCCCTCTTCTTTTCTTTTCTTGTTCTTCCAAATAGTATTCAGAAATATATGAGCTGCAAAGGAGACTGCATGGCAAGCATAGGTGCAGATCAACCTGCAGAAGTTGTAGAAGATGCTCCCAAACATTTGGTAAGTATTAGTTGTTCTCTTCTGCGTGATCGTTGTTTTGTTTACCGGTTGTATATTTTGAGCTTCTACAACTAATTCTTCCTGCCTGATTTTAGCACTTAGGAAGTTAGATGGTGTATAGAGTTTTTAGTGCGTCATTGTTTAGGCTAGTTGCGTTTTTTTTATTTTGGCATTGAATAATTGGTTCTCTATTTTTGTTTGCTATTATTTGTTTTTGGTTGTACCTTAGATTTCTGCTGAAACAAGGTTGGTACCCATCAAAAAAAGAGTTAGCTGTTGTGTAGTACTATAATGTATCTGAATTATTCTATAAGCATTGCCTCCACACCTTTTAAATATTATTATGAAATTTGTGTTTATCTTGTGAGATCTCGAAATATTTCTTTGATGTCAACATTTTTTTCTGAAACAAAGGTTGGTATACATGTCAAAATTACTTCGAAAAGTCATGTAGCTTGTGGAGCATTTCAGGTTGGAAAATGAAATTACTTCGAAAAGTCATGTAACTTGTGGAGCATTTCAGGTTTTATGGCTATACTTGGGTGACTTTGGTAAATTCACCAGCCAAATATTATAAAAAAAAGAACTTTTTTGTATTATTCTCTTGGAAATGAAAATTGATCCTGTAGAACTTCTGTAGACAAAGCGCTTAATGGCTTCAAGATTTTGACTTGAGATTTTTGCTTTTTTTTTCTCCCTCAGAATCCTGGCGCATGCTTGTTCACTCGAACACAGTCGCAACTTTCATGTGATGGATCACATCGGCATACAAGAAGACTTTGCCCCTGCGCATAGTTATTTGCTTCCTGCTAACTTGTGAGTTGTTTACATGTTCTCCTTCCCAATGTAAGTGAATTTGGGCTGAATTAACGACGTTTCTCAGTCACAACTGTTGGCTTATTTCATGCTGAAGTATTATCTCAGCCTGCAGTTTCAAGATGCCCGAACCTCTAAGCCACCACCCCATTTGTGTTTGAGTTCAGATGATTTTGTACAACTACTGTTAAGGTTGGTTTGCAGCAGTCCAGTCCAGCATTTATTCTCTTTCAATCCATGCCATCTTTTTACTGAATGTAGGAGATTTAGATCATTATAATCCAATGACTGAACCAACTTTATCATATTTCCCAGTTGCAGATTACATTAATGTCTTTATTGGTTTGATGGCATGCCTTTACGGATTCAAAGACAGTAGTCAATAGTCCTTCAAAAGGCGTGTAAAAGTCTTTATTCGTATACATCGAAGGCTTCGTAGGAAGTGTGCTGCTTGGGTGCCTAGGGTATTCGGCTGCACTGACCACAAGGTGGAACTGGATTTCCTGGACTTTCCCCCCATGCGCATGGACTCGATGCAAGTTCAAGTAGCCTCATATAAACTGGAACATTACCATCTGTAGGAATTCTATCCTTATTGTAACACGTGCATTTTATATTCAAATCTGTATAAACCTTTTGAAGCAACTTTCATCATTTATTTTTTTAAACAATGTTACAATTATGGACCAAATTTTGTTTCGAATGAGTATGTCTTGAGTTGACATTGACTAAGACAAGCTCTATGTTGTGATGACTTGGTATTCTATTTCAGATGCTTTAAACTTGTTTAAATTGTCAGTTAGATATGACTATCAGATTCTTTTTCATCTGCAATTATATGGTTTAGAATTAAAACTGAAAGTGTTGCTGCTTCGAGTCTGAAAATCTGTTATTCGATAAAGGAATGAAGTCTTGAAACTTCATATTTTCTTGTGTGCTTGTAATATGATAAGTGAATGGAACTGGTAAAGGATTCCAATTCTAAATATGCTTAAAATGACATGACAAAACCAAGCATAGAGATTGGGATATCCAAAATATTCTTTGCAGTAAATACCATAGGACTTGAGAAGATGCTTTCTTTCAATATTTAGACTCCAAACAAGAAAAGATAAAAGCAAACCTTCTAAACAAGTCCTTTTTTCCCACAAATTAAGATGATACTTAGACAATTATGATTATAATCTCTGCTATTGCCCTATAACGTAACATGTATTATATTCAAGTACAAACTAAAATTCAATTACCAATAGCTAGTGCCTTGGAGTGCAAACCACTCCAATGGTTCAAGTTCAATACTCTACAAACGTAGAAATCATCACTGGGAGGGTTTTACCCCTTGGTGGTCCAACCCGACTCGAGTTTGGAGTAGTCGAATAAGTTCGAATACCGTAGTCTAGCCCCAAAAAAAAAAAAAAAAACTTCAATTGGATTCAAAAGTAGATCATTTATTTGCTTATAGTCCTTCAAAAAGAGATGAAAAAAATTGGAAAAGAGAGCAAATACACATAATTCACATGAGAAACCAATTGATACTTAAATAGCTTCTATGCTTTTTCCATAAACCCTTTTTTTCACTATGGTATCTCTCTTGTTCTGCTGAAAGAAACATAAATAGTAGCTACTTAAAAGCTGTAATTTTTTTGATGACCGTTGTGTTGAGGTTACTATCTTCACTAATCTCACGAGGCCCAGTGCTTATTGACCCGGGAGAAGGCTCTCGTCACCCAAACAAACTTGCCACATCAGGGAATCAAACTCAAGATCGTGCACTCGCGTCTGGGTCTTAAAAGCTGTAATTTGGTTTGAACAAGTCTTCCTTACTGAAAGACTTCTTAGATTCTTGTTTCAACTCATCTGCTCCTGACCCTTCACTCACTTCCTCGTCTTCTTCAACAGATTGGAAAGCTGGGTGTGTAAGAATGCTATTGAGGAGCTGTGTCCCTCTCAAAGCATTGGTCAATGGAAGATGACCTTCAGGGGTGTCATCATTCAACTCCCAAATGAACTCAGTAGGGAAAGACCTGTAATTGTACTGCTCAATCTCAGTGCCAAGCTTCTTCATCCACCCAACCTTCATAAAAAACTTGGTGAAGTCCTTCCTCGCTTTCTCCCATATTTTCTTTTGAACACTGTATCCAAACTTGTCATCACTGTATTGCCTCCACAGTCCATCAATGGCTTTAAGGTCGGAGTCTGATATGAATTGGACTTCGGAGAAGAAGACATAGCCGCGCTTTAGAGCCGGTTCTCCTGCGAGGACAATGAGGAGGCGTCGGGTCTCTTCGTCGGCTTGTCGGAAGTCGCGGGCAGCTAAGTGTTGCTGGAGGAGGTCGTAGGAGAGGGCGGGGGAGGGTGGGGTTGTGGTGGCAGTGGAGGAGGTGGAGGAAAGAATGATGAAGTTGGAGGAGAGCTTTTGTGGGAAGGATGATGATGATAATGTGGTGTTATTGGAGGTGGTTGGTTTGAGGAAAAGAGAGGTGGGGCCGGTGGACGACGATGGAACATCGGAGGCGGTGGGGCGGTGGAGGAGGAGAGAGTGGTGGTGGTGGTGGTGGAGGGACTGAAGAGAGGTGGCCATGGAGGGGTGAGAGAGCAATTGAGAAGAGAATGTGGTGTTGGTTTGGTGGTGTTTTTGGTTGGGGGGGATAAGATATGGAAGAAAGGGAGGGAATTTGGGAAGTCATCTGATCAAATAGAAAGGAGGATTTTGATTGGCTAGATTTGGGTAAGGTAGTGATATCCTCTCTCTCTCTCTCCAATTGTCCTTTCTTTTATTTAATATAATGCACAAATACACATGTGGAAGCATTTTATTTTGTGTTTAATACTTTATTCATGCAAAACAATAAGGGTACACAATACATTCATGCTTTCCTTTGATCATTTTCATGACGTTAAGTAAAATAGAGAAACAACAAAAAAATCTCATTAACTTTAAATTACCTGTATCTTTGGTTGTAAAACTAAACAGCTTATAACTAAACTAAAAACTGAAAAGGAATGAAAACATCAACAGGAGCCCCCATCTCTACAGTGTGTAACTTAGGACAAACTTAAAAAGCAGTCAGATAGTTCGAATACTAAACGATTGTTGTAAATTGAAATGAAACTTCTTAGAACTAGAGAAGAAAAGTAGAAGAACTACTAACTTCTATTACTACAAAGAACTACAAAGAACTACAACTACAAAGTAGAAAAAGAGAAATGAGAGTTAAAATGAGAAGTTGTATACAACTTGGTGTATGTTTACAATGAGGTTGATACCTTTTATATAGGTCATTTGGTGATGATGATAAATGTACTAAGACAATGTTTACAAGTTACACATACATCACATACCATACAACTCTTTACAAGTAATGTTGACAACACATGAAATAATGAGTACATTAGATATGGATGCAAGTAAGAGCCATGCTTGATATTACCACTTAATATAAAAGTCATACTTGACAATGATTAGTCATACAAAGTCTTGATCAATTGTTCATCCATATTATAACAACGATAACTTAATTATAATTGTTGCTGAGTAATTGGTGTTCGAGACACGTAGCACTCGGTGAAGACACGTGTAACCCAACTACTAAAATGCGTTGCCACGTATTTTTTTCGAGCAAAGCCGGAAGTCACCCAATGAAAGTCTGAAACTATAAACATGATCAGGATGAAACCCAATGTGATAAATCGAAGACTGAAGCAAATTAACAAGAAAACATGGCGAAGAGCAAAGAAGACATCAAGTATGGAGCAGCTCAGGCAAAACTATCAGAAGATGAGAGTCTAAGACTGGGTTACATAGGAGGAACTCCCATTGAAGCTGGAAAGATTACAGACTCAGAACCTGTTGATCTCTTCACCAGTGCTCACAGAGTGGCTGAGTCAAACACAGCACCAACACGTTCACCTATTGATCAATCTCAATCACATACAAAGCTCAGTAGAGAATCTAGAGATGGTGAAGGGGGGGGCAGCCAACACTACCAACAACAGTAGTTGAAATGTTGGCACAGTGCCACAGTTGTACTAACTTTTCTGATGTATTCCCTATGCTTTGTTGCGGATAAGTAGTTATAAAAAGTAAAAAAATCATGTGCACCAAGTTATGGATGGTTAACCAAACATGGAGAAGTGATCAGCTTTTTATATTCAAATCAAATGAAATTTTGGGTCTTAGAGCAAGAAAACAGTTCTAATCATTCATTTTAAATGATCAAACGAACTCCCTAAAAAGTTTATTGAGAATCCAACCAATGGCCTCTCTAAACAGTCTTTTGGCAAGTGATCCCTCGTCCCTCTCATCACTTAATTATTCATGTATTTTTTTTTAAAACCGGGGCCGTCACAAAGGTAATTAAGGATTGTTAGTCACCTAATGACGCAGGGGCTGACATCAACTTCTTCTAAGTTATGAGTAGTAACTACTTTATTCACATTGAAACAGTCTGAACGAACTCCATTTACATTGAACTCTATGGCATCTGGTTCTAAATGAACTCCATTATTCACATTGAAACAACCATTCCAACTGGACAAACAGGAGCGTCGTTGGACCTTCTAAATAACTAGAAGAAACATATAACCAAAAATTGATATGACAAAAAAAGCAATACAGGTAGACAAAATCTACTACGCAATTTTTTTGCGGTAGATTAGGGCCTTTTTGTGGACTTGGAAATGATAGAGCGCTCACCATAATAACAATAGTCATTTACTAGTTGTATTTTTCAATTTGGGTATGATGTCAAACGGTACCATCTTGCACTTGGGATGAGAAGATGATGTTGTCTTGATGAAGAAGAGTTAGTATTAATCTTCGTTTTTTCTTGTGTAGTGGGTACAAAGAAGCTAATAGATATGCAAAGGACAGGCAATAAAGAAGCGAGATGTTTCTTCAATTTTGTTTGTTGGTGGGGAAGAGAAAAATGAGTTAAGGTGAAGTAGGAAGGCCGAGACGATGATCAATCATATATATTGCTTTTTTTGTGAAATATGGAGGATTTTCAAGTATGTCATTTCTCTCTACTAAGAATAGATTATACTTTATATCTTCTTACCATATGTATCTCGATATCTATGTTTGGAGATATTTTGAAATTTCAAATCTTCCAAATTAGTAGCCTTATCAATATCTTACAAAAAAAAATAATAGTTACTTTATAGATCATAACTTTTGTTGGGCGAGTGGTTAAGGAAACGAATGGGGTTAAGGAAAGTGAGTATTTAAAATTCAAAATCATATTGGGAGGGAATTAAATGTGGAAACGTATAGGGAAGCTAATTTAGTTATGATCAATTTAAATTTGGAAAGGGGAGGTCATGACAATCGTCATAGAGCAATATTGAGTGATGAAAATCTTGTATAATTCATCAACATAGAGCAAAAGCAATCATCTAATGTGGAATCCATTCTTAATGAATGACAAACTAAAGCTCAATATGACATTTTTCCTTATCAGTAATATATCCTGTAAAACAACAATCTAATGTGGAATCCATTCTTAATGGGCAATTTGTGGTAGATATAGACATTAAGTGAAAGTGAAGATTTTTTCTAAATTTGATATAGAATAATATCTAGCAATTCAACCCAAGTAAAAAGAAAAGGAAATTCGACCGTTGCAATTAAAGGCAGTTGATTTTCATGATTCAACCCAAATTCTGGTAACAAAATTCTTAAAGAAAAATATCAGATCACGTTGGTTAAAAAAAAAAATCAAATTACAAACGATGAAATAAGCAACGGATCAACCAACAAAAGGATTTGTTAACTATCTTACAATAATGGGCGGTTGAACCAAAAATGGAGAAGTATTCAGCTTTTCTATGTTCAAATCAAATGAAATTTTGGGTCTTACAGCAAGAAAATAGTTCTAACGGTCCATTTTAAATGATCAAAAAAATTGATGTTTGTCCGGGTTAATAGTTGTTGGAGAAACTGCATCAAATTTTTGAGATAAAAGAGAATTTCAGTTTGAGTTACATGCTAACAAGCTCTCTAGAAGATCATCATGTTATTTGAACACTTGAAAGTTCCTTCAGCAATTTATGTCTGGATCACACGTTTTCCTCACAAATGTGTGCAACCTATCAAACTGAACAAAGAAAAGAAGAGGTTAAATGTAGAGCACTAAATGGGAATTAAGAAAACAAAAGTATTCAACTTCAAATAGGAATTTACACTAAAAGAGCATTAAGTAAGCAATGGAAAGCACTGGCCCAGCTTCATAAGGACCACCTGGGAAGAGGTTATTTGTATTGGTTTAGGGTCTGTACCGGTCATCAGACCAGAGCTTATAAGGATGAATGGTAGGTACACAAGGTGCAGCATGCGTATATCAGTGTCTCCAAAATAAAATTCGACAGTTCAAAGTGATATGATGTGGTGAGTACAGTGATTCTAGTTGAAGAACATCAGGTTGGGACATAATTAGGCAGTATCTATCACTATCAGCTCCAGTATTTTGTATGTTTGGAGTAAATAACTGAAAAATGGTTAACAAGACGATGATGACACCCAATATAACATAATGATTACTGCCACTGGGAATAGAAAATACAGGGTGCCCAAGACAAAATAGGTATAGTTGATTATCTTTCATGAATGGGGACTGTTCAATACTGAACGTAAGAAAATTGACATCCAACTCTTGAAATGTCAACAGGGAACTAGGCAAGGAGTATTTGTTATGGCAGTAAGAAACGTTAGTCTCGTTTGTTTGAATAGTAGCTTCAACAGTAAAACAGTAGAATTAAGATAAATCGGGATGCTAATTAGGAAACATTAAGCATGGCATCAATTGAATTAAATCAAGCGAAGTGGAAGAGCATGGTTCATGTGGTCGGTCCTAATTTGGAATTTAGGCGTTGTTGTCGTCGTTATTGTAGACAATCAGGAAAATGAACTCTAATGGTTGCTATGAAATGGAATTCAATAAAAATGAGGGGACAGTATTGACCTGTGTCAGCATGTCATCATGCACAAGGCGCCAAATCCTATTTTGATAGGATAATATCAATTAACCCAATGAATACCACTTGATAAGAAGAGAACTTGCCAATCCAGCATCTAATGAAAGTGATCTGCAAAATAGAGAATGTCAAGTACAAAACTTTCTTCAAGGAAATGTTTTGGGAGTGAACAAAACAAACGCATAATCAGCAAACAAAATGTAGATCGATCCTAACCTCACTATTCCTCATTCCACATTAACTCAATGTCACTGATTCAGTGTTTTATGAAATGCAACCTGCAAGTGCAAGAAGTTTATGAATCTCTTACTGTAATCATAGATTCATGCATGCATATTAAAGACATAAAGAAAGTATATAGTGTCATAAGGTCAAGAAAATGAGTAAGAACCTACGATTTTATATGGATTTTACTAAGACACATCTATAAGAGTATACAAAATGGATGGGGATTCATCAAACAATGGTTCTACAGCATGTTTGATGTTCCTGAATGTAATTTACTGCTACAATCTAAGAGAATAACATGCATTTAATAGTCATTCCAAATCCGAGTAATTATATAACACTTGAACAGGAAAAATCTTCGACCAATAATAGTGATACATACCGTCGTTGATGTTTTCAGCAGCTCCCTTATGGCCATTGTAGCATAACAAGAAGTTGGGAGGGTAAAACCCATCTTCAGAGCTGTCATGGTTGTCTGAGCATCAAACGATTCAGACCCGTTAGTCGAGTTCCCCTGGGTTATTCCTACTTCACCCTTGTTATCAGCCCCATTTTCAACTTCTACAGGTGTCATTCCATTTCGCAAGCCTTCTGATTGCTTCTCGCAAACCTCCGGGTGTGTCCTGAAATCCTTTTCCTCAACAGTAACTGGCTTTGATTTTGTAATTATGCCCAAATCTGTCTCTGCCAGAGGGATATTGCCATCGGTATACTGTACCAGATCCCTGAAATCCCATGACATAATTCATCCGTTCTTGACCGGAAAACTATATCACCACGAACAGTGGTATTTAAGAAAAAAAAAAAGGTATGAAAAAGATTTCATTACCATTCAAAATCTATAGGCTTCTGAAAGACACATCTGTAACCTCCGGTCAATCCGGTTATTGAGAACTCCCTAGAATATGTGGTTTCGTTAAAATCAAGGGACAAGAAATGTTTGACCACTTCAATTACTTCAGGTACAACAACAGTAGAGCATTCAATGGCTTACTTCACATTGTGCTCACATTCTGTCAAGCTGATTCCATCCTGAGTAGTCAGAACAACGAATAGACGTCCAGAGACGGGCATTAATAATATGAGACAGCATATTAATCAGCTTCTGCTGCCTAAAGATGAAAATTTAAAATGCTTCCCAGATTTGTTTATTTTAAGTTCTTTTCTTTCTAGACGACTAAATAATCACAAAGGCCTCAGCTATGGTGGAAAAGTGACCAAGGTGTCAGGTGCTTTTCAAGTTAATGTAAGAATGTCAAGAATGCATAGGAAGGTAGTTATTTAGCTTTCTTATAGTAAAAATGAGGAAGGACGTAAGACCCTTCCTCTCTCCATATGTATGAATGCAGGTATATATCATTCCTCTAAGAAACAAGTAAATGTGGAATCTTCTAGTCCATTTGATGATGATATAAAATTATACATGGATATATTGCATTATATCAAGTACTAGTGCATGCACGAACATATTCATGTATAAATCAGAAATATATATCTACAATCAGTTTAACAAGAGTTAACTTTCAGAAGAAAAACTTAAACTAAAGGAACCAACCTTCTTTGCCAACTCATGATACACATCAGCAACATCATTTGATGGATAGCGTACTCTAGAACTGCCAAAAGATAGAGATCAAGAGATGAATAACCTTTGGATTACATAAAGCATCGACCTAGCCAGCAAATTAGGCAAAAGTGTTCTACGGCTCACCCAGGTAAAGGAAGTACAACATCCTCAATAGTGTATTCTCTTCTGAGTAAATCATCAGGACTTGCTTCCTAGAAACAGACAGAAAACAGCATCAATCCCGTAAAAAAAACCTTAAAGAGTTGCTGATGGGACATAAAGAAGATGAAGAAGGAACTGGGAAATTCCAAGAAAATTTTTTCTCTCCTTTGGTCAATTATCAAACAAGTAGAAAATAAGATCAAAACTGCTAAGGAACCAGAGGTAGTGTGATTCTCAGTTTAGTTCAAAGAGAGAATGAGGAGCTGTCCTCACTCTCCTGAGAAGCAAGCCCCTTCTGATCAAAGTTCACTTTGTGGGTTTGTTGAATGATTCCAGGAAACAATCCCATGAGGTCTCCGCCCTTTAAGTGTAAGGCAAAAAGTTCCAAATTAATTACATAAAAGAATACTGGTTCATGCCTTCACAGATTTATCTTTCCCTTCAACAAACTCCATCCCAGAGACCTCATCCTCATCACCACAGTCATATGCCTCATCACAACTGTCTATTGTAATCCCGATGTCAGCTGCTTCAGTAAGTTTTTGTGCAGAAATTCCTTTGCAATAAACCAAATCTCCCATTATAACCTCGTTGATTCCTGCCATAATTAAAATCGTCATGAATTTCGACCGAAAGAAGTTGTGAAACCAGCACATAGAGGGACTCAAGGCAAACACACTCTCTTGATGACATTAAAACATCAAACTAGATAAAATTGAATGAAAGTACATCAATCCCAGGAAGGGATGTAACTACAGTAATTGCCATTCAAATATACTGAAGACTATTTCTATCAAACGCTTCAACTTCCTTGGAGAAGTTGTTGACCATCTTAATTGAAAAAGTAAACCAAACAGTTGTTGTTACGCTCTGCCAAGATGTCATCTCTACAAAAGGTCCCATAAGTGTGTTCTAAAAAGACTTCTGTGTTCTCTTGCCTATCAATCACCCATTCAAACATGAAAAATTCTTTTATTTCAATCAAACCAACATTGATCAATTTCTTTCAACCATTGAGATATGACGGTCCCATACATCCAAACTTCAATGCAAAGTTTCCTTCTTGTAATGAAGGCAAAAAAGTAAACACATGCACAATGGACCGACGATAATTGGCCTAAGTGGAAGGAGCTAGGCAAGGTCTCGGGTTCTAGTCTTGGGAATGGAGCAGACAATGTTGGGAGATCTTCCCCCATAGTCTCCATTGTGTTAAGGCTGTAAGTGATTTCCAAGTACCAAGGGATCAAAGACCAATGAGATAAAAGGAGTAAATGAGCTTCAAAGAACAAGATCAAATCAAACCAAAGGCTTTAATTAATAATTACACCAACAATTCTAAACATCTACGATAGAGTTCCTTCATTTAACGTGAAACTCTAAAAAGCTCGTAAACTAACAAATGAATAACATACCATGTTTTTGCACCCTGATGCTTGCCGCATGGTTCCAGAGGTAACTTTGGTAACTATGCACATACCTGAACAAAATGACAGTAATAAAATTAGTATATATTATATATTTGCAGAAAAAAATCCTGAAAATGAAAAGCCTACTCAATTTATTAATCTTTTCTTTGATTTTTTTATCAGTTTTGATGTTCCAGCCCGTTAAAACATGCAACACATCTTGTGAATTTCCACAACTCACTCATGGAAAGTGTATGAAAACTGAAAAGAGATCTACTCCACTTAAGAGAAGACTAGAAATTTAAAACTGACCTCTTCCTTCCTCAGGTCGGTTCCTAGTTATAATCCTAACCCCAGATTGATTTCTTTTGATAGCGAAATCAGAGATTAAAAAGGCAACAAGTGTCATCACAACTTCAGTTAAGGCCAAGAATTCAACCGTAACAATAAATGATTCTCATCTCAGTTTAAGCAACATCAGTTCCTCCAGTTTTATGATGACAAAAGCAACAACATTGAAACATGAGTTCATGGAAGCAAAAACAATGCTCTTGATAAGCTTTGGAAAGACAAGATTTTCATAAACCACTATTTTTCTTTCTCCGCAAAAAAGGAAGATACAGCCCTATCTAAGAAAGTAGGTGATTGCAGCTTCATGTAGGAATTTGATAGGCATGAAAAAACTGAGCAAGCATGACAACATTAAACAACAGGAATCAAGGTAACTGAGTACAAATGACAGAGCTCACCTAAGATAATATGAGAATGAGATGCACTAGTCAAGTGCTCAAAGTTTTAGAAAGCACGCCATCAACTACATTAAATCAAGCAGAGTGGAAGTGTTTGATCTAGGCAGCCAACCCTAAATAATGAGATTGAGGCTTGTCGCTGTTGTTACTTGTTACATAGTTGATTGAAAAGGAAATTGCAAGGTCAATCTATTAACATCAAGACTAATAACTTACATCATTCTTAGTGTCCTTGGTATGGCCTTCAGGGCCTGCAAATAGTTCCCAGGGCATTTTCTCAAGCATTGAAGCTACAAGAAAAAGGAATGAAGCCATGAGCACCAAGTACTAAGTCATCAAAAACTACGAGTTGAGTATTCAATCTGAATTATATCATGTCAAATATCAAACCAGATGTGACTCATACGATAGAAGGGAAACGAGGGCATCATTATAAAACAAAAGCTCTTGAACCTGTTCAGCAGCACAGAACAATTCTAAAAGGCAAGGGAATACCATTATTTATTAAAAGGAAGTTTTTCTCAGAAGAATCTGAAGTTTTGCAAAAGGCATAGACTAACTGCTGACCTTCCTCAACCAGAACCCTGTACCAGCATCCCTACCTTACCTTTTGGTAAGTTCTAATAAACAAACCATTCCAGTGATAATAAATAACTAAAAACAAAGCATGGGACACATTTACAAGTCACCGCCATGCATTACATTTATGTACAGGTAACGGTAACCACTAAGGCTGCCTGATGATATACAACAAAATGAAACTAAAGAAAATACTTTTTTTCTTTTTTAGTCTCTCCTTTTTCCTAGCAAATGATATATTCCAATACCAACAAAGCCTCAATCCCAAATTAGTTGAGGTCGGCTACACCGATTAAACTCTTCCACTCTCCATGATTTAATCAAGGTTGTCGGGATCAAGATCCCAAGTAGGATCGATTTAGTGTTCCTTAGGATGGGATCGTAGAATCGGATCATGAATTTTAAGATCCTATCTCTAAGTAAATTACATACCTAACAGTCTAACACATATATACACAATATATTGTAATAAAAATTGCAATGGATATGCAAACTTTTGTAAAGAATATATTACGCATTAAACTTGGAATGATTTGGAAGCAACAATGACAAATGAGTTATGGATGATGAGAATTCAAAATTTAGATGATATGCACTCATGTATGATTAATTAATAGGTGTGTCAAATGGATGAAGATAAACAAGTGCTCAACGGTAAAGTGGTAAAACATCAAATTGTTTGACGATGTTGGTGATGAGGACTCAAAGTGACCCCTATAAAAGTAAGAAAACTTGTAATTGAATAGATTTGTAGGTCAAGATCCCATGGATAGAGTCGGGATCCTACAAGATCCTATGGATCGTATCGGGATCACATGGTATCCCACCCAACATCCGATCCTACTAGGAGTTGGATCGTTATCAATAATTTGAATCGTAGGATCGTAGGATCGTAAGATCCTAAGTCGGGATCCTGACAACCTTGGATTTAATACAATTGATGGCTTATATGTCTTTTTAAATCCATTAGGGCTTATATGATTATAGAGAATTTAGTTCAAACAACAATAATTAGTAACTAACTTATAATCCAGCCATGTAAAATGATGAAGGATCAAGTTCCAAGACTAGAATTGTAAAGGCAATTTACAAAATAGTTAATGGATAAAAAGGTGTGGTAATGCAAACATTCCCCACTCTCCGAATTGTAGAGTGGCAAGGAACTTTGTGAATTAGGAACATCATCTTGCTTTCAATTAAAATCAACAATTTGTGACACCGTAATTCTAAAAACATGAAACCTACATAAAATAAGGTGACTGTAAAGTATTTTTTATTTGAATTTAAGAAAACATTAGAAACTAAGGAGATGCAAAACAAGATCAAGGAGGATAGAAACTTACTATAGCCCTTTCAGCAACTAGATATCGAGGTAACTGCCTTATCGTCCCCTCAATATCACAACTTTCCTTGTAATACTCACGTACTTCCCTGACACTGTCACGCTGTTTTCTAACAATTAAGTAACAAAAACAAAAATCTTTCTGTTCTCACACAGAATGCAAACTCAAAAAATCAGAATGACTAACTTTTTTTTTTTGCAAACATCAGAATGACTAACTTAAATGACAAAAGACTCAGCAAACACAGCTCTGCAAAAGGATATCCCCTTCCCTTGGATCGAGAATCAAGCTAACAGCTTTTTTCCATTCTCCTCGAAGTAACGCTGCTCCAATAACGTGAGTTGGCACCGACCCATTCCCAAACCGCTAATCCATTTTCAGAATAAACATAAGAAGTTAGGCTACAATTTTATAAATGCCAATCCAGCTATTCTTTTTAAGAATCTTTATTTATTTAAAATATTAAGGATGAAGAAGGAAGTATTCAACCTTCGTCCTTGTAAACTTTATAAAAGCAGAATTCTAATGATACTTATAACTTAACCAGAAAGATGTGAAATCCCTGGCTCAAGATTAACCAGATAAACAATCATAATATGCAAATGCAATCGTAGTCATAAACTAATGCGCTTTCTCATATTTGCACAGTTGCATGGTATATAATGCATAATAAGTTGGCAAAGATCAAAGTTGTCAAATCAGAATCGAATCGTAAAATCGGTAGAGGTGAGTTTTGAATCGAATTGTAAATCGAATCATAACTCGTAAGATTTTTTCTGATTTTTTAAAATACACTTTTAAATATATATATATATAATTATAATTTTATTATATTTATGTAAATTAAACTGTAAATATATTATATTAATTTATTTGTTATTTTTACTTTAGTCTTTACTATTTGAAGTTATATATGTAAAAAAGTTAACGCATGTATAAATGTTTGTTTTTGGTCTTTTTGCTCTCTCTCTCTCTAAATTGGATTGATAAATCCAATTTATCACAACTCTCTAGTTTCAACTCTCTCCCTCTCCCCCTCCCTCCCTCCCTCCCTCTCTCCCTCTCTCCCCTTCCTCTGTTTTTTATAGATTCCGATTTTTAAGAGATCTTAACTCGTTTTATGCTTGATCCGAGTTGAATCGTTGAATCGTGATTTTAACCACTATGGCTAAGGTTAACAACCATTCTACTATTACATGGCTTATTAACACATCTCTCCTGGAATTCTAATCATTTTCAGAACTATATATATGAATCTGCAAGCTGTGCACAAGTCATATCCATATTTTGCTCATCTAAAACGCTCATTCATCAAACATAGGATGAAAAATAACCTGCAAACCAAAGTAGTTAACGAATCCTTTTTCTCCCAAAGAAGTTGCCGCTGCTTTTATGGTGTCCTCAGAATCTGCAACAACTCCCCTGAGAAAACAAGCGAGTAAATATGATGCAAACATTTGTTAGCACTGAAAGAGGTGCTTAGTAGAGAACTGGATCTTGTTTACAAAAAAGAAAAAAGAGCGAAGAAAAAGAATAGTAACAGCCCCATAGGTAAGATTACCTCAATGTGATTGTGAATCTATTTCCTTGAAGCTGCCCAAGAAGAAGTCCTTCATTCACATAACTGACAAAATATGGACTTTACATATACAACTGATAGTGGCAGCAGAACAACAACAACAAGAGAGCCTCAGTCCCAAATTAAATGGAGTCGGCTCTATGGATCAAACTCTTCCATTTTACTCGGTTTAACGCAAGGACAAGAAACAAAAATAATTTTTTAAGGAAAATAACCGAAATCATAAAGCATGTGTACGTACCAAAAGTCTCCAACTTGTATACCAATTAGTCTTTCATTCAGAGAAGCTATCCTTTTTGCTTGTTGCTTGAAAACAGTTACCTGCAATTGATATCATAATTTGAATTTTGAAGCAACTGCAACCCATTAAATAATCATCGGCAACCTCTGCTGACAGCTTTTGCTTATAGCAAATAGCTAAAGCGAAAGTGATTAAAAGCAGGTGCTAAGAGCTTTATAGAGATGTTGAATTAAAAGCTCTTCATGTCAAGCGTGATTAACGAATATTAATAATTCTTTTTTAAGCAAAAATGAACTTGAAGGTTCATCCATGCAAGGATACTCTTCATTTTATTGAATAAGCCACTCCACTTAAAAATTATATTTACATATTTCTTAGCATCTGTTCTTTTATCGAGAGAGTTTAAACATAGTAACATACAAACATAAATTTGAAGAAATTTTTTCAAAAAAGAGTAAAAAGAAAGAAAATTTACTAACAGTTGACATGATAAAAGCCAGCACTCTATTCCCAGAAGTTTAAGGAAGATCGAGACAGGAGAACTTTATTTATTTATACATTCTCCTCAGAGCACTAAAGTGACAAAGCAACTAGACCAATCAAAGCAAAAACATGACTAGTGATTAGCATCTAAAAAACAGCAAAACAAAATGCATCAATAATCGAATCAATATTTTCTAATGTGAACATATTTGAGCCACTAGCACGGCAACAAAAAAGATCATAGTGCAGGAAATCTATAACGATTCGAAATAGATGATGTCAACACATTACCCTCTGAGTAGAGACAGCACGCTTGTCTTTAGTACCAGCAAATCCAAATGACCGTGGCTGAGACAATAATCAAGGAAATATTAAGTATGTGTACTTGAATTGTGAAGGAAAAAAGTGGAAAACGAAACATCATTATTCACCAATGAAATACAAAAGCTCGCCAAAGAGATTTATATAACCAATAGAATTCCATTATGCAGTACAGAAGCAGAACCGGAGTTTTGTTTTTATTCTTCATTTACCATCCAAGTGTTTATAAATAATAACAACAAAATGTAAAACAACCTGGATACCAAGCATCTTTCCTATCAGACCCAAAGCCTCTTGGGTGTCTTTATTCTCCTTGTAAAGATGAAACCTGAAAGAAATGAAAAAAATTTTGAGACACTAATGTACCAAAAGAATATCAGATACCACCAATGTAATTCATTGTTAAAACATAAAATGCATGTATTATCATGCAGAATCACCACTGCATCTACAGAAGAAAAAAAAAATATATATATATATATAATTATATGAAGTGATCCTTACTAGTTCATAATAAAATTAAGAGAATGAAAACAGAATTAAAAAAAAAAAAAAAAAAAAAAACAAAACAAAACAAAATAAACACTAATGAGGCACCAGCCGCACCACATGCATATAGAAAGTTTCACATTCAATTGAAGAAGAACATCATTGACTCAAGAAAAACCTTTCAGCAAGTATTACTTTCCATTTATAATATTGTGGAAACAGAACTGAGAAATGGCCCACCTAGCCATACATGCACACCAGATATGTGGATTTTATGTATGTAAATAAAACCACCTAGTAGCATTTAATCTGCGTATGCAGCTAGGGACACTGAAATCTTCATCACACATTTTTTTTTATCGGACAATATCTTAATCATACATTATACATTCAGTACACACATAACATACATAAGAATAGCCAAGACTTCCTGGGAAGGTTTTTGGCGATCAATTTGGATTATACAGGAGAACACCTCCCAGTTCCCAGAGATTGCATGCAATTCTATAGCGATTAAGCAAGCAATTTCAAAAGCTAATCATGTAAGAAAAAAAAAAGATTCAAAACACCTTACTTAAGAAACCTGCCAACTTGCTCCGGCCAATCATCGAAACCTCTGCTGTCATATGGCACATTGCCCCTTTCCTTCCGTTTCCACCTATTGACTCCTTTACCACTCCCTACCGAGTTCAATCTCACCCTTATACATTTAGACGTCGAATCAGGTCCATCAACCGTGTCCGTGACAAGGAACTTGAATTTCTCCTTGAAGAAATTATGAACTGCCTGAAACCACATTCCAAGCAACCTAAACCATCGATAATCAATGCAACTCAATAGACGAAAGAAATTAACGTCTAACAACCGAATTCCACCAAGACTTGCCGTTCGATGAGATTTATCCGAATCAGGAGAAAGAACAACATGACTAATTCTATCTTTTGATTCTTTTCCAGCATCCGAACAATGCACGCCATCTATTAATGATTTCACAGATTCAGCATCAGCGTCTCCACACAAAGCTCTCAACCACTCGATTTCGGACTCATAAGAACTCTCTTTCCTCTCCTCCACTGCTGTCTTCTTCTCCGCAATCTACACAAACAAAATCCAAACTGAACCAAAAACCATAAATTGAAACAAAAAATCCTAAATTTCGCAACACAATCGGATCACCTCAGTTAGAGGCGCGTCCAAACACCTCAAATGAACTACATTTCCATCGCAATCCACTTCGTTCACAATGAAGTCCGAATACCTAACCAAGAAAAATCAATCAAACCAAAACCTAGTCGATTGATCGATCGATGGATCTAGTGATTCGAACCGAACCTTTGTTTGAGGACGCCGCGAAATCCAGGAAGGTCGGAGACGTAGCAGACGATGCCGACGTCGGCCTCTTCTAGGGTTGCCATGGAGAGCGATCGATCGCCGCAGCAGCGACGGTAGGGTTTAAGCTTTCGCGCGAACGAGGGTTTTAGTTTTAGTGGAGCTATACAGAGAAGGAAGGCTGCGAAAGACGAGCGCCACGTGTTCATTCGGAGGAGCTCGTTTGGGGGATTTGGGGGTCTATTTGGACCGAGAGAGCTTCAATTGGAAACTTACTTTTTGAAAATCAGATCTGACCGCTGTTTTTTTTTTTTTTTTTTGGATTGGCATTGCTTTTTTTTTTTTTTGGGGAGTTTGTAAGTTTGTTGCTTTTTTATTAGTATTTTAGTTTTTATTTTTTTAACAAGATCGTGATAACCGTTAAAGTCTCTTTAGTGAGATGGTAAAGACATCATTTATCAAAAAATAAGACCTCAAAAAGTAATGGTTCGACTCCGATTAAAGTAAAAAAATAAAAAAATCACGATGACCAACCTCGCCCTTCAAATTAAGAATGAAGTTTTATTCATGGCTACCTTGAGATATAGTCCCAAGATAGCTTGTCTCCCTTGTACATATAATTGTTCAATAAAAATAATAATAAACTCGTATGGGGCTCAATGATACATGAACATAGATAAATCGATGCAGTTGACACTTGATATCACGTAAAAAATAAAATAAATAAATAAATAAAAATATTAAGCTAGTTTTCAAAAAATATATATATTTAAGCTCACTCACCCTTTAAAAAAGTTGTTCACATGTCCTTTTTCAAGAAAATAACTTAAAAATCCTAGCTTTGTCACTTGTCTTAGTTACAAGCTTAAGAGGAATATTTTTAAATTTATCGACCTTCAATGAACAATTTAATTAGTTATAGTAGACCTATATGACTTAAGCAGATGCCACATGTCACAATAAACTCATATACCCTAGGTAAGTTAGTAGACTCGACTGACATGCTTAATCGTCACGAATCACAATGAAGTTTGATGAAATCATTGTGAACTTTGACTAAATGTCATTACTCAATATCATTACATATGAGGATATAAACACTCCTATATCTGATGGTACTTCAATCCAATCGAATAAAGTAACATACAATTTCGCTAGCTTAACTAAACTATGTGCTACTTTGTTCACAGTTTTCCTAACAAATTGAACTCTCCATGAATCTTTACGTTTAAGTACTGTTAAACAATCGTCAAGCAAGCCTCCGAACTTTGTCTTATTATAGAATGAAGATTGAAGTCCTTGAACCACCATCAATGAATTGGTTTAATATCACATTACATATATCTTGCGCCTCCACCTATTACATAGCTTCTCTCAACGCTATGGCCTCTACTTCATGAAAAGGTTGTCTACAAGCCTGAAATTTTGTCAATCCCCGAATCAATACTCCTTGCTCATCTCTCAAGATAGCACCCACTCCTACAAATCCTTCGATGCGGCATCAACATTGCACTTGCACCAATCACATGGCGGGTTGCACTAAATATTAACCAAAGGATCATTTGTAATAGCACACAACATAACACGGATATATAACGCCTTAGGGCGCGTTTGGCAATTGCATGGGATTTGTATTATTGTTATACCAAGATTCTTAAGTGTTAGCAAACACAACCTTACTCTGTTTGCCAATGGCGGCGTGACCAGTGCGCGCACTCTTCGCCTATCGTTAGTCAAACATGTTTTCTCATAAAAAACAGTCGCTCAGATTCATATTTTTCTTCGATTGAATCGAATTCGTGTTTTTCGATTTCGATTCGATTGGTTCAATTGGTTCGATTCGCAGTTGCTTCAACTTCATAGACAAAATCTTCAAATTCGATTGCAAACCGGCTGTTTTGATATTTATTAGGGGTTCGTGGATTCGATACTCCGTAGAAATCGCGTTCAATGGCGACAATTGAATCGAAGAACTCAATTGATTGGGCGAAGATTTGATCGGACTCGGATTGGTTGAAATGTGAGTGAGTTTGCGATTCGTCTGAGCGAAATGGGGAAGAGTTCGAAGAAGAAGAAGCGCGGACACGGCGGGAGCGCGCGGAAGAGCAAGGACTACGCCGCTCACAGCGGCGACGAAGCCGATATCATCATGGAGGAGCTCACAGTTCTGTAAGTTCACATCAAAGTTCAAATCTTTTTTATTCAAATCGAATCGAATCGATGGATGCTTGTGTCTTCTCATTGATTGATTGACGTTTAGGGAGGCGACTTACCAGGAAGACTTGAAAATTGTGTCAAAATCGCCTTTTGTAGTTAATTTGAACATCAGGTATTCAACTAATTTGATTAGGTTTAATGTGAATTTGAAGCTAGTGTGTGTTGTGCATCTCTGAATTGTGGAGTTTGAACAGGCCTTATTCGAGGGATACCGGATTCGACGACCTAGATATGTCTGCCATTCTTTCAGTCAGGTAGGCAAGTTTAAGTTTTAGTGCAGTAAATGTATACACTTAAAAAAAAAAATGAAACCTCAATTCGCTCCGGCTTTGTGTTACGGCAGATACATACCTGGGTATCCTAACAAATGTCCCAAGTTTCATATAACACCAGGGGAAGGTTTATCAGAAGAAGATGCCAGTAGACTTCTCTCGCTGCTGCAGGATCAGGTACAAATACAATGGTTTATTTTTTTGCAACCGACTTGTATGCCAATTCGCCTCATTTTTCACTCCTTAGCATTTAGTTCTATTTTTTTGAAACCCCTGATGTTCGCAATTTTTTTATTACATTTTTCAATATAAGTCTTCTATCATTTTCTGTAAAACAGGAACATCAATCAACATGAGCTTTATTTGGATACCAGTTCCTTTGATGTTGTTGGTTAATTAATTTAAGAGTCGCGCTAAGGGCACCCCGCTGATTAGGGCACCTCAGCAATTTATCAGGGCACCCTGATACTTTTACCAAAATGTCCTTTTGTTTGAAGTGCGAGCACCCACCACCAAATCGAATGAAACCCTTCTTTTCTCCCTTCCATCACGACATCAAGGCCTCAATATACCAAATCCCCTCACTTTCTTGCTTGTTTAAGGTAGATTTGTTGTTTTATGGTCAGACGATGTGTTCAACTTCAATCCCGTAGTGTTCAGCCACACAGGGCCGTGATCTGTATTTAGGTCTCAGACGTCCATTGCCGATATCATTATGTGAGTGTCGGTTAATAAATGAGAAGGACCCTTAGACCACGTGGTTGTGTATCACCGAGACTACTGGTTTTGGTCTTGGTGACCTGTTATCGAGACATTAAGCTATGTCTCAGTTGCTTCCACCCGAAGTGTAATAAAAAACTACGTTTGAGATTAAACTCGGTTGGTAATAACCGACACCTTTTGTTAGTTATCTGGTTATAGGGTATCGAGACACTTCAACATGTCTCGGTCCTGTGTGACCGATAAATTCGCGTCCGTGGTTCACCTTAAAAATAGAAAAAAAAAACCCCACAAAAACCATAAAAATTAACTTGTCCACCTCCCACTCATTTTCTTCAACCATTAGATTCTAAAGACACTTAAAACTCGTCAAATCTCCGGGTGGCGACGAATTGACAAACGTGATTGACAGGGGCTAGTGCGCGCTCTTTGATCGACAAATGCGATGTTCGGCCCTTGACGGATCGACTTGACTTCGTAAAAAAAATCGAGTTTTCAAAAGTGGAGTGCCCTGAGAGGGCATTTGAATGGGCATGTGAATTGTTAGGTTGGATGAGGGCATTTTTGTCAATTGATTGTAAAACTAGTTTTAATTAAATATGGCAGGGTTCCCTGAGAGGATTGCGGGTTGTCCTTAGCGCGACTCTTAATTTAATTATTCATGGAGTGGAAACATATTTGTCCCAATTTGTTTCGAAGTAGTTTTTTTACCGGTAGATATTCTTGAGATAGGATGATTGGAAAAAGAGCAAGCATCAGGGTCGTTCTGTAGTTTTGTAATTTTTTTTAGAAGAGAAGTTTTTTGAGCACCTTAATTAATCAACAAATCAGATGAGGTTTTCCTACCCTTGGCGAAGAGTTGAACCAATGACCATTCTATTGATAGGATGCCGAGGAGCCAGTTGAACTAATGTCATTTGGCATATTGATGATGGACATTGACGCTGTCGTCAATTCAATTTCATTAATTTAGATTTGCAAACTTTCAGTTTCAACCCTTGGGCCCTCTAGAACTCTCAATTTTCTGGGTTTCATTTCCTTTCCTTTTTTCTTTGTTAAAGTTTTAACAATGGCATGTTAGAGTTGGTTTTATTACAACGCTCAAACCATTGTCAAGACTTCAATTGACTTTGCTTTGCCTGTCAACTGTCAGAGTTGCTGCTGCTTTTGCAAGTTCCAACTTCCATACATTTAGTCCATGCACATGTTCGGTCCTTCCCTAACTAGGCTAACATTTGGCTCCAAATTTGTAAAGTGGCATGCAACTTATCATGTTTCATTATTATAGCCTTGTTTATTGCAGGCATTGATCATGTACTGCATCTAGTTTTGCTACTTTGACATAACTCATATTACAATAATGTCTAAACTGATTAGTTGATTCAACAATTAGGAAGATCTAATGTTTAATGACTTTTGTGTTTTGGCAATATCCAACAAGGATGGGGATTTTGCAGTCTGTTTCTAGGGTGTGGCTAGTAATGGTTATCTGTCATATTGAAAATATTCACATTTCTGATGATTCCATTTAGTATTGTAGCATATTTTATCATTGTTGAGTTGGACATATTATTAATTGTGTCTATATAAGAAGAATTATCAAGTTGAGGTGCCAGAGCAGAAGGCTTACATCTGTAGCTTGTCCACATTTGCAGGTTCTGCTCATTCTCTGGTTCATAAATGTCATTCTTAAATTGTATCTCACCAAAGTGTTCGTCTACAAGTTGTTTAATGAAGTTGTTTGTTTAATGGGCTTAAATCACTTGCTTGCTTTTGAACATATTTCCAATGAACTTCTGTCAGGCGATTGTCAATGCACGAGAAGGGCGTGTGATGATTTTTAATCTTGTGGAGGCTGCTAAAGAATTTCTATCAGCAATTGTTCCCCAAGGCCAATCCACAGAATTTGTAAGTTTTGGCACTTTGACCCGCGCTTTTTTCTTCTCTATTCAGCTGCATGTTATAAGAAAATACAATCAGGACAATTTACCCTCAGCAGAAAAATATAATGTTTGAAAAATTATTTCAATCCAGTGCTCTTCATATTCTTTGACGGTAACAGAACTTGCATTATAGGAAACAGATTTCATGTTCAGGATAGCACAGTGCTTCCATTCTTGTTCTTGATCTTCTTTTTTGAATTTATTTGTTTCATATTTTTTGTGAATGGATGGTAAGAGATGCGGTTTTGGGTTATCTTCACTAGTTCTATAAAAAGTGGTTGGGTTTTGTGATGCAAAATGTCTTTTTCCATTGTTCTCAAGGTCATTCTCTGTCTTTTTTCCCATTTCCTGTAATGTTGTAAACCTTCTATACTGTTCTGATTGGTATCCCAACGATCCCATTTGCCCTTCTTATATGTGCGATTGGGAGGTCCAAATCTGGTTAAGGTTAAAATTTCCTGTTTGGATTGTGTTTCTTTATAGAATGCCCATGCATGATGTTATCCCCAAGTGTTGCAAAAATAAGAATGTCGAGATTGATAGATGTTCCTTTATTGCAAGGTAGAATCCATGGTCAAAATATTTTAAGGTCCAGTTTCACCAATTGGTAATAATATGAAAGAGAATCGATTAAGATGGGTTGAACATCTAGATCGAAGACTCATGGATTTAGCGTTTAGAAAAATGCGAATATCAAAAATAAATGGGGCACTGTTACAAGAAACAGGGACTGTATGTATTACTGATCAGAAGTGTTAATGAGTGATGGATGCCACTAAGATGTGTAGCCTTCTAAAAAGTGTAGTGGATTCAATATACTGATGTTGTTAATCCCGCATAGTAGGAAAAAAAGGCTTTTGACTTTATGTTCTTGTTACTCGTGTGTTTCTTCATTAGATTTTGTTCTATGTTTCTGTTTTTCGATGCGTTCTTTCCCTTCACTATCGCCTTGACATGTTCAACCTATTTCAGGTGTGGCACATATTTTTAGTGCCTAATTGTATTTTTTGCTTTTTTTTTTTTTTTTTGTGTTAATTCCGACAGGTTTCCAACACTATTATTGAGAAGAAGGATCACTTGGTTCATGAAGATATGGAGACCTCCGGTGACAACACTCACTATTTTAGGGGCCCTTTCGTTTATGGTTTGGTCGATCTTTTTATTGGTTATAAGGACTCATGGAATTGGGATCATGGAACTGAGAAAATCAGGAGTGGAAATCCTTCAGTGGTTGACCATTCACTTGATCCTTTGAACATTGGGTATCAACCTTCAGGAAAGAAAGTTCTTAAGAACGAAAAATCACTTAATTTGAAAGATCCAAAGAAAAATTCCACACAACCACCCCCGGTGAAATTAGACTCTCTAAGAGAAGAGCGTGAAACTGATAGTGGGAGCACGTCAAATGATTCTAATGGATCAGATTCGGAGGAGTCAGTGGAACATGGTATTATAATTGAAGATCAAGAGGTAGACGTATTCAACATTTTTTTGTTCTGCAAATGCTACATCTCGCCATCATTTTGGATGTGCATTGTATGTGACATGCATTGTGCTCTCTTGATTGCTTTGGCAGGAGTCTACCCTTGAGGATTCAAAATATAATGACAGTGATTTAGAAGACAAACCATCTTCGCCTTTGACTTCCATTAAATATGACCAAGAGTCTTCTTGGACCATGAAAAAGGACCTGATTATGGTACTTACCCAATTTTGCTTTTGATGATATTTGGTTGAGCATATCTAATAAAGCAAACAGTCACATCTTTCCTGGCTTAGGTCCATTTGCTTCGTCTTGCTTGTGCTTCGAAAGGACCGTTGTCAGATTATTTGCAAGAAATATCTTCTGAACTATATTGTTTAGGGGTAAGATTTTTGTGAATATATGTTCAATAATGTGCAATCTCTCAGGATTTTTTTTGGCTTTTCAAGTTGTGAACTGCTTTCTCCCAGCTATTTTCAGAGTGCGCTAAGGACTTGGCTGCCAAACCACTGCAAATCTTTAAGGAAGATTTTGTTAATTCGTTTGGAGAGCATATGGTTGGTGATCTATTTTGCTAATCATGCAGCTCACTTTCTTTGTCTTTGTTATATTCAAATATCAATATGTATGTATAAATCTGACATCTAGTTGAATGCCTCTTTGTAGGGTTCATCTCTAAATCCCCAATTTTGGGATAGTTCTGATCTTGAAGTGTCCGCATCTCGTCCAAGTTCCAGATATCACAACGACTTTGAGGAAATTGCTTCACTCGGTGAATACTTTGTTCATTTATTCCATTTATTTTTTGGGCTTGTCATTTCACCACGATTAAATTTGCATATTTGCAATTAGCTCCTTCATATCGGTGGTTGACCTGATATGGTTTTGATATTATTGAAGGTTTGTTATTTAAAGGTGGACCGAACCAAAAATAAAACAACATGAGGTTCATTCATAATCTTCTTTTCCCGTATGAAATCAAGGGAATACATTGCCAAGAGTATCAAATTGTTGTTTTGCGGATGAAAAATTGCTCTTTGTTGTAGTTATGCGTTACAAATTTTCCGTTTTCATTTTTAAATTTTTTTCTTTTTCAAGGATCAATAAGCTGTTTACATGTTATTTTGTGCTGAGGCTTGATCATGTGCTTTTTTGAGTTATTTGATCTGTTTTTTTTTTTTTTTCATCCTCATTCTTTTTTAGATAATGAAACGATAGTGACATGCTTTTGATACATGCATTTGCTACAGTGGTTGAAATCCTTTGGGTAGTCGTTGACATGTGTGCATCATGTTGCAATACAAAATCCAAAGCACTCTAACAAAACTGTGGTGAATTCATGTAGCAAAACTATTCATCCAGTTGTGTTCCTTCAATCCTTATTTTGTCTCATTAAGTTTTTATTTGTACAGGTCATGGTGGTTTTGGTCATGTTTCCTTATGCAGAAACAAACTCGACGGGAGGCAATATGCTGTGAAAAGGATTCCCCTGGAGGATAAAAGTCTAACTTTGAATGACAGAATACTGAGGTAATATTAATATATGAAATTAATTGTACTTCCAGAAAAAGAATAAACTTAATCCATCTGTACCCACTAAGACACATGTAACTCTCTCATTACTCAAAGGTTGGGATTGTATTGGTAAAATTCGTTAAGATCAATTAGTATACACGTCATACATGCAGATGATCGTACTAGTAACGATGGATATCCACTTTTTCGTTGCAACAAAAGTTAGATGTAGGCATGTTCTTCCTTGCAACCTCAATAGCTCAATGCAATGAACGAAGAAAACATGCCGCCTCAATGTTGAACGATCTCACTACTCATTGCTTTTGTTTGATGGTGCTGAAATTCATTTCTCTTGTGTTGCATCTTAATATTCTTAAATTCTTATTTTTATCTTTGTTTCTAAATATTTTGCTTGCTATTGCTAATGCCAATAGGATTATTGTTGTTGTTATATTGCTAATGCCATGGCACAAGGATTATCTTTTTCCTTCTATTTTTATCTTCTTTTTTTAATCGAAAAAAGATGAGCAGTTCTTTTCTTATGGGCTATTATTTGTTTTCCATTGGTCAATTAACTGTATTGGGAAGTGGCAAGTGGGAATATGTATGAATGTGGCATATTTTGTTTTATTGATATTTTTGGGAATGGTAATTTGCCTATAGTGCAGTAAGTTGTTTGTTCCTGTTCCCCTCTGTTTGACCAGTTTTTTTTTCATGATGTGCTTAGGGAAGTGGCCACACTCTCACGTTTGCAACATCAACATGTTGTTCGCTTCTATCAGGTTATTATTATGTTTTCAAACTTATATATTCATTTATCCCTATTTTCCCCCATCTCTTCTGCATTTTATAAGTGGTCATTTTGCACTAGAGACGAGATAATGTTGTCATGAACCGTGTGTATTATGATTCTAGCCCGAGTGCTATTTTTGACAAGAATTCTCATAAGGTTTCTGTGTTTTTTATTATTATTTTTCTATTGCGATTGCATTTGTCTTAGATAATGAGTCTGTTGTTAGTTACTTGCTTTACTATTTGCAAGTGCCTGCTATTGAATTTTGTAAGAATGTGAAGATAGTGAGTTTTGTAAGAATGTGAAGATGAACAGATAAGACTAATGTTTCTCCATGAAGAATTAAAAAAAAATGAAGGTTTTTTAGGTGATTTGGGAGTATAGATTATTATTTGGATTGAGGCTTTGCTTTTTTTATTTTTTTTTCTTTCTGATTATTGATACAATAAACATATGATTTTCCTTGTTCTTCTATACGGAGTTACTAAGTTGACCTAATTGTTCCTGTACTTTGGGTCTATTGTATTTGGTTAAATGCCTCATCTCTTACCCCATTCAAGCAATTCATAGTACGAGCCAATTGCATGACAAGGCCGTAAATGAACATAAAAGGTCAAATCTGCAATTGAATTATGGAAGAAAGGAACCTCAATGAGCTCCAACCAGCATCTTGTTTTATTCAGACAAATTACTGCGGAAACCTTGGATCAGTGGCGACAGTTTCACATTAAGAAAAAGATTTTTTACGCAATCTTGTAATAGTTCTACGATGAATTTTGATTGTCCTTTTTTAAGGTTTTACAATCTGAATTTTCATAGAAAAGTTCTGTTCAAGCTGATGCATCTATTCATGGAAATTTTTCCAGGCATGGGTTGAAACAGAAGTTGGTGCAGGTTATAATGACTTAACATGGGGTTCAAGGACCGCAAGTAGCTCTGGTTACAGCTTACAGGGGTCCAGCTCAACATATGTTGTTGGGACTGACAATAAGCAAGAATCAACATTTCTCTACATTCAAATGGAGTATTGCCCCCGGTATTCATTCTGTTCCTTTTTCTCAATGTTTATGGTTGACTTTTTATTTGTTACGTTTTAGTAAAATGGCAGGACACATTAATTAGGAAGGATTTGGAAAGCCAATTGCACTAAATTGAGCTCAATGGAAGAGTTCAATCCATGTAGCCAACCGCAACTAATTTAGTTCTTGTTTTTAGTAAAATGGTACATATTTTTGTATAGTTTTTACCTTTCTTGAAAATTTTGAGAAATGAACCATAAATTGCAATATGTTTCAATGGTCTTGAACCCATTGAAAAGAATCACACAGCCAACAAAGCTAATAGCCTAATACTTCATTTCCTAATCACTTGCAAGGCTACCAAAATTTAAATATCTGATACAAATATGTTTGGAACATTTGTCTCTGTAACTAGCGACTACTAGTGTAACCTTAAGCTGGTATTTAAAAGCCTAATTTTTTCAATTAGTAAAGTTTAGATTTTTTTTTTGAGTGCAAGTCTGAATCATCTCTATTTAGAGGCTTTTGTTCACTGCTTTCCCTCAAGGTTGATTTTATTTCTCAACGTTTCCATGAGCATTTCAAACCCCTCCAAACTCCCAAGTTATTTAATTGGCTAAGTTGTGACAATAACCTGATTGGAAGAGTTATCATATAACTCTGTTTTGATAACATGATCTTTCCTTCCTTTTTTTTTTTTTTTTTTTTTTTTTTCCTTTAGTCGCTCTTGACCTTCTTTCAGTTACTGCAGTTAGCTGCTCAAAGTGAAGAATTTCACTTTCTTCTCTATATTAGAAAAAGTCTGCTATGAGCTGTAATGGTAAATATCACAGTGAGAGCATACGTGATCTATGCATGAGAGTGACAAGCGAGAAGTTTGTTAGATGCATTGGTATGCTTGCAGGGTTTCAACCAATCTGTTTGAAAGATTCTTCGGTCGATGACCTTGCATGCATCTTCATGCAGAACTTACTGATAGATTTAGAAAAGATGGAGATATTCCTCTAGGTAAAATATGCACGCTTTTCTAATGTAACAATTTTTTTTTTCTTATAAAAAGAAAAGGCAACAATTTTTTTATATGAAAAAAAAAATCATCCATTTGTGGATGTTTCTTTTTTTTTTTTTAGATAAAGGAAGTTATAATTTGTGGATGAGTTTCAGTCATGCTGGATTTTGACTTATTTGGAGAAACCTTATATATGAATATTGAAGTCAGTATTAATTTTTCCCTTAAACTTCACAGTTAGTGGCGAAAAGCTTAGAACTTTGTTTTGGAACTCTTTTTCGGGTTTACCTAATTTCACTCTGTTTTGGAACTCTTTTTCGGGTTTACCTAATTTCAATGTTTCTTGATGAAAGTATTGTGATCAAACCAATGGCAACATGGTCTGTTTTTGGGTAAAAATTTTTTTTCCGAGATGGAGAACTGTTGTTTTAGTGATTGCAGAACACTATTTCGGTGTTTCTGAAGGCTTTTTTCTATGTTATGCTACTTGCCTGTTACATGGGGAGGTGGTGTGAGTTCACTTACCTTTTCGAAGTTTGATCGTGGATAGGTGAATGTCAATAGAGACAAAGAAGTGCAAGAGAAAATATTTGTTTTTTTATGATGTAAGATTTGAATGTCTTAAACTGGCTGGTATATAGCATCAGGTGCACTTTGGTAGTACTCTTTCAAGATGATATTTTTCAATTTCTTTGTATTTTAATTTTGGAAGAAAGTTACCACTCACTGACTTACAGGGTTTATGCTTTTAATCAATGGTGAAGAAGTTGTTTAATGTTAACTATTGAGTTTTTTGCTGTACTTTGACTACTCATCTTATTTATCAATTTAATTATTTTTTTGTGCTATGAAGGACTCTGCGACAAGTCTTTGAATCATATGGCTCTGTTTTCGGAAAGGAGTTAGCATGGCATTTGTTTCGCCAAATTGTAGAAGGTCTAGCACACATACATGCACAAGGAATCATACATCGTGATTTGACACCGAATAACATATTCTTTGATGCTAGGAATGATATTAAAATTGGGGATTTTGGTCTAGGTAAGATTTACAGTTAATATTTTGCCAATTGTCATTATCCTTTATTTTTTAAATAATTGAACCAACTATTATTGCTTTTGTGTAGTTCTATATGTTCCTTTTTGAACTCTTTAGGATTTGTTTTTGAGCTACTTTGTTTTTTTAAGGATTTTTTAGCTACTTTGTGATTGACATGAACTTTCAGAAAAACAATGTAGCAAGTGTTCTTGTTAATTCTTAATAAGCCTTAATTAAAAGAGAATAATAATTAAGAAATTCATACACGACAATGAAAGGTAGATTTTTTTTTTTTTTGATAAGAAAGAAACAATTGCTTCTACGAACCCATGACCTTTTACTCCCAAACACCATACCAAACCATTGGGCCACCCAATTGGTTGGTAATGGTAGAATAACTTAGTTGTACTGTAGCATGTTAAGCAGCATGCTGTTTTACAGGATATTGTACTGATAAGGACAAATATCATAATGACCTTTAGGTTGTCATCCATTAAGAATGGATTCCCCATTAGATGATTGCTTTTGCTCTATGTTGTGAATTATACAAGATCTTGCAGCACTCAATAACTAGATCTTCATTAACTATTTACTGGTGTTTTTATCATGTTGCTCTCCAAAGACCAATGCACATTCTATTTTGCTGCTATTGGACTATATCACTCATTCGATATGTGTATCTGTGTTTTTGTTTTTGTACTTCCTTTCCAGGTCTTTTCCATTTTTTCTACTTGTAAAATGCACTAAGGAATGCTGTACACATTTTTTGTAAACACGGGGAATTTTTTCAAAGTTATTTGTGCATTCGTTGAATCTATCTTTTTACAGCATTTGATTTACCATTCAATTCATTGCTCCCATACAGCAAAATTCTTGAAGCTTGAACAGCTGGATCACGAACCAAATCCCATTGGTACTACCGATAATACGGTGGATGGAACTGGCCATGTGGGCACATACTTTTACACTGCACCTGAAATTGAGCAGGAGTGGCCGATGATTGATGAAAAGGTGCAGATTATTTGATTAGTGTAGCTGACTTGATAATTTTGTTGCTTCGTTTATAAAACAGAAAAGATCTTAGAAAGGTATCCTATATTGGGGAGATCCAAGAATTGCTCATGGAATTCAATTTACTTTGACAACCTTTTGAACGATATTGTGGAATCAGTAGAGGTCTTACAGTACAAAGTTAATGTTAAATGTCAATATGTATAAACCGTAGTTGATAGATTTTCTTTCATTTCATTGGTTTGCTCATGTTTTGGTCTTCAACCAATGCACATGCTTGTTATCTTTTTTCTTTCTGTTTTTTTTTTTAAAACTTTGTTATTTACTTTTGATTTGATGGTCTATTTTCTGTACTGTTTTGACAGGCCGATATGTATAGTTTAGGAGTTGTATTTTTCGAGCTGTGGCATCCTTTTAACACAGCCATGGAGAGACATGTTGTCCTTTCAGATTTGAAAAACAAATGGTCACCTCCTACTCCTTGGGTCGCTGAATATCCTGAACAAGCAGCCTTATTGCGGCGATTGATGTCTCCTAGTCCATCTAATCGTCCATCTACGAAAGAACTTCTCCAACATGATTTGCCTCCTAGAATGGAAGATGAATGGTTGGATGGTATAGTTTATGCTGCTTTTGATTTTTTTTTTCTCTTAAACATTTTAGTGCTAATATTTTCCTTTGTATTATGATTATGGTTTATAGTTATAACTTCTAAGGAATAGAAAAGGCTTACTTGGTCGTATGATAAAATGGCATTGTGTTCTGCTGCTTTATTCTAGTTACTTCTATACTTAACCTCCTGAACTAATTTGGGATTGTGGTAATGTTGTTCTATACTTAACCTCAAAGGTGGTGCTTTAACATGTTTTATCTTATAGAAATCTATGGGCCCGGAGAGTGTTGGGCCACACACACACATGTGGATATGCAAATGGGGTTGGAACCCATCTTGCACAAAACCAATTGGCTTATGTTAGAATCCAATCTACACCACTTATATACCACACCAACTTTTATTATATTTTTTGATGTGGGATTATATACTCCAACACTCCCCCTCAACTACAACTAGGCCTGGACTAGTTGTCACTTGCCAAACACAGACCAACTTTTAGAGGTCTGGTCACATACACTTAGGCCTACTTTTATAGGCTTCTAGGTCTACAAACTGGTTTAGACTCCACCGTTAGCCCAATCAGGTCATCAAATACGAGCCAGGATCGTTCCGCTCTAATACACACGCACACGTGGGTATACAAATGGGGTTGGAGCCCATCTTGCACAAAATCAATTGGCTTGTGCTAGGATCCAATCTACTTCGCTTATATACCACACCAACTCTTATCATATTTCCGATGTGGGATTTTATATTCCAACATATCTAAGGTCGTAGTGTTTGCAAGGGTTCTTTTTTCTTCCTTTGGTAACAATAGCTTAATGTTATTGCCATTTGCAGTTGGGACCATGAGCGTTTGTTTCGAATAAAAGAAGATGAATTTCTGACAGTTGACAACTTCAGTATATTTAGGAATCAATTGCAACTGTGGGGCTTCAAATGATGTTCTTTATAGAAGATGGTTTGATTTTGGGATCTGTATAGTATTAAATTATGGGCTCTGAGTGTATGCAGCATTTGATATGTGCACCTTGGTGGGTGGGGTGGATAGAAGTTCATCTATAGTTTTGAACTTTTGAATAAATTGGGAAGGCTGATTCAAATTGAGGTTTGTGAGTTGGATTGGTCTTTACTTTTTATGTGTTTCTTCATAATCTGTCTCATCGACACTGACACATAATGAATTTGCTATTGAAATAGGTAACAACACTACTGTAATAGGCAATGAGAAGCATGTAGTTTGTATTACTTATTATTCTTTAGTTGCTTGTGCTTTCTAGAACAAGTGGCTTACAACAGTCTCAGGAAGTCCTTAATCTTAAGATGAAAGTTCAATGCCTTGGGGAACTAACATTTGTTCCACGGCTTTTTTTTATTCAAATTAGAGATAGTTGGTCGCTTTATTTTACCTCTTAGCTGATTGAAAGTGCTTATGATTGGGATTTGATTAGTTTCCTTTCATGTAAATAGATTACTTGCTTCTCTTTCTCCTTTGTTAATTTTTCGTAGAGGATCGCAAAAGTTCTTTTGCCAGGCTAATAGCTTTTGAGCTTATATACTCTTGTTTAGGTTTCTTAGGAATATATTTTTATTTGGTTATGAATTGTTAATTGTGACATGCATCAACACTCTGACCAAGAAAGAAGACTTCTCAAAAAGTGGTGTGACTAAATAATTGAATATTTTTTACAGATGTTCTACGTGCAATACAGTCCCCAGAGGACACACGTGTTTATGAAAAAGTTGTGCAGAAGATTTTTGATGAAGAGAGGTTGGCCATGAAGGCCCTTCATCAGCGTTCCATAAAAGTGAATTTGGGAAAAGAAGATTCTTTCTTTAGCCAGTGCACAGAGCTGGAAACAGAAATCCGCGACCATGTTGTGGAGGTAGCTAAGGGAGCTTTTAGGCAACACTGTGCAAAAAGGCTGGAGACAACTCTACTAAATTTGTTAGATGATAGCCCTCAATTTCATAGGTTTTCCTCTTATCAAGCTTAGATCCATATTCTCGAATTGAATGTGGTGCCTCAGTTCTATGCAGTTTTTGCTTATGCTTTTTCATTCATCTGTTTATTGTTGTGGCTAGGAATGCTGTTAAACTTCTAACCAAGGATGGAGATGTACTTGAACTTTGTCATGAGATGCGGTTGCCCTTTGTGAGTTGGATTGTAACAAATCAGGTATAATTTCTACTTTCATGAACTCTTCATCTCTTGTCTGATATTTTATTTCTCTCTTGTCTCACCATTTTTCCTGTAGAATAGTCTCACATCAAAAGGAATTTTCAAGGATTGCAAGGCACCAAGGCAGTTTCCCTAGCCTAGGTGAGGTAGTGCCTAGATGGTGCCAAGGGCAATGCCTAGGCGGGCAAAATAATATTTTTTTAGAGGCCGTTGAATTATTTATTTATTTATTTATAGGTCCTTAATTAACTATAATTTTTTATTAATCACTACAATCTGCATTCAATATATACGTCAAGGACACTAATTCGCCTTTAGGTACTTAAGTATCATTAAGTGTTAAGATATTGTTGTTTGGTAGGTATTATAGCACCAAAATCAATTGTAATTTGCCCCTTCAATTTTTAAAAAATTATTTAGAAGGACGCCGCTTGCCTAGGTAGCTTGATTTGCTACCTGTTTTAATGCAAAACATAAAAGAATCTATTTATAGAATGTAGTCCCAATACATGCAACTGCTGATGCTGGTAGGTTATGATATTTTGAGGCCTTTAGACGTATTTCATGATGATTTTAAAATTTCAATTTCTTCTTGTTGTCTCAATAATGTCATCTTATATATTGGTTTGGTTATCCAATTAATACGATTCAATGCCTATGTTCACTTTCAGACCTGTTGAGTAGTACATTAGGTTCTGGAATTGAAACAAGTTACTCAACATCTATATAGCGCTTACTTGTTGTTGTTGCAGAAGTCGTCTTTTAGAAGATATGAAATATCTTGGGTTTATAGGAATTCAATTGGTCACTCAACTCCTAATCGTTATCTTCAGGTGCAAATCATTTTTCATCACTTGAATTTTCCTGATTCTAATGTTGCTTTCATGATGGGGTTATTGTCAAAGAAAGTATTACTTTTTGCATTAGTTTATTTTAGTGTTCAAATTAATGAATTTATTTTGTGAACATTTTATGTCCTCATTCATGCTATTTAATAGGGTGATTTTGACATTGTTGGCGGAGCAGTTTCGGTAACAGAAGCTGAGATTATCAAGGTACGTTGCTTTTGAGGCATGACTGCCCAACAGTGAAACATGGACTTCATATGTGCTGAATGATGAGAAATGATGACTTTTCTCTGCGAATGAAACTTACGGAGTATGCTAGTATTATTAAATTAAAGCAAATCAGAAGTCTAATCTGTATCAACTTCTTTACTCAAACAACTCACAGCATTTGGTTTAAGATTTGGATGATTTTTCTGTATTTGAAAGCCAGAAAATGCAGAATATTTGGCAGTTTTATCCAATCTAGAAACATATTTTTGACCAATTTTCTGCCTAAAACAGAATCTAGGATTTCAAGTTTCTTTCCTCCAATGGATCCATAGTCCATCTTGCTCTTTACAAAAAAGATGCATGATTTGTTGTAATTGCATCTTTTGCCTGATTATCAGCTTCTGGAATCCCACAATTAGATGCCAATGATACGAGTCTGAATAGATGGTGCCTTTGCTTGATCTCTAGACCATTGGACTAAGAGAAAATATTGACATAGACAATTGATCTTTATGATGTCTTGTTTAAATGTTTGTCGATGCATTGAAATTTTGTTAATTTGGAATATTTTCAGGTGGCAATGGATATTGTTACTAGTTTTTTTCACTCCAACTCATGCCATATACGTTTGAATCATGCATACCTATTGGATGCTGTTTGGTGTTGGGTAGGAGTAGAAGCCGATCTTAGGGAGAGTGTGGCACAGGTATGATAATTAAAATATTTTTGGAAGAAACTATGCATTGCCATGTTATGGAGAACAACATTGTGGTGACTATTCTATTGTTGCAAAATGAAGTGTCTTTCTGTAATGGGTTCGTTGTGTCCACAATCCTCTAAACGGAAATCAAGTTGGACATTAGTAAGGCGACAACTTCTTCAGGTTGGTGGAATATTTTCTGATATATATTCTCATTTATTTTTATTTTGAGGCCTACCTTGTTTTCAACTCTTCATTATATCTCTTCTTGCATGAATTGGTCTTTTGTTCCGCCATTTCATTCTAGTCGTTTTTTCAAGGTAACAGCACAAATTGGTATACCTCCATGAATCACGTCAGCTATATCCTAAGTAAATTTTTCTTTGACTAGAAAATTTATGGAGAAAAGGTCTTTATTGTGTGGATCTTCGAGCTTTGTCATGTGCGTATTATTTAATTTATTTTTCCTCTATTTCAAGTTAAAGTTCATTCTTTCTTCTTTTTGCCAAAGCCTGATTGGGTAAAAGGTGTATATGCAATTAAAATGTCCCTATTAAACTAAAACGAAAGTTAGATATGGTTGCAATTAAGCTAGATATGCTTTTTGAGAGTGAATGTGAATGTTGGGTGGTAAAAAATAATTCATACATAAACTGAGTTCTGCAAAGATGAGGATGTTTGCGTGGGCTTGCTGTGAAATCATACGGATACAATAAGAAACACAAAGGTTCAAAGAAAAGTAAGAGAAACACCGATTGAGGAAAAAATAAGAGAAGGGCAGTTGTGGCGGTATAGATCCAAAGAAAACCTTCAAATGTCGTAGTAAGGAATCTGGACATGCTAAAAAATGAAGGAATAAGAGTAGAAATTGCATATAAATAAACAAGTATTTCCTACCGATAAATGGACTAATGCATGTGCATGAGACTTTCACCATAGTAGGGTCTGGCTAGGGTTGATATGTGTGATTTTATAGTGTATTGTCAAGAGGCTATTTAAGGATTTGAACCCAGAACATCTAGGTCACATTGGTGCAACTCTTACTTGGCTGCAGGTGCAACACGTCGTAGGCAAAACAAATTCACTAATTGTTGAAAGAAATTGAAATTAGAAAAGTAAGAATCATGACATAATTGTTTCTGGAAAACAATTTACATTAGACAGCTTCAATTGTTTATTAGGTAGCCGATAAATTAAGTCTAGGATTTTAACTTCAAGTGCTGATGAGATCTGAGGGGACTCAACTTGGTCAAGTAAGCTAACTTGCTTGTAAATAAAGACCTGTCTAAAAATGAAGGCATGCCATCGACAGTCAAACTTTCTTCTGCTTGGCAAACACTCATTACTTAAAATCCATAGAAAGATGAAGAAAAACCCATATTGTGGAAGAGTTCTACGTTCAATTATAAATTGCAATTGAAGGTTTATTTGACCACTAATTGGAGGGAAGTATTTGACTGTATGAGTACCATTGAGCAAGTGGAGGTTATAGCTATATATTTGAAGATATGGGGATCTATCCTTTACATCCTTCCTTTTATGCTCGTTCTGTTGAGCATCAAAAACATGCAATTTTTTCATGACGCTTAGCAATTCAGCTATTAGTTTACCAATGAACTTTAGATATGCTTTATCTTAATATAATTGTTGAGGGACGTGCTTTATGAATGTGATGACTTCTTTTCTATTTGCTAACCATTATTTTGTACCTTTAAGAATGAGTACCTAAGGACTTCCACATGAAATTTCCTTTTCTTGTTTTTTCAGGCTTACTGGAGTTAGATAAGAGAGAACTATTTCTAGTGCCTTCTTTCCTCTTAAAATTTATGAAACAGTATCCTTTTTGTTGCACTACCTTGATTCTTGACCATCCTAAATAAAACCTTTTTTTTTTGTGTGTGTGTGTGTATACGTAAAGGCATCAGCGTGACTTGGTCATCAGAATTAGTCACATTGTGTTACGTTGGGATCTGTGGCTAATCACTTGTTTCCTTTTCCAGGATCTTAAACTAGCTGAAGGTGTTGTCAATAGATTGCAGACTGTGGATTCAAGGTTTTGTGGATATGCTGATCAGGCCCTTCCTAGATTAATGGGGGCCCTTCCTCCTGGTACTCGCTTGTCATGTTGCTCATTTGATTTGAAAACATCATTATTCTATTATATTAAATGTGAATTTCTTGCAGATAGACGTACAAGGAAGGCACTTGAGGAATTGTCAGCCCTTTTTAGTTATTTGAGAATTTGGAAGATTGAAAAAAATGTTTTCGTAGATGCTCTCATGCTCCCTGCAGAGAACTATCACCGGGGGATATTTTTTCAGGTGACATTAGTTACTGCACTAACATATACTGGTTTTCCTTGGGTCAGCTAGACTGTTCTAGTGATGTTTGATCTGTGGTTCTATGACTTCTTCGAGAAAAAATTATTAAAGAAGAAGAAAGGTTGCTGCATTAAAATATCTGCGTTGTTAGCAACTCAATGTTACACCATTCAATTGAGTCTCTTTTGTAGAAATAGTTAAGTTTAAATACCTAAAACCTTGAAAAGTTAGAGCATCCTTGCAAACTGAAGTAAAAATAACACCAATCTTTATATCTTGGTCTGATATATCTGTCGAATGTACAGGTATTTAGTGATGGGACTTTGCTCGCAGTTGGAGGTCGATATGATCATTTGCTTTATCAAATGTGGGATCCGGAACATGTAAGTTATGCATGTGAATCTTTAACTTCAGTCTTATTCAGCTTTTGTTCTCTTGGTTTAATTATTCAATAACAAAATTATTACTCCCTAAACATAAAAAAGATAGCAAATCTGGCGGAAATAGTTTATCCTGTATTTCTTTGATGACATTTGCTCTATCATCCTTGCTTTTCAGAAATCACTTCCTCCAGGGGCTGTTGGAATTAGCCTTGCATTGGAGAACATCGTCTGCTGTTCTACTGTGGAGAACAAACCTTCAAGGTGAAATCCTTTTATAGACCAGCAATTGATAGCATGGTGGATCGTAAGTTCATTTGATCGAGAATCACTGACTTTTAAAATTATGGTAATGTAGAAGTGAAGTGAGCATTGAGGTTCTCGTCTGTTCAAGAGGTGGAGGTGGAATGCTTAACGAAAGAATGGAGCTTGTTTCTGAACTTTGGCAAGCAAACATTAAGGTATGCCCTAAGATATGCTGCAACTCTACCAGCATATCCCTTTGCTAGATTTTTAAGTCAACTGTTACGTGGTAGCATAAAATATTGAGATTTTCGAACTGTAAGATGTCCTCATTGAATGAAGTAATTAAAATAAGTGTGAAAATTGGTTGCACACATATCATGAATCTATGATACACTAAGCTTCTTTCTTTGGGTCGAGTTTTTTCCTATATTTGCTTTTCCTTTAGCATGTTTAATTATTTTATGTTTTTATCTTTCGATCAAACAGGCTGCATTTGTCCCCATTCCAGAACCAAGCCTGACAGAGCAGTATGAATATGCTGCCGAGCATGGTATTAAATGTCTAATTATTATAACTGAAGCTGGTTTGTCTCAAACAGGCTTAATAAAGGTAGTGTTACTACTCATCTTAATTCATTGGTACTATTTGAATTTTCTCTGCATGAATTTTTTTCATAGGCAATGATAAATCTAGCTTCTCAGTGATATGTTCAAAGAGAATGAGAAGTTATAAAAAGCTTTAATCCCTGATACTACTGTAAGAGAAGGCACCCTTCAATTTTTTCTTCAAAGATTTCCAGCCTAAAGCGAATTGTTCCAGTCCCTTATATTGGTTCTTTCATTTGGTTTTGGGGGTGGAGGCTGATAGTATTTTCGGGCAATGCAAGACTCTGTCCAGTAACTGATGACTCCTTTTATCCCTCACTAAAACACGTAGATGTGTGATTTTTTCACTTCCTATGGGGCCAGCGCCTGCTTGGATTAAATCATAGAAAATATAGCCTTAGATGCATAGATTCCCTTGCCAGCAAGTGTTCTTCCTTTGATGGTTTGCGGGTGACTATAAACAAGTTCAACGGACCAGCCAGCAGCCTATGTTGTTCTTTTCATCTCATGATGGTCTGACCATCTAAAACTCTTAGTTGGAACTTGGAAGACCTTTTGCGTTGAAGTTCGATTTTGGCTCAAAAGAGGTAAATGTGCATGTGATGATTATCAATGGAAAATGTATTGGAAGCAAACATGATACGTTCAATGACTGACCACCAAACTTGTTAGTTTGCATTAGGCCTAATTAACTGACACATGATATAGAGGTTTTTTATATCTCTACGCAACTCTAGTTTTGTTGGGAGTGGAGTCTTCAATTTTACCAGGAAAATATGCACTTAGTTCATCAACGACATTAAAGCCTTGGTACATGGATACAAATTGCAGTTGATGATGTAATATTTGGTAATATTCGAAATCCTGTATAATTAATTGTCCCAAGCTATCCCTAGTATATCTCTATACCCAGAATACGTTCATCATCGTGTCTTCTAAGGCATTTGCATGTTATTTATACTAAAGTTAGGAAACTCGATGCTCTAGAAATTGAAGGAACTTGGATCCTAATTTGAAATTACAACTATAGGATTCAAATAATCTGATGCATTTCCAATTAAATATGTTTTTTCACTTACTTTTATCTCACATATTATAATGAGATATTCTTTTCTTCTTTCACATAGCTGCAACTCACACATGGTAAGGTGCACATACATTGGCATAGTGATGCATTCTCATGTATGAGCTGTAATTTCCGTATGACTTTTGTAGGCTTGGCTGTGATGAAATCTTGATTTTATACATCTGTTTGATCCCAATTCAGGTCCGGCATCTCGAACTTAAGAAGGAGAAGGAAGTTAAGAGAGAAAAACTTGTAGAATTTTTGACGAATGCTGCAACGTCGCAGTTCAGAAACATTTCTGGTCGAAATTGAGTTATCCTGCATATCCATTTCATTTATTCTTCAGGTTTGTACTTTACCTTCAGCAACACCAACCCCACTGATTCAACTTATAATTTTATAATGCTATCATGTCATACTTCCTATTCTGTTTCTGCCATTTTTAGGAGCAATGCTACGAATAGAACAACTCACAAGTCACACACTCACATAGTCACATTGAGTACCATTAGATTACTTTGAGATCTGTGTGCGCATTAATTCAATGGATTTAATGCACGTTTGACTCAATGTGTTCACATAAATGTTATCAAATCATTTCTCTATAACAAATTGTCTGGGTCCAAAGTTTAGACGCATAGTATCGCAGATCTGCTACTTCTGCAAGTAAATGCAACTAAATTGTCTAAAGTTTAGATGCATTCATGTTAAAAAAACCAACCGCCTTTTTGTCGAAGAAGCTGTCAACTTGATGTTTGATCTCAGTTTTCAGGTTACCCTTGCTTTTAGAATTTACTTGTGTTTAATTATCATTAAATTGAAACGACTAGAACATGTCCTAATCATGTGGAATTCTCTTTTTTGAGCAGTGTACATATTATGCCACACCTCGACGCACTAGTTGATGGACAAGGAGAGGAAAGTTAGTTGCAGATGTCTTTAACAGTTCTTTTTTGAAAGATTGAAATGAGATACAACTGCAACATCTCTTTCTCTGTTAGTTGTGCTACCTATGAAGATGGCGCAGCTTGCCCCGAGAGCAACGTTATTACAGTGGTAAAAAGTGAGGTACGAAAACTGACTTTCGCAGAGATTGTGATGTTCAAATTTCGGAGGCAGACTAAAAACCTTGGTTTCTCTCAAGTCATGGGGTTACAGTTGCAGGATTGCCGAAGTGGGAACCCCGATGGTCACCCGAAAAAAAAAAAAGAAAAAAAAAAAGAAAGATGCATTGCTCATTTTAAATGAAAAAAAGTTAAAAACAATTTTGAGAGTTGTATGTTTTGAGGTTTCTTTCTACTTATTCCCTAGTTTTAATTTATATACAACGTGTGACTGACTAAATTGTATCTATTGCATTCTAACCTTGTGAAGTAAATGACATTTGAATTTTGCATGGCATTACGTTGGAGTTTCATTGACTCTAAAGAGTTAAATAGAAAATTTCACATGGAAATCGTAATTGAGAACTTCTAAATAGAGTTAAATATTTTGATTTTTCCTTCATTTCTCCATTTTTTTTGTTTTGTTTTGTTTTTTTTTTTTTTTTTTTTTTTTGACTTCAATAGGAATTGAACTACGATCTCCGAAGATTTGTCTTTTTGGCTAGTGATGTCTTTACCATCTTACCTGATAGACTTTGACTTCTCCCTGTAAATGTTAGTTGCCGTTTTGGTAACTTAAATATAGTCTCACTTAATCAACAATGAATATTTTTCGATAGGGGATCAACTATTGCTTTATTAAAATTAGAATGTTAAAAATGACCATTCACCAGCAAAAAATTATTAAAAATGACTTATTCTCACATTATTTGTCTTGGTACACTATTGGTACATACACATTATTTAGCAAAAACAACAATCAAGCCTCAATGTCGAATTGATTGAGGTGAGCTATATGAATTAAATGCTTCCACTTAGTTTGATTTAAGAGAAAACAAAATTAGATTTAAAATATGAATCAAACGCTTTCACTTAGTTCGATTTAAAAGAGAACAAATTAGATTTAAATAAAAACAAGATTTGAACAATATATCTCAATATATTTGAGGATATATGTTAACAGTTAATTATTGATTAATTGAAGGAATAAATATATGATTTTGTCAAAGCATTTATACTGAGATGGATGGGCATCACTTGTTAAAAGGTGAGACATGGTTGTGGGACATTGTAGATTCGACTCCTATTGAAGTTAAAAAAATATATATAATCTTAATATCTTTGATGACTTACGGATATGTAACAATCTATTCTCAAATACTTTATTAATTAAAGCCTCAAGGTATGTGTATTTTTGGCACAAAGATGAATAACTAGTACTAAAGCAAAAGTTGTAGGTTCGATTCTTGATTTCTTGTGAGTTATGAGGTTGGGGCCTCAACTAAGTGAGAAGGGTCTAAAAAAAGTTTGAACATACAAAGATATATATAAAAAATTAACTGAATGAATATAAATAGCAAGTACTAACTAATTTTAAATATCCTTAATTAGGAAACCTCTTACCTTGTGAGAACAAGAAGAAATAAATAAACCAGCCTAACACGTGTAGACAGGAAAGGATATTATTGCACGATAGCTACGCAGCTCCGATACCACAGAATCCAACTTCATAACTCTTACAAGGGCATTCTAGACAGTTAACAAAAAGACAAGGTCATTTCCGTCATATCACACATCAAGGTTACTCCTACCGCTGCGACTTTCAAGCTTCCATACTTCAATACCGAAAGAGACAACAAAGAATTCGAAATGTTGACGATCGCATTTACGAAGATTCAAAGCAGAAAACGCGCTGAATCGCTTCTCATCTGATGTAATTCGGCGAGGGGAATAACGGGTACTTCTTAGTTTTTCGATTCGTTGAGTATTGACAATTCAAATTTTGATGTACAGAAGAGGTGTTTTTGCTGATACTGAGTTGAACCTACCATGATTTCTTGATTCTCTGTTGATTTTGTAGTGTGATTAGTCTTTTTTCTTAATGGGTGTTTGATTTTATGTGCATTGGTTGATGGGTTTTCTTGGAATGGCAGTGAAGGATTTGTTTCTCTCATGAACTGTTTGATTCCATAGTCTCTTCTAATGTGCATACTTGGTTGGTTTTGAAGTGTTTGTGTTACTCTTTAATGGGGGGTTTTTGATGGGTGCTGTGCACTATCTTGGTTGGACATTGTTTGGATTCGAATTTTGTGGTAAATGAGGCTATGGGTAGAGGGGCATAAAATATCACTTCAATTTTGATTAGGTTGCATTGTTTAACTATGACGCCCTTACAATTTTCCCAAAAAATGTCGATTGACTTCGGCTCTGTTTCCCTTTCTAGTAGAGACTAGTAGTATTTTATTGTTCTTTGGGATTAGAATTCTTTCAATCAAAGTTTCAGTAAGATTTTTAAGAGGTGATTGATTTGTATGTTCAGTTGTCAATGTAGTGCACATACAGGAAACAATAGGTGTGATAAGGTTTGAAACAAAACTATGTTGATGCACCGTAATGTGTGTAGATCTTGGAATTGTGAATTTAAAGTGAATAGCGATCTTCATGTTCTCACTCATCATGGGTATCAAGTATTGGGGTGTGCTGTTTGTTGTTCGCTAGTGTCAATTTTTTTTTTCTTGCTCTTTTTTTTAGAACCATCGGTTTGGCTAATGCCCTGGGGGCTAGTCGGGCATCCTGGTCACATAGCCTAGGAGATAACAAGGTAATATAATGTAGCCACCAAGAATTATCAATTTAGTCAACCCCAACTAATTTGGGATTGAGGCTATGTTGTTGTTATACCAAGAATTATCAATTGTTTGTTTCATTTAGCCTTTTATGACAAAAACTGCTAATTCATCCTGCACAAGTCAGGAGTATGGCTAGGACTGTACACTTGAGGCCATATTGTTTGAGTTTGGTCTGCAAGATGGGTTTGAGGTTGGTTGAAGAATTGTTGTTAGGGTTCCTCATGAGACAAGAATGTGGAGGTGGAGAATTGAGTTTGAGTTAATAAGAGATAGTCCTAGGGTTGGTAAGTTGGTCAATAGGATTTGCTAGTTACAAAGTACTTGTTTGAGCATTGTGCAGATCAAGTTTAAAACTGCAGCATCATAATTGTTAACGTTCAACATAATCTCTTTTGGCTTCTTAAATTGATGCAATCACAATGGAAGATACTAACTTCATGAATACTATGCAGCCTGCAATATTTATGGAACCATTACTTCAAGCAGTTCAGGGTTCATATCCCATGTGATGGGATGTTTGAGAATGATGAGTTTAGGCATTTGAGATAAAGCTGATGGGTAGCCTGGAAGGTGAAGAGTTCTATTACAAACTCTCTCGCAAAGAGCTTCAAGAACTATGCAAGAAACATGGCCTTCCTGCAAATAAAACCAAATCACAATTGGCCAACTTATTGGCTTCTTTTTTTCAGGTACATGTTTCTGTCAAGTACTTATTCAAATTTCTGAAGAAAGAGATTATGACGGGGAGTTATTTTAGTTTTCGAATTTCCCAAAGCCTTCTTTTGTTGGGGTGTACATTTTTTGTTGCTAGCCCAGAACATTGGGGGTACTGTTTGGGTCTCCAAAATTGGGGTGGTTTAACAGTTGCATGTGTTTACTAATAAAAAAATATTTTCAAACATTTAAAATTATAAAAAGACATTATTTTTAGACCCACCGCCTGCCTAATTAAAAACTAGGCGGTGGGCACCCCTAAACGCCTAAGGTGCTGCCTAGGTGGTGCCTTGAAAATGCTGGTTGCGCTCTTGTGGTTGAGTAGAAGACGATGAATCTCCTAAAGTTTAGGGTAATTGGATCAAGTTATAGTGATTCTGATGACCCTCTATATCATTGGCAATTATAGGCCAATTTAGAATAGTTTGATAGACCAGATCAAATATTTCTATTAATTCCAATCGGTTAGTGAAGTATTTCCAGATTCCCCAATTCCAAATTTGTTACCTAGAGGTTGACTAGCTATTCGGTTTTACCAGGGAACGCTTAGAGCATCTCCAATAGAATGTGAATTGGATGTCAATGTGTGCGACCTAGGACTAAATAGACATTGGAGTGAAAAAAACCTCTCCAATGGAATTTGCATTTTGAATGTTGAGTTGACATGGATAGTCATTGTCTATTTTGTTGTCAGTTTTGGACATTCAAATTGACATCCATGTTGGATAATCAATTTTTTTAAAATATTTACTTATTTTATTTAGATTTTTATTCTCACGTTTAAATTGATAAAATTACAAAAAGAAACCCCACCTCATCAGTTGAGCCACAAATCCACATCTACCATTGGAGACTTATTTTGAAGTTCAATTTTTATTTGAGCCACATGGGATTGACATCCTCTCCACATTGATAATTCACACCTGCAATCCACATTTACCATTGGAGATGCTCTTAGACTTATAATAGCACTTCCCGCATGGCATTGAGACTTGCGATCGAAATTCCCATAAATAACCATGCCAAATGAGCTATTCTTATATTTATGGTGTGGACAGGAAAGTTAACACTGTGGTAGATTTGTCCTTCATATATTTCCATTTATTTAATGGAATCTATTAGTTCTTCCTAGGGAAAATGCACCTTCACTTGTACTTCCTACGAAAATATGCACCTTCCTAGTAAGTTTAGAGTTTTTAATTGTCTTATGGAAGAACTCATACTGTCCATTGAACTTTTAGAGATCTCAGTAAATACATTTAATTTCTCATGTGGTGATCCAGCAAGGCAGATCACTATCTAAATTGATTCTTCTCTAAATATGCAGAAGAAAAATGTTAGTTTGGTACCTTTAACAGAGAGGGCAGATGGACCTGTCGCAATTTTGCCTCACAAATCAGTTGAATCCGATTCAAAGGTTGCAGGGGGAAAAGAAGAAGGTATGTATCATAAAGTAAATGTTTTTTTTTTTTGTAAAATTTGGTTGCTTTAATGAAAATACTAATATTTTGAGTTTTTTAATGTTTCCCAGCTATCCGGATTTTGGACATTAAAGGATTGCACAAAAGAGGAGTGGAAACTGCTTTTGTAAACACTTTTGGGCATCCTTGTGCTAAAGATGTGGATAAGGAACAGCCTCCATATAATGATGACGAAGAACGAGTAAGTGACTTGACAGCTTAAAATTTATTACTTTGTATATATATGAACACTTGGCCAGTATCTATAAACTGTAACTTTTTTTTTTTTTTTTCATAAATGGTCATTGCAGATTTGGCAATTTATAGATTTACTGTGTTATTGCAGGTATCAGGTGGCACAACAAACAGAGTTCCTGCAACTTTTCCCATTAATGACGTGGAAAATAGTTTGGGCTTCAAAATCCATGAGAATAAAGGCTGTGTACTGTCATCTTCACAATGTGGTTCTAATCTGTTGAAGTTTTCGCACAAGGACCCTTTAAACTTTTATCAGGCAGTTGACACTGTCCAGAAGCTCCCTAGTCCCAGTAGGGATGTGGGACATGAGTTCTCTCCACAAAGTCAGTGCGGAGGTAAGTATACCAGTAAATCTCTTGTGGAAAAAGGCTTGGAAACTTCTACAGATGTGCCGTCTTTCCAATTCTATGTAAGGTCAGAAGAAGGGATTAGCCTATATGTGGACCTGAATTCAAATCCATTCGACTGGATTACGAAAATGAAGAATGAAGTTTGCATCTACCCAGAAGTGCAAAACAAGAAGTCATGGAATCTTCAATGTGAACTTAAAATTTTAGGGGATGGTGATGCACGAATAAAAGCTTCTTTGCTTGGGAATGCAGTGGAAGACCCTCAAATTAGAAGTGACTCAGTTTTTGGAAATGCTGTTGAGAATTCAATTATGGAAGAATCTGATCATGTTGAAGTTGATCAATCTGATATAAATGGATCATTAGTTTCACAATTATGTAAAACTGAATCTCATATGTGGAAACCTAAGGACGCTAGCACAGAACAGTCCCCAAATAGAAGCGATAGAGTTGATAGTAGCCATGAGTTTCATGATATTTCCCTAAAGAAAACTGTTTGCTCTGTTGTGAATTCCAAGCCAGATGGACCAGAAGATCAAAATTTATCAGAACCCCACTCAAAGAGTGAGAGCATACATGTAGAAAACACTGAAACAGGGTCTATTGGGACTTCTGGTATCTCGCAACAAACAATGATTCCGCCATCTCATAAAATTGGTGCTGCACTTCTTCCACGTACTCGAAGTGCTGAGAACAGTAGTGTTATTGGTCTTGGATGCTCAACAAGTAGTTCAATGGACATGCAGTTGTCTGAGGTTGCAAGTCACTGTGATGATACAACAAATTCTGCAGGCCTAAATGGTAATCGACCACATTCTGACGAAGCAATTCAGAAGCTACAAACTGGTTATGTCGGATCATCAAATTGTGGATTTGATCTGAGCACATCTGCGGGTCCTACCTTAGCAAATCCTGATGAACAGGTATGGCATGCTTTTATCTGCTCAGCTATTAATGGGGTAGCTTGAACAATTTATTGACAAGAAGATTTCAGACCTACTGTGCCATAGCAATACCCCGACTAAGTGGAAAGCTTTCTCTGAATATAAATGTGCAGGCGCGGCTTCCCTGGTTTAAATAGGAAGTTACTGTGATCAATGTTCTTATATAACACCATTGAAATTATGCTCCTTTTTTCCCTAAATTAAGATTTCTTTCTTTAGATGATTACTATTTAGTAGTTTCTTAACTTTAGTCCTAGAATCTTGGTTGTTTGGAAGTTTTAGTTTCACTATTCCTTCCATTTAGTGTGGCTTTTAGCCTATAACATACAATAATTATACAAGCCCTTTCACAGTTTTATTTATTCCATGATGTATGTTAAGTTTTTGAGTTGAAACTTGTTTATTTCTTGATGCATTCTAAACACTAAATGCTAACTTAACACTCAACAGTGAGGATGGGGCTCCATTGCAACTGTGGATTTGGGAGGAATGTGTTTCACATGGTGAAATAGGCGTTTAATTTAAACAAAAAAGCCTTTTTCGTTGCAAATGTGATTTAACAATGTAAAGGTGACGTATCGAGAAAAAAATTAGAAGTTTGTGCCGCACATTCTATTTCTAGAGGGTGAATAGACAACCGTGTACTTGCCAAGTTGGCTTTTGTTTCGTTTTTTGTTTTTTTTAAACAGAAAAAGAAAATGGAAAAATCAATGCGCTGCATCTTTATCTCCCTTACTTGCACTTTATTTCTCGAGCTTTTCTCTCTATGCTTGTCATTTTTTCTCTATTATGTGTAATCAATTAGTTTATATTGTGTTATCAATTACTCCCTCCGGTCAAAAATGTAGGTCGTTTAAGGTTATGACACAAGAATTAAGACAACATTAATTACGAGTGTGATTTATATATAAGTTTTTTGACATTAAATGAATTGAAGAATTGAAGAATCATAAATATTTAAATTGTATAAGGGTAAAATGGGTAAGAAAGCAATAAATACACTCTCGAATTTTGAAAACGACTTACAATTTTGAACAAGTAGTTTTTGTTAGAATGACTTATATTTTTTACCAGAGGGAGTATTACGCATCCTTATGTGCCATTTTTTTCACGTGCAGCATATGTGTTATGCAATCACTTGTTATATTTGTCAAAAAATTTCAATAAAAGTAGAAATCCACATTATAGATTGGAGACCCTTTTTGTGCTTAAATGTCTATCCAATGGAAATGTGTGTAATGCAAGATAAACTTTCCCTCCACATTGATGATGTGTCAAGAATCCATGGGCAATGCTTGTGTTGCATTGGAGATGCTTTTCATTTTTCAATGAATGAATGAAATTGTGGGGGGTTACACATTTAGTGTGCTATACTACACTGAATGAAAAGAATAATTAAATTGAAAACTTTTAATTAATAGAGGTTCTATGATTAAAATTAGGAAACTACTAAAGTATTAGTCGTTTAATAAGGAAAGAAATCCAAAAGAAAATTGAGGAAAAAGAAACTAGCGTAATTTCTTAAGTGTGAAAGATAGGAAGCATTAACTTTTTTTTTTTTTTTGATAAGAAAGTGACTAATTGTATTGCTATATCAAAAAAGAATTGATGAGGAATTTTGTTTCCCACATCATACATATGAAAATTTACAAAAAGAGCACATGTGAATCTTGTAAAATAGGAAGCATTAACTTATAGTGGTTTCCTATTTATGATTTTATGGTTTTTTCTTTCTTGGGTTTTTGTTGTTTAGCTCAATCGAGAAACTCCTATGCCGCACATTCTATGTTCATTTTACATTTCCTTCGACAATTAGCGTTTATGTTTGCGTCTTTTCTCTTCAGTTCGCTTATTATTATTATTCCTCTAGTTGCTTATTAAAATGTTCTAGATCCATAAAATTCGTTATTCTTGCGGTTGGCCATTGATGAAGAGGAAAATCATTTTTATCTCAGTCCAAATTGAAGATGCACTCTTGGAATGTACTATTTCCTTTTTTTGCCCCTTTACCTTCCAATCGACACTATATTGTCACTAGTATCATGTATTGGGGTGATTAAGTCTGTAATTCAGTACTTTTAAAAAACTCTGTTATCTGTCTGATTGAAGTAAAAGTCTAATTGACCTTATTAAATGAACCTCTTCCATATGTTTATTATTCTCTAATGACTATTTTAAAAGTCCGTCATGCTCTAAAGAATCGTATCTGTTGTGGATAGCAACTTTTTCCCTCTTTATTTTCCATTTTGTGAGCTCGATCATTATCGGTGTTGACTATAACTTTTTATTTTCTGTCAGGGAGGGAATGATGCCATAAATGGGACAGGAAGCTCAGAGTAATCTCCTGATAAAATGCAAATGCTGAAGCTATGTTCCTATGTTAATAATTGATCTTAAAAGTGGTTCTCTTGGTTTTTCAGATGTTCGCAAAATAACGAATTTTCAATGAGGACGTCTGAAAGGTTACACAGTCCTGAAGATGATGGACGTCAAAGTAAAAGGCAACGAAGGAATCCTAACGATCGCATTGGCCAACCTGTATCTACCACAAGTAATATAGTAAGTGGGAAAGATATGGCAAGGCAGGGCCTTCCCAGGAGATCAATGCGTCTTGTTTCAAAGGTAAGTTTACTTTTGCTAGAGATTCTTCTTCTTTGGAGTCATTACATAAGTAGTCTTTACGACAAGCAATTCTATAAAATTACTCACCCAAAAAAAAGTTCTATAGAATTAAAATGACAGCTATTTGTTGTAGTTAGTAATCATATTTTGTTCCGTCACTAAGCGTGAGGTTTTCTCAATTTGAGCCATTTTACAGTACTCCATAGGATACGATGATATACATAAACTGCTTCTTTTTCTGTCCCTTTTGTTCACAGTGAAATTACTGCATGCACTGTGCGCACGAGTGAATGGTGAAAATGTGGCATGGATTCAAATAATTCTCTCCGCTCTTGCAATTTTGAGCGCGAGTCTCCTCTGCGGCTATTGTTGGTGGTTATTCACAATTCTTTGCTGGTTTCTAATTGTGTGTTTTGTATCATCATCTTTTATTTTGATTCTTATGCAAGATTTCTACATTCCTTTTGCAGGTGATTACTGGAGCAATCACATTGTTATCCACCCGGAACAAACATTTATCATGCTTCATGCAGGTCAACCAAAGGAACCATGTTTCTGGTATAGTTTCACATATATAGAGTTACTTTTGCATTTTATTAGTAGTCACATAATCAGGCATTCATAACATGCACATTCAGAAACAGTTGGCTGATAACAACTTATAATCTTGGCATCCTCTTAAACTTGTTCATTTATCCAATTTTCAGCCAAATGTGGTACTGCAAATTGCTCATTTACTTTTTAATTTCAAATTTTCTTGAATCTTGTGGCTTGAATAGTTGGAGACAAATACACTATCATGCTTGATTTTAGGTGCATTTCTTCATTTACCTCATGCCTTAAAACTAGGTTTAAGTATATTTTTGTTATGTTAACATATTAGTTGACTTTTATAACTAAGGTGAATTTGATTCATAATTTTGCTTGATATCTATCTGTTAATATTTTATGTAGATATTTGGTTCATTACTTGCATATTCTATTTAGCCTTATCCATTTGTCTCACAAATGTCGTTCTTTTTCGTACACTTTGTGCTGAATTCGGCAAGTTCTTAACAGTTAACACAACCATTCTTCTATAATTTTCTTCACTTTTTGCGACACAATTATAGTGGAGACAACGGCCGGATTATAGTAGTATCCTGATTGTTTATCTGTTGCCTATTGTTCACCCTAATGAATTCCTTTCTGCCCTTGATTTTGTTCTCAGCGAAAGATGTACTATCAGGCCCAATATTCCTCCTCTTCCTTCTAGATCTACTTGGGGCCATGGAGTTGGAAACTTAGAATTGAGTTAATAAGGATGCTTCAGGCTCATAGTGGTTGGAGGTGTTGGGGAATAAACATTTGAGAATGAGTTGAGTCTTGAGAGATCAGGTACATATGGTATCAATCTAATAGAATTCATGACATTAGGTGAAGTTCATGATCTATAGAATCAATTTTCATTGCTGAAGTCAAGTGATACATCTAAGTACTGAATGTGTGAAAGTTCTGTACTGCATCATACATGTTGCTACACTAGTCAAACCGGGCAGTAGATGGATCTACTTGTCCTGCTATATCAAGAACTGTGCTTGTTCCACAATAACAATTCAATCCCATATTAGTTGGGATCGACTACATGGATCAAACTCTTCCACGATTTAACGTAGTTGATGTTGTGCTTTCGAAATCCTTTATCCTCCTCTATCAATTCATCCCAAGTTTTCAAACTGGGGCATTTGCATGCCTCAGCTAATGTGTTATGTCGGTTGTCAACCTTCCTCACTTGAGACCAGCTATGTAAAAAAAGCTGATTCTTGTACAACTAGAATAATAAGAAATCATGAATGCCTGATGTCTCAGTTTACTTTTTTGAACTCCAAGTTGTCTGTTAGTGTCTTTCATTCTCCTCGATTCCCATATCTGTGCTCTAATTGGTGACCCTTCTCCTTCTCAAAGCTGTTTATGTTGTGGTGGTTTTGGGAAGTACACCCTGCCTTGCACTGTAAGCTGTGCCACTGCTTTGGTTGAATATATGTATACTTAGTAATGATTTTTGCTTGTCAGATGAAGAGTTGACAAAATTGGGCAAGTTCACATTGGTCTCTAGGCCTAATTAGATTTTGGGCGCTGAGCCCATTGATTATACATTCTTTTGTTTAATCGTTTTCTTGGATGAATAAGTTAACTTTACAATGCAAGTAAGCTGAGGTATTTGTGTTTGGAGAGGAAGAAACTCAAAGGATGTCTAGGCGTCGTTGTAGTTGTTGTTGTTTTTTTTTTTTTTTTATTAAATGTTTGTGGGTGTTCAAACTGCCTCGGCCCCTCTCGATTAAAGTTTGACTAGTCCCATGAGGGACGACCGGCGACCGGAATACCTTCTCCAACAACTCAAAGTAGTCGGAGGACATAATGTAGTTGCTGCAACTTGAACTCGGGAATATTATCAATCACCATCTTAAGCTTAGTTGCTACCACTACACCAAACAGCTCGAGTGCGTCTAGGCTTACAATGTTGGGATGTATGCTCCCCCCTCCGGGACTAAAGCATGGATTGTTGAGCCTTCACTAAAGTTGAAACTATAGAAACTTGAACTATGCTAATGTTCTGCTGATAGAATATTTCTAGCTAAGACTTGAGCCCTGTGCCATGGTAAAAGGAGCCATATGATGCCTCTCTCTTTGTTACCTGACTGTAGTTATGGTTAATTTGGGATACTAGATCAAGCAAGATGGAAGAGCTTAATTTATGTGACCGATCCCAACTAATTCACATTAGCATGGTATTACAATCATCATCGTTTTTGTAGAATAGGAGTTCAATTTATTGGGTGTCTACTCGACAACTCTGAGACTTCTCGTGACAATGATATAGTGTCTAGGACGCACCCTTATTGTATATTGGGAAGAACAACATTTTCATTCTGCAACCTGAAGGTTGTGAAGTGGTGCTTGCTACCTCTGAATTGAAGGAAGATAAGACAATGTTAAAGGAGATTCAAAGTTGCCCCCCAAAATAAATCTTCAAAAATAGGAAGTTGTGTGACCATTTTGATGAGAGAATTGAAGTTTTGGTCCTGAATTTGTGAGTAGGGTCACCAAAATAATTTCTGAAAATTGACTAATGGTGTGACAGGTATCAACCGTTGGATTTGTTGTGTATTATATTAAGCAGCACCCTGGAATCCCTCTCGACTCTCCTGTTGTTGTTTCAAATTTTGAGTCTTTTCAAAGTGAATCCCTGCTTTTGACGTAATACAATCTTCATTTTTGTTATTATCATTATAGTCTGTATATTTAATATGGAGAATGAGATCTCCATTTAATTGTTTTTTATCCATTTAATTGTTTTTTATTACGGTTTGGACCACTAGGCACCCGAAGCTTGACAAGACCTAACTAATTCAAGCTCGAGCAATGTCAATCCATAGAAGGGTAAAGTTCTTCCAGCAAAAGTGGTACTAAAGGGTCAAGTGCCAAACCACTTCTTCAATTGTCACTCCATGAAATGGAAACAATAGAAGAGTTTGATGCATGTAGCCGACATCAATTAATTTGGGACTGAGGCTATATTGTTGTTGCGGTCACTTTTAAAATCTACAACTTGAATTTCTACTTCGGCTATGAGTTAGTAACAAAAAGGAGCTTCTTAGCCTTGTGAGTCTCAGCAAATATAAGGTGGTGTCCTTTTATGATTAAAGAGGAGCGTAAATTGTATGGCCCATTATGATTTATTGACATAACTTATAGGCTTATAGTACATTATAATTTCCTCAAGGACCCCATTGTTTTTATTTTTTTTATTTCTTTTTTGTGACTTCAGTGAGCATCGAATTACGATCTCCCGAGTTCTTGTCTTTTTTGACAAGTGATGTCTTGTTATTTCACCTGAGAGGCTTTAATCATTATTTTTAATTTTTAAAATTAAATATAAAAATAAAAATGGCTCTTTTTTGTCAAATAGTACCATAAAATGGTCTTCACATGTGAAACGGTGAGTCGTTTTCTTTGGAAAATGTGTTATGTTTTGTCACAAAAAGGCTTGGCATTTATACCTTAATAATGTCGTTATTTTAATCCCTAATGACAGCTTTCAAATGGGATTATTATCCAAAAACCACACAGTAACCTTGGTCATCATGCATAATAATACAACAATTAGATTAGGAAAATGATAAAATGATTCATTTTCAATACATGCTTTTGGCGCACACCCTTGTCTTAAAGGCATTTATGACTCTTTCTTCTCTCCTCAGGTGTGGCTCCACATCTAACAAAACACCATAAACGGTTAAAAGACAAGGGTGCACGCCCAAAGCGTGCGTTGAGAGTGTGTTAGATTATAATTTTCCATTAGATTATCGCTCCCATTTTCGGCACCAGTTATACCAACGATTAAGGGTTTAACTCCTTGGGAGAAACTAATTCTGTGAGTGTTTTCTCATGTTTACTATGAACATGAGATTGTGTTGAAGAGGATGATTTCAATATTTATTATTTATGCGAAGGTAGATTTAATTTACATAATTAGAAACCAAACTCTTTTACTACTCAACGAACTAGTTTGTTCATGAGCACTATGGTCCCCTCCAACATGTTTAATTTGGAAATCAAAACCAATTTCTTTGGAAAATGTTGCTTCATGTGTTCATTAAAAGCACAGTGAACCATACATTAAAAAAGCAATTTTTCATTGATAAAATGTTCTTAAGAGCTCATTAATTGTCTAAAGTGCAAGTTAACAATTTAGAAGTTCATGGTTAATCTTATTTATATAAGCTAAGTTTCAATTTTTGGTTGTGTTTAAGTGCAATCTGCTTCCTTTTATTAAACTTGATTTTTGTTGATATTGATACGTCTATGATTACTCTTAACTATTCTATAAGACATTCTCCATTCTATAAAGAAATGTCTCAAAAAGTTTGAAAATCCAAATCTACAATCTCGTTGAGAGACCGGAGTGAATAACTAATAGGACCAGACTTCTAAGGCAATCATTGGTAACTTTTGCTGATTGTTGTTGTATTATGTTTAAGGTATCTTAGTAATTTTCTTGGTCAAAAAATAATTTTTGAGGATAACGTCGGGATGCGCATTGTAACATCGAGATTCACTCAAAAGATGATTATTGATCAAGCTCACGTGGGTCGGATCTTGTGACATCCAGGACCCAAAATTTGAAAGAACACATGAGATGGTAAGGAAGGTAAGGAATCATAAAAATGGCAAAGCATGGCTGAATAGTATAATAATTCAATGGCATGTGTGCATAGCCAGAAATTCAGGAATGAAACCCAAGAAGAATTTTTTAAACAAACAAAAGAAAAAAAAAAGATCAATCAGTGCATTAAATTCTCATTTACAGTCTCCACCTACACCTGCCCATATTCATAAGCTGGAACTTTGGTGCCATTAATGCTATCCCTCTCTGTCTCTCTCTAACTCTCTAACTCTGTTGCACCCAATCCCTTCATTTCTCTATCCGTGGTGGCCTATCACTCCTCCTCTCCACCATGAATCCTCTCAATCAAGCAATTCTGTTCATGGGTTGTTGTTATTGTTGTTGTTGAGGGTGGCATTGGAGAGCAGTTTAGAAGGGAAAAATTAATGGGCATTGGAGAGTACTTCACATCACTTCCTTGGCTTCTTAGAGAGGAAGAGACATCTTGCTTGCTTGTCAAGAATAAAAGGAAAAATGGGTCTTCTTCTCTGATGGGTATTCTTGGTCTTAGACAGGAAATGGAGATCATTTCGTTCAGACAGAGATTTGGGCATCTGGGTTTTCATGATAAATGCACAAGTTCACGTTTTAGCTTTCAGGTTTGAACTTTACATGATTTTTTGGGTACCCTTTTTGGTTTTTGGTTGTTTGAGCACAATTTTTTTAGATACTGTGTTTTACAGTAGTTTTGGTTATGTGATTTTGGGTGAAGAGATGGGCAGTTTGAGAGTGGAAATGTTCATCCAAGTTGTGATTTTGTTGAGTTTTTGTTTTGATTCTTGGAGGCATGTTTTGGGGCTTGGTTCAATGTCTTCCATTGCAGTGTCATATGGAGAAAATGGTCCTGTGTTTTGTGGCTTGAAGTCTGATGGGTCTCATCTAGTGAGTTGCTATGGTGGAGACTCAGCTGTCACATATGGAACACCAACTAGGTTCCCATTTATAGGCCTCACTGCAGGTGATGGCTTTGTGTGTGGTCTTTTGATGGATTCTGCCCAACCTTACTGTTGGGGGAACAGCATTTACATTCAAATGGGTGTCCCCCAACCGATGGTTTCCAGCGTGGTTTACTCGGAAATCAGCGCTGGGGATCACCATTTGTGTGCGCTAAGAAAACCCGATAACCGAAGAGGCAATGCTAACACCTCCCTTGTTGATTGCTGGGGGTACAACATGACTGCTAGTTATGTGTTTGGTGGCATGTTCAAGTCGATTACAGCGGGGTCTGTGTTCAATTGTGGATTGTTTTCAGATAATGGAAAGGTTTCTTGTTGGGGAGACGAAACGGGTAGCAGTGTTACTAGCTTGATTCCGAGAGAGAAGAGGTTTCGGAAGATCTCAGCTGGTGGTTATCATGTTTGTGGAATTTTGGAGGGAAAGGAATCCAAAGTGTTTTGTTGGGGGAGGAGTTTGGACTTGGAAGAACAGATCAATGTGGCAGTGGCGTATTATAGAGGTGAAGGCAGTGTTGATCAGGCGCCTAATGAATCGATGGTTACCGTCGTTGGTGGAAGGTTCCATGCTTGCGGCATCAAATTCTCTGATCATGGAGTGATCTGTTGGGGTTTTAGTATCAAGAAGAGCACACCACCTCCTACTGGAGTGAAGGTTTATGAGGTTGCTGCTGGTGATTACTTCACCTGTGGTGTCCTTGCCGAGATATCTCTTCAACCGATATGTTGGGGCCTCGGTTTCCCTTCGTCGCTTCCAATGGCGGTCTCGCCGGGTCTCTGTGTAGATATTCCTTGTAGTGAAGGCTTTTATGAATTCAACCATGAAACTCAGCCTTGCAAGTCTCCTTCCACTAGAGTATGCTTGCCTTGCAGTACTGCTTGTCCTGCCGGTATGTATCAGACTAATAGTTGCACGCAAAACTCTGATAGACAATGCGGATTCAACTGTTCGAATTGCGCCTCCACGGATTGCTTCTCCAATTGCAATTCTTCTAATACCTCCACCGTTGCGGTGCCCGTGAAGAAAAAGAATGGCAAGTTCTGGTCTCTGCAAATGCCTGTCTTTGTGATTGAGATTGTGTTCGCAGTGTTATTCGTCTTTGTAGTATCTCTCGCGGCGTGCCTTTATGTTCGATATAAACTGCACAAGTATCAGTTTGTCATGACAGAATCATCGATGCTGCCTACAAAGAATAACAGGAATCATCCATCTATGCCTAAAGAGAACAGCAAAATCCAACCTGATAACCTTGATGAGATTAAGATTAGGAGAGCTAGAATGTTCACATATGAGGAGCTCGAGACGGCTACTGGTGGATTTAAGGAAGAGTCTCAAGTGGGGAAGGGGAGCTTTTCGTGCGTGTTCAAGGGCGTGTTGAAGGATGGCACGGTGGTTGCAGTTAAAAGGGCAATTATTTCTGCCGATTTGAAGAAGAATTCAAAGGAGTTCCACACGGAACTCGATCTCCTCTCTAGATTAAACCATGCTCATTTGCTCAATTTGCTTGGTTACTGCGAGGAAGGCGGGGAAAGGCTTTTGGTTTACGAGTTCATGGCTCATGGTTCTCTTCATCAACACCTCCACGGCAAGAACCCGAAGTTGAAAGAACAGCTAGACTGGGTGAAAAGAGTCACCATTGCAGTTCAGGCAGCTCGGGGAATCGAATACTTACATGGATATGCTTGCCCTCCAGTGATCCACCGCGACATCAAGTCTTCAAACATTCTCATTGATGAGGAACACAATGCCAGAGTTTCCGATTTTGGTCTCTCATTGTTAGGTCCTGCAGATAGTAGCTCTCCTTTAGCTGAACTACCAGCAGGGACTCTAGGCTACCTAGATCCTGAATACTACAGACTTCACTACCTAACGACAAAGTCCGACGTCTACAGCTTCGGCGTCCTACTCTTGGAGATACTAAGCGGTCGAAAGGCCATCGATATGCAATTCGAAGAAGGCAACATTGTTGAATGGGCAGTCCCGCAGATAAAAGCCGGTGATGTATCATCAATTCTCGATCCAGCTCTAAAACATCCCGAAGACCTCGAAGCATTGAGGAAGATTGCAAACGTTGCCTACAAATGCGTGCGAATGAGGGGGAAGGATAGGCCGTCGATGGACAAGGTGACGACCGCATTAGAACAGGCGTTAGCGCTCTTGATGGGGAATCCTTGCAGTGACCAGCCTATACTACCAACTGAGGTGGTCCTAGGAAGCAGCAGATTGCACAAGAAGTCCTCACAAAGGTCTTCAAACAGGTCAGAGATGACAACTGACATAACAACAGAAGGCGACGATCAAAGGTTCGAGTTCAGGGCTCCTTCGTGGATAACATTTCCTAGCGTGACATCGTCGCAAAGGAGGAAATCATCTGTATCGGAAGCAGACGTGGTCGATGGGAAGACTTTAGAGGGGAAGATTAATATCGGCAATGTTGTAGGTGGTGGTGGGGGGGATGGTATGATGAGATGTTTGGAGGAAGAGATCAGGCCAGCATCTCCTCAAGAGAGCTTGTTCTTGCAACATAATTTCTAAAACCATGTAATCTCTTTGTTTTGTTGAGGTGTATTTTGGATTGAAAAAGAAGGGAAAATCCCAAGAGCTCCAAAATTGGAATTGTAATTTTCAAGACTAACTGCTTTGTTTCTTTTTGTTACTGTTGTAAATTATTGGTAGTTGTTTAGTTCTTTCATCGTTATTATTATTTTTCTTGAAGCCATTCATTGTTATTATTGATTTTCATATTTTGGGTATCTTTTTATCTTGGGTTTCCCGCATGATATCTGACATCAATTGCCTCAACTAATCCATCTTCGGGTACTGTCGGGCCTCACATAGTCATATGGATATGGATGCAAGTGGGGCGGAATCTCCATTTCTCGACGGGATCTGCCACGATGGGGTAAAATTCCACACCAAATAGCCTCCACAGAGCAGGGGATGGGGGACTTTATGTGATGGCCCCAAATCCATTGGTCGCCACAGTGTGCACCTCGGGCCCACAACCTTGCCAACTTATCATTTGACTGTGTCCCAGGACCACTCAAACTCTACCACCATCATATAAGATAAGAATGTATAGCAGCAGAACTCTTAAAACATTATAAAATATAGCAGAAATAAGTATAACAATCATAAAACCTAATGTGAAAACCATACCAAAATAAAAATTTATATACATATCAAAGATGATCCTCAAATATCAAAATATCAATTCCCAAGTCATATACAAGTCAGGTTTGTCTCAATCACACCTAAAACCCAGCATAAAACGATAAACTATAAACAAACGTACGAGTAGGGTCAATCACAGTCAATCAATGTAGTCCTCAAGCTTGTCCTTCCTTCTGCTCGTACCAGGATCTACACTCAAGCCATCACAAAAAAGGCAAATGACAAGTCCAGAGTGAGTATTCCCTAAGGAAATTCACCAAGTAAATACAAAAGTAAAGTTATTGGAATCAAAATACTATAAATAAACATGCGGAACAAAAGAATACAAGCAACTGTGGAAGATCATCGCATGCATAAATATAGTAATGAAACAAAGTGCATGCACAATCAAAGTCAGACTAAGCCATATTTTGAGCAATCCGCCAGGCACGGCCCCGTGAGGATATCTCGAACGGGTGACCCTGGACCCTCTAGGTGGCCGGCGTATATCCACGATGCACCCACACATGCCTATGATACCCGGGTAGCATATTCACCGGCGCATGCCTAGACATATGCTATGACTTAGTGGAGCCTATGCCCCCGCAACGATTAAACACCGGATGAAGAGTAATCTATACCGTAAAGACACCAGGTATGAGTAAATTCAACTACCGTAAAGACACCAGGTAAGAGTATTCAGCCACCAGTAAAGCAATAAAGAAATAGAGTAATAAATGAACATGACTGAATTCAAATAAATCAAGCATTAAGTACTAAAGTGAATTTTAGTTGGGATACTACACACCTCAAACCACGCTCCTATATCGTTCCAGTCCAAATGCACGTCTCAAGTGCGTCCTACTACTGGTCAATTCAACCTAAAACCATAATTCCTCAATCAACCACACATATTCCCAAACCTTGTAATCTTGGTACAACACCCAAATCATCGATAAAACCACCATTTTTTTTACTCTAAATAGACTAAATAAATCCCTAGGACAAACCCCAATTGGTGAATTTTTATTTAAATTTTTAGTTCAAAACTGTCCGGACGTCGCCAAGTTAAACTCTTCAAGGCGTCTTCACGGCGACTTGGACGCACGCCGTCCCGTTATCTCCTCCCACGACGTCTTCAAAGTGTCATTTCTCCATTTTTCTCACATTATGCCTCTGCCCAAGACGCCACTAGTGGCGTCGTGGCCTTTGAACCACATGGCGCGCCTGACGGCTTCTTCGACAGAGAGGGTTTCTCAAGTTTTTGAACCCCCTCGGCTCGTCGCTGCGATCTGCGTTCGCTCCAACAACTCATTAAACACTCCATAAAGCCCATAAAACCAAAACCCTCGACAACACACGTCCGAATCACAAACTCGGCATTTTTCAACCAAAAAGCCTAAAAATCACTTGGAAATAAAAACACCCATAACAACAACACCAAAACCACAACCATAACCTCAATTCCAACACCAAAACCATATCAACACCCCTACATAGCTAGTGTGCTCAAACCTCAACCCGAAACCACCGTTAAAATCCCATAAACATACCCCGAATCGTAGAGAAGGAGATGGAGATCGAAGAACTAACCTTGATATCGATTCCTCTTAAGTTCTTGAGCTCCAATTTGTCACACAAATCTCACCAAACCCTCACCCACACCAGATTTTCGGATTTCTCTTGAGAGAGAGAGAGAAAAGTTGATGTAACAAATGAAAACCAACATATATACATATATAAGAAACTTCACCATCACACCCACACATATCACGAGACTTGATTCAAGGGTTGAGATTGAGTCAATTGGTCCATAATGGATGCCAACATTGACCCACACATTGGTCCATTGTCCATGTCCTTTTAGTTACAACCATTCGTTCCTAGCATTCCAATACCCGCTCCAAGCTGCAAACCGTGCCACTCTCGCACAACAACTGTACCACCGGTCTCAACGTCATTTAATATAGATTATTTAATGAATTTTATCATTTATTATATACGTTTAGACCCCCGGCCTAGTGTACTAATCATTCGTCGCTCGGTATCCGCTTCTACCTACTATACATAGCGAACACCGTCACACTAGCTCACTCATCAATAAATAATATAAACACACATATTGCGATGCAATTTAACTAAATTGGACATATACATCGCAAATACACAACAAAAAACATACAAAACGGACTGTATACCTAATCTAGTTGTGTTCCATTCACGTCGTGGGACCCACGAATGTCCCTCGCTGGCATCTCGTGTCGCAATTACGTCATAATTAACAACAATTATTAATTGGGTCGTTACAATTTTATCTCTACCATGCGGAGCGAGGGCGGAGGTGGTATTTCCCCTCCCTGCCCCGCATTATGGGGATTCTCCACGGAGGACTCTTAATATTCCTTGTTCTCCATGGGGATTTCTATTTCTTTCGAGATTCCCACATACATAAAATCCAAATGAAAGGTGAGGGGAATTGAACTTTGTCCACAAAAGTTCTTCCAATTTAAACTAATCATCACGTCAAACTAGAAACGTTTATTTTTTTAATAAACCAAAATAGTTTTTTATTTTATTTTATTTTTTAATAAACCAAACTAGTTTTTATTTATTTAAGCTAAACTTGCTTTTATAAATGCATTTCAATAGTAAGTAACTTTGTTTTGATAAAAAAACAAAACAAAAAAAAAATAACTATGTTGCTACTTTATTTTATCTTATATTGTTATAGTTAACTTATGTGAAAAAGTGACGGAGTGGGGATCCCCGCGAGATGAGAAATGGGGATCAAAATTTCTCAGTGGAGAATTTCAAGCGGGGACTCTCTGCCTCGCCATAAGTGGAGATGTGGGGATGGGGATTGCATTCCCTACCCCAAACTCGCCCCACCTGCATCTCTATATTTGGGATCAACCCTCCCAACCTAATTTTTTTTCATCCACGAGACTCAAACTAGAGACGACACTTAAGGAGATAAGTATCTTACCACTTGGGCCAACTTATTATTGGCATTTGGATGTCTTGTATATGATAGTTCTGTGACCATGAGCCCTTCTTCATTTTATAGACAAGTGTCTCTTGAAGTTATTTTCAAGGTTTTACTCTTAGAAAGGAAAAAAAAATATTCCGACTTTTTATTTTTTTGAAACGTAAAAAAAAAAATGTTCGATTTATATTTCACTAGTCACGACAATGAGATACAAATTTCTTTTCTTGACGTATTAGGTAGGAAAGTTTTTTTTTTTTTTTTTGACTTCAGTGAGAGTCGAACTACAACCTCCCAAGCCTTTTGGCAAGTTTATGTCTCTATCATCTCACCAAAGATGCTGACAACTAAGGGAACTTAAGTTCACACTATTATCTTACCAAAAAAAAATTCACAATATTAAACAACTTCAAGTAAGGAAACTTAAGCTCACGCTAATTGCATTATTTTAACTAAAACTCAATGTAATTAGTGTTCAAGCAATGAAATTAACTAATTATTTGAGAAACCTCCCACGAGCCACAAAAAACTTCTCAAATATATCGGAATGATAAATTGTCTTCAATTTGAATTTTGTTTATTGATTGAATTGAATGGACAGAAATGTTTTTGCAAAAAAAAAAAAAAAAAAAAAAAACAAAACAAAACAAAACAAAACAAAAAACAAACAAACAAACAAACAAACAAAACAAAACAAGTTTAAAAAAAAAAAAAAAAAAAACAAAACAAGTTTTTAAAAAAAAAAAAAAAAAAAAGAGAGAAACACAAAATGCCCTCACGCAGGATCGAACTACGGACCTTCAGTTTACAAGACTGACGCTCTACCACTGAGCTATAAGGGCTGCTCATTGAAAACGTTGCTAGTAAACTTTATCTTTTTATATTACCATACTCCACAAGACCCACCTTCCTATAATCACAAGATTTTATTTTTGTAACAGAAAAAATAAAATAAAGTCTTGTCATATTAATTAGGAGACTAAATCTTGTGGGGTTTTGATTGGGGCACCAATTATCTCTATAAATAGTCTCTAAGGGGTGTAGTGCAAGTGACAATTAAGAAAAAGACTATAACTTCCACTAAGACAATGAAGTCATGAGTTCAATATTTAGTAGCAGTATTTTTTTAGTTTCTCCAAGTTATAAAGTTGGGGCACCCAACTATCTCTATAAAATTAGTTGGAGCAAAGTACGAAGATAAAAGTTTCAAACATCATATGCTTATCAAAAAAAGAAAAAAAGAATTCTAGGGAGATAATGCTTGGTTGCTTTTCATTTATTTATTTATTTATTGTCTCTTTGTTATCCACGTGGCATCCACGTCAATTGTACCAACTAAGCCATGTTGCACAATGCTAGCCCTAAACATAGAGGGCTTCCCAATTCCAGTATTTTCATTTTTTCGTAATCCAAGCCGCTCATTTTTTGGGCTATTCGATTACTTCAAATTTGTCCTGAGTCACACACCACATTAATGAGGGGAGCACCCAACATAATTTTTCATTTATAAGACTCAAACTATATCTCGCCTTTAGGGGAGTCAGTCCCGATCACTTCGAATATACCTAGTATCTTTGATTCTTTTTGTACTGTTGTTGTAGAGGATTTGTTGCTTGGGGTTGCTACCTGAGCCCATCCATTTAACACATTAGTTGGGCCTGAGCCCGTCAACTTAACACAAGAGCCCAAAACAACCTTCCAACCCATTTCAAGAATCTAAAGAAGAACCTATCACAGATTCAGTACACTTTACAAAAACACAGATATTACAAATGCTTTTGGTTGGTTCAAACCACAAAATAGACTGTGGTCTCTTAATTAATGACTCGAGTTTAATTCCTTAGAAATATAAAAAGACAATGTAAGAAGCTCCTCCACTTATACCGGTTTCAAACTCAAAGTAGTGGTAGACAAAAAAAAAAAAAAACAAACACAGATCTCAAATTTCCAATTCTATCCAAATTAGGCATTTCAATAACAACCCATCAGTACTGTATATATGCTTTACAAGAACACGGATCGATCGATCACGAATTACAAATGCAAAACCTAATTGAACCCCAAATGTGCCTATGATCATGTCAATAGACTCAGTACTAATTAAAAATTGAAAGAATTCCAAGAACCATCATCAGTAGTTCATGAGTACTGTATATGCCTTACAAAAAACCACAGATATCATCAATCATCATCATGAATTACGTATATGAGTGAGAACATAGGTAATTAAGCTGGCCATATAGGACAATGCCACATTGGAATTAAAACATTCCCCATACGAAAAGAAACGAATGCATCAATAGCAGCGTACTCTGGGCATGCGAGAGCTCAGACAAGTCCCATTCACTCAACGCAATCGTTCCAAAATCTCGATCTCCTTCCCAAGAACGAGGCGCGTCAACTCCTCCAACCCAGCACTCATCATGCGCCTCCTCCACTGATAATTTCTTCCAAGAACTTCCGCCGCCAACTCCCCGAGATCCCTCCAACTCCTAGGCCTAATGAGAGGGCCGTGACCTTCCTCCATCAATCTAAGGTACGGCATCATCCCAACCCCCACGAAGGTGTAGTGCGAATGCGAGTGCGTCAAGAAATCGATAAGAGCAAGGCGCGGGGGGTGTAGGGGGCGTGGAGGACTAATTAAATGTCATTCAAATCACGCCGAGATGCATACACGCGCATTATCAAGGCAGAACTGAACGACACTCGATGAGGTAAGTGTTAAATGTATCCAATGAGGTAACTGTTAAATGTGGATGCCAAAAGTGTTTACTCTAGCATTTTTCATTTTGATATTATTTTTTTGTCATAAATATATTTAATTCTCGAGTTCGAGTATTGTGTATGAAAAAATTAGATTGAGTGGGTCGCCCACCATATGAGGCCCGACAATGCTCAAGTGTGGATTGGTTAATGTAGTTGGCGTCAAACACTATATAAAAAATCAAAACAAAACGATATATTTAATTAGGCACACCCACATGTGGTTGTAGTTCAATGTGAGACTCATTTCTCGAAGTGTATTGTGGGGGTCCAACTCAACAGGTGCGCTAAGTGGGTGCTTAAAGTGGGTCAACACAGTAACTTTTGAGAATTATCAGAGCTGAGTATTTTTTTTATTTTTATTTTTTAACAATCAGTTTTTATCAAATCCCTAAACTCTTATTTGCAAAAAATTTAGTCGTGATTGAGTTTTTTCTCCTGTGTTATCAAGTAACACTAAAATTGTTGTACACATGGTCATCTAACTTTATAATTTGTAATACTTTAATCACTAAATTTACATTTGTAACAATATATCACTCAACTCTTCAAATTGTAACATTCTATTCATTAACTTTACAATTTGTAACACATAAGTACCATAACTATATTATATTTCCTTGATTTTCTTTAGATTACATGGTTAAAACACTCTACTAACTCTAATAAGATTAGTTGAAGCAAAGTAAACAACTAGTGAAATAAAAATGCTTCGGAGCTTTTTTTTTCTTGGCTTCTCATGTGGCATCCAATATCAACTACACCAACTATCCACATTGATGTCAAAGCCTCTCAGATGAGATGGTTAAAGACATCACTTGTTAAAAAACAAAACTTTGAGAAATCGTGGTTCGATTTCCACTAAAATCAAAAAAAAAAAAAAAAATCTATCCACATTGATAGCATGGAGTCCTATACAAAGTTGACCCACCCAACTCAATTCTTTTCATTTAAAAAACTTGAACTTGAAACTCTTCCACCAATTAGTTGTTGGTTTCTTAGCAATTCTATTTTTTTTTTTTTTTTGTTTTAAACCACTCGATATTTATGTTTGATAGCTTAAAAATTTTTAAGAGAAAAAACAATTTTCATTTGAAACTCTCTCAAGAAGATTTTTAGAGGGTAAATTTTCTTAAAATTGTTTGATAGCACATTAAAAAATTTTATTTTAAAGAAGAAAAAATGATGTGGCCCACAAAAAAAGTGACTTACACACTTTTTTCTCTTTCTATTTCCGTTTTCTAACAAAGAAGTTAAAAAAAGTGAGTTCACTTTTTTCTCTCTTCTAAAACACCACGTTCTTTCTTTATTTTCTCACATTTTAAGGGAGAAAATAAATGAAAAAAATTGTGGGTATGATTTTTTTCTTTAGGTAGTTACAAAGCTATCAAATAACTCGACTACAAAATTATTAGAGTAACTCATTTTGAATGTCGAGAGTAGCACCAACCCACATGGTGCATGCGTGATACACGTCAAGGCGCGTGTGCACATCTTGAAGTATATCGTATTCACACGAGCACTAAGTAAATCCGGTGCCGAATATCGGTGCCTAAAAATGGGTTACTCGATCGTCAGACTACAGTGAGTTTGCCCCGCCAAAAAAAAAACCGTTCCCTCACGTGACAACGTGTTGTAGTCTTTCTCCCTCACCATCGAAAACCAGACCAAAACGTCGCCCCTTCGAAACCCTAACAATGGCGATCGCTGCGCTCCATCGATTCTCCTCGCAAATCTCTCGCTCTCCTTCGATCTCTCAATTCATCAGATCCACCGCAACCTACGCCGCTCCATCATCATCATCTTCATCACAATCGAAGAAAGTCTCGGACCGGATCGTCAAGATCTTCGCGATCGACCTCGACGGCCAGAAACGCGAGATCCGAGGCCTCACCGGAACCACACTCCTCAAAGCCCTAACCAACACGGGCCTGATCGACCCGGCCTCGCACCGGCTCGAAGAGATCGATGCGTGCTCGGCCGAGTGCGAGGTGATGATCGCTGAGGAGTGGCTCGAGAAGCTCCCGCCGCGGTCTACAACGAGGAGTACGTGCTGAAGAGGAATTCTAGGGCTAGGGTTTTGAACAGGCACTCGAGGCTCGGGTGCCAGGTCGTCCTGTCGCAGGAGCTGCAGGGTATGGTGGTGGCGGTGCCGGAGCCGAAGCCGTGGGACATTCCGTGAGGCGCGGCGAGGTTTGTCTGATCGATCATGCTTTGAAAGTTTAGTTTTTTATTGAGATGATGGAATAAGATCAGATTGTGCTATACAAATCTTGAATTTGCTGTAATTTGGATGCTTTGTTTTATTGCATTTGAATTGAATGAACTGAAATTCAACAAAAGTTTTCATTTTTGATGAATTTGTGGATTAGAAATGTGGGATTCATTGTTTTGTTTTCGCCATTCTAGCGCATTAGGGTTGTTGTTGTCAAGTGTTGTTTTTTGAAGAAATGGAAATTGTTTAGCTTACCCTGATTACTAATTGGTTTATTGCATTTGAACTAATACTTTGGAGATTGATTGAGATGATGGAATAAGATGTTAAGATCAGATTGTATTTTATGAGTCGTGTTTTGTTTTGTTGTTATGGATTATCATTTACTGTAATTTGGATGATTTGTTTTATTGCATTTGAATGAACTAAGAGCGCAAAATTCTTTAAAAGTTTCCATTTTGATGAATTTTTGGACTACTCATGTGGAATTCATTGTTGTTTTCACGATTCTAGCTCATTTGGGTTGTTGTCTAGTGTTGTTTTTCAAAGTGATGAAACTGTTTAGCTTACATTGATTTGTGATTGGTTTATCACATTTCAAGCTGATATTCAATGATTTCTGTCTAATCTTTGGGAATCAGCGCCATTTTTTTCATTTTGATGAGTTGTGGTTGAAGACTTGTTGAAGTCATTGTTGTTTTTTTTTTTTTTTTCCATTTTAGCTCATTTGGGTTGTTATCAAGTGTTTTTTTTTCTTTTTTCGAAGTGATGGAAATTGTTTAGCGTACCCTGATTTGTGAGAATAATGTCTTGTATCATCAGATAGTGACGGAAGAGGCATAACTTTAAGCTGTCTTAGCTTCTTTTTTGTCAAGTTTTTGTACGTGCCCTTTTGGCGCTTTGTATAAGTTCATTATGTTAGTTTGTTTGTTAGTTAGTTTCTTCTTGAAGCTCTTGCTTTGGTAAGCTTGTCTTGTCTGAGTACAGGTTTTGTATGTTAACCCTACTAGTGCATGTCCATGCGATTCTAGGATCTCCGCTTATACTGACATTGCCCCAACTTAATCACCTTATCTAGATAAGTATGGGTTTTACTAGTTGGATTAGGGTTTATTCTTATATCCTTCGATATGAAGCTACACTTTAACCAATATGAGATTTTTATTCAGGTCCACAGGTTCCCAAATCATAGAGCTTCCATCAATGAATGTCTTAAACTTCCAAGTGTTAGCTCTATCTCTGCTCATGTCACACTTGGAGGTCGTTTCGATATGTCATGTTTATCCTTAGGTATACTTGATAGGGCCTTTTGAAATGATTTTGCTACTCTTTTGCTAGTGGTTGTTTGATGAAATGCATGTAGAGTTGTGTATTCTATCTTATTTCTCTATCTTATCATCACCTTCTATTCATTTGTGTTTCACTTCCATCTTTCTCTTGCCATTGTTCTTTCAACTTCCTTGGGTCGTGGTTAATGTTTGCATGGAATTAGTTTCAACTTTCAAGAATGATTGCTGGCAAATATGTGTGGAAAGAGAGGGAAACCACAAAAACTTGTCATTGGGTTGTATAGAATGAGGTCTCAAGTCCCTTTGATGGTCAATTTTTTGTCCGGATTTCTCAAGAGGAGGATAGTGATGCCTTTAATGTCTTAAACTTTCAAGCGTTAATGTTTGTGTGTCAAATATTAACCCCGTAGCCTTCTAGTATTTGAGGTGTGTGTTTTATTGTGATGATGATGTTTTGTATAAGAGTCTTGTTTTATTTTGTGAGTGATGCCATCAGAAACATGAGATGTGTTTTATTTCATTTGTTTGTGTCAGTGATGTCAGCAGATTTGGAGGACATTAGTATGAGGTGTAAGGTGTAAGAGAGATGGTGAGGTGGTGTCAGTTTATGTCGTTTGTTTGTGACCATGATGTCAACAAATATGGATAGTTGTATGAGGTGTAAGAAGTTGTAAGAGAATGAAAGATATGTGTAAGTTTATTTGGTGAGGTGGTGGAAAAAGTTGAAACTTGCATCATTTCAACAAAATAGGTCAACTTGTAGAGATAACCCATATCCCACATTACCTGACTCCATGGATGTATGATGGGTTAGTAAAGATGTATTTTATCTTCAATTTACAATAGTCTGAGGATCTCTATTTATAGTAGAAAATATTGCTTTCATTCATGCCACATGTTAGAATGTGTGACACTTGTTTCAACTTTTCCACCACCTCACCAAATAAACTTACACATCTTACATTCCCTTACACTTCATACAACTATCCAGATCTGTTGACATCATGGTCACAAACAAACGAAATAAACTTAAAACACCTTAACATCTCTCATACACCTTCTTACACCTCATACTAATGTCGAGATCTGCTAGCATCACCGACACAAACAAATGAAATAAAACACATCTCATGTTTCTGATGACATCACTCATACAATAAAACAACACTCTTACGCAAAATATCATCATCACAATAAAACACACACTCCAAATGTCGGAAGGCTACGGGGTTTTTATTTGACACAAACATTAAAAGCATGTATACTGATTACCATCCTCTGATCGGCGAGGGGTCCATGCCGGTATTTCTGTATTCTGGATCGTCTTCTAAAAGTACATTGCACGTTTCTTCATCTGGGTCATTCTGGAATCGGAAGGCAGGTGGTTCTTCAAATTGTGAAAAATTGTGTGGAGGATCATACGGTGCTATATGTTCTAACCTTATGATTCATGCTTCATTAGTGATCGAATATTCAGTATATGGCCCGATTGAGGATGTAGAACTTTCCTGGGAATCATAATGGTTGATCTCTTTAATATAGTTGATGAGACATTGCATCGTTGTTATGTTTTTCTCAACTGGTATAATGAGACTATTATATTCTTCCATATGTGCTGTAGAAAATAGTCCACAGGCCCGTCATGGAAAGGTTGATGGATAAAGACAGATCGGATTATACCCAAAGGGTAGTCTCTTCCTGGAAGGGTTATATTATAAAGGATCTTTCTCCAATCTGCAAGAGGTGCAAACCATTCAAGTAGATTCCAAAAGGAGTAGGTTGATTATCTGGATTTTGAAGATGGGTAAAAGCTAGTACTGGTTCAAGGATAATGGCTGTAGGGTGTTGGTTGGACAGACAGACACCAAAGGTACCAAAATAATGAGATCGGTATTTCATAGGGATTGATGATCAAGGCTATATTTAGGAATTGGGTATCTTGTCTGAAAATCCTTGTATGTGTCTGTGGAGGGGGTCGCATTGATCCTATAAACTCATGGAGAAATTGGAATAGTTTCATTTGGGCCAAGGTTTTGACATGTTGGGTTGTTTCTATAGAAAATGGACTTAAGGGGAAATTCTTTCGGTATTAGGTTGAAAGGGTTAAGAATTGGGTGGAAGGTTCTACCATATGGATAAGTGTAATAGTTTGTATCTGGGTGATGAGGTTAACATGGCTTTTTTCCTTCCTGGATAAGAAATGAGCCAAGATATTGGTTTTTCCTTTGATGTGCCGAACTTGGAAATCATAGTTACTAAACCATTCCTTTAGCCTGAGAAGCTGCGTGTCTGGTATAGTTTTGTTTTTGAAATCCATTACTTTGGGAAAACTGGAGTTATCCCCTAGCCTTCTGGCATTTGGGGTGTGTGTTTTATTGTGATGCCTTATTGATGGAAATTCTTTCCTTTGGGGAGAGTTTGTTATTACCTTGTCGATAATAGGAATTGTGTGTTGTCTTGGCTGAGAAGAGTTTTGGTAAGGACACTGCTAGAGTAACCCACTTTGGGCATCAAGATTAGGCACACCGACCCACTCGGTGCCCAATCTCGGTGCCCAAAGTGGGTTACTCAAGCTTTTTCCTTTCGGTAAAGCTTCCTCTAGTGGAGTCTTTAAAGTATTTCAATGGGTGTGTGTAACGCAATCAATATGAAATGAATGAGGGAGCACAGGTTAATATTGATTGATGTGATGCATATCCATTTGAAAACATTTCAAACTTTACTATGGGAGTTTTTTCAAACTCTTTCTATTCTGGGTGTCTACTAAGGTACTCCCAACCAAGACAATCTCTGGGTAGAAGTAAAAGACCCTTGTTAGAAGTTGAGAAATTACTTCCATGAAGCTTGGTGTATCTTTTATTGCCAATTCCTTCTGATGTTGGTTGAATGCCTTTGTGAAACTGGCAAGAAATGAAATTCGGAGAAATTTGGCATCTCAAGGGCCTATTTTCTTCTTGGCGCGTAAGATTTTCATATTGGTAAACACTTGTGTTGCCTCAACCGACTACCATCATATGCTGTTTCATTTCCTTAAACCCGTGACAGTTCCTACTCAAAAAAAGGGAAAGAAAAAAAAAAAGTCGATGAGGTCTGAGATCTTCCGAGAATTCTATTTGTAAGAGTTTCAATAGAATTTAGAATGCTGAAGAACATTGTGGAATAACTGCTGGGATCGCTGTGAAAGCCTGCATTTCAATCGATCAATTTTTTCTTAAAGATGGTTTGCAAATATAAAGGGTGTGTATGTGTTTGTTGAGAAACAGCTCTCATTGTCTTTCGGCTTCATAATATACTCAATACATTTACTGTTGTCATGTCATACCAGCACAGCAATTTTTTATAAGAACCATTGATATCATTCTTATGTAGCGTTAGTTTTGATTCCAGAGTTGAGGACAATGTAAGCTTCTGCGTTGATATTGTTTGGCTGAGTAGTTGAAGTTCTTTTTTTTGTTGGGTCAGAAGTCATGTTATTAGTTAGTACTCCTTTTTTTGTTAGCTACTTGGCTAGACATTTCTTTCATACTAACGATCACCGGAGTTCAAGATTATCATTTTTCTTTTTGGCTACTTGGCTAGACATTTCTTTCATACTTACGATCACCGAAGTTCAAGGGGAGGGTGCAAAGTGTTGCTCTTGCTATAAAAGTCATCTGATAAGTTTGTAATGCAAAGGTGCATTAGGAGTGTTGCATGCTCTATGATGCTCTATGACATCCCAAGTCATAGTCTAAAGTCACATACCTACTTGGAGACTGTGTAATACATATTTAGGTCCGCATATGCTCTTGTTAATGAGTAAATGAATGATGTGTATTGCATGGTCTTCAAGTAGTTGTGTGGCTTCATGCTGCGACTTTGAGATGTCACAGTACTATTGCCCTTTGCCATTAGATTTTTACTAATCAGAGTAATGTGAAGAAATAGAGTTATATTTTGTTTAATTGAACTTGAAAAATGCAAAGTAGCCTTCTCTTTTTATATTCTCGAGAAATGACTTATTTTCTTGTAATTTATGCAAGGATGGCTTCTTTTTCATACTGTTGGCCCGTTTGATTGGAGTATTGGAGTATTAGCTTAGCTAAACATGGCTTCTTTTTCATACTATTGGCCTGTTTGGTTAGAGCATTATTTTTTGTTTGAAAAAAATTGACACAACATGACTCCAAATACCATTTATTTATTTATTTATTTATTTTTATCAAAGGAGTAATGAGATTTATTGATAATATGTGAGAATCATTACAACATCAATACAACAATGTAGATCGGTATCCATGAGAACTATAGAGGCACACAAAGCCTTAACCCAAATCACCATCAAAGGCCACTCAAGCACGGTGGTTGGAGAAGAATGCCGATGTCAAATTAGAAAGAATGCCCTGACAAAAAGAAAGCTAGCCCAACAAGGGATAATCTAAATACATTAAAGTAACAAACACAAAATTGAAGATTTGCTTACAGAAAGAGATAAAAAATGAAGATATAGCACTCCAAAAATAATTACTAGTGGAAGCTCCAACGTATGTCTTCTTTAAAGATTGTTGATGGACACTTAGATTTCCCTAAGCTCTGAAGCTCCAACGTATATGTCTTCTTTAAAGATTGTTGATGGACACTTAGATTTCCCTAAGCTCTCCTCTTCAAAGATCTATTTCATTAGATCTCGTTCCCTTCAAACCAAAACAAAAAGACAGAGGTGAGGAATCGAAGCAAGCCAGATCTGACCTTGCCATGACGAAGCCTTCCAAGAGAAGATGTCATTGCTAGTGCACGGAACCTTGTTAGAATGTCGGCAAGGTAAACGGGCATCACTGCTCTCTTCTTCATATTGTGTAGATCGACATCTTTCAATCAAAACCCCTCTACTCAGCAAGCCAAGAATAAAGAAAACGAGGAAGAAACAGGAGAAGGGAGATGAGGAAAGCAAAGAAAAAAGACAAATAAACACAAAAGAATGGGGGGGTGGGATACTGGCTAACATGAGACCGTCGGAGCGCTTCTGGCGTTGTCGGAACCCCCTCTAAAAAATCTAATCTAGCTTTCTTGAGGAGGAAAGAGGAGGAAAGAGGGGGAAGAACAATATTTTTTGCAGAGGAAGAAAAATGGAAACGTTGCAGTTACTTGACTATAATATTTGAACACCCATGGAGACCTTCCTTGAGTCTTTGAACAAGTGAAGTCTTATCCATTTTAACGACAAAGAATACAACAAAAACAAAGCCTACATAGTCCATCCAAAATTATTATTATTATTTTTCATTTAAAGAATGCTTAAAAGAAAGAAGAAAAGTCATTATTTTTAGAGATACGTACAAAAAAATAGATTCTTATTAGAAAAATGTTTTCACGCATGCTATTGCTAGCAGCCAAACATGCCCTTGCAGCGTAAAACCCTAGTTCGGCATTATAAAGTAGGATTAGTTGCCGAGAAACCTTGGCATCGCCTCAACTTTCTCCTTCTCGACTCGCTCTTCCAGCCCTAGAAGCTTTTAGGATTTCTTCATCTTAAAAAACCGTTTTCCGTAATCTCTTCTTTTTTTTTATAGCTCTCGATCTGATTCAATCGATCATCAAAGCAAGTTCAGCTTCTTGTCTGGATCTCGAACTCTAACACCGATCCAGACAACAATTTCATCACAAAACTTGCAATATCAATCCAGTATCACTCGCCTGAATCTGATCTCCTGATTTGATTTTTCAGGCCTTTGTTACTGGTACATTTTACATCTCATTCGATCGGTCGATCTGGTTTTCTAAATTAAAATCTTCAAAGCAAACGCACTCTGTCCCAATACCTATTTTGATGGTTTGAGGCAATTTCTTCGTTTGCTAAATCAATTCAAATGGTTTCAGCTACTCGTCGGTAAGGGTTTTCGATGTCTTACCAGGCACATTGTTGAAACACATTTACATTCTATCCTTCTCTTTATTCTTCATTAGTTTTCTTCATTAGTTTTTCAATTTGTCAAGTAGGTTGGGATGGAAGTTGCATTGAAATTGTCAAACTCACATTTGCAATGGAATTATGAGCTTGTTATTGCTGATTTGATCTCAACAGACTAATGGTTTAGTATTTTGCAGACGTATGTATCAAAATGTCACATTTGTTGATGATACGTAATGTTGCTAATGTATGTATACAGACGACTAATCTAAACTCACGATTAGTTGGGATTGTGGTGGCAATAACAATAATTTTGCAAATGTATACATTAAAATGTCGGGCCAACTAACTACGGACAAACCAACGAATATATGGCAATAACAATAATTTTGCAAATGTATAACAATGAATAATTTTGTGTGGCATGTTAGATTGATTTATCTTTAATTTTTACTTTATAGTTAGTTTTCTTCTTAGTTGGGAAGTTTTGTTATTCGTTTTGTGGTTCTAGTGCTTCATGAATTTCAACGTCGTATAAAGCAGATTCTGATTGTCAAACTGTATCAATTTCGAAGAAAAAAAAGTCAAATTAATGGTAATTTGTTTACACAATTATAAGGTTAGCGAATTAATGTATTTGATTTACATCTATCTTGTATTGAGCCATAAATGATTAATGAAATTTCGATTTCTTTTCAAAAAAAAAAAACTATGGACAAACACTTTGAAAAATAAAGTTCAAGAGCAAGCTCAGTAAACCCTAGCTCCAAATTCTCTCCCTCACTGGTGCGCTTACATCCACCACCCTTGGGTTGTTGTCGATGTTAACCTTTTCATCTCCTCCTTGTTGGCGATCCTTTGTTTTTCTATGTGGTTTTCTATAAATCCTCCCCTCCTCCGACAATCTCTTCATCATCTCCTCTTTTCTCCTTTTCTCATTTTCTCTACCTTTTTTTTCCATAGGCCTTCCTCCTTCTTTCACCCTCTTTTTCTATTCTTTTGTGTTTGTGGGTTATTGTGGTGTGTGGCCGTCGCTGACGTCTCATTTTTTGGGCCTAAAATCTGATATGGTCGGAAAAAAACGAGGCGAGAGGTGGATCTACATGGTAGTGATGGTGAACGTCACCTTTTGAGCGTTGGAAATGCAAGTCGCGGCAAAAACAAATCCAACGATCCCATTATTTTTTCTTTCGTTGTATTAGTATTTCTAGGGTATTTTGACTCCTTTGTTGTAATGTTACCTCCTTCTGGGGTTGTTGCTCTCCTTCTCCTTCGAGAGGTAGTTGTCCCCATTATGGTGTGTTGCCTCTTTTGAGAGATGTCCTCATTAGGGGTTGTTCAATGCTTCCGAGACATGTAATATTTATTATCCTTGTGTAGGGATGTCCTCACTTGGGGATTGTTCAGTGTTTCAGAGACTTGTAGTATTTATTATCCTCGCGTAATAGATTGTTGTACTCGCTTGGGTTGTAGGAACGTCAATGGAACAATTTTGAAAAAAAGAACTATGGACAATCTAAACCAATTATTGTTGGCATAGTTGGGATTAGACTAGTTCATCGGGTCGAGGGCACGCCCGACATTAGTCAGGCTTGGGTTTCAAATATTGTAACGGCCCAATTTATAATTGCCGTTAATTATGACGTCATTGCAGATGTGGATGCCAGCGAAGACAGTCGAGGGACCCACAGAGAGGATGTTATGCACTCGAATTAGGTATACAGTCCGTTTTGTATGCTTGTTGTGGTAAATTGTGATGAAAATGTACAATTATTAAATTTCATTACAATGTGTGTGTTAATGTAGATTGTTGACGAGTGAGGAATGACCTCGGGGTGCGTGCGGACACGGGACACGAGGCACGGGGTGCCGGGTGGTCGAGGAAACTACGGTGAGTTTACTCGTGAATTTTGGGAATTTATTGAATAGGGTAGATAATTATTATGAGCTAAATCAATTGGAAACCAATAAGTCTTATAGTTGAGCTGAATAATACAACAACAGTTGATATTTCGAGATGCACAACGGGTTCATGAGTGTCATGATAGGTGAATAAGGTTGGAGTGACACAGAAAATCGGGAACCATTGGATCATTATCGAGATTCGTGCACACATTTGATCAAAAGCCAAGTATATATATGTTTTTGTGTTGACCGATCAAGGGAGAAGAGTGTGAGATTGAAGAGGAAAGCTTGAGAAGAAGAGAGAGATCGTTGGAGAAGAAGAAGAAGGGGAAAAAGACCAACAAGGTGTGAAGAAGGTGATTTGTGGCTTCCTACAACAAGAATCTAAGGTATGAATGCAACAAACTTGGATTTTTATGAGATTCTTTGAGTGGGTTTGAATTTATGAAATTCGAATTTGTTGAGGGGTTAAACACTTGGTTTTGTTGAGAGTGAGTGTGTGTGAGAATGACATGAGGTGGTTGTGAGTTTTGAGTAAATTTGAGAGAAATTTGATGGATTTCTAAAAATGAGTTTGAAAATGTGATTTCCATAAATTGTGGATTTTGGTGTTTGATTATGGTAATTAAGGCTTAAATGATGTAATTAAGGTCATTGATGTTTTATGGAAACATGGAAATTGAATGTATGGATCTGGAGTTCAAATTCTTAATTTGGAAATTTTCTGGACAGCGAGCAATTAGCGCGCTAATTGGAGAAATTAGCGCGCTAATCACGCTGAGTAATGAAGATGATGAACAGTGATTGAGATTAATTAGCGCGCTAATTTATCTCATTAGCGCGCTAATTGTTCACTGGACTCCCAAAAATTGGAAAATGACAAAATGAGTCAAACCAACATTATAAACCCATTAATTGATTATTAACCCTCATAAATGAATTCCAGGAGTCCCAAAATAGTAATTGGAGTCGGAGTTTAGTCGGGAATTAGACCGGAGGAAATAACGGGGATTTGGAGGTTTTGAGCCGGGGTTTGACTTGTGGAACGAGGAGTGCGAATTGAGGTGTGTAGTATCCCAATTGAACTTCACTTTAAGTATTTACCATTTGATTTATTTGAATTCAGTTCCATTTATTCTTCATTCCATTTCATCTTTGCTTTACGGTGGGCACTCTCACCTGGTGACTTAACGGTAGTGGAGGGTACTCCTACCTGGTGTCTTTACGGTGTTGAGATCACCCCCACCTGGTGCTTATTTCGTTACGGCCATAGAGTCCATTAAGTCATAGCACTTGTCTAGGTATACGCCGGTGAATAGGCTACCCGGTATAGTAGGCTTGTGTGGGTGCGTCGTTGGTCTACGCCGACCACCTGAGGTCCAAGGTCAACCCATTGGTGTGTTCTTCATGGGCCGTGCTCGGGGAAAGCCCGAAGTATGACTTGGTCTGATTTTTATGTGCACGTACTTTGTTCCGTCACTATATTTATGCATGCGATGATCTTTCTTTCACAGTTGTCTGTATTTCTTTTGTTCCGCATGTTTATTTATGGTATTTAAATTCCAGTACTTTTATTTCCGTAATTACTTAGTGAATTTCCTTGGGATTACTCACTCTGGACTCGTCATCTGTCTTTTTATGATGGCTCGAGTGCAGATCCGGGTACGAGTCGAGGGAAGGGCAAGCTTGAGGACTACATTGATTGACAGTTTTAGCCCCACTCGTACGTATGTTTATATTTATTCGTTTTATGTTGGGTTTTGGGCTTGAGAAATAGGTTGTATACTTTTGATATTTTGTGGATCTCAAAGGACATGTATATGATGTATATTTGGTATGGTTTCCACTTAGGCATTTTGATCATGGAATTCAGGATAAATCTTTATGTTGTTCATTTAATTTTCCGCTGCGTAATTTATGGTTGAATGATAATGAGGAAATAAAAGTTAACTCATAACATCAAGGTTAACTGATAATTGATTGATAATGGATAATTGGGCGTGGGACACAGCTGGCGGTGGCATGGACAGTTGTGGGCCCGCGTGGCCTCCCGTGGCGGACCAATGTGGAAATTGGGGCCGCCACATTTTGGTATCAGAGCTTAGGCTCGGTTTGGAGATTTAATAAGAGTATAAACTTGATGAATAAATCTTAGATGTGGAAACCATAAGTGAATGATTAAAGGCTTAGTTGGGAAGTGATGTGAGACGGGTAGATTTAGGGAATTATACATATTCGTATGTTTTGATTGTGTATTACATATTATACACGTATGTACTGAGTCTGATCCACCGCACGTTGGTTGTGCGGTGTAGGATGGACTACCGATTGACAGACTCTACTACTCCGCCCACTACCCAAACCAGAGGTTGGAGAGACTAGTGATCATACCACTAGTGACGTGGCCGATTTGCGAGCTATGATTCGAGGCCGATCGAGCGTTAGATTGATTCAGAGCAAGCAAGCCTATATTGCAGACGAGCTCGATGGTCGAGCCGATGGAGTACATACGGAGCTCGAGGACGCCAAGAAGAGCACCGACCGCTGCGAGCGTGCTTGCACGCACTCGCTACCACTGCACCGCATTAGCACATTTGTTGTTGCTACAAAGGCTACCGGGTCGAGAGACGATTATAGAGAGGGTTGAGCCTGTGGTAGTACCAAGAGAGACTACGGTGGTGACACCCACCACTACAGAAGCAAACAGTAGGGACTTCGATCGCTAGGAGTAGGATGTCGAAGACGCCGAAGATGGTGAAGGATTTTATGAGATTTAATCCTACGTACTTCACGGAGTCGCCGATCCCGAGGTTGCGGCCGGTGGTTGATGACACATCGACGACTACACCACTATTAGAGGTACCCGAGGCGGACCAGCGCGTATCTCGGGGTATTGTTTGAGAGGTCAGCAAGGCGGCGGTATGGTGGACTACTTACACCGACATACATTCTACACCATCGACGTGGGCGTAGTTTCGACGATTATTTCTCGATGAGTACATTCCCACCGAGGTGCGATTACGACCGAGAGGAGAGTTCTTGGGACTACGACAGGGTAACATGACAGTGTCACAGTACATGGATCGATTCAGATATCTCATGATGTATGCCATGGATGTAGCTAACACGGAGAGATTACAGATTTACTACTTCATCAGAGGCCTAGATGAGAGGATTGGTGGGGTGATAGTTGCGACCGGTGCGGAGACGCTACAGAGTGTTTTTGACAGAGCATTGGCTCGCGAGACGTATTTACGACACCGGGGTGAGCTTGGAGACGGGTCTGGACAGAGTTCTCGGTCGATCGAGATCGAAGAGACCAGAGAGAGCGCCCGATCGACAGAGACATGATTATCGTGGTCGACGAGATAGACGTCCGAGCATCGAGAGAGGAGACGAGAGGCGGTGGTGTACGTTCGTACTCCGCACCGGTGAGCAGCCTCGACACCATGTGCGAGATGGAGGAGGTCGTGGTAGAGGACAGAGAGGTCGGGGTCGTGACAGGGCTCAGGTGCATATAGTGTCACAGTCAGACTGGCGGGATACACGACGATGTTTCGTATGTCATCGGGTCGGGCATATACATAGAGATTTTCCGATGTCGCTTCATCTTCACGACCACGATTGAGCCGGTTAGGGAGAGGGCTCATGCAAATGCTACACCTACTACCGCCGTACCGGAGCGTGATGCGACTCGTCATTCGTAGAGGGTATGTTATCTATATGCGATGTCTTCATGCATGTATTATTTGATTCCAGCGATACATTGTCATTTATATCGGGACGTTGTGGTCGGACAGTTAGGATTACAGTTGAGACCTTAGATCCACATCTTGTCCTCGCACACTTGGGGATAAGATTTACCCTAACCGGATATGCCGGAATTGTGTAGTAGAGATTGAGGGACACCAGTTACACTGTCGACTTTCGTGTCCTGAGTATTTAGAGTTTGATGCTTTATTGGGTATGGATTGGCTAGCGACATATCGCGCACACATTGATTGCTTTGGGAAGATGATAGTATTTGATATGAGGGTATTCCCGTATTTACTTTTGTTGGGACGGCGTCGAGACTTACCGACACAGAGGTCGATTAGCTACGATTCGGGAGATGGAGGCGTTTAGGACGGTAGTTGAGCCGCACTCCGAGACCAGAGATTAGATTAGAGGATGTCCCGTAGTGTGTGAGTTTCCCGAGGTGTTCCCGCACGATTTGCCAGGTTTACCACCTCCTAGGCGATTGAGTTCATTATTGAGTTGGTTCCGGGGACACAATGATATATAGCCGACCGTACAGATGTCGGCGTCGGAGCAGGGAGAGTTGAGATCCCAATTAGAGGAGTTGTTGCGAAGGGTTTTATTCATCCCAAGATGTCTCCTCGGGGCGCACCAAGTACTATTTGTTAAGAAAAAGGATGGTTCTTTGAGGTTGTGCATGACTAGGAAGTTGAATCAAGTGACGATTCGAAATCGTTATCCACTTCCTAGGATTGATGATCTATTCGATCAGTTGGCGGGTGCTAAGTTTTTCTCGAAGATTGATTTACGATCTGGCTATCATCATTGAGGATTCGGGAGAGTGATATCGAGAAGACGGCGTTTAGCACGCGTTATGGATTGTTTGAGTTCACAGTCATGCCATTTGGGGTGACTAATGCGCCGGCTATCTTTATGGATTTGATGCACCGAGTATTACGATCATTTTTGGATCGTTATGTGATTGTGTTCATCGATGATATCTTGATATACAGTAAGACTCGTGAGGAGCACGAGAGACACCTCAGAGATGTTTTGATGACGTTGAGGGAGCATAGATTGTACGCTAAGTTCAGCAAGTGTGCTTTTTGGTTGAGAGAGGTGAAATTTCTCGGACATGTCATTGGTAGTCAAGGAATATCGTTGATGGAGACAAGATTCGAGCGATCATTGATTGGAGGACACCCGAGACGAGCTGAGACATTCGTAGTTTCTTGGGGCTTGCGGGCTATTACACACCGGCGGTTCGTGCAAGATTTTTCTTTGATTACAAGTCTGTCGATGACAAAGTTGACAAGAAGAATGTTAAGTTTGAATGGTCCGAAAGGTCGTGAGGCAAAGCATTTTTAGAGTTGAAGAGGAGGTTGACTTCTCGCGCCGGTGTTGGCTCTACCGAGACAGGGAAAGACTTCTGGCCTATACGATGCTTCGGGACCGGGTTGGGATGCGTGTTGATGCGGGAAGGACACCCAGCTTGCATATTTATCGAGGCGATTGAGACCTCACGAGGAGAATTATCCGGTGCATGATTTAGAGCTAGCTCATAGTTGTGTTTGCACTCAAGGCGTGGCGACATTACCTTTATGGGGAACGGTTTATGTTATTCACAGATCATCGAGTTTGAAATATTTGTTCACTCGAAGGATCGAATATGCGCAAAGACGGTGGCTCGAGTTATCGAAAGACTACGATTTCGCGATTGAGTACCATCTGGGAAGGCGAATGTAGTTGCGATGCATTAAGCGGAGTGGTGTAGAGAGTCGACCGTCTTTGCGGCAGATGACACATGAGCATGGATTCTGCCGGAGGCCGCGACGGTGTTGTGTTTGTCGAGTGCTTTTGCGATGTTCATATCGTTGCCGGATGCGTGTTCCGTGGTGTCGTTAGAGAGAGGTCGCCGAGTAGCAAAGGGTCGACGGACATTTTGCTCGCTTCACTGTCTGGCTCGGGATCCGGGTTGCACATGTGATGGTCTAGTGGTTCGGACCAGTGCTTGAGACACAGAGGTAGGTTGTGGATACCTGAGGTGCAGGAACTACGCGATAGTATTCTTGAGGATGCACACCGTTCGCGGTATACAGTTCATCCTGGCAGGACTAAGATGTATCATGATTTGCGACGTTTATTTTGGTGGCCTGGGATGAAGGCGTCGATGTGGTGCATATGTGAGAGGTTGTCATATTTGTCAAGAGGTTAAGGCCGAGCACGGGAGACCACCTGGATTGTTACTGACCCACTACCGATTCCACAAAGTGGAAATGGGAGCATGTTACGATGGATTTTGTGAGCGGATTGCCACAGATCGCGAGACGTCATGATCTTTGTGTGGGTTGTGATTGATAGACGACGAAATCGCACACTTCGTTCCTATATCGATGAAGTATTCGTTTTCTCGTTGAGCATCATTTTTGAGCGAGAGGTTGTTAGGCTACATGGGGTGCCGCTATCTATTGTGTCCGACGAGAGATCCCTGTGTTGACTTTGAAGTTGTGGGAGAGCATGCGAGGAGCTTGATTTGGGGACGAGATCTAGATTCAAGACGGCGTATCATCCTCAGACAGATGGTCATCGAGAGATTGATACGGATATTGGAAGACATGCTTAGAGCATGCATTTTGCGCATTTGGAGGTGCTTGGGAAGAGTATTTACCGTTGTGCGAGTTCGCGTACAACAACAAACTTATCAAAGCGAGTATTGGTATGCCACCATTTGAGGCTTTTCAGACGGCAGACCTGCAGTCACCAAACTTGTTGGGCAAAGACTCGAGGACGTGGCGTGATTGGACTGAAGTGGTTGTTGATCATACCGAGAAGATTCGACAAATTAGGATGAGATTGCAAGCACTCAAGATAGACAAGAAATATGCTTCGATAGGTATCTTGAGGGCTTGAGTTATAATGTGGATGACTTAGTGTATTTGAAAGTTTCGCCCTGGAAAGGTCATCGAGGTTTGGGATCAAGGGAAACTAGCACCGAGGTATATTGGACCTTTCGAGTTATAGCACGTGTTGGGACAAGAGCATATAGATTAGAGTTACCACAGAGTTAGCGGCGTTCATCCAAAGTGTTCCACGTGTCTATGTTGAGGTTAGCTAAGTCGGGGAGACTATGGTGGATATTAGACAGATTGAGGTGCGTCCCGACGTTTCATATGAAGAGCAACCTATGGAGATCATGGATCGTAGAGTTCAAATTCGAGGAACAGGGAGATTCCAAAGGTGTTAGTACGATGGCAAAGCATCACGGACCGAGGAACTCACCTGGGAGCTCAGCGACGACTATGAGACAGAGATATCCTCGCTATTTCTTGGTGAGTGTTAGTAAGGACTTAAATTTCGGGACGAAATTTCAATTTAGTTGGGAAGAATTGTAACGACCCAATTTATAATTGCGTTAATTATGACGTCATTGCGAGATGTGGATGCCGCCAAGCAAGGTACAAATGTAGGGACCCACGAGAGAGGATGTTATGCACTCGAATTAGGTATACAAATCCGTTTTGTATGCTTGTTGTGGTAAATTGTGATGAAAATGTACAATTATTAAATTTCATTACAATGTGTGTGTTAATGTAGATTGTTGACGAGTGAGGAATGACCTCGGGGTGCGTGCGGACACGGGACACGAGGCACGGGGTGCCGGGTGGTCGAGGAAACTACGGTGAGTTTACTCGTGAATTTTGGGAATTTATTGAATAGGGTAGATAATTATTATGAGCTAAATCAATTGGAAACCAATAAGTCTTATAGTTGAGCTGAATAATACAACAACAGTTGATATTTCTCGAGATGCACAACGGGTTCATGAGTGTCATGATAGGTGAATAAGGTTGGAGTGACACAGGAAAATCAGGAACCATTGGATCATTATCGAGATTCGTGCACACATTTGATCAAAAGCCAAGTATATATATGTTTTTGTGTTGACCGATCAAGGGAGAAGAGTGTGAGATTGAAGAGGGAAAGCTTGAGAAGAAGAGAGAGATCGTTGGAGAAGAAGAAGAAGGGGAAAAACAACCAACAAGGTGTGAAGAAGGTGATTTGTGGCTTCCTACAACAAGAATCTAAGGTATGAATGCAACAAACTTGAATTTTTATGAGATTCTTTGAGTGGGTTTGAATTTATGAAATTCGAATTTGTTGAGGGGTTAAGCACTTGGTTTTGTTGAGAGTGAGTGTGTGTGAGAATGACATGAGGTGGTTGTGAGTTTTGAGTAAATTTGAGAGAAATTTGATGGATTTCTAAAAATGGGTTTGAAAATGTGATTTCCATAAATTGTGGATTTTGGTGTTTGATTATGGTAATTAAGGCTTAAATGATGTAATTAAGGTCATTGATGTTTTATGGAAACATGGAAATTGAATGTATGGATCTGGAGTTCAAATTCTTAATTTGGAAATTTTCTGGACAGCGAGCAATTAGCGCGCTAATTGGAGAAATTAGCGCGCTAATCACACTGAGTAATGAAGATGATGAACAGTGATTGAGATTAATTAGCGCGCTAATTTATCTCATTAGCGCGCTAATTGTTCACTGGACTCCCAAAAATTGGAAAATGACAAAATGAGTCAAACCAACATTATGAACCCATTAATTGATTATTAACCCTCATAAATGAATTCCAGGAGTCCCAAAATAGTAATTGGAGTCGGAGTTTAGTCGGGAATTAGACCGGAGGAAATAACGAGGATTTGGAGGTTTTGAGCCGGGGTTTGACTTGTGGAACGAGGAGTGCGAATTGAGGTGTGTAGTATCCCAATTGAACTTCACTTTAAGTATTTACCATTTGATTTATTTGAATTCAGTTCCATTTATTCTTCATTCCATTTCATCTTTGCTTTACGGTGGGCACTCTCACCTGGTGACTTTACGGTAGTGGAGGGTACTCCTACCTGGTGTCTTTACGGTGTTGAGATCACCCCCACCTGGTGCTTATTTCGTTACGGCCATAGAGTCCATTAAGTCATAGCACTTGTCTAGGTATACGCCGGTGAATAGGCTACCCGGGTATAGTAGGCTTGTGTGGGTGCGTCGTTGGTCTACGTCGACCACCTAGAGGGTCCAGGGTCAACCCATTGGTGTGTTCTTCATGGGCCGTGCCTGGGGGAAAGCCCGAAGTATGACTTGGTCTGATTTTTATGTGCACGTACTTTATTCCGTTACTATATTTATGCATGCGATGATCTTTCTTTCACAGTTGTCTGTATTTCTTTTGTTCCGCATGTTTATTTATGGTATTTAAATTCCAGTACTTTTACTTCCGTAATTACTTAGTGAATTTCCTTGGGATTACTCACTCTGGACTCGTCATCTGTCTTTTTATGATGGCTCGAGTGCAGATCCGGGTACGAGTCGAGGGAAGGGCAAGCTTGAGGACTACATTGATTGACAGTTTTAGCCCCACTCGTACGTATGTTTATATTTATTCGTTTTATGTTGGGTTTTGGGCTTGAGAGATAGGTTGTATACTTTTGATATTTTGTGGATCTCAAAGGACATGTATATGATGTATATTTGGTATGGTTTCCACTTAGGCATTTTGATCATGGAATTCAGGATAAATCTTTATGTTGTTCATTTAATTTTCCGCTGCGTAATTTATGGTTGAATGATAATGAGGAAATAAAAGTTAACTCATAACATCAAGGTTAACTGATAATTGATTGATAATGGATAATTGGGCGTGGGACACAGCTGGCGGTGGCATGGACAGTTGTGGGCCCGTGTGGCCTCCCGTGGTGGACCAATGTAGAAATTGGGGCCGCCACAAATATACTATAAAACTCGGCCTCGGCCTGAGTCCGCTAAAGCTCGACAATTTAGTGGGTGGGCTTAGGTTTGTACTTTTAGCCTAAGTCCGGCTTATGCTCGTCCCGTATTGGATATGTGGTAGAATTTTTTTATAGATATTTGTCAAAATACGAAGATTTGAACTTGAGTCGTTTCACTACCACTGCAAGTTCTAACCACTAGATCAACTCTTTCTTATTTGTTTTCTACTCTATATTTATTATTCATATTTAATTTTACAAATTATTAATAAACCTGGCCCGTAAGGGCTTAGGCTCGACATATACAAATTCGGGCTTGGGTGAGCCTGGATAGGCTTTGAAAAAAAAAAAGCTCACTTAAGCCCAGCCCACCCGTTGCATTGGTTTAGTTGGGAGGCGTCCAAAGTTCCTTTAAAAGGTTTATGAGAGTTCAACATTATGATTTTTCATGAGAAATCAGATGAGATGTTTCATGCCTAAACATTGTCAAACCAATTGATATTGGCTAAGTTGAGAGTTGTCCAAAGTTCGTCTAATAGGTTGAGTTCAACTATACGCACTCCAACATTTACTTGGAGCATTCCAATTACGAGTGCACCCTAAATTCAAATTTCAATTTATAGGGGGATTCTACATTTTTGCCAAAATAACCCTTTATCCTAATCGAGGAGTCCAACTCCAAAACTTTGGTCGAGACATGTTTTTTAGGTTTAGCAACATATGACCAAGACTTATCTTCTACACTTGGTGTTGTCCAATCGAACCTATTTGGTGAAATTTGGTTATCAACTGTCGACTTAAAGATTTGATGGGTTCCGACCGATTATCTAATCAAAGGTTCGGTAGACTTTGGCTAACTCTCTAATTAAAGGTTCGATCGCTATGATCGACTCTCTAATAAAATATTTGGACTTGCGAGGCCGAGCCACTTGAAGATGCCCTACAAATCACAAAAAGAAAGTATGTGGAGGGATGATGGTGGGGTGCATAAAATGAGAGGAAAATGGTGGTGGGGTGTACTAATTGCAGTTAGAGGCATAAGAGCCATTTTATAGTAAAAATTATTTTTTTTTTAAGTTTGACTTTTTTGATGGGGTGCCTTAAGTATACAGGTAAACGATGGGATGCGTTTAGATGGGCTCAATAGGAATAGGTTTCATGAGTTGAGTACTGACTTTTTGTGGTGCCAAGTATCTCGAATGTAAATATCTTTTCGAGTAATATAACTTTATGTTCCCACAACAGTTGTCAGATTCATCATTAGCGTCGTCACTTGCTCTTCCCCCATGTGTGCATCTATCATCATTCAAGTTCATCTCCACTTCTATTGCTCGTGTGTGATTTGCGCTTACAGTTGTTGGGTTGATAGTTTTATAAGGTTATCTTTTGAAATAAGTATTTTCTTTTAATGTTAGAAGTTTGCTTTTGTCTTCCCTTATTGGAAATCTTTATTTGTCTTCTATTGTTTGAAGTTTTATTTTTCGTTTTTGGTCATAGTTTGTTTGAGTACTATTGTGTTTTAAACGTTTGTCAATAGAACAATCACTTATTGTCAAATTATTCTATTGTTACGGTTGCAGTTTTTCAAAATCAACTCTATAACAATTGAATGTTCTGATGAACAATTAGGATTAGCGAATCAATAGTGAATCAATATGTTTTTATCAAAGTAATTGATTTTATGTCTCGTCTTATTCTACTTAATGTAGTGAGTCATCATGATTATGAAATTTTTATTTTACAAAAAAAAAAAAAAAAAAAAAACTCTAAGTACTTTTGTTGTTAATGGATTCACACAAATTCTAGGAGAGGCAAAAATTGAACAATTAACATTTTCTTACGAGGTGTTAGTTATTCTGTGCACGGGACGTGCCAAACACTCCATGTGCTTAATTTTGAAAGACTATATAGCATTATTGTACAGTTGTAGTATTGACTTACTGGTGGTTTTTCCTTGTCAATTATTACACAGACATGTGTCACCCACAGATCTGGGTGTGTGGCTGCTCCCTGTTTGACTTCATTAAGAAACACATATGCTACTAGTCTGCTTCAAGGGGACCTCTTGAATTTAATTTTGCTGTTTCACTTCAGTTGGTTGGAGTCGCTCGGCAATTTAAGTTTTTTAAGCAGTGGTTCTGGTTTTGGGCTTTGCGAATTGATGAACTTTAACCCTTCTATCGGGTCGACCTAACTCAAAAGCTTGAATTAGTTTAAGGATATATTAACCTATTACTTGGGCTAATAGCCTTAGATCCATCTCTCATTTAGTTGCTCCATGTGGTTTTGTTGCTGCCAACTAATTGACTAATACCATAACTCGAGGTCTTAAAATCGGTTCTCATAGATGGAAAAAAATTGAGTTGGTAGTGCTATTTCTTCTATTTGGCTTGTCAGTGCCCGAACATGGATTGGTAAGTGGCGGTTTGGCGCTAAACAAGGATACCATGCGGGAAACCATGCATAAAACAAAAATCCACTCTTTGACACAATATAATTTAATTGGTTTATCCAATTGAATTATTAAAAATGTACTTAAATGATACTCTTTAGTAGAAAATAGGCAAAATTGATTAAAATATATATCCTTTTACAACTTTTGTTATTATATCATAATTTTTTGAAATTTATTATTATATCATAACTTTTCTAGATTGTTTAAGTTATATCTTAAATCATTTTTTATCTCTAAATTTGATGATTTGCCACCTAAATAATAAATTTAAATCATATAGTCATTGTTTTGATAATTATGGGTGATGATAAGGTTTTTAAACTCATAATTAAGGTGTTATCTTTTCAAATTTTAAGTTAAAAGTTCAATTGGGATACAAATTTAAGTATCTACAAAGGTGAGGATATACTAACAAATTTCAAAAGGTTAGGATATAATAACGAAAGTTGCAAAAAATTATGATATTTTAACCAATTAAGCCTAAAAAATACATTATTAACTTTTTACTCAAAACACACATATTAAGAAAGCATTAATTGTAAGTTTAAATTAAATTATTACCTGCATTTGCATTAATTGTAAGTTTAAATTAAATTATTACCTACATATAATTCTTTATTTCATTCAATGAAAGAAAGGACAAGTGATTAATTATAATTAAATATTTGAGTTAAAAAGAGGGGTAAAATAGATATAAGAGATACAAAGTTTTCTTGAATTTTGAAAACGTTCTATATTTTTTTGAACCAAAAAAATTTCAAAACATCATATATTTTTTAATAGAAAGAGTACTTTTTTTTTTTTTTTTGACGAAAAGGCCAATGGATTTATTCATTAGTAATTTTTTTTTTCCAATATCGAACCTTGCCCTTTGTGTTAGGTTGATGTGCTTGAAAATTAAGATTCGTCAGCAGGACTTAATGAGTTGTATTGTTGTACGTTTACGTAATAATTCATTCTAATCAAATGACAAATAGGTTTCCTCTACTCCATTTTTTTAATGAGGGCGAGCTTGTTTGTCCCGTGACTTTGGTTGTCAACTACGCGTCCAAGACAATAAGACTAACAAGGTCTCATGTTGAGTTTACACGAAAATCCTTAACCTTGATTCGATTGACCACAAAGTCTATGTATGTGAAGTCATTTTGCTTGTAATTACCAATATGGAGTGTCGCATTAAATATTCACATTTAGAATGCATGAGTCACAAGACTAGAAAATTCATACTTTTGTCAAACGTTTTTGTTAGCCGCTCTGATAATATATGGTTATTTCATACTCTTTAATTGTAAGAATGATTCACGTTTTGGCTTAGCTTGCTTGAAAGTTTCTTCATAGTCCATGAGTACAAGACACAACTCGATCAACTCATATAAAGCCATTTTCCAATGAGGGTGTGACATGATGGCAAAGGTTACGTCAGCTTGAACTAAAGTGTATTGAAGCTTAAACTAAAGTGTATTGAAACTTTAAATATGGAGTCCCTACTAATTTGCTCTGCGCGTCCTGAAATTGTCATGCTATTGTGAACATTAACAATATCTAAAAAACACAAGTTCAATTTTCTCCTCATATGGATGGAACTCCAGACTAGCTATGCAAAGCACATCAAAAAACCTCATGTACTTAGTATTCTACAAAGGTCTAATTGGTTAAAATATTATAACTTTTTACAACTTTTATTATTATATCATAAAATTTTTGAATTTGTTATTATATATTTCCTTTTTGCATTGATAAATTTGTATCTTAACTCACTTTTTAACTCTAAATTTGATGATGTAACACCTAAATAATGAGATAACTTCGATTTTGCCGCTAGCCATGCAGTATATAAGTGGGGGAGCTCCCATTGTTTCATCATTTTTATAGAGTTGGTTTGCTCGAGTAGCCTCATGAGAATATTAAAAAACCCAAACTTTGGATACCTTAGATTTTTAAATATTGCATAAGGGAAATGGTGGTGTAACTTAGATTAAACACGCAGTTACGACACCTATACCGTTAGATGCGTCTCGCGAACGCATTTTGAGGCGGATCCGTGACATGTGTTGATCATATGTCGGATTTGAGTGCTCAACCTAAGTTACGCTGGCATTTTCCTATTGCTTGACTCCATAATTTAAGATGTATCATGTATGCCTGGTTTTATTTTCTTTATACAGAATTAATAAAATACGAAAGTAAACTATATGTACTCTGTATGTACCATGCAATTGTATTGTAATAGAAGTTTTCTCTTTGTGGCTCACTTTTTAAAGTTTAGTGGCCGTTGGAAGAACCGTTGAGTCGCGTGTACACGTCACCACGCGTTTTAGTGGCAAAAGCCGTGCTAACTCCACCGAATCCTCGCCTTCCACATGTCCCCATCCTTACCGATCGGGAAGATCCAACGGTCTGGATCTGCCGTCCGGTTTACGTGCCACATTTCGCGTCCTATTCAATACGTCTCTTCCGTCTTCCCGTTGTAGATCCGTTATGAACGGTCACTTTTTACTATTCCCAACTTTCATGGAGAAAAATTAAATGAAACCGACCGCCAACCCCACTTAATTTGAAATCGATTGTTTTTATTTATTTATTTTTTGTATGAGCATCGGACAGAACATCTCTAATAGGATCATAGATTGGGGTAAAAATGAATTCACCTATCCACGTCTAACCCCAAAAGTGCTCGAATGAAACAATAGATTGTGAATGTCTATCATATGTTACAAGAAATTAAAGTGGAGGGTGTCTACTACATCATCAATTGTTTGTTACATAAAGTCAAGAAGTCACAATCCATGACCTAAATTCACATTACCATTAGAGATTATTTTTAAATTTGAATGTCAATCTAATGCTACATAAGATAGATATCCTCTCCACATCCATGACAAGGCACCAATCTATGATCTAAATCCATATTACCATTGGAGATGCTCTTATACTTTACTTTAGGAAAGTGCATTTCTCACCACTCAAACTAATCAAATATTGGTCAACTTTAAATTAATTTGTTGGTCTTTTTAATTTGAGAGATTTTTCTCATTTGCAATTTTATATATTTTTTTAAGGGTTAATACAACAAATCAACCTAAAAAAACCCATAATAAACAAAAGAACAATTATAAGTCTACTGAAGTGTTGGAGATAGATCTGACCAAACATATCAGACGCATAGAACTTAAGTTGGTCACGATGAACCAAAAAGTCTAGATCAACCTAGTGGACCCAAGTGAACCTAGTGGTTTCTTTCAATATTAGGTCACACCAAGAAAACGCGTTTTTGAAATTATAAGTAATCCACTAGTTCACTCCAACGCGTGATTAAGGGAAACAAAGTGCGCCACCAATACAGCTCTAAAGGCACCCTCTTATTTGTGCATGTCAAGTTGCATCACTTGGCCACCACCACACCACACCACACCACACAATGCCAACTCTCCTCTTCAAAATCACACAAATCTACAACCTCTTCACTTCATTCCTCCACTACTTCTTCCCCAAAAACCTCCTCACACCCCTCTTCATGACTTCATCCCCTCTCCAACTAAATTATACTAAACACCAATCTCCAACCACCCAACAACCACCACAAGAAAAAGAAGAAGAACAACAACAACAACAACAAAAACTACACTACATGGATTAGTAGCGAACTTCCTAGTGAACTCAAGAGGGTGTTTGACATGTTCGACCACGATGGCGACGGGCGGGTAACAAAGGAGGAATTGAAGGAGTCACTAGGCAAGTTGGGGATAGCGGTGGACGACGAGGGTCTTGAGGAGATGGTGGCGAAGATCGACGCTAACGGGGACGGGTGCGTCGACATGGAGGAGTTTGGAGTGTTGTATGAGACTATAGTGATGGGTGTGGAGGGAAGTGGTGGTGGTGGTGGTGGTGGTGAGGAGGATGAGGAGATGAGGGAGGCTTTCAATGTGTTTGATCAAAATAGAGATGGTTTCATAACTGGGGAGGAGTTGAGGGAGGTGTTGGGGTGTTTGGGGTTGAGGCAGGGGAGGAGTGTGGAGGATTGTAGGAAGATGATTAGAATGGTGGATGGAGATGGTGATGGGATGGTCAATTATGAGGAGTTCAAGGAGATGATGAGAGGTGGCATTACTACTTCTCCTGCCTTTGCTGCCTAATTGGTTGATTAGTAGTGGTTGCTACCGTCTTCTGTCATATAGCGGACGACCCTCCCAACGACAATTGCTCTATGGACTTGCTAGGATTTGTTGTATATATGCTTTTTTATTCCTAGTTTTGTCATAGTTAGGTCATTCTTTGTTTTTCAATTTTAATGGGTTTTGTGTGTTTTTGGTACCTACCAATGTTGGCTTGAGATCATGTGTTTTGGGATTTGTGGACTTTTCTTTTGGTTTATATATATATCTTGTATCTGCAGAGTTTATGTAGTTCATTTGATTTACACAAGGAGAATTATCTCCTTGTGCTTCTCTTGAATTGTAATTAATTCAGCAATTGATCTTGGCTAATATTGCCCTCTTTTTTGTTGCATTAATGAAATGGGCTACATTGGAAAAATATTTTGGTTATTGACTTGTTGAAAAAAAAGAAGACACATTGGTGCCTTCTATACACTTCTATCAGTTCATCCATTAACATAAATCCATCTTTGAAAACGAGAAGCACTAAATTGCTAAGTGACGGCTTTGGTATTGATTTGATTTCACATATGCCTTACTTTTATACATAGCATATGCTCATCTCTTCACGAAGTCTTTAAATTCTATACAAGAGTGTCAAATTTTGTGGCATATGCTCATATTTTCATGAAAGTTAAAGCATTGGAATCGCTTGTAGTTGTGGAGCACTAAAAGTTGTCATTGATGCATTAGAGAACAAACGGTCATAATTTATTTATTTTTTATTTTTTATTTTTTACAATAATGAAATCACAACTTGTCGACTATGAGGTTCAAACTCCCGACCTTACACGATTATACCCAAATAACTCAATATCAAATCAGTGAGCCATCCACTTAATTGGTAACAAACGAAGCATATTCATATAACCAAAGTCGAATAAGAGCCAAGCCATCCACTTAATTGGTAACAAACCGATCATATTCATATAACCAAAGTCGAATAAGAGTCAATAGTCCAGGTCCAGGTGTGTCGACATCATGAATGATCACATTACTTGTTGCTATTTTTTAATGTTGTGTATTAGTTTCCATTGCTTCAAAGTTGTTATACTGAAGACTGAAGACAAGAAAATTATAACAATAGACTGAGCCATCCACTTAATTGCTTTTTTTTAATGTCTGTGTATAACAATAGACTGAAGACAAGAAAATTATACTTTAAATTTACTAACCATTTGGTCTCCTCTTAGGTCTTGATCCACCTCATGTTGATTTAATTCGAATTCATTTAATTTCTTTTCACAAACAAAATTACATGCATGCCTAAGTGATTTTGATTCTCTTAAGTTCAACCAACCATGACTATAGTGCAGTGAAAAATACATCCTCCCGCCTAGGGTGATTATTGTTTCTAAATTTTTTTTTAAAAAAAAATCTCTTATTATGTTACACTCAAAATCAGTTTTTATATTTCAAAAAAAAAAAAAAAATCAGCTTTTTAGATCTTATTGCACCAATTGCTAGTCCTTTCTTTTGGCAAAACAGAAAACTGGTTTTAGACCTTGAACAAAACAAACCCTTAGACGGGACCTTATAACCACTCTTGTGACTCGTGAGTAGCGACTTTGTGCTTAGCACACACAAAATCACAACCGAGTCTCAACTGCGGAAATCAATCGCCATTCATGAACAACAATGGAACCCAAAAACTGGGTCTTGTTCTCCTCCTCCTCCTCTACACATCGATGCCCACTTTGGGCATCTACGAATCCAATTCGAGAACTGTGATTGATTTGAAGGGCAGCACCACAGATTCAGTTGTGTCGGTGGTTCAGCTTTCTGATCTTCACTTCAGCGTCCACCATCCCGAAAGAGCTCTTGATTTCAAGAGATTGGTGGGGCCCGCACTGGACTTGATCACCCCTTCTCTTGTTCTCATCACTGGTGATCTTACTGGTACAAAAAATTTGATCTTTTTTTTGGCTGTGTTTGGTTGTTGGTTTGTGTTTTTGTGTTGATTATTTGAGTTTGTTCATTGATTGGTTTGTGGGTTTTTGCAAAAAGGCCTCATTTTTGAACTTCTTAATTGGGAACTGATTCTTTGTTTTAGTTAACTGTTGTTTACATGCGTGAATAATGCTCATAAGGGTATCAATTTTAAGGGAGTTAGAGTTTAAGTGATTGTAGGAATAATGGGTTCCCTCATTAATGTTGGGGTCGGCTACATGGATCAAACTCTTCCATTGCGCTCGATTTAATGCAATTGATGGTGTGCTAGTCCTTTAAATCCCTCCTAATCAATGCGACCAAAGTTAGCTTTGGTCTACCACTACATCATCCAATTTCTTCAATTTCTATTGAGTCGAGTTTTCTAAGGAGGGCATTAATATGCCACAAAAGTTAGTTTATCTTGCATTGTTCAAGCATGTTACTTTGATTTTGATTGTGAGTTCCTATTCGAGAAGCTTGTTTAATATTTGATTAATGCTGCCTCATCGGGTTTAATTGATTTGAAGCTGCTCTATCATGACTCTTGTTTGCTACTTAAAATCAGTTTCTCTCATTATTGTTCCTGTTTTGTAATACCATATGAACCATAGATAGTAGAATAAGATATGGTTTAGTATGGAGAATTGATGCTTCTATGATTGATGCCATTCTAGATGGTTTAGAGATAGCTGAGATTGCGAACATGCATACTTCTCTTGTGAAGAAAATAGTTAATTCGTAAAAAATGGAGGAATATCTGCATATGAAATTGATATCGTATTCTTAAATCAACCTTTTGTGTTCACGTTTGCTCTTATGAGATATGCACACCTGCTCCAGCACAGTTACATATATGCATGATGATGTGATGGCGTGATCATTATGTGTAAATGTAAAGCTATTTGAAGATATGGTTGTCGCTAGTCATTATGGAATTGAAATTGTGATTTCATTTTGCAAGTTATGCATCTTTCTCTCTTTCATGTACACCTTACCAGATGGAAAGAGTAAAGATTTACTTAAGATGAAACAAAATGAGGAAGAGTGGAAGGAATACCAGGAAGTAATGGAAGATGTTATTAAAAGGAGTGGTCTAGACAAGAAAATCTTCTATGATCTCAGAGGAAACCATGATAATTTTGGTGTTCCATCAGTTGGTGGACCTTTTGATTTCTTTTCAAACTATAGCATCAATGGAGGGTTGAGAAGAAAGGGCAATGTTCATAGCATCACTTTACAGGTGAGCTGTTTACTTCAATCTGGTTTAAGGAATGCATTAAATTGGGAGAGTATTATTCTTATCATCATGGTAGTACTTCTATTGACAAGCTAGTATTTTATCACATGCGCACATACGACACGAGCACATAAAATCGGATGAAGAAAGTGAATTTTCATGATTGGCACTATCAATCAAGCTAGTCACTAGACTACTGACATGTTAATATCTTTATCCTAACATTTCTTGTTACTTTTCGATTCTTGAAGGCATCAGACTGATTCAGTCTGCTGCTATGTGCAGAGTGGTGGCCGAAAGCATTTGTTTGTTGGTTTTGACAGCACAATGGCCGTTGGACTGAGGGGCCCAACAAATCTTTTTGGACACCCTACAGACAAACTGTTAGCAGACATTGATTACGAACTTTCACAATGGGATTCCCAACCTTCAGAGCCTGTAACAAAGATTTCATTTGGACACTTTCCACTCTCATTCAGTGCAGTTGCAGAATCTGGAAAGACATTCAGAGATATTTTTCTGAAACATTCCCTGTCAACCTACCTTTGTGGACATCTCCATGTAAAGTTTGGCAAGAATTTGAAACGACATCATCAGTCTAGGAATGGTTTCTTCTCATCAGAACAGTACTTTCAATTAAATATGCAGCAATTGCCAGTAGCAAGTGCAGTGGAAACCAAGAATTGTTTCAATGCTACGCAGTCCATTGAAGAATTTTGGGAATATGAAATGGGTGACTGGAGAAAGAGTAGACTTATGCGAGTTTTAGCTATTGATTCGGGTCACATCTCATTTGTGGATATTAATTTTACTACAGAAGCTAAGAGGACTATCCTACTGCCTACTTTTCCTCTTGACTCGCGCTTTATATCTTCAAGTTCATATCAGCATGATTACGACTGTAATTCAGTAGATTCATCATTCTTTGAAACTGTGAGGGCTCTTGTATTCTCAAAATCTGTTATTGTTTCTGTCGTGGCAAGGATATACGATACAAGGCATGGACATCATCATTTAATCATGGAAGCAAATATGAGAAAGCAGGAAAACTCGACCAGGGAAGGTCTTTATTCTGTCCCATGGAATTGGAAAGCCTTCGAGGACCCATCGCCTGATAGGTTTTGGTTACAAATTGAAGCAACTGATATTTCAGGTAAATTGACCATGAGCGAACTAAGGCCATTCTCAGTTAATGGCGTCGGCATGAAGATAAGATGGACGTGGATAGAGTTCCTAGTTATGGGTTGTCAGTGGGCAAACCTTTATTACCCGATCTTCTGGTCCGTTCTTCTATTTCTCTTCTCCGTACTTATTACTTCGAAAGTTCTTTTCTCATGTTCATCCAAAAAGTACGTGTATAAGAATTTCATTTATAAGAAAAGCTTTTCAAGTTGTCTGTTCTGGGTTTTGGCAGAGATTTCTAGTATCTCCTCAGTCTGGGCAAGTATGATGCTATACTTGTTGTATCTCATATTCTTCCCTTGGTTTTGGGGGCAAATATTTACCGAAGGTGATGACCGAGGATACATGAGATACAAAGGTTGGACACTGAATATTGCTGAAGCAAGTGATGAACAAACACATCATGCCCATCCAGATATTATGGTTATTGTTCTTCCCCACCTTTGCTTCGTAGTCTTGCCGACTATTCTTGTAACTGCAGCACTGTGTGCTGAAAGGACGATATACCGGGAGCATCATTTATCTCTATCAGGGAAGAAGGAAGATGATTATAATCAGGAGACAGAGAGAGTGGCTACGGATAATCATGCACATGGCAACAGATCAAAGCTGTGTGGTAGCAATCGTTGGGCGAGGAAATTTCTGATTGTGATTTGCATGGCAGTTGGTTGGAAACATTGGCAGGTTAGTCTACATGTTGCTACTTTTATTACCACCCCCACAGTTTTACTAGTTTTTAATCTTTCTTCCCTTGAACTCTATGTTGCAATGCTAGTTGTGGATCCTATTATTAATGGATTTTGAATGCACGCCATCAAGCGCATTAAACTGAGCAAAGCGAAAGAGTTTGATCTGTATAGCCGACCCCAACTAATTTGGAATTGAGGCTTCATTGTTGTTGTTTCGTAACTTTAGTTATTTATTTTAAAGTATTTCCTTGAACCAGTCACAGGAAAATAACATGTATCATATTTTGAATAGACGGGATCTTTATCCTCTCAAAAACAAGTTTAAGTGAAAGAAACATTTCCTTTCATTGATATGCTTCATCCTTCACTTCTGTGTAATTTTCTGCTCTATCATTTGATGTTACCACCTTTACGGTTGCATCTGTTCTTACAAAAAGTTTTTTAATTTGCTTTTTTGACACCTATTTAATATTTAGCTATTAGGAAGCTATAAAATTTGAGATGGTTAGTCTCATGCAAGCAGCTTGCTGTTCATGTCATATTTAGTCACATTTAAAGTGTACTTTCGATACGTTAAGATGCTTATGAAGATGAAAGAGACCTATTAATATCAGAAATTTTGATCAATGTGTTTTTATTGTACTACATCATTATAACTCTGCCACCATTCTGTTTCATTACAAATCATCTTCAAAATAAATGAAGTGTTCCTTGTATATCAATCTGATTCGTCTTTTTTTTTTGTCTTTGTATAACTCAACAGCTTTGCAGAGCGGTGACAACAGCTTATGAGATGAACCCTTTTCTTCATTCCCCCATGTATTGCTTTGCGATTCCGTTACTGTTGATTTATGCTTTTTACAGGACAGCGACAGTGTAATTAGGTATACAAATACCAAGTGTAGTTAAAGTTGACAAGATTAAAGAAGGTTTAGTACCAAGACAATGCCATTTTTAATCCTTTGTTCCCAAAGGTTGGCGACATGAATCCGATTTGTCAATCCAGCTAAATTATGCATGGTCCTGTGAATACTTGGATGGTTGTGGAAGAATAATGGAAGCAATGCGACGTAATTTGAAGAAACCCTGGGCTGGGAAATTGGAAACGTTGAAGCCTTTTTACGACATTACAGAGAAAGGGGTACATAAATAGTTAAATTTTAAACTACCATTAAATAGATCTTGAAGCATTTTCTGCGAAAATGGGTACTGATTCATCGAGGCTAATCCTTTTTTTTGCTGCTTTTATCAGTGTATTTAGACCTGTTATGTTATGTCCATTACACTTTTCATAGAAAAGAAGGTAGTGCTTCAAGTTTTTACTTTACATACAAGAACCAAAAATTGCATTTGAGAATATTTTAGAATGTCTTCAGTTGTTCTAATTTTAATTATAATTTCCTATACAAATTGACATTGATTAGCAGTCTGTTACTTGCTTAAAGAAATTTTTGAAAAAAAAAAAGTGCCCTATTTTGAAGATGTATCAGAAGCTTCACTGCAGGTCATCATTACATCTGCCTCAAAATATGAAGGGCTCTTGCCTAATATGTACATTATTGCTCCCTCCTCACTTTGCAGACCCCCCTTCAAGAAGTATTTGGGAGAACATAAAATGCTATAACTGAATAACAGATTACAAATTTACAACAACAGGTCGTAAAGAGTGAGAGGGAGCAAACTTAAGCGTGCAACTAAATACAGAAACCACTGCCCGTAGAACCCTTAGTGGCTGACCCAGATCGAGTTCCAATTAATCAGTTAAGTTCAAATGTCGATTAATACGTGCAACTAAATAACACACATTTTGTTCATACAATGTAGTTGTCAGGAAACTAATATTCTGTAACGTCTACATTAATTATGAAACGTCTACACTGATTGTGTAACGTCTACATTAATTGTGTAATACCTCCACTGATTGTGTAACGTCTACATTGATTATGTAACGCCTCCACTGATTTAGTTATATACTATTATATAAATAAGGCACCATACTGTACATTCGAATATACAATAAACTTATTCTATTATAAAACTATCATGGTATCAGAGCTTGGTTTCTAATCCAAGGTCGGTCGACTTTTGAGTTGACGACCGATCCTTAATACATCTTAGTGCTTGTTCTTGTGTTTGATTATACTCTTGTTTTGATTTCCTCTTGTTTCTCTTATGCATTTTCACATATGTCTGTCTGCTGTACCAGTCCGTTTGCCTCTTCCACATTGCTCGGTCAGCCAATCCGCCTACCATGTTCGCACAAATTTTATGTCTTCCAACTCACATAACCATATGTTTGTCTCGAGATCCCCATTTTGTTCTGCCTGCCGTCGACTTTGGTGTCGATCTGTTGTCGACTCTGTCGTCTGCTTGCTCCTTTGTCCTATCGTCGACTTTGTCGACTCCGTTGTCCGTTAGTCGTTCCGCCGACTCTGCTCCGTCAGTCGTTCCGCCGACTCTGCTCCGTTAGTCGTTCCGTCGACTCTGCTTAGATAGTCGTTTTGCCGACTATGCTTCGTTAGTCGTTCGCTGACTATGCTCCGATAGTCGTTCGCCGACTCAGTTTCGTTAGTCATTTCGCCGACTCTGGCCCGATAGTCGTTCCATCGACTCCATTGTTCTAATGTTCAGTTATTTTGTTGTCTCGTCCATGCACTGTCCGCTAATTTGAGCGCAGTTCGCGATGCTCATCACGCCCGGTATCCGCGCGTACGTTGTCGAGCATAGTTCGCAATGCCTGTCATGTCTATTAGTTCCAACACTGTTGCAGACTTATCTGTCCCGCCTACTTATCTGAAGATTATGTCCGTGATCACTTGCATCCGTTCGTTGCGATCTGGTGTCCCCACGCAGAATTGTCGTCGACTTTGTGTATTCTCATCTTATTCGTTTGCAAAGTCAAGTGGTTTCATTGCCACCAACTTGAGTTTGAGGGGGGATGTTAGGAAACTAATATTTTGTAACGTCTACACTGATTATGTAACGCCTCTACTGATTTTATTATGTACCATTTTATAAATAGGGCACCATACTGTACATTTGAATACACAACAAACTTATTCTATTACGAAACTATCAGTAGTAAATTTGTATCACAAGCATCTTTCTCAAATCACTTTTTATTCATGTAATCCCATCATGTACATTTGCTTTTACAAAGTCTGGTATTGCTTCTGCTTTTCCAGCAATGCCTTGGACAACAGGCAGGCCTATTGCACCACCTTTCACACTCCATGTCTCTCGACCCCCAAAATTATGCAGGAAGAGAGACCAAAAAAAAAAAGATCTTTTAAATATTTATACAAAACGGAAAATTAATTACACGTCGAGAAGATACCATGATTCCAATCAGTAACAATATAGCGATGTTTATCAATTTTCATTTTAGCCATAGTGGTGGTGTTTTCAGCTGAATAAATGTTTATGTTGTTGAAAGGTTGTGAGGCAACGTCTCCAAGAATCATCTACTGCACAACAGATTCTCGAAAACCATGTACTAGTTGTACAGGGAAGAGACAACTTACATTTCTCCTGCCACGACGACAACACAGGAAAGAGCAACGATACTTTTCGGCACTTCTCTTGCCTTTTCTGCAATCAAGACACCTGCAAAGGGAGGCAAGTGAGAAGTTGTGCCGGGTTATCTATTGCCGCTCATTCTTCTATACATTCTCTTGTCCTGAAGAAATTTAAATGAGTAAATTTCAAATGCACAGCCGGATCAGACATTCTGGCCGAATCAAGAAAGAAAGAGAAACACTGCTTACCCCATATCGTTACGCCTTTTCCATTGTCTGAGCCTTCATTTTCAATTTCCTTCATACTTTGAACCACACCTTCAACCTTTTTGGTTAAGTGATCATTATGTGCTTCAATATCTTCCAAAATCTTGTTCAACTGGTTTTTATATGCCGCACATTGTTCTTCATACGCCAAACACTGTCGCTGAAATCTCTGCCTTTCATTATAAAGCTTTGCAGTCAACTCACGGATCTTTTTATCCTTTTCATCCTGCACGAGAGAAAGGAGAATGCGAAAAATTATTATAGCCCTGTATTGAGTTGGAAAAATAACGCGCAAGGGGATAAAAATTCATGAATAATGTGAATTATTTAGACAAGCATCAGCAGCATAATAATTCATCTCATTCCAGAGAAAAAAAACATTTCTGATAAAGTGGTGGGAATATACCTCATTCAGTGGTTCTTTCTCAGAATGCCGAATGGGAATTTCACTAGGAATCATCAAATCGTGATTGTGCCCTCTAACAAAATTTGTGACAACCCATTTTTCTATATCCCTTCTGTAAGCTATGACTAAGATTGCCTTGCATCCTACTCTTGTTTGCTTTGACAACCGAAGAAGTCTGTCTTCCCGTATATATTTTTTCCGACGGAAACCCTCTTTGGAACACACATAATCAAAACCGATGACAGCACTATCTATTCGTGATCTTCTCTTACGGTTCACACGTACGGTGAAGCCATAACTCCTCGCATACGTATCATAATATTCTCTAGCATCATCTGCTGAATTGAATTCCATGCCAACATATGGTTCTGAAGGTCCAGCCATTCCATCAAATTTTTTAATAGAAAGGTCAAACATATTGTTGTTTTCGCTTGTGCTCTGATACTCCTCCACGGCATCAAGGTTATCTGAAGTTTCTTCATCCCCAACCTTATCGCTCTCCATTATATCAAATCCTTGACTAGACGTATCTGTCATCGTGTTCCTGGAAAAATGGAAGATTCACATGAGTAGCAATTTATGTCGAAAAGCATTACAAACAAAGTACTACAAAATAAGAAAGTAGAAAGAAGAAAGAATTAAGATCTGCCCAATCCAAAGAATCATTCAAAAACTGTTGTCGCTCAGTTTTGTTTCCCATTTCTTATTCTGTATTCTTCTACATATATGTTCTCTATTCTTCAAAAGCATGCCATCATCAAGTACATAAAATCGAATGAAATAGAAGCGTTTGATCCTTTAGCCTACCACAACTAATTTAGGATTGAAGCTTTTGTAGTAGTAGTAGTAGTAGGAGGAGGAGGAGGAGGAGGAGTAGTAGTAGTAGTAGTAGTTTTTTATTCTCTATTCTTCCAAAACCTTTTCGCCAATCACTAAAGCGAAACATCCTAAGAAAAAACGATTCAACGACTTCTTTTTTCAAATGGATTGTCAATTCATTCTTAATCCTACAAGTGCAGGACCCCATGTGATGAATGCAAAACAAATTCGCGCCACTAAACAGAAACAACAGCTATAAAATCAATGGTAGTGAAGATAAGCTAATCTCATCAAGTGCAAAAGATTACATGAAGACTACTAATTGGGTTTTTCTCCAGACCTTGTGTCCCCTTAAAGTTGAAGTCATTGATTAATCTGGATCAAAACCACATCCAACAAACTTCAATTCACACTGTATATTAGGTTCTTCGATTGGAAATTCATCAACAACAAAACCCATCACTCAATTTCACAATCCAAACATCATCAACATAGCAAATTGAATCAAAATTACGAACTACCAACAAAGCCCATACATCAAGATTCGATTTTTTTTTCCAAGTATGTCCAATTCCTATTGAAACACTGCCTTTAGAATCTCAATTTAAAGCTCCTAACCTGTAATTCAGTTGAGATCATCTCCAACATCCGAGCTTGAACATGGAGAATTGCAAAGGAGGTTGAATCAAGAGATCGAAGAGCTAGGGTTTTGCGAGAATGAGAGGATCGTTGGAAGGGATTATTGATATGATTTCAGTTCGTGCTGCGCTTGGAAAATGAAAATATTGTGGTGCATATATAGGTAATCCGGACGCCATCCGTGTTCAACTCCAGATGCGAGTTTACTCATTTGAGATTCAAAACACAGTTAAATAAGTGATGTATTTCTGTGTGTGTTCTAGGCCTCCATAAAAATTTGTACACCTTTTTTTTTTTTGAAGAAGAAGAAATAGAAATTTCATTTATCATTAATGACTCTCAATACATTTGGTGGAACCGGATTAGACATAGAATCAATCTCCGTAACAAAATGATTCGATAATCCTAATTATTCAAATGAATATACAATCACCACAAGGTTGGCTTTCAAGAACTGCAACTGTAACGATGAAATAGTTTGACAATTAGTGATTATTCTCTTGACAAATGTCTGGAATACGATTATACACAAATACATAATTCAAACCATAATAAAAAATAAAACTTATAAGAAGGAAAGTAAATATGGAACTTCTAACAAGGGAAGACAAACTAAACCTTCCGACATGATAAGGAAATAACTACCTATGAAACAAAATCTAATAACTAGTACCAACCCCATAACGCAAATCCACGTACAGTCTTCAAGAAGGATGTAGACGTAGAGAAGTGATTATTATCGATAGTGAATCTGATGGTTATAACAGAGATGAAACTAATCATCTAATCATTATATCTGAACGAATATGAGGTGATAGAACAGGATATCCTGTTGTTACATATGTAACCTAGACTTGATTTGGTCTTTGTTAATAAAAAAAAATAAAAATGAATATGAGAGTTTATTTGATCAATAAGAGGAAAATAAGGTTATTGGAACCATCGCCGATCAAAATAAATTATCGACGGTGGTTCAAAAGGTAGAATCAAGGAGGAGAATCAAAGAAAAAATTAAAAACTTGTAACACTTAATTATGTTGTTATTTGTAGAAATGGACTAGAGAGTGTTTGGCCTTGCGCGTGAGTATATAAATGAGGTTGGAGTCCATCATGCACAAAATCAAATGATTTGTGCTAGAATCCAATCTACTCTACCTATGTACCACATCAACTCTTATTTTATATTTCCATTATGGGATTACATACTCCAACATTTCCCCTCAAATGTAACTAGGCTTAGACCATACCTACTCTTATAGGTTTATACAAATATGTTTAGGCCTACTTTTAGAGGCTCTAGTTTCACAAACGGGTCTAGAATCCACTATTAGCCCAACCATATCTTCCAACATGAGCCCATGATAGATAATCCCACCCTAATACCATGTAGAAATTTATAGGCTTAGAGACTGTTGGGTCACACACGCACATATGGGTAACAAAATGGAGTTGAAGTCCACTTTACACAAAACCAAATAGCTTGTGCTATGATCCAATCTACTCCACTCATATACCACATCGACTCTTATTCTATTTCTATGTGAGATTATATATTCTAGCGGTTCTATTTTTATGGTTTTTTCTTACAAATGTTATATTATTGGTTTAAGTTGTTAAAGTTTGTATAATATTTAATTAATATATAAAAAATGTTTTTGATTATAAAAAATAATGTGTAATGTTTGTGAATTTAATAAAATTCTTTGTTTTATTATATGTAATAATTATAATATTAATTTTTATAATCAATGGAAATTTATAACGTATTTGGTTATATGTTAATTAACTTTTTATAACATAAATTTTAACAACATGAATTAGTATTCTAAAAAAATAATTTTTATTATAGCGTTGTGGTCGTGGTGGTGGATTTCGCAATAGGTGACTTAAGAAAGTTGGGAAGCCAAGAAAGATATAGTAATTGGTGATTATGGTTAGGGCGGTCCTGACATTTTGAGGTCCTGAGCAAAATCTTAAAAATTGGGGATTTAATAAAATTACTTTATTTTTCACCTTAGATCTAGTGTCATAATGCCTTAAAATTAATTTAAAACCCTTTTTGTCTCCTTTCTATGAATTTGAGACCGATAAAGGGTTAAGGAATAATGATACGTAACTAGAGGAAGTCAAAATGATATATCACACCTACAAAATTGTATAAAATCAATTGAAATTTTAGAGAAATAGAGAGTTATCTCATAATTCTTTAAATAAACTATACTTCAAATTTAAGTTACAACATGAGGTTCTCTTAAAAAAAATTGGGCCTTTTTTTTTTTCAAACAAATTTGTGAGAAACACATGGGCTTTTTAAGTGGGTGTTAAGATAAACTTTAAAATATATTTTTTTCCAAAAATATATACACACGTTAGTAAAGTATAGGCAAATGTGGCCTTCTTTTGGATGAGGACTTGGGGCGGTCGCTCTTCTCGCCTCACCCCAGGCACATCCCTGGTTATGGTGTGCGCTCTTCATTATCTTCAGGGCTCTCCAGTAGTTCAAATGGCTAAAGAAAGAGCATCTTCTTCACCCTCCCAATAGTTAGTTCAAATAGCTAAAGATGCATAAAGGTGTCCGAAATTAGAGTCTCTATTCATGGGTTTTCTTTTTTTTTTTTGGTAGATCATTGACACATTTAAATTCCACATTATCCAACCAAAAAAAAAAAATTCCACATTAAGTCTTCAAAAAAATTCCATATTAAATCACTCACTTATTTGTGACCGCGTAATATACATCTTGAAATTCATGTGTTGTATTTTGCTGTTGGTGACATTACAAACATTGTACTCAATTGCAGCAAAATCAGATCCGAAATGTATATGCACATTTCTCAAAATGTATGCACAACTTTCAAATAGGCGTGTGACTTATTGTGAGTCTGTGACTTTAAAAATGTGTCAAAATAAATATATCATTTTCCAAACTTTATATTATTTTCCCAACTTTATTATAGCAGTAACACAACTTACTTATGACTTTCTATTATCTCCAAAGTTCGTGCCATTGGTGGCAATTGTAGAAGTATGGAAGTAAAAAAAAAAGTACTTTTTAAGTATACAAAGAAGATGATCATTGATCAAGCCAAAAGAGTTCTTGTCCTGAAAACAATTAAGGCTACATTTCTTAACCTGATGAAAAAATAAAATAAAAATAAAAATAAAAAAATAAAAAAAATGAAGCTACATTTTTTAACCAAACTCATGGCTCGGGGAATGATTCCAATTCGAATATTTGTTATACAATCTTTCAAAAAAATAAAACTGTTATATACATTAGTGCCAATTAATATTTCAGTTTGAATCATCAGTTGTGAAAGCTCATAAGATGACTTTCAATCAGCTTCTTGAACAAAAGAATGATCTTGTCAAAGCTGCATAAGAAGTTAGTAAATAAGGTGATGAGTAATTACTTTTACTAAGTTTCACATATTTACTCTGCCTTTTCAAATTGAATTAACAAGCCTGCATAATTTCCATTCGTGTACTAAAATTTCATAACTTAATTTTGCACAAAAGGTACAAATACCCCCTAAGGTCTTGCGGGGAGTATGAATCGGCCCATATGGTTGATACAACAACAACTCACCTTCCGTCTTATTTTGCATCCCTTTTTTTTTTGAGTAATCATGGGTATTCAAACTATTTATCTCACGGGCCCTGATATTGCACAACGAGACCATCAGTGACTTAACGTTTGGTTGTTTTGCATCCCATTATATCTCATCGTTAACCTTTTTTTCGTGTGTCAACCATACAATATATCATATATAATATAATGTATACTGTAATAATATAACTATTTTCCATATATGAATGGCTTGTCCATGTTGAATCTCCCAGGCAGAGAATGGCATTTTTCCATACAGAACGTCTTACTCTGATTCCCTTATTATACTGTACATTATATTCTGCATTGAACTGATCTCAATGGGAGCGTTGGATCCACGTGGTTAACCCCATTTAATTTGAGATTGAGGATTTGTTGTTGGTGTTGTTGTTTGAGACATACAACAACAACACGTATAACAAACAAGCAGCCAAGAGGAATACAAGATAGATACACTAGAAAATTTACGTACACAGATACCTTTCGTTTTATTTATCACGTTTTCAGGGTCTTCTGGTCTAAGTAGTGAAGGCCAAAATTCAAACACATTCTCCAAACAGTTAAACCATTTTTTGGGGAATTTTGGAGAAGTTTTGAGGACGGCGACAATGATGTAAATAAATATTCTGTTTTTTCACTGCATTTATGGACTGAATTCAAAAATATTTACTAATCCTTCTCACCCAAGGTGGAAGAGTAAAGGTTGATAAAAGTAAGAACTTTTGAAAAGATGAGAATATGAAGTCAACTCATGTCTAGTATAGTTCTTCAACTGCTCTAGAAAAAAATTTCAACTTCAAATCTCCCATCCCTCGATCATTATTTCCGTGAACCTAATTCATGTCACTTGAATTCCTCAACAGCCACTAATTTCTAACATTCTCATTCTACCAAAAAAAATTCAGAAAACTACAATACTGCCTTAAACCATAAATTCCTCTTTTCCTCCACACGCAATTTCAAATACAGTCACTTACCTACGCGACTATGTCTTTCCATGATTCCATATAGTATATATTTGTAGAGATTTTCCTGATCTAACTAAACAAGACATGCTATGCACTGCACAAAAAATTCTCATGAAATTCTCAATGGTGGATGCCACGCCTATCGAAATAGGCAGCATGTAATGTAATACTCATAAGCTCTCATAAGTGCTGAGATTCTGGGACTTGTATTTTGAACTCTTTCCACATAAATATAAGATTTGCACTTACATCACAAAAACAACAATAAATCCTTATTCCACCTCTCAGGTTGATTTAATCCTATCTCAACAAACTCTTCCATTGCGCTCGATTTAATGCAATTGATGGTGAACTTATATCACAATAACAAAAACAGCAAAATCCTAATTCCACCTCTCAGATTGGCTTTTACAGTCATTAGATCATACCTAAGACCATGTTATTTTCCTCTCAATAAATCAATACAAGAAGAAACTAAACATATAAAAGTAGATCCTCAAGAGAAGGATTTTAACTAGGCGTACCAAAATGCCTCTGAATATCGTCGAAAGACACCGTCGCAGATCCTCTCCTCTTGGCCTTCTGCTGGGAAGAATGTTCTTTCCACCCAGTCATGAATATCACCTGATAAGTAGCAGGAACAGTCCCATCCTCTTCACCAAACATCGACTGATACACCGCAGCAGTTGCCAATGCTGTATCCCTCCTCAACAGCCTACTCCTCTGAACAAGTGCATTCGTCTCCCCCATTGCCCGCAAATGCTCAACCACCTCCATTGCACTCCCATACCTAACACAATACTCATCAACATCAACACCAGGCAATGCAAAACCCGCCCTAGTCAACAAATTCCCAGCATCCCTAACCTGCGCCAATGGCGACACCCTCGGACTAATCCCTCCCTCGCGCTCCATCTCCGCGACAGTACAAGCAATCCTCATCTCCCTCAACGTCTCCCCGCCTAGAATCGCAGCCAAAAACAACCCATCCGGCTTCAACGCCATCCGGCATTGAATCATTGCCCCTGGAAGATCATTAGTCCAATGCATCCCCAAACAACTGATCACCAAATCCAAAGTTTCCTCCTTTACAGGCAAGTACTCCTCATCACCAACAACATACAAAGTTTTGATCTTTTCGTGATCGGGCAACTCCAATTCACTCGCCCTGCACAATTTAATCATCTCCAACGACGAATCCATCATCGTAAGGGTTTCGATGCTGCCACGACCGCCTAGCAATCGGCGAACTGGCATTAGGGCTCCTCCCAAAGACAGGGCTTTTGGGAATGCTCTCTTGCAATCCTGTAACCGGTCTAGGAGGTTCTCGGCGACGGAGTCAAGGAGGGGGTCGCTGTGGGGGTTCATCAGCCACGCTGCGCGGTCGCGGTGGCGGCGCTTGAGGGATCTGTCGAAGATTCTAGGGTTTGTTGTTGAATGATCGATGGTGTCTGTGGAGAAGAGTCGAGTGGATCGGCTGTGGATTCGAGAGAGGGATTTGATTGTTTGGGTGAAGAGAGAGGAAGATGAGGGTTTCATTTTGGGCAATTGAGGAGAAAATTGAAGAGATTTCGTGCCCTAATTTGAACAATTGGGGGTTTTGACGTTCAGTGTGAAGAAGCGCCAAAACTCAGTTAAAACCTGAAAGTTGCAATTGAATCAACTGCCAGTGGTTAAGCACTCCAGCGTTTTAAAGAACTCCAGAAAATACTACAAACAAGTCGAAAAGCAGCAAGTTCGAAGTGGTCAATTAAGTACGGATAGCGAGTAGTCTAGACAAAAAGGTAACAACCAACTTCCATTAAATTAAGCCTTTTCAATCTTTTCAAAGAAAATTTTCAATCTCAAATTAGTCGAGATTGATTACATGAATCACATACTTCTCATTAATAAGGAATCCACTCAATTCGATTCATAGTAGTATTCCTAAATTTACAACACATACGTCAAATGCTTCACTCAACTCGACTCAAAACCATTGACAACTAACTTTCAAGATTTTTCCCACCTAATATTTCTTGAATCTTTTTATTATTTATTCTTTTTTATATTATGGTGTTGAAGATTATTCCTGAATGTTCAACATGAGATACACCCGACTCTACAAGAGATAAGCCTCAAAACTTAGAAGATTTGAACTTAAAACCCCTTAGAATCCAAAGTGAACAATTAATAGATCCAAACCACTATACTAAGGGAATGGTTAGTTATTTCTCCACTCTGCTCATTCACGGGAAGAGAAAATCTTTTCAATTTTGTACTCAAGATTAATGAAAAGATTATGACCACAATTAATGTAATGGTGATGTTGTCTTTAGATGTATCCTTCCACCTCCATCCCTCTCCAAGCTAAACACCTTTTATTTTTTTTTTCAGGTAGGAAAGAACATATTTAGACCTGCACTACGTAATGCTTTCCATATCAAATTCAGTGGATGAATTTAAGTATATTGTAGGTAATCTATTCGGAACCGCGACATACTGGAAGTGATTGATCAAAATATGATAAATTGGAAATATATGATCTACATCAGTTCAGAGAACCAAATTAAAATTTGTCTGGCTTGTTTTGCAGACAAGGTAGATTCAAGCTAAATCTAGCCTAAATGGTTAAGTTGGTTACCCAGTAAACAAATAATTAAATGTAATATAACCAGAAGAAAAAAAAAAAGAAAAAAGAAAAATCTCGACTATCTCCGAATGTCATGCAAACCTTCTTGGTCCTCAGATTCAAGTTCTCTGACATTGTTAACTATGAGTTCAACTTTCAATGACAGGTTTTGAGTATGCTCTTCAATGTCCTTTAAGATCAGATTCAGCCTTCTTTGACAAGCTGCGTGAAGCCTCTTTTCTTGTTGCAGCTCGTCGAAGAGCTCCTTAATTTTTTTATCCTTCTCATCCTGCAGTGGAAGAGATCTTCGTTAGAACCAAAACAACCTTGGCAAAGCATGTCCTTGTATACAGAAGATAGACAATGGAAAAGAATCGCAAGACGGAGAATCCATACAACTTATAACTATCTAAATTCTAGAATGAAGCAAGCCTTGATAAAGGATTTGGATGCGTCAGTCGGTTTTGAAACATTGAAACTTGAATCCTTTTATTTACTTGAATAACAGGAAAGCTAGACATGATACATCTAAAGTGACCCCATTCTTTGGTGTGTTGACTAGCACTTGTTTACAGGAAAAATTAATAAACAAAAAAAGAAGGTAAACTGCCTTAGTGGATAAAACATATGGGGAATAGATGCAAATTGTAAACCACAACAATAGAAAACATTGTGATATATAGAATAGGAACATATTCAATTTATAGTAATATACCTTCATTTAGGTTATGTGCTGGCAATATCTCACAGCATTAAATGATGAAATTAAATCAGCAGTTCTTGCAAGAACTTTAGTAGAGATTTTAAAATCAAGCAGATTTGAGAGTGATATTAAGGCAACATGTTATCCAAGGACTCCATTTAAGTGTCCTAAGCAACCAAAAGTCTCCAAGGCTTGGATATAAAAATTATGTCAAATTGTAAATTTTTACAGTTCAAAATATGCCGGCTCAAATAAATAAAGGTGCAGAAAGATGTTCCTGTAGGCTAGTATAGTTGATTAATTTTGCAAGATGCACATCCCCAATCAAGAGATAGTAAATGTATTGGTTGTGCCATATCTTGGGATAACAACAAAGATTTGATAGGCTCACAGTCACAGAACAATGAGAAAATGAATTTCTACCTTTACGATAACTGCACTGAAAACTAAAGCACGCCAAGTTCCAACCTTAAAAAAAAAAAAAAAAAAAAAAAAGTATGCCAAGTTCCAAAACAGCAAATGAGTTTTTCAAGGAAGGTAAAGGAGAAGGTGAAAGCTTTACTATATAAGCTAAAGGTTAGAGCTTTTTCTGCCCATACCGCCCATACCAGCTTTTCTTATATATGCATGTACACACACAATTTCCAGGAAAGACATACAAGCAAAAACATTGAGTGGCTTCAATGGCAGAAGTAATACACTAAAGTTCACAGTTTTTACATGACATTAATAGTAAACAATATACACCAATTTAAAACATGATGAGCAAAAAATTATAATCATATTTATCCAAAAAAAAAAATTGGTCCCAAATGTACCTCAATATATGCATGCCTTTGTACCTGCGGACGAGGTATTCTGCTAGGGTTGAGGATGTGGCTGTGCTCTTTCACAAACCCAGATACAACCCACTTTCCTTCTTCCTTCTTAGAAACCCTTAAAGTTGCATTGCACCCTTCTCTAGTGATTGGACGGGGTGGAAGAGTTCTCTTCTCCATGTTTAAATACTTTTTGGCACGAAAGCCTTCTTTTGAACATACAAATTCCCTACCAATGATGGAGTTGTCTTTGTGGGATCGCCGAATATGACCATTCCTTATGGTAAAACCTGTCCGCATGCCATACAACTCATAGAATTCCCTAACACCTTCTAATGACTTAAACTCCAATCCAACATATGGTTCCAATGGTTCTAGAGATACTGGTGCAACTTCACCAGAAACTTGAACCATCTCATCATTTACGTCTATATGTGAGTCCATATTGTCTGTGAAGATATCTTCTGTCTTTTCATGTCCATCAGATGTCTCTGCTTCAAAACCTCTATCCCTTCTATTCAACTCAAGTCCATGTCCTGAGGTGCTGGCCATCCACTCCTAGTCTCCTACAGATAGATCACACATTCCAGTTCATCACACTTCAACAATAGAAGAGCAACAAATAACAAAATTAATATTAAATCAGCATCCCATATTTTCAAATTCATTGTTCATTTCATAATTAGTCTAAAACCATATCAAAACAAACAGATAAATGATACAACAACAACATCAAAGCCTTCATTCCAATTTAGTTGGAGTGGGCTATACAGACCAAACACTCTCACTCAGCTCAACTTAATGCAATTGACGATGCGCTTGCACAATCCTACAAATGATTCCTAATCAATGCATTCCTAGTTTTCTTAGGTCTACAGTTAAATACCAAATTAATATTCAAGAGAGTGAATAAGAAGATGGAATACAAGGCATCATAAGAGTGAAAATGTTATCTAGCTCCCTCACCAAAGAGAACAATCTTCAAATAGCCAAACAAAGATTCTCTCTTCATTAGACAAATTAAGGACTTCAAAAGTAAAATGTTCTTCTAACAAGCGCACTTTCGAGTTCAACATCGAGAAGAACTATTTCGCAATCATCACCCAGCAACAACAAACCACTCTTGTATTCAAAACCAAACTCTACATCCACAAACGTTCGCTTAGCCAATCTAATCCAACTCTAACAAAATTTGTATGCATTGACAAATACAGCACTACAGTAAAAAAAAAAAAAAAAAAAAAAAAAAAAAAAGCAAACCATAAGAAAACCAACAATCCACACACAGATACATAACAATTCTGTTAACATAGTCACTCATTAAACTGAATTACGCAAACTCGGCAAGCATGAATTTTCTTAAAACAATGCATACCCTCACCGAGGTTCAAACCTTTCACTAATAATTAAATTAAAAAACCTAAGCGAACACCAGAAATGGCAAGCGATTGCCAAACCAATACATGATTCAATCACGAAACGCATTGCCAACTCTGAAAACACAATTCCATACTCAAAGACACAGTCTTTCTCAATCATTCAGATTAAAACATTCAGGAGAGGAACAAAAAGACGTACCAGATTCAACTTCGCAGCTCCAATTCAATCTCCCACTGTGTTCCAAAATCGAACGAGCAAATGAAGACTCGGAGATCAAGAGCTCATGATAGTGAGAAACGGCAATTCAAATTGGCAGATCTTTCAAAACCCTAACAAAATCGAAGAGATTGATGAGACGATACGAAGCATTGGCGAAACCCTAGAAATTGATTGGAGTTTCGATTTGTTGATTTTGTGTTCTTCTGGATTGAGAAGGGGCGCTCGGAGAGACGAAATCCGAGACGAGAGAGACGGTGAAGAGCACCGAAGAGGGGATGTGGGTCGCCTATGAAGTTCTTCGTAGGGAACCCACGTGTCGGCCTTGGATTGGCTGGATTAAACGTGTCGGGTGATTAGTGGAGGGAGGTTTGTGGGCCTTGTGGCTCTCATTTGCATTGCCGTTGGATCATCATACATCTGCAATGAGATTAAGGATAAATTTGAACCCAGTCGGTCAAGTCCGGAAACTGAGTGTTCTAAATCAAGAAATCAGCTAATTGAGGTGGAGTCTTTTTTGTGTTATTGTTATTTACAATTGTGTTGAAATATTTGTTGTTCACTTGATTCTTAAGATGATGAAACTACGTAATTTTTAGGAAAGGCGATGCTAGAGTGTCCCAACTAAGACATGCACTTAGGGCACGCAACATCATCATTACCTCTGATTTTCATAATGGCCCCTGCATCAACAACATGAAACTGTTGTTTGCCCCCGAGTTTTCACCTGGGGCACACAACACTTTCCTTTTCAGGAAAGGCACTAGGTATTCTCGCACACGCATCTTGAGGTGCATAACATGATCTTCATGAGGCACTTTAGCTATGGAAAATGTTAGGGTGACATTCTTTTGTTACAACATTTTGCTGCAATACTCTTGAGGTCTCTTGAATCTTCCATTGAAATGTCTACAGATGCAAGTATATAACTTTTCATGCATGTTGAAGGACCTCAACAACCGTGTAGCTTTTATAGTGCCATTTTCGCCTTTGAGTTTTCTCAGATTCTGGTCCTCTCAATTGATGTGGCTTTTGCAAACTGAAGAAGATGAATCTATCTAATGAAGCAAGAGAGTAAAGATTACAAATAAGATGTAACTAGCAATATGTTGTTATAACAAAATTGATCAATTTTACTACAAGTAAAAATATCATTTACATAGAAAATTTGCATCTAGACCATTGTTTCCTGCATCACAATCCATGTCTACATCCAAATTAAGATTATCAACATGAACTGACTGCTTGTTTTGCTTTCTGCTTTTAAGAATGGCATTTGAACCATTCATTAATTTGATGTACTTCTTCCTCACATGTAAGATGGGATGCATTTCCATAGCAGAATCATCATTATAAGCTTCTTTGAGAATTGCAGTGCAGGTTTTATCCATCAATGAGAGGTAGAAAACGTGGGGATGCGTTGGAATGCCTTGTAGAACTTCTGCGGCAAACCAAAATGAGTGCGGAGGCAGAAGAGCTTTTTCCTCTCAGCAGAGTGATCCACGAAAAGGCTTAGCAGTTCATGAAGAACACCTACGACCCGTTTCTCTGAAACATCACTGCATGGATCTAAATGCGAAGAATCGTCATAAGGAGATACGTAAGGAAGGTTTTGAAACATGTCTAACCAGTTGGAGATCTTCCTCTTCAACCTCAAGCCCTTCGAAGGGAAAAGTGGGAAAGCAAGTGGCGCCGATGAACCCTCTCGGAAATCATAACCACCGATTTTAACAGCATTTTTCTGCAATTGTGACAGCATTCTTTCATCAGTATCAACACTCAGCCCCACAAGCCCATCTTCCATCTCGACAAATTTGAAAGATTCATCTAACTTGGTATTGGAATTTTTCAAGAATTCATCAGGAAGTCCTAGATACCACTGCAACCCCCTAATAATCTTCAAAGGAAGCCTCCTCTCTTTCGTCATCAGAATCAATCTCTTTAACCTGTCAACAATATCCTGTCGATGATCCACATATACGGCTAGCTCCTCCTTGTCTAGGGCAGCTGCTTTAGGGGTCAATCTAAACCAGGGTAAATTGTATTTCGGGCCTGTAAATTCTTCAAACACAGAAGGATATCTCCTAAGAAAACTAGCTACCTTCTTGGTGGTCACATCCAACTCATAACCTCTTTTGGAGACGACAGAAATGGCATGCACCCATCAGATTCAGCAGTGATGCAAGTTTTCAAGGCGATAAGCGATTTGAGCTCCCGTGTCTTGTTAATGACTTCAATTGAGTCGTAGAATCTGTCCCTTTTCCGCTTCATTGTCACATCCACATAGTAGAACACCTGATTGTAACTGTAATGGGATTGTTCTTCATAGAGATGTGGTGGTCTCAGAGGAGACAAAACAAGATTTTTGAGCTTGGATTGTCGATTTCGAGCAAACAACATGGTGGCTGAAAAGAAGCTATCAAGGGTATGCAAGGCAAACACTACATTCACCTACAAAAGTAAACGAGGGAGCTCGTGTACTCTTTTAGTCCATTCCGCAAACTCGTCCATTAATCGGCACTGACATTTGACATCGCAAACCATTTTCAACAACAAACAACTACCAAGCCTCAATCCTAAATTATTTGGAGTCGATAACATGGATCAAACTCATACGCTACTCCCAATTAAATGCGCTTGATGGCGTGCATTCGAAATTGTTGCGAGGGAAGAAACATAAGATGGTTAAAGAGAAAAGCATCAATGTTATCCAATATTTGACTCCAATTTCAGATTCCTAAATCAAAACAAATCAAGGACAAAACATTCTATACATTAATATAACAGTAGAACTGTAGAAGTTCAAGATAGATCAAAACATAGCTACTTCAAAGAAAAGTACATGAGCAGGTAAAGAAATAGATGTTTAAAGCATATATTCAAGTAACTAAAAACACATGCCATAACATTGACAATCTCACATCAAACCATAATCAGCCAAACCCATGTGTTCTCATAATTCATGCAAACCAAGCACTTCGATTGACGATCATTAATTAAACAAAAAAAAAGTTGCATAAACATAATATTTTCAATCAAATTCTTCCATCAATTGACAACATTGAAAATTATATTGAACCCAGTAAAAAGCAATAAGAAATCATAAAAACCCTCCCAATTTCGAAACCTAAGCTAGGTTTTTGATAGTTAAGGGTATCCAACCACCGCCACTGATACTAGACTGATGGTGGACCCGACTAATCTCTCGGGAGTTAGGAGGGCGCCCCCTACTTATATGGAGGAGAAATAGTACAGTACTGCGAATTGAACCCATCACCTTTGCATTAGTCAGAGTACTGAGACTCCTTTTTTTTTTGGTAGAAACTGAAACCCTCTTTTAAACCACTACACCATACCCCTTCTAGGCCAAAAAAAAAAATTTTAAATAAAAATAAAAATTGTACTCACTAAGAAAACCACTAATCGAATCACATCGAAAGCCGACATTTCAATTTTGCAACTTCAAGTCGATAAATCCTAAGGGAGTCTACTCGGTGCGAAGAGGGTATAGAGCTTTGATAGGGTCGGTGACATAATACTCCTGCTAGCAGTTTTCTTTATTGGTCTCAACTATGGAGACTGAAAGTCTCACCAAAAGTCCACAATTTTCTGTGGAGGGCTATGGGGAATACGCTGCCGACATTGACGAATCTGTATAGTAGAAAAGTTCAAGTGGATGTGCAATGTAAGGTATGTGGAGAGGAAGTGGAGGATGTCCTCCATAATCTAATAGGTTGCCGAGTCGCATCGCAGTGTTGGACTGAGCTAGGAATGGTCCCTAATCCGAAAGTTCGAGTCTCATTCGATCAATGTGCGGGAGACACGTTTGAGGAGCACACGACAACAGTGATGGAGGTAGTAGCGATTGTGGCGTGGAATATCTGGAACAATCGGAATGCAGTAGTATGGAAGAATGGAGGCCAGCGGTCGTCTCAAATATAGCTTATGCTATATCACACTTGTTGGCATGGAAGAAAGCTCGACATACTGATGTGTCTCGACTGAATGGGAGTCCTCAGGTGGAGCAGGAGAGACGGAGGAGACCGAAGAGAGATAAGGTTAAGTGCAACTCAGATGTGGTGGTATTTGTCGATAGGGGAGTAGCATCATATGGGGCGGTCTTGAGGGACGAAAGGGGTAGTTTCGTGGCAAATATGGGGGATGTGGGAAGGTGTGGTCGAGCCGCGGGTAGTAGAAGCAATAGGGGTTCACGAACACTGAGTTGGATGAAGAGGAGAGGGGTTACGAGTGCAAACATTGAGGTAGATGCTATGTTGGTCGTCCAAGCTATTAATAGTAAAACCAAGGATAACTCATATTTTGGTTCTATTATAGATAACTGCATTGATATTTTAACGGACATGAAGTCCTATTGTGTTTCTTATGTGCGAAGATCAGCAAACTTAGTAGCTCACACTGTGGTGAGGAAGGCTAGTTCTTTGTCTGGTCAGAGCGAGTGGTGTGTTGTACCACTGTTCCTAGTTGATGTATTGACTAATGATTTACAATAAGATTAGCCATAGGGGTTTCAAAAAAAAAAAACCTTAAACCTTAATTGTTTTCAAAAAAAAAAAAAAAAAAAAAAAAAAAAAAAAAAAAAAAAAAAAAACCTAAGCCCTAATTTTCAGACAAATAACAGATTGAGCAAGATTAGATATTTCCGATTCGAATCATCAACACAGATGGAGGAGATGAATTCTCTACAAAAAAACGAATCAAATGAAGCCTTCATTGCCCAAATTAGATCAAACAAACGAATAGTGTGTTATGTATAGAAAGCTCAAATTAGATGGAATAGAGAGGGAGACAAGTTCTTACATTCGATGGAGAATCGCTTGTTCGAGTAATTGCTATTGCTGAAGCTCGGACACTCAAGTGTTTGAGTTTCAGAAACAAAAATGACATTTGGGAGGCGTTTGCGTTTTGATGGCATTTTTTGAGACTCCTAGAGGTTAGGGATAAAGTTACCAATTGTGCACCATAGTTGATGAGTTCAGTTTAATGCCAAAATGATTGAATGACTCCTCCCTGATAAGCATGCCAACGAGAATGAATGACATCATGAGTCACCCGCATAAGAAACAAAGAGAGGACAAAAACTCTTAATCAAACAAAATTTTACCAGTTGATACTTTCATATGTATGGGACAAAGCTATTTTCTGAGCTCGCAAGACGAAGTATTCATATGCCTCAGATTCATTGAGCCCCCATTTCTTTAGCCTGCATATTTTAAGATCATAAAACTCTAAGTTGGACAAAACCAATTCTTCTGACATTGGCAACAAATATTTACAAGCATCTAAGGAATACTATAGGACAAGATAAGTATTCAAGAACTTGCGAGCAATGGAAGTTCTAAGCAAAACTTCATTTATTTGCATGATTATTCAGATCTTCAAACCAGAGGATCCTATCTAAATCTTTAATATGATAGCTAGATCTTGCCGCATACATTAAAATGATCTATGAATAGAGAGGAACAATGCCAAAAGCTACTCCAATCCAAAGTCAAAAGTTTCTTACTATGAATTACTTGAAACCTTTGCTTCCCAATAAAAGACTTGAATAGAAATTTAGCAGTTGGTAGGAGATATGGCGAAAAAAATGTTCTGGTAAATTGGTTCATGTTGCCAATGTGTCGGTTAAATCAGAATGAGTGAAGGTTGTGATTTGTGAGTCCAAAGAAACCTAATGCTAATGAAATAGAACTTATAGGCTAGCCCCAAACAATAATCAAACACTTTAAAGTTTAAAAGAAGGCCAAAAATCTAAAAGCATGATTGTTTCCTCTCGTATTAGTTATTCAACAATTATGCAAACAGATCTAACCATAAAAGAAAGAAGCAATTGAATAGGGTGGTGGATTCTCTAATTGAAGAACAAAAAGGCATATAAACAAACGAAAACACAATAAATCCAACCCCACAACCCCTAAAAAAAACAATTAAAGAGATAAAAAAAAAAAACCAGACTATCGCTAAAAAATCATTAATTGAAAAACCTTCAACCAAATATATACAAGGGACGATCGTGAGGGGGTCGTCTCCACTTGTGCGCTTGAAACCCTATCATTCAGTGAATCATCAGTCGCTGTAAAGGCCATCATAGATGGGCAATCCCTGAAATTTCGACTCAAATCTTTGTTGTTGTGGAGGGTTTTGACGTTTGTGCTGTAAATATTAGATTTGAAGCTTGACTGCAAGTGAGAGTTGTTGATAAGGAATGAAATGGCAAAAAGGCAAACGAGAGCGTGACGCGACATCAACAAATATATTAAAGATTGAAGGAGATGATCCCATTGATGATGAAAGAATGGCAGCAGTAACATTATTAACATAAGCTGTTTACTTACAATCTGATTTAGATGTGTCTGAAGAAGCTTCTTTGTACATTGATATATGTTGGAGTATTTTCCAACATCTCCCACTTGCACATAATTTCTCATAAGTTAAACACTTATGTGCGTACACGTATCCAACAATAAATGATTAGTTGTTAAAGATATGACATCCATAACAAATGAATTTGTGTGCTTAACAATGAATAATTTCTAGATTTCCACAATCTCGCAATGTTCACATAAGTCTTCTTAGCACGTTCACAAAACTAGTATCTATTATATACCCTAATAAAAAGAGCGTTTCAACATATACATGGGAGTCTCACGTGCCCTTTCTAAGTTTTTCGCCATTGAATCTATTCACGAAATTGACCGACACGCCTGCTTCTTCACCTTCTCGCGAACCTCATGTCCAACCTCCAACTCCCCATTGTTCCTCTTTCTCACGAGTCACGCAGTAAGGTCGGACCACTGGCTCAGAAGTAGTCGCCAATCTTCTTCTTATCGGGCTTGCTAGACGATGGATCTGCACCCACCGTCATAAAAAAACGGTGAGTACAGTAAAGTAGAAAGTAAAATCTGGAGATTCTATACTGCATTTTCAATTATGACGAAAAGGTATCAACAACATAAAGTAGTGAAAAGGTACTGAAACAAGGCTATACTAGATGATATCACAGTTAAACAAAATTAATCGAAGCAACACGAAGTAATCATCCACTAGTAACGCACTCAGGTACCACCCTGTTGGTTATAAGTTACGTCCCATCAACCTCAAGTAATAGTTAGTATCATTAGTGCCCCCAAGATCACCCTATTAGTCATTGAGATGATCAATGGATGGAAACTAGTGCAGTATGGTATTACCCTGTTGGTCATGAACTACGTCACTTCAACTGCAAATGGTAGCTCAGTGTCACTAACTAGTAAGAGCAATGGTGTATTTTCAACAATTTATTTACCCTAATAGCATGCTATTCAACAATTGATCAATTTATAACTTCAACAAGGAAACAATATATATAGGGATGAAATCAATGAAACTCTACAAGGCATAGCATCATGATAAAACATCCATTAAATAGATAGAATCAAATACAATTCATGATACCCGATTAAAAGGCAAAAATCAGTCCAAAAGTGACTATAAAAAAGTAAAGGAAATGGAATTAAAATGAAGTAAAGAACCTCAACAAATTTACTTACAATCAAAGCTTTGTTTCCCTTTTAACACCCCAAACTCTTGCTCTCTAAACGTTTCTTATTAGTCTTTTTTTTTTTTAAGGAAATCTTACTAGTCATTTGTTTATTATTTGTTCTGTAATTCATCACCAACACATTTGCAACTTGAGAAGGTACTCAGTTACCTAGATAGAAATGAATCAAAAGATTCAGAAAATGGGATTTTACAGAATTCTTAGCTCAAGAAAGGTCTTATATATGTGTACAAATTGAGATCTTTGGTTTTCATGTCAGGTTCGTGCAATGTTAAATAAACGAATTGGCTATAGTGGAAATCAAAGAGGCAAAACCTGCCACATATTAGGAAAGGGAAATGCTAGAATAACAACGTATTCGCGCCAATCCCATCATCCGTGCGAGCCTAGGGATGCGCCTTACGCATCTTGAGGTATAATACACGGTGGGATGGGTTAGAATTTGTGATGATTCTATGTTTAATACTATGAACATCTTGACCATGTGATTGTTGATTAGGAGTTTAAGAAGTAACCATGACCGTGGAACTTTTTAGAACGATACAACCATGAAACATATAACATTGAAATATAGTTGTTGATTAGGGATACATGGATAGTAAACTTGATTGTTTATGAGTCTAAAGATTTGGTACTTAATGTTTTGTGAGACTTGCGTTATTCACACCGACAGGTGGAGTTTTAGTTTGCACATTAAGATCTTTCTCACCACGACAATGGGTTGAAGTGAATATCCGTCTATCTAATTACACATTACACATACATATAAGAGAGACGAAGTAAGTTTGTTTGGAAAAGCATAGCATTTCATTACCTATGTGAAGTTGTAAACTAAGAGTTCTATACTTATGGTTACGCACACATCAATACGCTGAGGAAAATAAATGAAATCAACAAAAATCTTCGAGTTTCCTCTTTCCCTTACGATCTTCCTTAGCCGTTGAGCTTGATAAAGTCATTTTAGAAACACCAAAACAACAATGCACACAAAATAAAAAGTGTCAAATAAGTAAACATCTATCTTGCTTCGTACAACCGGTAATAATAAAGAGATATAAAGGAAATGACGCATACGATTCAAGAAAAGAAATTAAACAACGTGAATCCCTCCGTTTTTGTTGTAAGTTCATAATGATGAGCAGGCCTTCACACGATGAACCTAAAACAGTAATAAAAGTTCAAATGCATGCTCCTCGGAATCACCATTATCTGCTTACAGATTTACTCGCATCTAGTCTTTTTCACCTATACGGGATTCCTAGTCTCGATTTAGATTTACTCGCAGTTAGTATTTTTCACCTAGGAGAGATACCTCATCAAGACGGAACTTGACAATGTGACCCATATGCCATGTATGCATGATCAAACGATTGAGCCCTAATTAGATACGAAGAGACACAGGAATGGAAGAGAAAACCGTTTTTGTCAAGTTGAAGTCACGTGAATTTCATGTGACAATGAGCGTTGAATTTGAAAAACAGCCGTTTAAGACTCTTTTTATTAATTAGGGTAATAGATTAAAAGGAGTTTCACCTCCATATTATCAAAAAAAAAAAGGCTCTTGATTCACCTTGGGTCGTTAGATGTACCTCGACTTCGTATTTGGACATTTTCTTATTTCGTTTTATTTTTTTCTAAGGTTTACTAAAAAAAAAAAAAAAACAATAAAACAAAGTTACATACACTATTTTTTTTTTTTTTTGTACCATTTTTCAGCCCCTCCTAACTTTAATTCGACTAATCCCATAAGATGAGAGTTAGTTGGGCGCCTGTAACGGCCCAAATAATATTTGCCGTTAATTATGATGTCATGGCAGATGTGGACGCCAGCGAGGACGGTCGGGGGTCCCACAGCGAGACTGGAACGCACTCGAACTAGGTATACAGTCCGTTTTGTATGCTGTTGTGGTAAATTGTGATGAAAATGTATAAATTAGTTAATTTCATTACAATATGTATGTTAAGGTAGTTTGTTGACGAGTGAGGAATTTCTCGAGGTGCGTGCAGACACGGGACACGAGGCACGGGGTGCCGGGTAGTTGGGGGAACTAATGTGAGCTTATTTGCAAATTATGGGAATTTATCGAATAGAGTAGATAATTAATATTAGCTAAATCAAATTGGTAATCAAAGTGTTATAGCTAGCTGAATAAAACAACATCAGTTGGATGATTCTCGAGATGCACAATGGAGAGATTTGAGGTGGGAAATGTCATGATAAGGTGTGTGTGAGTTGGAGTGACACAGGGTGATCAAGAACCCTTGGATTGTTCTCGAGATTTGTTATACACTTGATTAAACTAAGTATATATATATGTGTGTGTTTGACCGATCAAAAGGGAGAAAGTGAGAGTGAGGTTTTGAGAGAGATTGAAAGAGAGATCGGTGGGAAGAAGAAGAGGAGGAAGAACAACAACATTTAAAGTGTGGAGAGGTTGATTTGTGACTTCCTACAAAAAGAACCAAAGGTATGGACACAATAAACTTGAATTTTTGTGAGATTTTTGGTAAGGGTTTGAATTTGTGAAATTCGAATTTATTGAGGGATTACACACTTGGTTTTGTTGAGAGTTAAGTGTGTATGAGAATGACATGAAATGGTTGTGTTTTTGAGTAAATTTGGGAGAAATTTGATGATTTTCCAAAATGGGTTTTGAAATGTGATTTCCATGATTTGTGGATTTTGGGGTTTGATTATGGTAATTAGTGTTTAAATGGTGTAATTAAGGTCATTGATGTTTTATGGAAACATGGAAATTGAATTTATGGGTTTGGAGTTCAACTTTGTAATTTGGAAATTTTCTGGACAGCGAGCAATTAGCGCGCTAATGGGAGAAATTAGCGCGCTAATCACGCTGAATAATGAAGATGATGAACAGTGATTGAGATTAATTAGCGCGCTAATTTATCTCATTAGCGCGCTAATTGTTCTCTGGACTCCAAAAATTGAAAAATGACAAAATGAGTCAAACCAACATTATGAACCCATTAATTGATTATTAACCCTCATAAATGAATTCCAGGAGTCCCAAAATAGTAATTGGAGTCGGGGGTTAGTCGGGAATCAGACCGGAAGAGATATCAGGGATTTAGAGGTATTGAGCCGGGGTTTGACTTGTGGAACGAGGAGTGCGAATTGAGGTGTGTAGTATCCCAATTGAACTTCACTTTAAGTATTTACGATTTGATTTATTTGAATTCGGTTCCGATTATTCATTATTCCATTCCATTATCGCTTTACGGTGGTTGAGTCCTCTCACTTGGTGTTTTTTTTACGGTAGTGGAGTTTACTCCTACCTGGAGCCTTTACGGTGTTGAGATCACTCCCCACCTGGTGTTTATTCGTTACGGCCATAGAGTCCACTAAGTCATAGCACTTGTCTATGCATATACCGGTGAATAGGCTACCTGGTTATGGTAGGCTCGTGTGGGTGCGTCGTGGGTCTACGCCGGCCACCTGAGGGTCCAGGGACAACCTTTGTTGGTGTGTTTGAGGGTTGTGCCCAAGGAGAGGCTCGAAGTATGACTTAGTCTCGATTTTTTACTGTGCACGTACTTTGCTTCGTTACTATATTTATACATGCGATGATCCTTTCACAGTTGTCTGTATTTCTTTTGTTCCGCATGTTTATTTATGGTATTTAAATTCCAGTACTTTTACTTCCGTAATTACTTAGTGAATTTCCTTGGGATTACTCTCACTGGACTCGTCATCTGTCTTTTTATGATGGCTCGAGTGCAGATCCGGGTACGAGTCGAGGGAAGGGCAAGCTTGAGGACTACATTGATTGATAGCTCTAGCCCTACTCGTACGTATGTTTATATTTACTTGTTTTATGCTGGGTTTTGGGATTGGAGAGATAGGTTGTATACTTTTGATATTTTGTGGATCTCAAAGGACATGTATATGATGTATATTTGGTATGGTTTCCACTTAGGCATTTTGATCATGGAATTCAGGATAAATCTTTATGTTGTTCATTTAATTTTTTGCTGCGTAATTTATGGTTGAATGATAATGAGGAAATAAAAGTTAACTCATAACATCAAGGTTAACTGATAATTAATTGATAATGGATAATTGGGCGTGGAACACAGCTGGCGGTGACGTGGTCAGTTGTGGGTCCACGTGGCCTCCCGTGGCGGACCAATGTGGAAATTGGGGCCGCCACATTTTGGTATCAGAGCTTAGGCTCGGTTTGGAGATTTAATAAGAGTATAAACTTGATGAATAAATCTTAGATGTGGAAACCACAAGTGAATGATATGAAGTTTAGTTGGGAAGTGATGTGAGGCGGGTAGATTCAGGAAGTTATATATACGTGTATGTTTTGATTGTGTACTACATATAATACGCGTATATACTGAGTCTGATCCAATGCACGTTGGTTGTGCAGTTTAGGATGGACGGACAGGCTCTACTACTCCGCCCACTACTCAGCCAGAGGTTGGAGAGACTAGTGATCATACCACTAGTGACGTGGCTGATTTGCGAGCTATGATTCAGAGGCCGATCGAAGAAGAAGATTGATTCAAGAAGAAAGAAAGAAGCTATTGCAAGAGAGCTCGATGGTGAGTGATGGAGTACATACGGAGCTCGAGGACGCCGACGATAGCAGAGCACCGATCGCCGAGCGTGTTGCACACTCGCTACCACTGGACCGCATTAGCACCATTTGTTGTTGCTACACAAAGCACTGGATCGAGACATTGATAGAGAGAGTTGAGCCTGTTGTTGTGCCAGCCGAGACTACTGTGGTGACACCCACCACTACAGAGCAACAGGTAGGGACTTCGATCGCTAGGAGTAGGATGTCGAAGCGGCGAAGATGGTGAAGGATTTTATGAGATTTAATCCTACGTACTTCACGGGAGTCGCCGATCCGAGAGGTTGCGGGACGTTGGTCGATGACTCACCGACGACTACATCGGTTGTTGGAGGTACCCGAGGTAGATCAGCGCGTATTTCAAAGCTATTGTTTGAGAGGTCGCCGCAGATTTGGTGGACCACTTACACGACATACATTCTACACCATCGACGTGGGCGAGTTTCGACGTTATTTCTCGATGAGTACATTCCCACCGAGGTGCGATTACGATCGAGGGAGCGCTTCTTGGGGCTGACAGTGGTAGCATGTCTCGTGTCACAAGACATGGATCGATTCGAGATATCTCATGATGTATGCCATGGATGTGGCTAACACGGAGAGATTACAGATTTACTACTTCATCGAGGCCTAGATGAGAGGATTGGTGGGGTGATAGTTGCGACCGGTGCGGAGACACTACGAGTGTTTTTGACAGAGCATTGGCTCGCGAGACGTATTTACGACCGGGGTGAGCTTGGAGACGGGTCTGGACAGAGTTCTCGGTCAGATCAGAGACCGAAGAGACCGAGAGAGCAGTCTGATAGACAGAGACATGATCAGGGTCGACGGAGAGATTGGCATGATCAGGGTCGACGAGATAGGCGTCCCGAGCGAGAGAGGGGAGGGGATGAGAGCAGGTGGTGTACGTTCTTTGCACCAAGTATCTTTTGAGCAGCCACGACAGCGTGTTCGGGATGGAGGAGGTCGTGGTAGGGGACAGAGAGGTCAGGGCCGTGACAGGGCTCAGGTACATATAGTATCACAGTCGGATTGGCAGGATACACGACGATGTTACAGATGTCATCAGGTCGGACATATACGAGTAATTGTCCGATGTCAACTTCATCATCACGACCGCAGATTGAGGCAGCTAGGGAGAGAGTTCATGCCGCCGCTACCGCACCTACCGTCGTACCAGCCAGATCGTGATGCGACTCGTCAGCTTGTCGAGGGTATGTTATCTATATGCGATGTTTCCATGCATGTATTATTTGATTCGGTAGTACTTTGTCGTTTATATCGGGACGTAGGGTCGGACAGTTAGGATTACAGGTTGAGACCTTAGACCCACATCTTGTCCTCAGTACGGCTGCTGGGGATAAGATTTACCCTAACCGTATATGCCGGAATTGTGTAGTAGAGATTGAGGGACACCAAGCACTGTCAACTTTCGTGTCTAGAGTATTTAGAGTTTGATGCTTTACTGGGTATGGATTAGCTAGCGACATATCGCGCACACATTGATTGCTTTGGGAAGATGATAGTATTTGATATTGAGGGTACTCCCGTATTTACTTTTGTTGGGACGGCGTCAGACTTACCGATTACCAGAGGTCGATTAGCTACGATTCAGGAGATGGAGGCGTTTAGGACGGTAGTTGAGCGGACCGAGACCGAGAGAGAGATTAGATTAGAGGATGTCCCAGTAGTGTGTGAGTTTCCGAGGTGTTCCTGCACGATTTGCCAGGTTTACCACCTCCTAGGGCGATTGAGTTCATTATTGAGTTGGTTCGGGGACACAATGATATATAGCCGACCGTACGGGATGTAGCGTCGGAGCAGGGGAGAGTTGAGATCCCAATTAGAGGAGTTGTTGCGAAGGGTTTTATTCATCCCAAGTATGTCTCCTTGGGGCGCACCAAGTACTATTTGTTAAGAAGAAGGATGGTTCTTTGAGGTTGTGCATAGACTACGGAAGAAGTTCGAATCAAGTGACGATTCGAAATCGTTATCCACTTCCTAGGATTGATGATCTATTCGATCAGTTAGCGGGTGCTAAGTTTTTCTCAAAGATTGATTTACGATCTGGATACCATCAGTTGAGGATTCGGGAGAGTGATATCGAGAAGACGGCGTTTAGCACGCGCTATGGATTGTTTGAGTTCACAGTCATGCCATTTGGGGTGACTAATGCGCCGGCTATCTTTATGGATTTGATGCACCGAGTATTGAGGCCATTTTTGGATCGTTATGTGATTGTGTTTATTGATGATATCTTGATATATAATAAGACTCGTGTGGAGCACGAGAGACACCTCAGAGATGTGTTGATGACGTTGAAGGAGCATAGATTGTACGCTAAGTTCAGCAAGTGCGATTTCTGGCTGAGAGAGGTGAAATTCCTCGGACATGTCATTGGTAGTCAAGGAATATCTGTTGATGGAGACAAGATTCGAGCGATCATCGATTGGAGGACACCTGAGACAGTTGCAGACATTCGTAGTTTCTTGGGACTTGCGGGCTATTACCGGCGATTTGTGCAGGACTTTTCGTTGATTGCAGCGCCGATGACGAGGTTGACCAAGAAGAATGTTAAGTTTGAATGGTCTGAAGGCTGTGAGGCAGCATTTTTAGAGTTGAAGAGGAAGTTGACTTCTGCGCCAGTGTTGGCTTTACCTGAGGCGGGGAGAGGCTTCTCGGTCTACACTGATGCTTCAGGAACTGGGTTGGGATGCGTGTTGATGCAGGAAGGACACCCAGTTGCTTATTTATTGAGGCGATTGAGACCCCACGAGGAGAATTATCCGGTACATGATTTAGAGCTAGCTGCAGTTGTGTTTGCGCTCAAGGCTTGGCGACATTATCTTTATGGGGAGCGATTTATGTTATATACAGATCATCAGAGTTTGAGGTATCTTTTCACTCAGAAGGATCTGAATATGCGGCAAAGACGGTGGCTTGAGTTGTTGAAAGACTACGATTTCGCGATTGAGTACCATCCTGGGAAGGCGAATGTAGTTGCTGATGCGTTGAGTCGGAGTGGCGTAGAGAGTCGACCGTCTTTCGCGCGAGATGACACATGAGCATGGATTGCTGGAGGCCGCGACGGTGTTGTGTTTGTCAGATGCTTTTGCTGATGTTCATATCTGTTGCCAGATGCGTGTTCCTGTGGTGTCGTTAGAGAGGGTCGCTGAGTGGCAAAGGGCTGACGGACATTATGCTCGCTTCAGTTGTCTGGCTCAGGATCTGGGTTGCACAGATTGGTCTAGTGGTTCGGACCGTGCTTGAGACACGGGGGTAGGTTGTGGATACCGAGAAAGTGCGGGAACTACGCGATAGCATTCTTGAGGATGCACACCGTTCACGGTATACAGTTCATCCTGGCAGGACTAAAATGTATCATGACTTGCGACGTTTGTTTTGGTGGCCTGGGATGAAGGCCGATGTGGGTGCATATGTGAGAGCTTGTCAAGTTTGTCAGCAGGTTAAGGCCGAGCACAGGAGACACTGGATTGTTACAGCCACTACCCATTCCGCAGTGGAAATGAGAGCATGTTACGATGGACTTTGTTAGTGGATTGCCACAATCTGCGAGACGTCATGATGCTGTGTGGGTTGTGATTGATAGATTGACGAAGTCTGCACACTTCATCCCTATATCGATGAAGAATTCGTTTGCTCAGTTGAGTATCATTTTTGAGCGAGAGGTTGTTAGACTACATGGAGTGCCGATATCTATTGTGTCTGACAGAGATCCTGTGTTGACTTCGAAGTTATGGGAGAGCATGCGAGAGCGATTTGGAACGAGGCTCATAGATTCAAGACGGCTTATCATCCTCGACGAGACGGTCGGTCAGTCAGAGAGATTAATACGAGATATTGGAGGACATGCTCGAGCATGCATTTTGCGATTTGGAGGTGCTTGGGAAGAGTATTTGCCGTTGTGCGAGTTCGCGTACAACAACAAATTCTATCAGCGAGTATTGGTATGCCACCATTTGAGGCTTTGTATGGAAGACCTTGCAGATCACCACTTGTTGGGCAAAGACTCGAAGATGTGGCGGTGATTGGACCTGAAGTTGTTGTTGACCACACCGAGAAGATTCTCAGATTAGATTGAGATTGCAAGCAGCTCAAGATAGGCAAAAGAAGTATCTTGATAGGTATCTTGAGGGCTTGAGCTATGATGTGGATGATTTGGTATATCGAAAGTTTCGCCCTGGAAAGGTCATCGAGATTTGGGATCAAGGGAAACTAGCACCGAGATATATTGGACCGTTCAGAGTTGTGGCACGTGTTGGGACAAGAGTAGCATACAGATTGGAGTTGCTGCCACAGAGCTAGCGGCGTTCATCCAAGTGTTTCACGTGTCTATGTTGAGGTTAGCTAAGACAGGACCGAGACCGATGGTGGATATTAGACAGATTGAGGTTCGTCCTGATGTTTCATATGAAGAGCAACTGTGGAAATCATGGATCGTAGAGTTTAGACACTAAGGAACAGAGAGAGATTCGAAAGTCTTTGGTTCGATGGCAAAGCATCACGGAATCGAAGGACTCACTGGGAGCTCGAGTCGACTATGAGACAGAGATACCCACACTTGTTTACTGGTGAGTGTTAATATAACACAAATTTCGGGACGAAATTTCAATTTAGTTGGGAAGAATTGTAACGGCCCAAATAATATTTGTCGTTAATTATGATGTCATGGCAGATGTGGACGCCAGCGAGGACGGTCGGGGGTCCCACAGCGAGACTCGAACGCACTCGAACTAGGTATACAAATCGTTTTGTATATCTTTGTTGTGGTAAATTGTGATGAAAATGTATAAATTAGTTAATTTCATTACAATATGTATGTTAAGGTAGTTTGTTGACGAGTGAGGAATTTCTCGGGGTGCGTGCAAACACGGGACACGGGACACGAGGCACGGGGTGCCGGGTAGTGGGGGAACTAATGTGAGCTTATTTGCAAATTATGGGAATTTATCGAATAGAGTAGATAATTAATATTAGCTAAATCAAATTGGTAATCAAAGTGTTATAGCTATTTGAATAAAACAACATCAGTTGGATGATTCTCGAGATGCACAATGGAGAGATTTGAGGTGGGAAATGTCATGATAAGGTGTGTGTGAGTTGGAGTGACACAGGGTGATCAAGAACCCTTGGATTGTTCTCGAGATTTGTTATACACTTGATTAAACTAAGTATATATATATGTGTGTGTTTGACCGATCAAAAGGGAGAAAGTGAGAGTGAGGTTTTGAGAGAGATTGAAAGAGAGATCGGTGGGAAGAAGAAGAGGAGGAAGAACAACAACATTTAAAGTGTGGAGAGGTTGATTTGTGACTTCCTACAAAAAGAACCAAAGGTATGGACACAATAAACTTGAATTTTTGTGAGATTTTTGGTAAGGGTTTGAATTTGTGAAATTCGAATTTATTGAGGGATTACACACTTGGTTTTGTTGAGAGTTAAGTGTGTATGAGAATGACATGAAATGGTTGTGTTTTTGAGTAAATTTGGGAGAAATTTGATGATTTTCCAAAATGGGTTTTGAAATGTGATTTCCATGATTTGTGGATTTTGGGGTTTGATTATGGTAATTAGTGTTTAAATGGTGTAATTAAGGTCATTGATGTTTTATGGAAACATGGAAATTGAATTTATGGGTTTGGAGTTCAACTTTGTAATTTGAAATTTTACGGACACGAGCAATTAGCGCGCTAATGGGAGAAATTAGCGCGCTAATCACGCTGAATAATGAAGATGATGAACAGTGATTGAGATTAATTAGCGCGCTAATTTATCTCATTAGCGCGCTAATTGTTCTCTGGACTCCAAAAATTGAAAAATGACAAAATGAGTCAAACCAACATTATGAACCCATTAATTGATTATTAACCCTCATAAATGAATTCCAGGAGTCCCAAAATAGTAATTGGAGTCGGGGGTTAGTCGGGAATCAGACCGGAAGAGATATCAGGGATTTAGAGGTATTGAGCCGGGGTTTGACTTGTGGAACGAGGAGTGCGAATTGAGGTGTGTAGTATCCCAATTGAACTTCACTTTAAGTATTTACAGTTTGATTTATTTGAATTCAGTTCCGATTATTCATTATTCCATTCCATTACTGCTTTACGGTGGTTGAGTCCTCTCACTTGGTGTTTTTACGGTAGTGGAGTTTACTCCTACCTGGAGCCTTTACGGTGTTGAGATCACTCCCCACCTGGTGTTTATTCGTTACGGCCATAGAGTCCACTAAGTCATAGCACTTGTCTATGCATATACCGGTGAATAGGCTACTGGTTATGGTAGGCTCGTGTGGGTGCGTCGTGGGTCTACGCCGCCACCTAGAGGGTCCAGGGACAACTTTGTTGGTGTGTTTGAGGGTTGTGCCCAAGGAGAGGCTCGAAGTATGACTTAGTCTGATTTTTACTGTGCACGTACTTTGCTTCGTTACTATATTTATACATGCGATGATCCTTTCACAGTTGTCTGTATTTCTTTTGTTCCGCATGTTTATTTATGGTATTTAAATTCCAAGATTTTTACTTCCGTAATTACTTAGTGAATTTCCTTGGGATTACTCACTCTGGACTCGTCATCTGTCTTTTTATGATGGCTCGAGTGCAGATCCGGGTACGAGTCGAGGGAAGGGCAAGCTTGAGGACTACATTGATTGATAGCTCTAGCCCTACTCGTACGTATGTTTATATTTACTTGTTTTATCTTTGGGTTTTGGGATTGGAGAGATAGGTTGTATACTTTTGATATTTTGTGGATCTCAAAGGACATGTATATGATGTATATTTGGTATGGTTTCCACTTAGGCATTTTGATCATGGAATTCAGGATAAATCTTTATGTTGTTCATTTAATTTTTCTCTGCGTAATTTATGGTTGAATGATAATGAGGAAATAAAAGTTAACTCATAACATCAAGGTTAACTGATAATTAATTGATAATGGATAATTGGGCGTGGAACACAGCTGGCGGTGACGTGGTCAGTTGTGGGTCCACGTGGCCTCCCGTGGCGGACCAATGTGGAAATTGGGGCCGCCACAGCGCCACAACCCCATAACCCGAGAAATCGAGAAAATATAATAATACTGCCAAGAATCAAATCCATGACTTCTGCTTCAGTTAGAGCTTAAGTGCTATTTTCTTTACCGCTTAACTTTGATCTTGTTCTTGAAGGCACCAGGTCTCTTTTTAGAATCTAGATCCACATCGCCGGCCCAGCTTGACATTATATTATCATTTCAAAAGCTTTGGCACATGTGACAAAATTAGCTAATAAGTACCTCGAATTAATGATAAATTTTCTCCAACAGATGTAGGAGGCAAGAATTAAATGATATGAGTTCAATTCTTTGCCAATTGTGCCTACTGCCAACTGATAATTTCTTGTACAAGTTTATATGGTTTGTCATCGGCCGTTCAATACACCTCAATATGTGTACTCCTCCAGTATATGCACTCATTGTCCACCCTTCAATACACATCAATATGTGTGCAGAATCAAGGACGGCGACGAGTGTGTCCAAAACATTTTCAATTTGTTTGAGTTCTCTTGTGGAGGTTAAATGTTCATTGGCTTGAACGGGAAGGTCTCTTGTGAACATCGGATGAAATTGCCAAGAAGAGAGATTGACAACACTTACGAGGTCCATCAACCCCAAAAACTTCCCCGGATTTTCAACTTCAGCCTTCAGGCGCATAGCAACGGCTTAAACAAAACTTCGCAAAACTTCCACAACCAATCTGAAAAGCTGTTAGACTGTCTAATACTTGCGCGTAACGTAATAGCAAATGAGCACAGGAAGTAATGGAGGACGAAGAGAGTGGCTTGGGGATGTCGTGCGCTATGCATGCACATTGTAGCTCGAGACAATCAAATAATGAATACTCCATTGGATAAGCAAGAGAAGGGAACAATGCTACTAATTCCTGTTAAGGAAGAAAAAATGGTACAGAATACTGAAACTGAAATAATGGGTTTTCTATCTGTGATCAGACATTAGAAGTTCTTTTTCCTCGGATTCGAGTTCTTTTACATTGTTAACTATTTCTGACACAGTACCTGTTAGGTGCTGGGTGTGATCCTCCACAAGTTTCATGAATACAGATAGCTGCTCTTGACATGCGGCTAATCTACGATTTGCACGGTTCAGTTCAGAGGAAAGCTCCTGAATTTTCTTATCCTTTTCATCCTGAAAAAGTAAAAGATGAATACATAAGAAATAGATTCAAATGTAATGAAAAGTCGTAACCAAATGCGCAAGTAAATAAATTAAGAGTTCTGTACACCCACACAACAGGCAAGGACGTCTTATCAAAACAATAAGGTTGAAATGATCTTTAATGCCAATGAATGGATTAATTTTTCATTCACCAGTGTCACAATTCATCAAATAGAAGGCAATAGTAGGCATTGGCATCTATGATAATCCTACATGTCTGCAATGTACCTATAATATTTTTTTTCCTCGATGGTGTGATGAATCTGATGTTAAAATGGGTGCTTAACATAACGCTTCCTCCTGCATTTCTGGTTAAAGGTCAAATTAGAAAAGGTTAAATGATTGCCATTAATAAGGACGGGACAATAGTTCTTAACTTCGCAAATGAAGCGGCTAGTTCTCTAGGTAAGCGGCCCGCAAGTCAGCTAGAGATGCAACTAGGCTAATCCTAATTGTAAGAAATGACCAGTAATTCAAAAAATCTTAAAGATGCTTAAAGAATGGAAAACAGTTTTCTTGTCTCAAGCAGGAAGATTTAATCTCATCCAAATAGTCTCTCAACTGCAATTCTTACATTCTCTCTTTTAGGTTCTTTCTTCAACTGCTTCGATGATTGAAAGGAGTATGCCTGTCAAAAGGAATAAAGGGAATCACTTTGACACATTTGCTAAGTTGGATGATAGTTCAAACGCCATATAAGAATGGGAGGCTCACTATGAACATTACTCACTAGAAAAATGCTTTAGCACCAAAACGGCTAGGAAGAGTTTCAAAAGAAAACCAAGCTTCTTGAATAATTATTATTAGGCAACCACGGCTGCATTTAATTGGCTATTGGAGTTGCTTCTAAGATCAAGTGTATAAAGCCTAGGGAGACACCCCTCCAGACAACCTCAAATCAGGTGACAATCGCCATATGAACTTTTGGGAGGATAAACTGGTATCGAAAAACTTGTTTATTTCCCTTCCTTGCATAGATCAACCTCAGTTCAATCGAACGAGCTAACCTCATTCCCCACTCCACAATAATTACCAAGTTCAGCCGACTTGGATTCACAAGGAAAAAATCCACCAAATACCAAACACCCAACTAGTTGAGATGAGGCTTCTAACTTACTGTCGCAGAAGTATAGACCTAAAGATTATAGAGCATCATTGCACTTCAAATGAACTAGACAAAATATGTACTCCCAATTTCCACGTCACAATTCCTATCAAACATCATGTTCATGAAGAAGATAACCAAAGTACTCATTCTTGAGAGAAATTAAACGTTTTGGGGTAGCATTCAATCTATAGGATAAATTCAAGATTTTTGTGCTTATTCACTGCCATGACCAAACCTATATAACCAAATCCCTTTTCACCATAAGAAGCATAAAACAATAGTACCTTTGATATGCTTAAACTGAGTGAAAAAATAATTTTCCAAGTAGAAAGTTAAAAATGATGGAACTTTCATTATTTAGGTCTTGTGAACTCATGAAAATAAAATCTTTCACCATTTAGGCCTTGTAAACTCATGAAAATTTCCATAGAATATAAAATTTTAATAGTGTTCCCCTGCTTCCCACACCATTTAACTCATAATACCTTATCTAATTATTCATACTTGAGATATCCTTCTTAATCTCCCCAATTAATCTTTCATACTAACATCACCTTCACTAGCCTAGTTGGGATGCTTATCGTAATCATATATGATATAACTGAGACCCATTTATACTTCAAAAAATTCATACGAACCTAAATCTGTGGGAAAAATTTACAAATAAACAAATAGATATAAAGGAAGATAAACAAAAGACACTAAGAGGCCAGACAAATATTTAGTTTTATTTTCTACAAGAACAATATTAAAAAAACAAACGTACCGGAGTTGGACGTTCTTTGCTGCAGTTAACCACCATGGGATGATTATGGTCCTTCACAAATTTTGTCACAATCCATTTCCCAGGCTTCTGCCTCTTTACCAACATCATTGCCATGCAACCTTCTCGCTGGCTGTGTCTTTTCCTAATTCGAACCCTATCAATCTTTCGACTGTTAAGATTAAATCCTTCTTTATTGCATGCAAGCTTGCGGGAAATAAAAGACCCATCACGCTCTGAACGACGAGAGGAAACAATACGGCTTATAAATCCTATCCGTCTAGCATATTCATCATAGAAAAACTTGGCCACATCCTCTGATTCAAACACCATTCCTTCATATGGTTCTTGAATTGCCTCAATTTCACACCCAAACAACTCTCCCCCAATAGAATCATCTATCATCCCGGCAGCATCACAAGCACGAGTCTCCAAATCCACTGTCAACAGCAACATTAACTCATAAGTCACATATAGTGTACACGTTTTCGTGTTCCAATTGAACACTTTCCGTTTCTGATTACATATTCTCAAAAAGGGAAAGATTCTTCTTTTTATCAAACACGTGGATCCAATGACGATCACAATCATCTAACCTTAGAATAAAAACACAACATCTGAATTTTGTGACAGTCAATTGTAAATAATAAATCACATTGGCAACCACTAATATATTAAAAGCAGAAGAAATCCTTTGTGTCAACAGCCAAAAAAAGAAAAATCTTTCCAAAATTCCATACGAAAGAAGAATGAACGGTTAAATTGTTCCATTTCGTTAGTCATTCAGAAAGTCTACAAAAACTTGAAATGAAAGTTAGCAATATAAAATCCTGCTAATCTTACATCAATTTCACACGCACTAATCAACAGTCACAATCAAGCGCGGGCGTAAACGGCGTGTGAAATTGGGGCCACAAAAGTGTTTTTTGAACTATATATGTTAGTTAGGAGAACCATATACATAATCAAACAACAATCCCAAATTAGTTGGGGTCGACTACATGGATCAAACTCTTCCATATACAGATTCAAACCAAGAACAAATTCTTCGTAAAGATTCCGCTACGATTCTTTCTAAAGATCCAAACTTTTATTCTTCCATGAGCATATAGAATCATACGATAATATGAATAAGTGCCATTGTGTGTGATTTTGCAAAAAAAGAAAGAAAGATTCAAACTTTTCACTAAAAAGGTCTTTCAGAACCCTAAAACTAGCAACCAGAGAAATTAAATTCACATTCCATCAATTTCACCATCAACAACACATCTTCTAAATCAAAAAACCAATCAGGAACAAATCACAACTTTCAAAACCAATCCTAGGGTTCCGAACCGACAATTACGCATCGAAACGCGAGTTTTTGATCATCCAAGAAGATCGTGCGAATCAATTACTGTGAAAACTTACTTGATTGATTGTTGTTCTTCGTTTTACGATTTGTGCTCGATTCGTGCTCGTTAGGTTTTCGACTTTCGAGCGTTTTTTTTTTTTTGGGTTTTCAAAGTCTTCGGAGAAAATATTTTTCCAGAAATTGGTCTTCCATTTGAAAGATAGAGCTTGCGATTTGGGATGTCCACGTGTTGGGTTTTTAGTGGAGGGCGTTAGACGTGTTGTCTATTAAGTGATTTATGGGGATATATTTGATAAGTTTTGGTTTAGAGGGACGCGTGGCTTTTTTTTTTTTTTTTAGGAATTGGCTCTCGCAAGTAGGGATTGAGAATGAAACGTTGGCAATTATCGCCACCGTTGGTTCGGTAATTGCCACCGTTGGTGTCACAGGGCCAATGAAAGAGGAGTTTTTCACTAAGAAAATTTTCTCTCGATTGAACCTGCGGTGGGGTGGTAACAGTTGGTTCGGTAGCGAAATTAACTCCGAGGGAAAGATCATATTTTTATATGGTCCAACTTTAAACTAGTAAGAAAATTATAAATTTTTAAACAATAAAACATATTAATTGACATCTTATCAAAAAAGAAGATGAAAATTAACATAAGAAGGATGATAAATGTAATATACTTTGAGCGCACACTTGAGGCATACACTTTTATTTTTTAGCTATTTATGACACTTTCTTGTCTCCTCATGCATGGGCTTTACATCTGAAAAAATACCACAAATGGCTACAAAACAAAATGTGCGCCCAAAGTATATTAAATTATCATTTTTCTTTAACATAAATGGTAAAGGTAATGGCTAAACGGACCTCAGTTTTAAATTTTTACTTTATGTACCTCATTTTTTACTTACAGTCCATTTGGTTGGAGTTATGTGTAAGGTGCAGGGATTGGCTTAGATAAGTATGGTCTTTGTAAGAGATGGGAGTTTTATGTGCAGCCGTTTAGTTCAAGTATAAACTCATAAGGAAAAGTGGGTGGAATGTCTAAAATGTTCATATTTAATGAAGTGTTTAATTGGCTTGGATGTTTTGTTTCGGTTCAAGTTTTCTTTCTTCTCACTCGCACACACTTCAACTCTTCTTCCTAGCGAGGAGTGACGTCTTCATGGTCACGGTCAAGAAACTCCTCCATCAGACTGTCTTCGAGATCGACTTTGGCACATTCTCTGTCATCTACACCAGGTACTCATCTTGCATCGTTCCTCCGTTTGGTCGTCGTCTAGGGCAATGTGAAGATCGTCGTCGAGGGTTGTGTTTCGGTTATGTGTTGTATGTTTCGGTTGTGTGATCAATGTGAAAAAGAAAGTAATATAGGGTTTTGTTCAAATCATGAGGGCATTTTCAACATTTCACCTAAAAAATTGGGTGGGCTTATCTAATGACAGGGTCCCCCTGTCATTATATAAGCTGGTATATGGGTGTTTATGTAATGCTTACTTAACATTCCAACCAAACAATGGCCTTACCTCTACGCCCAGACTTAAATAACCTAATATCCCAACCAAACAGGTTGTTAGTTTACCCCACTTTTATTTTGAAAATTCCAAAAATACCTTTGCTCGCTCATTACTCATACCCCACTTTTGAATAAGTGTCGTTAGCGGGTTTCGTCCGTGTGTGTCTGACACCTATTCAGAGGTTTTACCCTGTAAGTTCAAAATCTGCAGATGACCAGAATGAACAAAAAAACTTCAAAATTCCTGAAAAATACATGAAAATGGTAAAAAAAATAGTGAGTTTTGCTCAGAATTGTTTAATATTTTCGATTCTATTGAAACTTTGTACCCAAAATGCAAGATTCGAGCTTTAAACCGATGCCCTAAACTCAAAAATAAATTCACAAATAAAACGACTCAAAAAGAAAAAAAAAACTCAAGAAAACCTTGAAATCAGCACTAAAAGGGATGATGAATACACCCACAACGTCGAATTCATGTGGTTTTACTCGAGTTTTATCAGTTGTTGATTAGTGCGATTTGAGATAGAGGTGATTGAGGTATGGATGAGTAAAAATCTTTTTATATAGAGGGGTAGTTGAGTAATTTTATAAAACTGGGACCATTTTAGCAAAAATTAGGGTCCTTTTAGCCACTGCCATAGTAAATACCCTTCAAACAAGAGAAATGGATGTAGGTAATAAAATGATAATTAATGAGGGTAATTGTGCAAACTCCTAGGAGATAGCTTCCTTATTGGGGTAGGAGAGATATCTCTAACCCTTATGTGTGAGTTGAGAGATAACTTACAAGGAAGTTGGACAATCAAATAAATTAGTTTCAACTCCCTTGCATATTATCTCTAGAGAGTTAACTTTATCCCTAACCAAACAAGGCCAACGCAGCTACTTGATTTGCAAACCTTCTATGCTATAGAGAACCGGCCTCAAGATTCACAGGCTCTTTCATGATAGATAAGCAATCTCTCATTATTGAACTATAATTGGAATCTCCACCGTGACGTTTCTCTTCTATTCTGTTATCTTCGTGTCTCGTGTCCGGATATGTTGCATACACAGTAGGTTAGGTTTGGAATCTTTGTATACTTGGCCAGATTGCTAAAGCTTGAGCATTTGACTGAGCAGGCCTTTATAGTTTATATTTGTTGGCCTGGATCAAAGAACATGTGTTTTGCTTATGAATTTAAGTACCCAGCTTGCGTTCTTAAGAATTTAAGTGTGAGTTCGGGTATTTGAACTTGGTATTTATAGAGATAGTAACTAGTATTAATCACCTCACCTACTAGATCAACCACTACTTGATGTTTCAATCTCTAAATAAAATGGCACATTATTAAGGAATATTTTGGTGAGATTCTTTTGTTACAAAATTGTTGAGGTCCCTAGAATCTTGCATCAATATGTGTGTCCATGTCTTTTCATTTATGCCTAATTACTCCCTCCGTTTGAAAATATAAATCGTTATATCAAAAACTTTTTGTTCAAAATTGTAAGTTGTTTTTGAAATTTGATAATGTATTTATTACTTTTTTACCCATTTTATCCTTACAGGATTCAAATACTTGTGATTCTTCAATTCTTCAATTCATTTATTGTTAAAGGCCATAGATGTAAATTACACTCGTAATTTAAGACTGTCTTAATTCTTGAGCCCTTACCTTAAACGACTTACATTTTTTAAGCAAAAGGATGCCACCACATCATTACTCTTAATTATATAAGAAACCGTTTAGTAAACAGGCTTACTTACTGGAAATTGACGCATAACTCATTTATTACAAATAAAATCATGTCATTACTCATTAGAAATCCCTAAAAACTAAAAGATAGCTAACAACTTTAGGCCTAAAATATATAATAGCTAACAAAACAGGTTTCTTTTTTTGATTCACTTTTGTTATTTTTGTTCTTGAACCACTACCAATCCTCTCAGCGATCGACAGTGGTCCCAGTCAAAACTCTTTTGCTATTTGTTCATTCAATAAACAACAGATCCAATCAGATTTGTGGAAATTGGTTCATCCTTGTTGCAGTGCATCTTCATTAACGGTGTTGCGTAGATTTGTGCGGCACTTTAAATTGATTTGTCTTTAGTTTTTACTTTATAGTTAGTTTTTTTCCCTAGTTAAGAGTCTTTGATTTGTCTTCTTGTTGGAAAGTTTTAGGTTTTCTTCTCCATTATTGGAAAGTTTTGTTATTCGTTTTGTAATTCTAGTACTTTTGTGTATTGTCACGAGTTTTAACATTGTAGAGAGCACTCCCTGATTGTCAAACTATTTCAATTTCAAAAAAAAAAGTCAAATTAATGACAATTTGTTTGTACAAATAGGATTAGTGAATCAATGTACTTGATTCTAATCTGGTCCCGTATTGAGTCATGAATGATTAATGAAATTACGATTTCTTTTAAAAAAAAAGACTTTAATAAAATAATAATAATAATAAAAAAGGACTCCAAACAAAAACTCAAGAGATTGTGATCTCGTGATATTCAATACTCCGTCGAGAACGCTTGTTCAGAAGGTGAAGGCTTCACGTGCCGCAAAAACATTATAATGTAGGTTCCAAGGTTTCAATGTAACCAACCTCTTTAACAGATAAAGTTAGGTCTGCAAGGTATCCCAAATTCTTGAACCTGTAAACAATCAGATATCCAAGGAGCTAGCAAGGCAAATACTAGGGGTGGACACAGATTGCACTAATCTGCGGATCCGATCCAATTCAGATCAATTATCACTAATTGGATCAATTTTTTGATCAATTGGACTGGATTGGATTGAAAAATTATTAATCCGGCTGGATTGGATTGGATTACGGATCTTACATTAAAAAATCGTGGATCCAATCCGATTCAGTAAAGATTATACTTGTTCTTAACTCTTTTATTATGCTTTCGACCTTTTTATTGTAGGTTGAATGTTCAACGTACACTTTTTTTGTTCTTTTGTGAGGGTGTATGGTTAAGATTTGTGGATAATACATTTATTTATATAGGAACTTATATTTTGAAGGTTATTGTGATAACAATTTTGTGGAAAATATGCTATATATAGATTTATGGAATGTATATTGTAAATTTGTCATTCATGAGATATATAATTCTTGTGATTCATTTGATTAATTCTAATTTCATAAATTTTATATTGGAAAACGTTAATCCGCAGAACTTGATCCAATCCGGTCCGTATTTTGCAAATTGGATTGAGTTGGATTGATGAATTATTTGGATTTGATTGGATTGTAATTTTTCAATCCGTAATAATTGGATTGGATTGCAGATGGACCCTAATTGGACTGAATCCAATCCGTGTGCACCCCTAGCAAATACTAGTATACAAAAGCAATGCATCTTTAAACACACAATATTATATTTTCTACATCACTATAACAAAATTTCAAATTAAAGGAGTCTACTGCTCTCTAGTCATACTAAGTTTCAAGTTTTAATACAAGCATCTTTGCCTCCGACACAAACACACATCAAAAGGCACATTTTCGAGTCTTCCCAATACATAAATCGAAATAACAAGAAGACTTGAAGCTACAAAAAGTGAGATATTAGGACACACAGCACAGCTCCTTCAGACTTTCAAATAAATAGTTCAGAAAACAGGAATCCTTCAATCTCCAGTGTTATCACTTCCAAGCTCAAGTCAAAGCGTGTTTTGAAGGTATCAATCGATGTATCAAATGTAAAGGACTAAAACAAGTAAAGTATCAGAAGTGAGTTTTTTGGATACCTTAATTAATTAGAATCAGGGGCAAGATCATCGAAAGAATATGCTTCCTCACCCACTGCACATAATTAACAAAACCATTAAACATCAATGTAATAAACAAAATTTAAACAACTCGGCAGAACAAAACAAGAGCGAGAAAAAAATTAGACAAACACATCTATATAATATATGATTTACCGAGCTCAAAAGATTCAATCTTTTGTTGCAGATCAACATATGTTGAAGGCTGGAGCCAATTTTGAGCACAAATAAGAGCCTCCAATGTTTTCAGATAGTGCACACTGTTGCAAGGATCAACTACATTTCCGTCTGTACTGAAAGTTGATATTGAAGCCATAGTAGAAATCGGAATTGCCAACACATCTTTAGCTATGCAGCCGAGTATCTTATATTTGGAAGAATTGACCTTCCACCAATGCAAGATATCAATTGCGTAGTTTGGATTCTCTGAACTCTCAGCCAGATAAAAATTCACTTCGGTCTTCTTCTCCATAGCGTTTACCTCGTCTAAGTGCCTTCTGAACCTCTTAGTTAGAGTTTCCGTTGATCCAGCACTCATATTTGGTGGAGATAAAGCACCATGATCATTACATGGGTCTGATGGATTAATCTTGTACTCGTCATACAAACTCCTCAAAGTCGTTTCCACCTTCTTTGCCATTTCACTTCCAACCTCATTCCCATGTAGAAGGTTAAAACAGTATTCCACAAATGCCATTTTGTACCTTGGATCAAGAACAGCAGCAATATACAACAAGTAATTAGTTTTATTGGCGTCCCCCCCAATACTTGTCATATTTGGTTTTTATACTCTTAGCCATACTCGATGAAAGGGGGTCATCACTTGAAGAATATTTCTGAATTAATTCGCGAAGCAAGACACATTGTCTAAGGAACTTCTGGAAGTGATAAACGATGACGAGCATGAGATTTTTAAAGTAACATCATGAAAGACTTTCAAGAAGTTCACCAACACACGGGCATTTTCCCAATCTTCCAATGAAGGCCCCTTTACGCTTTCATCCGCATTAAGCTCCATAACATATTCTGCATTTTGCTCCTCTAATCTATTGAAGGCTCTATGGCATTTTACAGCAGCATCTAGCATCATATAAGTATCATCCCACTTGGAAGGAATATCTAAACAAACAGCGCTCTTACCCGGAAGGTTTTCTTTTCTCATAATTCTCTTGAATTGTCGCGAGTACTCGGAAGAACACCACACACACCTTACTGCATTATGGATTCTGTCAATCGAGTCAGAGAACTCTCTCAAACTATCAGAAACAATAAGATTAAGTATGCGCGCTAAACAAGTCACATGGATGAACTTATTTTCCAGTGCACGTCCATTACAATTCTCAACTTTCTTTACCAAATAAGAAATGACTCCATCATTATAACCTGCATTGCCAGTTATTGTGAAAATTCATTCAATACCCCATTCACGTAAACATTCCGTGACCACCTCAGCTATAGTATCTCTTTCAAGATCGTGAACTAGATGGACACTCAAAACCTTCCTTTGTAATTTCCAGTAATCATCAATGAAGTGGGCAGCAGTAACCACATAATTACCAGCTTCTCCCTCAGAAATCCATACATTAGTAGTAAGGCATACCCGCTCACATCTCCTCGCTTTCAAAAGATTTTTCAGTTTGATCCTTTCATCAAAGAATTCATCACGAGTTGGGAGAGAAAAGGCAGGTTGTAAGGTAGCAGAAAAGGCACGGAAGTTATGTTCCTCCACAAAACCAAATGGCAAGCTATCAACAATAATCATCTTGGTGAGTGCTTCTCGACTGCGCTTAGGATTAAAACTACCGGCAGCTGAACCATCAAAACTAATAGGGCTTTCACTTGAACCATCTTCACTGTCATCTTCTTCAGGAGTTAATGTCAACTTGTCCACCATCGGATATGGCCATTTTTCACATTGACTAAGACGCATCATCATATTTGACGTATCATGGTTCTCAGAGTCCCAAAGAAATGATGCTCCACAGTAATCACACACAGCCCTTTCATTTTTGTTCACCCCCTTTCACCTTAGTGAAGTAATCCCAAACCTCCAAATCTGTTTCACTAGGCGTTCCATCTTGATTTGGTGGCATCGAAGAGGACCCGCATGTTCTGTTGCATTATCCTCGCTAGCCATCTAACAAACACATTTCGATTATTCTAGTCATCAATCACCATCGACAACAATTTACAGTTTAATAACATAGAGCAGTACTTAAACAAAATATTTGCTTTATCAATGAAACAACTAAAGAATTCCATTAAACACCTAATTGGAGGCTTGGACTTGCGTGCAGAATAACTACCATTTTAGTTTATGTATAATCAAGTCAGCGACCAACAACGAAAGCTAAATCCTTTAACACAAAACCATAGGCTTCAACTAATACAAAAAACCTTAGCATCTTCGTGAATAAATTAAGTACAACATACATAGAGTTTTAATTTCTTTTGTATCATTACAAACCAAGTGGGTAGCTCACTAGTTTGGTACAGGGTCACTTGTGTAAGAGGTTGAGGAATTGAGTCTCAATGGAGGCATTTCGGCTTCTTTTGTGTCTAAAAAAAGTCTCCTATAGTAATAGAGATTTCAGTACTCGGACAAAGAAAACATCAAGAAACACCAGGAAATCAAGCAAAAAAGGTCATTCTTTCTGCATAATGGCACAAACAATGGAGAAGATTTAAAACCAAATCATGAATGACATGAAAAACCACAACTAGAGCATGTGTCCAACTTAAATGCCGCTAAACCAAGAGTGGCGATGAAAACAAACAACAAGTAAAGCACATATTCAACTTTTTAAAGCGAGCGAGCAGGGACAACCACCACAAGAAAGGACTCCTTAATTTCAAAGCAAGTGATGAAAATGACAACTACGACACAAAATCAATTTTTTTTTTTTAGATAAGAAATAAACCATCTTTCCCGCTTTGAGACTCAAACCCCAACCTCTTACACAAACCCTCATATCAAACACAAAATCAGCTTTACATAGCACGCGGCAACGGTTACCCTACAACTAATGACTCTTCAACAAAGCAAGCAAGACAAGCCTAAGCCAGAACCAAACAACGACCGCAACACAGCAGATTCAGCTTCATTTTGCGACCCAAACCACAATGAAAAACTCCTTAACGACGATAACACAGATCCAACTTCAGTTTCTTTAAATAAGAGCAAAGATGATATCAACAACAATTACTTCACAAAGATTCGGCTTTTTACATAGCAAGCGCGCTGCCGGGACGGAAAGCACAACACAAGAACAGTTTCAACTTCATTTAGCGAAAACGAAGAAAAAGCCCTAAACTTGAACACATCCAGAGCAAGGAAACCACAAATCCACAACCACCACAACACGAATCGCAACGCGAAAACTCTTCAACGCAAGACAAGCGAACGCACGAACCTCGGATCGGTCCTTCAATGTCGCGAAATCAGAAGAGGTGATGATCGAAATCCGAAACCACAACGAAAGAGAAAAAGAGAGTCTTAGAGAGTCGATCGGTCCGTCGGTCGGTCGCTAGGGTTAGGGTTTATGAGGTGGAGCGGCTTCGCGGGGGCTTTATATAAGACATGTCGGAGAGAGTCGGGTGGCGTCGGTTCTGGTGGTGGCGGGTAATAGTCGGGCGCCAAATACTACATCACAACTGAAATTTGATTTTTTTTTTTTTTTTCTGTAGCTGTACTGTTTTGATTCGGCTAAACCGGCTTGGGGTTTATATTTACAAAAGGTCAAACCGGGCTGAAACTTGGTTTTGTTTTATCTACACTTGGGTCATGTTTGATTGCTAGAAAAAGGAAATGTTTCAAGGAAAATGGTAAATTCCGTAGACAATGACATTTTTTGTGTTAATAGTCAAGATTTTTTCACAGAACATTTTCTCATGATTGCCAACTTTCCATATCAATAATCATATATTTTTCCACCTGGTGGGTAAATTGAGTTTTCCTTCAAAAAATGAGTTTCCATATTAAGATACATTAAATTTATGTTTTAAATATAAAAGCTAATATATTCAATATATATGGTAAATTTTCATATTTATTTTCAAAACTTATTAGTGGTTTTAAGGGAAAAAAATTCTTATATGTGCAATAAAACACGCTTAGGAAAATTTTCTTACAAAACATTTGTTGTGGTTTTATGGCTACCCTCATAAAATTGATTTAATGAACAATGATGAGAGAGTGGAGGAGAGAGATAAGAAATTGAATAGTGAGAGATTTCAAAAAACAAGAGATTACCAACTAATTGAGTGGCTCAATTATTTAGTACGTAATTTGAGAGTAAGAGGTTATGGGTTCGAATTCAAGCGGGGGAAAGTTGTTTCTTTCTTATCAAAAAAAAAAAAAAAAAAAGTACTTCTTTTTTGTGTGTGCATTTGTCTTTTTTTTTTTTTTTTTTTTTTTTTAAAAAGTGTGCATTTGTCTTTAGAATCGTTTGTTAAAGGTGTTTTTTCAGTTTTGCTCCTCACTTTATCTGAATTACGCTGACAATTCTAAATTTGGGGCTATAGTAGACAATTCTAAACGGCACCATTTCTTTTGGAGCAGCTAAACAGACCCCATTAATTGCTAAACGTACCTCAATTTTTAAGTACCCCATTTTTTACTTAGTGTACCTCACTTTTTTTTTAAATTCCAAAAATACTCTTGCTTAGTGTACCCTTTTTTTACTTCATATACCTCATCACCTTTACCCTTACCCTCATACCCTTGCCCCCGGGTGTCGAATGAACAAAGCCAACACCTCTTCAAAGGTGTCAAATGAACAGGACCAACACCTCTTTAGAGGTCTCAGCCAACTTTAACCGATAATGTGAAGATAATTTGGTTTCAATGGGTGACGGAGGGATCCGCCGAAACTTCTTTAAAGGTGTCAGCTTTGTTACTTCGAAACCCGCGGACGATCATAACGAATAAAAAAACTTCAAAACTCTCAAAAAATACATGAAAATGACAAAAAAAAATAGTGGGTTTTGCTCGAAATCACATAATATTTTCAATTTTATTGAAACTTTGTACTTAAAATGCAAGATTCACGCCTCAAATCAAAGCCCTAAGCCCAAAAATAAATTCACAAACAAAACGACTCAACAAAAAAAAAACTCAAAAAAACCTCAAAATTGGCACTAAAAGAGATGATGAATGCACCCACGTCATTGAATCCATGTCGTTTTGCTCGGATTTCGTCAAATTTGGACGGTTTTTGCTGAGGCGATTTGAGAGAGGTGGCTGGGGTATGGAGTGAGTGAGGTGAGTGGGGTATGCTGAGTGAAAACCTTTTTATATAAAGAGGTAGTTGAGTAATTTTATAAAACTGATGTATGTTTAGCAATTAGTGGAGTTCGTTTCTTTTTCTACTTAACCAACATCCATTGCTATAATAAAACAAAAAAAAAAGGTATTCGTCGAGGAGTTGTGTTGGATTGCATATGAAGAAACTCAAGAATTAATAATACTTTGTGATGATTATTTGAATGTTGGTTGGTTGTTATTTGCAGGTTTACTATGCATGACTACTTGATTTTCTTTGTATACGGAGAATTTTTAAAGCAAATTATCAGCTCCAATTAACTATATAGAAAAGAACAACAACAATTAATCAAAAAGCTAGTCTATCCCAAATTAGTTGGAGTCGCCTACATGAAATAACTCTTCCACTCCGCTTGATTTAATGCACTTAATGGCAATACTTTCGCAACAACAACAACAAAGACTAATTATCCCAAATTAGCACCGGTCAGCAACATAGATCAAACTCTTCCATTGCGCTCGATTTAGTGCAATTGATGGTGTGCTTTCCAAATCCTTCCTAATCAATGCATCTCAAGTTAGCTTTAGTCTAACCTTACATCATCGAGGTACCAAAGAAAATAAGCAAGCAATTTTGAGAACAGACATTCATAGAATGCACATATTAATTTTGATGTATGTATATTGAAAAAAAATTTGGTAGCCACAAAAGCTAGAACTTTCATCTCTATCAGGACTTTGAAAAGAAAACATTAAAAGGCAGCACAGCATTTATCTTCATTCATCAAAAATATGCTTTGAAATGGTTCACCTTTGCTAACAATCAAAGTTTTGACAAAAAAATTGCGTTCCTCAATTTGGACTTCATGTCATACAAGTCTGATTATGTCTCCCTCTTTAGGCATTTCGCTAAATCGGGACTTTGGTTAGACATACTCGTCGATGAAGTACCTGTCCATAGAAAGCTATTCATCAGTACTAAATCTGAATTGGTTGTAAGATGTTACTAACAGGTTGTGCTAACATAAGCAAAATAAAGAACACGGTGATGATCATTTAATTGAAAGACTAATTAAACTTGTAGGGAAACTGACCTGTACTGTATTTTCTGATTGAACGAACAACGAAAGGTACGTGTCGGATCTTGTACCAATCATGTCCTTTGTCAGACAAAATTCTAGTACTTAGTTCTTCTGACAATGCCGGCAATCTCAATTCCTTGAGGTTGTTCAGGTGTTGCAATCCGTCCGGTATCATTCTCAACTGCTCACATTTGTTAATCTCCATTTCTGCTAGATTTGGCATTGCTCCTTCATTCAGTACAAATTCTTGTAGCATTTCAAGACAACGTAGTTCTAAGACTTCGAGCTTGTGGAACCCGGATGAAGAGCAGACTAGGCGCGTTCCCTTGTATGAGTTTCGCCATAGTTTTAGGATCCTTAGACTTGGCAACTCCTGCAATATCTTCATGGGATCATCTCTTAATTGAGTCTGGACTAAGGTCAATGTTGTAAGGTGTGGTGGGAATTCATGTTTATCAAACAACTTCTCCAACCGTCCTTCCAAGTGAATTTTGCTAAGGTGTCTCTGACGCGAAAAAGTCATTGAACTAGGTATGACATGTGAGTGTGAGTGTTCTATCGCTGTTGAAGAACTCGGAAGTTCAGGCGCCGCTTCCGTTCTAGTAGTCGAACGTAGTTTCAAGGAAGCAAGGCAACCAAGCTGAGAAATCCACTCAGCCAATGCATCTCCTTGTGATATTAAATCTCCTTCCATTCCCAATTTTCTAAGGTTACTCAACTGGTTCAATCCATCCCTGACGATGTTATCCTCGCCTACGCATACACCCCACAATGTTCGAAGGTTCCTTGAGCAGCAGTATCCTCTGGGTCGATCCCAAATTCTATTATGCTGCCAATCTAAAAATAAATGCCTCAATTGCTGCATCCTCCAAATTGAACTAGGAATGGTTTTAATCTCAGTGTACTTGAGATCAAGAGTTTGGAGGTTGAACAGGTTGCCAATGGACGGCGGAAGCGTATCTAACCACGTTCGCCGAAGTCCTAGGTACCTCAAATGTATTAGCTTTCCTAGTGCATTGGGCAGCTTTGGTTTGTATATCCCCTCAAGGTCAAGCACCCTAACCAATTCAAGTTTTCTGCTGGAAATCCCTCTGTAGAGGAATTTCCTCATTTCCTGTCCTGGTATTTCTCCTTCTCGAAGATCAAAGTACAAAAGCGAACGGAGATGTTTGATGGAATGCCTTGGAACGAGTGATTCAAGGGAGAAAGAAAATGACCTCATTGGGAAGAAACGCGATATCTCAGTCCCGAAATGAACAGCAAGCCGACGAACCATATCTGTTCTTTGGAGGGAGGATTCTGTGCCAGGGTATTGAAGGAAGTTAATCTCTCCATTGCTTGTATTAAGATCTAGAAAGCTAGCTTCATCTACTTCATGAACATGAAGAAAGTTAGCATCCTTGGCCTTGGACAAAGCAAGCTCACGTATACGATCATGCATTCGACAAGTTTCATTCTTCCCAAATTGATTTAAATTACCTTCGTTGCTGGTGGTGGACGGGAGAAAATTGTGTACACCGTCACCATCACTATTCGCCACTTGAATTATATTTCTAGCTGCAAGTTCTTCAATGTACTCCTTCCCGACATCTTCCGGGGCCTCCTTAGCTTTCGGAAACAAAAACCCTTCTGCAATCCACATCCGAATCAATCTCTTCTTTGAGATCTCAAAGCCTTCGGGAAAGAGCCCGAAATACATGAAGCATTGTTTCAAGTAGAATGGCAGGTCTTCGTAGCTCAAGGCGAGGATGGCATCACACCATGTCAAGCTCTCCTCAACATGCCAATTCAAGCCATTCGCCACCCCTGACCATGCATCCACACTCAACTCTTTCGTCGACAAAAGCCCCCGCAGCAATACAATCGCTAAAGGCAATCCCTCGCATCTTCTTACCATTTTCCCGCCAAGTTCCTCCAAATTTGAAGGGCAGTTGTTCCTAGAACCAAACAACTTAATTAAGAACAACTTCCAACTGTTGTGATGGTTGAGAACTTGTAGCTGATGTGGTGGACTAGATTGATCTGCATGAACTGCAATCTTTTTATTGCGAGTAGTGAATATGATTCGACTCCCGTTCCGTTTGTCCGGAAAACTTGCATGCAGACTATCCCAGACGTGCGTCGACCAAACGTCATCCATGACAATAAGGTATCTCTGCTTGCTCAAGAAATGGTACACCCTCTCCTCCACAAAAGCTTCTCTCATTTCTTCCCCAGACCTTACTAGTGCTTGTTTCTCTATTTCAATCAAAAGCTCTCTAGTGTTGTAATGCTGAGACACACACACCCATGCGCGAAAAGCGAAATGTGACTTAGCAACATCTCCGTTGTAAACTATTTTAGCCAGAGTTGTCTTCCCCAGCCCTCCCATCCCCACAATAGAGATCACCTCAAGTCCTTGATCACCACTGCTCAATCTACTTTCCATCACAGCTACATCTTTTTCCAATCCAACAATGTCAATGTCACCTAGAAGAGGTGAAGATTGCCTTTGCTCATGCAGCCTAGGCAGCACTTCTTGTCCCCTCCCTTCATTGTGACTTCTATAGTATGGCCGGTCCTCGGAAATTCCGTGGAGTCTGTCCTTGATCAGCTTGATGTCCTTACCGATCTTATATCGAAGTTTTAAGTCACTGATAATGTAAATGTACCTCTTCAAGAATTTCCTCCTCCTTTGTCTTGCTTTCTTCAAGATGAATGTTTCGAGTATGTCTTCTGCATCACAAGCAATTTCTCTAATGCTTGACACCCACTTGTTAAGCGCCGGATCTTTCGCTTGTTCTCCGTCTGAGTCTCTTATGAATGACTGCATTTCTTTTAGTTCTCCTTCAATCCACTTCACTTCGGTATGCACTCCTCTTAGAATACTTGCTTCTTGTATCAACATGCTTGAGAATCTCTCTACAATGATGGGAAGTATTGCCTCTGCAGCCATAGCTCTTCTGCTACTTCCCCCCTCTTTGGTGCAGAGAGAACAAATTAAGACAATATTCCAAGTCCAAGCCACATAATTTCCAGGTATCAACTGACCAGTTAAAAGTCACAGATTTGTCTATTTCCTGACTTCTCATCAGCTGGGTTGACTCTGAACTTTCATCTCAATGGATCATTTTCTTTTTTTTTTTTTTTTCTTTTTTTTTTTCAGACTAGATTACACAATATCCAGACTAATCAACTACTTTAAACTCGATGTTTAAACTCGCATCGAGTCAGTCAACAATTGAGGTAAAGAGCTCCCAACAGTTGGCATCTCCATATATAAGACTCAAACTCGAGTCACAATTTAAAGGACTCGAGTGCCGAACCACTAGATCAATTTCATTTGCTAAACTGTGAAATGTAGCCTTCCTTTTACTATGTTGTTCCCTCATGATCATTTAGTGAGTGAAAAATATATGTTACATTCTATTTATTACAAAGGCAAAGGCATTTGATTTCACTAATTTTCATTTTTTATACCAAATTTTCTGGCATTATAACATACTTGGTTTACTGAGTCCCTAGGAATTTATCATGCATAGTAGTGGGTGGGTGGGACAGATCTGTCTTCTTCCTTTGAAAGTTCAGCAAATGCTAAGCTTCCTAGAAGCTCACGTGCTGCTAATAATAATCCCTCAAGGTGCTATATTTAGCTGGCACCAGCCGCCTACTTTGACCCCATCTTTTTTTTTTCCCAACAACAATAATGGCATTCTCAAATTAGTTAACTCTTCTATAGCCAATATCAGTGAGCTTGACCTTGCAAGCCTAGCAAGTAAACCATAGAAAGCAGTTTCCTATTAAAAAAAAAAAAAAAAAAAGAATTAAGTATTTTTAATGTTTCTAATTGTGTTTGAACTTGCGATTCTAACTAATTTGGGATTGCACTCCACCATATAAGACTGAATCAGAGACCTTGCTCAAGAAACTTCAGGAAATATGTATAATGTTTTTGTTTGAGGCCGGCTATGTGCACCCAAGTCGTTACTCAGGGCACCCCATTTACAAGGGCACCTATCGAATTTCTCAGAGCACCCCTGAGTTAGACGAAAATGTCCTTCTTCATCAATGTAAGGCACCCCACTACCAAATCTTCTTTCATGCTCCTTCCCATCACAAATCGACGCCTCAATCTACCAAATCTCCTCATTTTCTTGCTCGTTTGCCTATCGATTTGTTGTTTTTAGAGTCGGGTGAGTGTTTGCGGCGTTTGTGAGGTGAGGGTTTGAATGATGACTTGTGGTAGATGGCTGATGTTGAATCATATAGGGTTCGAGGGCGTTCTTCGTTGAGTTTGTTGTTCCTTTATCTTGTGTTGTTATTGTCTTTCATGGAAATGTACCCATCACTGAGTTCAACCACAATCCCGAAATGTTCGGCCACACAGGGCCGAGACTATTGAGTAGGTCTCGGAACTGCATGAACGAGACTCTGTAATACATCTCAGTACCAAGTAACCGATCGAACAAGTAACTTAATTCACAATGGGTTCGGTTATTAAAGAGACCGAGGCATAAGAGGATGTCTCGGTTGTTGGTAACCGAGACATCCTTTTATGTCTCGGTACCCGGTAACCGATCGAACAAGTTACCAATTTCACAATGGGCTCGGTTAGAAACGAGACTGAGACATAAGAGGATGTCTCAGCAACAACCGAGACATCCTCTTATGTCTCGGTCCTGTGCGTCCGACACTTTCGTGTATGTGATACATTTCAAAATGCGGGAAACCCTAAACACAAAAACAAGAAAACACACCAAAACTCATGCTTCCAACCCTCAAAATGGGGTGGTGGGGTGCCCAAAGTTGTGTCTGACCATCGGCGAAGACAACGGGATCGATTGGGAGCACAAAGGTGGTGGAGTTCGGTGGTCACACATCAAAATGTGGTGGTGAGGTGCCCAAAGTTTTTTTTTTTGTGAATGCGTTGGAGGGCATATGAGTCATTACACATACAATTAGAAAAAAATGGGATGCCCTGAGTGATGACTGGGGTGCACATAGTGGGCCTCTTTTATTATTTCATCCATGTAATAAAATAAAGAATGGAAGTATTTCCTTTTTTATTTTTTTAGAATTTCTATCTATCCCTGTAATTCTTCTGAAAATCAAATCAGTTTTCAAAAATGAAAAAAATGGTACGATCTGTAGAATAATATATCTTCTCTTGACCAGCAAATGCAAGATTTCAATTTGACCATTTTAGAAAAAAAAAAAAAAAATTTCACAGACGCCATTTTAGAAAATTGTTAATTTAACTTCATTTGGGCACACCAATCCGGCATGCCCTGGACTGATGCATCGATGTGTGTGCATTGATGTGTACACAAACTCGATATGTATCTAAGGATTCTCAAGTCTCAATGAGTGCACATTAAATTTGCATGTCCAAATGAAATAAAAAAAAAAAAAAAAAAAAAAGACTCTTACTTGTAGAAAAATGGGAGGTAAGAGGACGATTGCATAAAAGGACATTTTCATTCCGAGTTCAATCAGAAAGAGAAGACAAGCTACACATGCGTATTAAGTTATTAACCCAAGCAACTCAACTGTATATTCTATACAATTTTAGTTACCCATTTCCGGTGGCTCTTCAGAGCTTGGGAACAGCTTCTGCCGTGACTTTACTTCAAAAAGCCAACTAGAGTTTCTTCCACAAGGACGATGCTCTTCTTATAACACGATCCGCAGAAAAACCTTCTGCATACGCACTGATAGCTGTAAGGAGGCTTATGAATTTCTCTCCGTCGTCCTGTACCATTACAGAGAAGGCCCAAGAAATGTTTTTAAGCATAATATCCTAGAAAGAGAAACATTCGAAAATCCCATATCGAATAAGTACCACAAGAAATAGATGAAAACATAAATCAAACTGAGTGTAAAGCATACAACCTCTGGTTTTGTGAACACAAGATCATTTGTAGTGAAAGGAACCATGTAGAACGGAAGATCTGAACGCAACATAGCCTGCAATGACGCAAAGCTGAGAACATCAGTTCATTGGTTTCATTAGACCTTAGACGAAATAAAGAAGGAATTAGGACAGATAGCAATCAAATGATAATACTACAATGTTCTTATCCCAATGCATGCAAATCTGTTATCTTCCAGAACGAATGCGGATACCTTAGGGTGTCATTTTGTTCAAAAACCCTTTAAAGAAGAGATAATCTAACCAAACACTACAAGTCAAGTCACTATTTTCAAACTTCAACATAGAAAACAATCAGAAAAATATTAAAACAGATATATCTCCTTCCTTCTCACTCAGCATAAAACAGAACTAACTTGTATTGATGTTGAGTTCGTATCTACATATGACAGCCGCATCTAGGCAACATGGATTGCAATAAGAATTCTTCTCAAACAGCTAGAAACTTTACCAATGGCCATCAAGTTGGATGCCAATTTTCAAATTACTTTGCCTCCATATGGTATTAATAATATTATTACCATAACATTTTAATCAATCAATAACATCTGTAATAAACTATTATTGCCTAAATAATAATAATAATGATAATAATACATCACATATATTTGTCAAGGCCTAATAAGATAAGTTTCTTCTTTCTTTTAGGAAAAAGAGACTCATTCCCGTTAGTTTTTTCTGCTTCCGCAGAAAAAAATCACAATAATACTAATCTTTCAAAAAATTGTCACAGAAAAACAGTCTTTCTGCTTCCATTGTAGCAGGGCTGCTGGTGAATTTAAGAACATTTTGAACTTACATGGATCATCAAGCATAACATACAGTCTATCAAGACTTGTCAAAGAGATGGGGCGAGGGATTCAGCTCTTCATTTGTAATGTTGGAGACAGATTAGAATTTAGAGAGAGAGCTGAAGGACTTGATCATGCTGATATTAATGCAGTGAATGAGTAGTGTTTCAGGACAGTTACTTTCTAGTTTTTTGAATAAATAGTTTCCATGATAATCTAAGTGGTACCCAAAAGCATATTGGAAACAGTCTAGCACAGGCTGTTTAGATTGATAATTTTGTTCCCACACAATACTTGAAACAGACTGTTTGAACTGATTCTTGTGTTACCAAATCTATAAGACTATAACAGATAATAATCTCAGAATCTAGGAACCCAATATCCCCCCTAGAGCAACTTTTACAAGGCTGGGCAAGGAGGAAAACTGCACTACTTAAATTCTATAATCATGAAAACTGATCAAGAATCACTTACGCCGGATAAAAATATGCTCAAAGGCATCACATCAACATCAATCTTATCTCGACCACAAGAAAAAAGCAGGATTACGCTGTAGACACAGAAACTAGTGACATAATAATTAAATGTTTTCAGACATTTAATGGTTGAAATGGCTTCATCATATATTTAATAAAACATACATACTAGTACCAATGCTATTCCTGACTTGACCACCTTGGTAGGTCCAGGCCGGCAGCACAAGTATGAGGTTATACTACTAAAGGTCTCAATATTATTAGAGAGAGATCAATGCTTATATTGTTCGTTTTGAACATGTTCTTGACCCAATGTGCCTATATTTGAGCCCCCACATTTCCAACTATTGACAATCTTACTTGACTATATACAATATACATAGTTGGGAGAAAAGAATTTATAAAACGTTCCAGAAATCAGAAACATGAGACAGATTAACTGCTTTCAAAACGGAGCAAAACTTTTCTGAAAAAAGTGATCATAAGGGAACGGCTAATGACAATACCAGATTCTTGCTTAACAAAGCCTGGTCAGCATTAGAAATTAGGGCCTGTGAGAGAACATAGAAGCAAAAGAGATTAATTAGTAAATCTACCACAATGGAGTTTGCAGCTAACATAACCATCTTAAAGGGCAAGATGACTGGACAAACCAAAAGAAGTCAAACAATAATAGTATAAAAATGAAAACAGGTTCCTTTCCTAATTAAAATACAAAAGAGAATGATTTTAGACCTCAAATACTATAAAAACTTCACACGAACCAATCTTTTTAGATCATATGTTACCAACTTACCATACAAAATATCTGATTATGATTATCAATGACAACACAAGTAATATATTAGATGAGACGTGTTTGATCTTACTATGATTGAATATTTAATTATAGACTTATTCAAGGGTGTTCTTTCCATCTCAAGGTTGTCTGAATATCAGTACAACAAAAACAAAGCCGTGACCCCAAATTAGTTAGGGTCGGCTACATGGATTAAACTCTTCCATTGCGCTCGATTTAGTGCAAATGGACCAAAATTTATAAGTAAGAAACAGCTGACAATATGATTATTTGTCAAAGATACCTTTCTGATACGCTCCTCTTCCACTTCATCAATGTTCTGCAACAAGTTTTCCAAAGTACCTAGGCAAGCAGAGAGGTATCATTTAATACGAACGACCAATCCTAGTACCACTCACAAGTTGATAAGAGTGCAAATAAATGAAGAAGATTGGCAACAGGAAGAAAGGAATGATTGCATAATGTTCTTATACATTTTTATCTTTTGCGCATCATGATGTCATATTCAAAATGATGCACTACTGCACTAGTAATTTTAGATAAATTCTTGAACCAGTACACATTTCCAATAACATGGGGAAAAAAAAAACACCAGAATATATCTCAATGCATATTCTTCTGGCTTTTGCAACAAGGAGCTAAAATCACATCACAAATCAAAAAAAAAAAGCACTAAATAAGAATAGAAACATAGAGAACATAATAGTGCCTAACTACATAAAAGAATGAGATGGACAAAATGGTAAATTCCTTCATCCTGGTGTTATTTATAAGACAAATAAAGAATAATGAATGAAACAGTGCCTAACTAGACAAATACCCAACTATGAACACCAGCCTTAACATTAACATATCAACCACCAATGACACAAAATACTTAATTTGTCACAAGATTAAATAAGGTTCACTGTACCAAATTTAGTGATCAACTTCAAAGCATGAACATCTCCAATTCCCTCTATTCCTGCAGCAAAGCATGACTAAAAGTTCAAAATAATGGAAAAATGAGTATATCTTTGTGGGAGTTTTCAAGCTCTTGATCCTAAAAATAAACCACTTCATAGGAGGTAAAGAAACAATAGATACATAATATGACTGCAGAGAAATGAGAATGCTTGGGTGGATATGTGGTAAAACTTGTAAAGATAGAATAAGAAATACATAGATTCAAATAAAAGTAGCAGCAGAAGTCCGTAAAGAAAGTCATACTAAATCTTGTGAAGAAAAAGTTCTCTACAGTGTTAAACAATTTTTTTCTTTTTTCTTTTCAGAGAAGAAACTGTAAAGCATATTAATAAAATGCAAAATACAAAATACAAACAAAACAGAACCAGCAGTCCTCAATTCACTCTCTTAACAAACCCTCTCCCTTTCCATTTATACCCTCCCCAATCTGTAAATAGTGTTGAAACTTCAAAATCATTCAAATGTTAATTACCATTGTTTAGCGAGGGAAAAGTTTTGTGATTTGGCTAAAAGAAGAAACTTTGTGAGATGCAACACCTGGGATATTATCACTTTTATCACCAGTCAAGGAGATCACGTCAACAAACTGAGAGGGCTTCAGGTCTCCGTATCTTTTTGCAAAGTCCTCCAATCCAAAAGAGAGCATCCTAACAAATGCAACAATAAAATCATGTTTTGTGATAACATGAGCCATTAACATAAGCTGATATAGGCATGGAGAATAAGAACTGTGGTAGAAGAGAATGTGCTCGGTCTGAATTCATGCTATTCTGAAGCAAATTTTAGGTTGATAGGTTTCTATGCTATGATCAGGATATTATTATAATTTATTAGACAAATAGAAACTCAAAGAGGTCGGCCAACCAATGAGCAGAGCAAGTTGATTTCCAATTAATACAACTAACTACCCGATATTCTGACTGGCAAAATAAAAAACCAAAGCACCTATTATGTTTAAAGACCTAAGTTTTCTACATTAATAAAATATGGCTAAGCATAAAAAGGCAAAGTGAATGGGGAACTCACTCAGGTCCACGAGGAGCAATGCGAAGAAGTCGTAATGAAGGAGATAAAATTTGAAAGAAATCTTTGTCAGGAGAAACAACTCGCACCTGCGATGAAGTCACCGCAGTAAAGCTTAACAAGAAGATAGTGAAGTGCGTAGGTGGGAGTCAAACAAGAGCAGAGAAGAAAATATACAAGGAGATATAAGCGCACATTGTTGATAAATGAACTATAACTTGCTTTCTACTTCCTTGCCACAATAGGGAATGTTTAGGCTACTTGACCAGTACAGCATGATATGTTGCAAAACACCACTAACTTGGAGGAATTATAAGAAGAAGTACTACAATAAAAAATAATTTATCCATTGCCGCTTGTTCAACTGCATTCAAGAGATAGACATATCGACTCAATAAAGCCTCTACATGTGTTGGTCTGCTTAAATCTATTCTGTCATCTCATCTGTCAAGACGTTAACTCTAGTTGTATACTTGTATTACATATAGTTATATTTTTTAATTACCTCTAAACGTTAATTCAGGTCTTCATCTACGTTCTTGCAATTGCCAATGCACCACATCTGATGGTCTCTTTTGCACCCATCCTCTTTATCCCAACTGCTTCTCATTTCATATCCAATTGGAGTTGCTCCTACCATTTCTCAACATGTTCATTTCTATGAATTGTATTTTAGAGTTTCACAATATAACTACCATTACACTCAATTGGTTGACATGTTGCTTCTTTATTCCCAATATTATATTTCACAAAACACTCAGCTTAAAGGTCTTATAGAACATCTTCAGTGGGATAAATGAAACATACGATATTCCAGAATACTCCTCCACTTAGCCAACCTATTATTAGTTTCCTGGTTAGCATCATCTATTATTTCCCCATTTTGAGGAAAATTTGACAATAAGAGTTGATCTCACTCCGAAACATCTCTTGGCCTTCAGAAAAATATTTAAATCTCCAGGTGACATTACTTGACTTTTTTTTTATCTTCATTGATGATCCCAATCTTTCCACTTACTGAATACACATTAAACACATGGATTCCTTGTGGCTAGTCCACTCATCTTAATTCCTTAGCATTCTAAACCTTTTGTTCATGCATCTAGTTCGTTAGATATATCTCTAAAATAAACATTATAAAAAGAAAAACACTCTGGTAAGTCTTAGTTTCAACAAAGAAAACGAAGACATTTTGATTCATGTAGATTCAATAATTATTCTTTACTTCAACAGGTGAGATCATTTTGTTGCAAGGCAATACAATGAAGAAGGTGATACTATTGGCATCAACAATTAAGCCAAATTTTGGATCTTCGCCAAATTATATTGGAGAACACATAATAGTGAAAAGAGAAATAATAAAATTCAAGAAATGGCATGAATTGATCCATTCTCAGCAGTCTGCACAAGACAGCTGATATTATAGCAGTGATTTCAGATGTTAATCCTATCTTGATGAAGCAAAAGCAGCATTGACCTTTAGTACAGATTGGAAGCATTCTGGCCCGACTAGTGCATTTGCATTGTCCGTACATGATGAAAATAATGAAATCATAACAAAGAATCATTTCAACACTTAACTTAAAGCAATATTCAAGTAACTAAGACTAACAAAACGATGAAGTAGAGCCACAACAAGAACAAGGAAGAGTACCTTGAAACCTGAGGTGACACTATTCACAGCCAAAGTTCCAATTACATCATCAGCTTCAACACCTGGAACCTGGTAGTAAGTGAATTCTCATGTAGTTAGACATAATTATCGTTACTTTTCAGCTGTCTTTTCTTTTGGATAAGTAGATCAGTCGTACCGTACCTCAATTACTTTGATAGACAAAGCCTTTATTGCTGCCTTTAAATACTGAAGCCCTTGTATTACAGTGTCCGGCGTAGGTTCTCGGTGACTCTTGTATGCAGGATACAAAGTATGACGAAAATTTACACCTTCAAAACATAATTCAAACAGTCAGCTATTATGATAAAACAATAGTAACCACATAAAGATATTACTCCCTCCAGTCAAAAATGTAAGTCGTTTAATGTAAAGGCACAAGAATTAAGAGAGCCTTATTTACGAGTGTAATTTACATATATGTCCTTTGACATTAAATGAAAGGAAGAATTGAAGAATAATAATTTTTGGATTGCGTAAGGGTAAAATGGGTAAAAAAGCAATAAATAATGGACTCTCAAATTCCAAAAACAACTTACAATTTTGAACAAGGGGCTTTTGCTAAAACGACTTATATTATTGACCGGAGGGAGTATAAAGGAAGCTGCTTTAGGTATGAGAATGGTCCAAGGTAAAACAAGCCATAATGTGCATTTCATATACTGAGAAAATATAAAGTTTAAACCACATACAGAAAAGTCATCAGATGGCTGACAAGTAGGGGCATAGGGATTGGTGACAACAACTGACACCAATAAAAGACTAATCTCTGGAAAAAAAAATAAAAAAAAAAAAAAAATAATTTCAGGTCAAAACTACCATGGAAAATGCTTATGGGGATAATAGGGAGAAAACGTAGGACCATGACAGCATAAAAATGGGACAATTAAGCTACCAAAGAGTCTATAAAAAAGTTTTGATAAGAAACCAACACAACTTGACTTCAACAAGAGTTGAACCCAAGACCTCTCCCAACCTTGCCTTTTAGCAAGTGATGCCTCATCCATCTCACTAGAGATGCTTCAGCAAGACCCTATTACAAATTAGATACTGGCCCATCCTAAAAAGTTGAGTAGACCTAAAAATAATAACAAAAAGAACAAGTGCTAAGAAGATATGCTTCTCTCTTTTCATCTCTATCTGGACAAGAAATGAATAACACGGAAAACTCTCTCCCACAACAAAATACTCAGTTACTTGACGCCATGATCCATGGCACTCAAAATGTGTAGCAAATGGTTCAGACCTCCATTTCCACTAGTCAAACAGATTGTTATTTACTACACAACCCAGTATGGTCCACAAACTCTTCGTACAAATAGCCAAGCAAGTTAAAGTAGTTGCCCTGAGTACCACCAAAGACTTAATCTAATACAAGTCCCTGTTTCTTTGGAATACATGGTTTACAATTTCAATCCTTTTGATCATTTGTCAGCGAATTTATCTTGACAAGCTCCAGTGTGCTAAGGTTGGAGTGTAACAGCTTGCTCTCCATCATGCACAGACATTCTATTTTGTTTTAAATTCAATCTTCAATTAACATGATTAAAAAAAGTAGTTGATGTACTGGAGATAAATATTGATGGAACTAGGATTTTTGAGTATGGTAAAAGGTTTTTGGTTGGAGGGAGAAATCCACAAGGCATATCAAAAAATTTGTAGAAAATAGAAGGCGTTGAAAGGATAAACAGACTTGCATAGCATAAATATGTACCACACAGAACACACATAAACAATGAAGTGGCAGGCCAAACCGGTTCATTGATTATTGAGGTGCACTCAAGCGCGCGCCTTAAGGTGAGGTGCAACCTCTGAACCTAAGTGTCACCTAAGCTCAGGCGTTTCAATGAGGTGCATGCCTTAGTGCGCCTTGCACAGTTTCAAGGTGCACTAAGCATGTGCCTTGGTGAAAAGTGAATATTTTTGGGTTTTTTCTTTTTTAACTTCATCAAAAAATTTAGTAAGAAACAATGTAGATGGGCCTTCATATACCAAAAATGGAAAGTGAAAATAATAAGAAAACGAAGTTAGAATATCAAATGTAACATTTTTGTGTTTTCTTCTTATCTAAGTTAAGTTCTTGAGGTGGAACATGAAGAGGAAGAATAGAATGAAGAAACACATTTGTAAAATGCAATATTGTTACCAATAATTTACACCTAATATGTCATACACTTTTATGTTTGGCTTCACTCAAGCGTACGTCTCGCCTTGCGCCTCAGGCATTCTAGGCAAATGTCGCCTCAAATGGCCTATGATAACACATCAAATAAAGGATTTACCAATTACCACAAAAACTGCCTTTGACAATTACTCCAAGAACGTCATGATAGGATATGAACATAATCTAGCTGGTTAAACTGTTTAATTTCAACTACAAATAGGATCAAATAATAGCTCTTTACTTTAATATTTCGTGCCCTAAAAAAATAGCTCTTTACTTTAAAAATAAAATAAGAACATACCTTTAGCCTTATAACTTTCTGCACACGGAATAGAAGTACGACCAAAAGGAACTCCTGAAAAGAAAAGTTCGGGTGCTCAAATTTCACCTAAAATGATAGCTCCCAGAACTAAAGTAAAAAAACCCAGTGACTCAGCATATTTTGAGCTGACTTTAAAGAGGACAAACACAATCATACTACAGGATACTAGTGGCTCGAGGTGGCAGCATCACTTAACCTGGACATAATCTTCACACTTGGAGATTTAATTGAACTGGGAGCTAAATGGAGTGAGTTTCCTTGCCTCTTCAGTCCACAAAGATATAGCATCAGCCAAGCTCAATATAGTTATAATGCTATATGATTCACTACCCTGTTGGGGGTCATGAGCTCAAATGAAATCAAAGCCGAAATTCTTAAAATTGTAAAGCTCGATGTATATTCCGGGAGTACATATCTTTGTCAAGCTTGGATGACTGTAAGCTTTAACTGTCTCTAATGGTTGTAAATTTGGCAAGCTTAATACTTAGTTTAACTCCCATCGTTAAATTTATTTTGAAACCAAATTTCAACGCTACCTGACTACAGCCTACATTTAAACACTAAAAGATTTAGTCATTGATAGATCAGAATATATCAGAAGCAGCAAGGCAAAGCAACGATGACCACTTATTTTGGGATTTCATGGTTTAATAGCATATACAGTTGCACAACACAATTGCCAAGAAAAGTTTTCTTTTAGAGTGTCCTGTCATTTAGTGTAACAACTAACAACTATTAGGGAACATACATATTTTTTTTCTTGTTTCTTTTGTCCTCTTTGCTGCACAATACAAAATTTCAGCTCATACTTCAAAGAAGGAAATCATAATTTCCTGCATTTAGTTAGAGAGCAATCAGCCACCGTTTTTCTCTTGTCCATTCTTCCTCCTTTTTCTAGTCTCCTGTTGAATTTCTGCAGTGCCAGTACCTCTTTCCCAGTTTATTTTAACTGAGCAAATATCAGATCTTAGACAATAATTTAATTCATACTTAACAGAAAACAGTGCACCATTTCATAATCTACTTCAAGTGAAATTATCTAGACTCAAACTGCTAACCCTCAGGTCAGAACAGTCCTAAAAGAGTTTAATATATAAACAATTTTCCTTAAAAAAAACTAGCCAATTTAGGGATGCATATGAAAATCAGAATGAGATTTGGAATCATTCCCTCTCTCCATTCAACAGCAATAGTTCTCCAATTAAGAGAATTTAAGAGTGTTAAAAGAGAAACAACAACAACATAGCCTCAGTCCCAAATTAATTGAGGTCGACTATATGGATCAAACTCTTCCATTGTACTCGATTTAGTGCAATTGATGTTGATGGTGAGCTTTCCAAACCATTCAAATCTCTTCTAATTAATGCATCCCAAGTTAACTTCGGTCTAGCCTTACCACGTCAAATTTCTTTAGTTTCTATTAAGTCAAGTTTTCTAGTGGGAGCATCTGTAGGCTATCTTTGCAGGTGACCAAACCACCGTAGCCGCCCTTCCTTAATATTTGACACAATTGGTGCTACTCCTACTTGTCTTTGGTTTTTTGCATTTCTTATTCTATCTTTACGAGTTTTACCACACATCCACCTAAGCATCCTCATTTCTTCTACGTTCATTTTATATAGTTGTTGCTTTACCGCCCAACATTCACTTCCATAGAGCATAGCTGCCTAATTGCGGTCCTACAAAATTTCTATTAAAAGAGACAACAACAACAACATAGCCTCAGTCCCAAATTAATTGGAGTCGGCTATATGGATCAAACTCTTCCATTGTATTTGGTTTAATGCAATTGATGGTGAGCTATTTCTGTTAAAAGAGAGAGACAGGAAAATAAGAAAAACACCCGTGGAATGTAGACTACATTCTAATGAAACCTCAATAAAGTTGGTGTGCTAACTTGCACAAAAACTCAAAATATGCCAAACTTATCAAAAGCAAAATTCAATCACACTTTTAATTGGAAACACTACTATGTTATAGGTAATAACCAGACCTTCAAAAGCATAAAAAAAATGTGAGAACTGAAGTACCAAAAAAACTTACCATTATGGTCAAACACTACCTGCATCAAAAGAAAGCACGTCAATCACTATCATAGAGTTCATAATTTAAAATAAAAGCCAAAAAGTAGGAATATGTAGAAATAGGAGTTCTTAGAAGAGCAAAGAACTTTCTAGAACAATGATTAAGTTTTGAAAATTGAAAATAGTAACAATAATAATATATGACCATAAAAGGCTAACACCAGGTGCTGCATTGATCCCAACAAGATAAACGGAAGTTAAAAAAGTGACAGCTATATGATGAGATTAAGATAACAGAGTTATCACTTATCAGGATTGGTCCCAAAAGCTCAACGGGGATTTAGATGCTTCTTCACAAGGAAAATTAATGGACTGGAAAGCCAAGGTAGGAACTAGCAACAATTTTAAAAATGGCAGAAGCAATGACATTTTAAGTGGCAAGTGGCTTGATGGGTACAGAGGCAACTATGTTGAGAGTCCTTGTCAATTCATGGACAGAGAGGCAGCAGTAGTGATGATGATGACAATGGTGGCAAAATGAAGTCATTTGTTTTATTTGGTTTTAACGCACCACTAGCAATGCTTGCAACATGCCCATGCCAATGGCATTGCAATACACTATCACATAGAAGTGGCACTGATTTCACAGATATCAGTGTTAATGCACACACTTTAATCGCATCACGAAAAATGTTGTAAAGGGAATGCATTGGATGATGGTTATAACCATGGGCACGCCTAACACTGTGAATCTCTATGTCAATGTATAATGAGGAAGCAAATAAACATACCGCTACATGCGAGGGAAGGAACTCCAGAACATCAAGTATCTGCGCATTTACAAGAAAGCCAAAATTGGAGATCAGCAAATGAAATTTAATGGATTAAAGATTACCACAATAATTGTACTAAGGCTTCACTGTCGTTCCACCTCCAAGGGTGTCCCATACAAAAAAATGCTCGTGGATTCTCGTGGTATCAGAGCAACGTCATGGCGAAGAAGAACGATTCTCGGATCGATACTTTGGAAGAACAGATGAAGGCGATTCCGGCAGAGTTACAACGCATCCCAGCGTTGGAAAGTTCGTTTGGGGAGCTGAGATCAGAGGTACAAGAGCTGATGAAGCAGATCCGGATGATGCACGCCAGATCAGGAGTATACACTTCGGGATCCACCCGACCGGGTGAACCCAGTGTGCATACGAACCAGATCCAAGGAGATCCACCAGATCCAGATCAGGGTTCGGCTTTGGAAACGGGTTGGCGATCAGATCTAATAGCGCCAGCTTATAGATCGGGACCGGACGTCCGGAAAATCAAGATGCCGCAGTGTAATGGGGACGACTTGCCGGTTTGGTTCAAGCGAGCATTACTTCGACCTTCATGAGATGCCGAGGTTTCGAGGTCGCGCGCGGCTCGTATTTGCCTCGTTGGTCCCAAGCACGTGATATGGTTGCAAACCGAGGAGCGCTCAAAGCCGTTTGAAAGTCTGGGGTGAGCTAAAGGGACACTAATCCGAAGGTTCATGGGAGACCACTTTGAGCTCGTACTCAACAGCTTCTTCTCCATTAAACAGAGTCTACAAGTGGTCGAATTCCGAGAACGTTTTGAGCAGCTTCGCGCGTTAGAAGGTCTCACGGAGACTCAAGTTAAGGCCGTCTTCATTAATGGCTTAAAGGATCGAATTAGGTTACAAGTGATGGTAGATCCGCCACGCACTCGTCAAGCCGTGTTCGAGAGGCCACCCAGTGGAGCGGATGATCCGAGACAAGTGATGCTCGGGGCTCGCCCATCTCCAAGTTCAAAGGCCCAAGCTACAGCGAGTCCGAGTGCAAAGCCCGACCCGAAGCCACCTGGGTGGGTGACCCACACAATCGCTAGCCCATTTAGAGTGGGTGGGCCGAGCTCAATGAAACCACCAAGCCCGAGTACTGCAGCTGCCAAAACTAGCCCAACATCTTCCAGTTCCTCTTCGAGCCCATCCTCGTCTAAGACCGTGACGCCTCACGTGTCTCCACCCAAGTTTAAGAGATTAACGGATTCAGAAGCAGAAGCTAGAAGGAAATTAGGGCTGTGTTATCGTTGTGACTCTAAATGGTTCGCTGGACACCGTTGCCCTAAGCGTGAGTTGCAGGTTATGTTGGTAGACGATGACGACACGGACTCACCAAAACCGTCGGAGGATGCGAGCAGTGAACAACCGGAGCTGGTGACTATGGAATTATCCGACCATGCAGTCGAAGGTCGACCAATGCCTCGCACGATCAAAGTCAAGGGCCGTGTTGGTGACGTGGAGGTGGTGATTCTGATTGATAGTGGCGCCTCTCACAATTTTATCTCCCCCGCCTTGGTGAGTACTCTTAAGATTCCCATTTCTGTTACAGCTGATTACGGTATTCTTGTAGGTGGAGGCACTCGTATATCCGGATCAGGTGTGTGCCATGGAGTGTCGGTGACCTTTCAGGGCTTCACCGTATCTGCGGATTTCTTTCCGATCCCTATGGCCAGTTCAGACCTAATCTTGGGAATGCAATGGTTGATGACGTTGGGCATGACGGCAGATGATTGGCCCAACTTGACGATGTACATCCAGCAAGGAGACCGATGGGTACCCTTGAAGGGAGATCCAACCCTCCATCGCGCATTGGTATCATGCAGGTCGTTACACAAGTCCTTAGATTCTATGCTGGGTTGTTTCCTAGTGGAATGCCTGAGCGGAAGCCCTCCATCTCAGCAGAACTGCAGTAGTGATGTGGAACCTTGCATCCGCGAGATCTTGGATTCTTTTCCCTCCCTTTTCATGTCTCCTACTTCCCTACCCCCTTCTAGGGGGTGTGACCACGCTATTGTCTTGAAAGAGGTACCGAGCTGCGGGTCCGCCGTATCGTTACCCCCAAGTTCAAAAGTCGTCTGAGATCGGGCGCTTGGTGAACGAGATGTTAGCCGCTGGAATCATACAACCGAGCAATAGTCCTTTCTCCAGTCCCGTACTGCTAGTTAAGAAGAAGGATGGCAGCTGGCGGTTCTGTGTTGACTACCGCGCCCTGAACAAGTCCACAGTACCTGATCGATTTCCTATCCCCAACATTGATGAATTGTTGGATGAACTACATGGGGCATGTGTTTTTTCCAAACTTGATTTGAGGTCCGGTTATCATCAAATCAGGGTGAAACCTGCCGACGTGCCTAAGACAGCATTTCGGACTCATGACGGCCATTTTGAATTTTTGGTGATGCTTTCGGGTTATCGAACGCTCCGCCACTTTTCAATCCCTCATGAATTCAGTGTTTAAAGGGTTGATCCGTCGGTTCGTGTTAGTGTTTTTTGATGACATCCTCGTGTACAGTAAGACGATGGAGGACCACTGCCTTCATCTCACTCAGGTCTTATCCATCCTGCACTCTAATTCCCTTTTTGTGAATCGAAAGAAATGTTGCTTTGCTAAGTCCAGTTTGGATTACTTGGGTCACATTATTTCTAGGGACGGGGTGCTTGCTGATCCGGACAAGGTGGTCGCTATGGACCAATGGTCTCTACCAGCTACACCAAAAGACCTTCGCGGGTTCCTTGGCTTGACGGGGTACTACCGCCGATTCGTGCGTAACTACGGCAAAATAGCAGCTCCTTTGACGCAGTTGTTACGGAAAGATGCATTTCAATGGGGAGAGGAGGCTACCTTTGCTTTCAATCAATTGAAAGAAGCGATGAAATCCGTTCCAACACTCGCCTTACCCGATTTCGATGGGCTATTCATCATAGAGACGGATGCCTCGGAATGGGAGTAGGGTCGTTTCTTCTTCACAGAGCGTCCCATTGCTTTTTTCAGTCAAGCGTTGTCACCCAGGGCCCGAGCAAAATCGGCGTATGAACGAGAACTGATGGCGATTGTATTGGCAGTCCAAAAGTGGAGGCACTACCTTCTGGGACGGCGGTTTGTGGTTCGCACCGATCGCCGCGATCGAAGTTCTTCATTGGAACAACGAATGGTGGCCCGGAATACCGCGTTGGTCGTTGAAGTTATGGGCTTTCGGCTTGACATTCACTACAAACCAGGGCCCTCCAATGTGGTGGCCGATGCGTTATCTCGTTACCCTATTACCACGGAAGTTCTTTCTATCACTCTCTTTTCTAATGACGAGGACACGACTCTCATGGCCGAGATCGATGCCGATCCCTTCCCGCAATCAATTCGGGATGCGCTGGAGGTAGATGCGACTCTAAACCAGGTTGGTCAATCCACCATGGGCGATTGTTATATCGAATCGGTTGGCCATTCCAAAGAAATTCTGTCTCAAGTCCAAACTTCGTTGGAATTCCATGCGGGCCAATTGGGGTCACGGAGGGTGCCGAAAACCTTTGACGCATGGCGGCCGAATGTTTTGGGTCGGTATGCAGAGAGATGTGAAGAATTTTGTCGCACTGCGACACTTGCGCCGCCCTTTAAGTACGAAACATTGGCTCCGGGGATTGTCGCATCCGTTGCCAATCCCAATGGCCAGTATGGGAAGACATCTCCTTAGATTTCATGAGGGATTACCATCGTCACGAGGATACAATTCCATCTTCGTAGTGGTCGACCTACCGAGCAAGAGTGCACATTTTCTTCCCCTCAAACACCCTTACTCGGCCAAAACCGTTGCCGAGGTGTTCATCAAGGAGATAGTTCGTCTCCATGGCTTTCCCCGCAAAGATCGTGTCCGATCGAGATAAGATTTTCTTAAGCCACTTCGACAGAGCTTTTTCGCCTTCACCATACCCACCAATCGCAGATTCGGCCTATCATCCTCGAGTGATGGCCAAACCGAAGTCGTCAATCTGCTTGGAGACTTACCCGCGTTGTTTCATAAATCGCCGACCGACACAATGGTCCGATTGGCTCCACCGGGCGGAATACTGGTATAACACTTCTTTTCATTCTTCTCTACAGTGCTCCCCTTTCAAGGTGCTGTATGGGCGCGACCCTCCTCCTCTACTTCGTTATGGTATTTCCTCGCAGTCCGTTCAGACTGATTTGGACGTCCTGCTGACGTCGCGAGACCAGGCCCTCCGAGAGCTGCGAGACCAACTACTTCTAGCTCAGAACAGAATGAAACAACAGGCAGATAAGGGGCGTCGAGAGGTCATTTTTGAACCAGGTGATTTGGTGTTTTTGAAGTTGCGCCGTGCACGGCGAAGAATCAATCGGTGGCTCGCCGCACGAACATGAAACTCGGACCTAAGTTTTTTGGTCCATACAAGGTGGTGGCACGCATCGGCACTGTTGCATACAAGCTCCTTCTTCCGCCGTCCGCGAGCATCCATCCAGTTTTTCATGCCTCTCAACTCAAGAAGGCCATAGGTACATCCCAAGTTTCATCATCCTTCCCCTTTTTTTTCGGTGACGCCTCACAGTTCAGGTGGAACCAGAGGCCGTATTGGCGTATCGTTGTTTGAAGGCTGGTCCGGAGGTTTTGATCAAATGGACTACCCTTCCGGCGGCTGATGCTTCGTGGGAACTGGTGCGTCACCTGCGCAAGTCATTTCCAGCCTTCCACCTTGAGGACAAGGTGGATATCCAGGGGGGGAGTATTGATAGCATCAGAGGGAGACCACCTTTGTATAAGGTGTATCGTAGGAAGGGTGCGAGGAGCAGCGGATCAAGCGAACTGATGGTGGGGCCCACAGCTGCGTCAGAGAACCAACTGGATGACCATGCGTGAGATGTGTGGTGTCCAGTGTGCTCACATGCGTGAGGTATGTCAAGTAGGTAGGTGTGTGTGTGGGGTGGGTATAAAAGGGAGGAGGGAAAACAGTTATAGGGAGGAAGAGTTTTGTAAACAGGGATTAGGTTGGAGGAGAGAGGGTGTTCTCGAATCCGGGGAAAATAGGGTTTTCGTCACCAAGGTGTATTTCTTGTTGTGTTCATCAATAAAAGTACAGAGGCGAACCCCTCTTTCGGTGAGTGCGGGAGTCGATCTAACAGATTACCACAATAATTGTACTAAGGCTTCACTGTCGTTCCACCTCCAAGGGTGTCCCATACAAAAAATGCTCGTGGATCTAACATATCAAATTAAATAACAGAATATAGATTCTGTTGCTGTTAAAGTGGCACCAGGGACATACATACATAGGCTGATGAAAAATACATCCAATAAATGAAAAACTAAAGATGCTATGGGAGATTCATCGCAAAGAAAATTTTCATTTTAACAATCCAAGCAATAAGAGGAACAGCCTAAGTACAATATCTACAATATTTTGAAAATATTAGTGAATTCTGGACAACACTCTGAACTACTGGTAAAAGAATCATTATGGAAAAGAAATCGATGGTTGGCAGCCAATTTAATTTTCTGCAAATCAAAAGTAGTAACTAATAATGGCTTTATAAACCACTAAAACTCTCATGTACAACAAGACGTACCAGGGACATAGCTGTAAATATTGTCAAAACCCAATCTCCATTTCCATCAGCATGTGACAAAAGACCACGATGCAGTTTTGCTACAAAAATTCAATAGTGAAGATTGAGATAAATGACGTATTAGAAAACAATGTAACCAAACTTAACAGAAACTGTATTTGAATGAAAGGGTGTGTGGATGGAAAAGCAGTGTTGTAATACTCTAGCCATAAAAAATGTCACATGCTTGTCAAGGAGATCATATACAGAACAGCCATTGGAAAATGATGCATCATATTACTACAGCTAGAATTAATTGCATCTTAAAAGGAAAAAGAGGAATGGTCTGAGATTAACTTCTTGATAACATATTCCAAACACACTGATATGATTTCCATAACTAATTATGCAAGCTTCAAACAAAGTCGTACAAATTCTCAAACACATTGGCATTATCGAGGCCCAATTAGTGAAAATTGCCAATATGACCTAACATTGAGTCCTCTGTACTGTAATAAAGAATGCATAATTGGTAAAAATGCAAATGGCAGGTCCATTGTAAAGAATCCAATGGCACTAAGAAAAATCTACTCTGCCTCAAATATGGAAATAGAAGTGATAAAAGTGATTTTTATATGTCAGAATCACAAGAGTGTTATAAACAAATAAGCTGTCTGGTTCACAAGCAGACAAATTATGAAAAAATAATCCATCAGGTACCCATGAGAATTCATTAAAAGATAGTAGCTTAACTCAAAAGAACTATTTTTCATAAGTAAGCAGAAGAGAATGGAGAGATACCAACAACTTGAATACCTAGGAGCTTATAATATGCTCGATAAATGATTGATGTACCATCAATGAGCATCACTCGGCCACTTGAAGAATTAGGGTTCAATTCTTTCTCTTTGTGCTTGGACAAATCAACATTCACATCTTTAAGTGCTGCTTGGTCAACTTCAGCAGAAATCCCACGAGTACTATGGGAAAATGTCGCATGAGATCCCGTTAAGACTGAAACCCAACCTTTAGATAGCTGAGAGCAACCCTGAAAATAAGGCATATAATAAGTTTATGTAGTACATATATTCAAAACAGAAGCTCTTCAGAGATGATATAACTAGAAAGATTCCCCTAATCCATATTCTGCGCTCCTTCCATAGATTGCTAAATTTTATAGTAAAATATGGGGAAAAAAAAGAACTATGCATTACAATGAAGGAACGGTTGTGAGGAATTATAAATGAAGAACAGTTCTCCAAAAGAAAGGACGTAGAAAAGAATTAATATAGTTGCAATTCTTTAACTGGGATGATACCAAAGGTTTAATGATTGAGAATTATGTTACATTTGCAAAATAAATATCACTAAGTGGTGCAAATGGAATATATGGATTTTTTTTTCTCATATTTCATACAGCAGAAACAATTTGGAATGATGACTTGTCGAAATTAACCATGTAATAGTCATAGCAGTTAACATATGAACAAAAAAAAAAAAAAAACTGACAAATATTTGATGGACATCAAAACAGATGTTGACAAGAAAAATACCTTTTTGAAAACAATGGATGACGATGGAAGGATCAACCTTTTAAGGTGACTGGAGAACATTGCGTGTCCAACTCCTTGGTTTATCAACGAGCTCCTTCCATTCAACAAAAGCTCTTTCATATGGGTTGGAATTCATGAAACGCAGTTCAATAGCACGCCATACTCATGCCGTCTCCCCTATACAATATCGAGACAAAAAATCAACAAACTGGCTCTCCCCCAAAGAAAAAGAAAATGATAATCCAATACCATTAGCCTTTATGATAGAAGCCAAACTAGCTTCATTACTACTAGCACGCGCACACAAACATTATGTATTCATTCGCAAACAAGGTCATTACAATAAGTTAAAGTACATAGAGTTAGATGTCGAACCGCAAACAATGCTGGCCACTGACATCGACACAAATACACAGCATTTCAAAGAGCAATTTGCCCTTGTGCCAATCACGAACAAATCCCTTTACTTACACAAAGCAAACCAATTTCACTGAACTAACCCTTCTAATATCTCTAACAAGACGTCTTCAATTTCAGCTTATGAAGTAAAACTAAACCCTATAGCAAACCAATTTCAAAGAACTAACCATTTTGTATTCGTTCGCAAACAAGGTCATTACAACAATTTAAACTACATAGGATGGGCTAGACGTTAGACCGCAGAAAATGCTAGTCACTGACTCAATTCCCAAAATACACAACGCTTCAAAGAGCGATTTTTCGCCTTTCCGATCAACCAACACAAATTACAAACAAATCCATTTACTTTACACAAAGCGAACCAATTTCACTGAACTAACCATTCTAATATCTCTAACGAGACGCCTTCAATTTCAGCTTACGAAGTAAAACAAAACCCTAGAAAAACCAATCACAGACAATGCTAGACACTGAACTAGCTTCACTACTACTACTAGCACGCGGGCACAAGCATTTCGTATTCATTCGCAAACAAGGTCATTACAACAATTTAAACTATGTCGAACCGCAGACAATGCTAGTCACTGACGTTGACCCAAATACACAACGCTTCAAAGAGCGATTTTTCGCCATTCCGATCGACCAACGCCAATTACAAACAAATCCATTTACTTGCACAAAGCTGATCAATTTCACTCAACTAAGTAACTAACCATTCTAATCTCTCTAACGAGTTGTGTTCAATATCAGTTTACGAAGTAAAACTAAACCCTAGAAAAAACAATCACATAAAGTAAAACCCAACCCCGCAAAACCCACAAAACACGAAAATTGCACGAAATCTGCTTTGCAGGAACAATCATGTATGAGAAATCAAACATCGATGGTGAGAAATTGAGAGGGTTTTCACCTCAATTAGTGAAAGCCGATTGCTTGAGAGTTGAGAGCGACGAAAACGATTGTTCTTCGCGCGGCGACGGCGTTCCCAAATTGAATGAGTGCGTCCCCGCCAAGGCGAAGTGTTTCTGCTACTGAGATAAGGAGTCGTTGGTTTTTGAACGTTAGATTGAAATTTGGAATCGCGATTAATGATCACGAGGCGCATCTACGTACTAATTTATATAATTTTGTTTTTTTGGGCAAAACCATCATTTGCTCATTATCTTTGTGCTTTTTATAGTTTAGGTCTCTAACTTTTATTACTACTCATTTGATTGAACTTTCACAACGATCTACATTTATTTCTTTCACTATTTAATATCAATGTGGGCAACAAAAGTGTCACATGATAGTCAATAAAAGTAAAATAGTTTATATTATTGAACTGGAAGACTCACATCAATTACAAAAGCTAAAAAAAAAATTAATTTTCCCCAAGACATTAAAAATTAAAAGTTTTGGGACCAAAAGCATAAAAACTCAAAAGTTCAGGGACTAAATGTACAACAATAAAAGGTCAAGGACCAAATGTACATTATTGAAAGTTCATAAACTAAAAGCATAAAAGACTCAAAATTTGAGGATTAAAAAATATGTTTTGCTTTTTTTAAGGATCTACTGTTGTTTAAGATGCAACATGGATTTAGTCCTTTTTATGGCTTGATTAGTCAAATGTATCTTAGTGTTTCAAGGCTTTTGCAAGAATATATAATGTTTTTTTTTTTTTTTGGTAGGAGAATATATAATGTTTTGATTCTGATAAAAATATCATGATTTTTTTGTAAATTGTATTTTCTCTTCATACACTTGAAAATATAAAACGGTGTACTACCAAATGAGATTATTATTTCATATAACGCAATGAAATGCAATCTTCTTGCTATTATTTACAATTTTGATTTTGATTGTGAATTGAAACGTCATAATTATAAGCAAGGGTACAAGCAATTTACATGAATTCAAAGGGTTATGTCATTTTTGCCAAAATTAAAATATTAAAATATTTTTGCAAAAATCTTAAAATGTTAGCATAAATGTTATCAAGCCTATTTAAAAATGCACCTAATTATATTTCAAAAAAAATGCACCTAATACTTTGAAAAAAAATTTAATCCATTTTTAAGTTACAAGTTATTACATTATTTTAGTCTATTCATATATTGCTATATTGATATAAATTTTCAATGCACGTAGAAGTTAGAACCAAAGTCCACAACGTTAAATAGTTTCTACCTTTTAGTAAGTGATGCCTCATCAATCTCACTAGAAAAAATATATATATTTTTTTGGACCACTCGATATCTAAACTTAATCAATTACTTTAGACTCGAGCATAATCGATTTATTAAGAGTAAAGCTCTCTAGTGGTGATATATATATATTCGTGGAGACTCGAATGCTAGATATCATTTAAAGCCACCGGTGTGCCCTCGTTAGAAATGCTTTGGGGCAACGAGAATGAATGAACTATTCAAATTATAATTTTTCAGCTAACAAAAAAAAAAAAAAATTAAATTTTTCAAAATATATATTATTTATTTAATCCATATTTTCTTTTGTGCCCCTTTTGGCTTAAAACCTAACCTAAACCCCCTTCTTTACCCCGGCGTTGCTCCAACACATCCAAACAAGGTGAGCACTCAACTCGCTTGTAACTCTGTAAGCCCAAATCTGTATGTGCTTCGCTTGTTTAATTTCTGATAGATGTTCGGATGGCGCTGTTGGCTTTGATTAGGGCTTGTTCTTGGTATCTTCAAATGTGGGAACTTTAATGTATTCTAGTTTTGTTCAATTCGATCATCGTTTGAGTCCGGTGGAGCTTGCATTGAACTGGGCGTGTTGTAGAATCTGCTGAAAGTTCACAATTTTAGCGAAAGATCTGATTTTGTTGTTTCAGCAGTTCTTGTTCAGTCTTTTTTTTGTGATTCACAGTTCTATGTTAGTGTAATTAGTTGGGCAGAGATTGATTAGGGTTTGTTCTGCCTTTCGGAAACATCAATTTTCGTGGAATTTGTTGCCTGGCATCCCCATTTTTTATGCCTTTTCACGGGTAATAAAAAGTTTCAACATTGCAAATTGAATCGCGGATATGACCGAATCAGTCCAAATATTGTTGGCAATAAAATAGGGAACTTTTTTTTCAGCGATGGATTATGTTCATTTTGATCTGATTGGAGGTGAATGGATGGGTTTGGGAAATAAAAAGTTTCGGCATTGCAAATTTCCATCAGCGAATCGCAGCTATGCCTGAATCAGCCCCAAATATTGTTGGCAATAAAATGGGGATTTTTTTTTAGTGATGGATAATATTCATTTTGATCTGATTGGAGGTGAATGGATGGGTTTGGCGTCCTCTATTATTGCTCGTGAACTTAGTGGGGATGCTACTTTGTTTTTGAATTAATAAATGATAATAACTTATAATATTAACCCTTTCAGTGTTTTTTTTCCTTCTGTGGTGTAGAGGAGTCTGATTCAAGGTGGGATGGCTTTAAGAGGGGTGTGGCAGCTTAAGAAGCTTATTGTTAGTTATTCTGACTGGGGAGGAAGTAGCCGGGGCATAAGGTTTCGCTTCCATGCTCTAGGCTCATAGTTTTTTGATTTACTCATTATCATTTCTTTTTATATGCAGCTAATGAAAGATTTTGATACAGGAATGCACTGTGCCAAAAAATCTTGTTTTTTTTTTGCCGTTGTCCCAATATTTGTATTTGGATCAGATTTATGAGATAAATGATGTCTGTCATGCTTCTTTTTCATTCAAAGAACTTATTTTGCTAGGATTTTTCTTTTGGTATAATATCTCTTCCTTTTCAGAATTATTTAACGTTTTGATCCTTCAATTACACTAAATCATGTGCAATGAAAGAGTTTGATTCATGTGGCCGACTCCAACTAATTTGGGATCGAGGATTTGTTGTTTTTGATCCTTCATTTGAAATTATGAACCTTTGAAGACCATTCAACTGCTTTCATTGTTTATTTTTCTCCTGGAATATTCGACACCAGAGATCATTTGAGCTTATTCCAGGAGCTATCCTTATCATTGTGGCTCTAATCATTTTGATTATCAGGAGATTGCTGTAAAATATCATGAAGATTTAGTGAACCTTTGGCCTGTGCTCTACGAGGAACTTGCTTTCATACTGAAGAGACTGCATTGGTTTTTCACTTAGAAGATTTACAAATTTCCTCATTTGATGTCATTCTCTTTTTATGATTTATTAACCTTTCCAACCAATAACAGGCTGATTGATTACCACTAAATTCTGTTTTGCGCATTTAATTTTATACTGATAGTACATAGAAAATTTGTTGGATCTGCTTATAATATTTAGAAATTAACCATTCATTCTATTAATTTTAATATCCTCCTTTTCTTATGTGCAAACATATGCATCTCATGTTGGTCTTAACATTCTATTAGTTCAACATCAGGGCATTTATGGAATCGCATCTGCCAGCGTTTAAGGAGGCCAATCCACAGCTGGAGGTGGTTACTGAACTTATTCGTGGTCAGCATCCTCATTTGAAGGGTTATTACAGTAAGATCTTGTCTCCCAAATTATGTTTATTTGCTTGTCTAATAGGCTGAAAGTTGGATTCATGTGCATCTAGTATGCATCATACGATGCAATTTAAAAGTCCTGACTATCCAAACTAATAGGAATCACCTAGTGACTGCTTAAACAACAATTAATCTGAAATATGATTGTTGGAACCATTTCCTTTGGCTTCATACATTCTTAAGGACATATATGCTGGTTGTGTGCCATTTATTTTTACCACAGACTTGTAGCATTATTTACTCGGCTAGTTTTTGGTATGGGAGATCACCCAGATTGTTTTCATCAATAAGATAACTTATGTTAATGATATGAAAGTATATCATCAACTGTTTTAAATCGAAGAGAATGGAGGTGTTTTGTCTATGTAGCCTTTGAATTACTTCCATCATAAAAAATAAAAAAATAAAAAAAGAAAAAGAAGTGGTGAAATAATTTGCATCCTTCGTATCCTTATCGTGTGGTTTTCGGTACGTCTATGGCAGGGCTCAACATGTTGTAAGGGGGAAAGGGTATTTGGCATTCATGATATCATGTCTCGCATGATACATGGACTTGCAATTATTAGTCCTATTCTCATAGTTTTATTATAGGGTAGTTTGTAACCTTTCTGATTTTTCTTTTAATTTCTTGAGCAGAAAACAAGAATGAACGTGTTGTATGTGTGCGAAATATGACGCCCGAAGATGTACTGCTGCATGCTACCAGGCTAAGGAATTCTATAGGAAGGAAAGTGGTGAAGCTGAAGACTAGGCATCCCACGAAGCACCCAAGCGTGCAAGGCACATGGACAACAGCCATGGAGTTATAAGCTTTAGAACGTGTATGCGCCTCCATGACATTTCGACATCAATGTGTATTTGGTCTAAGCTCTGGTTCTCTACCCTCTGATGTTTTCAAAGTAGAAACTCTTTTGATGATCAGGTTGCATGATCAGCTTGACTCTGGGCTTAATTCTGTGTGTTTCAGTTTCTAGCACATGTATCTTGAAAATGTCATGAATAATGATTCTTCACTTCGCCTTCAAAGTTTGGATTGATCTACTTAATATTCATAGTTCCGTATCAATTTTCCCAATGCCTTCCCGTCCATGTTCATGCACTTTGTTTTGAATGCCTCTGAGTGCCCTCTTGTACTAAACAAGCTTAACAAATCAACTATTGCCCGGTGTAGTGGTTGAGATATACTAGTAGTTCACGGTGTAGTGGTTAAGATCTACTAATAGTTCACTTAGGCCTCTATGAGGTCTCAGGTTCAAGTCTCCTAATTTTTTAAGGAAATCTCTTTTAGGATAGGTAATGTCTCATATCTCATGTGGAATACTCAGGGGCATGGACCAGCTCGAGAAGGAAAAAGACTTGCACTGGCGCCACATATCCCAATTGCTCGCGGAGAGAATAATTGAACGACATCGATAGGTGCAATCAGCGTTCCTTTACACAGCATACTGTCGTTGAACAAATCCATTTGCTCTAAAAGTCCAAGTGGAGGATTCAGAAATGGTATCACAAGAACAATACAAAGAGGATAATCAAGTCAAAATTGCTTATTGTGATTTATCTGGAAAAGAACGTCAATTACAATTCTGTAAGGCAAAACTGATGGTAATAAATAGTTGAAACATTCAACTCTTACAAGGAACTCAACACCTTAAATATATTAGGCCCATTTGAAACAGTTAAGTTCTCAATAGGGACCCCTTCTCCTTAATTCAAGATACATAATAGTGTTCCTATAGCACATCGAATTTAAGAGCCATTTGAGGCAGCTCCAGCAGCCTCTGCAGCCTTTTTCTCTCTTTGTTTGTCCCTACGCTTCTTGTTCCTCGATGCGTTCTTGCTCATTTCCCTAAATCAGAGGTGCACGCGGACATAGTTTAATGCAAGCCTCAATATATGTAGCAAATTAAATTATGTTATAGAAACACCAAGAGAAAAAGAAGCGAACTTACTCTGACGAACCAGCGCCTCCAAAAAGCTGTTGTTCCCAGAAATAAGACGTGATCAGCATACCATGAAAACAAGCTTTAGATGATAATTGAAACAACAACAACAAAACCTAAACCACGAATTAGTTGGGGTCGGCTACATGAATCAAACTCTTCTATTGTGCTTGCTTTAGTGCAATAAAATTGAAAGTTCACTCTATTTATAATACATGACTTCTACGTCTATCCATATTTTTGTTTGTATCTTTCTCATTGGAGATGATTCGTTTTTCCTTCAACACTTTCCACATCTAAGCAAATAAAAGAAAAAATTGAGAACAGTTTGGGTTCTTTTGGCAGTCACTACAGTCTATGGCCAAGCGAGGTATCCAAAATTAACTACCAGTCCTTAATATCGAATGATCTTTCCAATGAATAGAATTTAGTGCTACATTAATAGTATTGCAGAAATCATTATATCCAATAATGATTTTGCTGTGTGACAAATTTAATATGAAGGCAATCAGGCTGTATAATGCATGGTTTTCTTTCGTGAAAGTGATTGAAAACATGAGGACGTACATTTATTCTAGATACACAGGTTCAAGGAATGAAGATGGATAGACAAGTTGTAGTTTAAGGCCTTTGTGCATACCTCTGCTTGAACTGCAGCCGCAGCCTTGGCGTGTGGTGGCCGATATGCTGCTGGTTTCTGAGCAGGTGGATTGGCCATTGTGGATCTTGAAGAAGGTTGGGAACTCTTTGATCCTTGTCCTAAATAAATTTAATGTTTGCATTAGCCAGAGATGCATTTGATGAATCCAAATCCTCATAAAACACTTAAACACAGTAACCTTGTGGTTTTGTCTCATTAATATTTAGTGAGGAAGTTGATTGCACAAGGTCAACAATGTCACCAAATCTTTCAGGTGCTTCAGGTTTCCAATCAGCCTGTAAGAGTAACAGAAAAGTTATAAAGGAATGAAAGAATGAAAAAACATTCAGGAGCTTTTGGGATTTACTAACAAAAAACACTGACCTGGTACAACTTGGCAAACATCTTCTTAAAATATAATGACCCATTGTGATGGAAAATTTTAATCCTTCAAACAAAATTGATAAAATAGTTCAATTACTACAGAATTGAAAAGAAGAAATAAGAAAAGGAGAGAAAAATCTGAGACAAGAGTTTTCAAATCGCCAAAAACCTAGATATACAAATTCAGATAATAAAAATACTATGGACTAGAGTCAATTTATTCCTAATGCCAAATGTAGTAAGATGGTTAAAAGGTACATACCCATTGTCAACTTGTAGCCTTGGAGCTGTTGTCGCGGTCATGAAAAAGCGACCATCTGGGGACCATTCACTAGTTACAGATAATTCAGCTTTTGTTGTTCCAAGCTGTTTTTTTGCTTCGTAGTCCCAAAACACCTAAGACAGCAGCAGTGCAGTAGTATCAGAAAACCTTTAATGAATTATATAATAGATATGGAAGGAACGAAAATCAGAATTTCTCCTTTCTACCAAAGTTCCTTTAGGAACACAATTTCAACCTTAAAGATGAAAAGTAAAACCTGTGTTAACTATTAAGCTTAATTATGGCATATGCAATTCAACAATAAAGATAATAGCCAAGCAATAGAAGATAAAATATTGAAAATCCATCCAAGGAATTATGACTTGTAACACGTGACATATCATGAGTTACTTGGAAAAGTGTATAGGCTTTGTAATGAACAGGAAGAAAAAAAATTAAGGAAAATTCCAACAAATTCTCAATTCAGCATAATGTGAAAAGGAAGCACATCTGTTCTTCAAGGATTTTGCTTTCAGCTGGGAGCCTGGTACTGCGTGATTTTACTGAAGCATGATTCTGATCACGATCCCATTTATTTTTTAGTTTAAAATAAATTTACTCAAGTATGTTGATGGACAACCAACAAATGCATTTCACAAAATCTTCACCACTGAAAATAAATGCAGAAATGTTGAAGGAATAAGCAAAGTTGGCATAACTCGTGATTATATAAATAGATTTTCTATCAGACATTGGAGAAAAGAAGAAAATTCAAAAATGAAAGGAAAAGAGAGAAGGAGCAAATTGCATACCATATCACCAGATAAGTTACCAAATCCAGCCAAGCATAGAACTTTCAACAAGAGAATCAAGGCCACAACGCTAGGATGGAATGGTGAATTACAAGATAAGGCATGAAATCAATTCAAATAGAGAAAGATAGCAAAACTCCATCAAAGGATACACTTCCCTTTCGGGTTCCATCTGACAGTATTGTATGGACCTTCTCCAAGTTCAAGTAGACGATTGCACTTCTTGTCAAACACCGTTGCTCTTGCAGGCATAACTTAGAAGAGTTAAGAAATAGCTCGAATTGAAAGAAAAAACAAAAAAGATTGGAAAAAGTAACTAAAAGACCCAGTTCTCCCAGTCCCTAATGTGCACCCGTTCCCCCTTGCTTTTTGTATGTCTCAACAAAAAATGCCAAGTTGATGTATAAAATATCTCCTCCAGTAAGAACACCAGGGTTCCTTGGACATTTTGAAAGGATACATCCATAGACAACGACAAATTCTGAACCTTTAGAAGACCACTGGACATCATGAACAGGTCCCTCTTTACCTGCTCAGTCATGTGAGACTCGTGAGAATCCGCACTGCCACTGGCAGACTAAAATAAAGAAATTTGGAGATTTCACAAATCAGATACAATAACATACGAAGAGTCACAAGTCCTTCATAGCTTCCATCGGTGGTCAAGTAAGCCAGCTTCGATTCTCCGTAATAACTTTGATTGGTTTTATCAACATCTGATTGTACAACAATTAGAAGCCCAGTGGAACCATAATTCCATCTCAGCTGCACTGTATCGCACCGAAAAAAACTTCTTCGAGCTACTGGTTGAGACTGTGCATCTTTCCCAGAAGCGAAAATCTGGACGCTGGCAGGAATTCCCTGAACGATATGTCTTAGTACGCAAACTGAAATCTCTTACATACCCTATTCTATACTACATATAAAGGGGTAAAAAGGCTTAATTCTATGAAAATAAATAAAAAAATGATGTTCTTACCTTAGATCCTGCGACAAATGCAGCAATATGAGATCCTGTTGTCTTTGAAAGCTCCATCGCTGCTACACCAGGAAGTCTAAGACGGTATATAATTCCTTTAGAAAAATCCTCAGCATCAAAAAATTGTATCTCATTGGTGGCCAACCGACAAGCGACAGCTTCATCAGAACTAAACTGAACCAAGGGCCTTAATGCACAAGAAAAAAAAGACGCAAAAAAACAGAAAAAGAATTAAAATTTAGAATAGGGGGAAAAACCTACTGAAAGTAACACATTTTGGAATTATATGATGCATATATCTCAAAATACCATGTAGTCTTTGACATGCCTTTCTTGAATTGCTGATAAACAGGAGCACCAGTATCACAATTCCACAAAATCAAGTTATTTTCTTTTGAAGTTAATGGCATTTGAAAGCTTTGGAGGTACGTTCCACGAGGAGACAAGACAGCCGCAAGGACATGGGGCACTTCAAAGGACCTGATCTCAATAGAGCTATGGGAATCATATATGCATACCGTAGTGTCAGATTTAATCACCAAGAACCTAGACCCATCTTCGCTGTACTTCGCAGAGGTGCAAGGAACTCTTTCAAACTTGGCCTTAGGTTGGCCATCACTAAACGGAGGCCCTGACCAGATCGAAAACCCTTCCGGCTCACGGGCTGCGAGAAAGCAACCACATTGTAAGATTGAACAACACCACCACCACCAACAACAACAACAACAAGAATAATAACATTATAACAATGATAGTAAAGAGTATTAGAGCACAATTGGTACCTAAAATCTCCAGAGATGGCGAAGAGTCCACAACAGCCATTACACTCTACTAGATGCCCAACAAGAATAACAGCAACAAAAAATCCCCAATAAACAGTCACTGAAAATCAGGAAAAAAAAAAAGAAACACAATTTTTATGCTCAATTCAAAAACAAACAACAAATTCTTCAAACCAATTACTTTTCCAACAATCTGAACAAAACCCAGACTTCTTTTCCACAATTGAATCCAAACAAAGTCATACCCAGATCAAAATTTGATTCAAAAGTGATGCATAGATGTGGAACTACAACATATCTAGTTAACACTTTATGAGCAGTTTTTGGATAAAATAACGAATACCCATTAATTTTTTTGTCAAAAAGGATTGATCTTGATTGAATTTGATGATGTTTATGCTCGAAAGACTTACCTTTGAAGATCGAAAGTGTGAAGAGTAGTGGTGTTTGAGAAGCTCTACAAAACCCTCTCTGATACGTTAATGGCTGATTTCGGTGTTTAATGAGTCGCTGTGTAATGACGATAATGCCCTTTTCTTGTTTTGTAGGCTTTGGGCCAGTCCGAGGATTTGATTAGAAATGGGCTTTGTTTGGGCATGTGTGGGACGGCAGACCTGGCACAAAACCACTGAATTAGACAAGGCCCATTGGACTCTCATTGGGCTTTGGATATCAGTGGCCTTACAAAAAAAATCAGTTTTATCCTTAAGTGGATCTACTCCGCTAACCTCGAATTAGTTGGTTAAGTCTGAATAGTTAATACCAAGTGGTCTAGATAAAAAAAAATGATCAAAAATTGATAACCAACGGTTCGTGAGTTAGAGTGGTTCGACACTCCAACGACTTAAGAGGACTCTCAGATTTAAGACTCTATGAATGCAAGATCCACTGTTAAGAGAGCTTTACTCCTTAATGTATTGACTTCACTCGAGTCTGAAATAGTTTGTTCCTAATATCGGGTGGTATAGAAAAAAAATCAGAACCTAACAGTATAATTTTTTATTACCAAAAAATAAATAAATACTTATGTTTAAGGTCCTAGTTGCAACGGCCACCATCATGAGACCTCATAGTTGACTTGATTGCTTTCTGGATCCAGTGCATCCTAAATGCATAAACTAATATGAAGATCCTACTCTAACATTATTGAATTCCAATTTGCAAGCAATTAATAATTATATAAGTATTATATGCAAACATGCATAATTATCACATAAAACCCTTGTAATTTGTCCAACAGAAATAAAGTATGTCTGGTCAATGGTTTCCATCATAACCAAACTACATGTGTTTCATCTGATCTGCAGCCTTTCAGTATGGTGGTTGCCACATTGGGCACATCATTCGTTTAACAGATAAGGAGACATTGGATATATACATCACCAACTACATATGATTTTTTTTCCAATGGAAGTTATCTTGTACAACTCATTGTGTTCAAAAATTCACAGCACCACTTGATGGTCCATTCATGGTTGTGCCCCCACCATTGATCTACCAAGGATTCCTGAATCTTGGAATCTAGGATTTTTTATTTTTAAACTTTTTTTGATTTTCACCTGTCTTGATCAATTCACGCTCGCATATACCTGTCTACTGGTTTTAAACGAAAGATAACTCTCATAACTTAATTTGCTTCATTCACAATATTCAAAATCAAGATCACATCATTGAGTTTTTTGAAATTTAAGAATTTTGAAGAATAATAAAATGGATCATGTCTACTTTGAGTTTCGAATTCTCAACCTCTTATTCAAGTAACAATATATTTAATTAGTCAATCATCTACTTGATTAGAGTTGAATTAAGTTTATGTACGTGTTTTCAAATTGTTTTTCTCATTTGGTAAAACATATTTTCAAATTGTTATGAATGATATCTCTGTATAGATAATATTGAAAAGTATTAATTATTTTCATGGTCCACCAAAACTCTCTTCTTATCCAAATAAGTTGCTCAAACATTTGTTATTGAGATATCCATGACAGAGTGGATACATGGGGAAGTGACTTGGACGTGAATCTCGAGGACCACATTAGAGATTTTTATTACATCCACATCACTGCACATAATATATGATATATCTATATCCATACAAGATTATGTACTTATATAGTTGAACCTAATTTCAAGGGTTTCTCATCATTTAATTAATTAGGTGGTCACCACAACAAACTTCCCATGCCAAAAACAAAAGAGTAGTGCTACTTGAACTCATGAGTCCGGACCCTTAGGGGGTTTTTTGAAAATTTTTAACTTTAATAACAAAAATACATACAAATAGATTTTTTGAAAACAAAACATACATACATGAAGAATTGTGAATACAACCCATTTTGTCATCTTATCTAATCTCACTTCCCAAAATGCATTGAAAATTTGAAAGGGCATTCATAAAAAAAAATGCATTGAAAGGGACAAAACCTGTTTTTCTTGGAAATTAAGTAATTTGGTGGCACGCTTTCCATACAAACATGTTCTACACATTTTATCGGATCGTCGACTGTACATCGAGATATGCACACATTCCCTTCTATGCATGATCAAACATATATAGTAATAGTAGTGCTATTTGGACTCATGAGTCCGGACTCTTAGGGAGTCTTTTGAAATTTTTTTATTTCAAAGTCATCATCAAGTAATCAACGACTTTGAAATAACAACTTACAACACTCATTTGATATTTGCAAAAAATTTAAAAACCCCCCTATGAATCCGGACTCTTGAGTCCAAATAGATTTTTTGATATAATAAATTTAAGGATATGGGTAGTGCTATTTGGACTCGTAAGTCCGAACTCAAATTTTTTTTTAATTTCAAATACACCCTCCAACAATTAATGAAACAACCATAATCACTTGTAAAATTCTTATTATACCCCTTAAAAAATTTAAAAACCTCCTTATGTGTCCGAACTCATAAGTCCAAGTAGATTTATTGTAAAGATATATAGTATCAATAAATTTACTTGGATTCATGAGTCTCGATTTATAGGGAGGTTATTAAATACATATGTGTATATACAAATTAATGAAGCACCATCTTTGTGCACACATCTCCCGATCTTCCTCACCAACTCTGCCTTCTTTGTACCCACCTAAATAATCTCATTAATTTGCTTTTGCATATGAATTCCAATGAGGCAAAGCTCATTAATTTGCTTTGTTTCTCTCAATATGTCAGTAACTTGAACATCTACAGTTTTTTTGACCGCCAAACATTCATTTGCCCACCATCTCAGCCATTATTACACAAATTCTTGTTTTTCCATTTATTATGAAAGTATAGATTTAGATTTAGATATAAATAAAATACAATTAATCTATATGAACTCAAGAGTCTAGACTTATAAGGATTTGAATAAGTTTTAAAAAATTTGAAAACATTTTCTTAATCAACAATAAAATCAACTTTTTGAAGGATGAATTTGAAATAAATAAATCTATTATGCCTGGACTCTTGTGTCCAAATGGCAGGACTCAATAAAATATTTATGCCAACAATTGATTGGTTTGAGTGTCAATGATATTAATTTTTCTTAATCTCGTGTTTGATTGGCTTGCAAAGTAGGCGCTAAGAAATTTGCTAGGAACTCAGCTCACTCATATTAGACCAACTAGTATTGGTGATATCTTATGGTTTAATTCTCTCGATTTTGCTATGTGTAATATGACATTTTTGCCCTTTCTGATAAAAAAAAATGTCTCAAGTTTGAATATCGTAGATGAAAAAAATTAAGTTGAGAATGTTGCCTATCCATATAGAGCTCAATAATACTCCGATCATAAATTAATTTGTGCAGTTGAGAAACTAAAAAGAAAAAGATATCCCCAAAATAGTAACTTGCATGTGATTATATAGAATGGATAGATGGGAAAGACAGTGTATTCAAAGTCTTAATCACTCCATCTTTTTATAATCGAGATGTACACGCATTAATAATATTTCATCCTTACAAGAAAGAGTTGGAAGATCAATGATTTAAAAATGATGTCACTTAAAAAATCAGTTGCAACAATATTTTTGCTCCATCTCCACAAGCATTAACTTGAAAAATCAATTCCAAATTACACAAGTTTATAAAAAGGTGTAGGTATTTTGCTATTTTGAAAATGCATATAATATTTTGTGCCTACTTGTTTTTATCTTAAATAATTAATCAACTCACTTATTTTATAATTTATTACAAATAAATAGAAAATTATTGTTCTATGAACTTTCCAAAATAAATATTTGTATAATGTATGAATATAACTCCATCTATATATGTAATTTTGGTTTTGGTATACATTTTTTTTAATCCACTACAAAAGTCTCAATCTTAAATAAGTTGGGTTGACGTATTTTTTAATGAAAAAAATGTATATATACATATATATATATATATATATATATATATATATATACTTGTTTGATCTCTGATGTTTATGATTATATTATCTTTGATTATTTTAAAAGACATGTCTATTACATCTAATAAGAATATGACTCTAAAAATTAAGAGATTAGAATATGTAACCTTTAATCATCTTAATGTATGGACCCATGAGTGTTCCACTTTTATTACTCCATCTATTGTGATAGACATACATTTTAATGAAATTCAACTTTGCCCTCAGATATGTCTAAAAAAATTAAGAGATTAAAATATTTTTTTTCTTTTAATTCATGAACCAAAATTGTTTGGTATAATCGAGTATGATTATATACATTTTTTTTGACATGGTCGTTGGGTATCTCTAAAAATCACTAACTAATGCATCAAATCCAAATTTTATAGGTAGAGACACTTGAACGTAAATTCCAACGCCTATCGAGGGCATTTACGTAACTTGAACGTAAATTCCAACGCCTATCGAGGGCATTTACGTAACTTGTTCACCTTGCGGTTCACCACCAGTTGTTCTCTCCTTTTAAACATGTCTTCACTTCTCTGATTCTTCAGTTTCATTTTTGGCAGAGCAGGAACAGAGAAAAACAGAGGAAGACAAGATGGTTGATGATTTCATGGTGTGCGTCGACAGAATCATAGCTTCAGCTTGCTTTCAATCTGTTAACGAAGGGGCGGAGAGAGGCGAAGTGGCTGTGAATTTCTCTGTTTCTTTGAAGAAAACCGGTGAGAGTGGTTGTTGTTCTAAGAAACAGGGGAGTGAGATGGTTGAGTGCAGGATTTGTCAAGAAGAGGACCTTGAGAACGAATTGGAAGCTCCCTGTGCTTGCAATGGCACTTTGAAGGTCTAATCTTTATTGGGTCTTTGTTGATTTTTCACTTTTTGGGATATTTTGATTGATTTCATTGATTGTGTCTTCTGGGGATCCCCTTTTTGTGGTCTGGGTTTTGCTTGGTTTGCTTGAAAAGATGAGCTTTTTTGGGGTTTTTTATTCTGGGTTTTTCTTTTGAAGTGATGTTTTGATGTAAAATCATCAAAGGTGTCACCTTTATTGAAGATTTATAGCAACTTTTCTTCTCTAGGTTTGATTTTCATTTTGGGGTTTATCTTTGTTGAGGTTTGGATTTTCTTCATGATGCTTAATATAACAAACTGTAAAATGTAGTTTTCTGTTGATAGCCTGACTATTCCCACTACGGCCTAATCGGTCTAAGCGTACCCAGTGGCCCGAACAATCTTGACACAATGGGGAATCTAACCTGGGAACAATCCCAAGCTCCCCTTATCGTTGGCCAACACTTCTGGGTTGAGGGTGTTTCCTTTTGGGGTCTCTGGGTTTGGCTTTCTACTCTTTGAAAGATTGTTGTTTGGCTTGGGGCTTCAATAATAGATTTTATATGTAGTTTATGGCGCTTTGTTTGAGATTTTAGTTGTTGTTAATGGGGCTTTGTGGTTGCCTTAAAAGGTGGATACTTTATGGGGCTTGATGTAATTTATGTTTTGTTTTATGGTTTAGAGGTTTGAAGCTTGGACTTAGTTCGCCAATTGATTTATAATAGTATTTTTTTTTCCACCATGTATTAGTTATGAGAATTGAAGAGTTTGTGTCTTTTATGTAGGTCTTGATATTCTTTTTTTTTTCCTCAATATATATGTTTTTTTGAATGACCATGGGCATTTGGATCTTTTTCAGCCCCTCCCTTACTTTGGTTCGACTAATCCTATGGGAGTTAGTGAGCGCTCCAACTCCATAACTTGGAGAAACCAAGAGAATGTAATGTAGCTACCAAGAATTGAACCCAAAACCTCTGCCTCAGTCGAGTTATGGTTCTCATTTTTTTGTCACTGCACCACACACATTGTGGGCTTCTCCTCAATATGTTTTGCATATGATCTTATAAATGAACACACTACGGTTCACTATTGATTTAAGCATTAAATTCTTAGACATGGTTGAACTGTATCATGTGATTTGTGCTTTAGAGTGCAGTGTTTGGAATGGAAAGCAGTTGTTATGGCGATAAGGAGTCTAGCATTTCAGTTATTGAAGTGTTTCGATGAATTAACAGATATTTGTTTGAGTTGGGAATTTAGTGGTGTATCTACTAATGCATTTGGCCTAAATTTAAGCTTTTGTATTCATCTTTTGACTCTTTTATTCTAAATATAAATTAAATGTTGAATGCAGTTTGCTCATAGGAAGTGCATTCAGAGATGGTGCAACAAAAAAGGTGACATAACTTGTGAAATCTGCAATCAGGTAGCGCTTTTACATTCAAACTATTTCAAACTATTTCTTTAAGGCCTAATGATAAAAAATATCCTAACCTTTACAATTTGTATCAATTATATCCTAACATTTTCAATCTACTATCAATTCTATCATCAATTAATTCGGGGTACTTCTACTTTGAAATCAACATAATTTTCTAACTTTATTTTCATGATTATCTACATTGATCAATTTATATCAAAATCTTTTAAGCTTCATGTATAAATTAAGTGTACGAGGACTCACCAAAAAAGAATTTATAAATCAATGGTATATACATTAATAATCTAATTCAAATTTAATCTTTATAGATCACCAATATAAGTTGAAAATCTTGTGTATAGTCGTATGATGAAAATGACATTTAAATCTTGTTAGAAGGCTACTCATGGTTGTTTAATTTGACAAAGAAATATATCCTTAGATTATGTATGTGATCGAGTGCGTATATGTATATGCAACTATGTGTATTATATACATAAATATTTATCATGAATATTGAGCTATAATGCATATGTATGAATGATCTTTAAAGGTGTAAAATTGAAGAGAATCATGTGTGGGCATATATTATGAAAGAAAAAAGTGCCCATATTAATTGAGGATAGAATTGTTTGTAAATCAAAAGGTTAGGATATAATTGATACAATTTGTAAAGGTTAAGATATTTTTTATTATTGGCCCTTTCTTTAATCAGAACTTTTAATAACAGGCCTAGTATTTTTGAGGTTTAATATGTTTCTTCTTTGGATAGGTTTATACTCCAGATTACTCGCTGCCACCCATTTCAAATGTTGATGGCATTGCAATTGATATTAGGTACATTCTATGGTCTCATCTTTCTGTTTTACATTTTTCATTTTCACCGATGAACCAAAATTTACAACATAAATTGAAGTGATCATAAATATGCCTATAGGCTATAGCATGGTGTGGCTGCCCTTGAATTCTTCTGATGGATAGGGTGATTAATCGTGTTCTCAAGATGTAGCATTGTCACAAAATATTGGAGCTCTGAATTTCTTATCCCTTGTTTAGGCCTTGTTTGGTTGGAGGTGGAGTTATCTCCCAACTTATAGGAAGGGTGAGAGATATCTCCTCCACCCCCCTATAGGGAGTTATCTCCCGGAGTTGTGGACACAATTACCCTCATTAATGACCCTTTTATTAATTATCCATCTCTCTCTCTCTCTCTCTCTCTCTTATTTCTCTCACTTATTTGAAGGTTGTTTATATCAATTCATATATTTTATTATTTAAAAATTACAACTTCCCTGCAAGTTTAAAGTTGAACCAAACATGAAATTATTAACTCCAAGGATATATCACTGAACTAACACTATAAGTTAAACAAAAATGAACCAAGCGAGGCCTAAATTTAGGTTGGCTGGTTTTTTTTTCTTCTCGTTTTTCTTTCAAGTACCCTTTTTCTGTGGCATGTGTGTGTGGGGCGGGGGTATTTATTAGTATCCTTCATACCTGTGATTTTGTCTTGATTAATTTGATCTTTGTGGAGAACGTAGTTGATTACAGTTTTGTTTTCAACTTTTGTCCTGATCGAGTCAAATGCAACTCCTTTCTCACGTCCCTAGTTTACCTTACAACAACAACAACACAGCCTTAGCCCCTAGTTTACCCTAGTTTACCTTACGCTTAATTTTTTATCTCTACTCTATACTGTGATCAACTCTATCCGAAAACGTTTGTACAACTTGTTGCCTTTTAGTTCTCTGCGTAATGAAGAATAATTTTAGTCCCTTTCAGTTCCACTAGAATGAAAATAAATTTAGCATACCACTTAACTATGAAGTTTGTGATATGAAATCTTCAGGTTTTTGCTTAATCAGTCGCAGTATATCATTCCTGACGTGAAGGGGAGGGGATTTGCTAAAGTTAGGAGCGTGAAGTTGGTAAAGTACTAATAGCAAAGTCCACGTGTAGAAAAGAGTAGAAGTACATCTACATCGTACACGTGGCGCGTTGCTATTGATAGAGTTTACCAACTTCACACTTCCTAACTTAAGCAAATCCTCTCCCGACGTGAAAAGTTTTTGAGAAGCATGCATGTTGAAGGAGTGCATTAAGACCATGAAATGGAAATGTAATTGCTGGATTAGAGTTTTTTGTTTGCATATTCAACAAACAATATGGAAATACCATAAAATCATGATAACCGTGTATTTTATTATTCGCCTTCCTGGTTGTGGTTGTTGGCTGGGATGAACGAGGAAGATATTTGACTTTATTTTGTGCATGGAAACTTCCTTTAAATGCTGTTGTTCTAATCTGAAGATGAATTATATGTTTTGACACTCGTTCGCAGACAAGCATTGGGTGCACAGATTGATCTCCATGGCCCTCATTTTCTGGCTCTTACTGCTGCGGAGCATCAATTACTGCAATCAGAATACGAGGAGTACACTGTTGCAAACAACAGTGGGATGGTCTGTTTCCGCTCTGTTGCTCTCATTGTAAGAATCCCGACTTTAATACTGTCACTTTCCATGTTAATTTTCCTTTCCCATCTTTCCTTTAACAACTTGGAGAATCTGATTTCTACAATGGAATCTTTGCAGTTGATGCTAGTTTTACTGTTTCATCATGCTCTAATATTTGCCTCAGACACCAGAATAGTCCATGAGACAACGGATTTCTTTAATGTAAGTACAGTTTGTTGTTTGAGAATTTATAATCTATGCAAGACTTTTCAGATTGGCGTGACTGCTCTTTTTTTTTTTTCATGACTTGATATAACTGTATGAATAGCATACTTGGGAAATATAAATTTTTTGATGCATTTTTGCATCATCAGTGAAAAACACAATACGTGCAACTGCATTTACAGATGCGGCGTGACAGTGGTTCAGTCCTTCATGAAGTATAGCTATTCTATGTTGTACATAGAGATATTGCATAATTATGCCACAGAACTGCATGCCTGCAGTCTACAATTTACTTAAAAAACTGTGGATTTTAACAAGTGCCTTTTCTTTTCTCCTGTTTACTCCAGCTTTCCTTCCTTCAGTTAGCTGGATTTCTTCTTCCTTGCTTTGTGGTGGCACGCTCGTTGTACATTATACAGTGCCGAAGGAGGATGCAGGTAGTTTTTTTATTTGAACTTCTTAAATTTCATTCATTCATTTTCCTTTCAAATGCCAAAACAAGAGCCTTGAATTTGTTATGGAAAGAGGAGGCTGGTGATTCTATTTCGCATTAAATCCGCTTAAAGGCTTCTTCTCCTTTGGCATTTCTTTAAATGCATGAAGTTGCATTACTTTTCCGAGATATGGTTATTGTGGTTATGGGCCTTGTGACTATTTGGTGGATCTATATTCATTTTCGATGCAGACAATGTAGTTTTGGAATGAGTTGAGGAATTGTTAAATATGTGGCATGAATGATATGTTTCGACTTTTAACATAAGAAAGGATAAGGTTGTATATTCTAAATTTTACATACAATTATGTTCATAAAGCTAAAAAGAATTGCAAACCATGCAAGATTTTGGAAGATATTCATTTTCATTAGCTGAATACCTTCCTTTCTCCACCACATTTGCCTCTAGCTAGTGTTTCTATTTTCTAGTTTTATGAAATTCTTCTCTAATTTCATTTTGGAAAACTTGGTTGATGAAAAAGGGTGCTTGGCGCCGCATTGGAGAGAATTGCATCCAGTATTATCCATCAATCACGATTCATGATTTATTGAGTTATAGTACCGATGCTCATCTTATTAGGATCGGTTGATATTTTGCTGCAGCTTGTTTGTTCCACTGTTTCTTTTCTTCGTTCTATGTTATTGAATGATTCAAGTCTTCACTTTTGCTTTTTCTTTTTTATAACAGGGTTAAGGAAAAAACAAGGATGATGAGAATCCGATTACTCTTCCATGCCGAAGGCAAGCTTCTTGAACTCGAACGGATCATCCATTCTCTTTTCTGCGTCTCCTTGTCTCCTGTAATTAAATCAACTGAGCAAGGTTGGCCAAAAGTCTTGTACTGAAGATCTCAATTCTTCTCTTTATGCCCCTCGCGAAACGAAAGAAGGGGAGAAAAACACACTTAAGAAAAAAAAAAAAAAAGCAGAAAACAAAAAGTAATTGTGCAAAATTCCCACTAAAATGAATTGTCTTTGTGCTGCTATGTGAAAACCATATGGAAATTTGCTTGTTAAAGTCTAACCATTTTGATATGTCCTAGTACTCGAAACCTTTGCAGAAACTCTATTAGTTGTGCCACTGGGGAATCCAAGTCTTCTGCACTTCCCTAATTTCTTCTTAGGTGACTAGAAAATTAGGATTTGTTTCATTGTCTTGTTATGACCTGTATCAGACCTTATCTTGCCTATACCACTTGTTATTTTGTGAAAGGGCGAAAATCATTGATGGACTATTGTGTCTTAAACTTACGATATAGTACACGAGTTTTCCTTCATACCCATATTATGGTATGAATGGTCTTGCCCTTGCTGCAAATGTATCTGCTAATCCCTCCACTTGCAAGGGTATGCCGATATTTCCCTGCAAACTGGATTTGAACTTAGTTTCCTTGCCTTTATGAGGTTAGGTATACTTGGATGCCTAACCAACTGTATTGATACTTTGTGGACTTGTAATTGTTACTTGCAGTGTTTTGGGAGATTTTGCGAGGTTCTAGCTCTAGAAAAGAAGTTGCACCCTAACAGGTCACTTGGGAAATGTTGGAATGCACCAGGCTTCAATACAAAAGCCTAATTTGATTTAAGAAACCCTACTAGTTAGTGACCTTGAGGCTTTAACCTCAACATAATTTCTATTTGAAGCCTTGCTAATTAGTGGCTTAAGTCTTTAACCTCAACAAAATTAGAATCCTGAATTTTTCATAAGCCTCTTGCTGGAGATATGTGGACGGAAAGTTAGTCTCTAACGGAAAAGTGACTTCATAATAAAGTACACAAGTGTGGATCTACCCCAATTAGTATCGAGATCTTTTGAGTTAAAACCTTACACCTATGAATTGAAGGTAGTTTAGTTGGAGACAATATCGATACTTGTGGAGATTTATAGGCAATTAGGCATGGCATGCACGGGCAATAACTCTAACTCACATTACAAAGATGAACGAAAAATTATCTCGAACTCGTATTTGACATCATCATGAACCTTAGCACTACAATGATATATGCAGCAACTCTACGAGAAAAAAGCTAGTTTGGAAAGAAAAAATTAGTTTGGAAAGCTCTTCAAATTGGTTGTATCATGCTTCACCCTTCATACTAATCTTGCAAATTTGTAGATTTTTTTTGGGGGTGGCTTCAATCTTATCATAAGTTCAATTATTTGTTCAACAGCTAGGTGGGCAAACAGAATATAAAGCTGTTGGTACGTGACCCTCAGCTAGTGTTAAGTTCGACCAGCTTGAGACCTAAGAAACTTCATGTGACAGCTTTACAACAAAGAGGACAACCCGAGTTTTTGTCCTTCATTCACCAACATAATCAAAATGGCAACATAAAGCCACACAAGTTCAATTATTTTTGCTTTTAATGCATTCAGCTAGTATAATTATAGAGTATTCATTTTACTCCAAACTCAATTATTATTACGTACATGTTTCACATTCTCAAACCACTCCATAATTTGTTTTGTGGGATGTATATGCTAGAATATTTGGCTTGGCGAGGCATTCAATTTTGTTTCTTAAGTTTAAAATGAGCAACCATTTTTCCCTTGATAAATTAAACGAGTCGAGATTTGACTTGAGTGGTTGAGATTCAATGCCTATTAACTAGAAGTTTTAAGTTAAAAACCCGTTGTGATATCTCAAACCTCTTATGTTGTTTAAAAAGAACGATTTAGACTAAACGATTCGTGTGCATGTCATCTTGCGCAAGGGCCATGCTAATCTTCTCTGTATTGTTCTAATTTTATCTGATGTCTTCGAAGAGAGAACGATTTAGACTAATCGAGACAGTTGGCCTTGAATTCTTTCACAAAATAATTACACCCCAAACCAAATCATAAGTATGAAACTTCATTTTCTTTTCTTTTTTTTTTGAGAAAAGTATGAAGCTTCATTTTCATTTCAAATGTTATACAAACAACAACAACAACAACAACATAGTCTCAATCTCAAATTAAATTGGTTCAAATGTTATGCATATTGACTTCAAATTCTAATTCAAGTGTTTATATAACTAGCATTCTAACATTTCAAACTATCCAACCTTCCCATTCGTTAACAATGCTACATTATCTAAAGGAGCTCTTTTGAGCTTTACTTATATAGCAAATTCAACTGACTTTTAGTTAAGAAATTATATTATTCATTGGCCATGCCAGCAATAGACAATAGATGCATATATAGTAATTAATCTTCTCTAATTTGGATTAGCATATATTTATTATCCACAAAAGCTATTGTTAATTAAAAGTTTATCTAAAGATCTCCCGACATGATCAAGTGCTATTATGAAAGCTTGTCGCGAATCCTGTCCTATTGAATGCTAAAATCTTGACTTTTAGTTATCAAATCTCATAATTAATGTTAATTCTCTTCTTAATCATGTAATTAGCTTGGATTAAACACATACACATTGTAGTCTACTAACAAACATTCAAAAGTGAGTCTACACATCTCGATGCATGATCTGATGGACTTCAATTAGTGACTGTTTTTCGTGTGTGCGCCTTGCCTCGTCACTTTATTAACATTTTCAGAATATTTTGCTTATCTTTTAGTTTAATTATCAACTTGCTTAATCAAAATTATAATAATACAGGTGAAGAGTCATATCAATTTGATTAAAATGAGGAGAAAAAACAACTAAAGCATTGGTTCTTTTATTCAACAAAAGCTTGTGCCTTGAAAACGATATTGCAACTTAATCAAGCCTTTTGAAATTCTTAAAGTAAAGAGAAGGCTTTTTGAATTTTTGAGGGATGTGGATGGCCCTTTTGAGATTTGACCATTAGTGAGCCCAATTCCTCTAAAGAAGTCACTTTGGGAATCTTGAAAACAAATCTTATTTTTTCTTTTCACATTTTTCCTATTAAGTCCATACATTGATTTAGAAAAACCCAAATAAAATGTTAGCACCGAATATGGTATAATTAATTGACTAAACCACATATCACAATATTTTGCTTAGCATAACCAATTATATCATCATGCAAAAGATCATTGCATTTGAAATAGTTTTCATATTTTTTAAGGAAAAACACTAGAATGACAATGGCTAAGTCACACCCCAACATATAATGACCCACAAGAGCCATTCATACGGCCTCGACCCGTGTGCTATGCATCGGGATCTATGTATGCCCATATTTTGAGGTGGGCATGAATGACTCTTGTGGGTCATTGTGTGTTAAGGTGTGACTTCCCATTATCATTGTAGCACTTCTCTTTGTTTAGATATGTGGGCCTATTTAGGCAAATATGACTATTCTCACAAAACTCTAGTGCAATCGGCCTAAATATACCTCAGTGGCCCAAATAATTTTGACGTAGCGAGAAATCAAATTTGGGATTATGTGTCTAATTACTCACACAATCCCAATCTTGTCCTCACCATTGGGCTAGCCCTGTCCAAGTTGATTTTCATGTGTTTATCATGTATATACGAAGTTGTACTTTTTTTTTATTATTCTTTGCATGTAATTGTCAATATTCAAGAAAAAGTAAAAGAAGATTGTTATAATAAATCATATTCTATACCAGATTTGCTTTAGTGAGAATAATCGGGCCTAAGTAGGGCGGGCCCAAAGAAAAGACTCACGCGTCTATAATTATCAAAAATATAAATAAATAAATTATACCCTATGTAAAGTATTACTTTTCCCAACAGTAACCCGAGCTTGGATTAGTCGATACAATTGGCCAGGACCGATTCTAAATATTTAGGGGCCCGGGACGAAATTATAATTTGGGGCCCCCACAAAACACTAAGGGCAAGCCAATAGATCTCAAATTAGTTGGAACAAAACACTAGGGGTGGTTTGCTTTTAGTGTTTAATTTGTGGGGTGTACATAGTCGGACCAATTCAAAAGATGAGAAAATAAGTTAAAAAGGGCTAATTTTTTTGAAATGAAATAAATGACTCAATACAAAACCATACATAAAACTTAAACAAATTAATTACTAACTAAATTGATGATTCACTGATTTGCTATATGTGACATTGATGTACGTAAGAGATTGGTGGTTCAAGTTTTAAAAGGGCAAAATAATTAAGTTGGTCTCTTTCTTATAAAAAATGCAAAAAAGTCTTTATAAATGACATTTTATTACTTAATCAACAATAATTCTTTATTATAAAAGAAAATAAAAACTTTTATTTTTATATACAACTAATTTTTTAAAAAAGTGGGGCTCCAACCGGGGCCGAGGCCGGGGCGGGGGCAGTTGCCCCCAACTTACCCCTGTTGAGGGTCAGCATTGCGTTTGGCGTGGGACAATCCAAACACTGTAAACCCAAAAAAAGTATTAGTCCTTTTGAATTAACTTTATCAACTCATCCAGTCCATGTCTTTAATACAGCCACGCCGAATATGCTAATGATGTATTATAGCGATAATGACATAATTATGTCAAATACATTGAAAGCAAATTAGCAATTCATTTTCACGATTTAATTTGATGTTGTTTTTAGTAATACAAGTAATTAATCCATGTTTTCTCAAATAAAAAATCCATGTTTTCTGCCTCGATTAGCGGCATCTAGAGAGATACTGACGTGGATTTTTCAGTAAGTACACATGACTACTCTGTATTAATCAAAATAAATCTTATGTAGCACTTGTAAAGACAATGGAGTCATCTTCAAGTGATGTAAGACTCAATTAGTTACGACACAATTTTATACAAATCATTGTTTTGTATTGATTTTTAATTTTACCTACCTACCTAATATACTATTTATTCAAATTCAGACAATTGTCCGTAGTAAATTATAAGAGCACGAGGGCATTCACCAAATCATTTTCGATTAAGTAAGACGTGTGCTAGTATTTTTGTACGTTGATTAAATTGAATTGAATGGATAATAAAATCAAGTGTTTGTCAAAAAAATAAATAAAATACAGTGTATGGTGAGTTTTTTTTTTTTTTTTTTTTTTGACAAAAGGAAGAAAGCGCGTGGGTCCATTCAACGACAAATCCATTTCTTCCCAGGACTTTCCGCGCGCACGGTCTCAACCTTATATCTGTGGGGCCCTATTCGTGTGGGGCCCTACACCAAAACCCAGTACGTACATTTGTGATCCCTTACTAACAAAATAATAAGAAAAAGGTTGACTAACATGGTTGGAAAATGTTTCAAGGACACCCAATTCACACTTTTAGTGACACTTTTATAATGTGGTATTTGGGTTAATATCTTTAAAGTTGTTTATATGTGTATTGAGATATATACTCCACATATTATACACTAAGAATTACATTGGTAACATTTATTTTTCATGGAACCCATTTTTCTATAGTGAGATAGTAGTTAGAAGTCCCTCCTAACTCTTCCAATAACCCTTTAACTAGAAATCTCGAGTTTTAATTCTGAAATATCATACAAATAAAGTTTGTTAGCTATAAAACTTCATCACAAATTAATTTGATTTTTTTTTCTTTTGAGAATTTGATCACTTGATCTCGTAAAAAGGAAAAAAAATGTCTTGTTCACTACACTATATGCGTGGTTGATGATTTTATTCGACTTTGAATTTTTTGAAACTTAAATTTATGCATATCTAGCATTCCTCATTCCAAAAAAAAGAGAGCATTTATACCTATTAAACATATTTTACACCTTATTTAATTAAGTATTTACACCTATTTTACATAATTAAAGTATTTTATATTTTTTGTGTCAAGAAATAAAAATATAATTTAAGTTCATCATTAAAACTATCTTTAAAGCTACTTTAATTAGTATATTCTATCTCAAAACGACTCATAATTTTAGATGAAAGGAGAATTTAGTGGTAAAATAAAAATTAATAATCCTCAAAGGTATGATACAGTGATTTTGAAGATACCCTTAATATTTAAAATTAAGGCAGAGTGATGAATTGAATTCCCAACAACGGTACTATTTCTCATTTCAATTAGTGACGGGCGTTTTTTTAATCTTGGAGGAATTAGTCAGATTTACCATTAATTCGTTGCGTTGGCTTGAATACGTAGGCTTGAGAAAACGACAAGGTAGTGTTTCAAGATGACGTGTCGCTTAACCGTTCTTGATGGGCAGCATAATAAACAAGCATACAAACACACCCAATAAATTCACACAGACACTTCGCTGTCTCAATATCACGGGGTTCCGCCACGTGCGTCCGAGTCCCTCCTTTCCCGCCACGTGCCCGTCTCTTCTATCTCCACTTCATGCGCGCCGCATCAGAACAACACCAAAACTTCGCGCTTACACATCTCGATGCAAATCCAACAATGTCCGAGTTCGATACACTTTTACAACATACAAATGACGGAAGAGTGACGAGAAAGGGGTCACGCACTTGACCACGGTTAGGACCATTACGTCATTTATAGTTAAAAGCTAACCTTACAAATAACTGATTCAACCAAGTAGTAATAAACTTGATTCCCTTAAAAATGAGGTCTCGAGTCAAGACCCGTTTGATTCAACTAATATTTTTAATTTATAGTTTGATGGCATGGATATGTGCTTACAAAAAAACGAAAAAAATATGTAAAAAAATACTTTTAAAATCAAAATAATTATGATAATTTTTAATGACTTTAGTTGCTACTTTAATCAATTGTAAAAAATATAAAATATAATTAAATGAAATAAAATATATTTATTGAGTGTCATGTATATAATAATTAAGAGTAAGCTGAACTAAACAAAAAATCTTGTGAAAATGGAAGAAATTGAGTTAAAAAAGTGACCTTTAATATACTTTGATAATGTCAGAGTGTGAATTAGTTGTTACGGTTAGGGATTAGAAAAATAAAAATAGCAAGAAAAAAACTTACCTTCTCTATCGGTATGGTTGGAGATGAGCTGTCAAAAAAGAGGCATTTTTAGGGTTCATTTTTCTTTTGTTTTCTATTTATACGACCTTTCAAACCTCTCTCTCTCTCTCTCTCTCTCTGGTTTTGGATTCTGGCGCGCAATCGCGCCACATTTTTCTTCGTTCGAATTCCAGAAATCAATCGATCTTCGAATCGGTTCGTACGTTGGAAATCGCTTTCGATTTTCAGTTTCTGATTGGATTTGAAGCGATAGAGTGAAATTTCGGACGAGTTTTCGGACCGATTCTGAGGTTTCCACTCGCATTGGCGTTGATTCATGTTTGATTAGGTTTTAGGTCCGATTCGGACATTTGTTTTGATTTTGAGCGTTGTTGAGAGTCTTATTGAAGTTTGTGATCGATTTTGAACTTTCCGATTCAAATTGCGAGTTGTTTGAGTTGTTTCAAATTGAGAGTGGATTTGGTTGATTGTTGAGTTCGGAGATCTCGATCGCGGAGGATTTGGTGTAGTCGATCGTCGATTGCGGATCTCGATGCAGAGCGAAGTTCTGCGGCGAAGGTGAGCTTTACTCTCTCTCTATTTTTACTTGCATAGTTTAGTAGAAACTCTGCTGCTGATATAGTACTAGTTCTCAATATAAGTGGTTAATGAAGTAGACTATGAAGAATCTACACGGTATTAGCTACAAAGTTTGCTTTGTTTCGCTTCCAGAGGTGTTGTGTTGGTCGAGTTGTAAGTCGTTCTCTAACACTTGCTCACTAAGCTTTGTGAATATGTACATATGTATATATATTTAGGCTATAATAAATAGTCTCGTTCCTGCAAAAAAAAAATAAAACACTTGCTTACTAAGCAGATTTGTTGAGTTCGAAATTTGCCAACTTCTTTCTTCCAATTTTTCCTCTGGCGAAGTGAAATTAAGGAACTTCGAGGAATTAGTTTGGTTTGTCATCGGTTTGGTGTCAGCTTCTGTGTGGTTTCGATGCACTTGACTATAAAAAAATGGAAAAAATTATAATCACAATAGGTATGTCGCACTGAAAGACACATCGATCCTCAGGAATCAGCCGTTAATGTGGCTTTAACCCACGTGTTATGTATTGAGATCTGTGTATGCTCATATCTTGAGGCATTCATGGACAACTCAAAGGCCCAATATAACTTTTAACGTAGCAATACCCATTCATCCTAGCACTTCTAAAAGAATTTGCTTTTTTTTTTTTTTATTAAATTTGAGTACATGTACACTGTATTGACATTTGATACACTGAAATGGATCCGTTAGTCAAAAGTGATAGGACAATAACATCAGAGAGTTGTCAGGTTGGATGAAAAAAGAGGTTCTGTAGCGATATCAGTACATGTGAGCCTCTGAGCCAGACTAACATTAATGCCAAGCTTTGTGACATCTTCTTCATTGCAGTATACTCAGTAAATTACTGTTAAGAAAAATAATAATGTAATGCACTTTGGTTGCACACAAATACTTTATTTTTAGTTTATTTATAATTATTTTTTTTGTGTAGATCCCATATTTAACAAAATATTATAAATAAGTTAAAAGATAAAGTGTGCGTCTAAAGTGTGTGACCTAAAATGTGTTAAATTATCATTTTTATACTATAAATGATGTGAACTCTGCGTTCATGTATGAAAATGAAGAAAATTTTCTTCCTTTACTTATTCAGCTGTCTCTTCTGCCATTCCATGGAGAGACTTTTGTGAAGGAATGCAGAGAATGCTGAAAAATGAGTATTCTGCGTATTCCTTTTTCTTTCTCTATTATTGACTTTGAAAAATATTGCTAATGCTACCATCCTTTAAACAGGGGTGGTTGAGATTTGGAAATTCCTTAGATTAGGAATGCTAATTGCCGTGGTCATGACTCATGTGCAATTTTGTAGTTTTCTGACGCTATGTGGCACTTATTGTGGTGGTTAATTGGTACTTGTTTAAATCACGGACTTTATTATGTATAGTTGTCTAATGGAACTATCTTTGGCTGTATTGTTCTAAGGAATCATTGTGGCGACCCGAACCAACCATTTTCTCGGTCTAGTGGTCTAGTGGTTGAGAACTGGACCTGTTAGTTGTTCACTTAAACCTCTTTGAGGTCCCAACAAGTTTGAATCTCTTAAGCATATCTCTTGTACTTGTAGGGTAGGATTTGTCTTCTACAGAATAGGTACGGGAGAACACCGCACTATCAAGAAAAAAAAGCTTTTTCCCAAATTTCAACAAGTTTGTGTTCATAGAGAGTATAGTCATGTGATTACTTGGTTGAATATTTTTATTTACTTAAGAACTATAAAATGTATATTAATTGTGAGATATGTTCATTTTATTAATGTTTTTGGATCAACATGAAAGGACACAACCTGCTAAACTGGACAGTATAGGTAGGAGTTTTGAGATGCATCAGCAGTTCTTGGACTTGTATATACTTGTAGCAGTACTATGCAATAATTTATACACACAACAACTATTACTTAATTGAGCTATTGATTAATGCATTAGCTAAAAACACTATTGTGCAATTAAATGAATCTGTCCTTTGATACAACCTAACAAAAAATCATTTAATATGTCATTATTATTTTAAGGGCCTAATCTTGGTGGGTGACTCTGCGCGTGTAATGGACTTTGCCTACCAAAATCCTGACCAAAAAAGGAGCGCATGCAAGTGTCTCTGACTTTATTTCTTTGAATGCACCGAAGACTTCATATTAAAATGCCTACTAAATTTGGTATGGACCCCATCATTTGGTGGATATGAAATTCTTTTTCTGTCCACTGGATTGGAATGATAATCAATGTTGATCAGATGGTTCTAATTCTGATTCTTAATTGCCTTTTCTTGATTTCAGCATTGTTTATTACTCTTGTAGTATTTGACTACAGTGGCAATTACCCTTTCTGCAGTATAGTTGGAGAGGAAACTAGAATGACAGAACACAAACGCAGACCCCCATCACTTGATCATGGTGGTCTCACTTACAATGCAGGAAAGCGTCACAAGTCGTCCTCAGAGATGTGTCTCTCCTCCAAGGTTCTTTCCTATATTCTTCTCTTGAATTACTTGAAATGCTTTGTTAACTAGGGGTTGAAAAAGTTAAGATCAGATCACTGTTGCACAATTGTTGAGTTGAAGGAGCACTGCTCTAAACCCAGACAAAACCTGGACAGGTTGGCCCAACGATAAGGACAAGCTTGGGATTGTGCGGGTTAGGCACACTGTCCCAGGTTCGATCACCCGCTGTGTCAAGATTGTCCAGGCTCGTGGCCATGAAAATAGTTAGGCTCGCATTTGGATACCCACTGATATAAAAAAAAGAACACTGCTCTTGACAGCCATTTCTGTCATTGTATGAGGTGGATGAAAGACATTCTTGTAGATGGTAAACCTTGTGAAGCCACTGATAGTAGATAACACTCATGTAATTTTCTCTGCGCAGGAGAGGAAGGAGAAGGTGGGGGAGAGAATTACAGCTCTACAGCAGCTCGTCTCTCCATTTGGTAAGGTATGTATTTCATTGTAACTTGATCAGAACAAGAGGTGAATTATAAGAGTGAAATATGCACTGCTAGATTTTCAGAGTTGGGGAAACCTTTATAAAGTAATTCAGATGAATTAGTTGGTTTGATCTCATTGTTAATTTATGCTTGTTGGCTGGAACAGACAGACACGGCGTCGGTTCTCTCTGAGGCGATGGAATACATCAAATTTCTTCATGATCAAGTTAAGGTTTGATGCTGCTTCATCTATCTTTATTTATATCTTGGTAATACACAATTTCTGCGTACTTGAAGTTTTTTGGAGCCGCATGGAGATGTGCTTACACGCATCGCAATGCATAATCTGAAGGACTCCAACAAGCTTACAGCAAATAGATGAACTAGTTAGTTTCTATTTTTACCCAAATGTTTTCCTTGTTTTCATTAACATAGATAACTCTTGCCCATTAAAACTCTCTGAATAACTTGGAGAATGTTAGGTACTACACTTGCAGTAATAATTGCCCAGTAAGAAAATACCCAAGATCCTTTTTTTTTTTTTTTTTTTTTTTTTTTTTTGTCTAAACCACACTCGACTATTCGACTACACTTGTAATAATTCAAACTCGAGTCATTAATAATTAATTAAATAACACAACTCAAGTCACTTCGAGTTGCCAACCACTCCTTGGTTCAAGACCCTCTTTTGATATGCTACTATTTGGTAGCTAGTTCCAAATTGTCAATACACCATATTATACGGTTGTCCGTGCAGTTTAGACTTGTCAATCTATCAGTATGTCTTCTCATGGTTTTGTGTTTGTTGATACCCCACAGAGGGGTTGTTGTTAAGTGGGTCATAAACGTGAATCATTTGTACGTAGATGGTGGTTCCACTCCTCCAGAGAGGTGAAGTAGACAGGTTCATTTATGTGAAACTGTGTACCGTGGGAACACCTAATGGTACTACCCTATCTCATCAATTCAGTTCCGTCATATGGGACAAGTGTACACCTACTTGAATGAAACTACTTTCGGCCGGTTTGATTGATCTGCAATTGCGGAAAAGAACGAATAGCCTGTCTGAGGGGTCATGACTTGGAGCCTATAATTGAATTACTTCATTAATCATGTCTATTGAAAAATCAAATTATAGGAGGCACACACTAGGCATATCACTTGTTATAAAATGGATCAGACAAATCTAAAGAGTGATCCATTTGTCGATAATTTGAGATTGAGACTTTAATGTTGCATCAGTTTCTAGGCCGAGTTTGGCGGTCAGCTTCATTTTCTAGTCTAATCTCATCGTTTGATTTCTGTTTTTCCTGCATGAACTACCAGGTTTTGAGCGCACCATACCTCCTAAATGGCACAGCAGGAACCATTCCCGTGAGTACTACAAGGCTCCCTATGTAGATTACTCGTTACTAGGGCCTTTGTAACAGTATTGATATTTGGTTGGTTATTTGCATTATTACTAGGAATCAGAGAAATATAGCTTACGAAGCCGAGGACTTTGTCTTGTTCCAATGTCGTGCACTCTCAGAGTTGCTCGAAGCAATGGCGCGGATATCTGGGCTCCGATCAAAGGCAGCAGCGCCTCGCCTAAGTTCTGATTCACCATTTGCTCCTGACGTTTTTAACAGTCAGTCTAGCAATGCCTCCAGTGTTTAGTTCAATTCTCTACGTATTACAATACTCACATAATCAACATGGGAGCAACCATCAAGTGAAGCTTAGAAGATTTAACGCTGCTAGGTCTGAATCTGATCTTACTGTTTCTGACGATTGTCATTTTATATGCATGTATGTACAACTTCAGATGATCCAAAATGTATGTATGTAAGGAATAATAAATAATAAATGTTATAGAACAAGTAATTCACTTCAATCGAAACAGTAGAATTTGATGCTTCAAGACGCAAACTTGAGAACCAAGAATTCATAATTTTTGCTAGAGCCGCACAAGACTACAGATAATTACAGGTTACAGCGTAAAAGGTAAAAGATAACGACTGAGATAACTGTTTGACTACATTTGAACAAACAGATTTTATAAGTATTAACTAATAATTTCCAGAATTTTTTTTTAAAAAAAAACTAACAATTTCCAGAAGTTTAATAAGAAAAGAAGAAAGTCTAAGTCTGCATTGTGGTTGATCTTTGGTTTTTAATTGAAGTTGCATTGCATCGAATATAATAGCGATACAAAAATCAAAAATCATTACCAGTGCAAGAAATCTACCACTACAAAATCTTAAATTGCAGAGGAAGTGGGCTTGACTTTCTCCTTGAGGAACTGCCGTATGTGTTCACGTTTCCAGTTATCAATTCTGCAACGCAAATAAGGTGTAGTAATAAATAAACAAAAATAGTATGCTAAAAATTGGTCCATCAGTGACAGCTATGATATTGATGAGCCTTGTTTACTTGGTCAAGGTCTTAAACTCTATTTTATGAGCCAACCACTAGTACTAAAACATAAATGCTAATACGAAAATCTTGTATTATGTGGAGAGCAATCAATTAATTATCTTGATGGAGAAACTAACCTTATGGTCTCCTTGTGTTGGCCATCACCATCCAACATGATGAGTTTCGGGGGAGAGTTGAAGGCGTACTGGACTTTGACGGATGGAAACTGCTCCTTCTCTTCTTCTATAAATCCAACTACTTCAGGGTAGAATACGAGTTTCCTCATGCAAACTTCGATCAGTGCACCAGAATAACTTATCTGCGAGCAAAAATCAAATACGGATGAACTGATTTCCTTGAGACACGTGACACCGACAAACCATGAAGTAAATTGAAGGACAAAATGAATGTTGTTAAGAGAACAAGCTGAAAATAGATAAGAATTCACGATCGATAATAGGTTAAAAGCTGCGCAAGATAGCTAAACACATGATCATACCTACTTTCATTGGTATCATATTTAATTTCAACCCTCGTGTTAATTTAGAAGAAGACAACAAATAGCAAGAGACTTGCTCATTGCCTTAAAGCTCTTCATACCTCATTATACACTAAATGTTAGAAATTAGTGAGCTATTTGTTGGTGTTGAGCTTTGATACAACTTCTAACTGCCCCTTGCACCCACACATTTAAATCTCCTTTTCTTCCTCTCCATAGAGTTGAGCTTTGATACGTGTTGGGCTAGACTCTTGAGACTTCAATTTAGGGCCAAAATTTGAAGAAAACTCATCCAAGACCAAAGAATAAGATTCCTCCATAGAATAGAAATTTACTTTATTAATTATGAAGACACGTGTCCCAACTTTATTATTAGTAGTAAATTGTTTTAAGGCTAGCCATGTATAAATACTCTTTACAAATCAAATGAAAGCAAAAAAAAAAAACTCAATCTCTTTTCTCCCCAAATTTTCTAAGAGTGCTTCCCAAACTTGAATTGGGATAATTTTTTTTTTTTTTTTTTGGAAAGATTTGGGATAATTTTTTTATTCTTAGTTCATATCAATTTCGTGCTTTCATTTTGTTCTTCATACCTACGAGCAAAATTAAACCCTTGTAGATGAGATTTATACTCTTATTCAATGGTTGGATGTAATGAAAAACAAAATGAAAACACCAAATTGACATGAATCAACAATAAAATAATTATCCCAATTCGAGTTTGGGAACAACTCCTAAAAAACTTGGGGGAAGAAGAGACTGAACTTTTTCTTTCTTGCATTAGTTTGATTTATAAAGAGTATTTAAACATGCTTATCCCTAAGCAATTTGCTAATAATACTAAATTTGAGACACATGACCTTATAAGAAGTAAATATCTATCCTATAATGAAATCATTTTCTTTGGCCTTGGATCACTAGAACTTCAAAATTTGGCCAACCTGGAGGAGTTTCAAAAGTTTGGCCTGACGAGAATATCAAATTCAAATACATGACCAGCCTAATGGTGGGATACCAACAAACCTTTTAACCTTCCCATAACTAGCTAAGCAAACTCAACATTCTGTAGTGTTTCATATCAGATTTAAAATCTGTATTGACCTTAATGGGAATGATATAAGAAAGAGAATAAAAAATCTGGTTCGCATGAATCACATCATATAATCAACTCAACACATGATCATACCAATACTTTCATCTACAGGCTTGACCGAAGTATATAAGCATATCCTAAAATGTGGAATTTTGTTGCTTGTCTGTAGTACTCATAAATAATATCGTTCCCACTGTGATGACGCCACTAATCTTTGAGGTGAAAAAAAGGCTCAAAGTGCAACTTATCTCTACTTTTAGTTAATCTCGGTGTTTCTACCAATAAAAACATTTAAATTGCACATGATTACAAGAGTACTTGTAAAGAAAAATACTGGCAACACCAACAAGAGTGGACATTGAATTAAATGACTTGATTAAGTATAAAATTCACTTCTTACAATGACAACAGAACTACATGGAGTATATCCTAGGGAAGAATCTATCAATAAGCTTGTGATAATGAAAGAGTTGGTCTAAAAACAAAGTTTTGCACAAATTGTCCATCAGCCCTGAAATCCACATACATCCTCATTTCTCCTAAAACAAATTTCTTATTTTCCAATATCACTATTAGCTTATTCCTTCATAGAAGGATTCAAATGATTTTCAATGTTACGATTTCTATAATACTCTTATTAAGTTGCTTAAGCAATAAACAAAGTCTCTGATCCCTTATCATTCTCCTTCGGGTTTACCGGTTTATACAATTTATCCAACCAAAAAAGTGGAACATAACCGCCGCCGATACAAAATATAGAAAGCTAAAAACCAGTGTTATTGAGACAGGCGCACCTTGGGGCAAGGTGCTCTCTATGCGCCTCAAAAGAGCCCACGCACGCCTCTCCGCGCCTTGGGCTGCTTTGAGGCACAAATTTAAATTTTTTTATGTTTTTATGTTTTTTTTGCTGCTAATACATATCATCTAAGTGTTGTGTTTAGTTGTTCTGTTCTAGATTGTAATCTTTACTAGGTCAAACAATGTCATATATAGCACATGCATAATTTTCATACATACACACATAAATGTCACATCCATATATGTTTGTATATGTGTATCTATATGTAGAAATCTGTATATATGCGCCTCAGGCCTTTTAGGCAGCCATCGCCTTTGATAACAGTGGCTAAAGCACAAAATAAACAATCAGAATTGTTACAATGAGAATCCATACCTTACTCATGGAATCATCAGAATCCTCAGTGCAGCACTTCCTGCAATCCGACACTAATTCTGCAACACCAGCATTACAACGAACACAATCAGATTAAATTCTCTCTAACGACGCGCTCTAATCAATCGATTAGGCATAATTCACGAAGAACACAACATTTACATATCATACACATCATCAACATCACCAGATCTATGCCAAAAACATCAACACATTCGCAAATCACAACAAAACAACTTCACAACAAAATTAGAGCAAAAGGCGATGGAAGTAAAGACGTGATCAAACCTTCGTCCTTGACGTACTCGGCGAAGGCGTTGCAGTCGGAGCAGAGAGCGAGACCGGTAAACCCTAGCTTCTCGCATTCCTTGACGTTGAGCTTCTCGGCGGAAATCAATGGAAGGAACAACAAGAGAAGTAGATTCAGAGCGAATCGCAGAAACACCATCGCGAATCCTCTCTCGATTTTGGAACTGAAAGCGAGAGATTCTGTTCGCTCGCTCGCTCGCTCTTCGAAGCTTTTAAGCTCAGCTTCGCTTCTCTTCGTCTTTCGCTCCATTTAATGCCGGGCCGCGGCAGTGAGGAAGCGTTTGGTCAATGATTAAAAAACGGATTTTTACCAAAGCCTTAGGGGTCCTTTAAGTTGCGGCTACAACAACCACTTAGAGCCCTTTACGGGTCATTTGTAGTTCAGATACCGAGTGATCTAGACAAAAAAGGGTTTCTTGCTCTCTAATGTACAACATGCATGTGCCTACTAAGATGTTCCTGATATGTTTAGGCAGTGGCTATTCGGGCCTTTTTTTTTTGCTTCTTTTATCCTACCCATATAAAAATGACCCAACTATCTCTATATATAAAGGGTTTTTACTCACGCATATTCCAATCACCCCTTTCTCCAATCGCACTCTCACCACCAATCCAAATCTGATGAAATCTGAGCGAAACCCTACCGATTGTCTTTTTAGTGTCGATTTTGTGATTTTTTGTGTTTTTTTTTCTTTTAAAGTCGGTATTGTTTGTGGTTTTGTTGTTGGGTTTAGGGCTTTGATTTGAGCTTGAATCTAGCATTTTTGGTACAATATTTTGATGGAATCAAAAATATCAAGTAATCCCAAGCAAAACCACTATTTTTTTTGTCATTTTCATATATTTTATAGGAGTTTTGAAAAAAAAATTGTTCGTTCTTGTTGTTCGCAGGGTTTGGACACACATGGCCGACAACTCTTAAGAGGTCTCGATTGGATCTCTCCATCACCCATTATGAATGAGTTTTCTTCACAACCTCGTTCGGATTCGACCGACACCTCTTTAGAGGTCTCAGTTAGATTCGATCGTTACCCCTTTAGAGGCCACTGTTAGAGTTAGTTGATACTTCTTCAGAGGTGTCGGCCTTATGCGACTGAACCTCGTGGACGACACTTTTTCGCTTCTAGGACACATCGCGACCATAACCAACCTTGTTTAACAAAAAAAACACTCATACGACACTTGATGTAACGACCCGAAAATATTTTATTTGTGAATGATGATGCGTACTATTTATTTATACTCGTTTGCAAGATTTTATCGACGAATTTACGGGTAAGGTTTCGCCTAGGAAAATGTGCAGAAACAAAGTACCGATAGTGTGCACCTAGTGACACGTGGGACACGTGGGAAAATAAATAATAAAATTGGTGGGGGCCTAGTGACACGTTGAGTCGTAGGCGACACGCGTAGGTCGTACGATAGTGTGCACGCTCGAGTGTGCTAGTTGACACGCATAACAAAATTATAGGCACGAAAATACAAGTGTGTATATATATTTATATACAAAGTATATATATAAATCAGAAAAAAATGTGAAATGACCATTAAGGGTATTGACTTTGTTAATGAGAGTGGATAAGGATGGGGACATATTGGTCATTTGACCTACTCCCAAAATATTAACAAAAGTCATCATTGACATTACTCTCACATTGCTCACAAAAATTGAATTGAGGGAGAGAGACAGAATGTAGCGGCCCTAAATCCATCGGCCGCTACGACGTGCATCGCGGACCCACAACTTTGACAACTCACCATCCAGCTGTGTCCCACGGCCACTCATAACTCATTACCAATCAAAATCTCATTAACTTATGTTGTTTACTAATAATTGTTGATTCAAGTTAGCTTAGGGTTCATTATTATCATTTAATCTCAAAATACGCAACAGATAATTAAAATCATCAAAATAAATCACAATGTATTTTATGAGCATTTTACCTAATGTGGAAACCATACCAAAATGTACATCATATACATATCAAATGTGATCCTCAAAATATCAAAATATAACCTCCAAGTAATATACAAGTTGTCTGTCTCTTACATCCCAAAACCCAGCATAAAACAAAGAAATATAAACAAATGTACAAGTAGGGCAAATGCAGTCAATCACAGGTAGTCCTCAAGCTTGGCCTTCCCTCTGCTCGTACTAGAATCTGCACTCAAGCCATCACATAAAGGCAGATGACAAGTTCAGAGTGAGTAATATCAAGTAAATTCTCCAGGTAAATATATAAATAAACTGTTGGAATTAAAATACTATAAATAACCATGCGGAAGAAAAGAATACAGACAACTGTGGAAGATTATCGCATGAATATAAATAGTAGAGAAAACAAAGTGCGTGCACAATCAAAGTCAGACTAGAGCCATACTTCGGGCTATCGGCCAGGCACGACCGTGAGGATACCTCGAACGAGTGACCCTGGACCCTCTAGGTGACCGACGTAGACCATGGTGCATCCACACATGCCTAGCACACCCGGGTAGCATATTCACTGGCGCATGACTAGAACATATGCTATGGCCTAGTGAACCCTATGCCCCCGTAATGAATAAACACTAGGTGAGAGTAACTCAACCACCGTAAAGTAATAGGAAATAAAGATTATTGAATAAACATGACAATATTCAAATAAATCAAGCAGTAAATACTACAATGAATTTCAGTTGGGTTACTACACACCTCAAACCGCACTCCTCGTCCGTAAAATAAACTCCGGTCTGACTACTCCAAATCCTCGATATCCAAAATATCACCCGAACTAACCTTTTACCATTTATCATTGATTTATGGTCAATTGTTTGTATTTTAGGTCAATTAGTATAGGCATTATATCCACAATACTCAAAACAACCAAAAATGGCTATATGATGAACACCTAGCGCACTGGTGTTCATCCTGTTCATTTTCATCATTGACCCAGACTGTCTAGCGCGCTGGGCAGTTTTTCCAGTAGTTCTGGAAAAAAACCACCCAAGCCTCCACCAATGCTGTCGACCCCATCATCAACTTGTGGGGGGAACAAACAACACTTCCAAAAGCCAGAGGCACAACAAAACATATCAAGCATGCATCAAATTCTTGGATTCAACATCAAACTTGAAATATTTCATGAAAATGAACCCAACCTCAAAACCAATAACCACAACTCTTTCTCCACACTCATAGCACTCAATAAACACTAAAAACGAGGAAAAAACAGTGGTACACAACCAAACCATGGATTCATCACCATCATGCACCAAACCACACTTGAATGAAAGAGAAAGGAGAGAGGATTATGGATCTTACCTTGCTTTGATGATTCCACACTCCCAAGCACTTCAAATGAGCTCTTAAAAATCACCAAACCCTCACTTTCTCACTGGATTTTCGAATTTCATAGGGAGGAGAGAGAAAAGATGGTAAAAATGAGAGAAAAAATTGGTTTTTATATGTAATCCTTCATCACAACTCACATACACATCTCCATGCCTTTTTTGATGGTGAAGATGAGGTCAAATAGTCCTCCTAATGAGTCCTAATGAGACAAAACTAACCATATGGTTTTCTTTGACTTTATACACATAGCACCAATTATATGCACTCCCGGGCATTCCAATACCTGGCTCCGACCCTCGACCGGTGCCGTTTGAGCACATCAACAGTACTAACCGTCCTCATATCATTTAATATTAATTATTTAATGAATTTTATCATTTATTGTGTGTATCTAGTCCCTCGTCCTAGTGTACTAGTCATTCGCCACGCGGCACGTGCGCCTACGCACTAGTCGCGGCGAAAATGGGTTACACCGCTTCACTCATCAATGGACAATATAAACACACATATTGCAATGTAATCTAACTATCTTGAACATATACATCACAAACTTCACAACAAGAGCACATAAAATGGACTGTATACCTAATCTGGTCGTGCTCCGTCTCGATGTGGGACCCATGAACGTCCCCGTTGGCGTCCACGTTTGCAATGACATCATAAATAATGGCAATTAGAAATTGGGCCGTTACACCGAACGAGCGAGAGAGGGAGAGGAGACCGAACGAGCGAGAGGGAGAGGAGACCGAACGAGCGAGAGAGGCTAAAAGTTCAGAGGAGGCGACGAAGGTAAGGTGTTGTTGTGGTTGTGTTATTGTTGATTGTTGTTGTTGTTGGCGGTTGTAGTGGTGCAAAGCTCGGCCATAGCTGAGACGGAGAGGGCAGGGGAGTAATGTCTCCTGCCAAATTGATTGGGATTGGGGTTGGGAGCCAACCCCAACAAATAATAAAAAAATTAATAAATAAAGGAAACTAGAGAAGCAGAAGAGTTTCGTTTGAGGAAGAAAGTGCACCCCCTGGACCGGGCTGGCCCATAGGGTGAGCCAGGCCCGCCTGGCCAGGGTAGGGTCGGGTCTGACATGACACAACCAGAAAAAAAAAAAAAAATTCTGAAAAATATAGAAAAAAATCTAGAAAATAGGAAAAAAATCTAGAAAAAATAATATTTTGTCCAAATAAATAGAAATTTATGAATTTCTATGAAAAGTGAAGTATTCGAGATTCTTGCAAGACTTTATGTTGAGGTTTTTTTGACCTCGTAAAGTGTGTAATTGACAACTTTTTTCATTGTTCCTCAAACTTTTTGGGGCCTATCCTGGGGTTCCCACTAGTTCGAATAAGTATAACATTTCCTTATAAATATTGAAATGGATTCCCAAAAATTGAGGATTTAAATTGGGGCTTAGACTGTTAAATGAAGGGTTTAGATTCTAATACGACCAAACTTGACCTAATTGAATATCAGGAACACAACGAACTGGTAACGAGGGCTTTGGGATTGGTTTGAGACATGTAAAAGCCACGAGGGACGAATTTTGCGATCGATTGAGGTAAGTTAGTAAGCCAGTTAAGGAGGTGCATAATAATTCATTTTCTATTATTGTTGTTTCTATTGATTTGAACCATTTATTAGAATTCCTTTCTTTATATTCCTTGGTTGAGTGTTTTTGGCCTAAGTGTGTCGAGAAGGTACTCCTGGGATCATAATTAGCTAAGCTAATGTGAACACTTCCTGCAGGAGTGTTGCCACCCACCTAATCATGAATTTTTCCCGAATACTAGATTGTTGTGGATTTGTTGTGGATATAGACCACTTAGTTGCCTCCTTTGACTCGATAGACACTCAAACATCATTGAAATACTCGTTAGTTTGTTTATTATGCAATTTGTGTTATTTATCTGTATTTAAATACCGCATGATTCTTAAATTGCTTTATTGATTATTCATGAATTACTATTTATGTCCTTCTGGCTTTACTTTCAATTTATTACGTACTCATCGTCTAGTTTGTGACGGTGGGTGCAGATCAGACAGAGACTAGCAAAGGGAAAGGACCGGTGATTGATGACTTCCTCTGAGGACTCTCGGAGCGGTTCTTTTCTTTTTACCATAGTATGTCTGCCTTTCTATTTTGTGATTACTGTATATACTTTTTTTGGACAACACTGGGAACATTTGGGATTGAGTGACTTAGGATATCATGTACTATCGTTTTGTATAGAACCGCACGGTTTGGTTTGGTTTTTTGAAGCTCGCGGTTTAGAGTTTAACCAAAAAAGGAAGGACCGGATAAACATTTACATGTATCAACAAGTAAGGTTCAACTCCCTAAAGCCCCAAAATATCAAGAAAATACATAGCCAAATATACAACAAAATGACAAAATACCTACAAAGTGAGAGCAAAGTGATATCGCCAAGCATCGGCGCCTTGCCCCTACTGGCACCCACCGTCATAAAAAGGATGAGTACAAAATACACAACAATAGATATCTCAACATAATTTATCGAATTTTCAATAATCACAAGTCTATAAATCATGCAAGTGTATGGGGCATGATAAATAGATTGACAAGTACAAACCGAAAAACCGAGAAACAAATGGATAGGAGAATAGATAGTCCCATTCAAACCGCGGGTCTCAAGACCTCATCACTGCGATCGACACAAGAGGGCCCAAAACGCCTCAATCCACCCTCGTACGAACCGGTGGGCCCGAAGGTCGCCTCCATCGAACGCACACTGTTAGGAAAAGCCTCTACGCCGCTAAATTCCTAAACCGAAAGAAAGCCACAATCACAATCCGGATGCTAAATCATTTCGATAGGCTCCAACGAGAAGCCAGCGCCGATGCCTATGCATTTCGTTAAACGTTGAGACTTCTCATTGATCGGACTACCTAAACCCTAGGTCATTTTGAACTAGAATGGAATACAAAGGGCTTGCATTTCAAGAATAATTAATCAATAAATAGAAAAGCAATTATGTTGACTCTATTGTTGCCTTTACTACCTCAACTTATAAAAAGGCCCTCGCGTAGCTCCATATATTAGTTTCAACACTTTCGTCACGACAATTATTTATACCAATTTTCGTTAATTTTTTCCCTAATTATTCCAAGTATTTCTCAATTTTTTTTTCAAGTTTAACTCATTTTCTACATTTTTCTAAATTATTGTTCCTTTGCGCAATTTGGGTCGCTATTACCCGTATTGGGTTCCATTTAAACCCATTAGGATACCCGAGCAAAACCTCATAATTTTAATACAATTTAGTGATTGATGACTTCCTCTCAGCCGAACCGGCCGGTTCCGAGGACTCTCGGAGCGGTTCTTTTCTTTTTACCATAGTATGTGTGCGCCCACCAATTTACTATTTAATTACATTAATTATTTTCATTTATAAATATCAATGTTTTTATTTCATTTTCATCGGACTCTCAAATACTCATTTAACGCGTTCTTTCTCTTAGAACTTGTTCAACGCTTTCTATTTTGTGATTCTTGTATATACTTCCCACTTTTTTTGGACAACGGGGGTCTTCCTGGGAACATTTGGGATCGAGTGACTTAGGATATCATGTACTATCGTTTTGTATATTGTTGGTCACCGTATCTCTCTACATGGATATACATGTTTATCCCGCAAAAAGAAACTAAAACTTCTTGTTTGTTTTATTTCAATGTGGGGGTTTCCACACTTTAGGTTGTATCCGACTTATGATTGTTGAGGATATTAGAAATGTTTAAGTGATCTCCGTTGCGTTTGATGTTAAAAACTTACATAATGTAATTACTCAACTTTAAATGATTAAAATATTGAGGATGTAACAAATTGAGGCTGACTAGGCTTGCGTTGAGACTCGGGGGTTCACGTAAATCTAGGCCGGGCGAGGTCCAGTTTTATGGGGAATTGGGGCTATCACACTTGATGCCTAGTCAAGTGCTCTACAATGACTAAAATCGAGAAACAGAAAAGATTGAGGGGTGTTGGGGTAAAGATGAGGATGATGGGGTGAGCAAGGGTATTTTGAAATTTTGAAAAAAATTTGTAGTGAATTAAGTAAAAAGTGGGGTAAACGAAGTAGAAAATTAAAAAACGAGGTACGAGAAGCAAAAGGTGGGGTCCGAATAGCCGCTGTCTATATTTAAGTAGGTAACTAATTGGTTTGGTATGAGATAGTTTAGGTAAGAGGTACTATGGGTGGCAACAGGCAAGTAGGTTTCTTTCTTATGAAAAAATGTTAAGCTTAGAGCATCTCCAATAGAACGCCAATATCCAATGGAACGCCATATTGACACTCGATTGGGTATTGGTGTTGGGTTGGCAACTCCAACCCAACGCCATATCTTGCACCAGATTGGTGCAAATCTACAGTGTTGCACTGTAGATGTTGCGCCAAGTTAGTGCAAGAAAATATATTTTATTTAATGAATTCGTTGGAGTGGGGCCCACTCAAACCAACTTAATAAAATAAAAATATTGAAAAGTAGATAGGATAGAGAATAAGTTGGTAGGTCCCAAAAACTTTGTTGTAAAAATTGTTGGTAAGGGCTAGAGAAGGAAATAGTAATTTTTGTACTTTTGCACCATTTTGATGAAATGATGCCCTTATCATACGAAGTATGGATTAGGGTAGTGCAAATACACATTTATCATTGACGTGATGTCCCTTGCATACACATCATAAATCAATGAACACCAGCAAGTGGTGTCCATTTCAGATGTCCAAAACAAATCACCCAATCATTTTCCTATAGATTATGAGTTGTAATGGACATCCATTTTTTGATAACAAAAAACTAGTGTGTTAATATATAGCAGTCGATTCACAGTCACGTCTGTTGCAATGCCTTATAGTACTGCATGTTTAGAGTGGATGAGAACTCACATTTTTTTGGCCAAATAATTATTTCATATTTAGGATTTAAGATTCATTTCTTCTGAAGAAAAGAAAAATCTTCTTTTATCAATAAAAAAATCTAAAACATCTGAAAGGAGATCAGAGAATTCCAGACAAAAACTTACTTAGTTAATCTAATTATATAGGCAACTAGTTTAAGTGTGCATATATATAACATGTATGCTGCACTGACTTCTCTACCAATAACAGGTTTAACAGCTAAATCAAAGAGATAATTCAAGTGATGGATCACATGTATACATGGTTCATCCAACATCAAGCCAAGCTAGTAGTAATCTATAGCTGAGAACATCAAAATATGGCATAATAAGCAAGAACAGATACAAACCTAAAACAGTCATGTCTATAGTAAATGCATGGCTAAAAATTCATTGCCAAGGGGACTGATTAGCTTGTATATATGCAATAAGGTCAACGATCAACGATCGACATCAATTTAGGTAAGTCGACCTTTAATCAATAAAATACTGGGAGTATTGTCTCCTTTCATTAAAGGAAAAAAAAATTGCGAAGGACCAAGCCAGGGTTCAAGTAACCAACATATATGAGAATGTAATTTTTTTTTTTACCAAAGAAAAAGTACCAACATACATGGGAAAAGACATAAACTACTGATAATAGCATGACTACAACATCCTTCAAGAGAAAGCAAAAGGGTACCTAGCAAATCAACACTAATTAATCACAGTGAAGAATGAATGATCATATGTAAGTTGTATCTTTTAAGTATGGAACCTCGAAAAATAGTAATGCGTTTACTCCAAAGGAAGACCTTTGGAACGTGAGATACTTTGCACCACTCTTCACCTTGATCATTTAGACACTGTTCCTCTAGAGCAGGGCACCCAATCACAGTAAGATGTTGTAGCGAAGTGAGGCATCGCATTGCTTCAACAGAAGGCAGGTACATCAACTTCGGGCAGATGAACAACCACAACACCTTACGTGAACACAAGCTTCCCAAGCAGTCTGGCAAAGCTACAATGCTGGAGTACCTATATATCTGCAGTTGTTCAAGGCAGTGAAGTGCTGAATTTGTTTAGGCAGATACGTAACGTCGAAGGTGTGTACCTTTAGAGTCTTAAGGTTACGAACCAATAGACGAGGTCCACTTTCATCCAATTCTGAGAGAGAACGAAAAATTTCTAGCATCTCGGTCGACAAGTCACCAATCTTCAATTCTTCAAGAGCGGCGAGGCCTTGCAGTTCTTCTGTTGGAAAAGATCGAAGCATAGGACATTTTTCAATTCCGAGACAATGCAAAAGATTATTGTTGGAAAGTAGGGTTGGCGGGATTTGTGTGAGATTTGGAACATTTGAAATATCAAGTGAGGTCAGTGTAGTGAGCTTGCGTGTTGTTCCCAACATCACCACAACCATGCTGTTGGCGTTACAGATTTCCAATTCTCTAAGTATGGGGAACGAAGTTGGTATAGTTGTAAGGTTGGGACAAGAACGAATATACAAAGATTCAAGCAAAGGGAAGGAGGAAGACGACGAGGGGGAAAACGACGGTGGAGGTGCTTCCGCCCATTCTTCTAAATATTCGAGATCCACTATTTTGAGTATTTTCAATGACGGAAATGCGACTTCACACATCCATAGAATTCGCTGCCAATGCGAGTCACTGAACACAGAACTCTTAAGTGAAGAGTCTTCAACTTTGGAAATGATCCGAAAGCTGGAAGATGTGTACAATTGGGTAGCTCATCAAGTTCAATATCCACCAAATTTGGAAGCATATTCGCATCACTCTTGAGCCATGCAGGAGCTTGGAACCAGTGAAGCAACTGACGCTTAACCCTCATAAATTGCTGTGAGGTCAAAGACCTTCCAATACCTCATCATTATAATCATTGCATTGATTGACGACATCAAAGCTCCAAGTAAAGGCTAACCGGCGGATCTTTTGCTTTTTTATTAGATCTGCACTCTCCGCAGCTTCTCTACTTCCAACATTCTCCAAATTTTTAATCTCCAATTTATCTCTGAGATGGTTTAAAAACTTTAGCTCTGAAATATCACCTCCACTTTCCTCGCTCACCTGAAACTCCAGCAAGGTTTGGAGGAATCTCAAACTACTTATTTCTTTTGGTGGTAAAACATCCTTTGCCTCAAAATGTCTGAGGTTGACAAGCTTTCTTGTGATGCTGCATGGAAGTTCCAACTCAAAACAATAATTAAGTTTCAAGGTCTGCAATTTATAGAGAGCAGTGAAACTCCTAGGTAGCATTTTGATATAGCTTTCAGAAAGATCAAGGTACCTTAATTGTCTCAAAATAGCAATAGAATCAGGCAAGTCCTCGACAAAGTTCTTCAAAATGAGCACACGAAAGCGTTTGAGGCTCAAGAGTGGAGAGATGTTTCTGATTATAATTCTTCCAAATGAACAATTCCGAAGAATAAGCACCCGCAGCACGTCGCCATCGATCGTGCTCACTAAATGTCCTAGAAGTAGTTGCATTGTTGATGATGCTCTTTCATTGGTAAAAGCAACTTGCAAGTGCCGAGATCTGATGATGCCTTCTTTTTCTATGTTATCAACCATTGTGGAGGTTCGATCAACTGGTGAAACCATAGATTGCGCTAAGTCGTGCACGAGATCGTGCATTTTGAAGGATATAACATCATCCCCCCCCCCCCCCCCCCCTCGTTCCATTTCTCGGCCTGGAGAAAACAGTTGTTCAACAACTTGTCTGCATATTGACGTCCGACGTCTTCCTTCAATACTTTATTTTCATCTGGTTTGCAACTAGTAGATGGTGGCGGGTGTAGGAATCCTTCTACCAACCATAGTTGAACGAGTGTGTCTTTTTGTATAGACTCACCCTTGCGAAATATAGAGCAATATGAAAAGCATTGCTTCAAATGAGATGGTAATAGGTGGTAACTCACCATCAGCGCCTTCAAGATTCCTCTTGTTTCTGGCAGATCCCAAATTTCACTGTTTTGATGTACTGCCAAGCGTCTAGGTTCTCTCCTTTAGACTTAAGTTGGCTTCCGATGATCGTCAAGGCAAGTGGAACACCTCCACACTTCATTGCAATTCTCTTCCTGACCTCCGCTAGATCTCTTCTTTCTTCTGATCTGACAGAATTACGAAATGCTCTCTGCTTGAACAAAGACCAAGAGTCACCTTCAGATAAAGTATTCAATTGATATGTCGGAAGCATTCCTACAAGCGATGCGACTTCATATTTGCGTGTGGTGACTATTATTGCACTTCCTTTAGCACCACAGAGTAGTGCCTCCTTCAAGTCTTCCCACTTTCTGAAATCTACATTCCAAACATTATCAAAAACAAGAAGAAATCGTTTCCCACCCAAATTCCTTTGTACTTCGCCCACCAACATCTGCAGGTTTGAATCATTATCAGTACTTGTACCTTTTCCATCATTAGTTGATTTTTTGATGATATTTCTCAGGAGATTCTTGACATTAAAGTCTTGAGAGACGTAAACCCACTTCCGCAAATCACTGAAGTAGTTCTTGACGCGCTCGTCATTATATACCAATTTAGTGAGTGTTGTCTTACCGAGCCCTCCCATGCCAACTATGGGGAGGACAGAAAGTCCCTCTTGTTCTTCACTTGCAGCTTCAGGGTCAGTCAACAAAGCAACAAATTTTTTGAGGAGTGTGATTCCCTTCCGACAATGTTCGATTCATTTTTTCAGTAGTGTGATTCCCTATCATCATTAGCGTCATCATCAACGGCGGCATCTCTGGGCTTATATGGACCAAGTTGTATGTTCCCCTTGATAAAATTATACTCCATTTCTTTCTATTTTATTGAACTCATTGTTGATGTTTTGGATCATGTGCGCCATCTTCAACTGGAAAAGTAACGGGTTTGAGTTAGAACAAATGTTGAGCACCATGTCGATCATTAGCTTCATTAGTGGTTGCGGCACTGCAGGAACTTCCATCTCTTGACGAGTAGTTTCATAGGAGAAGTCATCCATGACATCTTGGGCTTTGTATGCGACGCCTTTCAATTTTTCCATCCAATGTCGCACAGACAGTTCCTTCGCTTGACACTTCTCCGCATCCTCCAAGACAAGTTGTAATACACCCAACTTGTCTTGAAGTTTTTTCAGCTCTCCTTTGGCGCCCCGTGCAAGAGCAATCTCGCTCTGAACTTGGGCAGCCACTGCACCCAAGATCATTTTAACACCATTGACAAGGAATGCTTCCGCCATAGGCTTCAGAAAAGATGAAAAATTAAGAGAAACAAGCTCCAAGAAATTAGCAAAGATCAGTACAATTAGAAAACACTAATAGTTTTTGAGTGGAGTATAAAGAATGCTTGTATGATTATATAGTATTAACCCAACCGTTAATTATTGATAAGGCCATGTGACCTGCCTATGTGATCACTAATTAAGTAGCTAGAGATGCAGTTTTTAATAAAATGTAAATTGGTCAACCCTTTTTGTCAGTGGAAGTCAGATTAATTAACATTTTAGTTGACTTTTTAAAAAAATTTATAATCATGGATAGGAACTTATACTATAGTATATACATTAACCAAGAGTCATTTATTGATGAGGCCATGTGATCATATAGAGGTGCAGTTTCTGATGAAAATGTTAGATTAATGGAGACAGGAGCTGACTCTTACATTAACTTGACTAAGAAGATAAACAACTGTTAACGTTTCTTGAATTTATGTTTATATGTTTTTTTCAACAAACTCATCAGGAGCAATTAGAATCTTACTACGTTTAGTGGATAGACCTAACCGATCATAGTAGTTTCGATTGACCGTCTAAATTTCAGATTGAATTTATATTTACTTCATTAGTCATTCTCTTTTTCTTTTTTCTTTTTTTTTTTCTGACAAACATAACAATGAAATAATTCTCAAATTGTAGCAAGTACATGGGAAATTCCAGACAAAACTTTGATTAATCAAAAGCTCATTCAAAGAGAAATAAATAAAATGATAAATTGGCATAAAGATGAAAGTGGAGTTTATTTCATCACCAAGGGCCCTTGCTTATGATGCCAAGAAACAACATCATTGTATGCCAAATCTCCACCAAAGATGTCCAAAGCACTCCCTACAGTAACATCGACTCGGTCCATTCCAGCTTCCTTTATCTTCTCTAAATCGGCCATCGTTGTCACACCGCCAGCGTAAGTGACAGGAATCTAACACCAAAACCAACGATGAAATTAGAAACAAAAAGGGGGGTTATTTTGCCTTTAAGAATTTGAAGATGAAATTTAAGTCTGACAGTTAAAAAGGCCACTACCCAAAAAAAAAAAAATGCTACTAGCTGTTCAATGAGAAATGACTGAAGCTAGATTCTCTGAGATCAAATTATTGGTGGACACCCTCAGAACTAATAGGAATAGTGTGTAGCTCATATTTCAGTTATTCAGATACGTTGTGTATGAACAGTTTGTTATACCCATTTGCAAGGCCCAATGAAGATGAATCGCCACGAAACTGAATTATCATCATAATTTTTTTTTTTTTTTTTTGGTAATGAGCATCATATTTTTTTTTGAGGCAATAAGCATCATAGTGGAAAACAAAAGACAAATTAAATAATAGAAAATGTAGGGACTTAAATAGGATAATCATTTCTAAGTTCCAACCATGACATAGTTTAATTTTTGTCAATAGCAATTTTAGTGAGTCCAACTTTCCGTTACAAAATAAAAATAAAAATAAAAATAAAAATAAAAAATAAATAAATAAAATTGCTAAATTGACAACATATTGCATCTAATACAAACAAATTCTATAATGCTTATCATTTGAGGACATAATAATACATAAGAGGATGAACTTAAAGGTACACATCATGTATAATATGGAAGTGCCAAGTTCGAAATGAACAGTAATTGGTTGATGAATACGTAAGAACTATATTCAGTACTTGTAAGTTTACCAACAATTCCAATTAAGAAAGATCATGGTAGCAGAAAGACAAAAAATTTCATTAGCAGTTACTTTGATCATTGCCTGGTAGACTTAAATGGAAATTTATGCAAGCATCAAAGGATTTCAAACCAGCGGTCAAAATTAGCAAATACCATAAGCAAATAAGAGGGTTAGACCAAGTAAAATGGATGTGATACTTACTGGTGAGTGCATCCCAAGCAATTTCACCAGTTCTTCATCAATTCCTAGCCTGCAACAATAAATGCAAAGCGAAGATCAAATTTATAGATGATAGATGATTAAAACATAGAGCTCCTTGTATAGGGAGTGCGTTGACCTATTCCATTGCCCTCCCTACCAATATTGATACACATTTTATGTTAAGTAATGATTGTTTTATATAACCTATAAATGGACTGTTCAGTGAGTAATATTAACACATAGTAATGCCGGTAAGAAGCCCATCAAAACTCACTACATTTATGCATAAAACATTCAACGCGCAATAATGCAAGATTGTGTTATAAAATTAACCTCTTCCCTTCAACATCAACTCCATGAACCAAAAACTCATCTGCATATGTGGCAAGAAAATTCAAAGTTTCTTTGTCAAGATGTACATCAGTGAATTTCTGCCATCTATCGGTGACAATTGCATATCTTTCATCCTACAAAAATGACAAGGGGAAAATCAAACTAAAACAGTGATTTAGCACTCAAAATGGTGCATAGATGGATTTCTTTTTAAATTATCTCGAACTCAGAAAAATTAGAGTTCTGCATTCACTAACATGAAGTGGTACAAGTTTCTCCAGTATTCACCCCAAACATAAACATCATGAATGATGAGTGCAACAACGTTTCTAATCCAATATCCATTGAACTAAGAGCATAGCCAAGGTCTGTACACACATTGGGAAATTAACAGATAATGGATTTAAATTTCATTTTTTTCAAGTTAAATAGGATGGGACTTAGCTTTTTATGAACTAAACTAATTAAAGGACAGTTGCAAATAGTAAATAGGCAAAAAAATAAATAAAATAATCATCACAACGAGGCCTCTTCTCCAAGGTTGCACTTGCTATCTAGAAAATAGAGGGGAAAACTATCTCAAGTAACGTGAAGGAGCTATCAAAATAACATTGACGGTGGAACTGAAAAGTACAAAATCTCCATCTAACTTGGATAACATGAAAGAAGAAGAATATTGTTCTACTCTCCTAGGATAATTCAAGCCTCTTCTTCATAAAGTTGCCAACCCATCAAAACTTGCTACTCCCAAAGTAAGCGTCAAACTTGGTATGAAGCCTCGGCAAAATGTAGTTAGAAGAATAGAAATTTAGTTCAAATATTGTAACACCTCAACAACAACATAGCCTCAATTCCAAATTAATTGGGGTCGGGTACATTGATCAAACTCTTCCATTGTGCTTGATTCAGTGCAATAAAATATTGTAAGACCTGAAGTGAAAAAAATCTCAGCCTCTATAAAAGATATATTATATGCAAACATGACTGGATAGAGAATATCTAATTGAAAGTAGTATAATTTTGCACCTTAATAACCAAGTTTTTCCATTACCCAAAAAATAAAAAAGGAAAAATGAACAAAGTTCCATACCCTTTTTCTGCAGCTTAGATCCAAAACGAGCCTATGTTTTCCAACAGTATGAACAAGGTCTTTGAGCCTTTCAAGATCCATTTGACCATTGTTGAAGACGTACTGTGAAAATTTATGTAAAGATTAACAAAGAACTGAAGTCTTGAATAAAAAGGAGATACAAAGAAGTAAAGACAAACAAAGCCCTCGTGTCAAAGATAATACCGAAGTAAGCATAATTAGGCTTGATTCAAAATTGGAAGTTCTAAATAGCGCTTAACATGTTAACTGCAGATCTGAAACCTATTTATAAAAACCAATTTGAGACCACGGATCTTCAGATTCTTGACCTATTCATAAATGAACCGGAAAATCTTGATTCATTGACACATAAAACCAAATTAGTTTTGGCAATAATTTAGCCACAACTTTAGATTGCAGCCATGCTAGAATTTTAAAAATACAAGCTTTTAAAAAAAATCGAACAGAAAACAGAAAGGAAATCAGATAAATGGCATAAAAGTATAAAACCTAGTAAATGGAATAAAATTGTGAGCTTCAGTTGCTCAAGCCCCTTTAACTTGAAATATATATATATATATATTTTTTTCGAATAAACCTGTTAGAAAAATTTATAAATCTATTGGGGCCACACATGTAATATATGACGCACACCATTATTAAGTTAGCCTAAATTAAAGTGATTTAATAATGTATAAAATAATTGACTAATGAGCATGACTAATGTCATGAATAATGTTAGTGTAGATATCAAATTAATAGGACAGCTTTATGAGGGGCAAAGTTGATATAACGATAAAAGGGCAATTGGTTAATCAATAGGTTATGGCCCCCAATTGTAGTAGTTCGTATGTTTTCTCTCTATCCCCATCAACAAAGTGCTTTGGGTTTTCAGTATTACACCTACAATTGGAAGATCATATCCGATCGATCGACTCTAAAGGATTGTACAAGTGTGATTCTGCTTTAATCATCTTGGATATGTATAGTTTAATGTTTATCATGTATCTATGAATGATATGACTTTTAGAGGGAGAAATGAGGTTAAAGACTTTATCTTTGAGGAAGAATCATTTTAATTCCTGAACCGATTCTTATAGTTGTTTCCGATCAAACAAACTTCGATTCCTTCTAAGATATTGTGCTTCTTCCACCCATTCAAGATGATTAACATAAAAATGGAAGTGTACTTGTAGAATCTATTGGACTATTGATGAATAATCGAATTATGATCTTTCAATTATAATTCTATAACGAAAAACCTAAAACACTCTCTTGATGGGGATAGAGAGAAAACACACGAACTACGACAATTGGCAATTAGGGACCACATGACCCATTAAATAATTGATTACGCAGTTATTATGGAATTATGCCAACTTTGTTCCTTATCAAGTTGGCATATTAATCCGGTATCTACATTAACATTATTTCATAATATTAATTTTGCTCGTTAGCCAATTACTTTATACATTATTACATCCCTTAATTTCGGCCAACTTAATAATAGCGTGACACATTACATATTACATGCGTGGCCTCAATAAATTTATAAATTTATCTAACAAAACCAACCAATAGGTCCCCATTGGCTCCCCATGACCCTTTTATCATAAAAACAAGGGCCTAGACCATCCCATCCAACCAATAAGGTCATATGCAACCGAAATAAAATGCTAAAGGCTTCCATGACTCACTTTAGACTCTACCAGTAGGCCAAAGGCCTTGGCGATGCTTTGAAATAAAGTTTCCACCTTCCAATATGTCAAAAGTATTCTACCTCAGCACGTAAAAGCCAAAACGACAAAAAACTAAACACCATGATGATTTAAGTGAATAATCTTAACACTTGCTTTTTAAATCATCAACATTTGAATTGAATTACATACAAAGTAACAATGATATGGCTCGCTCCTTCCTCCAAGTACCCCAAAGCATTGTCTGAATTGATCCCACCTCCAACTTGCAAGCCGCCTAGAAGACACCAGCTCTCATAGTAAATTTTCAGTAGAAGAAACTGAGTGTTTATCCATATTATCAATCAGAGACCCATTAGGCTTTTTTTTTTTTAATCAAAGCCCTTTAGGTTTCTATATATCAGCATAGGCAGCACACCATGGTTTATAAGGCATGGAATTAAGCTTCTTTTAGAATTCTTGAGATTAAAAAAGAAAAAAAGTAACATTATAAACACTTCAAAAGCTCTGACGGATATGCTTTAGTCCAGGTTCAAGAATTATTAGAAAGTTGTATGCCTGTATGGTACTACTACTCAGTTGTGAAGAGCAACTACTAAGGGCACGCCATTTGATGAGTCAATTCATTTACCCAAAGGAAAGCATACAACTTCACCTTTTTGTTAAAAGATTACCATATTTGAGGGGAAGAAGAAAAATACAACTTCAAATTAAATATCCATGAAGTTATAGATGACTTTAGATATATGGTGATCTTTGACGTAACAATGTTTCACGATTCGTTTCTCCTTCTAAAATTTTGTGCTATTGCCTATTTGTTTGTGCCCCGGTCTATGTTACCCGGACCCTTCACTCTAACCAAAAGTACCCGTGTCAGACACTTGAAATGAGTCCGACACTTAAAAAAACATGGATACTCCATTTATAGAGTTCGTTGTATAAAAAGATTCATAATGCAAGAAAAGAAAGAAAAAAAAAACAAAAACTTTCTAGCGTAGAATACAAAATGAAAAATGAGAAAAAAAATATGGGTATATAAGCTATTATATATATGTAATAACATATATAAGCATGTGTCTCAAGTTTTTAGATTGTTTTTGTCGAGTCCCCGTATCCTAAAATTAGAGAATAGGTGGGTCCGACCTTTAGACTCACACCCGCACCCCACACCCGCACCCGAGTCCAGGTAACATAGGCCCCGGTTTAGAATGAAATCTCACATCAAATGGCCCATAAAACTGCTCAATGTCAATGAATCAATAGTGAACCTCATATAGTTGATGAGATTAATCTTATGCCATCATGTCATTAGCAAGAAATACGGCTCGATACAGAGCAAAATATTCTACCAACAAGACAACAACCGTGTATTCATCCTCAATTAGCTTGGAAGCATTATGGTAGATTGTTCTTTTTAAAAAAAATCATTGTTGCTACTGTTATTAGCTAATCTTGTGTTCAAACTACCAGTGTGTAATTCATTTAACAAACTGTCACCAAGGTAACAGAACCATACAAGCTATCAAAACTACGCCCTAGCATTTAATTTTTGCATAGAATTATTAGTAACTGAATCATAGATAGTTTACATCACTAAACAACAGTAGGGACTTCATGTACATAATATGTATAAAGATAAAAAAAGGAGAGTGTATTGAAGGAATACAGTGAAATACCAACTAACCAGGGTAGGCATGTAATGCTTCAATTGCTGCGGATTTGCTCAACAAATCTGCACCAAGCATTATTACGTGGCCACCGGTTAGTCCATCCTTCCAGTATAGTTTTGCAAACTCTGCCGCTGACTTGTCTGATTCAAAGTTAGTTACCGGATCAGACTCGCTGCCTTTTAAATCCCGAAGTGTTGAGCCAACAATTTGTTTGACTTTCCCCTGAAGGTTTAGCAAGAACAACCACATGTAAATCATGCAAATACTCCATCCTACACTGGTTTAAATCTCATCAAACTGGAATGCTAATAATTCCATCAGGTTTGGTAACATATGCCAAATAACCCCATATATTAGGCAAAACCAAATCATCAGCGTGCTAGTGTATGAAATTTACGAGATTAAATAGCATATGAAATTGTTGTCTATGATACAGTTAAAAATTTGTTGCATATCCCACCATCAAAAGCATCAATAACAAACAAAGTTTCCTGCAACAGGAAAAAATGGAAATGTATACAAATATGTTCAAAGATCATCTCAAATCTGTAATTATTAATCAGTTTTAAATACGTCACTGCAGGGATCTCAATACTAGGTCACAAAAAAATGGAGAAATTGTACAATTACATCCGTGGATCATTTCAAATTTATCAATAAAGAAACCTCACCTTATGGATATCTATACAGGGCCGGAAACGAACAGCACATTGCACAGGCACTTGACATTCTGCGAAAGCTAACAGTAAGTAATTGCAAAGAAGACCATTAAGCGAGAGAAAGAGATGGTTTTAGGGTTTCGAAGAAAATGTACTCGAATGCTTTAATGGCACAAACACATTAGATCTCTCATTGATGTGATGAATTGTAGAATCTGAAATTCCTCCTCGCAAACAACTAAGATCACTGGGTGAAACCATCAAGTCCCTCGAACTTAGAAACGCACTAACACCACAAGTTCTCATTTGCTACCGAGACAGAACAAGTGGAGCACAAATCTACAACCAAAAAATGGAAAAAGCAGAAAATGAGACAAATCCAAATCTATCAATTTGAATTCGCTTTAAAATTCTGGAGCATTTCGACACAAGGCGCTTGCGTCAAATCCACTAGAACTATACACCAGGAATTAGCAACGATTATATCCTACGACGTATCACTTTTCTTTCACTTACGAAAATAGTCCATATATAGGAATCTAAGTCAAAATTACTTGTTTAAAATACCACCATTTTTTTTTTGGTCTAAACCACCACGTAACCGCATTATCCGACTAATCAGGGTTCGACCACAGTCGTGCACCGTATAAGAGGGGGGAGCTCCCAACATTGGTGTTTCCATTCCCAAGACTCGAATTTACACAATTGAAGTATCATTCTATGCACTGCATTAAGTCACATTATGGAAATTTTCCTATACCTATTCGATTCTTTCTTATCGATTTCGTCGACTTCGTTTCATCAATCCACACAAATGTCAAAAAGGAAGAAAATTTAAGAAACAAAAAAGGTTTTCTTCATCAAAAATCACTGGCGCAGGCACTAGAACATAATCAAACGTATATGCATCGCAATCACCAACAACTCTGATTGTACAAACGTAGCATCAAAACGAAGTGATCGAAATGCGTACCTGCCGAAATGCGTCGAAGATTGTTCGAAGACCTAGTCGAGAAACTTATCAGATTGATTCCTCGCGAGCCCTAGATCTTCGAATTGAGAATCAAATGCGGCTTTGAAAGATTTTGATTCGAAAAGCTGAGAATTTTTATCGGTCGCGAGAACCCTAACACCGAGCGAGTTGAAGAGAGTGGAAGAAACGAGGGGAGAAGTACTAATCCGTCCTTCAGTTCCAAGCGATATTCCGACGACACAGGACAACTCAGGCCCTTTACTGCCACCACTCCTCTTAACACCGCACCAATTCTATTGGAGTAAATTTTGATTTTGTTTTTTTGGTGTAGACCATTAATTGTTTTTTTGTGTGTATTTTGAAGCTTGTTGTGTTCTTTATACATGAGAAAAGACTTGAAATTAATGACTGGAAAGCAAACACTCGTAATAGCTTAACAGTCAATATTGTCCCCATAAATATAGCTGAGCTCTTTTAGTACAAGACTGATATTATCACCAACTTAACTACCTCACCTCATAAATGCGGGGTTTTAAATCAAAAGACCTCAATACTAATTAAGGAGATCCATACTAATATGTTTCATATCGAAGTCATCTTTAGCCGATGTGGAACTATTACATCTCCAACAAAGTTCTTGTTTCAATTTCTTTCTACCTTGAGTACTCTTTACAACTTATTACTCCAGTTGCCATAATTGAATAGAAAAAGAAAGATAAAGTAAATCATGTTTTGCAGCATAGTGAATTGAATATGAAATTCACGCTTTTGTGCATTTTTGTTTGATCTAACTTTAATGTATACTTCTTCTGCTCTATATGATTCAGCATTTCATGCAAGGAAGGAAGGAAGCCATGACACTATCAATTAACTACAAGAAAAAAACTTCAAACAGAAGAAACTACTTCTGATCTTCTTTATTATGGCTAGGAAACAAAGATGATTTATTTATAAGAAATGAAGACCAGCCAGCAATCCTCATTCGCTAAGTACATACACAATACAGTTCACAGGATTGAAACCAGATCAATCGGCACAAAGCCAATTGATTGAAAGACCCGAGGACTTAACTATAATACAGACACAGACCACGCCCATCCACTGCAAGAAAAAGGGCTTTTTAAACACCAAAACAAATGAACCACAGAAGACGCTGCTGCAGAACCATAGATCTTCAGGAAGCAAAAATAATGAGCGTAGCACACAATGGAAGAGCCAAGCGCGTGGACGCCAATACAGAAACTTTATTTGAGAACCAGCTGTGCAATCAATCTACCCGCGGAGAGTGTCACAAGAACTGCTGGTCGATTCCGTGTGACATTTTCTTTACCTGATTGAGATGCAGATTAATTAAATAAGTAGTCACAATTCATAGTGCCTTCTCCTGAAAGGATTATCAAACTATACATTTGTATTAGCTTAACAGGTAGAAAAAAAATGGTGCTAGTTGAGTTGAATGGCAATATATAGTATCTGATAGAATAAAAGGTAGAGGATTAAAACAAACCTGATCAACAAACTTGAATGGATAATGTTATGCATGCGATTGTCTGAGGATCGATGGAATGTGAGAAATTTTGTGCCACTCTTCGCCTCCATCTGCCATGCACCTGGCCTCCAGTTGATTGCACATAGTCATGCTGAGTGTTGTAAGTGATGTGAGGCGTTGCATTGCTTTGGCAGCAGGGAAGTGCATCAAGTTGTGGCAGTGGGATAAATATAGTTCTCGAAGCGAAGAAAAGTTTCCCAGCCAGTCGGGCAAATCTGCAATATTAGGGAACTCAGCGATTTTCAAGGTCTCGATGGTGGTGAAGTGTTCAAGGCAGTTGGGCAAAGATGCAATCCTGGAGTTGCGTAGCTCCAGAGTTTTAAGTCGAGGTAGAAATTTATCACTACTTTCTCCATTTGGTACTGAGAGAAAAGGAAAAGAGAGATCTAGTTGTGTAATTGGGTCACAAGGCCCCAAAAAGCCTCCAATCTTCAACTCTTCTAGAGAGGTGAGGCATTGCAGTTCCTCTGCTGGAATAGTTTGAATTCCAGCACAGCCTACAATTTCTAAATGCTTCAAATGCTTGTTGTTGGATAGAAACTTTGGCGGGAGGTTGAAGAGGTCCAAAACAGTCGAAATAGCAAGTGAAGTTAGTGCTTTGAGGTTGCCGCTTGTCCCCAATGACGTTACAATTGAACCCCTGATTTCTCGAACTTCCAACGTCGTAAGCATGGGAAATAGAGTTGGCATGGCATTCAGTTGGACAGAACCATCAACTTTCAATTCTTCAAGCACAGGGAAGGAAAAAGCTGATAGTGAAGACAAAGGAGAAGAACGAGAGGCCAATGTTGGTGCTTCGACCCATTCTTCTAAGCTTCGGAAGCCTGATATATAGAGTTTCTTCAGAGAGGGAAAGGGTGGTCTAGCATCTCCATAGAATTCACTTCCAATGCGCTTAACCGACCGCATCCCATTCATAAAAAGACTCCTCAAAAGGGGGAGCGACCCGAACGCGGGCAAAGACTCACATCTGTCAAGCCCATCTAGTTCCATTTCCACCAAATTGGGAAGCAACTTCGTGTTGATAGTGAGCCAAGTAGGGAACTTGGCTCCCATGAAGTTACTAATCTTCAATGCTTTCAAATTACGGTGAGGCTGAAGACCCTCCAATACATCATCATAATTGCAACTCGTACCATCATTTATAAATCTATTACTCCAAGTAAGGTTCAGCTGGCGAATATTTTGCTTACTTGCGAGATTTGCACTCTTCGATGCTTTCATGTCCGGAACATTCTCCAAGTGATCGATTAGCAATTCGCCTTTAAGATGCTTTAAGGGCCCCAACTCTGAAATATGACGCCCGCTTTCTTTGCTTACCTTAAAGACTGGCCAGGTCTGGAGGAACTTTAGTCGACTTAACACCTTTGGCATTTCTTCCAATGCTGAAAACGGCCCTCCAATCTCCAAGTGTCGAAGTTTGTTGAGCTTTCTTGTGAAATCACTTGGAAGTTTAGTAACTTCACAGCATACAAGTTTCAAGGTCTGCAAATTATATAAAGCAGTGAAGCTTTCGGGGAGCACTTTGACCTTAGTGTAAGAAAGATCAAGGTACCTTAAATGTTTCAAACTGGCAACGGAATCTAGCAACTCCTCAATGACAAGATGCTTCAAGATGAGAACGCGCAAGCGTTTCAGGTTCATGATAGAAGAGAACTTATCGATTGGGAGGCATTCAAAGGAAAGGTTGTTTAGAATAAGCACTCTCAAGCGGTCACTGTTAACCTTGGTCACCAAATCACCTAGATCATGCATTGCTGTTGAAGTCCCTTCTTTAGTAAAAGCAACTTGTAAGCGCCTAGCGTCACCTTCTTTTATGCTGTTAGTGAAGACAGAGGTTCGATCAAGTGGTGAAACCACAAACTTTGCTAAGTCATGAACAAGGTCGTGCATTTTGAATGAGATAACCTGATCTCCCCAACTGTCCCGTTTCTCAGCCTCGAAAAAGCAACTGTTCATTAAGCTTATTGCATATTGACGCCCGACATCCTCCTCCAATAACATATTTTCATTTTGGTTGCTGCTACCATTAATAAATCCTTCCGCCATCCATAGTTGAACAAGAGTTTGTATTTCTATGGACTCGCCCTTACGAAATACCGAGCAATATGAAAAACACTGCTTTAAATTAGATGGTAGTAGAAGGTAACTCACCATCAATTTACGCATGATTTCTATGTTCCAGGTTTCACTGTTCTGAACGGATAACCACTCATGTAAGTCCTCTCTTTTGCTTCTAAGTTCGCTTCCAATGACGCTCAGAGCAAGCGGGACACCGCCACACCTTTTTACAATTAGCCTCCCTATCTCTGCAAGATCTTGTCTTTGATGTGATGTTGTTGGACTTGGAAATGCTCTTTGCTTGAATAAAGACCAAGCGTCTTCCTCAGACAAGGGTTTCAATACGTATGTCTCAAGTGTTCCCACGAGTGATGCAACTTCGTACCTGCTTGTAGTAACAATTATTTTGCTTCCCATAGCACCGCAAACTAGCGGTTTTTCAAGGTTTTTCCACTTCTCACCATCTGCACTCCAAACATTGTCGAGAACAAGCAAGAATCGCTTTCCATCCAACTTCCTCTGCATTATGCGGGTTAGTTTATTTGAAGGCTCACCAATATCAGATCTTTCACGTCTTCCATAATTTTTGACGATACCTTCAAGGATGTTTTCGACATTAAACTCCTGAGAGACGTCTACCCACATTCTTAGATCTTTGAAGTAGCTCTTGATGACCCTGTCGTTGTAGATCAATTGTGCGAGTGTTGTTTTGCCGAGCCCCCCCATACCAACTATGGGAAGTACAGAGAGTCTCTTTTGTTCTACACTTGCATCAAGATCAGTCAGCAAAGCTACTAACCTTGAATATTCAGCTTCCCTTCCAACAATCTCCGACTTGTCAATCGATGAGGAATTTGATTTCAGACGAGTACTGACACGGACGGCACTATTGTAAGCAGCATCTCCGGGAATGAATACATTACTCTTGATGAATACATTACCCTTGATGAAGTTGAACTCCTCCATTTCGATCTTGATTTTGTTGAACTCGCCGTTTATTTCTCGAATCATGCGACCCATCTTCACCAGGAAAAGAATCGGATTTGAGGTAGAACAAATGTTGAGCACCATGTCAAAGAATAGCCTCATCAGTGGGTGTGGCACTGCAGGAACTTCCATCTCTTGACGAGTAGTTTCATAGGAGAAGTCATCCATCACATCTTGGGCTTTGTATGCAACGCCTTTCAGCTTTTCCAGCCAATATCGAGCCAGCGGTTCTCTTACTTGACGCTTTTCTGCGTCGTCCAACACAAGTTGTAGAATAACCAACTTGTGTCGAAGTTTATTGAGCTCTCCTTTAGCACCCCAAGCAACAGCAATCTGCCTCTCGACATGGGCAGCAACAGACTTCAGTATCATTCCAACGCCATTGATGAAGATTGCTTCTGCCATGGAATGCTGCCGGAAAGGATGAAACACTCACAGAGTAATGAAAAAGTTCACAAGCAATCAGAGTAAAGGTGGAAGACACGCCATATATGGATGTCAAATATGGGTACGCATCTAACGATCGATTTTATGAATACTTCCGATATGGGTACTTGGATATATATACATGAATAAGTATATATATTTGTAATACAATTGTAGTGATATTTGTTATCAAAAAAATAAATTGTAGTGATATTTAATAAGGGGGACAGCTCAGTTAAAGAAAAAATGAATAATATAAGTGGCACAGCTGGCCCCATATTGCAACCATATGATAGAAAGTTAATATTGACGGCATGTGCGGCCATCTTGGAAGTCAACTTCTTCCTCTGCACCTCTGCATCTCTCCCTACAGCCACGTTCAACTTCAGATCCATCCCATCGACACGTATTTTGTGTCTGAATCTGTGTCGGATCGTGTCGACACGGGTACTCCGACACAAAGTGCCGAGTCCGGTTATCATAGGTGGAGACTACTGGTCCTCATACATTTTTTCAATTTGAATAAAATTTTTGTTTACTATGAAATAAAAAAAAAAAAAGTTGGGTTGAACCTATCTCATTGTGGCAACCCACTCACATCGAATCAGCTAGGCTGAACCCGTGTAAGTATGGCAGACCCAACAAAACAAACTACTCTCCAACTACATTGAACAGAATTCAGCCCCATTTTTTATTAGAAACTGGGGATTCATTGTCGATTTTGATCAATTGGATAACTAACATATCTCATTTGGACAAAACTTGCGATCGATTATCAAATCAAACCAAATTTCAGAGACTAAAATTCACTTGGCAAAAAGGAGCCCTTAGATCAACTTCATGGGACTGATCGAACAACATCTAAATAAAACGAGTTGATGTTATTCAGACAAAATAAAAAATTTAAGCAAAACAAGGGAGGGAACAAAAGCACCAAGTAAAAGGCGGGAATAACAAGTTCTTTTAAAAAAAAAAAAATTACAATACAACGAGAATAACAGCTGACGACTCCATTAAAAAACATCCACATAAATTCACTCGACAAAATTGACTGGTTTATAAAACATCTTGTATTAGTCACACCAAAACCCCCTCCTAATCCTAACATGTCAACGAAACTCAATCTTAAAGAAATAAACAAAAAAAAGTCGTTTTCCTTCTTGGTATAAATTAATGTGAGACAACTCATGACTCAATCGTCCAACATTTTTTCATAAGAAACTGCCCCACTTGTAATTACCAGCCAACTTGTTCACAAGGCATTGTTGTTGTAGTTTACCCCAATTAATTTGGGACGGAGGCCACGTTGTTGTTGTTGTAGTCTACCCCAATCATTCTGAAGTACTTGCAATTCATGAAGCAAGTCGCGAATGTGTTTGGTTGAGAAACATAATTGAACATATTCAAGAATCATGTGGATTGCATTCAATAAAAGATTCTCCAACCATATTATATGAAGATAATGCAACATGTATTGCACAATTAAGTGAATGATTCATAAAACGGGACAGAACAAAACATATTCTTTTATGCACATGAGCTTCAGAAGAATGGTGAAATTGATGTCAAGCAAATCCGATCGAGCGATAATCTTGTTGATTTATTCACAAAAACCTTACCAACTACGACATTTAAAAGGCTTACATATGGTATTAGCTTGTATAAACTTAAAGACATTGCAAGTAAAGAAACTGAACAAGTTTCACCCATGTTCACATGAGGGGGAGTTATTGATTAGTGTATTGCACTCTTTTTCCCTTAGCTATGGTTTTATTCCATTGGGTTTTCCTAGCAAGGTTTTTTTAATGAGGCAATCCTAACAATATTATACTCATCTTAAGATTAATAAGAAATGTGTACTCTTTTTCTTTTGCTAAATTTTTTTTCCACAGGGTTTTTTCTAGTAGAAGTTTTAACGAGGCACATTCTCTCAACAATTGTCATCCAAGGGGGAGTGTTATGATATGGATGAACAATTGATCAAGACTTTGTATGACTAATCATTGTCAAGTATGACTCTTACATTGAGTGGTAATATCAAGCATGGCTCTTACTTGCATCCATATCTAATGTACTCATTATTTCATGTGTTGTCAACATTGCTTGTAAAGAGTTGTATGGCATGTGATGTATGTGTAACTTGTAAACATTGTCTTAGTACATTTATCATCATCATCAAAGGGCCTATATAAAGGGTATCAACCTCATTGTAAAAACACACCAAGTTGTATACAACTTCTCATTTCAACTCTCTCATTTCTCCTCTTCTACTTTGTAGTTGTAGTTCTTTGTAGTAGTAGAAGTTCTTAGTTCTTCTACTTTCCTTCTCTAGTTCTAGCAAGTCTCAATTCAATTCACAACCGCTATTACATATATGTAATATATGTTATTACATATATAAGCATATGCCACTCAAGTTTTAGACACTTTTTGCCGAGTCTCCGTGTCCTTAAATTAGAGAATAGGTAGATCCGACCTTTAGACTCATACCCGTACTCGACATTTGTACCCGAATTCAGGTAATATAGCTAGAGATGCAGTTTTTAATGAAAATGTAAATTGGTCAACCCTTTTAACCCTTTCTTTGTCAGTGGAAGTCAGATTAATTAACATTTTAGTTGACTTTTAAAAAAAATTTATAATCATGGATAGGAACTTATACTATAGTATATACATTAACCAAGAGTCATTTATTGACGAGGCCATGTGACCATATAGAGGTGCAGTTTCTGATGAAAATGTTAGATTAATGGAGACAGGAGCTGACTCTTACATTAACTTGACTAAGAAGATAAACAACTGTTAACGTTTCTTGAATTTATGTTTATATGTTTTTTTCAACAAACTCATCAGGAGCAATTACAATCTTACTACGTTTAGTGGATAGACCTAACCGATCATAGTAGTTTCGATTGACCGTCTAAATTTCAGATTGAATTTATATTTACTTAGTCATTCTCCTTTTCTTTTTTCTTTTTTTTTTTTCTAACAAACATAACAATGAAATAATTCTCAAATTGTAGCAAGTACATGGGAAATTCCAGACAAAACTTTGATTAATCAAAAGCTCATTCAAAGAGAAATAAATAAAATGATAAATTGGCATAAAGATGAAAGTGGAGTTTATTTCATCACCAAGGGCTCTTGCTTATGATGCCAAGAAACAACATCATTGTATGCCAAATCTCCACCAAAGATGTCCAAAGCACTCCCTACAGTAACATCGACTCGGTCCATTCCAGCTTCCTTTATCTTCTCTAAATCGGCCATTGTTGTCACACCGCCAGCGTAAGTAACAGGAATCTAACACCAAAACCAACAATGAAATTAGAAAAAAAAAGGGGGGGGTGTTATTTTGCCTTTAAGAATTTGAAGATGAATTGAAAGTTAAAAAGGCCACTACCAAAAAAAAAAAAAAATGCTACTAGCTGTTCAATGAGAAATGACTGAAGCTAGATTCTCTGAGATCAAATTATTGGTGGGCACCCTCAGAACTAATAGGAATAGTGTGTAGCTCATATTTCAGTTATTCAGATACATTGTGTATGAACAGTTTGTTATACCCATGTGCAAGGCCCAATGAAGATGAATCGCCACGAAACTGAATTATCATCCTAATGAGCATCATATTTTTTTTTGGTAATGAGCATCATATTTTTTTTGAGGCAATAAGCATCATTGTGAAAAACAAAAGACAAATTAAATAATAGAAAATGTAGGGACTTAACTAGGATAATGATTTCTAAGTTCCAACCATGACATAGTTTAATTTTTGTCAATAGCAATTTTAGTGAGTCCAACTTTCCGTTACAAAAAAATAAAAATAAAAAAAAGAAATCCTAAATTGACAACATATTGCATCTAATACAAACAAATTCTATAATGCTTATCATTTGAGAACATAATAATACATAAGAGGATGAACTTAAAGGTACACATCATGTATAATATGGAAGTGCCAAGTTCGAAATGAACAGTAATTGGTTGATGAATACGTAAGAACTATATTCAGTACTTGTAAGTTTACCAACAATTCCAATTAAGAAAGATCATGGTAGCAGAAAGACAAAAAAAATTTCATTAGCAGTTACTTCGATCATTGCCTGGTAGACTTAAATGGCAATTTATGTAAGTATCAAAGGATTTCAAACCAGCGGTCAAAATTAGCAAATACCATAAGCAAATAAGAGGGTTAGACCAAGTAAAATGGATTTGATACTTACTGGTGAGTGCATCCCAAGCAATTTCACCAGTTCTTCATCAATTCCTAGCCTGCAACAATAAATGCAAAGCGAAGATCAAATTTATAGATGATAGATGATTAAAACATAGAGCTCCTTGTATAGGGAGTGCGTTAACCTATTCCATTGCCCTCCCTACCAATATTGATACACATTTTATGTTAAGTAATGATTGTTTTATATAACCTATAAATGGACTGTTCAGTGAGTAATATTAACACATAGTAATGCCGGTAAGAAGCCCATCAAAACTCACTACATTTATGCATAAAACATTCAACAGGCAATAATGCAAGATTGTGTTATAAAATTAACCTCTTCCCTTCAACATCAACTCCATGAACCAAAAACTCATCTGCACATGTGGCAAGAAAATTCAAAGTTTCTTTGTCAAGATGTACATCAGTGAATTTCTGCCATCTATCGGTGACAATTGCATATCTTCCATCCTACAAAAATGACACGGGAAAATCAAACTAAAACAGTGATTTAGCACTCAAAATGGCGTATAGATGGATTTCTTTTTAAATTATCTCGATCTCAGAAAAATTAGAGTTCTGCATTCACTAACATGAAGTAGTACAAGTTTCTCCAGTATTCACCCCAAACATAAACATCATGAATGATAAGTGCAACAACGTTTCTAATCCAATATCCATTGAACTAAGAGCATAGCCAAGGTCTGTACACACATTGGGAAATTAACAGATAATGGATCTAAATTTCATTTTTTTCAAGTTAAATAGGGTGGGACTCAGCTTTTTATGAACTAAACTAATTAAAGGACAGTTGCAAATAGTAAATAGGCAAAAAAAAATAAAAAAAAAAATCATCACAACGAGGCCTCTTCTCCAAGGATGCACTTGCTATCTAGAAAATAGAGGGGAAAACTATCTCAAGTAACGTGAAGGAGCTATCAAAATAACATTGACGGTGGAACTGAAAAGTACAAAATCTCCATCTAACTTGGATAACATGAAAGAAGAAGAATATTGTTCCACTCTCCTAAGATAATTCAAGCCTCTTCTTCATAAAGTTGCCAACCCATCAAAACTTGCTACTCCCAAAGTAAGACGTCAAACTTGGTATGAAGCCTCGGCAAAATGTAGTTAGAAGAATAGAAATTTAGTTCAAATATTGTAACACCTCAACAACAACATAGCCTCAGTTCCAAATTAATTGGGGTCGGGTACATTGATCAAACTCTTCCATTATGCTCGATTTAGTGCAATAAAATATTTTAAGACCTGAAGTGAAAAAATCTCAGCCTCTATAAAAGATATATTATATGCAAACATGATTGGATAGAGAATATATAATTGAAAGTAGTACAATTTTGCACCTTAATAACCAATTTTTTCCATTACCCAAAAAATAAAAAAGGAAAAATGAACAAAGTTCCATACCCTTTTTCTGCAGCTTAGATCCAAAACGAGCCTATGTTTTCCAACAGTATGAACAAGGTCTTTGAGCCTTTCAAGATCCATTTGACCATTGTTGAAGACGTACTGTGAAAATTTATGTAAAGATTAACAAAGAACTGAAGTCTTGAATAAAAAGGAGATACAAAGAAGTAAAGACAAACAAAGCTCTCGTGTCAAAGATAATACCGAAGTAAGCATAATTAGGCTTGATTCAAAATTGGAAGTTCTAAATAGCGCTTAACATGTTAACTGCAGATCTGAAACCTATTTATAAAAACCAATTTGAGACCACGGATCTTCAGATTCTTGACGTATTCATAAATGAACATGAAAATCTTGATTCATTGACACAAAACCAAATTAATTTTGGCAATAATTTAGCCACAACTTTAGATTGCAGCCGTGCTAGAATTCTAAAAATACAAGCTTTTAAAAAAAATCGAACAGAAAACAGAAAGGAAATCAGATAAATGGCATAAAAGTATAAAACCTAGTAAATGGAATAAAATTGTGAGCTTCAGTTGCTCAAGCCCCTTTAACTTGAAATTTTATTTTTATTTTTTTATTTTTTTATTTTTTTATTTTTTATTTTTTATTTTTTATTTTTATTTTTTATTTATTTATTTATTTTTTTCGAATAAACCTGTTAGAAAAATTTATAAATCTATTGGGGCCACACATGTAATATATGACGTATCACACCATTATTAAGTTAGCCTAAATTAAAGTGATTTAATAATGTATAAAATAATTGACTAATGAGCATGACTAAAATGTTAGCGTAGATATGAAATTAATATGACAGCTTTATGAGGGGCAAAGTTGACATGACGATAACATGCCAATTGGTTAATCAATAGGTCATGGCCCCCAATTGTAGTAGTTCGTATGTTTTCTATCTATCCCCATCAACAAAGTGCTTTGGGTTTTCAGTATTAGAACTACAATTGGAAGATCATATCCGATCGATCGACTCTAAAGGATTGTACAGGTGTGATTCTGCTTTAATCATCTTGAGTATGTATAGTTTAATGTTTATCATGTATCTATGAATGATATGACTTTGAGAGGGAGAAATGAGGTTAAAGACTTTATCTTTGAGGAAGAATCATTTTAATTCCTGAACCGATTCTTATAGTTGTTTCCGATCAAACAAACTTCGATTCCTTCTAAGATATTATGGTTCTTCCACCCATTCAAGATGATTAACATAAAAACGGAAGCGTACTTGTAGAATCTATTAGAGTATTGACGAATAATCGGATTATGATCTTTCAATTATAATTCTATAACGAAAAACCTAAAACACTCTCTTGATGGGGATAGAGAGAAAACACACGAACTAAGACAATTGGCAATTAGGGACCACATGACCCATTAAATAATTGATTGCACAGTTATTATGGCATTATGCCAACTTTGTTCCTTATCAAGTTGGCATATTAATCCGGTATCTACACTAACATTATTTCATAATATTAATTTTGCTCGTAAGCCAATTACTTTATACATTATTACATCACCTTAATTTCGGCCAACTTAATAATAGCGTGACACATTACATATTACATGCGTGGCCTCAATAAATTTATAAATTTATCTAACAAAACCAACCAATAGGTCCCCATTGGCTCCCCATGACCCTTTTATCATAAAAACAAGGGCCTAGACCATCCCATCCAACCAATAAGGTCAGATGCAACCGAAATAAAATGCTAAAGCTTCCATGACCCACTCTAGACTCTACCAGTAGGCCAAAGGCCTTAGTGATGCTTTGAAATAAAGTTTCCACCTTCCAATACGTCAAAAGTATTCTACCTCAGCACGTAAAAGCCAAAACGACAAAAAACTAAACACCATGATGATTTAAGTGAATAATCTTAACACTTCTTTTTAAATCATCAGCATTTGAATTGAATTACATACAGAAGTAACAATGATATGGCTCGCTCCTTCCTCCAAGTACCCCAAAGCATTGTCTGAATTGATCCCACCTCCAACTTGCAAGCCGCCTAGAAGACACCAGCCCTCACAGTAAATTCTCAGTAGAAGAAACTGAGTGTTTATCCATATTATCAATCAGAGACCCATTAGACTTTTTTTTTTTAATCAAAGCCCTTTAGGCTTCTATATATCAGCATAGGCAGCACACCATGGTTTATAAGGTATGGAATTAAGCTTCTTTTAGAATTCTTGAGATTAAAAAAGAAAAAAAGTAAAATTGTAAACACTTCAAAAGCTCTGACGGATATGCTTTAGTCCAGGTTCAATAATTATTAGAAAGTTGTATGCCTGTATGGTACTACTACTTAGTTGTGAAGAGCAAATACTAAGGGCACGCCATTTGATGAGTCAATTCATTTACCCAAAGGAAAGCATACAACTTCACCTTTTTGTTAAAAGATTACCATATTTGATGTGAAGAAGAAAAATACAACTTCAAATTAAATATCCATGAAGTTATAGATGACTTTAGATATATGGTGATCTTTGCCGTAACAATGTTTCATGATTCGTTTCTCCTTCTAAAATTTTGTGCTATTGCCTATTTGTTTGTGCCCCGGTTTAGAATGAAATCTCACATCAAATGGCCCATAAAACTGCTCAGTGTCAATGAATCAATAGTGAACCTCATATAGTTGATGAGATTAATCTTATGCCATCATGTCATTAGCAAGAAATACGGCTTGATACAGAGCAAAATGTTCTACCAACAAGGCAACAACCGTGTATTCATCCTCAATTAGCTTGGACGCATCATGGTAGATTGTTCTTTCTAAAAAAAATCATTGTTGCTACTGTTTGGACGCATCATGGTAGATTGTTCTTTCTAAAAAAAAATCATTGTTGCTACTGTTATTAGCTAATCTTGAGTTCAAACTACCAGTGTGTAATTCATTTAACCAAGAACCATACAAGCTATCAAAACTACGCCCTAGCATTTAATTTTTGCATAGAATTATTAGTAACTGAATCATAGATAGTTTACATCACTAAACAACAGTAGGGACTTCATGTACATAATATGTATAAAGATAAAAAAAGGAGAGTGTATTGAAGGAATACAGTGAAATACCGACTAACCAGGGTAGGCATGTAATGCTTCAATTGCTGCGGATTTGCTCAACACATCTGCACCAAGCATTATTACGTGGCCACCGGTTAGTCCATCCTTCCAGTATAGTTTTGCAAACTCTGCCGCTGACTTGTCTGATTCAAAGTTAGTTACCGGATCAGACTCGCTGCCTTTTAAATCCCGAAGTGTTGAGCCAACAATTTGTTTGACTTTCCCCTGAAGGTTTAGCAAGAACAACCACATGTAAATCATGCAAATACTCCATCCTACACTGGTTTAAATCTCATCAAACTGGAATGCTAATAATTCCATCAGGTTTGGTAACATATGCCAAATAACCCCATATATTAGGCAAAACCAAACCATCAGCGTGCTAGTGTATGAAATTTACGAGATTAAATAGCATATGAAATTGTTGTCTATGATACAGTTAAAAATATGTTCAATGATCATCTCAAATCTGTAATTATTAATCAGTTTTAAATACGTCACTGCAGGGATCTCAATACTAGGTCACAAAAAAATGGAGAAATTGTACAATTACATCCGTGGATCATTTCAAATTTATCAATAAAGAAACCTCACCTTATGGATATCTATACAGGGCCGGAAACGAACAGCACATTGCACAGACACTTGACATTCTGCGAAAGCTAACAGTAAGTAATTGCAAAGAAGACCATTGAGCGAGAGAAAGAGAGGGTTTTAGGGTTTCAAAGAAAATGTACTCGAATGCTTTAATGGCACAAACACATTAGATCTCTCATTGATGTGATGAATTGTAGAATCTGAAATTCCTCCTCGCAAACAACTAAGATCACTGGGTGAAACCATCAAGCCCCTCGAACTTAGAAACGCACTAACACCACAAGTTCTCATTTGCTACCGAGACAGAACAAGTGGAGCACAAATCTACAACCAAAAAATGGAAAAAGCAGAAAATGAGACAAATCCAAATCTATGCACTGCATTAAGTCACATTATTGAAATTTTCCTATACCTATTCGATTCTTTCTTATCGATTTCGTCTACTTCGTTTCATCAAAAATCACCGGCGCAGGCACTAGAACATAATCAAACGTATATGCATCGCAATCACCAACAACTCTGATTGTACAAACGTAGCATCAAAACGAAGTGATCGAAATACGTACCTGCCGAAATGCGTCGAAGATTGTTCGAAGACCTAGTCGAGAAACTTATCAGATTGATTCGTCGCGAGCCCTAGATCGTCGAATTGAGAATCAAATGCGGCTTTGAAAGATTTTGATTCGAAAAGCTGAGAATTTTGATCGGTCGCGAGAACCCTAACACCGAGCGAGTTGAAGAGAGTGGAAGAAAAGAGGGGAGAAGTACTAATCCGTCCTGCAGTTCCTAGCGATATTCCGACGACACAGGACAACTCAGCCCCTCAACTCGAGATTTTGATTTTGTTTTTTTGGTGTAGACCATTAATTGTTTTTTTGTGTGTATTTTGAAGCTTCTTGTGTTCTTTATACATGAGAAAAGACTTGAAATTAATGACTGAAAAGCAAACACTCGTAATAGCTTAACAGTCAATATTGTCCCCATAAATATAGCTGAACTCGTACAAGACCGATATTATCACCAACTTAACTACCTCACCTCATAAATGTGGGGTTTTAAATCAAAAGACCTCAATACTAATTAAGGGGATCCATACTAATATGTTTCATATCGAAGTCATCTTTAGCCGATGTGGAACTATTACATCTCCAACAAAGTTCTTTGTTTCATTTTCTTTCTACCTTGAGTACTCTTTACAACTTACTCAAGTTGCCATAATTGAATAGAAAAAGAAAGATGAAGTAAATCATGTTTTGCAGCATAGTGAATTGAATCTGAAATTCACGCTTTTGTGCATTTTTGTTTGATCTAACTTTAAGGTATTCTTCTTCTGCTCTATATGATTCAGCATTTCATGCAAGGAAGGAAGGAAGCCATAACACTATTAATTAACTACAAGAAAAAAAACTTCAAACAGAAGAAACTACTTCTGATCTTCTTTATTATGGCTAGGAAACAAAGCTGATTTATTTATAAGAAATGAAGACCAGCCAGTAATCCTCATTCGCTAAGTACATACACAATACAGTTCACAGGATTGAAACCAGATCGATCGGCACAAAGCCAATCGATTGAAAGACCCGAGGACTTAACTATAATACAGATACAGACCATGCCCATCCACTGCAAGAAAAAGGGCTTTTTAAACACAGAAACAAGTGAACCACCGAAGATGCTGCTGCAGAACCATAGATCTTCAGGAAGCAAAAATAATGAGAGTAGCACACAATGGAAGAGCCAAGTGCGTGGACGCCAATACAGAAACTTTATTTGAGAACCAGCTGTGCAATCAATCTACCCGCGGAGAGTGTCACAAGAACTGCTGGTCGATTCCGTGTGACATTTTCTTTACCTGATTGAGATGCAGATTAATTAAATAAGTAGTCACAATTCATATGTAATTCAGAAATTTAGAGGCAAATATTAGCTAGAAGTGGAGATATTTTTAGCCTATAAACTATAATATAAGAGAAGCAACCATGCTTCTACCAATCGTGTGCCTTCTCCTGAAAGGATTATCAAACTATACATTTGTATTAGCTTAATTGGTAGAAAAAAAATGGTGCTAGTTGAGTTGAATGGCAATATATAGTATCTGATAGAATAAAAGGTAGAGGATTAAAACAAACCTGATCAACAAACTTGAATGGACGATGTTATGCATGCGATTGTCTGAGGATTGATGGAATGTGAGAAATTTTGTGCCACTCTTCGCCTCCATCTGCCATGCACCTGGCCTCCAGTTGATTGCACATAGTCATGCTGAGTGTTGTAAGTGATGTGAGGCGTTGCATTGCTTTGGCAGCAGGGAAGTGCATCAAGTTGTGGCAGTGGGATAAATATAGTTCTCGAAGCGAAGAAAAGTTTCCCAGCCAGTCGGGCAAATCTGCAATATTAGGGAACTCAGCGATTTTCAAGGTCTCGATGGTGGTGAAGTGTTCAAGGTAGTTGGGCAAAGATGCAATCCTGGAGTTGCGTAGCTCCAGAGTTTTAAGTCGAGGTAGAAATTTATCACTACTTTCTCCATCTGGTACTGAGAGAAAAGGAAAAGAGTGATCTAGTTGTGTAATTGGGTCACAAGGCCCCAAAAAGCCTCCAATCTTCAACTCTTCTAGAGAGGTGAGGCATTGCAGTTCCTCTGCTGGAATAGTTTGAATTCCAGCACAGCCTACAATTTCTAAATGCTTCAAATGCTTGTTGTTGGATAGAAACTTTGGCGGGAGGTTGAAGAGGTCCAAAACAGTCGAAATAGCAAGTGAAGTTAGTGCTTTGAGGTTGCCGCTTGTCCCCAATAACGTCACAATTGAACCCCTGATTTCTCGAACTTCCAACGTCGTAAGCATGGGAAATAGAGTTGGCATGGCATTCAGTTGGTCAGAACCATAAACTTTCAATTCTTCAAGCACAGGGAAGGAAAAAGCTGATAGTGAAGACGAAGGAGAAGAACAAGAGGCCAATGTTGGTGCTTCGACCCATTCTTCTAACCTTCGGAAGCCTGATATATAGAGTTTCTTCAGAGAGGGAAAGGGTGGTCTAGCATATCCATAGAATTCACTTCCAATGCGCTTAACCGACCGCATTCCATTCATAAAAAGACTCCTCAAAAGGCGGAGCGACCCGAACGCGGGCAAAGACTCACATCTGTCAAGCCCATCTAGTTCCATTTCCACCAAATTGGGAAGCAACATCGTGTTGATAGTGAGCCAAGTAGGGAACTTGGCTCCCATGAAGTTACTAATCTTCAATGCTTTCAAATTACGGTGAGGCTGAAGACCCTCCAATACATCATCATAGTTGCAACTCGTACCATCATTTATAAATCTATTACTCCAAGTAAGGTTCAGCTGGCGAATATTTTGCTTACTTGCGAGATTCGCACTCTTTGATGCTTTCATGTCCGGAACATTCTCCAAGTGATCGATTAGCAATTCGCCTTTAAGATGCTTTAAGGGCCCCAACTCTGAAATATGACGCCCGCTTTCTTTGCTTACCTTAAAGACTGGCCAGGTTTGGAGGAACTTTAGTCGACTTAACTCCTTTGGCATTTCTTCCAATGCTGAAAACGGCCCTCCAATCTCCAAGTGTCGAAGTTTGTTGAGCTTTCTTGTGAAATCACTTGGAAGTTTAGTAACTTCACAGCATACAAGTTTCAAGGTCTGCAAATTATATAAAGCAGTGAAGCTTTCGGGGAGCACTTTGACCTTAGTGTAAGAAAGATCAAGGTACCTTAAATGTTTCAAACTGGCAACCGAATCTAGCAACTCCTCAATGACAAGATGCTTCAAGATGAGAACGCGCAAGCGTTTCAGGTTCATGATAGAAGAGAACTTATCGATTGGGAGGCATTCAAAGGAAAGGTTGTTTAGAATAAGCACTCTCAAGCTGTCACTGTTAACCTTGGTCACCAAATCACCTAGATCATGCATTGCTGTTGAAGCCCCTTCTTTAGTAAAAGCAACTTGTAAGCGCCTAGCGTCACCTTCTTTTATGCTGTTAGTGAAGACAGAGGTTCGATCAAGTGGTGAAACCACAAACTTTGCTAAGTCATGAACAAGGTCGTGCATTTTGAATGAGATAACCTGATCTCCCCAATTGTCCCGTTTCTCAGGCTCGAAAAAGCAACTGTTCATTAAGCTTATTGCATATTGACGCCCGACATCCTCCTCCAATAACATATTTTCATTTTGGTTGCTGCTACCTGTTGGCACATTAATAAATCCTTCCGCCATCCATAGTTGAACAAGAGTTTGTATTTCTATGGACTCGCCCTTACGAAATACCGAGCAATATGAAAAACACTGCTTTAAATTAGATGGTAGTAGAAGGTAACTCACCATCAATTTACGCATGATTTCTATGTTCCAGGTTTCACTGTTCTGAACGGATAACCACTCATGTAAGTCCTCTCTTTTGCTTCTAAGTTGGCTTCCAATGATGTTCAGAGCAAGCGGGACACCGCCACACCTTTTTACAATTAGCCTCCCTATCTCTGCAAGATCTTGTCTTTGATGTGATGTTTTTGGACTTGGAAATGCTCTTTGCTTGAATAAAGACCAAGCGTCTTCCTCAGACAAGGGTTTCAATACGTATGTCTCAAGTGTTCCCATGAGTGATGCAACTTCGTACCTGCTTGTAGTAACAATTATTTTGCTTCCCATAGCACCGCAAACTAGCGGTTTTTCAAGGTTTTTCCACTTCTCACCATCTGCACTCCAAACATTGTCGAGAACAAGCAAGAATCGCTTTCCATCCAACTTCCTCTGCACTATGCGGGTTAGTTTATTTGAAGGCTCACCAATATCAGATCTTTCACGTCTTCCATAATTTTTGACGATACCTTCAAGGATGTTTTCGACATTAAACTCCTGAGAGACGTCTACCCACATTCTTAGATCTTTGAAGTAGCTCTTGATACCCCTGTCGTTGTAGATCAATTGTGCGAGTGTTGTCTTGCCGAGCCCCCCCATACCAACTATGGGAAGTACAGAGAGTCTCTTTTGTTCTACACTTGCATCAAGATCAGTCAGCAAAGCTACTAACCTTGAATATTCAGCTTCCCTTCCAACAATCTCCGACTTGTCAATCGATGAGGAATTTGATTTCAGACGACCACTGACACGGACGGCACCACTGTAAGCAGCATCTCCGGGAATGAATACATTACTCTTGATGAATACATTACCCTTGATGAAGTTGAACTCCTCCATTTCGATCTTGATTTTGTTGAACTCGCCGTTTATTTCTCGAATCATGCGACCCATCTTCACCAGGAAAAGAATCGGATTTGAGGTAGAACAAATGTTGAGCACCATGTCAAAGAATAGCCTCATCAGTGGGTGTGGCACTGCAGGAACTTCCATCTCTTGACGAGTAGTTTCATAGGAGAAGTCATCCATCACATCTTGGGCTTTGTATGCAACGCCTTTCAGCTTTTCCAGCCAATACCGAGCCAGCGGTTCTCTTACTTGACGCTTTTCTGCATCGTCCAACACAAGTTGTAGAATGACCAACTTGTGTCGAAGTTTATTGAGCTCTCCTTTAGCACCCCAAGCAACAGCAATCTGGCTCTCGACATGGGCAGCAACTGACTTCAGTATCATTCCAACGCCATTGATGAAGATTGCTTCTGCCATGGAATGCTGCCGGAAAGGATGAAACACTCACAGAGTAATGAAAAAGTTCACAAGCAATCAGAGTAACACGCCATATATACAGAATGTAATTAAGTAATACATAACCAATCGTCAACCGAACTTAACTCTTATACGTGGAGACTTAAGTTACTCGGACTAAGGTATGGATGTCAAATACGGGTATGTATCTAACAATCGGAGTCGTTATTTTTTGATTTTAAAGATACGGAGACTCGTTTAAAGAGTTCGACACGAATATTTGGACACGGTAAAAAATAAAAAGGTGTACATATGTACATATGTACATAACCAGTCGTTATTCATTCATTTAAAAAAATGAATGAATAAGTGGGACAGCTGGCCCCATATTGCAACCATATGATAGAAAGTTAATACTGACGGCATGTGCGGCCATCTTGGAAGTCAACTTCTTCTCTCTCGTTTTATACATTAAGGTTCACATCTCTCTCTCTCTCTTGCTCTCTCTCCCTTCCTTCCTCTGCACCTCTGCGTCTCTCCCTACAACCTCGTCCAACTTCAGATTCATCACGTCGACACGTATTCTGTGTCTGAATCTGTGTCTGATCGTGTCGACGCGGGTACTCCGACACAAAGTGCCGAGTCCGGGTATCGTAGGTGGAGACTACTGGTCCTCATACATTTTTTCAATTTAAATAAAATTCTTGTTTACTATGAAATAAAAAAAAAAGTTGGGTTGAACCTATCTCATTGTGGCAACCCACTCACATCGAATCAGCTAGGCTGCTGAACCCGTGTAAGTATGGCGGACCCAACAAAACAAACTACTCTCCAACTACATTGAACAAAATTCAGCCCCATTTTTTATTAGAAACTGGGGATTCATTGTCGATTTTGATCAATTGGATAACTAACATATCTCATTTGGACAAAACTTGCGATCGATTATCAAATCAGACCAATTTTCAGAGAATAAAATTCTCCTGGCAAAAAGGAGCCCTTAGATCAACTTCATGGGACTGATCGAACAACATCTAAAAAAACGAGTTGACGTTATTCAGACAAAATAAAAAATTTAAGCAAAACAAGGGAGGGAACAAAAGCACCAAGTAAAGGGCGGGAATAACAAGTTCTTTTTTTCAAAAAAAAAAATTACACTACAACGAGAATAACAGCTGACGACTCCATTAAAAAACATCCACATAAATTCACTCGACAAAATTGACTGGTTTATAAAACATCTTGTATTAGTCACACCAAAACCCCCTCCTAATCCTAACATGTCAACGAAACTCAATCTTAAAGAAATAAACAAAAAACAGTCGTTTTCCTTCTTGATATAAATTAATGTGAGACAACTCACGACTCAATCGTCCAACATTTTTTCATAAGAAACTGCACCAGTTGTAACTCGTTCTTGAGTCATTAGTTTATTTCTTATATCTCCACAACCATTATTAATTAGCTAGAGCATTGTAATAAACAAACTAAGAAAGGCAAATTGATCATATATTAAACTCACCACACAAGATGAGTAATATTCTGAAGACTTGGAGGCAACAGACAAGATGTGCTTTTTTATTTCTTTGTTTTCCCCTAGCGGTTGAGGCTTCACTTTCAAACCACCAACTCTCTCTTGTATTGGTTTATCTTTGGCCAAATTAATGACCACCTTAATATCCCATCTTACTTAAAGAAGGGACAAGTTTTGGGCATTGACCAAATAAGTCGCATGGATTTGTTGGTGAGCATTGGCAGCAACTTCTACACAGACAAAAGAAGAGATGGAGCACTACCGCCATAACAACCTTTTCCCAGTTTGAAGAAACTCACTCTTTCAACTTTGAAAAAATTAGAATGGGCTGAAGCGCCAATGCTTTCTGCTGGTTCTTATGTCCAATATAAGAAGTTTTTCTTAAGAAAATGTTATTTTCCTATGGAATATTTTCTTTGCAATCAAACAAGACGTAAAGAACTCCATCTTTCCTCAACTTAGTCAATTGCAACCTAACTCAAATCTATAGGCACATTTAATGAGAAACAGAACCTCTCTCTTGTTTCATATACAGAGTTCACATTTTAACTAATTAAGCTTAAGCAGTTGTTATTCTTAATTTAAGTTCATGTGAGACAACTCATGAGAGTAATTAATCAATATTTTTATAAGAAACTGCACCAGTAGTGATCACCTAGCAACTTATTCATAAGCTATTTCTTTAAAATTATATCTCCACCGTTCATTAGGTTGGAAAAAAGAAGAAGGGAAAGTTGATAATAAACTATTCTTTACCAACTACCAACTGGGTAATTTGAAGACTTCCAGAGAAGTGGTCCTTGTTTGCAAAGTTCAACGAAGTATGGGCATTAAAAAAAAGAACAATAATTAAGTTGATAAGGTTGAAGTTTGCACACAGCAGTAGACTTAATTTTTTCCTCTGCAATTGATACTATCAACTCTCCCTTGAATTAGTTTATCTTTGGCCTCACAGACTACAAAATTTAAATGAGCACCCTTTCCATGATCATACATAAAGAAAGACAAGTTGATCACCTTTATATACTCCCTCTGGTCATCCTTGTAAGTCGTTTTAGCAAAAACCCCTCTTTCAAAATTATAAGTCGTTTTATTATATGACCAAGCGTCTAAACCATAGCCATCCATCCAATAAGATCAGGATGCAACTGAAGTGAAATGCCAAAGGCTTCCCATGTCCCAATCTGTACTCTATACTGGTAGGCTAAAGGCCCTGGTGGGTGATTCAAAATAAAATTTCCACCTTCCAATATGCCAAAAGTATTCTACCTCATCATTTGAAGGCCGAAATGACAAAAAAAACTAATCACCAAGATGATTTAAGTGAATAAACTTAACACTTTTTTTAAAATCATCAACATTGGGATTGAAATACATACGGAAGTACCAATGATATGGCTCGCTCTGTCCTCTAGGTACCCCAAAGCATTGTCTGAATTGATCCAACCTCCAACTTGCAAGCTGCATAGAAGAAACCAGTCTTCACAGTAAATCCTCAGTAGAAGAAACTAAGTGTTCATCCAAATTATCAACTCGAGACCCATTAGGCTTTTTTTTTTTTTTTAATAAAAACCCATCAGCCTCTATATATCAGCATAGGCAGCTCACCATGGTTTATAAGACATGGAATTAAGCTTCTTTCAACAATTTCAAAATTAAAAAAAAAAAGTACAATTGTAAACACTTCAAAAGCTCTGATGGACATGCATTTAGTCCAGGTTCATGAATTATTAGAATGCTATATGGTACTCAGCTCGTGAAGAGGAAATGCTAAAAACTTAACCTTTATGCTAAAAAATTACCTCATTTTAGGCGAAGAAGAAAAAAATACAGCTTCAGATTAAATAATCATGAAGTTATAGATGACTTTAGATATATTATGATCTTTGACGTAACAATGTTTCGTAATTTTTTTCTACTAAAATTTTGTGCTATTTGTTTGTGCACGGTTTAGAATGAAATCTCACATTAAATGGCCCATAAAACTGTCTCAACGTCAATGAATCAATAGTGAAGCGCATATAGTTGATGGGATTAATCTTATGCCATCATGTCATTAGTAAGAAACATGACTCGATACAGAGCAAAATGTTACATCAACAAGGCAACAACCACGCATTCATCCTCAATTAGCTTGGAAGCATCACGATGGATTTTTCGTTTTCAAGGAAATCATTGTTGCTACTGTTATTAGCTGATCTTGAGTTCACAGTACCAGTGTTTAATTCATTTAACAAAATGTCACCAAGGCTACAGAACCATACAAGTTATCAAAACTATGCATAGAATTATCGGTAGCTGAATCATAGATAATTTGAATCACTAAACAACAATAGAGACTTCATGTACATGATATGTACTAAAGATTAGAAAAAGGAGAGTGCATTGAAGGAATACAGTGAAATACCAACTAACCAGGGTAGGTATGTAATGCTTCCATTGCTGCGGATTTGCTCAACACATCTACACCAAGCATTATTACGTGGCCAACGGTTAATCCATCCTTCCGTATAGTTTAGCAAACTCTGCCACTGACTTGCTGATTAAAAGTTTGTTACCAGATCAGACTAGCTGCCTTTTAAATCCCGAAGTGTCGAGCCAACAATTTGTTTTGACTTTCCCCTGAATGTTTAGCAAGAACAACCACATGTAAATCATACAAATACTCAGTGCTACACTGGTTTAAATCTCATCAAACTGGAATGCTAATAATTCCATCAGGTTTGGTAACATATGCCAAATAACCCCATAAATTAGGCGAAACCAGACCATCAGCGTGCTAGTGTATGGAATTTACGAGATTAAATAGCATATGAAATTGTTGTTTATGATACAGTTAAAAGCTTGTTGCATATCCCACAATCAAAAGCATCAATAACAAACAAAGTTTCCTGCAACAGGAAAAAATGGAGATGTAGAAAAATATGTTCAAAGATCATCTCAAATCTGTAATTATTAACCTGAAAAAATGGGAAAATCAGAAAATGAGACATATCCAAATCAATCAATTTGCTTTAAAATTCTAGAGCATTTCGACACAAGGCCATGCGTCAAATCCACTAGAACTATCTACCAGGAAGAATTACTTGAACCCCAACCTTGATTTAATTAAAGCGAAAAACACAGCGTGTTGGCTAATACAGACAATGTATGTGAAATTCGTAAGATTTAGGCTACATTTTAAGTGTAATTACGTGCTCACAATTAGCAACAATTGTTTCCTACAACGATCACTCTTCTTTCACTTGCGAAAATAGTCCATATATAGGAATCAAAGTCAAAATTACTCGTTCAAAATACCACCAATTTTTTTGGTCTAAATCACCAGGTAACCGGACTAATCAGGGTTCGACCCGAGTCGTGCATCGTATAGGAGGGGAGAGCTCCAAACATTGGTGTTTACTGTTTCCATTCTCAGGACTCAAACTTACACAATTGAAGTATCATCCTACACTGCATTAAGTCACAATATGGAAATTACGTTCCTATACCTATTTGATTCTTTTTCATCGATTTCTTCAAATTCGTATAGTTGATCGACACAAAAAGGAACAATTTTTATTTATCTATTTATTTATTTGATAAGAATAAAACTTGTCTCCACCGAAAAAAGGAACAAAATTTAAGAGACAAAAAGAGGTTTTCTTCATAAAAAATCACTAAATCAAGCACAATGGAGGAGTTTGATCCATGTGGTCGACCCCAATTAATTTGGGACTGAGGCTATGTTATTGTCGTTGTTGTTGATTAAAAATCAGTGGCGCAAGCACTAGAACATAATCAAACGTATATGCATCGCAGGCACCAACAACTCTGATTGTACAGACATAGCATCAAAACGAAGTGATCGAAAAGCGTACCTGCCGAAATGCGTCAAACTTTGTTGGAAGACCTAGTCGAGAAACATATCAGATTGATTCCTCGCGAACCATAGATTGTCGAACTGAGAATCAAATGCGGATTTGAAAGATTTTGATTCGAAAAGCTGAGATGAAGAGAGTGAAAGAACAGAGGGGAGAAGGAAATTCGTCCTTCATTTCCTAGCGATATTCCGACGACTCAGGACAGTCAGCCCCACAATTCGAGATTTTATTGTTACTAATCAGTCCCCCTCTTCTCTTGCCACCGCACCAATTCTATTGTTTTTTGGGTGTAGAGGTAGGGGTGACAAAATTGTCCCGACGGTTTGTTCGATTTTGTCCCGACCAATTTTAAATGGGTCCGTATATTTTTTTGTGTCTCTTTAAAAATAGAGTGAAGATCCGGTCAATATTTTCAAAAAATAGGTACCTGTTTCGCGATTAATTCGTGTGGTTATCTTGCTATTTTATTATTATATACTAGTAAGAAAAGCAGTAAGACTTTTATTTATCCAAATAAAAGGTATATTTTTTTTTTAAATACATTCACATTTTGTTATATACTAGTAATTTTTTTAGTAATTAAATGTAAGTTATATGTAGTTTTGTTTTTTTTTTTTGAAAAAAATATGAGTAAGAAATAAAATTACTTAATAATATTTAAAAACAGACAAAAAGGAGTCCCGTATGTTTTCAAAAATATGGGTCTGGACAAAAAAGGGTGTCCCTTTCAAAAACAGGTCCGGTCTGAACACCATTTTTAGTCATTATTTGGGGGTGTGTCCGAACCCATTTCCGTCTGAATCCATTTTTTTGCCAACCCTAGTAGACCATTAATTGTTTGGGAAAATGCTACAATGACTTTCCAAATCACAGTAGAGGTTGTCCAAAATATGCCCTTTTGTATAGGAGTAAATAGGAATGTGCTACTTTGACATCACCATTAAGTCACATCAGCCTAGGAAGTTGTCCGTGCATGCACATATAAATTTTGGTGCTTAACATGTGGGCGGATTTGTATCCTAGATGCGCACAAATGACTCCCAAGGCTAATGTGACTTTTTGGGGCGTGAGTTCGCTGATGTCAAAAAAACATTTCCCTATAATAATGTTGTATATTTCAAAGTCATTCCAATTTTTACGTGGAGACTGCACATCACATTGCTCTAGTGTGACTTTAAAGGTTAGCATTGTAGCATTTTCGTATTGTTTGAGCCCTCAAACAAGAATAGGGAAATTGAAGGTGATGGACACATATTAGATATCAATCACAAAAATAGTAAACAATTTTTTTTTTTTATATATATATTTATTTCAACCATGTTTTCAATGATGTTTGTGCTATCTAAAGCCTTGTTTGGTTCATTTTTGCCAACTTACGAGCAAGTTTTTTACCAGGCGGAGATAACTCCATATAGTTAACTTACATTGTAAGTTTATAATTCATTTTTGGTTTGACTTTGAACTTACTGAGAAGTTGCAAATTTTAAAAACAATAAAACTTGAAAATTGACATAAATACCCTTCATACATTTTTTTTTTTGAAAATACCCTTCAAACATATTTGAAGATGAAAAAGAATACATTTATGATGGCTAGTTTTGTTAATATCCCCTGTGTAAGATAACTCCCCTGGGGGTGGAGGAGATATCTCCACTCCTAAGTCAGAGTTGGGAGATAACTTGGAGTTAGAGGAGAGTTGGGTTTATAAAACCAATCAAAGAAGATTAGTTCCAACTCCCATCCAAGATATCTCACACCCTCCAACTCCAGCCCCAACCAAACATGGCCTAGGAATAAGATGGAGAGATGAAGTGTGGACAACATCAAGCGATTTCTAACATTTTTTAGTCTCGACGCGAAATGAAAAATTGGGCACTCTATGTATTTAACTTGTTCAAATTGTCTTTGACATATTGGTGTTATTGCTAGATTCATATAGTTTTATGGACAACACACTTTTTTGAGTCTGGAGGTAATTTGTTATACATTAAATTCACAATTTTAAACTTTTTTTTTTAGGACAATTTAAACTTGTTTAAAATTCAATAAATAAAGAAAATCGCTACGAATTTGCAATATCATTGGACATATATAACTGGGAGGGAGACTGGCCTCTTGGATTTTTTTTGGAATCACTTGAAAACAAAATATATAATTGGTAGCAAATCACCATCTCAAAAGAATGCAGTGCATCAATCGTAGATAATCTTTGATTTGGAAAGACTTGTTGAATTTAGAAAACACTATCAATTCCCTAAATTAAGCACAATAGAAGAGTTTCATCCATACAACCGACCTTTACTAATTTGAGATCAAGGCTTTGTTGTTGTTGTTGTCCACATGCACCAAGTCATGTAGACCTCTACACCCAGCACATTATTAGAAAGATATTTTTTTATAAGATAAGAAAATGATATTGACAGATATGGCATACTCAAATACACAGCACATTTCCATGCACAATCAGAAAGACTAGTCAACGACTTCAGTAGCAAAAAATTCCAACCAGTTGGCTCAACATTAAGGGTGAGCTTGAGATTGTACGAATTAGACGCACAGTCCCAAGTTTGATTCCTCGCTGCGTCAAGATTGTCGTTCAGGTTGATTGCATCAAGCCCTTGTGGGAATAGTCATGCTCACCGGGATATCCATGAAAAAAAAAACTTCAGTAGCAAATGTATGTATCAAAAGTACATCACCTTATCTTTAGTTCAAGTTGATGCAACTCCAGTGATCTACAATTTTCATCAGAAGCATCTCTACTGCTTGCAATGGCCCCCACAAGTAGTTAAATATTTGACAAAACTGCATCTTTGTCTGGTCACGTCCCCCATCAATAATTGAATTTGAAGATTGGTTACATCATATATGATATCTTCTATTAGTACTCTCAATTTCTAAGGAGCTCATTGCATGTAATTCTTCCATCCTTTTTGAAAACCATGGCCGAAGCATTCTTCATCAATGGCGTTGGAATGATACTCAAGGCAGTGGCCGCCCACGTCGAAAGTGAGATTGCTCTCGCATGGGGCGCCAAAGGAGAGCTGGAGAAACTTGGAGACAAGCTGGACACCTTGCAGCTAGTGTTGAAGGATGTAGAGGAGCGTCGAGTGAAGGAACCGAAAGTGCGCCATTGGTTGCAAAAGCTGAAAAAAGTTGCTTATGATGCTCAAGATGTCATGGACAACTTCTCCTACGAAACTACTCGTCAAGAGAAGGAAGTTCCCGCGGCGCCGCACGCGCTTATGAAGCTATTCTTCGACATGGTGCTCAACATTTGTTCTAGCTCCAATCCGATTCTTTTCCAAGTGAAGATGGCTCACATGATCCAAGACATCAACGGCGAGTTCGACAAAATTAAGAAAGAAATGGAGTACAACTTCATCAAGACGAATCTATCATCACTTGGTCCTTACATTAATCCCAGAGATGCTGCTGATTACGAAGATAATGCTAATTATTATAGGGAATCACACTCCTCGAGAGACGAGTCGAATATTGTTGGAAGGGAAGCAGAAAAATCAAGGTTAGTAGCTTTGTTGACAGACCCGGCAAGCGAAGAACATGAGAGACTCTCTGTGCTTCCCATAGTTGGTATGGGGGGGATCGGCAAGACAACATTCACTCAGTTGATTTGCAACGACGAGCACGTTAAATATTACTTCAAAGATCTACAAATGTGGGTATATGTCTGTCAAAACTTCGATGTCAAAGAGATTCTAGCAGATATCATCAAACAATCTAATGATGGAAGCAATGCAAGTACTAGTGATTCATCTTTAGAGTCATTGGACGGCCAATTGCGGAGGAACTTGGGTGGGAAGTGATTCTTGCTTGTTCTCGACTATGTTTGGAATGTAGTTGTGAACAAGTGGGAGGATCTAAGAGATGCACTACTTTGTGGTGCTAAAGGAAGCAAAATAATAGTTACCACTAGAAAACATGAAGTCGCATCACTAGTGGGAACGTTCGAAGCATGCCAATTGCATCCCTTATCGGATGAGAAGGCTTGGTCGTTGTTCAAACAAAGAGCATTCCGAAGTCCTACTAGATCAGCAGAAAGACAAGATTTGGTGGAGGTTGGGAGGAGGATTGTGAAAAAGTGTGGAGGCGTCCCCCTAGCATTGAAAATCATCGGTAGCCAGCTTAAGTCGAAGGGAGAGGACTTGGGAGCATGGCAGTTCATCGAAAACGTCGAGATTTGGGATCTACCAGAAATCAAAGAGGTTTTCAAGGTGTTGAAGGTGAGGTACCTTGCATTACCCTCTCATCTAAAACAATGCTTCGCATATTGTTCTGTATTTCGCAAAGGAGAGTCGATATAAGTCGATACACTTGTTCAGCTATGGATGGCAGAAGGATTTATAAGTGCGTCAACAAGTAGCAGCAGTACCCCAAATGAGAATAAGGTACTCGAGGAGAAGTCGGGCGTCGATATGCGAGAAGCTTATTGAACAGTTGCTTTTTCGAAGCTGATAAATGGGACAAATAGGGAGATCAGGTTATCTCATTCAAAATGCACGACCTTGTTCATGACTTAGCAAAGTCTCTGGTTTCACCAATCGATCGAACCTCCGTTTCTATAGATAGCATAGAAAAAGGCGACGTTAAGCGCTTACAAGTTGCTTTTACTAATGAAGGGGCATCAACAACAATGCAGGTTCTAGGAGATTTGATGATGAGCATGATTTAACTATGATAGCTTGAGAGTGCTTATTCTGAGCAAATGTTTCGATGAACGTCTTGAAATTGCAAGTGTCTCTTCAATCATGAACCTGAAACGCTTGCGCGTGCTCATCTTGTCGGGTCTCTTAATCGAGGAGTTGCCAGAATCGATTGCCAATTTGAAACATTTAAGGTACATTGATCTTTCTTCCAATAAGATCAAAGCACTACCCGAAAGCTTTACTGCTTTATATAACTTGCGGACCTTGAAACTTGTTTACTGTGAAGTTACTAAACTTCCAAGTGATTTCACAAGAAAACTCACCAACCTTACACACTTGGAGCTTGGAAGCCTATTTCCAGCACTCGAAGAAATGCCGAAGGAGTTAAGTCGACTAAAGTTCCTCCAGACTTTGCCACTCTTTAAGGCGACCAGGGTAAGCAAGGAAAGTGGTCTTCATATTTTGGAGTTGGGACCCTTAAAGCATCTTAGAGACAACTTGCAAATTGATCACTTGGAGAATGTTGAAGACAAGGAAGCAGAAAAGAGCGCGAATTTCACAAGTAAGCAAAATATTCACACGTTAAACCTTACTTGGAGTATTATTAGATCTATAAATGATGGAACGAGTTACAATGATGATGATGATGATGTATTGGAGGGTCTGCAACCTCACAGTAATTTGAGAGCATTGAAGATTAGTAACTTCATGGGGGCCAAGTTCCCAACATGGCTAAAGAACAATATATTAAAGGTACTTCCCAATTTCGTGGAATTGGAGCTGCGTGGGCTTGAGAGATGCGAGTCCTTGCAGGCATTCGGGTCACTCCCCCTCTTGAGGAGACTTTCCATGAAGAACATGAATTTGGTTAAGCGCATTGGAAGTGAATTCTACGGCAATGCAAGACCATCCTTTCCTTCTCTGAAGAAACTCTATATATCAGACTTCAGAAGTTTACTTCTCCTCCTTCGTCTTCACTATCGCCTTTTTCCTTCCCTGTGCTAGAAGAATTGGAATTCAATGGTCCTGTCTATCTGACAGCCATGCCGACTTTATGTCCAATGCTTAGGAACTTAAGAGTTGGAGAAATCAGGGGTTCGATTGTGACGTCATTAGGGGCAAGTAGCAACCTCACAGCTCTAACTTTACTTGCTATTTTAAATACTCTAGACCTCGTCAAACTTCCACCAAAGTTGTTATCTAACAACAAGAATTTGAAGCATTTAGAAATTGTAGGCTGTTCTAAGCTTTAAACTATTCCAACAGAAGTACTGCAATGCCTCACCTCTCTCGAAAAGTTGAAGGTTGGAGGCTTTTCAAGGCCATCATTGGATCCAATTACGTGTTATACATTTTCAAATTAAATGGATAGTTAGTAGAGTGGTTTAATGGGTGCAGTTGAAACGGTTCTCCATTAAGGAATTATTGAAACTGCTCTCCATTAAGGAATTATTGAAACTGCAAAGGAATTAATTGTTACATTATTCCATTGCATCAATGCTTGACTCCATTTTCACCCCAACTGGTCATAACCAGTGCTCTATAAAAGGGGAGGTTTAGGGAGGAAGTAGGAATCTCAAAATTCACTAGCAATTGCTCTTGTTTTTCATCTTTTACTACTGCAAAGTGAAAGGTGGGTATACTTCATCGTATCCTTTAGGATATTTGCTGACTCTTGCAGTGTAAAGAGCAAAAATTCCTTTAGGAAAGTGGCAGTGTTACACGCTTTGAAGTCTTTGCAATTCCCCTGGTCTAACAATCTAAAGGAATTTTTTGTCTATCGTTGCAATGGTTTCAATCAAAGAACTGTCGGCTAACATTGTGAAGTTGGATCACTTCGATGGAGGCGATTTCCTGAGGTGGCAGAAGCGAGTACATTTCCTGCTGGTGGCTCTTCATCTGGTGTATGTTTTGGATACACCGAAACCTATAGATAACACTTATTGATGATTATAGTAGGTACTGTTATGTTTGTTTGTTGCATTCCAAAGATGCGGCAATGGTTAAGTTTCGGGCCTATAAGGCAGAAACTGAATTGCAATGTGAGACCTTTATAAAATGTTTAAGGTCTGATAGGGGAGGAGAGTACTATGATCCAAAGTACTTTGAATCCACTGGAATAGTCCATGAGACTACTGCCCCTTCACCACAACAAAATGGTGTGGCTGAGCGTAAAAATCGTGTTTTAACCGAAATGGTTAATGCTATGCTATCAAACTCTGGTTTGAGTAGCAAATTTTGGGGAGAGGCATTACTGAGTGCATGCCATATGTTGAACAGAATTCCACAAAAGAGGAATAAAGTCACCCCATATGAGCTTTGGAATAAGCGAAAACCAAATCTTAATTATTTAAGAGTTTGGGGGTGTAGAGTAATAGTAAAGGTACCTGAACCCAAAAAGAGGAAATTGGGTGAAAAGGGAGTGGAGTGCATATTTATTGGATATGCACAACACAGTAAGGCATATAGATTCATGGTGATTGAGCCTAATAATTCGATTTCAAGTAAACACTGTAATTGAATCAAGGGATGCAATCTTTGATGAGACAAGATTTAAATCTATTACTAAAAGTATTCTGAAGAAAACCAAAAAGGGAAGGAAGTCATAGAAATTGAAAATGACAAAGAAATAGTAGAAGCTCCTGAACTTCGAAGGAGCAAACGAGCTCGGAAAATTAAGTCATTTGGTTCTGATTTTTACACATTCCTAGTTGAAGAAAGTAGAGAAACAGTAACTAGACAAATTCCGTATTGTTTTAATAGGATGCTGATCCTCAAACAGTAGAGGAGGCAATGAAAAAAATAGATGCAGCTTTTTGGAAAGAGGCATTAAATGATGAGATGGATTCAATAATGAGAAATAACACTTGGGAGCTAGTTGATCTACCTCCTGGGTATAAACCCATTAAATTCAAATTTCTCTTCAAAAGGAAAAAAGAGTTGATGGATCCATTGAAAAACACAAAGTGAGACTGGTTGCTGAGGTTTCACCCAAAAGCATGGAATAGACTATTTCGATACCTATTCACCAGTAGCTAGAATTGCTACTATCATATTGCTTATTGCAATTGCAGCCATAAACAAGCTGGTCATCCACTAAATGGACGTTAAAACAGCGTTCCTAAATGGAGAGTTGGATGAGGAAATATACATGAAACAACCTGAAGGGTTTATTATGCCCGGTCATGAGAATAAAGTGTGTAGATTGCGAAAATCATTGTACGGTTTAAAGCAAGCACCAAAACAGTGGCACCAAAAATTTGACCAGGTTGTACTTGTTTTTGGATTCAAAATAAATGAATCTGATAAATGTGTATATAACAAGTTTGATGGAAAAGGCAATGGTGTCATTATCTGTCTTTACGTAGATGACATGCTGATTTTTGGAACTGACTTGGAACAAGTTTAGTTGACCAAAAGGTTTCTTTTCAAGCCAGTTTGAAATGAAAGATATGAGGCAAGCTGATGTCATTCTTGGAATTCAGATTATAAGAGATGAGGGGAGTATTACTCTAACTCAATCTCATTATAATGAGAAAGTTCTCAATAGATTCAATCATTTAAATTGTGCCCCAGTTTTTACCCCACTAGATTCAAGTATTGAGCTAGTGAAAAATACAGGCAATCCAGTTTCACAACTGGGTATTCTAGATTAATTGGATGCTTAATGTATGCAATGACATGCACTAGGCCGGATATTGCCTTGGCAGTAGGCAAGTTAAGCAGATTTATAATTAATCCAAGTGAGTTGCATTGGTTTGCAATTCGAAGAGTTTTGAAATATTTGAAGAAAACAATTAACTATGGTTTATGCTATAGTGGATATCCTTCAGTTTTAGAAGGATTTTCGGATGCAAGTTGGATTGTGAAAGATCAAGATCATGCATCTACAAGTGGGTGGATTTTCACACTTCCTTGGAGGAGCAATCTCGTGGGCTTCAAATAAACTAACTTTAATGGCTGGTTCTACCATGGAATCAAAGTTTATTGCGCTGGCCTCGGCTTCAAAAGAAGCTGAATGGCTACGTGGATTATTACACGAGATATCATTGTGGCCTAAACCGATAGCTCCATTCTCTATCCATTGTGATAATGAGGCCACATTAGCAAGGGCTTATAGCCAAGTGTACAATGGTAAATCCAGACATATTGAACTGAGACACAGTTGTGTCAGAGAATTGATAACAAGTGGAGTTATCACAATTGACTATGTGAGATCTAGTCAAAATTTGGCAGATCCCCTTACTAAAGGATTGCTAAGAGACTTGGTGAATAAAACATCAAGGCGGATGGGTTTCAAGCTCATGAATATAGGTCACCAATAGTGAAAACTCAACTCGACGCCTAACATTACGTTAAGTCTTGAGTTCAATGCAGTCAAATTCATTATAGATGTGACTGTGAGCACTAAATTTTAATAACCATCCCAAGGTTGTTAGTGCTCGGTACCTGCATGTAAAGAGAGGAGGTTGAGATGATCTCTTAATAGTCTTCTAAAGGTACTTAAATTGCGGGGGTACTAGAATGGAGACTACTTATGTGGATGTGAAGTGCGACCGCTTCAAGGAGTTCAAGGGCTTAGCTCCAAAGACATTCACGAGAAGATACGGGACACAAGACCAATGTTGAATGCGTCAGGATATTTATGGCTATTTGCTGGTGTAAGTTATATGCGTGAAATGTTTATGCTACATATCGAATAGAATTATTGGTTCAAAGTGTATCTACCATGTAATTCTGATATGATGTAATGAACTTTTCACAAGTTAGTGGTTCAAATCGCAAGATACCATTAGTTATGCATATAATGTTTGAGATTTCATGGATTGAATGATCTGAGTATTTTGAAAATGGCGGGGGATTGTTGTAACGACCCAGCCCGCCCCGCAAGGCACGCCAGCTGGCACCGCACGGGCAGTGTGGCACCCCCCTGGGGTCGCACCACACTGTCCGTGCGGTGCACTGGCGTGCTCATGGGGCGGCTGCAATGCCGTTACAATTGTTATACATTTTCAAATTAAATGGATAGTTAGTAGAGTGGCTTAATGGGTGCAGTTGAAACGACTCTCCATTAAGGAATTATTGAAACGGCTCTCCATTAAGGAATTATTGAAACTGCTCTCCATTAAGGAGTTATTGAAACTGCAAATGAATTAATTGCTACATTATTCCATTGCATCAATGCTTGACCCCATTTTCACCTCAACTGGTCATGACCAGTGCTCTATAAAAGGGGAGGTTTGGGGAGGAAGTAGGAATCTCAAAATTCACTAGCAATTGCTCTTGTTTTTCATCTTTCACTACTACAAAGTGAAAGGTGGGTATACTTCATCGTATCCTTTAGGATATTTGTTGACTCTTGCAGTGTAGAGAGTAAAAATTCCTTTAGAAAAGTGGCAGCGTTACACGATTTGAAGTCTTTGCAATTCCCCTGGTCTAACATTACGCCACTAAACTCTTTTTCTTTCCTCGGTACAAAACGGAGAAAATAGAGATCGATCTCTACCTCGACTTATAACTTTGGAGCTTTGCAATTCCTAGATTGCATCCTTGCCGAAACACCTTGAACACTTCGCCACCATTGAGACCTTGACAATCTCTAAGCTTTCTAATATTGTGGAATTGCCTGACTGGTTAGGAAACTTTTCTTCACTTCGACAGCTAGTTCTAATCAATTGCTACAATTTAATGCACGTCCCCTCTACCGAAGCAATGCAGCGACTTACAGCACTTAGAACACTCATGATGTTATGACGTCGTCAACTAGAGGCCAGGTGCGGGACAGATTATGGTGAAGAGTGGCACAAAATTGCACACATTCCATCGATCCTCAGACGATAGCATGTACAACATCATCCATTCAAGTTCATCGATCAGGTATATATACTCTAATGCTTTACCTTTAATTCTATCAGATACTTGACCGTTTTTATGCCACTTCAAAAACTGAATTTACTTGACAGGAATGCCAAATGTATAGTTTTATAATCCTTTCAGGAGAAGACATGGAATTGGCAGAAGCTATGTTATGTCATAAGCTAAAACCATCTTAACTTATAGCTAATATTTGCCTCTAAATATCTGAATTATGTTGGAACTTGAAAAATGTTTCAAGTGAGTTTGAATAAAAAAACTCATTAGTCCCATATTGATCACTTAAAAGAGTAAAAGCTCTTTATATACAAACATCTACTATTAAGCTTTGCTTTAGAGATACCCAATGGATAGAGCCCAATTGGCACCCATTGGATAATGGGTGATATATAATATATATTTTTTATATTTAATATCATGTATAGGACCATTGGGCTTTAGCCTTGTAAAATCAAAATTTTATCTTTAAAATTAAATAATTTTTTTATTTCGAAATTAATTAATTAATGATAGTTAATATCGGTGTTTTGTAAACTGGTGCGACAGTTGAATAATACTAACGGGTATTATTTTCGGATATGAACAGTCACCTTGGTTCACCTGGATTTGAATCGGTGCTTCAAGTTCTATTTAAGTGGAACTAAAACACTGAAAAACTCACTGGTTATTTTTTGATTTAATTTTTGAGAGAGAAAAAAAAAATCACAGTTTGACAGACTTTGAACTAGGTGATCTTTGGTTCAAAAGGGCATCCGGTTGTATACTATCTTTGGAGAAAATTCTATCACTGAATTCAAGGAAATTTCTGTCTTAGGACATTGCTTCCGTGCAAGCATCCGATTATAAATTTATTTTTGTTGTTTTGTTGCTTGATTTTGTTATTGAATATTGGTAAACCTTGTTTATTCATATATATACATTAGTATCATTATTATTGTTCTGTCAACAAATTACACATACTGTGAATACTTGTTAATTATTCCCCATCTCAGGCAAACAAAGTTGTTGCACAAGGCTCTTCCATTGTGTGCTGCTCTACTTGTTTTTGCTTCCAGAAGAATGATCTGTATGGTTCAGCAGTGACGTTTCTTGTTGTTTGATCGGCAAAGTCTGTCTATATTATAGTTTTAGTCCTTTGAGTCCTTCAATGGATTGGCTTTATGACTGTCAATCTGGTTTGAATCCTGTGAACTGAACACTGTATGAAACTCTCTTGAGTAATTAATCTTCAATGCAAATCAGAATTACTGACCCATCATCATGCTCTATTGACTCCTTGAAATCTCTTCTCGACTCTATGTTTCGTCTCAAAGACTTAGGTGCTATCAAATATATTTTGGGACTTGAAATTGCTCGCACACAGCGTGGGATTTTTCTCTCACAACGTCATTACACATTGCAACTACTCGAGGATACCGGCCTTTTACCTTCAAGACCCATGTCTACGCCAATGGATCCTAATCGTTCACTCTCGGCTAAAGATGGTGATCTTCTTTCGGATGTAACACAATATCATCGTCTTGTTGGTCGTCTCCTTTATCTTACACTCAGCTTAAAGGCCTTTCAGATTCTGATTGGGCGCGATGTCCAGATACACGCAAATCAGTTAGTGGTTTTTGCATATTTTTAGGGGTTTCACTCATTTCTTGGTGATCCAAGAAGCAACAAACCACAGATCGCTCTTCATCTGAAGCTGAGTACAGAGCAATTGCGGTTGCCACTAGCGAAATCGTTTGGATTCAACAGCTTTTAAAGGATTTGGGTTGCAATATGGATACTCCTGCACTTCTATTCTGTGATAATAATGCAGCGATACACATAGCCACCAATCCATCATTCCATGAATGCACCAAACATATAGAGATCGATTGTCACTTAGTACGTGATAAAGTCGATGATGGTTCTATTCGACTCATGTCCATCCGGACTGACATTCAACTTGCTGATATGCTAACTAAGCCCCTCCACCCCTCTCGTCTACAAATGCTATTATCCAAGATGTTCGTCCAAGATATACACAGTCCATCTTGAGGGGGCGTCTTACAGATTCAAATTTAAATTTGAATTCGTAACTGATCTATTACTGTATAGTTAGTTATTTTGTGTTCTAGTTGTATTAATTTCTAGTTTTCTTCTATAAATACTCTGCTATGTAAATGTAAAAATTTAAATCAAGAGAATGAATCTCTGAATGGGTGAAAAACATTTTCATTCTTGTTAGTTATGTCAGATTTGCTCAATTCCGAATGAACAGATTTTTGTTCCACTCCAAATTGAAGTTCAATTTTGACTGAACTACGCTTTCAGAATTTTTGCTTGAAAGATTATGTATGTTAAATAATTAAGCTTAAACAGGTGTTCTTAATTCTATTTCTTCAAACCTGCATCTCACGTATTATTGATCGTTCATTTCAGTCATCCCTAATTAACTCTGCTTGGACATTGAAGCAAGCATGTCGGCGCTGGTTCAATGCGTAATTAGTGGTGGTTTATCGGCTAATTTTGCATTCACATTTGAAGGATGATTTAGTTGTTAACCTATTATCAGTTGTTTCTTCCCATTCCAGCCTATATGATAAATTTTGATCCATTTAATAGACTAAATTGTTTTAGGTTTAAATCTGCTATTGCAATTGTCATTCCATATTTTTAGTAGAAATCATCACCACCACAAACAAGAAAAAAACTAAAGAGGTAATCATAGAGGTGTGAAATTGCATAATGTATAAAGAGTCTAGAGACTAGATTAGAGAAGGAAAACAGAAAGAAAATGAGATATGAACAAGAGAGGAAAAACCTTACACGTTACAATTCGAGGAGTCAGATTGACTAGATCGAATCAGAAAATGAGGATTGGTTGTTGATTCTGATCAATTGCTCAACCAATTGGAGAACTAACAGATCTCTTTCCGGCAAAACTTGTGATCAATTCTCGAATCAGACCAATTTTGAAAGAATAAAATTCTCTTGGGAATAAGGAGTCCTTAGATCAACTTCATGGCACGGACTGAACAACATCTAAATAAAACGAGTTGAGTGTTATTCAGACAAAATCAAAAGTTTAAGCAAAAGGAGGGAAAAAAGAGTGCCAAGTAAAGGGCCGGAATAATAAGTTCTCCTTTTTTAAAAAAAAAAATTCATAACGGGAATAACAGCTCACGACTCCATTAATAAACATCCACACAAATGCACTCCACAAAATTGACTAGTTCAGAAAACATCATGTATTAGTCACAGCAAAATCCCCCCCCAATCTTAACATGTCATCGGTACTCAATCTCAAAGAAATAAACAAAAACAGTTTTCCTTCTTCATATAAATTAATGTGAGACAACTCATGACTCAATCGTCTAACATTTTTTCACAAGAAACTGCTCCCGTTGTAATTACCTGCCAACTTGTTCACAAGGCATTGTTGTTGTACCCCAATTAATTTGGGATTGAGGCCATGTTGTTGTTGTTGTTGTGCAAGGCATTTATTTCTTATATCTCCTCCACATATTATTAATTACCATTGTACTAGATCTAATAAACAAAATAAGAAAGGCAAATTGATCATAAATTAAACTCATCACACAAGATGGGCAATCTGAAGACTTGGAGACAAGTTGTGCTTTTATTTCTTTGTTCTCAAATGTCAATGCAAACAAGTTGATCAGGTTGAACATGACAGACTTCATTTATTTATTTTTTTTTCCCTAGCAGTTGCTTTCATACCACCAACTCTCTCTTGCATTGGTTTATATCTGGCCAAATGATCAACTTAATTTCCCATCATAACATAAATTAAGGCAAATTGGGCATTGACTAAATAATTTGTTTACATCAATACATGCATCTTTAAATTGTCTATTACTATCTTCTAGTTTAAAAAATGTCTACGTCTTTGCCTCACCATTGAATGACCATCAGTAAAAAATGACCACCTTAATATCCCACCTTACATAAAGAAGGGACAAGTTGGGTATTGACTGAATATTTTTCTTTGTCCATCTTTCCTCTTTGTTTACATCCCTTAATATAATTAAGCGTCATTAATTGTCTATATAAACACCACCATTACTTCCCAAGTGTATATCAATACATTGTTGTGATTTCTGCTCCTAGCAGTTCTCTCCTAATCAACCTGATCTTTTTCCTGTTTCTTTTATCATTTCTGTGAATTAAGTGGGCAACGATAATGGCCGAAGCAATCTTCATCAGTGGCGTTGGAATGATAGTGAAGGCAGTTGCTGCCCATGTTGAGAGCGAGCTTGCACTTGGTTGGGGTGCCGAAGGAGAGCTGAAGAAACTTTGAGACAAGTTGGCCACTTTACAACTAGTCTTAGACGATGCAGAGAAGCGTAAAGTGAAGGAACCGTTAGTGCGGCATTGGTTGCAAAAGCTGAAAAAAGTTGCTTATGATGCTCAAGATGTCATGGAAGACTTCTCCTATGAAACTACCTGTCAAGAGATGGAAATCCCTGCTGTGCCACACCCACTAATGAAGCTATTCTTCGACATGGCACTCAACATTTGTTCTAGCTCAAATCCAATTCAATTCCGGGTGAAGGTGGGTCACATGATCCAAGATATCAACGACAAGTTTGACAAAATCAAGAAAGAAATGAAGGAGTACAAGTTCATCAAAGGGAATGTACCACTTGGTCCTTACAATCTCGGAGATGATGATGACCATGATGCGAGCGATGATGGTAGAGAATCACATTCCTATTTGGGAGACGAGTCGAGGATTCTTGGAAGGGATGCTGAAAAATCAAGTTTAGTAGCTTTGCTTACTAACCCGGCAAGTGAAGAACATGGAAGACTCTCTCGTGCTTCCCATAGTTGGTATGGGAGGGCTAGGCAAGACAACACTCGTACAATTGATCTACAATGACGATCACATCAAGAGCTACTTCAAAGATCTAAGAATGTGGGTATATGTATCTCGGGAATTTAATGTCAAAAAGATCCTTGCAGATATCATCACAAAATCAAACAATGGAAGCGGCGAAAGCTCTAATAATTCAACTCTAGAGACATTAGCCAGCCAATTGCAGAGGAACTTGGGTGGGAAGCGATTTTTGCTTGTTCTTGAGGACGTTTGGAATGAAGATGTGAAGAAGTGGGACAATGTAAGAGAGGCACTACTTTGTGGTGCTGAAGGAAGCAAAATAATAGTTACCACTCGGAAACAAGAAGTCGCATTGCTAGAGGGAATGCTCGAGGCATACCAATTACATCCTTTGTCAGATGAGGATGCCTGGTCTTTGTTCAAGAAAAGAGCATTTCAAAACTCTGCTAGATCAATAGAAAGACAAGATTTATCAGAAGTTGGGAGGAGGATTGTGAAGAAACGTGTAGGTGTCCCCCTTGCCTTGAAAATCATCGGTAGCCAACTTAAGTTCAAGGGAGATGACTTAGATGAATGGAAGTTCATTGAAAAAGTTGAAATTTGGGATTCACCAGCAATCAAAGAAGTTTTCAAGGTGTTGATGGTGAGTTACCTTGCATTACCATCTCATCTAAAAAAATGCTTCTCGTATTGCTCTATATTTCCCAAAGGAGAGTGGATAGAAGTTGATGCACTTGTTCAGCTATGGATAGCAGAAGGATTCATAAATGTGCCAACAAGTAGCAGTAACACGAGAAAATACGGTATTGGAGGAGGATGTCGGGCGTCAATATGCAAAAAGCTTATTGAACAGCTCCTTTTTCGAAGCTATGGCACGGGGCAAATGGGGAGATTAGGTTATCACATTCAAAATGCATGACCTTGTTCATGACTTGGCAATTTCCGTGGTTTCACCACTCGATCGAACTTGCGTTTTTACGGATGGCATAGAAAGAGGTGACATCAGGCGCTTGCAAGTTGTTTTTACTAAAGATGGGGCATCACAAGCAATGCAGGTTCTAGGAGATTGGATGAGCATGATTAACAGTGATAGCTTGAGAGTGCTTATTCTTAACGACCGTTCCTTTGGTTCCCTCGCAATTGCAAATGTGGCTTCAATCACGAACCTGAAATGCTTGCGCGTGCTCATCTTGATGGGTCTCTTCATCGAGGAGCTGCCAGACTCAATTGCCAATTTGAAACATTTGAGGTATCTCGATCTTTCTTACACCAAGATCAAACTGCTACCCAAAAGCTTCACTGCTTTATATAATTTGCAGACCTTGAAACTGGTTTTCTGTGATGTTACTAAATTTCCAAGTGATTTCACAAGAACGCTCACACTTGGAGATTCAAAAGTATTATTCAGAGTTGGAAGAAATGCCCAAGGACTTAAGTCAACTAAAGTTCCTCCAGACCTGTCCACACTTTAAGGTGAGCAAGGAAAGCGGGCGTCATATCTCAGAGTTGGTACCCTTAAAGCATCTTAGAGACGAAGTAGAAATCGATCACCTGGAGAATGTCGAAGACAATGAAGCTGCAAAGAGCGCAAATCTCGCAAGTAAGCAAAATATTCGCAAGCTAAAATTTACTTGGTGTTCTAGATCTAGACATGGTGTCAATGATGAGGATGTATTGGAGGGTCTTCAGCCTCATACTAATCTGAGAGCATTGGAGATTAAAAAGTTCATGGGAGTCAAGTTCCCTACATGGCTCAGTAACAACATGAAGGTGCTTCCCAATTTGGTCGAAGTGCAACTGGGCCAGCTAGATAGATGCGAAACTCTGCCGGCATTCGGATCACTCCCTCTTTTAAGGGGTCTTTTTATAATTGGGATGAACTTGGTTAAGCACATTGGAAATGAATTCTATGGAGATGCAAGACCATCCTTTCCTTCTTTGAAGAAACTCAATTTATCACACTTTTACAATTTAGAAGAATGGGTTGAAGCACCAATGTCAACCTCATCTTTTTCGTCTTCGCTTTCATCTTCCTTCCCAGTGCTTGAGGAATTGAAACTCAATGATTCTGTCCGCCTGAAAGCCATGCCAACTCTATTTCCAATACTTAAAAAATTGGAAGTAAAAGAAATCGGTGGTTCGATCATTACGTTGTTAGGGACGAGTAACAACCTCACAGCACTAACTTCACTTGCCATTTTAAATACTCGGGGCCTCGTCGAACTCCCACTAGAATTGCTATCCAACAACAGGCGTTTGAAGCATTTAGAAATTGTAGACTCAGCTGGAAAACAAACTATTCCAGCTGAAGAACTGCAATTCCTCACCTCTCTGGAAGACTTGACGATTGGAGACGATTGGAGGCCATTGTGCCATGATATGCCGCTAGATCACTCTTTTCATTTCTTATTTCTTTTAGTAGCAAATGAAGAAATTAGAGATCCATTTTTACCTTGACTTAAAACTCTGGAGTTATGCAACTCCAGGATTGCATCTTTGCCAGACTACCTTGAACGCTTCACCACCATTGAGACCTTGAGAATCTCTGGGTTCCCTAATATTGTAGATTTGCCTGACTGCCTGGGAAACTTTTCTTCGCTTCGACAATTATCTTTACTAGGATGCGAGAAATTAGAGCAATTGCCTTCTGCTGAAGCAATGCAATGCCTCACATCACTAAAAGATCTCAACATAATTGGGTGCGATAAACTAGCACGCAGGTGCACAGCAGATGGCGGAGAAGAGTGGCACAAAATTTCTCACATTCCATCAGTCTACAGATCATAGCAAGTATGGCATCAATATCCATTCAAGGTTGTTGATCAGGTATGCTCTAATTCCTTAATTTCCTATAATTCTATCAGATATTGCTACAAGTGCCCCCACAAGAAAACTGGACTCAATAGAAACTGAAAAAATTCGACGTGGTAACACTTAGATTTTGTTTAGTGCCACTTGAAAAACTAAATTTCCTTCACAAGAATGTCAAATCTATATTTTGACAATCCTTTTGGCAGAATCTTGCTCGTTTCTCTTATGTTCTCTAGCTAAAATGTGTTTCCAAAGAACTGTGAGTACTTGTTTAATTAGTCTATCTCTCTGGCAGGAAAAGAAGTTGTCGTGCAGAGTCCACCAGCAGCCCTGATCACACTCTCTGCGTGTAGATTGAAGGAACTAGTTCACGAATAAAATTACAAATCGGCGTCCATGCACAAGGCTCTTGCATTGTGTGCTACTCTACTTATTTTGCTTCCTGAATAAATGATCTGTATATATGGTTCAGCAGTAGCGTTTCTTGTTGTTTGATTGACACGGTCTGTGTCTATATTATATAGTTCAGTCCTAGGGTCCTTCACTTGATTGGCTTTGTGAAGATTTATCTGGTTTGAATGGTGTATGCATTTTGAAGATTGTTGTGTTTTATGCGTTTCTTTGCTGAAATTCAGTAGTTCTAAACTCTGAATATTCATCTTTAACGTAGGTTGGAACTTGGGAGTGAATGTTGAGCAGTAAAACAACAACAATTACATAGAATGAACGTAGCATAAATAAAGATGCATAGGTGGATGAGTGGTAAAACTCATAAAGATAGTATAAAAAACACAAAAATTCAAAGAAAAGTAGGAGTAACACCAATTGACACAAAGATTAGAGAAGGGTGGTTGCGGTGGTTTGGACACCTGCAAAGATGGCATGTAAATGTTTCCAATAGAAACTGACGAAATTTGACGAGGTAGGGGTAGACCAAAGTTAGCTTGGGATGCATTAATTAGGAGGGACTTGAATGGTTTGGAATACTCACAATCAATCGCACAAAATTGAGCACAATGAAAGAGTTTGATCCACGTAGCCGACCCCAATTAATTTGGGATTGAGGCTATGTTGTTGTTGAAGCAGGTTGGAACTTACAAAGTTTGTTATGTCAGGTTTTCTCAATCCCTAATGAACAAAATTCTATTACACTCCAAATTGAACGTCGATTTTCGCTGAACTACGCTTTCAGATTTTTGTTTACCAGAAAACTTATGCGTTATGTTATAGTAGAAATCATCATCAACACTAGAAACAAGAAAAGAAGATCAACAAAACAAAAACTGAAATCCAAAGGGGATTAACCACAAATGCGTTATGTTATGTTATGTTATAGTAGAAATCATCATCAACACTAGAAACAAGAAAAGAAGATCAACAAAACAAAAACTGAAATCCAAAGGGGATTAACCACAAATGCGTTATGTTATGTTATGTTATAGTAGCAATCACCACAAATGCGAAAAGAGGATCAACGAAGAACTTACAAGTTTCAATCCAAAGGGGATTAACCAGGTCGATTCGATCGAATGAGACACCAAGGAGGATCGATCGTCGATTCGCCCAAACTGAGCTCCAAAATCACATCTCGTTCAATCAATTTGAGAGAATGAGCCCTAACAGATCTTTTCTTGTGCAAAAAAGGGAGTTTAGTGCTAAAGCCCTTAGATCAAACTTCATGGCGCGAGTCGAGGTAGATCTGAAGGATGAAGAATAGGGTTGATCTAGTCGTTATAATATCAAAAGTTTCAGCGGGAAAGAAAAGGGCGGTAATAATAATAAGTGAAAAATTGATTTGTACACTCTTTTATTGGATTATTTATTTTGTATCACTTTAGATTAATAGCTCGAATCTAAATGGTTTTGATATAGGAAAATGCTTTTGTAACTCAAGAAAAGCACGCACTTGGTGGCTCTTGATTTTTCAGCGCATAAGGCACATCGTCGCGACAAGTTCTTGTCATTTATGAGTTACAAAAAAATAGGGGAATAGAACAAAAATATACACCAAAAGCTTACAAATAATAAACGTTGAGGTATAATTGAATATAAAGTTTTAAAAGGTCAAACAATTAAGATAACTGTGATCAAATTGGATGGAGTTGCACATAAATGTAAAATTATTTGGAAAGTTGAGAAAAAATGCAGTAGAGTGATGTATCAGCCTATGTCAACCATTTCTATTTAATTTAAAGAACAATTCAATAAATTTGCAACTGAGTCAGTTGTGATTTTCTATGAAAAGTAATTAATGTTGGGCAGTATAGAAACACCACATACAGTCACAAGTGGAACGGACAAAAGATGCTTAGATGGATGAATGTGTGATACAAGCCGTGAAGATGAATGAAAAAAGAAGAAGAAAATGGAAAGCTCCACAGCTCTTGAAAAGATGTGAATTTGCCAGACTGCATGGGAAGCCTGTGTTCACAAATCACTTGAGCAATTGACATTGTCCATGTCCCTGAAGTTAGCGCGCATGTGCGCCTTCCGTTGAAGCAATACAACACCTCATGGTCTCGAAATTTTTACGTGCCACCTTCGAAAAAACATCGTTAATTATGTGCCATCTACAAGAAGAAAGGTATGCAGTTAATCAAGGTGATCTATTCCATAGGTCTTCCTTAATTAGCACTAATAACATCAATATTTTTCAGGTTCCAGATGAAATACTGCTTACAGCTTACATTAGATAGAATGATAGATAATTCAGGCGGGCGTAATTTTCCATCCCTAATTAACTCCGCTCGGACATTGAAGCACGCGAGTGCTCTCCACCAAAATGAAAGGCTCTTTCAGTGTGATTAGTGATGAACCGCTAGGCACTTTTGCTTGCTCATGAGGCTTTTTTTTTTTTTTTTTTTTCTTTAAGTTACTATCAGGTTACTTTCTTGGTTGTCCTGTAAGAGGAAAAAAAATAAAATTGCAGAATTAAGAGGTTGCAAAGGTGTGAAAATTGCATAAGGTATATATTAATTTTAACTAGATTATGACTCGTCAAACATGATTGAAATATATCGGAAAAGGAATTAAAACAGCGCGACTACAAGTAAAAAAATGCAGTAGTGATCGATCTTTTCCCTTTAGAACATGAATATTCAACCAAACACGATTGAAATATATCAAAGAAAGGAAAACAGTGGGACTACAAGTAATTCACATGCTTCTCTGTCCCTTATGAGAGAAATACATACAGACAAGCAAAAATATAGCTGCTAAACCTGCTAATAGAGAAGTCACTGCTTCTCGAATAAAGTTTCTGCGTTGGCATCCACGCACAAGACCTATTATCATTCTCATAAACAACCTAGCTTTCCTTAATTCTTAGCCAAGAATAAAGAAGAGCGCGCAGTAGATAAAATACAGACAACTCATAATAGTACTCCAAATTAATCTGACAATTTAATGAGAAAAACCGCACCACTAATCACATGGCAACTTGCTCAGTAATTTCAAACTCAAATTTACTTTAACATAGATTTTTTTTTTTTTTGGTCAAAGTGCACCAAGTTTAATTCTATATGGTACTGTGCCTTCAAATTTGATCAGTATCAATCAAGAAAAGTCAAAAGATAGATGGCACTCCCACATGATCAATAAATTTCTACTTGATTCAAATATGTTCTTTTTTTTTTTTGGATGAAAAAAAAAAAATGATCCTTACTTGACCTAGAAAAAATAAATAGATAGAAAATTATGAGACAGCTTATGGTAGTACTCCATTAAACTAAAATGTTTCAATAAGATATAGGTAGTTGCCAACTTGCCAATAGTCATTTATTTGTTTTTATTTTTCTTCTTTTTATTCTTTATCTCCACTGCTAACAACCATTCAACAAGATCTGAAGACATTGATGCCAAAAAGGTTATAGTAGACATCATCACACAATCCAGCGACAAAGATAGTAAGGCTCAAACCTGCAAATATTGGCCAGCAAAGTGCGACGAAACTTGGACGGCAAGCGTTTTTTGCTTGTTCTCGACAATGTTTGGAATGAAGATCTTAAGAAGTGGGATGATCTAAGAGAGGCACTACGTTGTGGTGCTAAAGGAAGCAAAGTCATAGTCACTACACGCAAATACGAAGTTGCATCACTCATGGGAACACTTGAGCCATGCCTACTGAATCCCTTGTCCGAGGGGGATGCTTGGTCTTTATTCAAGCAAAGAGCATTTCAAAGTCAGGAAAGATCAGAAGAAAGACGAGATGTAGCAAATGTTGGGAAGAAAATTGTTAAGAGGTGCGGTGGTATCCCGCTTGCTCTGGAGATCATCGGAAGCCAGCTTAAGTCTAAAGGAGAGGACTTAGATGGGTGGCTGTACATCCAAAACAGCGAATTCTGGAACCTACCAGAAACAAAAGGATTTTCAAGGCATTGAAAGTGAGTTACCATCTATTGCCATCTCATTTAAAGCATTGCTTTTCGTATTGCTCGGTATTTCGTAAGGGAGAGTTCATTGAAATAGAAACTCTTGTTCAACTATGGATGGCGGAAGGATTCATCAATATAGCATCAAAGAGTACTAATATTAGTAACGAAAACATCGTATTGGAGGAGGACGTTGGGCGTTAATATGCAAAGACCTTGTTGAACGGTTGTTTTTTCCAAGCTGAGAAGAAGAACAAGTGGGGAGAGGTGATATCCTTGAAACTAAACGACACTAGGCTTACTCAACTTCCAAGTGACACCACAAGAAAGCTTATCAACCTAAGACACGTGGAGATTGGCGGAATGTTTTCGAGACTAAAAATGCCAAAGGAGTTAAGTCGACTAAAGTTCCTCCAAACCTTGTAACGGTTTCAGGTTAGCAAGGAAAGCAGGTGTCATATGTCAGAGTTGAAATTCTTGCACCATCTTAATTAGAGATGATTTGCAGATTGAGCACTTGGAGAATGTTGAAAACAGAGAAGCTGCAGAGAGCGCGAATCTATGAAGAAGCAAAAGATTCGCACGTTACACTTTGTTTGGAGCTCTCAACGAGATCAACATGGAAGTTGTAACGCTCAAGAGGTATTGGAGGGTCTTCACCCTCACAGCAATTTGCGAGGGTTGAAGATTAGCAACTTTATGGATGCCATGTATCCTGCATGGCTCAAGAGCTGCACAACTAAGCTTCCCAATTTGGTGGAAGTGGAACTCAGTAGGCTTAAAAAATGTGACTATTTGCCAGCACTTGTTCATTCCCTCTTTTGAAGTTTCTTTTAATAAGTGACATGGATTTATTGGTGAGGATTGGCAGCGACTTCTATGCAGACAAAAGAAAAGGCGGAGCACTACTGCCACTACAATTTTGAAATGATAAACGACATATGTGATTGGACAAATTGGCTGTCAGTGTAGCCATGTGAAATTGCGGGCCCCCTTGCCTTAGAAGTCAAGTAGTTCACATGTGAAGTCTCCATTAGAGAATAGTAAATATATAGTCCATGTGAAATTATTGCAGCCGCACTTGTTGCCTTTACAAGTCAAGTGGATTTCTTCTGCCTCCTTGAGTAAGAGAGATCTACCTTCTTGTGCTTTTGCTTCTCTATTGATCAAGAGTAGTGTTGTATCAAAGATGGCTGGTAATAATATAGTCCTTGATGCTGTGGTAGGAGACATAGTGGAGAGGGTCGTCTCTCTTGCTGTTGATGAGATCGGCCTAGTGATTGGTGTGGAAAATGAGTTGAGAAAGCTGAAAGCTGTCCTCACCAACATCCAAGCCGTCCTGCAGGATGCCGAAAGAAAGCAAGGGGAGCAACAACAACAAACGCTGAGAGTTTGGCTTCATGATCTTAAGCAAGTTGCATATGATGCTGAAGATGTACTCGACAAGATCGCATACAAGGAATTGAAATACATTATCCACAACAAGGTACCCAGATGGCTCAATCCTAAACGGCTTGTATCACGTGGAAAGATTGCTCATGAAATCAAAGCCATCAATCAGGAGCTGGATGTTATTGACAAGAGAAGGAAAATGTTCCAACTGGAGTCTAATAATGATCACAGTGCTTCATCTGGCTTTGGTCAAATGATCACTTATGTCGACCGAGAAACTGCTTCATATGTGAAGGACTCCAGTGTGATAGGGAGGGAAAGTGACAAGGAAGAAATAATTAAAATGCTCATCAATGGCAACACTGATCGTGATCAAGTGAGCACTGGCAACAACATCGCTCTTCCAGTCATAGCTATTGTCGGTCTTGGCGGCCTTGGCAAGACTACGCTTGCTCAGTTGGTGTACAACGATGCTGTTGTGGAAGAACACTTTGAATTGAGAGTTTGGATATGTGTTTCTACTAACTTTAGAACCACAAATCTTTTCTTTCAAATCTTGCAACAGATCAATCGAGGCAATACTGTATCTGAATCATCAAGTAAGCAAGTCTTGCTGGATGAACTTAAAATTCAGCTAAAGCAACAGGGGACGAAGAAGTTTTTACTTGTACTCGATGATGACTGGAATGATGACCAAAAAAATTGGGAAGAATTTGCACTCCCATTGGGAGACTTTGTTGTTGCAGGAAGCAAAATTATTATTACTTCTCGCGATCAAACAGTTGCATCGGTTAGAGGATCTCAACTGCATCTACTAGAAGGTTTATCTGAAGATAGTTGTTGGGATCTTATTGAAAGCCAAGCATTTAAGCATGGAGGACCACAAAAGACTGGTGAGTTGGTGAAAATTGGAAAAAAAACCTCGGACAAGTGCAAGGGTGTGCCTCTAGTAGCAAAGGTCCTTGGTGGTTTGTTGCATTCTAAAAAAACAGACGTTGAATGGCTGGCCGTGCAAAATGCTAAATTTTGGGATTTCAATTCAAACAATATAAACCCAATTATGGAGGTATTAAAGTTGAGTTACAATAACTTGCCTTTAGCATTGAAACCATGTTTTTCATACTGTGCAATATTTCCCAAGGATTATTCGATTTCAAAGGCGTTACTGATTGAGCTTTGGATGGCACAAGGACTTCTTGGAGCATCTGATACTCAAGGAGGAATCATGGAGGATAAAGGTAATACTTACTTCAACATCTTGTATTCAAAATCTTTCTTTCAAGAAGCAGAATTGAATGAATATGGGGAGGTAATAAGATGCAAGATGCACGATTTATTAAATGATCTGGCTCAATCCATCTGCAAGTTCGAATGCCATAATTTTGGAGAGAACATGAAGATGAGTGTAGATCTCTCCAAATGTCGACATGTTTCTTTTATTTCACCAACGACGGTAGGAACCTTATGTCAAAAAGCTAAGAAGGTACGTACAATTTTTGGTTGGGATTTCGATAATGGAGGTACGGTGGGGGTGGCTAAAATTAACACATTCTTTAAATTCAAGTTACTACGGGTTCTAGACTTGAGCGGCTTCAGAGATTATAATTTTTCTTCTTCTTCACTTGATAAGTTGAAACACTTGAGATACCTCGACCTCTCTAAAACGAGCATCAAGTCATTGCCAAAGTGGGTTACTAGGCTTTACCAATTGCAAACTTTAAAATTAATTAATTGTTTCAAGCTTAAGGAGCTCCCTGGGGATTTGATGAATTTGAAGAAGTTGAGGCATTTGTTCATAGATAATTATAAAAAATGGAAGAAAGTAGCACAAGCAGTGGGTGAACTGCATCAGCTTCAAACATTGCCATTATTTGTGGTATGCGAAGAAGATGCTAGACGTGGGATTTCAGTGTTGAAAAACTTGAACAATCTTTGAGGTTCATTGGAGATTCATCGTCTTTGTCTTGTGAGAGTGTAAGTGTAACTCATTAGTTTGTTTTTAATATCTCTCTGTTTGGTTTTCATGTATATGTAATGAACTCACGTGATGTCACACGTGATAGATGGCTGACTTACATGTGTACTTCCAGATGATATATAAATATAGAATGACTCTCTTTTCTCACAAGTGAGAAAGAGAACCTTCAACGTTATCATTTTTCTCTGCTGGGGTTTCTCAAACCCTAGCAATGGTGATTCCATGTTTGTTCTGATATGGTATCAGAGCTTCAAGGCTAGCGCCAAGAAGTCTTGATCCGAGGTACCATTGCTTAGATATAGTTGTTGGTGACAACGATTTGCAGAAAAGAAGTTTGGATCTGCAGAAGCGTTGCTCCAATCGTCAAGAAGTCGTGATTCGAGGTTCCATTGCATAGATCGAGTCGTTGGCGAAGAAGATCTGGTGAAACGTCACTCAGATCTATACATTCGACGTTCTGGTGTGTATGCTTGTTGAAGCTGTGGATGAAAAACAGTAGATCTACTACGCTAGCGCATAGATCTACAAAGAAAAGCTCGTGAGATCGATATCTAAAAGAGTGGATCTAACGATTGTGCATTCAGATCTGAAAGGTTTGGTAATGGAGGGTGTTTCGATCGAACATGAGTCTGGTTCGACATCAACGCAATCTGGATCTGGTGTTCCTCAACAAGGATTGAATCATGGAGGGATTGGCTCGTCGAATGCCCCGTTTGGTAACTCTCTCGAGCGTTTATTACAATCAAGTTAGATGATACCAATTTTTTGTTGTGGAAGTCCACTTTGTGATACTAGGTAATAGAGGGTTATGATCTGGATGGTTACTTGTTTGGCACTCTTCCATGTCCCGAGAAGTATTTGGACGATGGATCGTTAAATCCATCTTATAAGGTCTGGTTTAGCCGTGATCGTATGGTGTATGGTTGGTTGATGACGGCTCTTTCGAAGGATGTTGCTACTTCGATAATAAATCCCGATCGATCGCCGCTACCGCTCATCGATTATGGTCAGCCATCGAGAAGCATTGTGGAGTGAACAATCGTTCTCAAGTCCATCTACTCAGGAAACAATTGCAGAACACCAAGAAGGGCACAATGAAGATACAGGAATATCTGTTGAAGATGAAGGGAATAGCAGATAGCCTAGCAGTGGCTGGATCACCTGTGAGTGTTGACGATCTTATCTCAAATTGCTTGTTGGGATTAGATGTCGAGTATTTGGCTATTACGTCCATTCTTCAACGCCAAACGATCTCTCGTGGCATGAGTTCAAGTCGATCTTCTCAACTTTGAGTGCACTTTGGAACAATACAATGTTAGTCAAGGTCGAATTCGTTATCACCGCACGAATCCTCACCAACTGTTCACGCTCGCTTCTTGAAGTGAAGCGGGACATTAATCGTTAGGTGGACGATCTTCCAATGTCAACTTTCGATTTCTTCCAATAGTAATGGAGCTTCCAAGAATAGAAATGGAAATCGTGGAAGAGGAGGTCGCCACTAGAGGTCGAGGGGGTTTTCGCTCGAACACAAATAACAAACCAACTTGCCAAATTTGTGGAAAATTTGGTCACTCCACTTGTTTGTTACTTTCGTCTTGATATGAAATACATGGGTTCGCAGCAGAACATGCCTTCTCCGAATCAACCACAGATGAGGTTCACTCCATCTATTCCTCAACAACAAAGCTCATTCATTGGTACGACTTCACATTGTCCAGATTCTTCCTGGTACATGGATAGTGGCGCCTCATCTCACATAACATCTGATCCATCCCAACTAGGCAACTGTACACCGTATGGAGGTAATGATTCACTAATGGTAGGTAATGGCACTTATTTACCTATTACTAATACTGGTTCAGCTTTCATCCCATCTACTGGCTCTAAACTATCATTTCATAATACGTTATGTGTTCCTAGCATTAGAAAGAATCTATTGAGTGTGTCTCAGTTGACTCGTGACAATAATGTCCTAATCGAGTTTCGTCGTAATACTTGTCTTGTGAAGGATATCCCCACCAATGAAGTGCTACTTCATGGATCCTTGCATAATGGTCTATATCGTCTGGTTGGACCTCCAGTACATTCTCCTGGTACTTCATCTGCTTTTCTTGCAACAAATAAAGGTTTGTCAAGTCTTTGGCATTCAAGGCTTGGACATCCTGCTCATAGAGTTTTATGTCAAGTTTTCAATAATCATCTTCGTTTACCTCTTAAATCTGTTCATAATTTTTGCTCATATTGTCCTTTAGGGAAGATACATGCTTTGCCATTTACTCTTTCTCATCATATTTCTTCACATGTATTGGATCTTATACATACTGATGTGTGGGGGCCATCTCCGGTTACCTCAATTAATGGTTTTAATTACTACATACACTTTATGGATGATTGTACTCGATTTACCTGGTTATATCCATTACGTCTCAAATCTGATGCTGTTAAGGCTTTTATTCATTTTAAAACCATGGTTGAAAATCAGTTTCGGACCACCATCAAACGTGTCCAAATCGATTGGGGTGGGGAATTTGAAGTTTCAAACCTATTCTTGATTATCATGGGATCATTTTTCAGCATTCTTGTCCCCATACTCATGAACAAAATGGTCGAGCTGAACGTAAACACAGACATATTGTTGAAATGAGTTTAGTTTTACTAGCCCAGAGTCAGTTACCAATGAAATTTTGGTGGGATGCATGTGAAACAGCTTGTTTTTTGATTAATCGACTTCCTACTGTTGTGTTGAAAGGTCTGTCTCCATATGAGAAACTGTATCAGAGAGTACCTGATTACAGTATTCTTCGGGTTTTTGGTTGTGCTTGTTTTCCTTACCTTCGACCTTACAACAAACATAAGTATCAATTTAGATCTGAAAAGTGTGTCTTTCTTGGATATAGTTCCATCCATAAAGGGTATAAGTGCTTAAATTCTGCTGGTCGCATCTTTATCACTCGTCATGTTTTATTCAATGAAGATGAATTTTCATATCATATGTTATTTCAACAACACTTCTTTCCTGGTGGTCTGCCTGATCATGGTGTTTTTTCTGTTCCTCTGCCAAATTACAATCCTCCTACCGATCCCGAGTCTACTTTATCCATGAGTCCCTCTCAATCATCATTACCATCTTCTTCTTCATCACCATCACTTCCTGTTTCACCTATATCCCTCAATGAGGTTCCAACCTCTCGAGTCCGGTTCCAATTCTACTTCTAATGCTTGTATTCCTATGAACACACATTCTATGATTACTAGAGCCAAAGATGGGATAAGCAAAAGAAAGTTTTTATTGCACATACATCTCGACATAACTAATGATATTCCTACAAAGGTGAAATAGCTCTCAAAGATCCTAAATGGAAGGAGGCTATGGATAAGGAATATCATGCCCTTATGCAAAATACCACTTGGTCTTTAGTCCCAGCTTCCTCTTCTCAAAATGTTGTGGACAATAAGTGGATATTTTCTATAAAAAGAAATTCGATGGCTCCATTAATAGATACAAGGCTAGATTAGTGGCTAAGGGATTTCGACAAGTTCCCAGTATAGATTTTGGAGAGACCTATAGCCCAGCTTGTCAAAGTTGCCACTATTAGGGTCATTTTATCCTGGCAGTTCAATTGGGTTGGTCTTTACGTCAATTAGACATTAATAATGCTTTTTTAAATGGCACATTGAGTGAAGAGGTGTTTACAAACCAGCCCCCAGGCTTTGTGGATTCTCGTTTCCTTCTCATGTCCGCAAATTACACAAAGCTTTGTATGGCTTGAGGCAAGCACCTAGAGCCTGGTTTGATAAAGCGAAGTCTACTCTTGTCTCTTGGGGTTTTAGAAATTCAAAAGTGATAATTCTCTGTTTGTTTTTCGTTCGGAGTCGATCGTTTTATATATTCGGTATATGTTGATGATATCATTGTATTTGGTTCTCGATTTCTTATATTCATCTTTTATTAACAAATTGCATACTTCTTTTGCTTTAAAAGATATTGGTGAGTTGAATTATTTTTTGGGCATGGAAACTCGTCGAGACAAGAGTGGCTTATATCTCACCCAAATCGCTTATATAAATCGCTTGCTTAAACAAGGTGGGATGTTAAATGCTAAACCCATTGACACCCCTTGTTCACTTAGCAAGCCTTTGTATGCGAGATGGCGGTCCATCATTTAATGATGCTACTCAGTATCGAAGTTTACTTGGGGCTTACAAGACTTGGTCCACACAAGACCGGACATTTCATTCATTGTTAACGGGTTGAGCCGGTTCCAACAAACTCCAACGATTACACACCGGCAAGCTCTCAAGCGTGTATTACGGTACTTGAAGGGGACAACCGACATGGGCATATGTTTTCGCCCAAGTTCCCATCTCTATGTTCTCGGGTTTTCGAGATCTTGATTGGGCCACATCTCCCGATGATAGGCGCTATTTTGTTCTTGGTTATCTTTGTATATTTAGGTTGTAATTTGGTGGCTTGGCAGTCCAAGAAGCAACCTGTGGTTTCTAGATCTAGTACAGAGTCCGAGTATCGCGCATTAGCTCAGGTAACTGCTGAAATTGCTTGGTTACAATCTTTGCTTTCTGAGTTGGGTTTTTCTTTTTCAGATTGTCCTACTGTTTGGTGTGATAATTTGAGTGCAACTGCACTGGCCAAGAATCCAGTTTATCATTCAAGAACAAAGCATATAGAGTTGGATATTCATTATGTGAGGGACAAAGTTCTTTCCGGGCAACTTGCGGTTCAGCATGTTCCTACAAATGATCAGATTGCGGACATATTTACAAAAGGATTTGCATTCACAAGATTTCAGTTTCTTCGGGACAAACTTGGAGTCGTTTCTCTCCCCCTTCGTTTGAGGGGGGATGTAAGTGTAACTCATTAGTTTGTTTTTAATATCTCTCTGTTTGGTTTTCATGTATATGTAATGAACTCACGTGATGTCACACGTGATAGATGGCTGACTTACATGTGTACTTCCAGATGATATATAAATATAGAATGACTCTCTTTTCTCACAAGTGAGAAAGAGAACCTTCAACGTTATCATTTTTCTCTGCTGGGGTTTCTCAAACCCTAGCAATGGTGATTCCATGTTTGTTCTGATAGAGAGAAGCAAGCTTAGCTAAAGGAGCCAAACTAAGTGACAAGGGAAACTTACGGGAATTAAGTCTTCACTGGGATGGACCATCTTGTGTTGGTGATTCACAAGTGTTGAAAGAGCTACAGCCTTATCGAAATCTGAAGAAGCTATCAATAGTAGATTTTGGAGGAGTTGAATTTCCTGGATGGGTGTCAAATGGTTCGCTACTTCCTCACTTGGTGGCAATGAAGATAAGCAATTGTCATCGTTGCGAGCACATCCCGAGCTTTGGTGAGTTGCCTAGTTTGGAGAGGTTGGAGATAAGGAATATGAGAAATGTGAAGAGCATTGGTAGTTCAAAAGATGATGATGGCATGGGCATGGGCATGGGCATGGACACGGACACTAGTACATATGGTTCCCTAAAAAAGCTAAGGCTAGTAGACATGGGAAGTTTGGAAGAATGGTCGGAAAAAGAAGCAGGAATATTGTTCCCTTGCTTGCAGGAGCTGTGCATCTGGTATTGCCCAAATTTGAGGAGGGCGCCTCATTTGCTCCCTTCACTGCAATCATTGCGATTAGAAAATGTGGGTGGGGCGGGAGTGGTGTCAATAACAAGCTGCTCTCTTACCTCTCTCACTTATCTCAAAATAAAAGGATGTGAAGATCTTGAATTCCTCCTAGAAGGGCTGCTGAGGAACAATAAGCAGTTGGATGCTGTTCATATAATGTATTGCCCCAAACTCCAAGGTTTCCGAGAAGAGGAGGGATTATTATTAACAAATGATGATGAGATGATGGTTGCCAATAGTAGTTCTCTTCTTCGTGAATTGCTGATATGGGAGTGTGATGCTTTGAAGTCCATTCCAGACGTGAGGGGCTTCACTTCTCTTCAACAGTTGGACATTCGGAATTGTGGAGAACTAGAGACGATACCGAAGGGATTGCTAAGTTCCCTTGTCGCCCTGGAGAGCTTGATAGTCTCATACTGTGGTAGACTGAAAGGTACCATCGAGCTTTCACCACCGAGCTTGAAGCATCTCCGAGTACTTGATTTCAGGGGATGCCCTAATTTTGAAGGGTTTGATATTAGCAGTAGCAGAACCGAACAACAACAACTTGCACTATTCCCGTGCTTTCACACCTTAAAGATAAGCAGGTGCCATGCTATCTCATCTATTGACGTGCGAAGCTTTGCTTCTCTTCGTGTATTGGATATCACAGAATGCAGAGGACTCCAAGCCTTGCAAGGCTTGCCATTCCTGACTGCCCTTCAGACACTGCGCATTGGTGGCTTCTCTCCTGCGTTGCGTTACTTCCCATTCTTCGGTGAGGACGATGACGACGACAATGCAGTAAAGTTCAACAATCTCTTCCCCTCCCTTCGCAAGTTATCAATTGAGGGGTGGGATACTCTCCAATCCCTCCCTCATCGCCTTCAACACTTCACCATGCTTAAAGCCCTCTCTATATCGAACTTCCCAAATCTGACTGCATTGCCGGAGTGGCTCGGAAACCTTGCATCCCTTGAAAAATTGAAGATTTTTGAGTGTGACAATCTGGCACATCTACCTTCCTAGGAACATATGCAGCGACTCACCTTCCTCAAGAAGTTGTCTATTTGGGAATGTCCCCACTTGCAGGAACGATGTAGAAGAGATGGTCCAGAGTGGGCCAAAATATCCCACATTCCAAATTTATTCATAAAAGATAAATTTGAGGTAGGTGCTGCGTTATATATGTATGCCCTCCCTCTACATATGTTGAATAAATATGTTTCTATAGTGCCTCTGAATGCATGCCATCTTCTTCACCAAAGCAAAACTATCCATATTTTACTTTCATGCTCATGGTCATGGATGAACAATTTGGAACATTTTCTTTTTCTTTTCTTTTCTTTTCTTTTTTTTTTGTTTACAATTCACAATCTCTTTTTTATTTAGGAAAAAAAAATAGTAGTCTGTCATGGTTTAAAATTCAGATTCCATCTCATTTGGTTTTTTCCTTCTTACAATCACAGTACACATGATTCAAATATACATGGAATCTTAAAATGCCTTTTCTTTCTTTGCATTCAACTCGGAGCATTAATTGGTAGTAGAAGATCATCAACTGCTATTTTCTCTTTTATGTTGTATGTTTACTAATTACCCTTTGGCCTTTACTCATTATTCTGGAATTATGTTCTTGTTGTTGTAGGATATATAATGAAGTGATCTTTCACAGGACAGAAGAGTCGAGGTTCTTAGAAATTGCGAGTCTTGCTCTAAAATTTCTCTATTACTCAGATGACGTCATTGTGCCATGTAGAGGTATCAATCCAGGTTATGAAATGATACGATCTTCTCAATTCATTTTCTATTTCTCAGTATGTCTATGTTAGTCTGATAGAGCATCTTTTTTCACTCACAGCCTTCTTCCAAACATGCTTTCTCATTTCAATTGGCTAAGATCCTGAAGCAGAAGATAATGTCAAGCTTACTATCTGGAAGTAATGTCTATAGTTCTCGCATCATTATCTTACAAGTTTGAACAGGACATTAACTTAACAATGTGGAATTAATGATTTTGTTCAACTCATTAGAATGGTATGTTTGTATTTGGTTATCTATAAGACTATAGGCGATGCAATTTACTGCCTTATTAATCACCTTTTATTGTTTGGTTGCACGAATATTAAACTGCTTTTTTTTTTCATAGTTCTTTATAGCTTTTGAGTGAGCATATGTATATATTCATGGAATCTAAACAGTTTAGTTCTTTGAACTCAAATCAGTGATATTACAGGATGAATTTCTGTTTTTATTTGTCTTTTTAGTTAGTCTTTAATAATTATTTTGGATTATGTACCTGTTGTGGGAAAAGGGAGTAATCTTTCATGGGACAGAAAGTCAAGATTTTAAGAAATTCTGTTATTGCTCAGTGGAGTATTATGCTCCTGCTCTAAGGAATATTGTTCCAATGGAAATCTGAGGAATCATTTGCTAAGTAAGTCACTAACCTTCCTTCTTGTATAGTTGTTTCTTCACTTGTTAAATACCTTTATTTTTATTATGCTCCTGCTCTAGAAAAAGGCTTCTGTCATGATGAATTGTCTATAAGAGTACAGATTTGGCAAGATTTTACTCGTGCTTTGATACTTCTCCGCAACTATCCAGATGGTTTTGCATTGTTCATGGAGCTGCCAATATGACGAAATGATCCACTGCTATCTTGAAGTCCTCTGGTAATTTTATTTTGTGCTTCACTGAGGCTACCTTACATTCTTTGTTGGCAGTTCTCCAACATCCTTATAAATTATGACATGGAGCCCTAGCTTTTTGAGATTGGATTGGCTAAGTTGTTATAGGTAAAAAAAGGTTACATGATCTATCACCGAATTGCTCTTTGTTGATATCTCATGTGATATACTGATATGTGTTTTTTTTTTGTTTCCTTTTAGGCTTGGTGTTCACATTGTGCTGCTTACTTGCTAGAAACTGAATAAACCAGGAGATAGAAATGGTGAAACCAAAGGCATGAATTTGGCACTCAACATGAATTTAAGAGTTTCTAAAGTCTCGTAGCAAGTTGATTCACTTATGTATGGAGGTATGCTCAAATTTCTTTTCTAATCTCGTTGGTTGCCTTTTAAGTTCAAATGGAAAATAAAGTCAAATAAAATCTGTTTGCTTAACATTGCCTTTTACGAGTTAAACGTAAGCGGGTGCCATGCTATCTCATCTATTGACGTGCAAAGCTTTGCTTCTCTTCGTGAATTGGATATCACAGAATGCAGAGGACTCCAAGCCTTGCAAGGCTTGCCATTCCTGACTGCCCTTCAGACACTGAGGATTGGTGCCTTCTCTCATGTGTTGCGTTACTTCCCATTCTTCGGTGAGTATGACGACGACGACAATGCAGTACAGTTCAACAATCTCTTCCCCTCCCTCCTCAACTTATCAATTGAGGGGTGGGATACTCTCCAATCCCTCCCTCATCACCTTCAACACTTCACCATGCTTAAAGCCCTCTCTATATGGACCTTCCCAAATCTGACTGTATTGCCGGAGTGGCTCGGAAACCTTGCATCCCTTGAAGAATTGGATATTTTTGAGTGTGACAATCTGACACATCTACCTTCCAAGGAACAAATGCAGCGACTCACCTTCCTCAAGAAGTTGTCTATTTGGGAATGTCCCCACTTGAACGAAAGATGCAGAAGAGATGGTCCAGAGTGGCCCAAAATATCACACATTCCACACTTAAACATACAGTAGATAAAATTGAGGTAGGTGCTGCGTTATATATGTATGCCCTCTCTCTATATATGTTGAATAAATATGTTTCTATAGTGCCTCTGAATGCATGCCATCTTCTTCACCAAAGCAAAACTATCCATATTTTACTTTCATGCTCATGGTCATGGATGAACAATTTGGAACAATTTTCTTTTCTTTTCTTTTCTTTTCTTTTCTTTTCTTTTTTTTTTTTTGTTTACAATTCACAATCTCTTTTTTATTTAGGAAAAAAAAATAGTAGTCTGTCATGGCTTAAAATTCAGATTCCATCTCATTTGGTTTTTTCCTTCTTACAATCACAATACACATGATTCAAATATACATGGAATCTTAAAATGCCTTTTCTTTCTTTGCATTCAACTCGGAGCATTAATTGATATATGTTGTTTGTTTACTAATTACCCTTTACAATCACAATACACATGATTCAAATATAGCTGCTGAACCTGCTAATAGAGAAGTCACTGCTTCTCGAATAAAGTTTCTGCGTTGGCATCCAAGCACAAGACTCTATTATCATTCTCATAAACAGCCTAGCTTTCCTTAATTCTTAGCCAAGAATAAAGAAGAGCGCGCAGTAGTTAAAATACAGACAACTCATAATAGTAATCCAAATTAATCTGACAATTTAATGAGAAAAACCGCACCACAAATCACATGGCAACTTGCTCAGTTATTTCAAACTCAAATTTACTTTAACATAGATTTTTTTTTGGTCAAAGTGCACCAAGTTTAATTCTATATGGTACTGTGCCTTCAAATTTGATCAGTATCAATCAAGAAAAGTTAAAAGATAGATGGCACTCCAACATGATCAATAAATTTCTACTTGATTCAAATATGTTCCTTTTTTTTTGGATGAAAAAAAAAATGATCCTTACTTGACCTTGAAAAAATAAATAGATAGAAAATTATGAGGCAGCTTATGGTAGTACTCCATTAAACTAAAATGTTTCAATAAGATATAGGTAGTTGCCAACTTGCCAATAGTCATTTATTTGTTTTTATTTTTTTCCTTTTTTTTTTTTTTTAATTCTTTATCTCCACTGCTAACTATTTGACAACATCACTGTTGACATATTGATGCATCAAAAGCTTGTGTTCTCTAGTATTTCTTGTTCACTCCTAGGACAAAAGATCAATCAATTGAAGTATAGATCATGGCAGAAGCATTGCTCAGCAGCGGCGTTAAGCTGATCTTAAGTGCTGTGGAATCCCATATCAAGAGCGAGATTGCTCTTGCTTGGGGGGCCAAAAGAGAGCTTGAGAAGCTTCAAGAAAAGCTGGTTATTCTGCAACTAGTCCTGGACAATGCAGAGAAGCGTCAAGTGAAGGAAGCATCGGTGCGGCATTGGCTGGAAAGGCTGAAAAGCGTAGCTTGTGAAGCCCAAGATGTGATCGATGAAGTCTCCTACGAAGCAAACCATCCAGAGAACAACATCAATGTGACGAACCATTGGATTGACAAGGTGCACAGCTGTTGTTCTGTTTCAAACCCGTTTCTTTTCCAGAGGAGGATGGCTCACATGATCCAAGACATCAATGGCGAGTTCGAGAAGATCAAGAAAGAAATGGAGGGGAATGTGCCACTTGGTCCTTATAATCCCAGCGATGAAGGTGATGTTGATGACGACGGAGAAACGCACCCTTCATCTTCAGTGAACGAGTATAGGCAGCGAATTCTACGGAGATGTAAGAAGAGATGAAGCAATAGTGCCAAAACAGCCTTTTCCTAGTTTGAATAAACTCTTTCTTCAAGATTTGAAAAACTTACAAGAATGGGCTGAAGCGCCACAAATGTTTTCTGCTTCTTCGTCGCTGTCATCTTCTTTCCCTTAGCTCGAAGAATTGACAATTATTTCATGTGGCAGCTTGATAACCATGCCAACTTTGTTTCCTACGATTAGGAAATTGGTGATCAGCAGCAGCAGCAGCATTGCAGTAGTGACGACACTGGGGACAAACAGCAACTTCACCTCTCTAACGTCACTTGCTATATCAAGAGTTTCAGATCTCACCGAGCTCCCACCAAGGTTACTGCTTGACAACAAGCTTTTAAATTGTAATGTGCTTCATACTTTTCCGGGAGAAGGCCTGTGATATCTCAATGCACTTGAAGAAATAGATATTGGTGAATTTGCAGAGCCACTAGAATCCTTTCCTTTCCTATCAGTTCTAGATGAAGAAAAAGGAGATCGATATCTAAGCGGCATCAAAACTCTAACGCTAAGAAGCTCCCGCATTGCGTTTGTGCCCAAACAAATTGAACATTTGACTACCATTGATAAATTGTCTCTTCGACTTCCTAATGTTGTAGCTTTGCCAGATTGGGTTGGAAACCTTTCTTCACTTCGACGACTAGATTTATCATATTGCGAGAAGTTGACGCACTTGCCTTCCACGATTCAAGGCCTTGCTCTAAAAGAGCTCACCATCTTTGGCTGTGATCAGCTTGGGCCAAGGTGCATAAGAAATAGAGGTGAAGAGTGGCACAAAATATCTCACATTCCACGAATCACAGATAGTACTGTTGGCATTGTTCAAGCCTCCCATTGTCCCATACCACATTCAAGTTCGTTGACAGGTATGCTCCCATTCCATAACTCTACAACTGAGAAAACTATCTCGGATGGTAAATTTGTCTCTCAGGTTTCAAATACTGACTGCATTTGCTCATTTAATCACTGTCTCTGACAGGTTTACAAAGTTGCTCATCTAATCACTCTATGGTAATTAGCTCTTTGCTTGGACATCAATGGAGACCGCTGGTTCTTGCATTAAGTGGTACGTCTTTCCGCCAAATTAAAGGCTTTTTCACGGTGTGATTGATGATGATTTATAAGCTAATTATGTTTTCTCATGAAGTAGGATTTAGCTGTTAAGTTATTTTATATGAGTTATATTTGCAGTCCTTTTTAAGTCTTTTCTCATGTATGTTTGTATCCTTGCTTGGTACTTTGTGATATATCCCAAACCGTTTAATCTGCTCTTGCTTGTGCTCCAGAACCATGCCAACTTTGTTTCCTAATATCAGGGAATTGAAAATCACAAGAAGTGCTATTGCAGTAGTGATGATGCTGGGGGACAGGCGGCAACTTTACCTCTCTAACATCACTTGCTATATATCAAGAGTTTCAGATCTCATTGAGCTCCCCCACCAACGTTACTACTTGAGAACAAGTAATTTGGAGAATGTTGAAAACAAAGAAGGTGCAGAGAGCGAAATCTAATGAAGAAGCAAAAGATTCACGAGTTACACTTTGTTTGGAGCTTCCGACGAGCTGATGGAAATTACAACGATTATGATTTCTTCCCTTACTACTACAAGTCTACAAGAATGTTGAACATTAACTATGGACCAGCTTACCAACCAAGTGAGTATTTCTGGTTTGGTATGGTGTCACTTGTATAAGAGGTTGCGGGTCCAAGTCTTGTTAGGGGCAAGTTGGTTTCTTTCTCATCAAAAAACTATATACCCAGTTAGGCTTGTTGTTGGATCAAGCATGCACGTATGTGCGTCAGTGCATAAAGGAAACACTGAATTATCCTAAAAAGAAATCATCACCACCACAAAAAAGAAAAGATGATTAAGGAAAACAAAATGCAGAATTAAAGAGGCTACAGAGGTGTGAAACTACATAAATTACTACAGCAAAGTACTCATTTAAAAAAAAAAAAAAAAAAAAAAAAAAAAAACTTAAAAGGTTGTTTTTCTTCTTAATTTAAGTACATGTAAAACAGCTCATGAGTACTCCATTAATCTAACATTTTCATAAGAAACTGCACCAGTAGTAACCTCACCTAGCAACTTGTTCTCATGTTATTTAAAATTTATTCCATCTCCACTATCCATTACACAATTGGATAAAATAAAGAAAGACAAGTTGGTCATAAATTATACAGTCAACTGTCAACGGATGGGTAATTTGAAGACTTCAAGAGAAGTTGTCATTTTTTATTTTTGTTTTAATTATATTTGGACAGATCAATAATTGTGAATTGATGAAAAATTTTATCACAGAGAAGCGTCAAGTGAAGGAGCCATCAGTGCCACATTGGAAACCTAACTCAAATCTATAGGCAAATTTGATGAGAAACTGACACCTAAATTTTAGCACAAGATAGGAACCGTGGCACCTAAATAAAATGTCTATGAATAAATTCTTATTCTGAAACTTAAATTTATCTCCAACATGATCAACCATGTATAAATGTGAGCCAGTGTTATCTATATATATAGGATCACTAAAAATTCAGTCTATCTAGATATATTCTTTCGATCACAAATCGGGTTTCTATTGAATGCCTGGAATTTGGCCTTGAACTTAATAGCATTCGCAACAGTTTAGACTCTCAAGAGTTTGATGGCCTTGTAAGATTTATTTTACGTACGAACAAATTTTTCCTCTTTGTATTCATATCGCCATTGACTACAAACAAGCTAGTTTTATTGATCAATTATTATATAGCACATACACATTGAGGGACAGAAAAAACAACAATACAGATCAATGTTCAGGATTAAGGACCAAGAAGAAGAATCAATTAAAGAGGTATTACAGTATAATGCTTCTTAACTAGAAAATTAGTACTAATTGTGCAACATGATTGAAAAGAATAAGAGATAAGAAAATAAAAATCAATATAGCAAGTCTCTAAATACTCCTCTCATAAAGCTCAACTATATTAGACATTAGCAGACTGGATGGCTATATTCGACATTTGAAAAAAAAGGTGAAACAGTTAAGTCAGACTAAAGTCCCTTCAACCATGCAAAGCCTTATGGGGAGTAAGCAAGAAAAGCGGGTATTGTATTATAGAGTTCGAAATTCAGCCATTAAGTTAAGTTGGAAATCCATTAAATTGATTAGGCATTTATGACCCTGTGCTATATAAATTTTACAAAAACAGGTTGTGTGGGTTAGACGCAACCTCGGTATCGATTCCCCATGATAGCTAATCGTCAGGCCACTGGTGGTCTCGTTGTGCAATCCCAGGGCTAGTGTGACTAGTCAGCAAAGAGTCTAGACACCCACGGGCCACGGTTAAGGAAAACAAAATGCAGTATTAAAGAGGCAACAGAGATGTGAAACTGCATAGATTACAACAGCATAGTACTCATCTCAAAAAATAAATAAACTTAAAAGGTTGTTGTTGTTGTTTTTTTTTTTTTACATAAGAAAGTTTTTCTTCTTAATTTAAGTACATGTAAGACAGTTCATGAGTCCATTAAATCTAACATTTTCATAAGAAACTGCACCAATATTAACCTCACCTGGCAACTTGTTCACATGTTATTTATAATTTATTACATCTCCACCGTCCACTACCAAATTGGATAAAATAAAAACAGACAAATTGATCTTTTAATATTTTCTACCAAATGTACAATCTAGAGAAGTTTGACAAAAGTTACCATTTTTTTCCTTTTCCTTTGTTTTATGCAATCAATGTTCATTTATAAATGGGAATCACGTAGATCAACTTTTTTTTTTTTTTTCTAACTTTGTTTTTCTACCAACTCTCCATTATGCACCATTGTTTCATATTTTGGCCAGGTCAATAATTGTGCATTAGTGAATAGAATTGTCACCGATAAGCACCCGTTGGGTTATCTACTCCTACTTCTCTTCTAGCCCACTTGATCTTACTCCTGTTTCTTTGATCACCTTTCTTCTGTGAACTAGCCAGGCACGAATCATGTTATTTAAAATAAAGAAAGGCAAGTTATTTAAAATTTATTCCATCTTCACTATCCATTACACAATTGGATAAAATAAAGAAAGACAAGTTGGTCATAAGTTATACAGTCAACAGATGGGTAATCTGAAGGCTTCAAGAGAAGTTGTCATTTTATATTTTTGTTTTAATTATATTTGGACAGATCAATAATTGTGAATTGATGAAAAATTTTGTCACAGATAAGCACCCTTCCTTTCCTATGTATTGATGCTCCTACTTCTCAAGTAGACCACCTGTTCTTACTCCCTATTCTTTGATCACCTTTCTTTAGTGAAGTGGCCAAGCACGAATCATGGCAGAAGCATTCATCATCAACGGGGTCAAAATGATCTTGAACGCAGTGGTTGCTCAAGTCGAGAGCGAGATTGCTCTTGCTTGGGCGGCTGAAGGTGAGCTTTACAAACTTAAAGACAAGTTGGAAAATTTACAAAGGGTGTTGCATGATGCAGAGAAGCGTCAAGTGAAGGAACCATCAGTTCGACATTGGCTGGAGAAGCTGAAAAAGGTTGCTTATGATGCTCAAGATGTGATGGACGACTTCTCCTACGAAGCTATTCGCCAAGAGAAGGAAGTTCCTGCCGTGCCTCACCCACTGATGAAGCAATTCATCGACCTGGTGCTCAACTTTTGTTCAAGCTCAAATCCATTTCTTTTCCAGTTAAAGATGGCTCACATGATCCAAGACATCAACCGGAACTTCGACAAGATCAAGGAAGATATGAAGGAACACAGCTTTCTCGAGCAGAACCTACCACTTGGTCCTTACTATCCCGGTGATGCCGACGATGGAGACCATGATGATCATTGGGAAACACACTCAACAACTTCAGTGAACCAGTCGAGGATTGTTGGAAGAGAAGCTGAAAAATCAATGTTAGTGGCTTTGCTCACTAACTCAACGTACGAAGAACAAGAGGGCTCATCTGTGCTTCCCATACTTGGTATGGGAGGGCTCGGGAAGACAACACTCACTCAACTGATTTACAACGACGAGCACATCAAGAACTACTTCAAAGATCTACAGATGTGGGTATACGTCTCTCGAGGCTTTGATGTCAAAAAGCTTCTAGCAGATATCATCACAAAATCTAATGGTGGAAGCAACAGCGTTGGTACCGATGACATAGAGATGCTGACTGAAAAACTGAAGACGAACTTGTGTGGGAAGCGCTTTTTGCTTGTTCTAGATGACGTCTGGAACGAAGATGTTAGGAAGTGGGAAGTTGTAAGAGATGTGCTGGATTGTGGCGGTAAAGGAAGCAAGATCATAGTTACCACTCGCAAACATGAAGTTGCATTGCTTGTGGGAACGCTTGAGACATGCAAATTGAAGCCCTTAACATGTGAGGATGCCTGGTTTTTGTTTAGGCAAAGAGCATTTCGAAGTTCTGCTAGATCAGAAGAAAGACAAGATTTGGCTGAGGTCGGGAAGAGGATCGTGAACAAGTGCGGCGGCGTCCCACTCGCACTAAAGATCATTGGAAGCCAACTCAAGGCTCAAGGAGAGGACCTAGGTGCATGGCAGTTCATTGAAAACGTTGAGATTTGGGACTTGCCGGAATTAAATGAAGTTTTCAAGGTGTTGAAGGTGAGTTACCTTGCATTACCGTCTCATTTGAAACAATGCTTCTCATATTGCTCTATATTTCGCAAAGGAAATTCAATACAAGTCGATACTCTCGTTCAACTATGGATGGCAGAAGGATTCATCCATGTACCAAAAAGTAGCAGCAACACAAATGAAAAGAAAGTATGGGAGGAGGATGTAGGGCGCCAGTATGTGAAAAGCTTATTGAATTGTTGTTTCTTCGAAGCTGATGAACGACACAAATGGGAAGATCGAGCCACATCATTAAAAATGCACGATCTTGTTCATGACTTGGCAAAGTCTGTGGTTTCACCAATTGATCAAACCTCTGTCTTGGTGGATAGCATAGAAAAAGGCAATCCTAAGCGCTTACAAGTCGTTTTTACTGCAGAAGGAGCATCATCAGCAATGCAGGTTCTAGGAGATTTGATGAGCATGATTAACATTGAAAGCTTAAGAGTGCTTATTCTGAGCAAATGTTTCTTTGGACGCCTCCCGATCCCAAATGCCACATCAATCATGAACCTGAAACGCTTGCGTGTGCTCATCTTGAAGGGTGTCTTCATTGAGGAGTTGCCAGATTCGATTGCCAATTTGAAACATTTAAGGTACCTTGACATTTCTGAAACCATGATAAGAGTGCTACCGGAATGCTTCACTACTTTATATAATTTGCAGACCTTGAAGCTTGTTTACTGTGGAGTTGCTGAACTTCCAAGTGACATCACAAGAAAGCTTAACAACCTTAGACACTTGGAGGTTGGAGGGATATATTCAGCATTTGATAAAATGCCGAAGGAGTTAGGTCAACTGAAGTTCCTCCAAACCTTGCCACGCTTTAAGGTGAGCAAGGAAAGCGGGTATCATATTTCAGAGTTGGGACCCTTGAACCATCTTAGAGATGAATTGCGAATTGATCACTTGGAGAATGTTGAAGATAAAATAGCCGCAAAGAGCGCATATCTCGAAAAGAAGCTAAAAGTTAATGAGTTAAGCCTTACTTGGAGTACTAGATCTCTGAATGCAGGTATGGAAAGCAATGATGAAGATGTATTGGAGGGTCTTCAGCCTCCCAGTAACTTGAGAGCACTAAAGATTAACAACTTCATGGGATCTAAGTTCTCTACATGGCTGAAGATGCTCCCCAATTTGGTGGAAGTGGAGCTGCACAGGCCTAAGAGATGTGAGTCTCTACCGGCATTCGGATCACTCCCCCACTTGAGGAGTCTCATTATATTTGAGATGGACTGTGTTAGGCGCATTGGTTGTGAATTCTATGGAGATGCAAGACCATCCTTCCCTTCTCTGAAAAAACTTAGTCTATCGATCTTTCCAAATTTAGAAGAATGGGCCGAAGCACCCGTATCAACCTCTTCTTCATCGCCTTCACCATCACATTCCTTCCCTGTGCTTGAAGAATTGGAAGTCGGCGGTGCTGTCCACCTGAAATCGATGCCAACTTTATTTCCTATGCTGAGGAAGTTGGATGTTTCAGCAGTTAGTAGCTCGATCTTGATGTTGCTAGCGACGAGTAGGAAGCTCACTTGCCTGACTTCACTCGCTATATCGCACATGCCAGGTCTCACCCAGCTCCCACCAGGGATACTATCTGACAATAAGCACTTGCAGCGTTTAAAAATTTTCGGTTGTTATGTGCTTGAAACTATTCCAACAGAAGAACTGCAATGCCTCACCTCTCTGAAAGAATTGAAGGTTGGAAGCTTTTCATATCCATTTCTTCCTTATAAAATTAGGCCAATAGACTCCTTTTCTTTTCTCTCGGCACCAGATGAAAATAAAGATCAGTTTCTACCTGGCCTTAAAACTCTTAAGCTATTCGACTCCAAGATTGCATCTTTGCCACAATACATTGAACACCTCACTACCATTGAGACCTTGACAATCTCTGGGTTTTCTGAGATCGTAGCTTTGCCAGATTGGCTTGGTAACCTCCTTTCGCTCCGAGAACTATATTTGCGCGAATGCATAACGTTGGAGCAATTGCCTTCTGTCGAAGCAATGCAACGCCTTACGGCACTTAAACGCCTCAGCGCCATGGGGTGCAAGAAACTTGTGCCCATGTGCGCAAAAGATGGAGGTCGAGAGTGGCACAAAATATCTCACATTCAACGAGTCTCGTTATCATAGCATCTCTAGTTTAATGATCAGGTTTGCTCCCACCCTGACCCTTAATTCTACCCTTAAATAGGCGAAAACTACCTTCAGTTATAACTAATGTGTCCCTTTGATATGCATTTTATTTCTCTATGTGGCAGGTCAAGAAGTGCGATCACTGGTTCTCAAATAAAGTTTATGTATTGGAATCCGTTCTCTAGGCTCTTTTATGATATGCTGAGTACTCTACTTATTTTTGCTTCCTGAATAATGATCTATATGGTTCAGCAGCAATGTCTCTTGTTGTTTGATAGGCGTAGTTTGTTGTCTGTATCGTAGTTCAGTCCCTGTGTGCTATAATTGAATGAGGAATGCAATCTGATCTTCATTTATCATAAATAAACGAGCTTTATTTCTAATACGAAACAAAAGTCACTTGTATGAAGTTTTTTTCTGAATGTATTAGTTTCATCATGGGTTCCTCCCTTGCATAAACATTGAATCATATAGAGCAGACTAACCGTACATGTTAGATCAACTACATATGTTTGCCATTCATAAGGGTGATAAAAAAAACTACATAAGAATGCTAGGAATGATTTTCCAAGCATATCGGTGCACATAGAACAATATCATGATGCAAGATTAAAGAAGTGCACTTATTTCAAACGGCAAGTGTACAGTTAAAAATTCAAGGAGACTATTTAAACAACAATGCAAAAAAACATGCATTTCAGATTAAATTAACTCAAGGTAGAAAGAATAAACAGGAATAATATATTCATACATGATCCTTGGTTAATATTTTATCTTGCTGACTGTCCGAGATGACATCTTCGCAGTGGAGGAGGAAAACCAATTGCGTGGTCATCCATTGTCACAGTTTCTGCATTTAAGTGATGGAAATTCAATGTGTGAGTCTAGCTCAAGTTATGCTGTAAAACGGAGAGAGCAGAACGTAGAAATTGAAAATTGAAGAAGAATAATTGACATTGCAAGTTCAGAGAACAAACTGCAAAAAGAAAAATTTTATTTCATTAATGAGGAAGCTATGCTTTTCAGATCAGAAAACTGACTTTCATTCATCGAAGATCATACTTTACATAGGGCTCTCTCTCGCCTACTATAAAGTACAAGCTGTTTTTGGCCAGCACAAACTGGAGTAATCTAGATTATAAGCTACTCTAGCCAAAAAGTTGTGTTTGATTGACTAGATAATTATAAAAATATTACAGATTAAAATCTAGTATTTAGGACTCAAACTCATGATGCGATCAACTATCAACTATCATCTCGAAATTAAACTAACATTTGCTCTTGTTTCATCTTTCACTACTGCAAAGTGAAAGCTGTTTTTGCTTCATCGTATCCTCTAGGATTTTTGCTGACTCTTGTCGTATAGAGCAAAATTTCCTTTAGGAAAGTGGTAGTGTTACACGCTTTGAAGTCGTTGCAAATTTCTTTAGTCTAACAATTAACACTCTTAAGTCTTAACTGCTGAAACTTTTCATCTCAAATATTCTCACACAATGCATTCTTTCAATCCTCAAATCAAATGGTGAAAACCAAACTACTTTACACGGTGCTTTGTCAAATGTTGAGCTTGTCCATTATTTTCTTGGTACTGAGTTGCGTTATCATGCTTCTCGTGTTCTTGAATGTTCTTGCGTGTGTCTTTGTGTGCGCATTTTGCATTTCTTGCTGAAATTCAGCAATCTAAACTCATAGTACTCATCTTCAAAGCACATCGCAAGTAAACAGTTTATCGTATCAGATTTTTTCAACCAATAAGGATCAGATTTTTATTCCTCTCCAAAGTGAAGGTTGATTTTGACTGAACTACTGAATTTCTTTGGCTTAATTGCTTAAATTATCCTAACCTTTTACAACTTTTGTTATTATATCATAACATTTTTAAATTTGTTTTTATATCCTAACATTTCTCGATTGATAAATTTGATGTAGTGGCTTATGACCACACTGAATGGTCTTTTGTGGATTTTGTGTTGGAAATGAAGGGCTTTGGATAAAGATGGCGTAAATGGATTAATGGATGTTTAAGCTCCTCTAACTTCTCAGTGATGATTAATGGAAAACCAAAAGGAAAGATTAAGCCTCTAGAGGTCTTACACGAGGAGATCCTCTATCTCCATTCATCTTTACCTTAGTTGTGGATGTTTTATGTAGAATCATCGAGAGGGAAGTAGCCAAAGGGATAGTTTTAAAGGGTCGGTGGTAGGTAGAGACAAGGTACATGTTTCTCATTTACAATATGCTAATGATACACTGTTTCTTTTAGAAGAGGAGAGTGAAAACTTAGAGGCATTAGTGGGTTCTTTGAAGGAATTTAGCGAACTCTCAGGCTAGAAAATTAACATGTCTAAAAGCCAGATAGCTGGAATTAACATGGAAAATGAAGTGGTGAAGCAAATGGCTAATGATGTGGGATGTGTGGTTGGGTCACTACCTTTGAAGTACCTAGGCCTTCCATTAGGAGGTATTCCATCTTCAATTGATTTTTGGGCTCTAGTTGTAGGAAACATTTCTAGGAGACTAGAAAGTTGGAGAAAAGGGTGCTTGATTAAATCAGTGTTAGAAGCCATACCAATTTACTATATGTCCATCTTCAGGATTCCAAGTAGAGTGACTAGGATCACTGAGAAGGAATTTAAGACATTTCTGTGGCAAAAGATGAATGAGAACAAAGGACATAGCCTCATTAGATGGAAAACAGTGGAAAAATCTTTGCTAGGAGGAGGTTTAGCAATAGAAAATCTCCTAAAAAGGAATAAAGCTCTTGTTTCTAAATGGTTATGGAGGTTTCCGAGAGAGAAAACGGCATTATGGCATAAGGTTGTCAAAAGTATTCATGGGCTAGGACCTAATGGGTGGGATGGAGGAGAGGCTCCTAGGGTCTCAAAACGTAGTCTATGGAAGTTTATTCATTCTTATCTCACAACTTTTCAAGAACACATTGCTATAAAAATTGGGGATGGCTCATTGGTCCATTTTTGAGAGGATACATGGTTGGGAAACTCTCCTTTTCCCGTTAGGTTTCAAAACATCTTCTCATTTTCTTTGCATCATAATCAACCCATTTCTCATTTTGTATCTCATGTGCATGGGTCGAATGATGTTCACTGCATTTGGAACCTTCACCTCCCGAATAGACTTCCTATGAGGTTGCACGAGGAAAAAAATGAAATTCATAATGTCCGTAGTCAAGCTAGGATTCATTCAAATGTGGAGGACAAAAGAGTTTGGAAACTTGATTCTTCCAGAGTCTTCTCATGTAATTCACTTTTTCATCATCTTATTGATGGTTCTAGTTCATTTAGGAATCAAGCATTTATGGGACTTTGGAATGCCATGGTACCTTCTAAAGTTAAGTTTTTTGGTTGGCTTCTATTACATGGTGGTTTGAATACATGTGACAAGCTCCAATGAAGGATGCCTCACTTAGTTATTTCTCCTCATTGTTGTTCTATGTGTATGATGGAAGGTGATAGCAGACCATCTCTTCTTTAGTTGTCATGTGGCTTGTCAAGTGTGGAACAGGTGGGACATTTTCTCAAGAGGACTTGTTGCAAATCCTAGATCTATGAATGGATTGAAATCTTGCTTGGAGAATTTGGTTGGGAATAGCAGAAGGAAACACATCAATGGAGTAGCTATGATGGCAATCTTTTGGGGTATTTGGCTCGAGAAGAATAAAAGGATTTTTGAGGATAAGGAACAATCAATTGAAGACATATGGGACTCGACTAGAACGATGGCGGCGAGATGGATATTTCTTGTAGCAAACACAGCTCAGGTTTTTCTTTTGTGGATTGCTGCCTTAAAGGCTATGTTTGAGAAGTCTTAGTTCTTTTTTTGTGAAATGCATTAGCTTCTTAGTTTGTGTTATAGTGTAGCAGATTTATGGGTATTGTATTGATTCACTGATGTACTAGAGGATTTATTGTCCTCACATATTTCACATTGAATAAAATTTTGCTTTACTATAAAAAAAAAAAAAATTCAATGTTGGGGATTAAGAAAGAAGAATAAGTTGCAGATCACATTGATGTATTTTTTTGAAGTATAAAAACGTTTTATGGTATTCTATTCTTAATCCAAATATTCATTTATTGTTCTTGGCAGTCATCACCAGCTCTTTCATTCAATTTGTTTCACTCTCTTGTCTCCATCCTAAAATGAGGAGATCCCCGTTCCCCTTGCGTATTCCTTGTCCCACAAGTCACCCTTTCTCACCAATCAAAAAAAAAAAAAAAAAAAAAAAACAGTCATTTGTAATCAAGATGAACAAATAATCAAACAAATTAAGGCGGACCAAACATACCGAACATGAACAGTAATGTCTTCTTCATATACATGGATAAATTTTATAAGCAACTGTACCAGTAGTAATCCCTTGGAAATTGCCCATCAGTTATTATTTATTCTATTTGTCTCCCGCGCCCATTACCTTGTCAACTTTGAGACAAGTTGCTATTTTTTATTTTTGTTCCCAAAGATCAATAACATTTGTAAAGATTAGGGAAGAGTAAAGAACAAGAAGTGGACTCTTAACTTTTTTTGTTATTAACAATGGAGGCTCCCTGTTTTTGTTGAGAGGTGTGAACCAAAAATAATAGTTCCACATTAGAAAGTAAAATTTCTAAATAAAGTATATTAGTGATTGTCTTCCCTCTAATAGTATGTTTTCATACTACCAACTCTCTACTATTTTATTTTTGGCTTGTCACTGATAATTGAGCATTTGTTGAGACTTTGGTTGCATCATCAACACAAAGACAATTAATTGCGTTCTCCACAATCTAGCCCTCTCCTCTTCTTCCTCACTTTTTGATCTGTTCTTGAAAATTATGGCAGAATCATTCGTCATCAATGGTGTCAAAATGATATTGGATGCAGTGACTGCCCATGTCAAGAGCGAGCTTGCTCTTGCTTGGGCAGCTGAAGGAGAGCTGTTGAAGCTTCAAGACAAGTTGGGCATTTTACAACTAGTGCTAGATGATGCAGAACAGCGTCAGGTGAAGGAACCGTCGGTGCGCCATTGGTTAGAAAAGCTGAAAAAAGTTGCTTATGATGCTCAAGATGTGATGGATGACTTCTCCTACGAAACAACCCGTCAAGAGATGGAAGTTCCTGCAGTGCCACACCCACTGATGAAGCTGTTCTTTGATATGGTGCTCAACTTCTGTTCCAGCTCAAATCCAATTCTTTTTCAGTTGAAGATGGCTCACATGATCCAAGACATCAACCACGAGTTTGACAAAATCAAGAAAGAAATGGAGGAGTACAATTTCATCAAGGGGAACATACCCCTCGGTCCTTATAATCCCGGTGATGACGATGTCGATTATCAAAGGGAAACATACTCGTCGTCCTCAGTTAAGGAGTCAAGTGTTGTTGGAAGAGAAACCGAAAAATCAAATTTAGTAGCTTTGTTGGTTGACCCTGCAAGTGAAGAGCAAGATGAACTCTCTGTCCTTCCTATAGTTGGTATGGGAGGGCTAGGCAAGACCACACTCACTAAATTGGTGTACAATGACGAGCAAGTCAAGAACTACTTCAAAGATCTACAAATGTGGCTTCATGTATCTCAAGACTTTGATGTCAAGAAACTTCTAAGAGATATCATCATAAAATCTACAGATGAAAACAGTTCGAGTGCTGATGATTCAAATCTAGATATGTTGGTGGGCGAACTACAGGGAAAGTTGGGTGGAAAGCGATTTTTACTTGTTCTTGATAATGTTTGGAATGAGGATCTTCAGAAAGTGGGAAGATCTAACTGAGGCACTACTTTGTGGTGCTAAAGGAAGCAAGATTATAGTCACTACGCGCAAAAATGAAGTCGCGTCACTTGTGGGAACGCTTCCGACATATCAATTGCATCCCTTATCCGATGATGATGCATGGTCTTTGTTCAAGCAAAGCGCATTTCGAAATTCTACTAGATCAGAACCGAGACAAGATCTTGTGGAGATCGGAAACAGAATTGTGAAAAGATGTGGAGGTGTCCCACTTGCACTGAAGATCATCGGAAGCCAACTCAAGTCTGTTGGAGAGAACTTAGACGGGTGGTTGTACATCCAGAATAGCGAAATTTGGAACTTACCCGAAACAAAACAAATCTTGAGGGCGTTGAAGGTGAGTTACCACATACTGCCATCACATCTAAAACAATGCTTTTCATATTGTTCTGTATTTCGCAAAGGCGAGTCCATACAAGTCGATACACTTGTTCAGCTATGGATGGCAGAAGGATTCATTAATGCACCAACAGCCAGTAGTAGCAAAAGAAATGAAAACAAAGTATTGGAGGAGGATGTTGGGCGTCGATATGTGCAGAATTTAGTGGACAGCAGTTTTTTCCAAGATGAGGAGAGGAACAAGTGGGGAGAGGTTACATCCTTCAAAATGCATGATCTCATTCATGATTTAGCGCAGTCCGTGGTCTCACCAGTTGATCGAACCTCTGTATCAGTGGACAACGTTGAACAAGATGACATAGTTGGAGCTCGACGACAGCAAGTTGTTTTCACAGGTGAAGGGGCATCAACAGCAATGCAGGTTCTAGGAGATTTGATGAGCAAGATTGGTGGAGATGAGTTGCGAGTGCTTATTCTCAGCAACTACTTCTATGGATCAATCACAATCAGAAACCTCTCTCCACTAACAAACCTTAAACGCTTGCGCGTACTCATCTTGAATTATATTTTGGCTGAGGAATTGCCAAACTCGATTAGCAATTTGAAACATTTAAGATATCTTGATATTTCTCACAGCCGAATCAAAGTGCTACCTGCAGCCATTACTACTCTCTACAATTTGCAGACCTTGAAACTCAACTACTGTTCCAAGCTTGTGGAGATTCCAAGTGACATCACAAGAAAGCTAATCAACTTGAGACACTTGGAGCTTAGAGGCACGTATATGAGCAAAACGCCGAAGGAGACAAGTCGACTGAGATTCCTCCAAACCTTACCGCTGTTTACGATAAGCAAGGAAAGCGGGTGTAATATTTCAGAGTTGGGAGGTTTACACCATCTCAGACATGAACTGGAGATTCAAAACTTGGAGAATGTGGAAAATAGAGAAGCTGCAGCGAGTGCGAATCTAGTGAAGAAGCAAAGGATTCGTGAATTGGTCTTTAAATGGATCCGTTCCACTCACGAATTGAATCAATGTAAAGATTATAATGATGCTGAAGTATTGGAGGGTCTTCGACCACACAACAGTTTGCAAGGTTTAAGAATTCATAATTTCAAGGGCGCCAAGTTCCCTACATGGCTCAAGAGTGATGCAAATATGCTTCCCAATTTGGTGGAGATTGAACTGCTATCTCTATCGAACTGTGTTCATCTTCCAGCTTTTGGATCATTCCCAAATTTGAGAGCTCTTCGTTTGGACGGTATGTGGTCAGTGAAGCACATTGGCAGCAACTTCTATGGTGATACAATGCAAGGGGAGAGAGAAGCTTCAGTCCTAAAACCACCCTTTCCTTCTCTGAAATTGCTTTACATGAGAAGTTTGGTAGAACTAGAAGAATGGGCCAAGGCACCACCTTCAACGATATCGCCTTCTTCATCCTTGTCTGCTTTTCCTGTTCTTGAGGAACTGACAATCGAATATTGTCGAAATTTAAGAACTATGCCAACTTTTTTTCCATTGCTTAGGAAGTTGAGTCGCGCTGCAGTAATGCCATTATCACATTACTGGGAACAAGCAAGCTCACCTCACTGACTTCACTTTCTATATCCGATATGTTGGATCTCACTGAACTCCCACCAGGGTTACTATCCAACAACAAGCTTCTGCAGCATTTAGAAATTGTAGGTTGTCCTGACCTTCGAACTTTTCCAAGAGAAGAGCTCCAATGCCTCCCTGCACTTGAGTTTTTGGATGTTGGTGGATTTTGGGAGGGAGTAGAATCCTATCTTTTTCAACAAGGACAAGATGAAGAAAATGGAGATGATCATCCGCTAAGAGGCCTTAAGGCTCTAAAGCTACGCAACTCCGACCGCTGTATATTTCTGCCTGAGCAAATTCAACACTTCACTGCTATTGAAAAATTGTACATTCGTGACTTCCCCAGACTTCTAGCTTGGCCAGATTGGCTGGGAAACCTGCATTTACTTCGGCACTTGGAATTGGAATCTTGCCCAAGGTTGCACTTCCCTCCACTTGAACAAATGCGACGCCTCACAGCACTTCAAAAGCTCTGCATTATCAACTGCGACCAACTGGAGGGAAGGTGCGCAGGTGATCAAGTATCTCACATCCCATGGGTTTCCATCAATTATACCACTGACATTTTTCGAGGTTCCCGACTCAAGCCTATTTATGTATGATATCATTCATTGATGTCAATCAATTGATCAGGTATACAGCTTTCCATCCTTTGCTCTCCTATCAAATGTGCTTGCTGAATGCCATTGTTTCCCTCGCAAACAATTAAGCTAATTATATATAGTTTGATATACGTACTTTTCTAAGCACATTACCTTTTTTTAAGGTAATAGGTCTTTTATTCATGATCAAATCAAACTATCTATCCTATTGACCAATTTGTCTCTAGGAACTTCTCATAAATTATATAATTGATTTGGCTTTATAATTAGTTCATGTCTGTGACAGATGAAGAAGTTGCGCACCGAGCCCAACTAACTCCTCCCATCTAACTCTCAGCTAGTAGCTTGCTTGAAAAGCAGCACTACTCGTCGCATAGTACATCTGTATCAGCATACACTAAGCTCTTCCATGGTGTAATTAGTACTTTACTTGTTTCTTATCTAGTAATACTAAGTAATAAGCATCAGTTTGTTTGAGTACGTGCTTCACTTTTATGTATCAGTGTCTTGATTTCCTCTCTCACATAAATGTAGAATCATTTATGTAAGAGGTGTAAGAAGTACAAGGAATGTTGGTCTGACAGGGTTTATTTCTATGTTTCTTCTCTGTTATGTATAATATATATAAGAATAATGCGCCTTCTTTAAGCGACTAATGAACAAATGAATGTTAATTTTGATCTTCCTATCAGTAATGAAAGAAAATATAAGAACGCTTCGAGTAACCCTCTAGTGTGTGATTTTTATTTATTTATTTTTGAGAAATCCTCTACCGTGTGATTAGTCATTTAAGTTCTAAGGTGCGATTTCTTTCATGCTCAAGTTTTCCTGAGCATATTTATAATCCTGTAGCCTTCCTCATATAAATTTTGACCATCAACTACTGACACGGTATATTAAATCAATTGTGTCTATGCGAGTACTAGGGATGATTAAGATGAAACTTGTTATATAATAAGAGGAGCTAGAAGTTAGTATTAAGGCAAATGATGGGGAATAAAAGGGGATTAAGAGGTGTAAGTAGCAAAGACATAATCCGGATTAGAATCGTGTCAGACCCGACAAATAGGAGAAGTGCGCTCTCCCAACATTGTCTAGTCCATTCACAAGATTTTCAAGCTCTCTTTAGATACTGGACTCTGTGATTGTAAAGTAAGTAGAAGCATCTCATTTGCTTATAATACAAATCTTCTGTTTAAAATTGGTTCTCCAATACAATGCTAACTTATATTTCTCTTTTCTCCACTCATCTCTGCTAATTGGTTTCACTCCTTTGGCATATAACACAGCAGATTGAGATGCTGCCTTTGTTCCAGGATCCATTTATGAGTACTTCTTGTGTTCCATGTGCTTGTACCTCTCTCACTCTCAATCATTCAATAAAGTTTCTTTTCTTCCATGAAATGAGACAGAAAAATTGAAGTGATAACAAGTATGGCACCCACAAGATCATTAAATTCTCTTTAAAATTTGATTGGATTGTCCTTGGAAAAATAAATAGTTCATTGATAGATTCAACGTTTCCACCAGACATGAACAGACAATGTTTGTAGACTTCTCAGATTGAATTCTTGTGTGACACAGATAATTGTACACCGCAATCCAACATTTTTATGAGATACTGCACATCTGATAATTGCTCATCTGTCATATGTTTTATTTTTATAGAACTATCTCCACTGCCAACTCTTTAAGAACAGTATATACAGGCACCCTTGATGCAGAATAAAGACTGATCGGCTTTGGTGTGATTAATTAGTACTCAGATGAACAATCTACTATCATATTTGCAGAACACATAATACCTATAAAATCTATATTTGAGAGGATCTAAAGGGAGAATTATACACCTAAGTTAATATTTGATGAGTGACAAATGAGGATATATGGATCTCGAGATCCTACTTCATCTTGAATGTTGCTTTGAAAGTTTTGATCTAAGTTTCAAGATTGGCTCATGTGGTTCTACATTAGATTGTCATTCAGTACATTTTTACTCTCAATTTCCTAATACATTTCGATGTTTAGCAAAAGTGTCGCGTTGTGCATTGAGTGAACTCCAACAACTACGTCACAAATGTATGCAATCAAAAGTATGTCACCTGAACATTTTCTTAAAAATAAATAAAAAATCAGCAGATGTGAATCTTCTTAGATTGAATTCATGTGAGACAGAACTGATAATGGTATCCATACTAATCTACCAATCTTATGAAAAAAATAAAAATAAAAAAAATGCATCACTAATCACATGGCAACTAGCTCAGCTATCTTAATTAGCATACATTATTAATCAAAGTGAACCAAATTTAATTCTATATGGTACTGAGCCTTCAAATCCATAGATTCAAGAAAAGATAAAACATAAATGGCATTCACATCACATGAACAAGAAGTAGTAGTCACATGGCAACTTGCTCATCAGTCATATGTTCTATTTTTATAGAACTATCTCCACTGCCAACTCTTTAAGAACATTATATACAGGCACCCTTGACGCATAACAATTCATCGAAAGCTTGTGTGTTCCGATAATTCTAGTAATCTCCTATCCTAGGACACCAGCTTCTTCTATTTTTCTTGATCACCAGCTAGTCAAGATCAATCAATTGAAGTAGAAATCATGGCAGAAGCATTAATCACCAGCGGTGTTAAGATGATTTTGAGTGCAGTAGAAGACCATGTCAAGAGCGAGATAGACAAGCTGGTTGTTCTACAACTGGTCCTGGATGATGCAGAGAATAATCGTCAAATAAAGGAACCATCAGTACGGCATTGTCGTATGAAGCTAATCATCCAGACAACAAAATCCATGTGACGAATCGACTAATCGAAATGGTGCTCAACTGCTGTTCCATCTCAAATCCATTTCTTTCTGACTGGAGGATTGGCACGGTGGTCAACTTTTGTTCCAGTGGAGGATGGCTCACATGATCCAAGACACCAACAGCGAGTTCGAAAAAATCAAGAAAGAAATGGAGGAGCACAAATTCATCGAGGGGAATTTATCACTTAGTCCTTCTAATCAAGGAGGTGATGATGATGATAATGCTAATAATCATAGGGAGACGTACTTGTCATCCTCAAAAGACAAGTCAAGTATTGTCGGAAGAGAAGCTGAAAAATCAAAGTTAGTAACTATGTTAACTGCCACAGCAAGTGAAGAAAATGAGATACTCTCTTTCCTCCCCACAGTTGGTATGGGGGGGCTCGGCAAGACGACACTCGTAAAGTTGGTGTGTAACGACAAGGACGTTAAGGACTACTTCAAAGATCTACAAATGTGGGTTTATGTCTCTTGAGACTTCAGCATCAAAAAGCTTCTAACCAAGATCATAAAATCCGCTAATGAAATCAGCAAAGTTACCAATGCTTCGAATCTACACGTCAGTGCAAAATGTCCAAAAGAATTTGGGTGGGAAGCGATTCCCAGAGATGATTTGGAAATTATGGACTTGGAGAATGTTGAAAATAGTGATGTTGCTCATTGTGCACATCTGACAAAGAAGCAAGAGATTCGTCAATTAAGCTGCACTTGGAGCTATAGCCTCTCCGGGGAATATAAAAACTTTATCATGATGAGGTACTGCAAGGTCTTCAACCACATAGAAATCAGAAATTGTCTAGTCTTTCAATCTCACATATAAATGATATCATCCATTGAAGTCAGGTACTAATCCATCCTTAACCAAAAACATGAGTGCTTACGACTCAACGGCATATGAATTAAAGTTTAAACTAGTGTTTAACTCCAATTGTTAAAATAATACCAAAGAAAATAAATTACTTTGAAAAACAAATTAAATAAATAATAAAATAGATCTCACATATGTTTTATGCCAAAAAGAATGATTTGATCCACTTCAGGTTCAGACTGGTGAGTTTAGCCGGCCATCGACTTCATAAACTCCATTAAAATCCAAAAACAAAGTGTAGAAGAAAATGAGAGAAAAAAATAAAAAAACACAGAGAAAAGGAGAAAACAATCTGTCTCGACCTCCCCGTCAAAAACCCTAATTAATACTCTTAAATTTGGGTCCCCAGAGGTGAGAGAAACTATTTTTCATAATTTTTGGCGTCCAGGACACGTGGCAGCATGTGATTGGTGGAAAAACTGGTGTCGCTGACGTGGCTGGACGTGGAGGCTGCGACACGTGGCGTCTTCTGGTTCACTGGAAGAGATATGAATGATGCGCTGGACGAATGGGCGATCGCCATGTGGCGATGACGTGGCGAGCAAGAATCGCGCGTTCATCACCGAAAACTGGGAGTGCGGTTGAAGCGAATCTCGAGGCGGATCGGGCGGTCGGAGCGAGGCGCCGAGTTGTGTGTCGCGTGGCGCGCGCACGTGCGAGCTGCGAGATGTGGCGTCTCGCGATTGGTTGGGCGGTTGTCGGTGACGTGGGCGGTCCAATGGGACGCCGACACGTGGCATTTTCGAATTCCACTTCACCTACTCTTGTGTAGGCCCCAAAATAAATCCTCCGGTGTCCGATTTCTTCAAGTAAATACTCTATTTTGAGTATTTTTTCGCCCCGGATCCAACCGTGCACCCAAAAAGTCCTGAAAATGACAAATAGAGATAATTAGGCCCATAATTCGGAGAATCAACACTAAAATCTATAAATAAACTATATATATTATGCATAAATAACAACTTATCAAATACCCCCAAACTTAGGACTTTGCACGTCCAGCAAAGGTGTAAATGACACACAAACAAACAAACTAGACTCCTACTATAACTATGCACTGACTCTACTAAACTATACCTGATTCAAAAGTTCATGGAGTTCCTTTGGTTTACATAGTTGCCAAGTTAACAAGCCACTCAAGAAATTTCGGAGTTATGATATGTCAAGACTCGCAACTCAAACACAATTAAGATCACATTTTCAAGACAAAGATGCAATCAAGACAAATGCCATCAACTACTCATGGGTTTTCTTGGTCTATACATTAAAGCACGCAAGTTTAAAATCCTACTAAATTTTAGTGAAAGCACTCGAGCTATATCTTTTTTATTTGAGGAGTTTTCATAAACTTCCGCCTTTATTCTTTATTCTTTTTTTTTTTTTTTCTATTCCTTTCTCCATTTTTTTTTTTTTTTTTTCAAGTAAAACGGTCCCTCGCTCCATTTCCTATGGACCGATTTTCTCACTTTTTCCCACCACAAGTTTCCCGCTCCATTTCCTATGGAAACTTGTGGGACTCTCAATATTAAGAAAACTCCTGATAGCCCTTCTCATTTTCACTATAATCAAGCAAATTCCTCAATGTAGGTTAAAATACGATCACTTGCACCATTTTGACCGTCTACCCATTTTGGTATCTAGCACAAGTTCAACCAACATACTAAGTCTCTAATCATGAATTCCTAAGAATGCTGGGCTACGACTTGATTGAGTGTTTCTCCTAATTTCTCCTAAGTTTCAAGTCAACAGGCAACCATAAAATACTCATCCATAACCAAAGGCATGAAACAAAATCTCGGGTGACTCTAGACCATAAAGACTACACTGAAAACATGCATGAAAGTGTATCAACTCCTAATGGAATGAGAAAGTGTGATATGGAAAGAAAAGAAATGGAAGAAATGGATGAGCAATATATATCAAACACCACCAATACCATCCTCTAACCACATGTAGCCGCATATATATAAAAAATTTAAACGATCTCACTGCGGTCTTTCGCATAGAACACCATCCAACTCAATCCACAAGTCCTAAAGTACCCCCAAACTTATTTCGAACCTTGTCCTCAAGGTTCAAGACAAAGTTAGGAGGCATACATGAACATACAAGATCGTAAAAAAAACATGGTAGATATAGAAGCAAGGAAATGATACAAAATCATGCATAAACCGACACTAATCCTAAATCCACAAACGAAATGAAGATGGGTAACCTTACCAGATCGCAATGTGACTAACCATACGTACGGACATGTGAGGAGCCATCGAGCAATACCGAGCTCAAAATCCAGTGTGCAAGGTAGAGGTTGCAACACCCGTAAAAAGTCACAATGAAATAATAGTAAGAATACCTGAGAAAAGACTAAAATAAAATCAAAGGGATAGAAGCTTGGGGTGCCTCCCAAGAGCGCCTTTTTTAACGTCGTTGGCTCGACTCGGTCGACTCTCTCTCGGTCAAGGTACTCTACAATCGCTAGAGTCTCGCTCTCGATCTCGTCCGTGGGAAGTTCTCATAGAACGGCTTCGGTCGGTGCCCATTCACCTTGAAAACTTTCCCCGTATCCCGGCTCCTGATCTCAACTGCACCATGTCCAAACACATTAGTAACAACAAAAGGTCCAAGCCATCGTGACCTCAACTTCCCTGGATGGAGAGTTAATTTAGAATTATAAAGCAAGACTTTTTGACCGACTACGAAAGTCTTACGAGATAAGTTGCGATCGTGGAACGCCTTGGTTTTATCCTTATAAATTCGAGCGGACTCGTAGGCATCGTTCCGGATCTCCTCCAATTCTTGGAGGTCCAACTTTCTCTCTTTACCGGCTGCGTCGAGTTCCATGTTGAGGCTGTTTGACAGCCCATAGAGATTTATGCTCTAACTCGACCCAAGCAAGTGGCACGATTTGCCAAAAACTAAGCGATACGGAGACATTCCGATTGGCGTTTTAAACGCCGTTCGATAAGCCCATCGCATCATCAAGACGCGTGTCCAAGTCCTTCCGTGACGGGTTGACGGTCTTCTCCAAAATGGCTTTAATCTCCTGTTTGACACCTCCGCTTGGCCACCGGTCCGAGGATGATAGGCCGTAGACGTACGGTGTGTAACGTTATACTTACGTTAGAGATTTTCAACCATACGGTTGCAGAAATGGGTACCTCGATCACCGATCAAGGCCCGTGGAACGCCAAAAGTTGAAAAATTCGTGATTTCAAGAAATCGCATACAACCGACGAATCATTGGTACGAGTGGCTTTAACTTCCACCCATTTGGACACGTAGTCCACCGCCAAGAAGATATAAAGAAAACCATGTGACGGTGGAAATGGCCCCATGAAGTCGATCCCCCAAACATCGAAAATCTCACGAGAATAGGATTGAGGTCGGTGGCATTTGATTCTGTGACTCGGGGTACCATCAACCGACATCTAGCACTTGTGGTCTTGGAGTATATATATGAATCATGAAAAATGGTGGGCCAAGTATAGTCCACTCTCCAAGACCTTCATAGCAGTCCTACGTGGACCGAAATGGCCGCCGCAAGCGTATGAATGACGAGAATGCCAATATAGATTGCGTCTCGTCCTGGGAAACACATCGACGAATAACCTGGTCTGAGCAAAACCTCCACAAGTATGGGTCATCCCATACATAGTATTTGGAATCACTCCGAATTTTATCCTTTTGGGCTCACGTAAGATGAGGTGGAAACTCTCGTGTAACAAGGTAGTTTACGGATCGCAAACCAAGGAGTTCCTCAAGAATTGCTAAGAGATGTTCATTAGGAAAATCATCTCGTAGCGGAACAGGTGCTTCACCATTCTTGATACGACTGAGATGGTCAGCAACAAGATTTTCGGCACCACTTTTATCTTTAATCTCGATGTCAAACTCTTGTAACAAGAGTATCCATCGAATGAGACGAGGCTTAGCTTCCTTTTTGGCCATAAGGTGTTTTAAGGCAGCATGATCAGAGTAGACGACCACCTTAGTTCCTAAGAGATAAGGTCGAAATTTCTCCAAGGCGAAGACGACAGCTAGAAGCTCCTTCTCTGTAGTGGTGTAATTCAGTTGGGCAGGATCGAGAGTTCGGGAAGCGTAGTATATGACATGAGAAGCGCGCCCGACTCGTTGCCCAAGACAAGCACCCACAGCGTGGTTCTTTGGCGTCGCACATAATCTCAAAAGGTAGCTCCCAATTAGGAGCTCGAATCACCGGAGTAGAGATGAGAGAGTCTTTGAGCGCATCGAATGCACTCTTACATGCCGTATCAAGATTGAAAGGCACGTCCTTCGAAGAAGGCGACAGAGGGTTGTGCAATTTGGAGAAATCCTTAATGAATCGCCGATAGAAACCGGCATGGCCAAGAAATGATCGAATTTCTCGCACGGTCGTGGGGTAAGGCAACTTTTGAATTACTTCAATTTTTTTCTTTGGGTCTACCTCCACACCCCTAGCGATACGATGTGACCCAAAATAAGACCTTGATCCACCATGAAGTGACATTTCTCGTAATTGAGGATCAAGTTCTTCGGATACATCGGTGAAGAACCTTAGTCAAGTGGCTAAGGCAAAGATCGAATGAATCACCGTAAACAAGTGAAGTCATCCATGAATACTTCGATGAAGTGCTCAACGAAGTCGAGAGAAGATGCTCATCATACACCTCTGGAATGTAGCAGGTGCATTGCACAGCCCAAATGGCATGCGCCGGTAGGCATAAGTACCAAAAGGACAAGTGAAGGTGGTCTTTTCTTGATCCTCAGGTGCTACGGGAATTTGGTGAAAACCGTAATACCCATCCAAGCAACAATAGTGAGACCTACCGCTAAACGCTCTAAAGCATCCGGTCAATGAAAGGCAATGGGAAGTAGTCTTTCCTAGTGGAAGCATTGAGCTTCCTGTAATCAATGCAAACTCGCCATCCGTTTGGGATACGAGTTGGGACTAACTCACCTTGTGAGTTTGTGACCACTGTGATCCCCGTTTTCTTGGGAACCACCTGAATGGGACTGACCCACTTGCTGTCGGAGATCGGGTAGATCATCCCAGCGTCAAGGAGCTTCAGAATCTCCTTTTTAACCACATCCATCATTGGTGGGTTTAGTCTCCGTTGTGCTTCTCGTGAAGGTTTAGACCCTTCTTCCATATGTATCTGATGCATGCATGTGGAAGGGCTAAGACCTTTGATGTCAGCAATCGTCCACCCTAGGGCTTCTTTGAACTCTTGAAGCACATGAATCAACTTCTCTTCCTCTGGTAATGTGAGTTTGGTGGAGATGATCACTGGTAATGTATCATTCGCACCTAAAAACACATATTTGAGGTGGGTGGGCAATGGTTTGAGCTCCAGTGTGGGTGCTCGCACCATAGAGGGGAGAAGTGTAGAGTTCGAAGTAGGTAAGTCGAGATAAGCTAGGGTGGGAAAATAGAGTGGAGCAGAGTCCAACTCGGAGATCGCTCCTCAATCTCGTATCGAGGATGAAACATTGCTTTCGCAAGGAATTGGTGTCAAGATGATTCTCTAACACCACTTTCACATCATCACCTTTCACAAGAAAGGTTTCCTGGACAAGTGAGTCCACACTGTCCAAGGCAAACACCATAGAAGAGGCATCGCAGGGATGGCGCATCGCGTCATAGATGTTGAACTTAATAAGTTCACCATCAAACTCCATGGTCGAGCACCATCGTGAACATCAATCTTGGTCTTGGCGGTCTTAAGGAAAGGCCGCCAAGTAAGGCGAGGAGAAATGGGGGCATGGGTCGAGTCTTCATATCGATGATATAGAAGTCGGCGGGAAAGATGAGCTCACTAACCTTCACCAGGATGTCTTCCAAGACACCCACGGGGCGAACGACAGATCGGTCACCAAATGTATGACAATCCCAAGTATCCTTTAGAGGCCGGCCTTCAATGTCTCATATATAGATAGTGGCATGACATTGATAGAGGCGCCGAGGTCGCACATAGCTTTCGGATCTCAACTTCACCAATTGTGCAAGGACGGTGAACATGCCCGGGTCCTCACACTTGGTGGGCAACTTTTTGCGTAGGATAGCGAGATGTTCTCACCTACAGTGATTTTCTCGTTGCCTTTGAGGCGACCTTTGTTGGTGCATAGGTCCTTGAGCAGTTTAGCATAGCGGGGCATATATGCTAAGGCATCAAGAAGTGGGATGTTTATTGCCACTTTCCTCAAGATTTCCAGAATTTCCTTCTCTTCTCCCGCCTTTTTATGTTGATTGAGGCGTTGAGGGAACGGGGGTAGAATCTTAAGAGAAGGTTGTGCTTCTTTATCTAAGTCTACCGTTTCAGTGTGAGACGGTTGAACTTCGAGTTCCTGCTCGACTTCCTTGGATTTAGGGGGCCTCTTTAGGCTTAGGGTCTTTAGGGGCTTCCTCCAACTCTCTACCGCTACGAAGGGTGATTTGCATTAACATTCGCATTTGGATTCGGGAGCGTTTGAGAAGGCAACCCGCCTTTCTCATCCGTCCGCCCAACTTGTAGGGCCAATTGCCCTAATTGCACCTCGAGACTTTTAATGCTAGAAGCATGACTCGTGATGGTTTCATTTTTGAGTTGGGTCAATTCTTTAGAGAATCTGTCTTGATTAGCAATAAGTGTCCTCATCATTTCCTCTAAAGACCCCGAATTTTGAGCGGGTTGGGGTTGTGGAGGGAGGGGTTGTCCCCTTGGAACATACTGTGAGAAGTTCTGATTTTGTGGCCCATAACTTAAATAGGGGCTTTTAACGGCATGATTGTAAGTGTTATTAAAATTATTGCCGTATTGATTCCTCGGTGGTCCTTGGAATCCGCCAAAATTTGATGCGTGTCGAGCGCGTCAAAATAAATTTATATCCCGATGAGATTACCAATAACTACAAAAACTGCAGTAGTGGCAAGTACGGGGTCGAACCACGAAGACCAAGTTTCTAACTTAGGTTACTAACTTAAAACTTACCTACAGTGTTCAAGAAAATGTCTCTAATTTTACTAAAAATAATAATTAAAATATAATGTAAATAAATTAATCAAAATGGAAAAGAACAGTCCAAACCATCAGTTTCACAAATCTTTTCAATTTGGCATAATTTTAAATACAGTCCTCAATCTAATTAAAGCATGCAAATCACAATAATTTAGTGTAGTTATAGACCGTAATGTACGCGGTCTTCGCACTTCTACGATGTCGGTAGCCAAGGTACGACCGTTGACTACTTTCCCGACCAATTACGCAACCCGATCGCTAGTGCTCCAGATTTAACGCATTGGTCGCATTACATCGATTAGTGAAGGCACTACACCTAGACAACTAGGATCGCTAGTGCTCCCGATTTAGCCTAGATCCCTAAGGTATTTGATCAGTCCCAAAAGGTTCTAATCAATTGGTACGGTCAATTGCCACTAGTGTGGTCTTATTGCACAAACATGGGTGCTTACGACTCACTGGCATATGAATTGAAGTTTAAACTAGTGTTTAACTCCAATTGTTAAAATAATACCAAAGAAAATAAATTACTTTGAAAAACAAATTAAATAAATAATAAAATAGATCTCACATATGTTTTATGCCAAAAAGAATGATTTGATCCACTTCAGGTTCAGACTGGTGAGTTTAGCCGGCCATCGACTTCATAAACTCCATTAAAATCCAAAAACAAAGTGTAGAAGAAAAGGAGAGAAAAAAATAAAAAAACACAGAGAAAAGGAGAAAACAATCTGCCTCGACCTCCCGTCAAAAACCCTAATTAATACTCTTAAATTTGGGTCCCCGAGGTGAGAGAAACTATTTTTCATAATTTTTAGCGTCCAGGACACGTGGCGCAAAGCATGTGATTGGTGGAAAAACTGGTGTCGCTGACGTGGCTGGACGTGGAGGCTGCGACACGTGGCGTTTTCTAGTTCACCGGAAGAGATATGAATGATGCGCGGACGAATGGGCGATCGCCATGTGGCGATGACGTGGCGAGCAAGAATCGCGCGTTCATCACCGAAAATGCTCAACCACTCTCTTAGTACTTGAGCCTATATGTTTTTTAGTGCCATTAATTGTCTGCTTTACTCCCCTTGAGCCTTTGAGAGATGAATTAATGTTTACAACTTTGATGATTCAGTATTTTCTCAATCATGCTTTTCTTAAGCCATCTAATTAAATCGTCTCTAAGACTTCATTGGCTTGTTCAATTAGTTCATGAATCTGCCTATCTGACATTAATCCGTTCCTCACTATGATTGTTGCTTATAATTGAGCACACCATCTTGAATAAAGTAGTTCGAAAAGCTGGTGCAAGAGGCTCCATTGATCGACCGATCAAGCATGAAGAGTGCTTGTTGCATGCACATCACCAATTACAGTACATTTTCTTGCTTTACTGCTGTAAATAAAATACTACAATAATAGCATTTCCGAGATATTATTAATCAAACTGCTTCTCTACGAGTCTGTTTCCTTGTTTTTTAACAGTTGACTCAGTTGAGTGTATTTCCTTGTTGGATGTCTTAAAAGTTGAGCCAGTCTTCACAAACAAACTAAGTGTGTCAATTCTACATCAACTATGCATAATAAGGATTGATCTTCCCTTAAAAAAAATTCTGATGATCAATCCACTGTACATATTTGGCGAATATATAATGTCAATAAATTCGAATCTGAGAGAATCTTAAAAGAGAACCTAAAAATTTATCCTGCTTTTCACTTCTAGGATAGTGACCTCCAAAACTCATATAGGTTGGGTTTATATTTAGCCATGAACAACTCCTGAATTCATAATCAGCATTTTTCTAAAGAATTCAAGCTTTCGAAATTCTCATAGAATTACTATCTCAGGAAATACACATCACAAAAAACATATTCAATTAGAATTAAACAACACAGACAAAATATGTAAACAAAATCAAGCAAAGTGGAAAAGTTTGATCCAGGTAGCCGATCTCAACTAATACGAAATCAAGGCCTGAACACATCTTTACACGACATCATTTGAATTTTCAGGATTAATTTATTAATTATCGCATATTTCTTATTAACTTGCACTAAGTTTAATTTAAGAAAGTCAGAACATAAATGATACCCACATGATCACAAGTTTCTCTTTAATTATAATCCGATCCAATCATCAATTGACCTAGTAAAAATACATGACAGTTGTGCTTAGACTTCTCGACTTGAATACAGGTGAGACAGCTTATTATTATGAGAAACTGCACCGGTAATACCAAGGCAACTTGCCTCATCGGCTAATTTTTTTTTTAATAAGATTATCAAATGAATGGACCGAAGCACCACCACCATCACTGATGCTCTCCTCCTCACCCTCATTGTCTTTCCCTTTCCTTGACGAATCAGTAATCAGTTACTTTCCTTATTTAAGAACCATGCCAATTTTGTTGCCTACACTTGAAGACTTGAGCATCAATACTTGCAATAGAAGAACTATATATTTGTGGTCAATACCAAGCTCACTTTTCTAATTCACTATATATTTCAAATATTCTAGGCATTGAACAAATTCCACCAGGCATAATTAAACTAAACTAAAAGAAAAATAAATAATAGATCCTCTCTCTTCTAATCCCTAAGTCCTAATATATATATTCCTAAAATTTGGTCTCTAGAATTGAGAAAAACCAATTTTCGTAGTTTTGGGAGTGATTTGTTTTGGGCGTTTTCTGCAGGTTCATGACACTTGGCAGCACTGGATTGGTGGAGTGGCTGAAGCCCGCTGATGTGGCGAAAACAGATTGGAGGAGCTATTGTTGCTGACGCGCTGGACGAGTAAGCGGACAACACATGGCGCGATGGCAGAAGCACGCAAGGCACGCGAGCAAGAACGAGTTCGTGCGTCAATCTGGGAGTCTGTGGCAGTACACATCTCAAGGCAATCGGCGGCGAAGGTGAGGAGCAGCTGGGCTAGGTGACGTGGCACGCTGTGAGTGGCGAAAGTGAGTAGGACGTGCTGACGTGTCAAACTCTGATTAGCTGGATTTGCTGGTGTGACGAGGCTGAACCAATCAATGAACTCCACATGGCCAATTCTTGTGTATACTCCAAAATAGTCCTTCGGGTATTCGATTTTTTCAAGTAAATACTCTATTTTGCGTATTTTTCTGCCCCGAATCCAACCATGCACTCGGTTTCACCTAAAAACGAAAACTAAATATAATTAGATATATATTTTCATATTATTCCAATAAATCACCAAATCCTTAAAATATGCATTTATTGCCACAAAATAAAATAAATATAGTCCAATTACACCTAATAACATATACTAAATTATGCCTAAATGACCACTTATCACAGTTTTTTCTAGATCAATGTTATATCCCAATCGTGCTTTTATCTAAGCCATCAGATGAAATCGTCTACAAAGATACCAGTACATTAATTGGATTGGCTTGTTGGAGTTGTTCACGTCTCTGACTCTAATGTTAATTCGTTTGTATCATGATTGTACCTAAAAATTGAGCTCTAGTTCTTGCAAAAAGTACATGGAACTTTGGAAGACCAGGTGTAGGAGGCTCCATCGACCAACCAATCAAGCATGCGCTTATTGCAATCACATCACCAATTATGATAAATTTTATTTCTTCACTGTAGCAAGTGAGATGGTATGTTTATAGCATTTTCCAAATATTATTAATCAAATTGCCTCTCTACGAGTCTTTCTTACCTTGTTGGGTATCTTAAATGTTGAGCCAGCCATTCAAAACAAACTAACTAGATGTGTTAAGTTCCCATCACCCATGCATAATAAGGATTGATCTGCCTGGCTGTGATAGTACTTAATTGTTTTTCCAAAGGTCAGCCACAGTTTTTTTAAGAAAGATCTCTGATGGACAATCTACCATACATATTAGTAGAATATATACAATGTCTATAAAATCCACATTTAAGAGGATTTTAAGAGAGAAAAAAACTGATATTGAAGTCTAGGATAGGAACCTAAAAGCTCGCATAGGTTTTGTTTATTTTTAGCCCCGGACAACTCCTGAATTCATGATCAGTTTTTCTTAGAATTTTCAAGTTTTCAAAATTCTCATAGAATTCACTCAAATTATCAACTATCACAGTGCATACATGTCATAAAAACATATTTTCATCCATGGAATATCCTCCAAAAAAGTCTCTATAGCCATTAGGCTGCTTTTCAGTCTTTCTCCAAGGCTAGATCATCAAAAATATCCTTAATTAGAATTAAATAAACAAACACAATAAGTAAAAGCACACATTAAACATTGATACACTACATAATTTGAAGTTTCTTCGTTAATTTATTAAGAGTCACGCTAAGGGCACCCCGCTATCCTCTCAGGACACCCCGGTCATAAAAACATAATTTCATCCATGAAATATCCTCTAAAAAAGTCTCTATAGCCATTAGGCTGCTTTTCAGTCTTTCTCCAAGGCTAGATCATCAAAAATATCCTTAATTAGAATTAAATAAACAAACACAATAAGTAAAAGCACACATTAAACATTGATACACTACATAATTTGAAGTTTCTTCGTTAATTTATTAATTAGCACATTTTTTTTATCAACTGCACTAAGTTTAATTGAATAAAAGTCAAAACATGTATGGCATCCACATGATCACAAGTTTCTTTTAAATAATAATAATGAGATTGTGAGCATCAATTGACCTAGTAAAAAAATAAATAGTCTACTTGTCAATTTGAATTTATTTGAGACAGGTTAAGGTACCACATCAATCTAACATTTTGATGAGAAACTGCACCAATAATCACATGACAACATGCTTTATGAGCTATTTTAATTGGATTGACCAAGATAAATAAAACATGTTTCCACAAAACATGAAGAGTTAGCGTAAGAACATGGCAAGTTGGCAAGTTGGCAAGTTGATAATTCGATATTTTAATTTGTGTTGTGGTACTTGTTGTTCTCTCCTAGGAGTATGACACCAGATTCATCTAATTATTTGATCACTAGTCTGAGATCAATCAGTTGAAGTAAAAATCATGGCAGAAGCATTCCTCGTTGACGGTGTTAAGACGATCCTGAGCACAGTTGCTGCCCAAGTTGAGAATGAGATTACTCTTGCTAGGGGTGCGAAAGAAGAGCTGAAGAAACTTCAAGACAAGCTGCACATTTTAGAGCTTGTGTTGAAGGATGCAGAGAGGCGTCAAGTGAAGGAACCATCTGTGCGTCATTGGCTGGAAAAGCTGAAAAATGTTGCCTATAAAGCCCAAGACATCATGGACGACTTCTCCTACGAAGCTACTCGTAAAGAGAATGAGAAGAAACAATTGATGAAGCAATTGGTTTGCATATTGATCAATTTCTGTTCAAACTCAAACCCAATCCTTTTTCGGCTGAAGATGGCTCACATGATCCAAGACATCAATGGTGAATTTGATAGTATCAAGAATGAAATGAATGACTACAATTTTATCAAGGGGAATCTCACACCTGGTCCTTATAATGTTGGTGACGATGTTGATCCTCGCAAAGAAACATACTCCACATCATCCTTAGTAGACGAGTCTAGTGTTGTTGGAAGAGAAGCTGAAAAATCAAGATTGGTGGCCCTGCTAACAAGCCCTCCTGCATCAGCTACAAGTGAAGAACAAGAGAGACTCTCTGTGCTTCCAATAGTTGGCATGGGAGGGATCGGAAAGACAACACTTGCACAACTAGTATACAATGATGAGCAGGTCAAGGACCACTTCAAAGATCTCCGAATGTGGGTGCGTGTCACTCAAGACTTCAATGTCAACAAGATTCTGAGAGAGATCATCTCAAAATCCACAAGTGAAAGCAATCCAAGCACCAATGATTCGTCAAACGTAAAGATGTTGGTGGGTGAAGTACGAAGAAAGTTGGGTGGAAAGAGATTTTTACTTGTTCTAGATAATGTTTGGAATGAAGAAGTTAAGAAGTGGGAATATCTGATGAAAGCACTAATTTCTGGTGCTAAAGGAAGCAAGATCATCATCACCACTCGCACACATCAAGTCGCATCACTTGTGGGAACCCTTCCGAGATACCAACTACAGCCCTTATCCGAATATGATGCCTGGTCTTTGTTCTTGCAAAAAGCATTTCAGAGTCCTTATAGGTCAAAAGAAAGACGGGATCTAGCAATGGTTGGGAGGGAAATTGTAAGGAGATGTGGAGGAGTCCCACTTGCCATAGAGATCATTGGAAGCCAACTCAAGTCTCTAGGAGAAACTCTAGAAGCTTGGCAATACATCGAAAAAAATGATTTTTGGAATCTTCCAGAAACAAGAGGAGTCTTGAAGGCGTTGACGGTGAGTTACCATTCGTTACCATCTCATTTAAAACAATGCTTTTCATATTGTTCTGTGTTTCGCAAAGGCGAGTTAATACAAAAAGACACACTCGTTCAACTATGGATGGCAGAAGGATTTCTAACTAATTACGGTAACCGAGTAGTGGAGGAAGATGTAGGACGCCAATATGCAGACAGCTTATTAAGATGTTGTTTCTTCCAAGCTGAGGAAAGTAATAGGTGGGGAAATGACGTCGTATCATTCAAAATGCATGATCTTGTTCATGATTTAGCACAGTCTGTGGTCTCACCAGTGGATCGAACCTCTGCATTGGTGGATAATATTGTAAGAGATGACATTATTGGAAATCGACGCCTACAAGTAGCTTTCACTGGTGAAGGAGCATCAACAGCAACGCATGTTCTTGGAGATCTGGTAAGCATGATTAGAGGTGATCGATTGCGAGTGCTTATTCTCAGAAATTGTTTTTATGGAATAATTATTATGAGAAATGTTTCTCCACTCATGAAACTCAAATGCTTGCGTGTGCTCATCTTGGAGCGTATTTTAGTTGAGGAATTGCCAAATTCTATTGCTGATTTGAAACAATTGAGGTACCTTGATCTTTCTGGAAGCAAGATTAAAGTGTTGCCCACGAGTTTCACTGCTCTTTATAATTTGCAAACCTTGAAACTCAATTCTTGTTCTAATCTTGAAATATTTCCAAGTGACTTCACAAGGAAGCTGATCAACCTCAGACACTTGGAGATAAAAAGTATATCGACGCCAAAGGAAATTAGTCGCTTGAGATTCCTTCAAACTTTACCACAATTTACGGTAAGCAAGGAAAACGGGGGTGGTATTTCTGAGTTGAAATTCTTGAACCTTCTTCGAGATGAGTTGGAGATTACTAACTTGGAGAATGTTGAAACTAAGGAAGCAGCAAAGAGTGCAAATCTAGTATGCAAGCAAGATATTCGGGGGCTGGCCTTTACTTGGAGCTTTGATATGTACCATCCGTGTAGTGATTATCATGATGAGGTATTGGAGGGTCTTCGACCTCCTCAAAACTTGCAAGGGTTGAAGATTAACAACTTCATGGGCGTCAACCTCCCCACATGGCTCAAGGGTGAAGCACATATGCTATACAATTTGGTGGAGATAGAACTGCAATCTCTAGTCCATTGTGCCCATCTTCCATCTTTTGGGTCTTTTCCAAGCCTGAGGGTTCTCTACTTAGGTGAGATGCTATCAGTGGATTGCATCCGTGACGACTTCTATGGAAGTGCAGCGCCAGCCTTTCCTTCTTTGAGAAAATTCCACATGAGTGGACTGGTAAATTTAGAAGAATGGGCAGAAGTACCAGTATCATCTATGTTTTCTTCTTCTTCGTGGCCGCCTTTCCCTGTGCTCGAAGAATTGATAATTGGTGACTGTTTCCGTTTAAGAACCACGCCAACTTTGTTTCCCATGCTTGGGAAATTGAACATCATTCACGGCAACAGCGCAGTTGTGATGACGTTGGGATCAAGCAAGCTCACCTCGCTAACTTCACTTGCTATTTCAGATGTTCCAGACCTCACACAAGTCCCACCAAGCTTACTTTCCAACAATAAGCTTTTGCAGCATCTCGAGATCACAAATTGTCTCAACCTTCAATCTTTTCCTGTACAAGAACTGCAATGCCTCAATGCTTTAGAAGAGTTGAAGATTGGCGGCTTCTCAGAGACGCTAGACTCTTTCCCTTTCCTCTCAATACCAGATGAGGAAAAAGGACGCCATCAATTAAGGGGCCTTAAGACTCTAAGGCTACATAACTCCAACATTGCGTCTCTGCCGGAACAGATTCAACAGTTAACTGCACTTGAGGAGTTCCACGTAAATTGCTTTCCTAGCATTGTAGCTTTGCCTGATTGGCTTGGAAACCTTCCTTCACTGCGACGATTGCAGTTGGTCAATTGCCCAAAGTTGATGCACTTGCCTTCCCTTGCAGCAGTGCAACGCCTCACAACATTACAAAAGCTAAGCATCTCCCAATGCGGTCAGTTAGAGCAAGGGTGCACAAGTAATCAAGGTGAAGAACACCACAAAATATCTCACATTCCATGGGTCTTCATTGAACCTGACATCAACATTTTCCAAGGCTCCCGACTTGAGCCTACGTATATATAATCTATCACCCATATTGAAGTCAATCAATCATCAGGTACTTTCCTTACATACTTGATCCTACTCAGAAATGGCGTGTGGTCACCTAAAGTATATGATGAACTGATTCTTGCAAAAATAGTTGGATAAGCTGAGCTTAGTTACCTATCAGATTTGTACTTCAATTACTTTTTTTTTTTTTTTTTTTTTTTTTTTTGATGAAAAGGACGCAAAACTCCTATACTGTATTATATTTCAATTACTAATTTTAAGATACCTATTGAAAAGGTGGTGTCCAATTGCCAAAATTTGATTCACTTGCCTTCTATGAATAAGGTGAAGAGAGGCACAAAATATCTCAAATTCCATGGGTACCCAACTATGAATCTGCATTATTCGAGTTTCACAGCTTGATACTATAATATCATCAACTGAAACCAATCATTCAGTGATTCAGGTACCTTAACTTCTATCCCCTAATTACTCTAATAGTATTTCTCAGTTCTCATAAATTTACCTATTATAGACATATAGTACTGCCTCTGTGTCGACTGTCTTAAACATTCTTTAGTTATCGAATACAGAATAGGAGTGTTAGATCACTATGTGTGCATGTCTGCTATGGTTATGTAAGCATCATAATGATTAAAAATAAGTTCATTATATGATTGCAACTGTTATATATGTTTGTTCCGGAACGAATGTACACAAGAATCCCAAGAATTATCTTCCTTTCTGTCATTAGTACTTAATTACTTATTTCGGCATTCAAAACTCAAAAGGATGGTCTATCGACCTATCTAGCTCTTCCCTCAAACACAATTCTTCTAACTCGTCCATTCTCTCAAATCTTGATCCTCCAGATATATTACCCAGTTTCATGGAACCCCTACCATCCTACATTCCTACTCATTCCTCCCAACTACTTGAGTGTTAATACCATATAGCCTCAGTCCCAAATTAATTGGGGTCGGCTACATGGATCAAACTCTTCCATTGTGCTCGATTTAGTGCAATTGATGGACTACAAATTCTAAATTATTTCTAACAGAGCTCTATTATACTTTCTCATGGCTCCCGAGATAAAAGAACTTGGACTACGTCACCCTCCGAATCATTCACTTGCAAGTCTATGCTTATTCAATTTTCAAGTCCCCAACTTTACCCACTTTTTAACCTTACAAAAGCATGCGGAAAGATCATATAATCCATCCAAAGTTAAAAATTTTTAAATTGTGCCTCGCATTATTGCTTAAACTTAATACTCTTGATGCGCTTCAAAAGTTTGCTTCACATGATGATTTCTCACTCTTGTTGTACTTTATGCATGAGGAATGCTATAACAATTGACTTTTTCTTTTTTTTCTCTTGTGAAGTACTAGGTGGAAGTTGGGACAAATGGACAATTTTCCTATATGGAAAGGATAGGACTTCAGGTTGCACAGATCAATAGAGATGGAAATGAAGCAGATGGGTGGGAAAGATATTTGAAAGAATGTTTGATAATGACTTGCAAATTTTGCTGGACTGGATGCAGTGCTAGCGAGGAATTAATGTATGTTGGATAGACTTATGTCTTCGTCAACCTGGGACGTCAACCACACACTAGCTACTTTTGAGTTGTTAGATGCGCTCAAAGAACACAAAATCATGATTTAATCATGATTGGTGGCTACGTAATTGGTCTAAAATTATTTCTCAAGAGTTGCTTTTTTGTATATTTACTGTCAGTCTGTTTTAATCCGTGGTGCGAGCTAGCCTTGTCAATGTCGTCTGATCTGATTGTCTATATAATAGTTTTTCATTAACAGGATAAAATTGAAGTTCTGTTTCCTCTCAATCTCAAATTAAAATATGTAAGAGAAAAAAAAAAAGTCACATACAGCAACTTATCAAGAAACATGGGCACACAAACAAATATGAGTACAAACATGCAGAGCAGTAAAATAAATCACTGAACTAGTTTAGCTGAAAACATTTCCTGCTAATTAAAAGTTTATCGTAGAGGTAATCTTGAAAGTAAATTGATTTATTCAAAACAAAGAAAACATAAGAGTATTGAGTTGCAATGCAATCCTTGTGACATTAAACACCTATAAGATAAATTTCTTCCAAATTGATTTATTCGAATGTGCTGCATAATTTTATGACTTGGTACACCTGATCCAGGACTTTTCTTAGAAAGGTTATTTGTATTATGCACAAAACATCGAAATCAATCCAGAGCGAAGCCACATTTGCTTTGGCTCTCCTCTCCACCATCTCTTCGATACAACAGACACACACACAAATAAATGATGACAGACAACGTGTAGTCTAAAGAGGCAATCCAAATCACGAAAAATAGAGGAGCACGTATGTGACAGCATGCCAAACTTAAGCAACTCGGAAGAACAGCGTACCTGTATAGAGAACAGATGGAACTGATAGCTCGCTATTGTCCATGCACATCCATAAGAGGAGAATAACGATGCACTTCATCAAAATCACCAAGGTAACAAAAGCGCAAGTTAGAAAAAAGATGGATATAGTAACAAAAGCATTACTTGTAAGACGGGATTAAAATAGTGTCTAAAGACAACATTTGATAATAAAAAATGACATTTTCTTGATCAAAAAAACATAAATAATCAAGTGGAAAAAATCTATAGCCATATCCTTTTTAATAATTTAGGGCTGCAGCAGAGTTCAGGAGAAACCTTTCCATCTATTAGCTCATAAACAAACCATCGGACTAGTGATAAGATCCCACATTTAGGTCATGTAGAGTTAGTGAGAAGGAAATAGTATAAATAGGGTTGAGTTAGTGAGATTAGACATCTTGGAATATGAATGTAATTGGGCACTCTTGGAGTGATTGGGTTAAGAGAGTTTTAAGACTCTTCTCTAGGGTTACTTTTGTGTTCTTCTTGTAATCTTTGTAGCTCTTCTCAAACCAATCGATCAACATCAGAACTCTCACTTTGCAAGATGGATATCATTAATAATGATCATAAAGGTTTACTAGCTAGTTGCCACGAGAATAAAATGATCAAGAATCAGAAATCAAAGATCAGTTTACCATTATATGAAAATTTGGAAGTAGATACTATCATTCTGTAATTGAACATATTCTAATAAAGTGACTAGTGGCATTGTAGGCCAACCGTGTGGAATGGTAATAAATTTTTCAGAAATCAGAAATTGTCTAGTCCTTCAATCTTTTCCAACAGAAGAATTGCAATGTCTCACTGCTCTAGAAGAGTTAATTCTTGGCAGCTTTTCTGAGACACTAGACTCTTTTCATTTTCTCCCAACACCAGATGAGGAAAAAGGAGGTCATAAATTAAGTGGCCTTAAGATTCTACAGCTATACAACTCCAACATCAAATCTCTGCCAAAACAAATTCAATACTTTACCACCCTGGAGGAATTGTACATTGTTCAATGTTCTTCGCTTGTAGCTTTGCCAGATTGACTGGGAAATTTATCTTCACTACGACAATTGCATTTGGAAGTTTGTCCAGAGTTAATGCAGTTGCCTTCTCTTGAAGCAATGAGACGGCTAACATCACTGCAAGAGCTCTCCATCAAACGGTGTGATCAACTAGAGCCACAGTGCGAAAATGATCAAGGAGAAGAGTGGCACAAAATTTCTCACATTCCATGGGTTTCCCTAGGACTTGACCACATCAATATTTCTCGAGGTTTGCGACTTTGGTCTCACATATAAATGATATTATCCATTGAAGTCAGGTACCAATCCATTCTTAACCACTCTCTTAGAACTTAAGCGAGCCTATATGTTTTTTTCTATGTTACCCGGACCCTTCACTCTAACCCAAAGTACCCGTGTCGGACACTTGAAACGAGTCGGACACTTAAAAAGACATGGATACTCCATTTGAAGAGCTCTTTGTATAAAAAGATTTAAAATGTAAGAGAATAAAGAAAAAAACTTAACAAGAACTTTCTAGTGTAGAGTAAGAAATGAAAAATGAGAAAAAATATAGGTTTATAAGCTATTACATATATGTACTATATGTTATTACATATATATAAGCATATGTCACGCAAGTTTTAGCCACTTTTTGCCGAGTCTCCGTGTCCTTAAATTAGAGAATAGGTGGGTCCGACCTTTAGACTCATACCCGTACCCGACACCCGCACCCGAGTCCAGGTAACATAGGTTTTTTTAGTGCCATTAATTTTCTGCTTTACTCCCCTACATACTTCAGCCTTTGAGAGATGAATTAATGTTTACAGCTTTGATGATTCAGTATTTTTTCAATCATGCTTTTCTTAAGCCATCTAATTAAATCGTCCTAAAACTTCATAGGCTTGTCCAATTAGTTCATGAATCTACCTATCTGACATTAATCCGTTCCTCTCTATGATTGTAGCTTAAAATTGAGCACACCATCTTGAAAAAATAGTTCAAAAAGCTGGTGCAAGAGGCTCCATTGATTGACCGATCAAGCATGAAGAGTGCTTGTTGCATGCCCATCGCCAATTACAGTACATTTTCTTGCTTTACTGTTGTAAATAAAATGCTATGATAATAGCATTTCTGAGATATTATTAATCAAACTGCTTCTCTACGAGTCTGTTTCCTTGTTTTTTAACACTTGACTCAGTTGAGTGTATTTCCTTGTTGGATGTCTTAAAAGTTGAGCCATTCTTCAGAAACAAACTAAGTGAGTCAATTCTACATCAACTATGCATAATAAGGATTGATCTTCCTTTAAAAAAAATTCTGATGATTAATCCACTCTACATATTTGGCAAATATATAATGTCTATAAATTCGATATCTGAGAGAATCTTTAAAGAGAACTTAAAACTTATCCTGCTTTTCACTTCTAGGATAGTGACCTCCAAAACTCATATAGGTTGTGTTTATATTTAGCCTTAAACAACTCCTGAATTCATGATCAACATTTTTTTAAAGAATTCAAGCTTTCGAAATAGCTTAGGAAATACACATCACAAAAACATATTTAATTAAAATTAAAGTATTAAACAACACAAACAAAATATGTAAACAAAATCAAGCAAAGTGGAAGAGTTTGATCCAGGTAGCCGATCTCATCTAATACGAAATCAAGGCCTTAACACATCTTTACACGTCATCATTTGAATTTTCAGGATTAATTTATTAATTATCACATATTTCTTATCAACTTGCACTAAGTTTAATTTAAGAAAGTCATAACATAAATGACACCCACATGATCACAAGTTTCTCTTTAATAATGATCCAATTCGATCATCAATTGACCTAGTAATACCCCACACCTAGAGTTAAAAGGTGGTTACGTGAGGTGCAAGCGTAGAAGATCACGGGCTCGGTGCAAGCGTGAGAAGAAGATCCACATGGTTCGAATCGGACTGGGAGAAAAAAAAAAAACCACACATGTAAAAACCCTAGATCATGTAACGGTCCGTGAGAATTTAACATGGTATGAAAGAGCCCATAGTTCGAATGGGACATGAGGCCTTTTGAGAGAGTTAAAAAAAAAAAACCCTAGATCATGTAACTTTCGGTCCATGGGGAAGTGTTGAAGATGTGTGATTATCTCGAAGGATCAAGAGCTTACCTCGGATTAATATTGTAAAACAATCAACAACAAAAGGGGAAATCAACTATACTGGATAAAATACTGCAATCTTTGATAACCCCGCCACCCCTTCCAAATATGTTGATCCTACAAAGAAGAATAGCAAGCTGATCAATTTCATCACCAAGTTTTGTTATCTATGAATTGCCTTTATTTTCATAAGAACTATTTTTAAGTACAATATAAAACATACATATTTACATTCACACATGAAAAATGAAATGGAAACATACAAAAGATAGAATGGTGAGGACTGAAAGGAGATCACCTCGACCAATTAACCAAGGAGAACTCGCTGCCACTTTGGTTTGCCCAAGACATCCGAAACACTTTGGTTTGCCCACGCCACACAACGTAGGATATTACTTGATTGATACGTGTTCATTATTTCTTTGCCAATGTCACGCAGCGCACCTAAGGTATTTTCATTAACAAGTCTCATCTTCTTTTTCCGTTTTCTTTTTCATCCTCTTCTTAAGAGAAACTGAAAATTCTTTACCAATGCCAAACAAGCATCTTAAGATCTTTCTATTAGCATGTCTCTGTTTTTAAAATCTTTTTCCTTTAGATTGTAATACCAACTTCACATGAATCTCAGACAAATCTTTGCACTGGCAAAAAGAATATTTTCAATAACCACAGAAAGTATGTTCATGATAAACCAGAGTACCCTGGAAGGCTGGAATTACGCAAGGACACCCCCCCCCCCCCTAATAATTTTAACAACTTAGAAGACAACCGCCTGCCTAGTCAATGGCTTAGGCAGTGGTCCTTCAAAGCCCTTAAAGCGTGACCAATGGTCTAGTGCCATTAATTGACTACTTCACTCTCCTTCATATTTGAGCCTTAAAGTAATGAGTACCATCTTCAATTTTGACAATTGGGTAAAGTTGTTTTTCCAATCGTGCTTTTATCTAAGCCATCAGATGAAATCATCTACAAAGATTTCAATACATTAATTGGATTGGCTTGTTGGAGTAGTTCATGTCTCTGACTCTGATGTTAATTCGTTCGTCTCTATGATTGTAGCTAAAAATTGAGCTCTAGTTCTTGCAAAAAGTACTTGGAACTTTGGAAGGCCAAGTAGGAGGCTGCATCGATCGACTGATCAAGCATGTGCTTTGTAGGTTTAAAAACAATTTAAGAAAAAGGAAGGAAGAGTAAAAGAATAAATTGTCTTTGTTGTGTCTGAATTTTCAGTACACCCACACTAAACTGAAATTAGATTTCGATTGCTTAAAAAACTTAATTTTGCATACACATATATAGAGAATAAAAATTGAATCCTAAGCCAACTATGATTACTTATCCTTATCTAATTCTACCTTATCTAAACAAAGCATTAGAAAATAGAAAGTTCCTAAAATATGGGGATAAGTTCCTGCTATGCGCAGTGTTTCTAAAAATAAGATTGGAGCTTGAAAACAAATCTTAACACTCCTCCTTGCTTTGAGAACTGCAAATTCCAATCTTCTGCCTTAGAAACTCAAACTTGCTAACCGAAAGTGGTTTTGTAAAAAGGTCTGCTAGTTGATCTTAAGTCTTGCTGTAAACTAATGTCACTTCGCCATTTTTCTGCACCTCCCTTAAGAAATAAAGCTTAATGTTGAAATGCTTAGCCTTTCCATGGAATACTGAATTATTAGAGATTGCAATGGCTGCTTGATTGTCTACAAAAACCTTTGTGCCTTCTTTTTGCTCCATATGTAGATCTCATAGGAGTTTCTTCAACCACAATGCTTGATTTACTGCTGCAGTTCCTGCAATGAACTTTGCTTATGTTGTGGATTGTGCTACTATATCTTGCTTCTTTGAACACCATGAGAAAGAACCTGAACCTAAGCTGAAACAATACCCTGAAATACTCTTCATTTCATCAATTGATCCAGCCCAGTCACTGTCTGAAAATTCACACAACTTGAAGCTTTGACATTTTTCAAACTTAACACCATAGTCAATAGTGCCTTTGACATACCTCAATATTCTCTTTGCTGCTGTTAAATGCATTAAACTAGTACAATGCATGAATCGAGATAAAAAACTCACAGTGAATTGAATATCTGGTCTTGTTACAGTAAGATACATTAGGCATCCAATCAAGCTTACACAGTTTCCTACATCAACTTTATTTGTACCATCTTCCTTGCTCAGCTTTTCATTTTGATTCATTGGGGTGCTTATTGGTTTGCACTCCTCCATCCGAAACTTCAATATTTCTGTTGCATACTTCTTCTGGCTGATAAATACATCAAATTTGCTTTGTCTGATTTCCATGCCAAGAAAATAGGTCATAAGACCAAGATCAGTCATTTCAAATACTTGCATCATTTCTTGCTTGAACTTCTCAATATGCCTTGAGTCATTCCTGGTCACCAAAATATCATCAACATAGAGGGATACTATAAGAATGCAATTGTCCACATATTTCACATAAAGAGTGGACTCCGATAGGCTATTAATAAAGCCAAGGTTGATCAAGTGCACATCTATCCTGTTGTACCAAGCTCTTGGTGCTTGTTTCAAGCCATAAAGAGATTTCTTAAGCAAGTAGACTTTATGTTCTTCACCTTGCTTCACAACTACCCTCAGGTTGCTCAACATATATTTCTTCTTCTAGAACACCATTTAAAAAAGCTGATTTAACATCTAACTAGAATAATTTCCAGCCTTTTTGCACTGATACTGCTAGTAGTAGCCTTATAGTGTCTAATCTAGCAACTGGAGCAAACGTGTCAGAATAATCAACACAAAAAATTTGTGCATATCCTTTAACAACAAGCCTAGCTTTGTACTTGTTGATGGAGCTATCTGCATTCAACTTTGTTCTAAACACCTATTTTACTCCAATAACTTTTCTATCTTCAAGCCTCTCAACCAACTCCCAAGTTTTATTTTTTTGAATCACTGACATCTCCTCCTCCATTGCTTTCTTCCATTTTGCATCTTTACGTGCTTCTTCAGGATCAGTAGGTTCACATATTGCTACATGACATCTTTCATAAATATCTGAAAGTAGCCTTGTACCTCGGACTGGAGGATCATCTATTGATCCATTCAAACATCCACTTGTTGCTTGTTCTTCAGAAATTTTGTCTTTTAAATCTTGGGAGAATTCAATAGTTCCTTGTAGATTCTTCCAATCCCATTGCTCATCCTCATTAAAGTGTACATCTCTAGTGATGGTCATTTTTTCAGTTTGAGGATGATACACTTTATAAGCTTTTGATATTGAACTGTAACCCACAAAGATGCCTGAAATTGCTTTCTTGTCAAGTTTGTCACGCTTGACTTGTGGTACGTGAACAAAACATACACAGCCAAAAACTTTAAGGAAGCCAAGTAAAGGTTTATACCCAAACCAAGCCTCAAATGGTGTTCTATCTTCCAAAGCCTTGGTAGGAAGTCTATTTTGAAGAAAAATAGTTATGTTAGCTACTTCTGCCCAAAATTGTTCAGGCAACTCCTTCTCATGCAACATACATCAAGCCATCTCCATAACTGATCTATTTCTTCTTTCACTAACTCCATTTTGTTGAGGAGAGTATGGAGTTGTGAGCTGATGTTCAATGCCAAATTCTTCACAAAATAAATTAAATGTTGCTGAAGTATATTCCTTGCCGTTGTCAGACCTCAAACTTTGAATCTTGCAGCCACTTTGATTTTTCACCATCTTCTTGAATTTCGAAAACACTTCAACCACTTCTGATTTGAATTTCAAGAAAAAAATCTGACACATTCTTGTATGACAATCAATGAATAGAATGTAATAGAGGCTATCTTGTAATGATGGAGCTCTTTGAGGTCCGGCCACATCTGTATGAATTAATTGTAGCTTTTGGGAGGCTCTCCAAGTTGATCTTGGAAACGGGATCCTATTTTGTTTACCAAATTGACAAGCACTACAATTTAGTAAATGATCATCAAGCATAGGTAGTCCTGTAATCATGGCTTTCTTCTTCATGTTCAACATTCTTTTAATGTGGCAACGACCAAGTCTTTTGTACCAAATTTCTATAGTACTCACTTCATTGTTGTAAGCTTTATGCACCTTTTCTGTAGGATCAAATGAGAAGTTTTTTCCTCTCATTTTGACCCTCACAAACTCATGACCAGTAGCATAAAAAATGACACATTGATTTCTTCAAAGGATACTTTATATCCTTTTTCAATTAATTGACCAACACTAAGCAAGTTTTGGTCAATGTCAGGAACACAAAGCACATCTGAAATTGTTTTGGTACCTGAAACTGTTGTTAGTGCAACAATTCCTTTTCCTTTTGCTATGATGTAGCCTCCATTTCCAATTCTAACCTTCTGAATTTCAGTTGTCTTTAAGTCCTTGAACAAACTTTTGTCATAGGACGTGTGGTTTGTACAACCACTATCTATCAACCAACATTCAAATGAGGTTTTAGTTGAATGGAAAGCTGCCACAAAAATCTGGTCTTCATCATCTCTGTCAACAACTTGGGCTTCTGCATTGTTCTTTTGAAATTTGCTTTTGCAAGTCACAGCTTCATGTCCAAGATGATTGCACTTTCTACATTTAGCATCCGGTCTCTTCCAACATTTATATGGTGCATGACCTTTTCTACCACAGTGCTAACATGGGGGATAATTTTTCTTTTAGTTTCTAACTTTGCTTTGGTCTTGACAATTTGTAGTGTTCCCTCTACATGTTGCTGAACCTTTTTTGAAAAAAAATTTCTTGTTATTTCCATCATCTCGATGCTTTGCTTGTAGAGCACCTTCAACAACATGGTCTTCTTTCATAATCCTCCGTTGATCTTGTCCTTGCATCGCATTTGACAACTCCGCCAACGTGATCTTGGAAACTTCTTTCCTGTTCTCTAAAGTGGTGATCGAAGCTTCATATCTATCTGGCACAGTAACAAGAATCTTTTCTACAATTCTTGAATCATTAAATTCAATACAAAGTATCTGCACCTCGTTGACAATAACAAGTAATCTATCCGAGTATTCTTTAACAGTTTCAGAATCTTTCATCTTTTCCAATTGAAATTCTGTAATTAGATTTAAGACTTTCATGCCTTGAATCCTTTCATCTCCTTCGTACTCTTTCTTCAAGTAATCCCAAATCTCTTTCGCGGGCTTGAAAGACATAATTCTTGTAAAAAGGGTTGTTGAGACGGAAGCAAACAAATAGGCTTTGGCCTTTGACTTCATGGTTTTTCTTTCATTGTGATTTTTCATCTAGGCAACCGTTAGGTTGTGTGGCAACTGAGGAATTTCGTAATCCTCTTCTACAGCTTCACATAAATCCAAAGCAGCTAAGCAAGTTTCCATCTTCACCGCCCAAAGTTGGTAGTTTTCTCCATCAAATATTGGAGGAGCAATCTTATCTAAACTCTTCTCAGATTCCATCCACAGATCCCTTAAAAAATCAACCCTGATACTAATTGTAGGTTTAAAAACAATTTAAGAAAAAAAAAAGGAAGAGAGAAAGAATAAATTGTTTTTGTTGTGTCTGAATTTTCAATACACCCACACTAAATTGAAATCAGATTTCGATTGCTTAAAAAACTTAATTCTGCGTACACATATATAGAGAATAAAAACTGAATCCTAAGCCAACTATGATTCCTTATCCTTATCTAATTCTACCTTATCTAAACAAAGCATTAGAAAATAGAAAGTTCCTAAAATATGGGGATAAGTTCTTGTTGTGCACAGTGTTTCTAAAAATAAGATTGGAGTTCGAAAACAAATCTTAACATGCTTATCGCACTCATTGCCAGTTATGATAAATTTTATTTCTTTACTTTAGTAAGTGAAATGCTATGCATATAGCATTTCCCAAATATTATCAATCAAATTGCTTCTCTACGACTCTATATTATCTTGTTAGGTATCTTAAATGTTGAGCTATTCAGAAAAACTAACTAGATGTGTTAATTTCAAATCAACTACGCATAATGAGGGCTGATCTGCCTGGCTGTGATAGTACTTAATTGTTTATGTTTCGCTTTTCCAAAGGACAGCCACAGTATTTTTAAGAAAGTTTTTCTTAGAATTTTCAAGCTTTCAAAATTCTCAAAGAACTCACTCAAATTAGTAACTATCACAGTGCATACAGTTCATAAAAACATATTTTCAAGCACCGCCATCGTCTTCTTCATCCGCTTTCCCTTCTCTTGAAGAATTGTCAATAGGTGGCTGTTTCCATTTAACAACCATGCTAACTTCATTTACTATGCTGAGGAAGTTGGACATCAATTATACCAATGCCGCAGCTGTGACGATGTTGGAGACAAGCAAGGTCACCTCGCTGACCTCATTAGCTATTTCAGAGGTACCAGATCTCACACAAATTCCATCAGGCTTCCTTTCCAACAATAAGCTCTTGGAGCGTCTAGAAATCGGAAATTGTACCGCCCTTCAATCTTTTCCAACAGAAGAACTGAAATGCCTCACTGCTCTAGAAGAGTTGAGGCTCGGCGGCTTATCCGAGACACTAGACTCCTTCAATTTTCTACCAGCACCAGATGAGGAGAAAGCAGGCCATCAATTAAGCAGCCTTAAGACTCTACAGCTGTACAACTCCAGCATCCATCTCTACCCGAACAAATTCAATACTTCACCACACTTGAAGAATTGCACATATATTGTTCGCTGTTCTTCTGTTAAAGCTTTGCCAGACTGGCAGGGAAACTTGCCTTCACTTCGACAGTTGCATTTGAAAGTTTGTCCAGAGTTAATGCAGTTGCCTTCTCTCAAAGCAATGCAACGCCACACAACACTACAAAAGCTCAGCATCCAGCAGTTCGATCAACTAGAACCAGAGTGCGAAGATGATCAAGGTGAAGAATGGGACAAAATTTCTCACATTCCATGGGTATCCTAGGACTTGACAGAATCAATATTTTTCGAGGTTCGCAACTTTGATCCCACATATATATAAATGATATCATCCATTGAAGTCAGGTACCAATACATCCTTAACCACTCTCTTAGAACTTGAGCCTATATGTTTTTTAGTGCCATTAATTGCCTTCTTTACTCCCCAACATACTAGAGCCTTTGAGAGATGAATTAATGTTTACAACTTTGATGATTCGGAATTTTCTCAATCATGCTTTTCTTAAGCCATCTAATTAAATCGTCCCTAAAACTTCATTGGCTTGTTCAATTAGTTCATGAATCTGCCTATCTGACATTAATCCGTTCCTCTCTACGATTGTAGCTTAAAATTGAGCACACCATCTTGAAAAAAGTAGTTTGAAAAGCTGGTGCAAAAGGCTCCATTGATCGACCGATCAAGCATGAAGAGTGCTTGTTGCATGCACATCAATTACAGACTTTACAGTACATTTTCTTGCTTTACTGTTGTAAATAAAATGCTACTATAATAGCATTTCCGAGGTATTATTAATCAAACTGCTTCTCTACGAATCTGTTTCCTTGTTTTTTAACAGTTAAGTGTATTTCCTTGTTGGATGTCTCAAAAGTTGAGCCATTTTTCATAAACAAACTAAGTGTGTCAACTCTACATCAACTATGCATAATAAGGATTGATCTTCCTTCAAAAAAAATTCTGATGATCAATCCACAGTACATATTTGGCGAATATATATATATATATATATATATATTTTACTTTTTTTTATGACCCTGTGGGGTGTCCGAGCTTCACTACTAATCCCTCAAGGGGGCGCTGTTGTCTCCACCCATGGTAGTTTGACCAGTGGCCCGTCGAAGCTTGACACACCAGTGGTGAATATATAATGTCTATAAAATCGATATACGAGAGAATCTTAAAAGAGAACTTAAAAATTTATCCTGCTTTTCACTTCTAGGATAGTGACCACAAAAACTCATATAGGGTGTGTTTATATTTAGCTCTGAACAACTCCTGAATTCATGATCAGCATTTTTTTAAAGAATTCAAGCTTTCGAAATTCTCATTGAATTACTATCTCAGGAAATACACATCACAAAAAAAAAAAACATTTTTAATTAGAATTAAACAAAACAAACTAAATATGTAAACAAAATCAAGCAAAGTGGAAGAGTTTGATCCAGGTAGCCGATCTCAACTAATACGAAATCAAGGCTTGAACACATTTTTATACGACATCATTTGAATTTTCAGGATTAATTTATTAATTATCACATATTTCTTATCAACTTGCACTAAGTTTAATTTAAGAAAGTCAGAACATAAATGACACCCACATGATCACAAGTTTCTCTTTAATTATAATCCGAACCGATCATCAATTGACATAGTAAAAATACATAAATTATGAACGGTTGTGCTTAGACTTCTTGATTTAAAAATGTCACCCAAACATTTTCCTAAATACAAATAAATAAATGTGTGAACTTCTTGGTTTCACTACATGTGATGTGAGACAGGCAGATGATAGCAGTACTCTAAATGAATCTAACATTTTAATGAGAAAAATTGCACCACTAATCACATGGCAACTTGCTTCGCTATTTTATTTAGCATAGATTTAACAAAGTGCGCCACATGATCAGTGACTGCTAGATTCAAGAGAAGTCAAAACATAAATGGCATCCACATGATCAATAAATTAATCTTCAATCAAAACGTGATCATTAGTTGACCTAGAAAAAATAAATAGTTGGTAGAAAATCATGACACAGCTTATGGTGCTCTATTAGACTAAAATTTATGCAGCACCAGTTATGACGTGTCAACTTGCGTAGGAATGGGATTGACCAAACATAAAATACAGAACAATGTTTCCAAGAGACATGAACAGTTAGTGTAATCACATGGCAATTTGCCCATTAGTCATTTATTTGGTTTCATTTATATTTGTTTATCTACATTGTCAACTCGTTGAAAAGATTATTTATAGGCACCCTTAATGTTGCATATCAATGCATAGAAAGCTTGTGTGATCTAGTATCTCTTGTTCTCTCCAAGGACACCAGCTTCTTCTGGTTTTTCAATCACTAGTTTGAGATCAATCAATTGAAGTAGAAATCATGGCAGAAACATTGGTCACCAGCGGTGTTACGATGATTTTGAGTGCGGTAGAAGACCATGTCAAGAGCAAAATTGCTCTTGCTTGGGGTGCCAAAAAAGAGCTAGAGAAACTTCAAGACAAGCTGGTTGTATTACAACTAGTCCTGGACGATGCAGAGAAGCGACAACTAAAGGAACCATCGGTGCAGCACTGGTTGGAAAAGCTGAAAGGTGTTGCCTATGAAGCCCAAGATGTGATGGACGAAGTCACCTACGAAGTTAATCATCCAAAGAACAACATCAATGTGACGAACAAATGGATCGATAACGTGTTCAATTGTTGTTCCGTCTCAAACCCCTTTCTTTCTTATTGGAGGCTTGACACGGTGCTCAACATTTGTTCAAGCTCAAACCCGTTTCATTTCCAGTGGAAGATGGCTCACATGATTCAAGACATCAATGGCGAGTTCGACAAGATCAAGAAAGAAATGGAGGAGTACAATTTCATCAAGGGAAATCTATCACTTGTTCCTTGTAATCCTAGTGATGCTGACAATTTTCATCAAGAGGAAACGTCATCCTTAGTAAACGAGTCAAGTGTTGTTGGAAGAGAAGCTGAAAAATCAGAGTTAGTAGCTTTGCTAACTAGCTCAACACCTGTGAATGAAGAACAAGAAAGTCTTTCCATCCTCCCCATAGTTGGTATGGGAGGCCTTGGCAAGACAACACTAACTCAACTGGTTTACAACGACGAACAAGTGCAGGGCTACTTCAAAGATCTACATATGTGGGTTCATGTCTCCGAAGACTTAGATGTCAAAAAGGTTCTAAGAGATATCATCGCAAGATCCACTAATGAAAGCAATACGAGTAGTGATGGTGATTCGAGCCTACAAGGTTTGGTGCGCAAATTGCAATCAAAAGTGGGCGGGAAGCGATTTTTACTAGTTTTGGATAATGTTTGTAATGAAGATATTCAAAAGTGGGAAGATCTTACAAAGGCACTAGCTTGTGGTGCTAAAGGAAGCAAGATCATAGTCACAACAAGCAAAAACGAAGTTGCCTTGCTCGTGGGAACACTTCCGACCCATCAACTTCATCCTTTATCTGACAATGATGCTTGGTCATTGTTAAAGCAAAGAGCATTTTGTAATTCTGCTAGACCAGAAGAAAGGCAAGATCTAGTGGAGGTTGGAAAGAGAATTGTAAAGAGGTGCGGAGGTGTTCCACTTGCCTTGAAGATCATCGGAAGCCAACTCAAGTCTAGAGGAGAGAACCTAAATTCATGGAGGTACGTCGAAAAAAATGAGATATGGGATCTACCACAACTAAAAGGAATATTTAAGGCTTTAATGGTGAGTTACCATTTATTGCCATCTCATTTAAAACAATGCTTCTCATATTGCTCTATATTTCGCAAAGGTGAACTGATAGAGAGAGAGATGCTCGTTCAACTATGGATGGCCGAAGGATTCTTACGCCTGTCATCCTCCTCTGGAAGCAATAGTGATGAAAACAAAATATTAGAGGAAGATGTTGGACGCGAATATGCGGACAACCTGTTGAGTTGTTCATTCTTCCAAGCCGAGGAACGAAATGAATGGGGAGAACAGGTTGTATCTTTCAAAATGCATGATCTTGTTCATGATTTAGCGCAGTCTGTGGTTTCGCCAGTTGATCGAACCTCAGTACTGGTCAATCGCGTAGAAAAAGATAATGTTCTTGGATCTCGACGCTTACAAGTTGCTTTTACCAATGAAGGAGCATCGTCAACAACGCAGGTTCTAGGCGATTTGATGAGCATGATAGGTGGTGACAAGTTGCGAGTGCTTTTTCTCAGCAATTGGTTAAAGAGTGGTATTATGATCAGAAATGTCTCACCACTGATGAACCTCAAACGCTTGCATGTACTCATTTTGAAGGGTTTGATTGAAGAGTTGCCAGATTCAATTGCCAATTTGAAACAGTTGAGGTACCTTGATCTTTCTGAAAACAAGATTGAAGTTCTGTCAAAGAGCCTTAACACTCTATATAATTTGCAGACCTTGAAACTCAATTCCTGTTTTCTTCTCCAAGAACTTCCAAGTGACATCACAAGAAAGTTGATCAATCTCAGACACTTCGAGATGAGGTATACTTCATGCAAAATGCCAAAGGAAATAAGTCGATTGAGATTCCTCCAAACCTTGCGTCAATTCAAGGTAAGCGAGGAAAGTGGGGGTGGTATTTCAGAGTTGAGATCATTAAACCATCTCAGAAATGGCCTCGCGATTACAGAATTGGAGAATGTTGAAAATAGAGAAGATGCAGAGAGTGCAAACCTAATAAAGAAGCAAGAGATTCATGAGTTAGCCTTTGATTGGAGCCATTATAAGCCTTGTCGTAATAATGTTGATGAGGTATTGGAGGGTCTTTGGCCTCACAATAATTTAAAGAAGTTGGAGATTAATTACTTTCCAGGTGCCAAGTTCCCTACATGGGTCAGTAGTGATGCGAGTATGCTTCCCAATTTGGTGGAGATCCGCCTGCAATCTCTATACAATTGTGCACATCTTCCAGCTTTTGGGTCATTTCCAAAGTTGAGAGCTCTTTATTTAGTAAGCATGCAATCGGTGACTTCCATTGGCGACGGCTTCTACGGATATAGTAAGCCACCCTTTCCTTCTTTGAGAATACTCAAACTAATTACATTGACAAATTTAAGAGAATGGGCAGAAGCAGCACCACCGATGTTTTCCTCTTCATCTGCATCGTCCTCGTTTCCTTTGCTCGAAGAATTGGCAATTGTTTATTGTCCTAAATTAAGAACAATGCCAACTGCGTTTCCTATGCTTAGGAACTTGGTCATCCGTGATAGCAATAGTACAGTGGTGACTGGTGATGATGTTAGGGGTCGCAAGCAAGCTCACCTCTCTAACTTCACTCGAAGTTTCAAGAATTCCAGACCTTGCACAGTTCCCACCAGGTTTGCTTTCCAACAATAAGCTTTTAAAGCGTCTAAAAATTTCAGGTTGTCCCATTCTTCAGTCTTTTCCAACAGAAGAACTTCAACGCCTCACTGTGCTCCAAGAGTTACATATAGGCGGCTTTTCCGAGAAGCTAGATTCTTTTCCTTTTCTCTCTGTATCTACAAATGAGCAAAAAGGTGGTCATCAATTATGTGGCCTTAAGATTCTAAAGCTACAAAACCCCAACATCACATTTCTACCCGAACAAATTCAACACTTCACTGCTCTTGATGAATTGTACATCAACAGCTTTCTCAATATCGAAGCTTTACCAGACTGGTTAGGGTACCTTCCTTCGCTTCGATATTTGGAGTTGTTCAATTGTCCAAATTTGATTCACTTTCCTTCCGTAGAGGCATTCAGACGCCTCTCGACACTACAAAAGCTTAATATCGTGCTTTGTGATGAACTAAAGCTAAGGTGCGCAAATGACCAAGGTGAAGAGAGGCACAAAATATCTCAAGTTCCATGGGTCTCCATCGATTCTGATGGCAACATCTTTCGAGGTTCACAAATTGAGCCTACATATGTATAATATCAACTGCTGAAACCAATCATTCAGGTACCTTAACTTCCATCCCCTAATTACTCTAGAAGTACTCTCATAAATTCTCCTAGTAGAGCACTGCTTATACATCAATTGTCATGAATATTGCTGAGCCATTAAATCCATACTGGGCAAGTTGGATCAACTATATCTGCATGTTTGCTATGGTCTTGTAAGAATCTTATGATCAATAGTGTAAACTACATGACTGCTATTGTTATATATGTGCTACTGCAACAAGTATACACAAGATTAGAAGAATGTCAGGAACTATCTTGGTGTATTAATACTTAATTACTCATTTTGACATTCTAATGGATGGTCTATCTGCTTATTTCGCTCCTCCCTCAAACATAATGCTCCTCTGTCATCCTTTTTCTAAAATCTTGATCCTCTAGATACCACAGCCCATTTTATCAAGCATTTACTTTCGTACTTGTTCCTCCCAACGACTTGAAGCTTGCATAACTTTCTAATTTTTGGACTTCTAATTCAAAATTTTCTCAAAGAGAACTATGTTAGACTTTTTCAGGTCAAAAAGGTGAGGAATTCAGGTTGCACAGATCAATCGAGAATGGAAATGGAGCAGTTTGTTGGAAAAGATAGTTGAAAGAATGCTTGATCAGTGGGCCTACTACTCAATTCTCTTTGAATTGGATGCAATACTAGCTAGGAATTCATGTGTGTTTGATAGACTTATGCATTGATGACATTAACTGGGAGATCAACCATGCACATGCTACTTTTGGGTTCTTAGATGTGCCTCAAACACGCAAAAACATGATTTATTCATGTTTTCTGGCTACGTAATTGGTCTAAAATTATTCAGTAAGAGTTACTTTTTTGTGTGTGTTTCTTGTCAGTTTGTTTTAATATGTGGTGCAAGTATGTAATGTCAATGTTATACCTGTTGTTGGCTGATGGTTTGCATTGTAATCATTTTTCCCTTTATGAATTAAGTTCAGTTTCTTCTAAAATAAAAAAGGTCTATCTAGCAAGTAGCTAAGCTGTGAGGATTCAGGCACAAGATGCTAAGGTACAGAAGAAAAACAAAGTCACTTACAGCAGCTGATTAAGAAACATGGGCAACCATACAAACAAATATGAGAACAAAAATGGAACTAATATGCAGGGTAGTAAAATCTATCACTGAACTAGTTTAGCTGAAAACATTTCCTGCTAACAGTTCATGTTTGCAATAGTCTCGAAAGCAGATCAACTTATTCAGACAAGAAAACATGAGATTTATTGAGCTGCAATGCAGTCCTCACAACATTAAACACCTATGAGATATATTTATTTCAATCCTCATATCAAATAGTGGAACACCAACTTCGTTTGAAGGCACTGCATAATTTTACAACTCAGTACAACTGATCCAGATCTTTCCCATGAAAGATTATTTGTATTATGCACAAAAACATAGAGCTTTGCTATAGTTACGTACAACCCCAATCAATCCAGAGCGAAGCCAGATTTTTTTGGCTCTCGTCTCCACCATTTCTTTGATACAACAGGCACACCCACAAATAAATGATATTAGACAACATGTAGTCTAAAGAGGCATTCCAAATCATGAAAAATAGAGAAACAAGTATGTGACAGCAAGCAAAACTTAAGCAGCTCAGAAGAACAGTGTACCTGTATAGAGAACAGATGGAACTGTTAGCTCGCTATTGTTGATGCACATCCATAATATGGGAATAATGATGCACTTCATCAAAATCACCCAGGTAACAATAGCGTTAGTTAGAAGGCAAGATGAATAAACTAATAAATGCATTTTTTAAGTAACAAATGCATGAATTTCAGGAAAGGATTAAAATGGAGTCTAAAGACAACATTTGATAAAGGAAAATGACATTTGTTTATTCAAAAAAAAAAAAACATATATACTCAATTGGAAAAGAAGAAAAAAAAATCTATGTCCACATCCTTTATAATAATTTTGGGCAGCGGCCTAATCAGGAGAAACCTTTAATTCCATCTATTAGGCCATAAAACTGATAACAGACCATCAAACTAATAAATTATTAGACATCTTTGCAGGATGGCAATAATTAATAATTATTATAAAGGTGTTACTTGCTAGTGGCATGAGAACAACAGGATCAAGAATCAAAAACCAAAGATCAATTGATCATTTTATGAAAATTTAGAAGTAGATACTGAGACTGATCATAATCTAATGAAGTGGTTTGCATTGCCATTGTTAACCAACTATGTGAAATGGTAAACATGTCTGTCATGCTTCATAAAGCTAATTAAGTGACTACCATTTCAGAAAGGCGCATAAAGACTTATATAGAAGCATTGTTCAATGACCTATATAGAAGCATTGTTCTAATTAGCATGTTCATTTAATACTGAAAATGTGCGTGCGCAATGCGTTTGATACTAATTGGAATCTGCAATTTAAGACATGACCAACTGGATCAATGTAAGAAAGTGTAAGCAACAATAACGACTTAACTTCAAAATTACAAGTCAGGAAAGGTTAAAAATAATTTGCATATCTGAAGGATCAAGAGCTTACCCAGGATTAATATTGTAAGAACTATCAACAACGAAAGGGGAAATCAACTAGATTGGATAAAATACTGCAATCTTTGATATCCCCGCCACCCCTTCGAAATATGTTGATCCTGCAAAGAAGAATAGCAGGCTGATAAATTTCATCACCAAGTTTTGGTATCTATGAACAGCCTTTATTTTCGTAAGAAACTATTTTTTTAAGTACAATATAAGATATACATATTTACATTGACACATGTAAAATGAAAAGGAAACATACAAAAGAAAGAATGGAGAGGACTGAAAGAAGATTATCTCGACTAATTAATCAAGAACTTGTTGACCATTCTGCTAGCAATCACCCAAGACACCCAAAACACTTTGGTTTATCCACGCCACACAAAGTAGGATATTTCTAGATTGATATGTATTCATTATTTCTTTGCCAATGTCACGCAGCGCACCTAAGTTATTTTCATTACCAATTCTCTCTTTTTTTTCCTTTTTCTTTTTCATCTTCTTCTTAAGAGAAACTGATATTTCTTTACCAATGCCAAGCAGGCATCTTAAGATCTTTCTATTACTTTCTCTCTTTTTTTTAATCTTTTTTCCTTTGGATTGTAATACCAACTTCACATGAATCTCAGACAAATCCTTGCATTGGCATAAAGAGTATTTTCAATAACCACAAAAAAGTATGTTCATGATAAACCAGAGTATCCTGGAATTATGCATAGATCCCCCACTAACAATTTTAACCACTTAGAAGACCACTGCCTGCCTGGTCAATGGCCTAGGCAGTGGTCCTTCAAAGCGCTTCAGGCGTGACCAAGGCCACGCCTTCAATACACTACTATATACTTCTAGTGCCATTAATTGTCTATTTCACTCTCCTACATATTTGAAACTTAGAGTAATGAAGCACCCGTCTTCAATTTTGGCAATTGGGTGAAGCTGTTTTCCAAAGATCAATGTTTCTGTCGATCTTTTTTTAAGCAATCAGTTAAATCACCTATAAAAATTCTAAGAAATTAATTGATTGGCTTGTTGAAGTAGTTCATGTCTCTGACTCTCTCATGTTAATTCATTCCTCTCTATGATTGTAGCTAAAAATTGAGCACTGGTTTGAAGACCAGGTGTAGGAAGCTCCATCAATCGACCAATCAAGCATGTGCTTATTGCACTCACATTGCTGATTACAACAAATTTTATTTCTTTACTGTCGTAACTGAAATGCTAAGCATATAGAATTTCTGAATTATTATTAATCAAATTGCTTCTCTACGAGTCGTTCTTGCCTTGTTGGGTATCTAACTGTTGAGCCATACAGTACAAACTAACAAAATGTGTGGATTTCGCATCAACTGTGCATAAGAAGACTGATCTGCCCGGGTATTACTAGCACTTAATTGTTTAAATTTGACTTTCCACAAGATAGTGACATTTTTTTATTAATGAAAAAACTCTGATGGGCAACCTACTATAGATATTTGCAGAAAATACAATGTCTATAAAGCCTATATTGAGGATCTTAAGAGAGAACTTAAAAACTTAATGATGAAGATGAAGACCATAGACGTCGTGTGCGGGAGAATGATTCAAGCATTGAATTGGAGGACGAATTTTCTCAACCGGGAGAGAATGATGCAAATAAGAGTTTGTGTTAGATTAGGATTCTATTTATTAGATAAGATGGTTTAGTATAGTTGGATTACAAGTTGTGTCCTTTTTGTGTCAAAGTTAGAGTTTAAATTAGAGTTAGTGGTAGTAAGAGTTTTATTAGAATTACAATTAATGTGTCTTTTGGTATCCTATTAGAATTAGGAGTTTAATTATTTTACAAGCCTATATAAAGGCTACATATATATGTAACTATTCCTTGTGGGTGGATTATTGATTAATGAAGATTTGTGTTTTGAGAGATTGTGTTCTCTTTATGTGTTTTGGTTTCTGTGTTTGATCACAAGGTAGAAACGTGTTTCTTCAATTCGGATATTCACAGAATTTAACAAATTGGTAGAAAAATCTATCCTTTTCATGTAGCGAGTAATTGGTCAATTCCTTGCTGCATTACTTAACCTGATATCGAAGTCTAGGATAGGAACCTAACAAACTCGTGCATTTTGTTTATATTTATCCCTAAACAACTCCTAGGTTCATTACCAATGTTTCTTAGAGATTTCAAGCTTTTGAAATTCTCATAGAATTCAATCAAATTATCAAAAATCGTTGTGCATACATGTCATAGAAACATATTTCATCCAAGCATGGAATATCCTCCAAAAAATCATCTTTATAGCCATTAGGTTGCTTTTCGATCTCTGTCCTAAGCTAGAAAAGCTTCAGTACTAATATCCTTAATTAGAATTAAATAAGACAAATACAATATGTAAAAACACTCGAGCAAAGTGGAAGAGTTCAGCTTTGATCCATGTAGCCGCCGACTAATTTGGAATCAGGGCGCTGTTATTGTTGTTGTAAACACAATATGTAAAGCACACATTAAACATTGATACACAACATCATTTGCACTAAGTTTAATTTAACATTAAACATTGATACACAATATGTAAAGCACACATTAAACATTGATACACAATATGTAAAGCACACATTAAACATTGATAACAACATATTTCTTATCAAACTGCACTAAGTTTAATTTAAGAAAGTCAAAACATGAATGGCGCCCAAATGATTACAAGTGATTTTTTAATAATAATGAGACCATTAATTGACCAAGTTAAAAAGAAATAAAGCATGAACAATTGTGCATGAACTTCTCAACATGAATTCATGCGACTGAAACAGCTAATGGTACTCCATTAATCTAACTTTTTTCTCACAAATTGCACCATACCATGGCAATTGGCCTTATCAGTTATTTTCATCGACATAGGAACCAAAAGGAGTTCGTCAATTAAGCGGCCTTAATATTCTACAGTTATTCAACTCCAACATCACATTTCTGCCCGAGAAAATCCAACACTAAACTCCCTTGAGGAAATGTACATCGAATGGTTCCAGTCTCATAACTTTGCCAGACTGGCTAGGGAACTTACATTCTCTTCGACATTTGAAGTTGTATTATTGCCAGAAGTTAATGGACTTGCCATCTGTAGGAGCAATGTGACACCTTACAGTACTGAAAAAGCTCAGTTTTGTTAGTTGCCCTCAACTAGAACCAAGGTGCACAGATAAAGTGGAGAGTAGAACAAAATATCTCACATTCCATGGGTCTCCATCCATAAAGGCATCAACATTTTTCGAGGTTCAAAACGTGGGCAAACCTACATATAATGTCATCAGTGGAACTCAACCACTCAGGTACCTTAATTTTGGTCCCTTTTATAATTACTCTAAAAGTATTCCTCAAATGTCAACTATGTTATCTTTGTTGAGTCAGTTCATGTATACCTCCAAGGCTATAAACCAGCAGACTACTAAACTCTCTTCTTGCAGCTTGAAAGCATAGGTGGATGGAACAGACTTGCATGTACATCAATTTTGATGCTTTACTGATATCATTGGAATAATGACCAATTAGCAAGAGAAAACGGAGTTTGATGTCAATGTTATGCATGCTCGCTATATGTGTAGAACTTCTGAATCATTAATCATAATTTCTTTGAAACTAGCTCCACCTTAAAACTGACCTTCTAAAATAGCTGGAGATAAAGAGTGATGGTGCAACATTAGTTCAATTGAAGATAGTTTATTCCCTTTGAACTGCAAAAACTCGAAGCGTGCAGTTGCCCAGGAAAAAAAGTGAAACGAAAAATGGTTGGAGGTCAATTATTGTCCCCTCCCTTCTCAAAGAAAGGTGCAAGATAAGGAGGAAAAGTTTGATGAGTGTCGAATGAGGATACATGGCTCCCAAGATCCTACTTCATCTTGAATGTTGCTTTGAAAGTTCTGATCTAAGTTTAAGATTGCCTCATGTGGATTTACATGAGATTGCCATTCATTATAACGTTTCTCTCAATTTGGGCTCCCAAAAACATTATGATTTTTAGAACTCACATTGTGTATTGAGCGAACTCCAATAACTACATCGCAAATGTATCATGTATGCAATCAAAAGCAAGTCACCAAAATATTTTCCAAAAAATAAATAAAAATTACCAGCTGTGCGTACTTCTTGGTTTGAATTTATGTGAGACAGAGCTAATAATAGTCCTAAGCCCTCCATACTAATCTACAGCAACAACATAGCCTCAATCCCAAATTAGTTGGGGTCGGCTACATAGATCAAATTCTTCCATTGTGCTCGATTTAGTGCAATTGACGGATCAACCAAATGAGTCCTCCATACAAAAAAATAAATAAAAATAAAAAACGCACCACAAATCTCATGGCAACTTGCTCAGCTATTCTAATTAGCATAGTTTTCTAATCAAAGTGAACCAAGTTCAATTCTACATGGTACTGTGCCTTCAAATTTGATCGGCGATCATTCAAGAAATGTCAAAACATAAATGGCATCCACATGATCAATAAATTTCTCTTCAATCAAAATATGATCAATAGTTGACCTAGAAAAAATAAATAGATAGAAAATTATGAGACAGTTTATGGTACTCCATTAATTAAACTAAAATTTTTGCTGCACATTTATGACATGTCAACTGACATCAGATTGACCAAACATAATACATTAACAGTTAGTATAACCACAAGGCAACTTGCCCATTAGTCAATTATTTGGATTCTTTTTTATTTGTATAGCTACACCACCAACTCATTGAAAAGATTATATATAGGCACCTTTAGTACATATCAAAGCATAGAAAGCTTGTGTTCTAGTACTTCCTGTTCCCTCCAAGGACACCAGCTTCTTCTAATTTTATGATCACTAGTCAGAAATCAATCAATTGAAGTAGAAATCATGGCAGAAGCATTCCTCACCAGCGGTGTTAAGACTGCTCTTGCTTGGGGCGCCAAAAATGAGCCCAAGATGTGATGGACGAAATCTCCTATGAAGCTAACCATCCAGAGAACGTCAATGTGACAAACAAATTGATCAACAAGGTGCTCACTTGTTGTTCTGTCTCAAACCCCTTTCTTTAAGATTGGAGGCTAGACACGGTGCTCAACTTCTGTTCTAGCTCAAACCCATTTCTTTTCCAGTGGAGAATGGCTCACATGATCCAAGACATCAGCAACAAATTTGACAAAATTAAGAAGGAAATGGAGGAGTACAATTTCATCAAGAGAAATCTATCACTTGGTCCAAGTAGTCCTAGTGATGTTGACGGTTATCATCAAAGGGAAACGTCGTCCTTGGTAGACAACTCAAGTGTTGTTGGAACAGAAGCAGAAAAATCAGAGTTAGTAACCTTGCTGACTGGCCCTGCAAGCGAAGAACGAGAGAGAATCTCTGTCCTCCCCATAATTGGCATGGGAGGGCTCGGCAAGACAACACTTGCTCAATTGGTTTACAATGATGAGCAAGTGCAAGGCAACTTCAAGGATCAAATTATGTGGGTTCATGCCTCTGAAGACTTCAACGTCAAAAAGGTTCTAAGAGACATCATCGCAAAATCCACAAGTGAAAGCAATACAACTACAGATGATTCGAGCCTACAAGCTTTAGTACGAGAATTACAAACAAAGCTAGGCGGAAGCGATTTTTACTTGTTCTCGATAATGTTTGGAATGAAGATCCTCAGAAGTGGGAAGATCTAAGAAAGGCACTAGTTTGTGGTGCTAAGGGAAGCAAGATCATAGTCACAACACGCAAGAACGAAGTTGCATTGCTCATGAGAACACTTCCGACATACCAACTTCATTGTTTATCCGACAATGATGCATGGTCATTGTTCAAGCAAAGAGCATTCCGTAAATTTTGCTAGATCTGAAGAAAGTCAAGATCTAGTAGAGGTCGGGAAGATAATTGTAAATAAGTGTGGAGGTGTCGCACTTGCCTTAGAGATCATCAGAAGCCAACTCAACTCTAGAGGAGAGAACCTAGATGCATGGGAGCACGTCGAAAAATACGAGATTTGGGATCTACCGGAACTAAAAAGAATCTTAAAGGCTTTAATGGTGAGTTACCATCTGTTACCATCTCATTTAAAACTATGCTTCTCATATTGCTCTGTATTTCACAAAGGCGACTCAATACAAAGAGACATGCTTGTTCAACTATGGATGGCAGAAGGATTCCTGCACATGCCACCCTCTGATAGAAGGAAGAGCGATAAAAATAAGGTACTAGAGGAAGATGTAGGACGTGAATATGCTGACAACTTGTTGAGTTGTTCTTTCTTCCAAGTGGAGGAATGGGACAGATATTGATGAGCTTTCTTGATAAAGTTTGGGGGAATTACAAGAAAGCTCATCAATATCCGGCCCCTGGGGATGAGGTACACGTCTTGCCAAACGCCGAAAGAAATAAATCGATGGAAATTCCTCCAAACCTTATCAAGATTTGAAGTAAGCAAAGAAAGGGGGGGTGGTATTTCAGAGTTGAGATTTTAAACCATCATAGAGATGATTTGGAGATTGTGAACTTGGAAAATGTTGAAAATAAAGAAGATGCAGAGAGTGCAAATCTAATCGAAAAGCAAAAGATACGCGAATTAGCCTTTACTTGGAGCTTTGATAAGCATTGTCCATATCCTAATGATGATGAGGTATTGGAGGGACTTCGACCTCACAACAGCGTACAAAGCTCAACGATCTCTAATTTCCTGGGTTCCATGTTCCCTCCCTACATGGCTCAAGAGTGACCCATACATGCTCCCCAATTTAGTAGAGATTCACCTAGAATTTTTTTACTGTGCACATCTTCCAACTTTTGGTTCATTCCCAAAGTTGAGGGCTCTTAATTTAGAAGGCATGTCAGTGACATGCATTGGCGATGACTTATACGGATGCACGAAGCAACCCTTTCCTTCTTTAAGAATACTCAAAATAATCAAATTGAACGATTTAGAAGAATGGAATGAAGCACTACCGCTACCATCGTCTTCCTCCTCCTCCTCGTGGTGTTCTTTCCCTTTGCTTGAAGAACTGACAATTTGTGGTTTTCCCCGTTTAAGAAACATGCCAACTTTGTTTCCTAATCTCAGGAACTTGTTAATCCATGACTGCAATAGCACGGTAGTGATGATGTTGGGGATCACAGGCAAGTTCACCTCACTAATTTCACTAGAAGTTTCAAGAGTTCCAGACCTTACACAAATCCCACTGGGGTTACTTACCAACAATAAGCTTTTACAATGTCTAGAAATTAGAGAATGTCCCATGCTTCAATTGTTTCCAACAGAAGAACTAGAAGGCCTCACTGCTCTCGAAGAGTGGACGGTTGGTGGCTTTTCTGAGGCACTAGACTATTTTCCCTATCTCTCAGCACTTGTAAATGAGCAAAAAGGAGGTCGCCAATTAGGTAATCTTAAAACTCTACAGCTATATGACTCAAACATCACTTCTCTACCAGAACAAATTCAACACTTCACTGCCCTTGAGGAACTGCACATCGACAGCTTTCATAACATAACAAATTTACCAGACTAGTTGGGAAACCTAAATTTGCTTCAAGATTTAGAGTTGTTCAATTGCCCAAAGTTGATTCATTTGCCTTCCGTAGAAGCACTTCAACAGCTCACCACACTACACAAGCTCGACATCTACAAGTGCTTAGAACTAGGGGAAAGGTGTGCAAATGACCAAGGTGAAGAAAGGCACAAATTATCTCAAGTTCCTTTTGGGTCTCCATCAATCATGAATTCAACATCTTTCAAGGTTCGACATGGGACTACATGTTCTGAAGCCAATCATTAAGGTACCTTAACTTCCATCCCTTAATGGAAGTGATCTAGAGGAAGAAATGCTGGGGAATGTCTACATGATCGGCCTAGATTTATTCGTTAAGAGTTCCTTTTTGTGTGTGTTTCTAGTCAGTCTGTTTTGATGTGTCAGCAAATAAAATTGAAGTTGTCTCTTCCCAAATAAAAGTATGGTCTAGTTTCTAACAAGCTAGTAGCTAGGATGTGAAGATCCAGGTACAATATAGTGAGGGGGGCAGCATAATTAAAATATGTACAAGAAAGAAAAAAAAAAAAAAAAAAAAAAAAAAAGGCACATAACAGCAACTAATCAAGAAACATGGACACTTGCACACAAATAAATATAAGAACAAACATGCAGGGCAGAAAAATATATCGCCGCACTGAACTAATTTAGCTGAAAACATTCACTACTAACAGTTTATGGTTGCAATAATCATGAAACTTGAAAGCAGATCAGTCTATTCAAATGACGAAAACATGAGATTTATTGAGCAGCAATGCAATCCACATGACATTAAACACCTATGAGATAATTTCTTTCAACCCTCAAATCAAATCGTGGAACACCAACGACTTTTGAAGGCACTGCATAATTTTAGTACAACTGATCAAGGATTTTCCAATGAAAGGTTATTCGTATTATGCACAAAAACATAGAAATCTTGTTCCCCTCCCTCCTTGCAATAGTTACGAAGGACCCCAATCAATCCAGAGCAAAGCCACATAGTATTTTGTCTCTCCTCCCCACCATCTCTTTGATACAACAGACACATCCACAAATAAAGGATGGCGGCTGACATGTAGTCTAAAGAGGTGATTCAAATCACGAAAAATAGAGTAACATGTATCTGACAACAATCCAAACTTAACCAGCTCGGAAGAACAGCGTACCTGTATAGAGAACAGATGGAACTGTTAGCTTGCTATTTTCGATGCGCATCCATAAGAAGAGAAGAATGATGCACTTCATCAAAGTAACAAAAGCATCAGTTAGAAGGCTAGATGAATATAGTAACAAATGCATAAATTGTAAAACAGGATTACGATGGAGTCTAAAGACAACATTTGCTAAAGGAAAATGACATGTTTGTTCTGAAAAACACAAATACTTAGTGAGAAAAATAATCTATAGCCATATCCTTTATAAGAATTTTGACCAGCGACGGAGTTCAGGAGAAGCCTTTCCATCCATTAACTCATAAACAGACCATCATAGAGTTCATGGAGATAGTTAATAATTATCATAGCTTTGTTGCTTTCTAGTTGGCATGAGGAATAAAAGATCAAGAATCAAAAATCAAATATTAGTCAACCACTATATGAAAATTTGAAAGTTTATACTGTAACTGATCATATTCTAATGAAGTGGTCTGCATTGGCATTGATTACCAACCATGTGGAATGGTAATAAATTTTTCAGAATATGCAGCTTATTGGAGCCTTTCAAACATTTTTGCCATGCTTCATAAAGCTAACAAGTGACTGCAATTTCAGAAAGGCGTATATAAAGACTCTTTTAACAGAAATCATTGCTCTAATGAGCATGTTCTGAACTTCATATTGTACTGAGTATGTGGGTGCACTGAGCTTGATACTTAATTGGAATCTTCAATTTAAGACGTGACAAACTTGAGCACTGTAAGAAAGTGTAAGCTACAATGACGACTTAAATTTTTTTTGTCAAATGACGACCTAACTTCAAAACTATATATCAGGAAAGGTTAAAAAAACCTAATACAATCATAAGGAACAGAGCTTACCTAGGATTAAGATTGTGACGACTATCATCAACAACTGAAGAGGAAATCGACTAGATTGGATAAAGTATTGCAATCTTTGAAATCCCCGCCACCCTGTCCAAATATGTCTATCCTGCAAAATAGAATAGCAGGTTGATCAGTTTTATCACCAAGTTTTGTCATCTAAAAATACCTATTTTTTCTTAAGAAACTTTTAAGTAAGAAATAATACGTGCATATTTATATTCACACATGGAAAAAGAAACGGAAACACACAATTTAATATGCAGCTCAATAAATACATAATCCAAAATTACCTGCTCACAGGATGCACCATTGTTAGCAGACAAAGGTCTTTGATCGGAGGTCTCTCTCATGTCTTCATTTTTCCTCTTTGGAAGCTTTCTAATCACCCTACATAGGTAGAGTGACCAAAAACGACCCAGAAGACCTAAAATATTTTCTTTTCTGCTTTGTGCTTTTGACCTTTTCTTGAAGAAAACGTTCTTAGCATTGGGGGTTGCAAACTTACTATCCCTATTCTCATGTTGACCAAGACTAGGAGATTCTTGTGTGGGACGAGATGCTTCTAAATCCAAATGAGATGAATAAAATGAATTTTCTTTCCTCAAATTGCTTTCTCTTAGATTGTCAAAACTATTGCTTATCTGCGAGATATTTTTCCTCTGAGAATCATCAATGATCTCAGGTTTCAGCTCTACGATCTCATCACTTTTGTCACCCATCATAGAGTCCTCGGCAGAATATAGGAATTGTTTCATGAGGCTACCATATGAGTTATGTTGAGGTTGGTCATCAAAAGAATTTCCCCCTGAAAGAAATAATGCTAAACCATCCCCATCCTGTTCATTTAAATTTATCCATTGGGTATTCCTTGTAAAATCTCCAGTCGATGGCCCCTCCAAACTTTTCTCCACATGAATAACTTGCCCTCTGATTGCTGCAATGAACTGCTTATGTCTGGAAATCACGTCTCCTATCACAGAAGACCTATCAGACAAAGCTGACATATTGACTGCCTTTTCGAAATCTTGCAACTAGTCAACAAAAAAACAACCATAATTTTACTAGGCATCACTCAGCATATATTCAAACACAAGATCAAAAGTCGAGATGGCTAATTTATTTGGTACCTGCCATTTGGTGGTTCCAAGTGCAGTTTCAAGATCTCGCCTATGATACTCTATTGTGTCATGTAGTTTTTGATCTGCAGGGTAGCCTTGTAGAAGACTTCGTTCATGCAACAACATTCGAAAAATTGATTCCATCCTATAAACAAAGTTCTCAATGAAGCCTGATTTCCTCATTGTTTCATAAAATAATCTAATTGTTACAGAATAGGGAACTTAATACATGTCAAAGCACAGCAGTTATAACAGAAAAAACAAATTAAAACAAATAAATAAATAACATAAGGATTGACAGAGAAAATTCATGAACACTGAATTTTTTTTTCTTCATTATTGCTCCAGTAAGCAGTCTTCAGTCTTTAAAAAATCATGAAGTAACAAATTAAGTCACAGAGGCAGATAGCTACCATTAACAGAGATGCAACTATTTGTTTATTTGTAGTTTTTTTACTCTGATTTCCACAAATAGACATGCTTCCATTGCATGAACATAAGAGTGATTTTCTTTCATATAATTCAGTCTTATAAACGCTATTTTTTCCACCAGGATCTGACATTACACACATTTTTTGTCCTCAATGGACCTTTAGCTCCTTATCGTATCTGTGAAAACTGCATTTACGGTCAAGATGCCTTCTTTACTTTAACTCTTTCCATTTTGCAAAAAAGCTTAATTATATAGGCAGTCAAAATATTTCCATTTCAACCTTAACCATACCATCATTTCATAAAATAACGGAAATGCTATGCAGATAAAGATAAATGTGTTAATTTCAGTAACCTATGCCGCTCCGACTACTACTAAAAACGCATGGAGGGAATAGCTACTTGAGACCATATCATTCTTGTTTCACTGCCAAATGAATTCCACTTCTATGACCGCTTCTAAAATGATCGAGACCATATCGTTCTTGTTTCACTTCCAACTAATTTCATTTCTTAAACACGCTTATCTTTAGCAGTCAGAATGTTTTCCGTTTCAACCTTGACCCCCTATAATCATCAAAATGCGCTTAAAGGAATCGAATGCAACAAAGATGAAAGTATATGCTTCAGTTTGAGAAATTCACGCCACTCGTACTGCTACTATAGAACACATGGAAGGCATATGTCCTGGAGAAACAGTGGAAGCTCTCACATGTTGAATGGAATCCCACTTCAATAATCTCTCCTAAGTTTCTAAAATGGTTCCCTAAAACACGGCCCAATTGCCAATGAACCCCATAGTATGCACCCCAATTCAAATCCAATGAAATGTATTGAAAGTTGGGAAAATCTGATTATGGGAATGAATCAAATGCAACGAAAACAGCAGTACAACAAAAAAAAAACCACAGGAATCTATCGACAAAGCCTCAATCCCAACTTAGTTAGGGCATGCTCCACTCGGCTCGATTTAATGCACCAAATAAAACCACATGAAAATATCAAAAAGGTCTCGCACGAAACCTAATCGAGTACAATCTAAATAGGCTTCAAATACAACAACAACAAAGCCTCAATCTCTAATTAGTTGGGGTCGACTACATAGATCAAACTCTTCCATTGTGCACGATTTAGTGCAATTGATGGGGAGCTTTCCAAATCCTTTAAATCCATTCTAATCAATGTGTAGCAAGTTAGCTTCAGCCTATCCCTACATTGTCGAATTTCATCAGTTTCTATTGAGTCGAGTTTTCTAGTGGGGGCATTTCTAGGCCGTCTTTGAAGGTGTCTAAACCACTGAAACCGCCCTTCTCTAATCTTTGTGTCAACTGGTGCTACTTCTACTATTCTTTAAATTTTTGCATTTCTTATTCTATCTTTAGGAGTTTTACCACACATCCATCTAAGCATTCTCATTGCCACTACGTTCAATTTATGTACTTGTTTATTTATTGTCCAACATTCACTTCCATAAAGCATAGTTGACCTAATTGCGGTCCTATTGAATTTTCCTTTTAACTTGGTATGAATATCTCAATCACAAGTCACACTTGTTGCACTCCTCTCTCCATTTCTTCCATCCAGCTTGAATTCTATCTCTCTATGTGTGACATCATTCTCAGCATTACCATTATTTTTTATGATTAATCCTAGATATCTAAAGCGGTTCACCTTAGGAACTTCTACTTCTCCTAAATCGACGGCTTCAAATAGAAAGTTCAAAAGTTTCATACAGCATCAACACATTAAACGCACCAATAAAACAACTTCATCAACATGAACACCCAGAAAAACACAACATTGTTTGACAATGGCGAACCTGTCAGCTGAATCTTGAACAACTTCGGCAGCAGAGAAGAGAGGGTCGGATTCCCATTGCCGGAAACTCGAAGCCATTGACACTCCGCCCACAAATTCAATCAGCACAGACCAGCTTCGATTCAATGAAATCCAATTCGAGGTTCCCTATTGAGAATCATGGGGGCAATTCGGACGAATTGGGGAGATGGGGGGTGAGAAATTAGGGTTTTGGAAACGCTGCGAGTGATTGAAATGGGTTTAGATTGGAAAAGGTGAATTTTGAGATGATTATTTTTGTGCCCTAATTTGGGGATTTTGTGAGAACAGGAACAGTGACGAAATGTTCACAAGTCCTATGTTTTAAATTTTTAATGAAGGATAAGGGGTTAATTACCATGATTCACATGTAGAACATGTCTTTTCCATCACGTTCCACCAGTTGACAAAATGCATTAAACTCTTAAAAAAGCTTGTTGATAATCTTGTTATGCGATTCGTTAAAAGACAGTAAAAAAAATCTTGCCAATGACGCTACTATTTTCTTTAGTGGCTCAATGGGTTGATACGTAATTAATTGGGTAAGTAAAAAAATCTTGCCATGCGATGACACTACTATTTTCTTTAGTGGCTTAATGAGTTGATATATAATTAATTGGGTAAGAATAGGGATGTAAATGGATAGGATAATCTCCAGGTGAAGGGCTTTACCCTAACGAGTACAAGTATGGAGATTTTAAATGGATACGAAGGTGGGATGGATATAAAATCTTATACACACACAAGTGTGGGTATAGAGATAGGTAATAAAATATATCCACGAGAATCCTCATATATTAATTTATACACTATATGATATTTATATATAAATATAATATAATATTACTTTTTTTTGGTGGGGGGAGGGGAGGATATATTGATATTTTATTTTTGTTCGAATTCCAGCAATTATATTGATATGTATGTATCTTTGAAACCTTATTTTTTATAATTCTTTTTTTGAGGATTGAGGAAAATATTCCACGAGAATCCTCATATATCAATTTATACGCTATATGATATTTATATATAAATATAATATAATATTACTTTTTTTTGGTGGTGGGGGGGAGGATATATTGATATTTTATTTTTGTTCGAATTTCAACAATTATGTTGATACGTATGTATCTTTGAAACCTTGTTTTTTATAATTCTTTTTTTTGAGGAAAATAAATTAATGGAAAGAATATTTTCTGCATAGTGATTCTACATCCTCGCAAAAATCTCCATAAACATCCTGCAGTTACATATGTAACTTAGACCAAATTTGGTCTTTGCTAATAAAAAGAAATCACCATAAACATCCTCGCGAGGATCCCAATAGGGAATGAAATGGGAACCAAATTTTCCACGGGAATTTCTCATCCTCGTAAAAATCTCCATAAAAATCTCTACGGGGATCCACAATGGAGAATGAAATGGTGAAAAATTTTTCTCAGGGGGATTGCTCATTTCCATTGGGATTAGATAAGTATAGGGATGTGTATGAGAACTAATCCCTAAATGGGTACGAGTGATGAATTTTTAAGTGAGTATAGGTTTGGGATGAGGACCTCATCTCCACTCTATCCATTTGCATCCCTAGGTAATAGGTTTGGGGTTGAGCCTCAATTGAGGCAAACTAAAGGATGATAAATTGGTAATATGGATTTTTTTATTATCAACTCCCATGATCTTGAGAGACAAGTGTACGCTTACAAGGAGCAATTCTAGTATTACGAAAATTTAAATAGACAAGATGTAATCGATCATAGTAATTAAACCTATATAGCGTAAGTGGGCTATAGTAAATTCATAAATTTAGGTGAGTTTAATGGGTCGAAACCTGAATTATTCAACCAAAATTTATGATAGACTTGTACTAAAAGATCTAACATTTATTATATATTTCACGATGCTCGAACCTTGGTTTTCCCACATGAAAAGTTAGACTTTGGTTACGGTAGCTACTCCCTTCGTTCCATATTATTTGTCACATTTTGACTTGTGCACAAGAATTAAAATAATGATTAATTACCATTAAGATTTTATAACAAAAACTAAATTACCCTCTTATAAATAATGTCATTTATTATAGGTATTGTGTAAAAAGAGTAATTGATTGTGTCATTAATTAAATAGAATAGGGGTAAAACTGGAAATATAGCATTTAATGCTACATCGAATTCCTAATGTGACATATATTGTGAATTAAAAAATACCCATAATATGATAGATGATATGAAAGAGATGGAGTATTATATTGTGGTTTAATAACTACCAAAAAAAAAGGAAAATATTTTTGTAACCCACTTTAGATACTCACTTTAGGCACCTAGTGAGCCTCAAGTGGGTGTCCCTTCATATGATATGCCTCGAGGAGTGTACGCGTATATATCAAAGTGTTAAACACATACCTCAAGATGTATCATATGAAAGAACATCCATTTAGAACTATTAGATGTCCAAAATGAGTTAGTCTTCATCTCTCAAATAAAAATTGTAACTTTAGTGTCACTGTAGCATGTCCTACAAACTTTACCACTCAAGTTAGAAATACAATTGTAAGTTGGCCTTTGGTTTGTCCCCATTTACTCCTCGGACCAAATAAAGTGAAGAGACAAAATCAATCATTTTAACTTCAAGAAACAATCATCCACTGTGAAAGAAATCCAAATTTATTGCACACAAAATACACACTTTTTGCATAGAGAGGTTCAATAAAAACTGCTGTTCTAGAACAATAGGCAGCTGTGGTGGGTGCCCATGTCCTTAATTCCAGGGATTCTGACTGTCACACATCTTCATCAACTATTTATCATCAGATTGTATAAAACCATTGTTTTTATGTTTTTTTTTCTTTTATCTAAATTACTAATATGTCAACATAATTAATTACTCCAACCTCGAGTGGAGTCAACCAAATTCAACCTTTTAAAAGTTAAAACTATTTCAACAATTCAATGATTTTTGTGTTTATTAAAATTCAAACCTGAGAAACCCTCTTAAAACGTTGGTGTACGGAACCAAACCAGTTCATCGCACTAACGTTTGGTGTGTAACCCATTGTTTTTGGGTGGTGTGTTACACAATACCAAAATAATTGTGAACCACAAGTGTTGTTAGTCCACATGAACCACATATTTCAAGGACCCACAAATGTGCAATGCACAGTCTTACTGCTTTAGATACGAAAATCCCAACCCCCCATCAACATTATCTCCATCTACACACCCTCAGCCAAGCACTTCACTTTCTCAATTTTTTCCCTATATTTTGCTTCATACTTGATGTTCATGTGGTGCTTGGTACAGGGCGTCTTTGATTTTGTTGGATTTTTTGTTTAAAGATCAGTTTTGGTGTTTTGTGAAGTGGGTATGTGTTGAAAAGATTTGATAAGGTTTTAGAAAGTGTGATTGGTTTGGGAAGATGAAGATCCAGTGTGATGTCTGTGAGAAAGCTCCAGCTACTGTGATTTGTTGTGCTGATGAGGCTGCTTTGTGTGCTAAATGTGATGTTGAGGTTCATGCAGCTAACAAGCTTGCAAGCAAGCACCAGAGGCTTCTTCTTCAGTGCCTCTCCAACAAGCTCCCTAGATGTGATATCTGCCAGGTTATTCCCTTGCCCAATTTTATTCTTACTGTTATGGTAAATTTCTCAAAGTTTGTATTACAGTATTAGTTCATTTTGGCTTGCTAGATTGAAAATTGCTTGTGTGTTGGCATGGTTGCAGAACAGAAATTTATATTATTGGAGTGTGAAAGGTGTTCAGGTTTGTTGATGATGTTCATGTTCATGTAACATAGATTTCATCTTTTAAGGTTATAGGTAGGTACAAGAATTCTGGGAACTTCACATGTTGCACATGTTTGTGCATTATATTGCCATGTACATTTGATCCTAATTTTATAGCCATCTCATGTAACATTTCTAGCTATTGGATTCTCTTAGTTTATGTGAAAAACTTATTTAATCATTACCAAGTTTTATTTCTTAGATAAGTATAGAAAACTAAAGTCCTTCATGTCTTTGCTAAAGATCTGATCTATATGTTGTCGGTTTTGATTGCGGTTATCACCCGATTGTCGTCGTGAAGGAGATGAAGCACATAAATTTCCTCCTCTAGGCCAGGATTTTCCTGAGTTAAAACTTTTTGGATGTCTTTCGGATCTATTTGTTAGATTGAATTCACCGAGGAAGCAAAAGATCTCTTTTAGACGTTAAATCTTGGATCTGTTTGTCAGATTGGCATGTTTTAGTAAAAAAAACAAGGCTCTATTATTGCATAGGAAGATTTTTATATAGCTCAAGCAAACAAGGACGAGCCTTCGATTCTACTACTGGTGCCTATGTCGATTCAAGCATGTGATATCTAATAGATCGAAGTAATGTCTGAATGCTTCAACTATAATATAGCTTGTGTCAAAATTGGAGATGTAGACAAATTTGCACAAGGTTTTGACTGATTACAGTGGACCATTACCATGTTTACATGATTTGTGAATTATGGAGGAACATTAGGTTGAAATTGCAGCTTATCCAATCGCGAAGACGTGGTATATATTTAGAGGTTTATTACCTATGTTGATTAAGTGAGCTTAAAGAAGACTGCAATACTGAATTGACGGTATAATGGTTGTCTTGTGACATAATGATCATTATGATCATAGTATGGTTAACAGTTTTTATGTCCATGCTTTGATCCAATTAGTGAATGAACTTGACATTGAACTTGTTCATATGCTGAATGAGGGTCTTCTATGTCTAGCTTCAATCTGTTTCCAATTTTGAATCTCATCATCTCTTCTCGACAACAGGAGAAGGCAGCTTTTATTTTCTGCGTGGAAGATAGAGCCTTGTTTTGCCAAGACTGTGACGAGCCGATCCACTCAGCTGGTAGTCTAGCAAGCAACCATCAAAGGCTTCTTGCAACAGGAATCCGGGTTGCCTTGAGCTCTGCATGCGCCAAAAGCGCGGAACAGGAGAGTTTGGACCCATCGAACCAGAAGCCACCGCAATTCTCCACAAGTGCAACAGTTACTCAGCCCTCCAACTACACATCTCCATCATGGGCTGTCGATGATTTATTACAATTCTCAGATTTTGAATCAAATGACAAGGTCAGAATCTCTGATGCCTTTGCCACCCGCAACGTCGTTTCCATTTTTATGTGTATATGAGTATACTAGAAGCTATTCATGTGGCCTCCAATTTTCACTCATTCACTTTCGTATTGCAGAAGGAGCCTATCGGTTTTGGAGAGCTAGAGTGGTTTACAGACATCGGTCTTTTCGGCGACCAAGTCCCTCAAGAGGCCTTAGCAGCTGCAGAGGTTCCTCAACTACCTGTCCTCCAGCCAAGTAACGCCGCCACCTTATACAGACCAGTAAAATCCAATCCTCCCCTAAAGAAGCCCCGGATTGAAATCTCAGACGACGAGGAATACTTCACTGTCCCTGATCTTGGTTGACATGAACTGAAGCAAGAAATTACATGTGTGTCATATAAAGTTGTAGTCATCGTCGTGTTTATATGATAGGACTGATGTCCCTAGTTTTGTTGTTAGAGAAGATCTGTTATGTTTGTTAACATTGCTAAGATTTATTTTCTCCTCAACTCATGAAACTTGGTTCTCTCCAGAGTATTTTGTACACAGATTTTCATGTTATAAGTTATCACATGTATTTTAGTTACTTCTGTAGCTAGTTATATATTGATCACGTTGCAGGTCAGGAATGCTCAAGATAGATAACAACTTTAATGTGTTAAACAAGGCGCCATCCGACGTCAAAACAAAGGGGAGAGCACTCAAAGAGAAGTCATAACAGCTTTAGATCAGTATGGCACGGACCAATTTAATACTCTTCATGCTTGATTGTTAGAGCTTGTTGTGCTTGCTCATTCAACTACTTTATGCAAGAACCAATGCTGTCAAGCAACAAGGAGAGAGTTATATGTGCTGCTATTAGAGTTAGCTTGGTGTTATACAAGGAATAATGTCCAACACTTTGAGGTTTGCGATTCTCCCATTCAAGATTTGGGGAATCTTTACATGATTACTTCAGACTGCAAGTACCATAGAATTAGTATGATTTGTGCTGCTGTCGCGACTTGTTCTCGTTAACATTTTTTTTTTTGTAGAATTTCTCGTTAATATTTAAAGTTGTCTACAATTATAAAATTTGATTTTAAGTACTTCAAAGATGCACCAATCAATGTAATAATGTAATAATAGATTAGAACAATGTAATAGCTTCTCTGACAAAAAAAAAAAAATGGTTACTTTTTCAAAATGTCACGACACTTTTGAGTTTCTCCTTTTAAATTACAATTATGAATTTATTAAATATGAGCTTAAGTCATTTGGTATCTAAAGCATTATGAATTTATTAAATATGAGCTTAAGTCATTTGGTATCTAAAGCTCAATAAATCAGTCTAATTTGGGTTCGAGGTGGATAACACTACTTAGTGGCGACAAAGTAGAATTGAGGCCTCCGGTTAAGGAATAAGGAGGGTGCAACGAAAGGCATTGGGTGGCTGACCCATTTGGGTTTTCTAAGAGACCCTTGACTATCTCAATAAAAAAAACATTGTGTTTCCTAAATTGGGTCTGGAAATGGAGGTGGAGCAACTAGAGGAGGCACTGAGAGTGATCAGTTCTTCCATTTCTCGAATCAAATGGAGGTTGAAACTCACATCAAAGCGTCGTTTGGAGATAGGTCTTCACTTGTTCATTCATTCTTGAATTTGTTTTTGTTCACGTTTTTTGGCGATTCTAACTGATTTTTATGTTTCTATATGTTAATGAGAATTTGGGACGATTTGATTGCGACCCTCTATAGATTTTGTCGATTCAAGAAATGGGTCTTTGAGATTTTGTGATTTTTGGTTGAATTCAGTTCTTATTTAGATTTTGTGTTAGTTTCACTGGGTAGGGTTCCATGGTCAAATTACATGATTAAGCTTGCAGTTGTATATACATTACAATGGAGTATAACAAAAACCGAAAACCGACATTTTTGGCGGACCATTTGGGAAACCAAAAATAAAAAATAAAAAAATAGAGCTTGTGATTTTTGTGAGTTGTAGATGTTTAGTTCTATCAAAAAAATTATGTTTCTATTCGCATAATTGTCTAGTGGCCTATCTATCTAGTTTATCTCATTTGTTTGATACATTCATAAAGAATGACAAAAGTTACCCTCCCCCATTTTTCAGGAATGGAAAATAGGGTTGGGACCTCCCTCTCCATTTTTTGGATACGGAAATGGGCTTCGGAGTCCTCCTTTATATGGACTTGAGACCGTTATGTGGCGCATGTAATGTTCTACGTAGATGGAGTTTGATCCATTTAGCGAACCCAACTAATTTGAAATTGAAGCTATGTTGTTGTTGTTGTTGTTGTTTGTCCATATATTTGGTAGCATGAAAATCTTTGGATGAATTGTAAAAGAGATGAAGTCTCACTTGATGATTTGTCATTGGAGTGAGTGGGGCTATATTGCTCGCTGGTTTTACATGATGATACGCATATATTTGAACTTTGGATTGGCCAGAAATTGAAAGAAGCCGTATTGTTTTTTCCAAATGCAGAGTTTTTTATGCTATTATACAGAATTTGTTCTTTAAGAAACTTTTTTGGTCAAATGTTGATATCAACTTGTGTATGTCGTACTTTTGCAGATATCCTTGCCCTATGCACAGGGCTAAGGCCTTTGGTGATGGTGGACTATGGTGGAAAGATGCCGGAACTGCAGGAACATCTATGCTCGGTTGTAAAACTTAGTCAAAAGGTGAACTTTCTGAATTTTTGTTTCTTCTTATCAATAGTATTGCTTAGCTCACTTGATTTCAAACTTGATTCAGTTGATCTGTGCTACTACCGGATTGTTATGCTATAGCTATTACCTAATATATTGCACTTTATTGGTTCTTACTTTGCATCACTTTAATTTTGGTTTTATATGTATTTGTTTGTATTACAGTTGACCAGTGTTTCTTTGATAATCGTGTCTCAAACTTAATTGTTCATAATTTTGTTAAATTCTCAATATGTTTCTGCTTGCAGGAGTTGCTATCTTAGAGCCTTTAAGAGTAATGGTCATAGATGACATGATTTACATGTTACATTCTCAAGGATTTGCTGAATATGTAAGGTCAAGCTTAAACTCGGAACCAGAACTCCTCTTCATTGACCTTGAGCAGGATCCTCCAAAGGTTTTCTCCTATCGAAGGTTCTTCTGAATGAAGAATTCTTAACTTATGCTCTTACACATGCTTCCTCCCTTCACTTTCCAAGATCCTTCCATTTTTTTTTTGCAGATGGTTACTAATGAAGATCAAAATTCAATAGCTGCACAATTTGAATCCATACAGAAGGTTTTCTCTCGGGTATTTGCAGCTGATGGAACACACAAGGAGTTGGATCACCCATCATATTCCCAGATTGGTAATGTTTCCAACGAGAAATGTCCTGTTGGCGCAGACATTGCTTCTCAACCTTTGGAGTTTAGCAATCTTAGTAGCTGCCTGGAAAATAGTCCAGTCACCATTCCAACATTGAATGGGTAAATCACTTTTCTGATCACGGCACTATCTATACTTTGGCAGTTGTGAATGTGAAGCCGTCATGGTTGTTTAAGATGTGGCTAATCAACCAAATGGCGTGCTTCGATGATAGGAAAACCGAAAATCCATTTTTAAGCAAGAAATTTTCTTGTTATCTCAGTTTCTGTGGCCAGTCTATTAATTTCTTTATTCATAATGCTACGGGAGTTCATTTCTTCTGAAATTCATACAATAATGGATGCTTTGAAACCTATATGCCTTGATTTGACATGCACAAGTTTTGTTTTCTTCTGGTACTGGCTATAAATTTTCCGGTGTCATTTTTAATGTTTGCTCATGTTTCCCAAAAACACTAAAAGAGAATAATGAAAACATTTCAGATGGCTTCTTGGTTATCCAGTAGTGTACTTGTTCAGTAAGGACCACATTGCAGATGCTGTATATAATCTCTCCACCAAGTCTCTTCATTTGTTCAAAATCTTAATCAGCAGGTTTCAAGTTTATTTGTATCTTGTTCTTACTTTGCAATCTGCCTAGTTTGTCTGCATTATCCATTAAGCTTGTCGAGAGTCTAATTTGCTGCGTATAATCCTGGATCTGCAGAAACGGGGAATCTAGTAACGAAAGAAAAGAAGAGCTGATGAGGTATGCATATTCTCTACAATTGTTTGGTTTTAACTTTAACCATGTTTAGGACTATTCTTTTGAGTTATTATAAAACCTTCCGACCTTATGATCGACCACCTTATCTGGATTTTTGAACAGTTTCTCAGTTCCATATGATCTAAGTATGGGCGGGAAGAACGAGCCATGGGCAGAGGCATTTCTAGCTCGAATGCTAGCAAAGCTGGAAAATTGCAAGCATGTGTGGAGGAATCTAGAGTTGGAGGTTAGTGAATGCTATCCGCAAGCTATCGTTTTATGACAATGAAATCCCATTTAATTGGTTTATGGGTAGCCATCATATGAATTGTTTTCCTATTGAATTGAAAAAAGAAATTAATAGATAAATAGATAACTCCAAAATTTGATTGCTTTCAGTAATTGGGATTCGGAACACCAACATGGATTGGTTAGAGCATTGCACTTTTTGCTGTCTAGAATATTTCCTTCGGTCGCCCTTTCAATGTATTTCTATAAACTGATGATGCTAATGCATAGATGAGATTTATTTTATAAATTTTTTGCAACTTATTTTCACTCCATTTGCATTCAATCATATGTATACTAGGCTCCTATTGGGAATCAGGTAAAATCCATCTCAACTATGTCTGCTGCACCACCGAGCGTTTGATCTAGAAAACATGCTTCCTTTATTATTCCCAGTTACTTCTATGTATGAAAGCAATAGTAATGCACAATACTCTTGGGAAATCGACATGTTTCTGTTTGTTTGACATAAACAAGGAATTTGGTACCTAGCATTTTAGGAGAACATAAGCACTGCTCCACTCTTAATGATAAAATAATATTAGGCAGTGTTGGTGGAAGAAAGGTTTGAGCCATATATGCACTCAAATCTTTTCATCTTCATACGAGGGATATAGACTTGGAGTGAAATCAATCCCTTTTCATCACCAAACATGAGATACAAAAACATTGCTGAGAAAGCTTTACCCCTTGGTTGGCCGACCTGGCTCGAGCCTAGAGTAGTTAGTTAAGTCCGGACACCGGGTTGGTCTAGACTCTAAACCAAAAAAAAAACATGAGATACAGAAAGAGAAGACAACTGATGAAAATGAAACTTATTTTGATAGGAGTAGAAGTATTTGATTCTTCAATGCCCTTTGGAGAACTATGGAGAAGCTTGAGTAGTTCTGGTTCACTGGGAAGAGCAGGGATTGCTCCCTTTTTAGTAGTGGTAATAGCTCCATAAGTACTTCCCTTAATCTCAATTCATCCTGCAAATTAGGTATCCGAAACGGCATCACATATTCAAGCATATCAAAACAAGAAACCCTACTTTGGTATATGCATGTAGAGCAATATTTGGAGTAATGAAGATACTAGGAGTCTAGGACATTGAAATAAGCCCTTTTCAGTGGGGTGATTACCTCTAGAATAAAACGGTCATCGATAGTGTTGCTGAGTAGAGCTCCGATGAACATATCCTGCACCAATTGCAGCTACTGTTTTGACCTTGAGAATTAACCGATCCACGAAAATTCTAGTTTCGAAAAGAAATTTATCGCCATCAGAACACATTTAGAAACCTACCAGTTTTTGCTCAAGTTCATAATGCTTTTTCTCTTTGATTCTATTCATGTTTGGTCATGCCAGTATCTCAACTGGTATCAATATGTATTTAGCTACCTTTAAGCACAAAACTTTTAGCTCAGCTAGTATAAGGTTTTAATCTTTAGATCTTTTTTGGATAAGAAATTGACTTGCACCACCCTAACTCCCACACAAGAAGACTTGAACTCAACCTCCCTAACTCCCACATAGGAAGACTTTAACTCAACCTCTAGGACAGGCGAGCACATGCTAAGCTAGTGGAAGTACAAATACGAACCCTTGTCGGGGAGTACTTTCAATCCATAGATCTTATCAGCTAGTCTATTTTGAAATGCATCTATACAACCGTTGTGTTGAAGCTTCTGAGTCCCTTAACTGGTGTTGTGTCATAATGATACAATTGAGGGGTCGTAGCATGCATCATCGAGGTACACATTAACACATCTAAATGCAAATGGATGGTGTAGAATACCTTAGGTAGTATATGCAGTTCATCTCCCCAACTGTCCTCACCAACAGGAGCTTCAACTTGGGGTGCCACAGTGACAGCACAGCCTAGTCGCTGATGCCACGGCCGGCCAAGAACTCCAATTCAACATCGCTGATGCTACGACTGTCGGAGTTCATGGCTTTCGTCAACTTGCCGGAGGCCACAAGTTAGGAAAAGATTGGGATTGTAGGGTGTATTTTGATTTAAGTACAAGAGAAATAATTTGCTAACGTAAATAGAGTAATAAAAAAAGTATGTCACAAGAAAAGTTTTTTTTTACTTAAGTGGTAATCGAATCACAATTTCTTGATGTCTTGCCTTTTTGGCAAGTGATATTTCTATCATCTCATTTGAGAGGCTTTGACATGTCACAAGAAAAGTTATCACGTGTGTACATGAATGTATGATTAAGTTGGTCTAACAAATAAGGTTACATTTTCAACAATCTATGCCTAAATTTATTCTTCTTTTTGCAAGTGAATATCAAGTGTGGTTGAGGAGTCAGACCCAAGCATGCCAAAAGCCTCTCTTTTTCAGTTTGTGTTGAAAGCGATTGAGTGACACACATATGATACGTTCATTTGCTACATATATTTCCATGCACAAACTAAGAAGAATACATTACTCATCACATCACAACTTTTCATTGACAAATGTGTGCATCAAACGTACATCACCTATAAATCTTTAATCCAAACATTTCTAATTTGTTTTTGCTTACCCTAAATTGGCTTAGTATAAAATGGTCGACATAACCTATTGATTCATTTCTCATGTTTTTTTAAGTACCCCTAGATTCAAAGTTTTTAACTTTTTGAAACATATCTCCTATCAAGCATCTAACTTTTTGAAATATATCTTTTTTTTTATAGAACTTTTCGGAATATATTTGAGTGAAATAGATTTAAAACTTTTAACTTTTTAAAACATATCTCCTATTAGTGATAAACATCATTTTCTTGCGTTTCCTGAACTCATCATTAGTCTTTAACTTTTGTTATGATACTTTTTTTTGGTCAAAATCAAATTAGCAATCGCATGATATCCACTAAGGATGTGCAGTTGAGCTGTAAAGAAAAACAACTAAAGATGATTTGTGCTCATCTTTTGTACACTTGATCCCTGTAATGGTCAGAAACCTTTTTCCAGCTCAAAATAAATCCCTACATTTTTATTTTTTTTCTAAATAAACATATGCCTCTAGACAAGTCAAAGGGTCGAATACTCATAATTTAATAATTTAAGATTAATAATTTAAGAGTTGTCTGCTAATTAAATGGATGACTGAATGATTTGATATGTGCTAACGTTGTAAAAGGTTAGAGTTCGAGTATCAGTTGAGGCAAGATAAGATGTTGATTTTTTGTTATGAAAAAAATAAAATAAAATAAAAAATTGTGTAACCAAAAATATGAAGTCGATAACAAAGTTTCGACCCCAAATAGTAGTAAAAATGTGCATTGACCAAATTAAGTTGAAAAATTCAATCAAAAGGAGCTTTTTGATTTCATGAACACAATCATAAAACAGGAACTTTTATGTGAACATAAAGGCATTCTTCATCACCTCACCAAATTTCACCAAAGACCTAATCTTGCAAACAAGAAAAACAAATGAAGAATGACAAAGGAAGAAACTTATTCTTGAAAACAAAATTAAGTGAACCAAAAAACAAGTGTTTGGACATTCTTTTATGCTCCTTGGAGAAGTTGGTGGACTTCTGATTCATTTGGAAGAGCAGGGATTGCACCCTTTTTGGTGGTGGTAATTGCTCCACACGCATTCGAGAATTTAAGTACTTCCCTTAATCTTGTTTCATCCTGCAAATGAAGTATCCATTACAGCATAAACAGACAGTTTTTTTTTTTTTTTTTTTATGCATTAAACTATTTCAATTCTATTTAGGATTGTATTGGATTACCTCGAGAACAGAGTGGTCGTGGAGGATCTTGGTAAGTAGCGCTCCAACGAATGCGTCTCCTGCACCGGTAGTATCTACTGTTTTGACCTTGAATGTATCAACCGCTCCGCGGAAATCCTAGTTCACCAAATGAAATTAATGAATGTTCAGTATGGTTAAATTTATATACAATCTGACCTTCCACTCCGCGCTTCCTTTAGTTTGAAGATTCAAGTCCTCAGATGCACAACTAAAATTTGGGGTGAGGCTATGTTGTTGTTGTTGTCGTAGTTGTGTTCTACTGCTAACAAAGCCCATTCTAACTGTTTGAGATGTGTTGACCGAAATGAAATAAAAATCCTAGACTGAACATGAAGGACTGCGATTTTCAAGTAAAACGTGACACCTTCAACGAAAAGGTAATTCCAAACACCCTGCAAGCGTACACTATTGATTATCCTCTAGTCATCCATTTCGACACTGGGTTTGAAGAAGACCATGACGCGGCAGATACACCATAAACTCAACTACTACGTCGCTAAAATCTAACTCAACTGTCTCAAGATATTCAAAGCAATTAAATTGAAGTGTAATATCAAATGACATGTTATACCTTAGTGTAGTATCTGCAACCCTTCTCTCCTAGTGTCAACAAGAGAAGCTTCAATCCAGGGTGCCAAAGAGACAATGCAGCTTCGTCGCTGACTTCGCGGTCGGTCAGGAACTCCAACTCCACATCACTGACCTTGATGATATCGGCATGCTCCCATATGCTCAAGATCTGATCGCGGGCATCCTTCGGTGATGGCCAAAGAGGCAGTCTAAGGTTTGGATCGTACGAGAGCAGCGCCCCCGCCTCCTTCGCCACCTCCATTGCTCTCAAGTGTGCTGATCTACATGGCTCTGTGATCAAGCTTATAGATCCATAATGGAAGATTTTGGCCTGGATTTTCAATCATGATCAAATTAGACAAACACATTGCTTACTTTGATTTTCTTTGTCAATTCTCACATGATTTGTAACCCAAATCCTTATAATACATATCAAAATCAACCTTATTATTTATTAATGCATTAACATCAACAATATCATTTTCTCAAAAAAAAAAAAAAAAAACATCAACAATATCATCAGCTTTTTATTGCCCAAAATCCATTCCATAAATAAGTACTCAAGTCATCATCGTTTTTAATGCGTGATACGAGGAGGATCTAAGAGTAGACAAGATGTACTGCTCCACACTGGGTAATTCAGTAATTTCACTTCTAATTGCCACATGGTTTGAAATTACTCCTCATAATACACATCAAAATCAACCTTATTAATGCATTAACAACAACAATATCAAATGATAATCTAACACACTCTAAACATACATTTTGGGCACACACATTTTTTCTTTAGCCATTAATAATGTTTTGTAAGATGTGAGGCCCACGTCTGAAGAGACAAGAAAGAGCCATAAATAGCTAAAAGACAAGGTGTGCGCCCAAAGTGTATCATGAAAATGAGTCATTTTATCATTATTTTAACATTTTCATTCTATAAATAAGTACTCATATCATCATCAGTTTTTAATAAGTGATGCGAGGAATATCAGGTGATGCGAGGAATATCAGATGACTTAGTATAAGAGTAGACGTTATAAGAGTGCTTTTATTCAAATTGTCAATCAGATCTTATAAGAGTAGACAATTTTTTATTATTTTTTATTTTCTATTTTTGACTTAGTATAAGAGTAGACGTTAGCAAGCATGTACAACACCAGATGGGTAATTCTGTAATTTCACTTTTAATTTCCACGTGGTTTGCAATTACTCCTCATAAAACACGTCAAAATCAACCATATTAATGCATCATCAACAACCACCACCATATATCAACCAAATCTTCTACCCCATAAATATCGCAAATCACCATCATTTCCAAATGCATAATATGAGGAAGATCAAGGACGTGCAATCATTAACGATACTTTCCAATTAAAAATTAGATTTTTTTTTCCACTAATCCGCTCACGCATTATCAAGCTCAACCTAATCGAGGACCTTATCAATCGAACTAAACATATCATTATTTTTTTTTTATATTTGTAAGTATGATCTACCTATTCTCATGAGCTGCTGATGCGTCCAAAACATATTAAGTGAGATAAAGACATCACTTGTCAAAAAATAAAACCTTTGGAGGTTCCACCGAAATAATAAAAATCTTATATGGGTAATTCAGTAATTACACACCCATTAATAACACAACTAATAAGTAGAGAGAGAGAAAGTAAAAGAAAAAACAACTGGTAGAAAGAGAGAGAGGTGGTGGAGAAAAAACGGACCGCTGCGATGACATCGAGATTGAGCTCGGTGGGTTTCAAGAGCATATCAGCGCTGGGATTCCTATAAAACATGAACTCCCTCTCGCCGTCGGATCTGAGCGTGACGAAAGCGAGGGCGGTGCGGGCGCCCTGATCGAACAAGATCCCGTCGCCGTTGACGCCGTTGTCCTTCAAGATTCCGGCGAGCATGTGCCCGAACTCGTCGTCGCCGAGCTTGCCGACGAAGGCGGCGCGACCGCCGAGCCTGGCCACGGCGATCGCCACGTTCGCAGGAGCGCCGCCGGGGGCCTTCAGGAACCCCGGCGCCTCCGCCAGGGACACGCCGGAGACCGTCGGGACGAAATCGATCAGCATCTCGCCGAAGCTCACGATCAGCCCGCCGGAGTCGCCGTTGGAGGAGGCCATGGAGGAGACGGAGAGAGAGAGTTTTAGAGAGAGAGTTTTATAGAGAGAGAGGGAAGGAGAGAGGTGGAGTGTTGGGTTTGGAGGGGATTTATAGAGAGATTCTAGAGAGAGAAAGTTGGGAGGGAGTTGTTTTAGAGAGAGAGAGAGAGAGATAGTCATTTTTGTCATGTGATTTAATTAATTAATTAGTTGGTTGATTACTAATATCCAATTGAATGAGCGGTAAGTAAGTCAATTCTACAATAACATTCTAAAATCACATTGTGGGCCTTCATTTTTAAGAGACGTTCATACATGCCTTGAAATATATATTAAGTGTATTATGTATTGAGAACTATATAAGCACATCTCAAATTTATATTTATTTTTACATCGGTCTATACGTTACATCATTTAGTGTGACTTTAAAGTTTTATGTACAAAGTTTATCTGTGTGAGTACGGGTTAGTTAATGACTCTGTATCATAGTTGAAGTTTGATACTATCAAAGGAAAATGTTAGAACCACAACAATCAAATCCTACTTAAAAGTTACATGATGTATAAGAGTCGTCCGATCATACCTCAAAATATGGACATCAGGAAATCCAAGTATCTAATTAGTTGGTTGATTAATTTTGAAGTAGTATTTGGTTAAGAAAAAGTGGGGGTTGATGTCAGTGGGTGCGATCATACGTGCCAAGTTGAGAAGTCATGCACTGGTTAGTCAGTGTTAGCGGTCTAACTCATTGAGTTCGCTCATTGTACAATTGGGGTGATGACAAATCAATGCTAGCTAGTTATTTGTACTACACCGTGAAGTTTATAGTATAGGTCTTTAAACTTTTATTAGTTCACTTTTAGTCATGAACTTTCATTTCTCTTTACGTTTAGTCATTTTATTAAGTTTGATCGGTAATGAATACTAACGAGATGGTTCACAATTGATTTCTTGAATTAATGAATCAGTTATGAACCGCTCGTGTATTACTTGTGAAGCGCTTTGTTAGCGATCGTTATTCTCCTAACGTAACAAAATGACTAAAAGTAAAAAGAAATAAAAGTTCAAAGACCAAATTATACTTTATGCTAATTTTTAATGACATCGAAAATATTCATGTACCAACAATTAAGGGATTACCAAATATAACTTTGGAAGGATTGCGATTCCTTTCATTTAATTTAAGGAATACCTATTTGATTTATCATTGGCTAAAAAGGCCAAGAAAAGTCTCAATTCAATTAAGAACCTTGAACTTACAAGCATTCCACACGTCTCTAAAAATAAGAACATATACCTCAAGAGTGCTAGTGGCCTTGTAAGACCTAATTCAGTTCCATCAATGGCATTGCGACATTCAAAAAAGTGTACTATAAGATAATGAAGTGGGAATAATACATTATATATATATATATATATATATATATATATATATATATGCATGCATTCCTATAAAATTAGAACCTATACGGCTATACCTGCCGGTTGTGCTCACAAAACCTCAAATGAGTTGACTCAACTAAGTTTTGAGTTAACACCAACTTTTTTTTTTTTTTTTTTTTTTTTTTTTTGGTAGGAACACCAACTTTTTATAATCACAGAGAGAGGCAGAGAGTTTCTGTTGGTAAAAGCTACCAATAAATTTTAACAATCACTTGGCTCAAGTGGGAATTCATTTTTTTTTTTTTCTTTTAAAAAAAAAAACAATTTCAAGATTTATAAATGAGCAATTTGAGTCAAGAGAGTCAACCTGTTTAAAGCGTCAAAGTGTGACTTAACTAATTACCTTAATTGATTGGGGATACCAGGCGAAAAACTAAAAAATTAAAAAAGAAAGCTGCCCTTGGTTTTGATAGAGTTAGATCCATGGTTTTACCAGGTGCCCTTGTCACTAGTGACCCTTGCCATATAAAAATAAATAATAAAAAAACATAACTGAATTTGGCCGTATATTTTTTACTGCACAAACTTCACATGTACTTAAAGTTTGAGATTTGTAATTGAAACTTGTAAACCCGTATCTCGATGCGTATCCAATGTATCACAAGCACTTTTCGAGTGTCATATAGAGTTAGTTGGAGTTGCAACATCATTCATTCACATTTTGTTTTCTTATTGACTTGTAGTGTTTTTAGGTGTGAAGTTGGGTCGTCACATGGCACGAGGACATATAGCTCAAAAACAAAAACAACAATAATTAAAATCATTGTACCTCTCTTTCTCTCTCACTCACTCGCAATCAATGTGAGATTGCTTCGCAAATAAAAAAAGAAAGATTTTGGAGGGTGCATTTGGTTGCAAGTTGGTGTGATGTGGGGTTGGAGTCAGATCTAAGTTTCTTTATTTGCTATACATTACAATATTTCATTTCTAAGAAACCCACTATTTCTCTAATCCTCACCTCTTCAAATTTTGTGTCTTTATTAAGGAAAATGCAACTTTGACCCTCTAAAAATATATTTAAAATCAAATTAGTTAACTTTGTGGTATTTGAAGCCAAAGCATTTTTTAATGGGTTGGCTTAATAGTAATGATGAGTTTGAAATTGTGTGGGTTAAGCTTATAGTCTCAAGTTCAATTCTCTAATGCATCAAAATTATTCGAGCCACTGAAGTACGCTCAGGTTAATTGCATCAAAGCCTAATGAAATAGTTAGACTTGTCTAAATACTCACATTTTTTTTTTAGGAAAATACTCACAGATATTAAAAAAAACGAGATGGAAGAGACATCTTAAAGCTTGTTAAGAGGCAAGGTTGGGAGGTCTCAAGTTTGACTCATGTTGTAGTCGCTCATTTTTACTTTTATTTTTTAAAAGAAAACTTTGAGGTATTTGAAACTTAAGGCCTTGTTTAGTTCATTTTTTTATGACCCTAGGGGTGTCTGAGCTTTGCCCGATTAATCCCCCAAGAGAGCATTGTTGTCTCTACCCATAGTAGTTTGACCAGTGGTCCGTCGAAGCTTGATACACTAGGGGATCAAAATGGGGTACGTGTACTTAACTCACACTTACCTAGGGGTGCACACGGATTGCACTAATCCGCAAATTCGATCAAATTCGAACCAATTATCACTAATTGAATCGATTTTTATCCCTTGGATTGTATTGAATTGGAAAATCACTAATCCGGCTGGACTTGATAGGATTACGGATTCCACATTTCAAAACCGCAAATCCAATCCGATCCAATCCGTTTATCACATCAACACATATACATATCTCATCATATGTACTATAGTATCTTGAAGAGCAACAACTCAAACTATCAACTCAAAACTATATAGTATTTCAAAGATTTAACTTGTTCTTACCTATTTTATTACACTTCAGAAAAAAAATAAAAAATAAAATAAAATTATGAATTGTATGTTGCAATGTGCACTTTTTTTGTGCTTTTGTTTGAGTATATGTTGGAGTTTGTGGATGACATTTTTATTTATGTAAGAACTTGCATTTTAAAGATTCTTGTGATGACAAATTTGTGAAAAATATGCTATATATAGATTTGTAAGATGTACGTTGTAAATTTGTCAATCGTGATATGCATAATTTTTGTGATTCATTTGATTAAGTTTAATTTCATAAATTTTTGGATAGAAAAATGTCAATCCGTCGAATGTGATCCAGTCCACTCCGCATTTTGCAAATTGGATTAAGTTGGATTGATGAATTATTTTGACTACACTGGATTGTAATTTTTCAATCCGCAATAATTGGATTGAATTGCGGATTGACCCTAATTGAACTGGATCCAATCCGTGTGCACCCCTATACTTACCTAAGCTTGTTTGGTTCATTTTTGCTAACTTACATTGTTGGTTTAGAGTTCTCATTGAGTTAACTCGGAGTTAATTTTCTCATGTTTGATTCAACTTTAAACTTGCAAGGAAGTTACAAATTTTTAAATAATAAAATATATTAATTGACATAAAATAGCCTTCAAATAAGAGAAAGATACGGGTATAATAAAAGGATTATTAATAAGGGATAATTATGTCCACAACTCCTGAGATATACCTCCCTGTGGAAGGTGAGGGAGATAACTTCCTTAAAAGTTGGGGGAGATAACTTCCTTACAAGTTATTTCTCAACTTACACCTTTAGGTGTGAGATATCTTCCCCACCCTCCCTAAGGGAATTGTGGACACAATTACCCTTTATTAATGACCCTTTTATTATATATCTCTTTCTTATTTGAAGGTTATTTATGTCAATTCATATTTTTTATTATTATTTTCTTAAATCATATTTTTTATTGTTTAAAAATTTGAAACTTCCCTACAAGTTTAAAGTTGAAACAAACATGGAAATATTATCTCCAAGGAGTTAACTATAAGGAGATAACTCATAACTAACATTATAAGATAGCAAAAACGAACCAAACAAAGCTTAAGTCCACGTACGACGTCATATGTTGTTCGAATTAAAACTCTTGGCACTCGATTTAAGTACTAATTAAGCAACAACTTTTTTTTAACAAAAAATCTAGCCTTTAAAAAATATTTTCAGATTTCCTTCAAAAAGAAAAGGTATTTTCAGATGGTGAACCAAACAGATCATTATTGGTTATTTAACTCTAGCTCTTTTCTTCCCCTTTTAAGTTGCGTGTGCATAAAAATGTTTGATAGATTTTTTTTTGTCAAATGTCTTGTACATGTTATTCAATACTCATATTATAACATTTTATGTTGTATTTTGTTTTTAGTATAAAACCAACAAAAAAATCCTACCAGTTTTGTATTACAAACAACTTGACCTTTTGTTCTTGTGATAAATGCTAAAAAATATCTTGTATATATAGTAGGGTGTGGGGCATGTATGGCATGAATTGAATAATACTTTTTTAGTAGTCATATTTTGATTAAATTGATTACGGTGGCCTCTTATAGGGTGTGGGGCATGTATGGCATGAATTGAATAATACTTTTTTAGTAGTCATATTTTGATTAAATTGATTACGTTGGCCTCTTATAGGTGTGGGTTTGCTTCCACTTCCATGTCAGTCCACCCACTTCATAATAGTATTTCTAAAGAGAGAGAAACTGAAACACAAATGCTATGGTATCTTGTGGTTGATAAGTAGGACCCTCTTTAACATTTTTTCTTAACAATATTTATTCAGTTTTCCTTGTAAATTAATGTTTTCAATTTTTCCTTAAAAAGATATCAAACAGCAACAAAGCACTATAACAAAGGCATTAAAAAAGTTTGATCTATATAGCGAATTCAAATTAATTTGAAATTGAAACTATATTTCTTGATGTTATCAAATATCTACAAAAATTTCAATATCAAATAGTTGAGCTCTGTTATATGAATAGTACAATTGATGTGGTACTTGAACTTATTTCACAAAATGTGACAAATGTCGTTTTATCTATTATGATCCTCCTCTTTTATTTAGACTCCAATCGATAATGCATAATTTATAAAATTATTTTGAACAATGCAGAAATTTTTTTTTGTATAGAATTAAAATAAAATAGAATTAAATCATTTTCGTGCTTAAATCATGTGCTTATTATAAAAACACAGTATATTTTAATTTTTATAATTAACTTTCCCAACTGCCCCTAGATTTTTTTCAATAAAGCCCAGCCCCACAATTAATAATCTCTTAAATACACACAAGAAATATATTAGTAAAAATTATAAAATATCCTGAAAATATGGACAAATCTTCATTTTAAAATATAAATATATATGAAAGCAACATCTTCGATGTCTAGACATGCATATCCAACAGACATGGCACTGTTTTAAAAAAGGAAAGTGATTTTTTAACATCCTTTTGGCACGCATAATTGCTACACAACAATGCATGTAGATTTCTTTAAAATTCTTGCGACACATATCCTAATTAAACTTACATTATTATGTAACAAATGCATGTCTTCTAAAATATTATTATCATCTAACTCCTAACAAGGTAACTATTTTATCAACAAAAAAGTTTTTACTAGGCAACTAGACACAGAGTTGAATAGATGAAGAAAAAAAAAATGTTATATTTTTTTAGTCTAAATCGTTTCGTATTTGAAGTTTAATAAGCCCTGACTAAATCGAGTTCGAGTCGGGTAAGAATACTAAGTAGTGACAAAGATCTCTTTTAAGGGTTTCAAATTTATTTCATACTCGAGGCTCGAACTCAATACTTCTGATTAATAGCGATGCATCTTCAATTGAATAAATAGACTAGAGTATACTTTTATTTTTACTAAAAGAAAAGGAAATGCTACGGTGACTCACCACGAACACTCTTATGAGCACCCACATTGATTTTATTTTATTTTTTAACAATTTTATAGCCATAGTGAGTAACTTTAATATTATCTTAAAGTGTAAAATTGTAAAAAGAAAAAGTAAAAATAAAAAATCAAAATCAAAATGTGCATTCTTAGTGAATGTCAAAGTGGATCACTTTAATATTTTTTTATAATAATAATAGAAAAAAAACTTAGATAACCCACTTTGACACCGACTCAATTAATTGTCCGCAATATACTTCGTGATATGTACACCTGTGTCTTAAGGCATATTGTGTGGCAATCGACTGAATTAATGTCAAAGTGAGTTACCATAACATCTTTCTAGTAATAATAATAATTAAAAAAAAAAAAAAAAAAAAAAAAAAAAAGAGAGAGAGAGAGAAAGCAGAGTATAGTGTTGTAGTTTTGGCCTTTGGCTATCACAAGCGGCTCGCAAAACCTGGGACGTCTGAGAAAGCGTGAGCCACGTTGGAGTTGGAGAGAGAGATTATACAGTGGGAGCATGGCCCACAGAAATGGATAATGCCAGCTGCATAGGACGGCTCAGATATTACTAAGCAAGTTACATCGAGGGCCCACACGTGCGCATGTCACGGACTCCTCTGACTCTCACCGACAAAAAGTCAAATTTTCTGAAACAACACGCTAAAGCCAACAAAGCCTCACTTCAAACATCATGGATCATGGCAAAGCAAATTTGCCCATAGATCCATCTTAGATGTTATACATTTAAGTTTTAAGATCTTGGGTATAATAACTCAATACAGACACCCAAAAATGACATGCACTTGTTATATGGTTCCAATGAAACGGCACACAACACCGATACACACATATTGATGTTCTTTAATTTTTTTATTGGAATGTGCGCACTCAGCACCTTAATGTGTATTGAAAGAACAACGATAATTGTGTGTCATGCTAGGTTACAATAGCAAAAACCTAAGTTTTAATCCCTCCAATCATGACAATGTTTTTGTTTCAACAAAATTGAATTGATGAGCAAGGGAGGTTACAAACAACCAATTAGTCTTGAGTGACTTAGTTAAATAGAGGTTCCAAAATGAAGGCAGGAAATGATATAATCTAGAATGAACTGGGGCAGTTCAAGTATACAATGAGATCTATGAACTCCTTTTTTGAAGAACTTGGGTTCCACAAAAAAAAGACTATGGCCTAAAATCCTGTATGAACTAAGCATGATCAACCCCCTAAAATTTGAAGGCATTTGAAACCATCACTCAATTATAAAGCTTCTTCCAGAGATGATACAAACAGTAACAGACTGGGCAGCTGTAGAAGGGAAAACTATGCATTCTTGTGTACTCAAAGATTCAGAATGCATCAAAGTCGACGATCTTCAAAGATTGCGGTATTTTAAAATGCATATGCTCGAAAGAGATTACGGCTGCCTAAGTGAAAATATATATATCAACAACTTCTCAGTTCTTATCCAATTATTATTAACTGAAGCCTATCTTAGGAATAGTGCACAGCTTCTCTTAAAAATTGAAAATTTGTTCATTTAACATAACTTGCTTTTAGTCTAATCTGTACCATATAGAATTCAATTGAATAACATGAACAAGTTCATGCAAGATTGAACCTCGTCGCTACGGTAGTCATGCCGAAGCTTCTGGTAAATAAAATCCAGGATACCTCGCACAACCAGTAAACAAGAAAGACAATCGCCAAAATACCTGAACTTGGAGAATGGAGTCGATCACCAGATCTTCTTTCTGACCCAAAAGAGAAGAAGAACAACCCCTATAACAATCGCAACTGGGGCCCATTTACGAATTAAAGCCTGCAACCAGTCACACCACCACAATAAGCGACTTACATGAGTAGGCCATAAAAAACAATTATCATTCAGACTGGATTAGTAGTGTTTAAGAAGTACATAAATAAGTGAAATGGTAATGAATAGAAAAATTCAACAAATTGTTGTCAATTTCATAAATCATGATAAGATCATTTAATGCATATCAAACAGTTGGAACTTCACAAAAATCGAACTATGTGGGATACAACAGCAACAACAGCCTCAATCCCAAATTAGTTGGAGTTGGTTGCATGGATCAAACTCCTCCATTGTGCTTGATTTAGTGCAATTGATGGTGTACTCTCCCAATCATTTAAATCCCACCTTATTAATCATCCCATGTTAGCTTTGGTCTACCCCTACCTCGACGAATTTCTTCAGTTTCTATTGAGTCGAGTTTTCAAGTGGAGCATTTGTAGGCCATATTTGGAGGTGTCCTCGATTCACTCTATCGACAGCTAGTTCAATAATGATATTAAAAGCTGATATCTTTCTTAATAATCTCATTTATTTTAGGTCATCTTCATGCTTTACAATAAGTGGGTTGAATGCTTGAATTCACAACATAGCTGGTGTGATTGCATTATATTCTTACCAATGAGCAATGTGCCCAGTTCCCTCCATACAAACTATCAAGTTACAGAACAGGTTTAAAGAGATTGCAAACTTTGCTACACATGGCGGCATGTCTAAAAAGGGAAAAGAAGAGAAATAAAAACTAACCTGTCGGTTAAGATTTCTTGCCTTCTCAGCATATACACGTGTATCTAAGGTTAACCGGCTTGACATTTCACTTACCTCTGCACAGTAGAAAACCAAGAACATTGTTATTACTGAATCCGCTGTGTGTAAGCGTGGATGTTTGCATGTGCATTGCATCAATTAACAGTCATTACAAGTTAACTTATCAACTAACTGGTTTTCAAAAAAATAAAAAAATAAAAAAATCAACTAACTACGCAGTTAGTTATTATATGGAGCATTAAGTGATTCAAACAATGGGATTCTTCACAGAATAAGTTGATACTACCACTTTCCTTATTTTTATTTTTTTTTATTTTGATAAGAAAGAAACAAGTGCTTCCACCAAGGTTTGAACCCATGACCTTTTACTCCCAAACACCATATCAAACCATTAGGCCCCCAATTGGTTACTACCACTTTATTTTAGTAGAAAGATGAAGTAAAAAAATAGAATGTATCACTTTCTCATGAGATGCAGCATCCTTTCAAATAATTAAAGCACCAAGTATTCATTCTGTAAATAGATGGTACAACTTATTTTATGTTTTAACAACTATACAAACTGATATAACAGGGCAGTAATAACTCATTCCAGTAGCCAGAATCCAGATATGTGAAGGTAAAGTCATTTCTAAGTAAGACCAGTAAAAGTGAAGTCGAATTGATATTTTCATTCTTCATCATTCCCTTGTCAGCTTATCAATTCTGAACATTAATCCATGCATCTACTCCTCATTATTTTAAAATGTGATTTACCTAAATCTATGGGCATTTTAAACAACAGTATTCACATCTCCAAAATCCTTTGTTTCAAACTAGCTTCTCGTTGGTATATGATGGCACGAAAAAATTAAGAAATAGGAACATAGGGAACTTACGATCTAGTTTTTCCCCAACGCCAAGCACTTCTTGCACATTCCGAGTCATTATTTGGTGAACTTCTAAAATCTCATCCTTCAATTTTGCAAGGTTCCGCTGTGTTTGAGTGTCCAAGTAAAGTTTTCTGGTCTTCTGAATGAACGTATCTTTTCAGAAAAGAACAAGAAAGACACCGCAATAAAAGAAGAGTCAATCTCTTAGCACATGAGAAAAGGAGAAGAAACAAAACGAACATGTACAGTTCTTGTGGTAAGCCAGAAAAATGTAAAGCAAGTAGTCCACATACCAAATTTGATAAAAGCATAAGGCCTGGCAGCAGTTTCGACTTGATCACCATAGCCTCTTTCAAATTCATTTTTAAGATCCTCTAGATAGAGAAAAGCAAGTTTCTTGGGGTATGAACGGTCGCACAGTGTCAAGTAACAGACCCGGCCTTCAATAATATAACTTTATAATTCAAGTCAAGGTAACAAGAAACTTCAAATAACACTTTAGAAACCAAAATCACACAATTCCTAAAGATGATTACTCAAAACTGAGTTGCTAATGATCAAGTAATGCAAAACTCACATAGACCTGGAACTATTTATTTACAACAGTGGCTTTCAAACTACTTATGCCATTGATAATATGCCGCATTTTTACTTTCTATGCCAATTTTAAAACTTCATACTGATGCATGGAACAAGTTCAAAGCATTTTTTTTAATGATTTGTACTACACAGAAACAAATTGGAAGCAAAGACAAACACACATATACGTTAAAAAAAGGGAGCGGCTAAACGGAGCCCACTTTTTGCTTAGACGACCCTATTACTCCTTCGTACCCCACTTTTTTGCATTTCAGTTTTTGCTATACAATGGTCAAAATCGAGAAAAATGAGAGGATTGAGGGGTGTTGGGGTGAGAATGAAGGTATTCTTGGGAGCTAAGGTTGGGAAGGTACACTTTGAAGTGAGGAACAAGAAGTAAAGTGGTACATTTAGCAAGAACCGGGGTCCGTTTAGCCATTGCCTAAAAAAATTGCATAATGGAGAAACTATCACAATCACATTAAGAAGACATGTGTCTTGAACAGTTCATTATCAACCAACTCGAGTACATTTTCCAAAGTGTGGTTTCTTTGTAATAAGAAAAAGCTCAAGGGATTGAAAAAAGGGTAAAGAGTAATACAACACTAAAAATTTTCAGAAGGTGAATGCAAGAAAACAGCTGAGAAAGCGTGTCAAAGGATACTGAAAAACGTAAGGACCAGTTTCAACTGACATCCTTGAAGCTTCAGTATGCCCAATTGATAGGTTCTTGAACAAAGCCTTAGCTTGCTGCTTGTAGAAGTCAGCATCTTTCAGATCGCGGCCGTCATCCAATCCTTCCACCAATGGAAGGCCATCCATAACACGAGCTATCATTGTCAGCTTCACCATCTTCTTCAAACTCAATATCTCACAAATACTATCCCCCAAAACCTGGCCCGGAATGCAACGAACCATCAATTGTCAGAAAATACTAAATTCGAGACAACGAAACCGACTTAGAAAAATATCAAACCATCTTGTATGACCCATTGAAGAAGAAGTAAATACAGAATCAACCTTCCCAAGAACACATAATATCCCATATCAAACCCCATGAAGGTAAATGAGAGAAAGCACCCGGCATTCGATGCCACTATGTTCGGGATGACGTGTAGACCAAAATATAGTCAAACATTTCTCTCTCTAAATAGTACCGAGGCCTTTTGAAGTAAAACCCCACACTTGAGAGCCGAAGGTGGTTAAGTTGGGGACAATATCAATACTAGCATAGACCTACAGGCCCAATACACTAAGCTACATTCTTCATTTTTTACTATTACAGACACTTTTTAAGGTCGATAAAATTGCACTAAATCTTCATATAGCCAACCCCGACTAATTTGGGCATTTTCTATCACTAACCACTTTTTAGGACGATAAAATTGCACCAATTATCAACCTCAATGAAAGAGTTCGATCCATATAGCCAACCCCAACTAATTTGCAGTTGTTGTTGTTTATAAATTGGGCGCAATGGAAGAGTTCCATCTATGTAGCCGACCCCAACTAATTTGGAGTTGTTTATAGAACACATTCGACATAAGAAGTCGCTCACAACTCATTCGACACTGCATTTCAATTTCAATTTCAAACTCCACCAGTATAGACTATCAACAGCCTCCAAAACCTAATTTTTAACCAAAACCCATCAAAATCTCAAAAACTGTAAACTACCCACAAATTTTTTTGACCTAATAATTTATTTATCAATCCACCCATCTCATCTACATGCCATTCTTGTACTTCAACAGTACTGCGCAAACCCATCAATCGAATTCAACAAAGAAAGAGAGATCGAAGAGCAAATACCTTTCACGGGCTCGATCTTCTCTCCTTCAATTAGGGCTTTTAAGGAGCGATTTCAATTGTGATTTGTGGAGACAAAATCTAGGGCTCCGAAAGTTGAGATTTTGGAAAGAACTGGAATTGCTGGTTAAGGAACAAGAGAGGGTAAATTTAAAAAGATTTGATACGTGCAATCTGAGCCGTTCGATCATGCCAGATGGATCGATGGAAGGATATAATAATCCAAGGTCTTCATTGTTGATTATTAGGTGAGAACTGAAAATTTACTACACATGTATTTATTTATTTTTTCTTATAATATGAAGCTTATGATTACCTTTAATTATTTTACCTAAATAAAACTTATACAAGTGCCAGTCGGACATTCTATGACATGAGAGAATCATCATATTTAGAGTTGAATGACAAGATTCGATCTTATGACATCTTGGTCACCAAACACATCTCAATGACTTTACCACCGCATCAATTCTATTAGGTTAAACCTTGCGTGATATTTTGATTGAGAATTTTTTCTTTCTTTTAACTTCAATCCATGACTTTCCTAAACTTTGTATTTTGAAATTATTCTTTCATCCTATTCCTTATGAGTTTATGATCTTGATGGTGTATTGAATCAAATACCATGTGTTTGTCAACAAATTTGCCGAAATCAAACATCATAAACTAAATCAAATAATTCAAATCAGACTAATCCAACAAATTTGGCCTTTTGTTGCATGTACAACACATTTATACCGTCCATTCTAATGGGGCCTTGTGCTAGCAATAGAGCCCTAAAAAATTGTATAAAATTTTGGAAAAATGATTTGGTGATCCATTTTGGAACACTTGAAATGGACACTCAGTTGTTGGTGTCCACTGTCCATTCATTTTCACATACAAATTGAATGCCCATTCCGAGCCTAGTATTGTCCAAATTTTTTAAAGAGTGGTTGTCCCTTAACCACTAAGCTCTAGTTTGAACTTTAGAAATGGACCGCTAGGAGCTCCTCCCCTTAATTACGGGGCGCAACTCAAAGTATTCGAATAATTCTGATACATGAGGCTTACATGAGAATAAAAAAAAGAAAAAGAAAAACTTAAAAGTGATTAAGTTAACCGAGGGAAGAAGAGGAGAGAAAAAGGAGAGGCGAGGAGGGTAATTGAAGAACGCGAGCAAGTTCTCTGTTCTCTATGCTCTCAAACTCTCAGTAATACTCTACCCTGAAATCCACTGTATTCTCTCCTCCCAAAAAAATATTATAAAAAATCAAAACCCCCCAAAAAACTTTACTAAAATCCTAGGATGGTTTTGAGTTTTAATTATCCCCATTGATTCCATTCAAAACCTAGTTTTGACATGTGAGAATGCTTTGATTTTGGGTTTTGAATTAAGGCTTAGAGTGGAATTTGTTAAAAATGAAGGATTTGATATCCAACTTAAGAGTAATTGTCATTCAATTGTATGTATGTATGTATGTATGTATGTATGTATGTATGTATGTATGTATATCGAGGGTGTCCAAGCCATCGCTGCTCTCATTAGATTGATGGTGGACCCGACTAACCCCTCTGGGGTTAGAAGCGTGCCCCTACCACTAACCCAGAGGTCTAAGATCGATTTTTGGGTGTTAGCAATAAAGCAAATGAACATTGAAACTTGAATGATTCCAAAAACCCAACTTGCAAATTGCAATTGAGAAGCTGTTTACAAGTGTTTGGAGGTGTTAATGCTTTCAAAAGTTGTAATTGGGACTCTTTATGCAAAGTAGTACCTTCACAAAACTACTGTAATACCAATTGGGTGGCCCAATGGTAAGATATGGTGTAAAAGGTCATGGGTTCAAACTTTGGGGAAGCAAATGTTTTTTTTCAAAAAAAAAAAAAAAAAAAAAAAAAAAAAAAAAAAACTACCATAATAGAACAACTTGAGATGCAATGCCTACACTTAAAATAACTTTTTTTACAACTTACCAAGTGCTGGTAGATATTTGAACTCTATTAGATGAAAATTGCATACTGTCCCTCCTTGCCGAATTCATCATGCATGTATTGTCTTAATGATTTAATGATTATGATTGTTGCTACGAGTTGTTATAGGGGGTATAGAGAACGCAACATAAAACATGAATTGAGTAATGTACTTAAGAATAGGTTGTATAATAGCTGATATTGGCAAGTACGTAATACCTTATTTTGTTAGAAAGGAGGCATTTTGAATAGTTTATAAGTCTTTCAAATGATTGAATGCTATTATATAATTATATGTAATTCGTCAAAGATTAAGTCCGTAGCACCCTCGTGGATGCCTAATTGCCATTCACCAAAGGAACATGTCGAATTACAAAAGAAGATATTTGATCTTCTAATTAAACGGGTATCTGAATTATGGATTATTTTAGTTTTAGAAACACATGTATTGTGTATCAAACTCGGATGATGATTGCCTTTGCATTGCGTTGAAAGTGAATTTTGGAGCTTATTTGATTGAGGACGAAAAGATGGGGGAGATTATATGTGAATGGAAATCGATCTAGAGGATGCTATAAGGATGGAAGCTGATGAAGATATGTATGGACAAAAAGATGATAGATGCCTCATTTGGACTGGAGGCTTATCGGCGTGGGGATGGAGAAATGGATGGGATTTCTGGTGGAACAGGATCGATTTCGTATGATGGAAGTGAAGAACCATTATATTGGGATGGAGCTTGAATCTGAACAGGCTGCTATATATGATATATTATGATGCATATGCTATCCGAGTTGGGAATTGTCATCGTTCAGGACGTGATGGATTAGTGACCAGTCGAAGATTTCTTTGTAATAAAGAAGGTTTTCACCTTACTAACAGAAAGGTGAAGCGTAGTGAAACCAGGAAGCCGCGTGCAGTTACAAGGGAAGGTTGCCATGCAATGATTATGGTGAGAAAAGAAAAATCTGGTAGATGGGTTGTTACAAACCTTGAAACTGAGCACAGTCATCCATTGGGGTTGCCTGTTGTTGGCAAGGCTCGTTGGGGCTCAGCCGCTCAGTTCAGGCTCGGCCGCAGGTGAGTTCCATTTAATTATAGAAGTTTGAATCAAGAATTATTTAGGGTGGTATCAAATTGTCCCTGGATGTCTCTCTCTTTAGATTTTCAGCTTGTGGAAGTTGTGAGTGCCAATTTACATGGGCTATTAGATTGAGGTGATTGCCAACTTAAACATGCTATTAGATTAAGGCGATAGCCTTTCCATGCCGACAAATTAATTGTTAGATATTTTTCTGTCTTACTGTTACGAATTGGTAATAGTTCAAATTATCTCTGGTTCAATGCTTTAGAAATTATATTCTTTCTGCTTAAAATTTGATAACTTCTTCTCTTACCAGTTTGTCCTCCTTCCTGCTTCTCTATATGTATTACTTTATACTCCTCGCTTTCCTTGTCTATTATACGTTCGCAGCTTTGCTATCTATCTGTCTGTCTTTCCACAAATGATATTTATTTATGCTATTGAAGTTTTTTGCGCTTTTATTTTTTTACTTTTATTTAAATAATTGGATCTGTATTTACTGTCGCATAGCATCCGACTGATATAGATAGTGCATCTTCATGTACATAATATCATAAGGTCCTTGTTTTGTTCCTACTACTACGCATGGATGATTTGCCAAATGCTAAGTACCCTTTCTTTTTTTCTAATTCATTTTTCTTGAAATAAGCATTTACACAACTATTGTTCATTTTTCTCTCTTGGTTAACTATGCCTATTACGCAACGAAAATGTCTATCATGTTATTATTCATATGCTGAAGTTGTCAATACATTTATTCCTTTAGTGTCACATGAGGATACCTACTAGAAAACTATTCCCCATAAGCCAAATTTGATTTGAGATTTCATATTGCTGTAAAGCTTCACATCACATGGGGATGGAGGTGGATTGTTGACGACACAAAGATAGATTATCTGATAAAGATGCTATATATGCAGCTTTGAGATTTACCTGTGCTGTGAAGGATGTGGCATACTTTTTGAGTTGCTGCATATTGCTTTTTAAGGTCCTGAAAATTTGATACCACCTTATCACAATTGTTGACATTGAATCGACTGATTAGTAATTTCATTTTTTTGGATGTCATTACTCCACGTATATGTATGTTTCAATGTTGCTGATGCCATTCCTGCTGTGAATTTGTTTTTAGGATGAGAAGGATAAGAAAATCAGGGAACTCTCTTTTGAGCTTCATCGCACAAATCAACGATCGGCTGAGTGTCGAGAGCAACTAAACACAATTTTGAGGGATGCGGAACAGCACGCTAACAACCTAACAAAAACTGTGCAGGACATTATTGTTGACAATGTGAAGGAAATTGAAGCTGAAGGAGATCATTAACATTGTTCAAATCATCTGACTGTTCAGATTAGCTAGACAACAGTCACAAGTCATTATTAACCTTGTAATTCTTCCATGTCCATCTGATTCAAATACGCAGTCGAATCAAAGGCGTTTGGAACGTACAAAGGGAGACAACCATTCAGGAAGTCTTTCAAGGCGGCAACTATAATAACAGAAGTGTCCTTCCTCTATTCCTGTATGTCATTTTGGTTGGTACATAATTAAATGAATGGTTTAAGATGTTCAAGATCATATACAGGCTCAAGCTCTCTGAAATTTTCGGGACTCCTGTTGATAGCTTGTACACTAAAAAGTTAATATAAACTCTTCAATCCATCAATTGTTTTGAGGGTGGAATCTCTTTTGTTTTTATTCTACTATTTTCAGTGAAGATGAATTAATCAGCTTAAAATGGTGAAATGATCCTCAAGTTGATGAGATTGAATAAGAAAATATGTGGCCATATTGCTTCTTTAATTTATACTATCTCTTAAACTATTCATTAGAACATAATCATGTAATTATAAACTATTGAAATTGATTGGCATCAAATTTCTACTCTTAATCCTAAACAAATAGAAATTAAAACATTTGGGGCGACATTTTTATGATACAAATTTGCAACATAGTTGTTGAAGTCCATTCAATACAAAATGTAACAATTGTGGTGAACATCATAATTCATAACTCGTTTGAATACTGAGTTCGACCGAACTTGTTTAACTACCAACAAAATTTCAATCTCAAATTTGATTAAGATTATCTACATTAACATAACTCTTGTACATTGCTCGATTTAGTACATCTGATAGTGCCTAGCATAAATCAAACGATTTGGGATTGTGCTGGATATCGTGTGAGAAACCCAAGAAAATGTAATAAAAATTTTAAACCACATCTATATCAAAAAAAGAAAAAAAAATTCTTGGTGCCCTAACACGAACATGCGGACATGCACATGTTAGTGCTAGTTGCTTTTTACATCGAGATGTGCATGTGTATATTGCGATTTATATTGCACGAATACCAACAAGTGTATGTTCGTGATAGAAATCATAGCATGATCCAAAAAAGAAGCTTGCTAGTATGCCCCATCATGGACACGCACATCCGCACTCGACGACCACCTTGAGATTTGTGCGCTCTCTGAGAAAGTGAGAATTAAGGGCGGTTTGCATAGTGCGTGCTTCTCGTGCGTGTATGTGCTAGAGCACAATAACATTTTCAAAAAGAAAAGAAAATGATTCATTGACCCACTTTAGACACCTAATATGGATTGACATAGGACCCACTTTTATGTTATTGTCATTGACTACACCCAATAATCAGTCAGAGTGTCAGACTGACTGTTGGGTACAAGAGAAGAGCTCAACATTTTAGAAGAAAATTTAAATTTTTGAATGAGAAATACACAATGCCCCTATCTACTATGTATTGCATTATGAGATATCGTGATGTGCGAATTGAAGGTATTATTTCAATACGTTCTTTTTTTCTTGTTGGCTGGTTGTGTAGTAGACTCCATGTACTTGTAGTCATGTGAGATACATGTTGTCCTCTCAATTTGGAAAAGTAGAATCTATCATTTGGTCCCCGAACTTTTATTATTACATATTTACTCCTTAAACTTTCACAAAGATCTACATTTAGTCCTTCCACAATTTAAATTGTTAAATTATGCCAATGTGGGTAACAAAAGTGTCACGTAATTAATCAAAAAGAATAAAATGGTTTATATTACTGAGCCAGATGACTCGCATCGATCAAAAAAGTCAAAATTTTTTTTTTAATTTCTTCCAAAAACATAAAAAAAAAACTCAAAGTTTAAAGACCAAAAACATAAAACTCAGACATTCAGGGATCGAATGGCCAATAATAAAAGTTTATAGACCAAATGTTCACTATAAAAATATAAAAAACTCAAAGTTAGAAAGACGAAAAAATATGTTTTACGTTAAATCTATCCCCTCATTAAAGTAGCAGACAAGCACACCCCAGACTACACTCCAAACAACCCAAAAAAATTCAAATGTTGCACTGAGCTCCCCCCAACAATGACATCCCCAACCTCACCATTCTCTTCTCAACCAACCACCCACCACCACCACCACCATCCACGTCACCGCCCTGGACGGCCTGGTCACGGTGAACTCCCTCTTCACCATCGCCGTCTTCGTGGGTTCTCCCTGACCGTCCCCGGCCAGCGCAGCCTCGAGCAGACCCCCCGCTGCGACGCCGACGCCGACCACGCCCGCCGCCTCCTCGTCTTCGAGATCATCTCCTTCACCTTCTTCCTCTTCTCCAGCCTCATCGCCCAGGGCCTCAAGCTCGCGCTCAATCTCCTCAACAGCAAGGACGCCGATGAGATTTTTAGGGCTCACATCAACCTCAATGTCTTGAGATTCGGGATGCTCGGCTCCGCGGCGGGATCGGTCTTGGGATGCGTCTTTCTCATGATGTCGATTGTCGATGTGATCGAGATCAGGCTTGGCGTGTTGTCGTGCGGGAGTGGCTCCGCGGTTAGGGCGGTGGCCGTCATGGTGGGGTTGGTGTCTTCTGCTCTCTTGGGCTATATTTCCACTGTTGTTTATGCTTTTACGAGGAAATAAATACTAGTGCACTTGCTGCCAATCCAACGATGTTATGTAGGCATTGTTTTTGTTGCTTTAAAGATGAAAGCTTTCACTCTTATTCTCTCTATGTTTCGTATATTTAGGATGTTTTGGTTAGAAATTGAAGAAATTAACTTGATGGATATATTAATTAAGAAGGATTTAGATGATTATGAAAGTGTACCATCAATTGCATTAAATCGAGCTGAATGAAGGAATATTATTCATGTGGCTGAACCCAACTTATTTGGAATCAAATGATGGTGAAAACACTGACAGTGAAAAAGTTTTGATTTTCAAACTAATTTGGGCTATACTAACTTTCAATGTTTTTTTCTCTATATGTCTTTGATATCTTAAGGTTGTCCTGGTAAGAAAACTCGACGCAATAGAAATTGAAGAAACTCGACATTATAGGGGTAGAGTGGTAGACGGGAGATAACTTGATGCTTTAATTTAGAAGGATTTGGAGGATTATGAAAGAACGCCGCATTAAATCGAGCTGAAAGAAAGAGTTTGATTTATGTAGCTGAACTAGAATTGTCTAGAATTGAGGGTTGGTTGTTGTTATTTTTAATATCTTCCATCAACTGCTTTAAATCGAGCATAATGGAAGTGTTTGTTTTTTGTAGCCGATCCCATCTAATTTGGGGTTGAGGCTTTTTTTGTTGTTCTTGTATTTTATACCTTAAGGATTGATATTTATGCTCTTGCAGTATGATATATAGATGATTTAAATTTTCAACCTTTCTTATTTGAAGTGTAGGATATGTTCTTATTATTCTCTATCTATATATGTTGCCAGGAAATGAAATGTGTCTATCTTATTGCACAAACAAAACAAAACAAAACAAAACAACGTAAAGAAAGATACAAACAACATTGAATCCTTAACATATAGTAGCAAATGTGTTCTATGGAATGCACAATTGCAACACTTCATTCTAATTTTTTCTGAAATCAAATCAAAATAGGAGAAACTTGACTATTAGCTGACCTTCTAATGAAAATATTGGCTAAGGTCATCATACATACCCAAGGACAATGAATGCGTGTTTGGTTTACATTGTTCATAGTCGAGGAGACAGTGGAGATCCAGGTTCGAGGGGTCCAGAATGTTCATACTCCATTTCAGGAGGAAGAAGTTCCTCCTCTAGCAAGGGAGGTACGATGAAAGGTATATGCTGAATCTTGTACCAATCCTCACCTATGTTAGGCATAAGCCTTTCTCTTAGTGAAATTGACATGGCTGCTAATCTCAATTCTTTGATGTTTCTCAAGTGTGCAAGTCCTGTTGGAAGCATTCTCAATTCTTTGCAGTTAATTATCTGCAATTCTTGAAGATTACTCATTGACCCTTCTTCAACCTGCCATTCTTCTAGAGTGTCTAGGTCACATATCTCCAAGACTTCAAGCTTTGCAAACCCATTAGAGATGCAAGTCATTGATCGCCCCATGTAGCTGTTGCACCACAATCTAAGAACTCGTAGGTTTGGTAGATTCGCCAATGTCACCATTGGATCAATCCTTAGAAAGGAGACTATCAAGGTTAGTGTAGTGAGGCATGGCGGGAAATGATCACGATCAAATAGAGTGTGATTAGGTAGTTTTCCTTCTAGTCGGAGCTTGACAAGATGGACATGACGATGAAGAGTGAGATGAGGGGCTTCTCTAGCTTGTGAACTCAAGTTCAAGTGTTCTAGGCGGGTCGATTGATAAATCCATTCTGCTAAGGCTTCACCTTGTGATGATAAATTTCCTCGAATTTCAACCCCCAGTTTCCGAAGGTTAGTGAGTTGATCCAACCGACCTCTTACAAAACTCTCTTTCGCTACACCTATGCCCCAGAGCGTTTGAAGGTTTTCTCGGGGACCATTGACACGTTTCAGCACCATGCAGTTCCAATTCAGATATAGGTGTCTTAGTTGTTTCAATCTCCAAATTGATGTACTGAAGGAATTGATTCTAGTATGTTTCAAATCAAGAGTTTGGAGGTTGAACAATTTACCAACTGAGGATGGAAGTGTAGTCAACCAAGTTCGTCTTAAACCAAGATACCTCAAATGAATCAGCTTTCCTAATGCATTTGGCATTATGGATATGTATGTACCCTCAAGATCAAGCACTCTAAGGAACTTAAATCTCTTCTTCATAATTCTTGTATAGGAAAATTCTTCTCGGAGTACGAACAATAGAATTGAACGAATTCGTGAGCCATGATAATCAAAATTAGACCTTGGCCAAACATCAACATCAGTATGAACAGCAACTCGTCGAGTCTTTTCCCCAACGTTCCCCTGAAACTGAGTATTTCTTCCCATGAGTAAAGCCAGGTCTCGTATAAGCTCATGCGTGCGACAAGTTGCGCTTCTCCAATTCAATTCTCCTTGGTCTACTCTAGTGATGACTGCTTTTTTCCCTTTCTTGTCTACTTCAATTGCATCCTTCTTTACTATTTGAATCAGGTTTCTGTCAACTAACTCTTGTATGTAATCTGTTGCTACGTCTTCTGGAGTTTCCAAATCTCTCACATGAACAAATCCTTCTGCCATCCATAGTCGAATTAGTCTTCTGACGGGGATCAAAAAACCAGCTGGAAAGAGCCCGAAATAAAGAAAACACGATTTCAGGTAGAATGGTAGGTCATAATAACTCAAGGCAAGGATAGCAGAACATTGCCCCGATTCTTGATTGAGATGCCATTTCAAACTATCAAGCACCCTTGACCATGTTGTTATACTTGTACCTTTCGCCGACAACAAACCTGCTATCACTACGATTGCCAAAGGCAGCCCCCCACATTTGTTGACAATGAGGTCTGCAACTTCTTCCAAATGTTCGGGACATTCAGTGCCCTCACCGAATGTTCTATTGACGAACAAGTTCCAACTGTCCAGTGCATTAAGAGGCTCTAGCTCATGAATATGGCACCTTGGAACTGCATCCCTGCGTCGAGTAGTGATCAGTATTCTACTTCCGGTATGAGTGTATGGAAAAAGATGGCGAAGTCTATCCCAGTCTCTTGGTGTCCAAATGTCATCCATGACTATGAGCCATCTCCTCAATTCCAGCAGATCATAGAGATTATTATACCCCGCTATACGTGAATTTGTTACTTCGAAAGACCTCTTAACTTGTTTCTCCATATCCTCCCGGAGTTCTTCGGTGCCATAGTTTTGAGATACAAACACCCATACACGACAACTGAAATGCCGTTTAATGTTATCACTGTTGTAAATAGATTTAGCAAGAGCGGTTTTACCACATCCTCCCATGCCCACTATAGAAATGAATTGGAGTTCAGGGTTGTTGTTCATCAAAAGTTCTTCCAACTCACTTACATCATGGTGAAAGCCTACTATGCCCAGTTCATTGAAATGAGGAGAAGATTGCCGTTGCTCTGCGAGAGCTTGGCTGCTAGAGCCTGGGCCTTCTCCAATACTTTGAATACCATATGTAATGCGGCGATCCAAAACTAAACGAATCCTAGTCTTGATTCGTTCGATTTCATTCTGGATCTTACGCCGAAATATCAAGTCTGTGAAGATGCATGCATACCTCTTTGCGAATGTCCTCCTCCTCTTCTTTTCTTCTTTGAGAATGAATGTATCAATTACATTCTCGGCATCATATGCGATATCTGTCACGTCTAGTATCCAGTTCTTCGCATTTTCGTTCGCTGCCTGTTCATTGTCTGCATCTTGTAAGAAAGATTGAATTTGCCTTAGCTCCTCCTGTACCTGCTCCACGTCTCGATGCACACCACTCAGCAAACTTGCTTCCTGCATCAGCAACTTTGCAAGTTTATCTACAACTGAAACAACAACTTCTCCAGCCATGCTTCTTTTCTTCTTCTCTCTCTCTGGGGTTTGGTTTCCTTTGTGTTGATGATCTTCTTTGTTCTCTACAAGTCAAGGAAGTCTTCCCCTCAATAATTTATTTATTTATTTTTTTCAAAGACTTCTTCTTACTGACTTTTCGATAAAAATAATGCATGGTGGAGATCAGAATTATTGTGCCTTCTCTGTCCTTAGTTCATTACTGAAGCTTGTCTGTTCCAATTGCTGCAGCTTTGGTGGAAAAATTGGAGCTATGGAAACCCCTTTTTTTTTTTTTTTTTTTTTTATTTTATTTTTATTCTGAGTTTCTGACATAATTTAGTGGGCTTCTTCTCTTAGGTTTATCTATTCATTTTGTTTGCACCCGACGGATGTGGTGGAGTGGCAACGGCGTGAGTGGTAAGGTGTTGACTAAGTCAGATGTCTAATGTTCAAGTCATGGTAGCTTCATCATTTTCTTGAGTTGTCTCTTGAGCTGTGGGGTTGGTGCACCCGACTAGCCTCCATGAAATTAGTGTTGTTGAATGTTTGGATACCCATGATTCTCAAAATCTTTTCATTTTTTTTTTTCTTGTGTAAATTCGTTTGGTGGTTGCATTATTATCTTTCTTGTTTTGTTTTGTTTTCCATGGCTTGATGTGAGAATGATTAGACCCCCTATATCAAGGAAAATGCTCTGGCAAGACTTAAAGTCACACTAAATGAAGCATGTATTATAGTCCATTGGATGAATGCATAGATATGTGCTAAATGCATAGAGATGTGTGTACAAAGTAATCTGACAACATATATCTGATGTGTGGTGTGTGACAATTTAGTGTACTAGCTCAATAAGTTTTTAGTTGTTTACATGCATACATGAATATACTTCTGCCATTTTACTCCATCAACAGTTTTTTCAGAAATTCTCAGATGACCACCCTCTAAAACAGCTTGAACCCTTTAATGGGCTTAATGGAGAAATTCTGGAATTTATCGTTGAATTTTTAATGTTAAGCCTTCTAAACTTGGTCAATAAAATTGTTTCGCAATGTGTTTAGAGTGCTTCTAACCGTTTTTCAATCGAGAGTTCTCAATCGAGACGCTCTTCAAAGGTTTCTAGAGGGAGGAGCCGGCTGATACCTTTTCAAAGTTCTAGGCCATGGGAGATCAACTCGTTCGAATCCAGATTTGACCTTGTTGGAAGGATCGAAAAGATCATTGGGCACTTCCGAACCTAGGACAAGTGTTTTACATTGGCAAAATGCAATTAGAGATAAGAGAGGATTGAGGGGTTGGTTTCGATTCAGTTGAAGAGGGTGTAGGTGATGGGGTTTGATGCGTTGAAGGCAAGAGTTTTTACAGTTTTTTGAAAAAAAAAAAAAGTTGGGTAGATTTAGCTATCAAAATTCAAATTCAGGGTACCAATGAGTGCAATGGGATATGTTTAGCAAAAAGTGAGGTTCATTTAGCCGCAACATCTACACATCTACAAAAAATTTGTATTTGACTGTTGTATTGAATCGTTCATGTATTTGACAAATCTTGATTAAACGGTAGGAATAGGATTGAACTTCTTGTTTGTACGCCAAACATAACTTGCTCACTATGAGCTAGGCTTGAACTCCTAACCTCTTACTCAAAGTAATCCTAATGTTACACAACATCAAAAAAATTAAAATTAACAACAAAAAAACAAGTCATTGCTAGAAACTTAAAGAATAACTATACATATCTTTATCACCTTCAATGCAACTAGAGAAAGACAAGTCCAAGGCGGCATCAAAAAGATTCATAAGAAATAAACCCGGACGGGTTGGTCTAGTTGTAAGGGTGAAGGCGGGACTGTGTGGGTTAGGCGCACAACCTCGAGTTGCCCATAGGACTGGTCAGACAAAAAAAGATTATTCATATTAAATATAGATGTATCAAAACTTCAATATCAGACAACATCAAAAAGATTCAAATATATTGTTCATCTAAACTGTCCTGACTCCTGAGCACACCAAGATGATAGGCAGGATCTCATCTGATCTCACAAGCTAGTATCCATCTCTCTTCTCATTTGGCTCCCAACTGTAGTTCAATGTAAATAAATCAGCAGATCTAAATATTGATACGTCTAGAATTTGATGGATTAGCAAGGTTTGTGCTGGTACGTAGTTTGGCAACCCAATTAACAAACTTGTTAGCACAACATTAATTGGTTTATATGTTCACAATCCAACACACACACACAAAAAAAAAAAAAAAAAAAAAAAAATGCTTTGAGAGTTTCACTTAAAGGGTTGTTTGGTAAGTGGAAATTTGAGGGATCAATATATTACGCAGTGGAAACATAGGTACAAATTCAGAATCCCTCATATGATAGCAATTATCATCCCTCGGGCATTAACATCAAAATAGATAGGAAAAAGAAACACCCCCCAAACAAGCATACATGACAAGAACAGTAGACCCACACTCAAATAAAGATATTAATTAAGTAAATATATTTATTTAAAAGGAGCAGGGATGGACAGATGGGTAAGTTTTATGCATCGGGATGTGTGTATGTATGTGTGTTGAGGCACACATGAACGCCTCTTGTGAACCAATATGTCTTGTAGTGGACATTGTTGTTGTCAAAGTTTTTCTAGTGAGATGGTGAAGACATCACTTGCAAAAAAGGTAAGGCCTGGGCAAATCATAATTTGATTCTCACTGAAGTAAAAAAAAAAAAAAAATATGTAGTACCACGTAGTGATTATAGTGAATTAATTAAGGGAATGGCTAAACGGATCGTAAATTGCTTTACATACCCCAGTGTTGTGAAATTACCTAACTATTCTTTCATATAAAAGAGATTTTTACTCACCATAACCCACTAATTACTAAACATACCCCAATTTTATAAAATTACCCAACTACCCCTTCATATAAAAGGGTTTTTACTCACCATACCCTAGTCACCTCTCTCAAATTGCAATTACAAAAAATCGGCCAAATCCGACGAAATCTGACCAAAACCACAGATTTGACGACGTGGGTGCATTCATCATCTCTTGTAGTGCCGATTTCGAGGTTTTTTTTTGAGTTTTTTTTAGTCATTTTGTTTGTGAATTTGTTTTTGGGTTTAGGGCTTCAATTTTGAATTTTGCATTTTTGGTACAAAGTTTCGATGAAATCGAAAATATTAAGTGATTTCGAGCAAAACCCACTATTTTTTTGCCATTTTTATGAATTTTTCGAGAGTTTTGAAGTTTTTTTATCGTTCTAGTCGCCCGCGGGTTTTGAACTAACAGAGTCGACATCTCTGAAGAGGTGTCGGACGAACAGAGTCGACACATTTAAAGAGGTGTCGGATGAACCGGACCGATACTTTGATGATTATCGTGTAGACTTCTCTTGAGAATTTACTCACTGGGCTTGTTATTGTATGTGTTGGGCAATTGAACGCAAATCTTGGTACAAGCAAGAGCAAGGGAAAAGAGGTACTATACAACTATCTCTGAGGTCGTTGTCTACGACAACTCGTGTTTGGACTATCTAGTATGTATATTTTGTTTTGATGTGTTTTGAGAACTTTAGAACTATATCACATGTATATGGATTTTTGTTTTATTTCGTCTCAGTTATATATAAGGTGTTTATTTTCAGGTTTTCCACTACTTAGGTTTAATAAATTCTCGTAAAATACGAATTAAATGCTTCCGCTATAATTAACTAACCTACTAGATATTTAGGAGAATTAAACAACTTAATATAGTAGAATTAGTTAAACAAAACGTCACTTCACAGAGCTGTTGATGTGTCAGTAGTGATGACGTATCCGGTGACGTGGTAGGCGCTACAAGGCTTGCGTGCGGAGAGCGTGGGTCACGGGACGACCTCGAAAATTGGGACCGTCACACTATCTTACTGCTGGGTATAGATAAACTTGCGTCGAGACGCGAGTGGGTCGGGAGGTTTTCACGAGTATGACGTGCGAATCGCGATTGTAACGTCTTACGTCGTGATTACTAGACTTGAGTCGTTGTAATGGGGGATGTTTGCGACGAGGTCGTTTGAAACGACCCGAAAATTTGACTATTTGTGAATGACGGAGTGTACTATGTATTTATACTCGTATTTGAGTGACCATAAAAGTGAAGTCAGTAAACGAGTAGAAAAATTGACCGAGTGGGCACCGACAGTTGGGTTACGGGTAAACGGGGATTAAAAAACACTGTAAAATGCCAATAAATGAATTTTTGGATAATTTAAATAATTATTTGGCGAGACTACGCGCACGACGGAGAAATACAGACTGAGGAGCGCAAGACCAATACAGAGTTGGTTAACTAAGTGACACATGAGTTATTAAAAAAGATTGTTAAAGTAACACAGCTTAATGAGAAAAGTCATAGGATTGGCCTCGAGATGGTGTGAGTTTTGAGATGAAATAAAAAGAAAAAAAAAATAGGACCAAAATGTGCAGTTGTGTCCAAAAGTGTAGGTGTCAGTTAACAGGGTGAAAAGATCATTTGGACCAAAACGACATATATATAATGCGTGAAGCAATGAAACCCCACACCATTCATCGCCTCCTTCATAGAGCCGCCGCCGTCGTCTCTCTCCTTCGCCCCTCTCGCCTGGTGACCAGACCAGACCTCGCCGGAGGAGTTGCTGATCGACCGGAGGTCTCTCTCTCTCTCTCTCTGACTGCCGCGGCTGTGCTCACTGGTTCCACGACTGGCCGCGGCGGCTGTGGGTAGCGATGATCGGTCGGAGGTCTCTCCCACCAGTGCTCACTGCAAATCGCGGCTGAGGTGGAGCTAACTGGTTCGACTGTTTTGACGACTTGGGGCGGTTGCCATGACTAGAGGCGGCGACCCAATGGCGACCCCGACCGCCCCAGAGCAGCCTCCTCGCGACGTACATGTCTGCTGTTCGTTAGATCTGTTGTGTAGTGATGTGGTTGGTGTTGTGTAAACTGGTTATTTCAAACTCTGTGTTGTTGTTTTGGTTTCGTGTATAAAATATTTAATGTTAATGAAACAAATGTTCCAAGTATAAAAAATATTAAAATTTAATTTATTTAAAATGAAAGATATATTTAGTATATTAATTTATTTGTATTAGAGTTGATCTATTTTATATGTACTAAGTTCTTAATATACCTCTTAAAAAGTTTTCATTATATATCTTTTTACTAATGATATTTTAACTCTATTTAAAATTCAAATCGAGTTCGGGTCAGAGTTTTAAGGTTTTATCCCGACCCGACCTGAACAATAGGTCTTTGTGAAGACCCGACCCAAATTTATGAAGACATTTTTGAACTCTTTTTATCGAACACTAAATTATCACTCTAGTTGGACCATTTAACCGGAATTGTTTTGGCAAAGTGAAACTGAATTTGATATTTGGATTTTTACAACACTGAATTTTTAGTTTTTATCACAGAAAGCCAAACGGGCCTCAAACGTGTCAATGATATCTCGAGAGCTGTACTACTAATCTTTACATGTATCCAACGGTCAAAAGTGAAAGACTCAAAATCTTCTCTTTTGGTCTCTCTCGTTACTCGTGAGTGTTGAGTTTCATTGTTGTTGGTGTTGCAGAGCAAAGCTGTGCGGATGTCATCTCTGTTCGGGTACACTCTCTCTGCTTTAACAGTTACAGTTGTTGTTGTTTTTCTGTGCTTTTGATTGTTGGGTTCTTTGTTGAGTGAAGTGGTTTTGTAGGTTCAATCTTATCTGTTTAGGTTTCAATTTCTGGGCTTGATGGGTTGTGATTGTGAGAGTGGTGTGTTATAGTCTTAATTTTGAGTTTACCCAGAAAGAGAGTTTTGAGAGTTCTCTTCTTTGTTTTGGGTTTTGTTGGTTTTGGTGAAAAATGGGTAAACCCCATTTCATATAATTCTCTAGAGACTGATTTATTTATTTTTATAGAATTACCCATCTGGATTGATTGGTTAAAAAGATCAAATTTTTGTACAAAAGGGGTTTCAAATATTCTATAGCTATAATTCTGTGGCATCTAAATAGCTTGAGATGGATAGGCTCAGTAACATAATCAACTCAGTATGCGTTGAAAAATCGATATGACCGCAAGCAGGAATGGTATTTGATGAGGGAAATTGTAGAAGTAGTACAAATCAGGATGGTATAGTTTGATTTGTACTCATCAAACTTATTGGTTTGCATTTCCATTAATCCATTTTAGGGTTTCTCTGGCGTCGCAAATATTGGCCCTTGGATTGTAACTGTAAAAAAAAAAAAAAAGTATATTAGTCCTCCTAACGTAAACTAGTTGCTCAACAACAATTTTTTCTTCCCTTTCAAAATGTGGGTGGTTTAAGTTAAACTCACAATCTTGATGAAATTGAAGCTTTCTTTGTTTAAATTGCAGATTGTTACTTTGAGACCCATGTAGCCGAACCCAAATAATTTGGGATTGAGGCTTTGTTGTTGTTGTTATTGTCGTCGTCGTCATCATCGTTATTGTTGTTGCATCAAGATCTTAGTGTCTATCGACAACGCTGCTGATTTTTTGGCGGAATGAGCTGCATGCAAATCACTGCCTACGGGCCACAACTGAAAGTCACAACTGTAGCTTCATCAAACGCTTCATCACGCATTCACCCACTGTGCAGCTACATATGTCAGTGTCTCCTAGTTCAATTCAGCCCCTAGTTACTTCCGCAAGACATGCTTCTAAAGTTTTAAGCTACCAAAGATTTGCGCCAATGTGCTTGTTTGGGGATAAAGGAAAACAAAAAGGTGGCAATGAGGCAAGTAATTTATTTACAATCTTTGTTTTTTTTTTTTTTTAGTTTATAAAAGTGAAGAGGGAACCACTGATTGAAACTGTGTATAATCAAATGTATTGGGTAGTCTGAGGGCACAAAAGGCCCAATTGAAACTGTGTATAATCCTCCCCAACTTTGCCCAATTGGTGTTTCTCCAGAAATAGATTTGAGAGCATTACCTGCTGATTTGTCTTCCTCAAAATGAAATTTTTTTAGCTGCAGATATCATGCAGACTTGGTAGTATGTAACTAACTATTGAGATGTATATTAGGTTCGAAACAAATTAAACTGTCTGCAATGATGCATTCCTAGAAATGTGATGACCACTATCATTTGAGAAAAATGTTGTGATATTAACAGCTGTTATCAGAATTTTTTTTTTCAATTTCATGGTCGATGGTGAAAAGTTAGAGTAGCTATCTTAATTTGCGTGACAGTTTTTTTATTTTTTTAGGATTCTCCATGGAAGGTACTCGAGAAAGCCATGGGTGGTTTAAAGAAGGAGCTGACCGTGCAGGATATGTTGCGTGAGCAGATGCAAAAACGAGATCTTGAAGAATCTGGAGGTGGTCCTGGAAGTCCACCGGGTGGTGGTGGTGGTGGTGGTTCTGGAGGTTCAGAGGAAGAAGACTTGGCTGGAATCTTGGATGAGTTTGTGCAAGTGTTTCTCGCAACCATTGGTTTCATCTTTCTGGTAATACACCTATGCTTCATTCTTTGATTTCCAGTCGCATTGCAGACCTAACTGCCTTTCTTTTGTCATTTGACGATAAATGTTTTTAACTGTTAATGAACTTGGGTAAGTAACTATAGCAGTCGCTGGTTTCGCCTTTCTGGTAATCTCATTGCGCATTTATGCTCATTTCCATCCATCACATATTCTGCACATGCCCATTCTGAAGTCTCTAGTTTATCTGTTTCTTTGCAGTACATTTACATCATCGACGGGGAGGAGCTAACTCGGTTAGCAAAGGACTACATCAGATACCTCTTCACAAGAAAGACGAGTGTGCGATTGAGGCGTGCTATGTTTCAATGGGGGAGGTTTTACGAAAAGCTGACAAGGAAAGATGAGTACCAACCCGATTGGCTTGAGCGCGAAATTCTTAATACACCAACATGGTGGCACAACCCTGCACAATATAAGCGTCTAGCTTATCAAGAACCAAGTACCAGCGTCAAGCAGTCAGATAACGAGGACGTGTCATTCCAATACAATGAAGAAGATGAAGATGATTTCTATTAATTTTGTATGGAATGAAATTGCCCTTTAGCTAGATTGAATTTATGTACTTATGGCCATATGTAGTTTTTGTTCAGTATTTCTCCCTAAATCTTCCATCTTTTGACACTTCAGAGAACTTAAATATCTGATGTAGCATTCAACAATCAGAACTTATGAATGCTTTGGTTTTTGCAGTTAACTATGCATGCTAATATGACCCTAATGGGTTGGACCAACGGTAAGTGGCAAGCTTGGGATTACGTGGATTAAGCATACGGTCCCAAGCTCAATTCCGCTGAACAAGTTTGTTCGGGTCATTGGGATACGCTCAGGATGATTGCACTAGGACCTAAATACCCACGAATATGTGTATATAAATACATATAAACTATGCATGGTAATATATCATGTTCACAACTTAAAGCAGCCATTTCTGTAATGTTTGTAAATTATCACTGTAAATGTAACACTGATAAATTCTTGTGATAATCATGTCCTTATGATCAAATGATACATTTTTAATTATGACAATGTCTTCTCCACAAATAGAAAGAATCTGAATTATGTAGGCAGGAGGGCAGTAGAAAGAGGTAGAACAATCTATAACTCGAAGAACCGACATCATCTATGACAAATTCCAAATATGCATCTGAATGTGCCTGCAGCGCCACTGGACAACTCTCCAAACTCTGATACAGGTTGTAGGCATAAACAATTCAAGAGCTTAACTTGGAGTAGCTTCCTATCATAGCCTTCACTTGACCCCTTAAACGCTACTGCCCAAATATAGTGTACTTGCTGAAATCATTCAGTGCCGGATTCCATTAAGTACCGACTGTTATCGTCATTGTCAAATGTGTTGTGAGGAGAAATAACAAGTACCCATTTGGCTATCCATTTCACATTGCTGGCGATGGCCATCGTAGGAGGGGGATCGGATTCTTAAGAATCTTAACCTTCAAAACAAAACAACACAAAAGGGTCAAGAAATTAGGTGGGTTGGTGTTGTAATTCTTTAATCCTTTCACTTGACACTTGACAGAGAACATTGAAGCACAGATGCATTCAGTTATAACGTGGAAGGATATCTCAAACAAAATCGAGCAAGTTTAAAGCAAACAATTAAAGGAGACGCAATGATACAGGCGAGCAATTTCAATAGCTTTCTCTAATCAGAGCAAAATATACATAGTTTTTTTTTTTATAGCAATAGCAAATTAAGTTTTAACTTGAGAAAAGATCATCATTGAAAATAGAATTACTGAATTAAAATATTTTTAAAGAGATCTAACAGGAAATAACCAAAAAATGCATATAAACCAGCATACCAATACAAATGGTACGAGCGTTCAAAAAATTTGTCAAACATATATCTACTCAAAAGGACAAAATCAACTAGATAATCAAAGCATTTAAACTTTAATCACAAAGCAACATGAAGATCAACTCCCTCAATAGCTGAAAGTGCAAGGGAAAAGACATTATTCTTCATGTTATGCAATAATAATTCCTCCAACTATAGGGGCATCACTGATATGTTTTTAAAGATGGTTATTACAACTTGAAAAACACAACTGATCCTTGATCTTGATTTAATATTTAATACAGTAGTGCTGCTAGAGCAAAAAATAAACAACAGTGCTAAAAATAGTACATAACAATATAGGCAACTGAATACAAGATGATACTATTAGTTCATCAATCATTATGCAAAAATAGGAGATGATTCATTTTGATATACCTATTTTGCAATAGCAATCTGTGCAGTAATGTTGACATATTTCTTCTCTTTCAATCTCCACCAATCTGTACAACAAGGGAGAGGTTCCTAAGCCCTTTGATGTATAAAAGCTTTCACAGACAAGTCAAGTTTTAGAGTTTTACACAAATTACTACTTCAAATGTATTTGAACAAAAATGAATCGTGCTGAATCGAAATGTTGGGACACTTTAATTATATAACAAGTCACATCATCGACTACATTAAATCAAGTTGCTGGAAACATCGGATCAAAAAGCCATGTAGCTAATCCTTGTATATCCATGGACAGGCTTTGAAATATTTGAACTGAAATGAGAAAGACTACTTCCTCCTCAACCTTCATCATTAACTTTTAAAGAGTTTTTGCTAACTAATTCGGAAGATGCAAAGATAACATGAGGGAGTGCGACTTGTCCCATCCAAGTTAAAAGATTGAAGGCTCGCCATGACCCTTCTAAAACCTATAGTTTGGGCGAAGGTACATGCGTTATGCATATAGGATCTATACATCTAGTTCAAAGACAAACTAATACTTAAAAGCAATAACTATTTTCACATAAGATAAATGATATGAAAAGTTTAGCACATTCAGTTTTAATTCATAGAAATAAAGTAAAAAATACATACTTTGACGGAATTCTGACACTACAGCAATACTTTCTCGCGATTGTCATTCCAATCAGCAGCATTATGTGAACTTCTACACAGCTGAAATTACCTATAGCAAGCATCTGCCCACTCCAAGGAATCTCCAATAATTTAGCATCTTTTGTACCACTTAAATTTTGAGAGATAATAAAAATGCCGCCGCTTCTCTCCCATCTTTTCTATTATTTCTTGAGCTTCGGAAAGCTTTCCAGCATTTTGCAAATAACTCACCAGAGTCCTACAAACTACAAAATTTGGTTTGCAACCTCTAGATTCCATTTCCTTGAGCATTAAGCGTGCCTCGTCAAACTTTCCAGCAGTGCAAAGTCCTCGGATCATGGAGTTGTATGTGCAGACATTTGGTAAAACCCCTTTCAGAAACATATCATCAAACGTTGCCTGAGCCATCTCCAGCTCCCCTGCTACAACATGTCCAGTGATCATCACTGTGTAGCAGACTACATCAGGCACGCACCCTCTGTTAACCATCTCGTTGAAAAAGTATTGGCAAGCATTTCTATTTCCAGCTCGGCTTAGTCCATCCATTAATGAAGTGAAATGAAGAACGCTTGGATTACATCCAACTTCTTTCATGTGATTCAAGAGATTAAGCGCCGCATGCGGTTTGTTGGCCTCTCCAAGCACATGGAGAATGATATTGTATGTGTGGAGATCCGGCAAAAAACAATTCCTACTCATCTCATCCAATAATTTATGGAATTCATCCAACTTCCCTAACCTATATTTTGCACACAAAATCACATTATAAGTTAGAGTGTCAAGAGAGTGCCCCTCAAACAGCATCTTCTGATACACCCGTTCTATCAACTTGCATTCATTCAAATCTAGTAGAGTAAGTAAAATCGCCTTGAGCGAATTCTTGAACTGTCTAAAGTTAAATGCTTTCGTCTTGATAAACCTCTCGACCAAATTCCTCGCCATGCCCGCCTCACCAAAAGTACATATCAACATATAGAACACCCGACTCGTAGTTGGATACCCATTCTCAAACATCTCATTCGCTAATCTCCACATAGCTGTGAGTTCCTCGCATTCCGAAAAAATCTTCATCATCAAATGGTACGCATTCAACGAATGCTTATAATTCTCCCGCTGAGCACACCAGCTAAAGAACTTGAAACCTAATCTAGCACTCCTACTCTTATTCTCATAATTTAAGTTCTTCAAAACCCTCTTGAGCACTTCTCGAACAAGTTGACTCGAAACGACAATCCCCAAATCATCTAAAGCTAATTTAGCATCAAAACCAGGCCCATCCTGTCTAAGAACATCAAAAACTCTATCAGCTTCTAATCCAGCATCCTCCAAAAACCGCCGTCGCAGATCATAATCAGATTCCTTGCAACAATCCCTAATAAGGGCCTCGTCGAAAACAGTTTTCGAGTGCGAATCAGAATCAAAATAAAATTTTTCACTAATTTTCCCATCTATCACATACCCATTATTCTCTACACCATTTTTTATGCTCCCACCATGCACAGATCTTGAAAAATTGCGCAATCTAACACACACCCAGTAATTCAATCTACCAAACACAAGTCTAGAACTCATGCTCAGATGAAAAGACCAAACAAATCATATAAATACAATAGTGTACATGGAAAGAATCAATGTGAATTGATCAAAACATTGAACTTTGAAATCAAAGAACCTGTGATTCTCGTACAAGAGTGAGAAAGGTTTGATTTTGGGGAGATTGGATAGTTGAAAGCCGAAAAAGGGATCTGCCCATGTTGGAGAAGGGACTGATGTACACGAAAGGTGACTCTTTTGCGGCCAATTTGGTCGATTGAGTTGAGATCATAAGCGAAGAACAGGAGAAGAGGTCAGTCAAGGGAACAGAGAACTACTTGTAGATTTAGACGGCAGACGGATTGGATCCAGTCCAATTACGATCAATCCACAATTCAATTCAATTATTGCGGATTGAAAAATTACAGTCCAATTCAGTCTAAATAATTCACCAATCCAACTCAATCCAATTTGCAAAATGCGGACCGGACTGAATCAAGTTCCACGAATTGTCGTTTTCTATCAAAAATTTATGAAATTAAACTTAATAAAATGAATCACAAAAATTATGCATATCATGGTTGACAAATTTACAACATACATCCATAAATTTATATATAGTATATTTCTCACAAATTTGTTATCATAAGAACCTTCAAATTGTAAGTCCCTACATAAATAAAAATGCCATTCACAAACTCCACCATATACCCAAACAAAAGAACAAAAAAAGTGTACATTGCAACACATAACTCACAAAAAAATGTCTGAAGTGTAATAAAAGAGGTAAGAACAAGCAAAGTATTTGAGATACTATATAGTTTAAGGTTGATAGTTTGAGTAAATGTTCTTCGAGATACTATAGTACATATGATATGAGATATGTACATGTGTTGATGTGATAAACGGATTGGATCGCGATTTTTAAATGTGGGATCCGTAATCCGATCCAGTGTAGCCGGATTAGTGATTTTTCAATCCAATCCAATCTAAGGGATCAAAAAATTGATCCAATTAGTGATAATTAGTCCGAATTGGACCGAATTCGCGGATTAGTGCAATCCGTGTGCACCCCTACTTGTAGTGGGCAAGGAGAAACCCTCAAAGGCTAAGCTCAAAAGAGATTTTTTTTTTTGTTAAATAAAATTAGTTTTTTTTCAATTTTTTTTTTAAGTAAAATAAAATTTTCATCAATCATTACACAAGACTGACACATGTAGAATCAATAGCCTTAATAAAGTGCATTGGCTTGATTTATTTTTTGCCCCTACATAAACATACACTTAAAACTGACATACTTATTAAACATATCAGGTTGTGTTTTTGCATCTATCTTGATGCAAAAGTCAATAGATACTGATACAGGCGTGTTCGTACAAAGGCGCATTAGCATTTTGCTTTTTCTTTCGTCAATAAAGACCATGATTCCTTTTCAAAGCCGACTCAGCATATATGTTCTAATATTATAGTTGCATTTGCTTCGGTCAATTTCTATTAATGTATTGAGCTATTGATGATAAACCAAATGGAAGAACTCGTCCACACACCTCGAGATATGGCAGGCCCCAAACATTAAAGGTAGATGACGATATGTGTGCCCCTCGCGCTTGTTGGTGCTGGGAGCACCACAACATTTTCCAACACTAAATGGGGGTATATTATATGATTAGAATCAAATGAAGATCATTGAACTATGAGTAAAGTGATTATCAAATTGTACAGCAATGGCATAAGCAATCATATGCCTTCCAAGACACTTGAGACAGCTTCAACCAAAAGGGAGGACAAAGTTTCATCAGCTGAACTGATAATTGAGTACATAGCATGGATCTCTATCAATGCAGAACTTGGATTGGCAATATGAAAAACGTGAATGCCGTCGTTCACTCCAGAATTTGTGATCCGAGACCCATCAATGCCCTTCTTCTGTAATGCTTTCTCCAGCAAATTTGGATCAATGGACCCCCAATGCAGCTTCATATGACTTTGTGAAGAGTCGAGTGACTCTGGCAAGATCTCAATATAAGTTCTCCATGATTCAATTCTAGCTTGCCCTGCAACCTAGCAATGGCGATATTTCCTTCTCCGGTCATTCTTGGCCTGAGCTGTAAAGTTAATTTCTCATCCAACTTCATCACATGATCATTCCTTGTGTTTGGCACATTCATTATTTCATTTTCTGAGAATGGATGCAACATGAATGAACTTCTGTTTGAGGAAAGATGGGCTGCCGGCAAATCCTTGGGGAACTGGCACATGGAAAAAGATATTTATGCGAAAGGACCACAAAACAGTATGTTCCGATGGAAGAGGAATCCAGCAAGACCAATTGATATCATCAGACAGACAGCACAAGCAGTGGGATACACCATTGAAGAAAAGAGAGATTGACGCAAAAAAAAAAAAAAAAAATTAGATAATGAGGAACGGGAAGAATTGCTTACAAGTACGACATTTGGTTGCAGAAAATCCAGTAAAGGTTGAAGTTTCTGCATCCTGCAGAAAATGTTAAGAGCAAAAAGAAGACTTAGAAGGCGACTTAATAAATAAAACAACCAAGTTTTCTTGTGGTTCACATTAGCACATATAAGAGAGCATTATTTAAGTTACACAAAAACTTCATTCAAAAGAGAACCCTTACATTATTCCAGAAAGAAAGGAACATTGAAGAACTTTCATTGCCATTGGCTTAAAAGGTAATAATGCTAGCTCCGCATCTGTTCCATGCTGCATATTGCGTATTCAATCAATAGCATTTTCATTAGAAGAGTTGAAGTATGCAATATAGTAGAATCGCCAAATTAGAATTAAGAGTTATGGCTACATATATGAAAATGCAAAATTTTATACACGTTTTTTGGTATGTTTTTGAAGGATTATAAATTGCACCTCCAGAACTAGTAAAGAATTTGGATCTCCACACCAGCGCTGAAGCAAGTGAACAACAGGTCCGAGACGGAGACTCCAATGTGGGGTAAACACTATACAAGGCTCCTGCCACATCTTCCTGCACACAGACATTAATTAAAGTAAACCAGATCCTCAATTAATATAATAATTCACATTTGTCAATGCTTCATTCAACATTAGGATGAGCAAGTTATTCACACAATTAATATTTCAACAATCATATCTTGCCCTCGCATATTTGAGCGCATGGGATAAATTTCCTGAAGTCTGAAACTAGATAACAGACGAGGGGATAAATGAAGCAGATAGCATTGGAAAAAAAAAAAAAAGCACCAGAGGTTAGGTAAAAAGATCAATACTCTATGCTACATAAATAGTATGCATTAAAAATATTAAAAACGTGCAGCACACCCACATGAAGTCGCATAAAAAGATGATGCTTGTTCCTACAAGTTCTATATGAGGTATTAGCATTGAAGACAGAGGATCAACTTACACTAGATCAGCTGAATGGATTGCAGGAAACAAATGAAGCTTTTTCGCTTTTATCTGCTCCGTGTGGCCAAATAATGCTTCACCTGAATACAACTACAAAATAGCATTTATTTTCTTTTCCTTTGAAAGAAAAATATATCAGTAGCACTTCCTTGAGATATTGAAAGTTCATTTCCAGTTTTCACCGAATACCTTTTCTTGGCGTTCTTTACATAGCCATTCTGGAACAACATTTGTGAAGTCTAGCATTTCCTCTGCAACAGAAGAGATGATAAACACGGGAACCTACAATATAGATTTCTCCAAATCAAAATAAGTACCGGTATGCACTGGATGGTGTCAATGGCATTATCAGATAATTAGGAAATCATTATCCATGCAAAGGGAGAATAGTTTATAATTATTACACAGTTGACTGCCCAAACAACTTAACTAGTACAATAACGAACTACACGGCAAAGTGGAATGTTACACAAGAAATAGACCAGATCATAAAGTATTAGGAGGTTATTAGCTTTAAAATAGATGATTGACAATTTTTTATGTTACATAGCATGGGATGTCAATATTAACTTTCATAAGCTATAACAAATTAATAACATAGTCTTCCGCTAAGTATTGTTCACAAAACGAATCATTAACATAGTCATTATGTTACTTTATTGTCACTGTCAACAGCATTCTTGTATGGTGAAAGAAAAAGAAAAGAACAGAAAGCACATTAAATATCGAACACATTGAAGCTTTCAAATTCATGGCAGCGCACATTACAGGAACAAAAAGTTCAAAAGTAATGACTTCAAAAGCTTGTCAAAGTATGCATGCACCAATCGGTTGAAAATGAAAATAATAATATCCCATTACTCTTCAAGTATTTAATGTAATCTGTGGTTAATTTTACAGAATTCTCTTTCTTTCCATGTTTATGGAGCAAGAATACCATATCATTGATTTTGTCAATGTCCAAAACTAGCTATAGTTTTTTTTTTTTTTCATTGATATGATATTTTGATAATACTACAAAACTAGCTACAGTTTAATTATAAATTTCATTCAGTTACTAGAGTTTAACCAAGACATACATATTTTGATAATAACTACTATTAGCCAAAAAGGGAAAAGAACACGTACTTCAAGACTTGATGATTCAAGTAATGCAAACATCAGTTCTAATAGTTGTAGCATAATTCCAACTCGGCCATAGGGTATAAGAACAGAACCTCCATTTCCAACAGAATCGACAGCATAGGAACATATGAAAGCAAGCTTATCCATTTCATCAGAGCTCTCATTTGCATCAGCTAAAGCATCGGTAGTTGCTTTACTAAAGTTTTCATCACTGACAATGGCAAACATTAACTGTATAAAGATTGGGGTGCTGATGATCAATGTAACACCTAGGAAAGAAATGATTTGAAAATAGTACGACAATTATACAAAATAATGTACCAAGGATCCATCGTATCAATAGTCATTGCACTCTGAGAGGAACATGAACCACCATTTGAGTCAGTAACCATCATGGATGAAAAATCCGAAAACAGTACCACGTCATTCGCTCTAATAGAATCATAATCAAAACTCATGGCGTGAAGGGAATAAAAAATGGAGCTTGATAGGTATGCTATCCTACTCTTAGAGGAACTTATCGTCCAATTACAAGTGCCTATATCAAGGCCCGAACTGAATGCCATTATGACCAATGCACCATTGTAGCAAGCTTCTTCAGCGTACTTGAGAGTCTGCACTTTGTGCATGCATTCCTTCACATTCGCTGCACTGATACACACTGTGTTATTACATATTACATCCTCAAGAAAATATTTTGTTATCAAATTTTGCAACCTGCCTAATTACCCGTCAAAGATATAACAACCATATTCTCATACAAGTTGCAGTCGTTACCTATACAATGGTTGCCAGCCACCCAATTGCGCTCCATCATTTCCCATGACAATATTTCTAACCTCTAAATGAAGTGATTCAAGTGCTTCCCACTTCATCCATTGTGGTAAACCTGAATCAGCAGGGCCATAGTTTTGCTTAACATTCATATGCATCGAAACAAGGTCTTCCATCATGAGCTTCCCAAGTTGAGCAGTAGCTTCAGTAACATAAATCTAAGCCAAAACCAACCAATTAAATTCCATCAAACAGTAAAGCAAAGCACTATTTCGCTTCTCATCCTAAATAACAAAAGCTTTTAGCTTATCAAGTTTTGTTGTTCTCACCTTAGCAGAAAACCTTACATTGTTTGTAAGAAATGGAAGCCCCATCATGCCCATGAAGCTTGTAATCAAGACAACATCAATGGAAGACAAATCCCACAAATGCAAATTTGCAACCGTCTTGTACCAAGGCTCCGCAAGAATCAAGTCATCCACTTCAACAGGCTCCTCAATTCTTCGCCTTTTTCGGTCCCTCTCACATGAAACTAAACGTTGCTCGGTCTGAGAATTCGAGGATTTGCAATTTGGGATTTCATATAAATTGGTTTGAAACGGGTAAAAGACTGCCAATGCCGAAAGGTCTAATGGGCAATCGACTAAAATCCGAAACCCATCAATTTCAAGAATGTGACATGGAGGGCAGTTGAACCCTCCTCCCTTGCTCAAACATATCTAAAAATATAATAAGAACATAAAAAAACTTGTCAAATGGAATTGAAATTATAGTATAGAGCGAGCGTGCAAGCAAGATCGAGAGATTACATGTTTCATGGTAACATACGACTTCTGAATCTTCAATCTTTAGTGAAGATACTGAACTCACACTGACCAGATTGTTGATATCTTGACGTACATTATGTTGTGTAGGAGATGCGTATCTATATATCGCAAAATAACACAGTAATTATAATTGGTGATTGAAAAATTAGGGTTTCAGAGGTGAGCCAATGCAAAACAACATGGTAATCAAAATTGGTGAATGGAAAATTAGGGTTTCATCAAAATTAGTGATTGCACAATCAGGGTTTCATCGAAATTGTTGAATGGGAAATTAGGGTTTCATCAAAATTGGTGATTGAAAAATTAGGGTTTCAAAGGTTTTGATTTGAAAAAGAAAACATCAATCACTTCCAATCTATACAAAAACAAGCCCTAAATCGACTTACCCAATTACAATCAAACTTTCCTCTATAATTCAACAAGTGAAAAATCCCATCTTTGACATTGAATCATTGAACACATGACACCAATTTCAATCACAAAAGAGCGTTTTTTTATTCATTATCAGTGATTCAATCAAAACCCTAATATTCACAACAACAAGAACAATTTTATCTCGCAAAATCAATCAAAGATGAGAAGCGATGGACAAACCTTAAATCAAATTAGGGGCATTCCCCACCAATGTGAAGGGTTTCTCGAACAAATGAAGAGAAAAAAATTATCGTTAATGTTAGAACGTTGGATTTGCATCGTGATTTGTGTAGCTAATCTTTATACTTGTTGACTCCTTTGTGTATATACCAGTACTTACAAATATGTGCCTACAAATCTCAGGGCAATATTCAAAGGACTATAACAATAATAATAATCCCGAATTAGTTGGGATGGTCATATAAATCAAACTCATTCATTGCGTTCAATTTAGTGTAATGACATTTCTCAAGTTAACTTTAGTCTATTACTGAATTGTTTAATTTCTTTAAATTCTATTGAGTCAAATTTTTTAATGATCACATTTGTAAATCTGTTGGTGATATCCCAAACCATCACAACCGATGTTCCATATTTTTTTAGTCAATTACTACTACCAATACTTTTTTTTTAAATTTTTGTATTTTTCTATCTTTATAAATTTGACCACATATTCACTTATGTATCCGCATTCATATTATATTCATTTTTATGTATTTATTATTGGACTATACTACAGTAACTCATAAAATACACATACAATGACATTTGTAACGGCCCATTTTCCAACATACCACTACGGAGGCCAATGCGGGCCAACCTAGCCTACCAACGCCAGTTGTATTCCACATGCAATCTCATCCGCCATTTAATCATTTTTAACTTCAATGAACAACAATTTATTCAGCGAAAGCCTTAAATCAAGAAAATTTATATAGAAATACATCAAGTCATGTTAATAGATCATATGCTAGTGTGAAAAACTTATATGTCAACAAATATCAAAAGTAAGCCTCAAGTATCACAAAATATCAATATATAAGCCCTAAAATGTCTCACAGTCCCAAATCCCCAAAATGAGAACAAAATATAATATAATACAAAGTACGAGCTCGGTGTATCAGTCTCTAGCCAGTGAGCTTTCCCTTGTCGCGACTCGTACTCAGATCTGTACTTAAGCCATCACAAAAAGCAGATGGTGAGCCTAGAGTGAGTATTCCCAAGGAAATTAAGTGAGTAATTACGGAAAGTAAATACTGGAATTTAAATAAACTATTAAACAAACATACGAAATTAAATACAAACAACTGTGTTCATCGCATGAAATAAATAATGATGAAACTCAAAATGTGTTCTTAGAGCCTAGGATCAGACTACGCCATACTTCGGACTCTTCCATAAAGCACTGCTGGCAAGTGGCACTCAAGCAAGGCCAGTCTCTGGATCCGCTCGATGGCCGATGTAGCACCTACGGCGCACCGACACATTGCACGACACTCGGGTCATCCTATTCACCAAGCCCGATCTTTGGTAACATGCTACGGTATAGTGGACATACACAAAAATGGCACAGGGGTGAGAGCCTTTACCAACAACCCATAATATTACCACATGGGAAATAGAGTAATAAAGGAACAGTATTCAATTCAAATTGTCAAAATAAGTAAATGCTCAAGTAATTTCAATTGCACCGCATTCAATGTCCCAAAAATAATCTATCGTCCGACCCCGCTCACGTCTCGAGATGTGCGCCCAACACATGGCTATAGTCTCCTAAGTCCCTAGTGTCTGAATAAACCATTTTATGTGATTTAGTGTCAAATTAATTTATTTTATATTTTGACCTCAATAATTAAAATTTTATTCAAATTTTTTGTTATGGCACACTTTTCGAGTTACACCGGGGTGCCAAATGCCCAAAAAAGTCCCGGAACTCATTTTTCAACCCTTTTCTAATTTCTCATATTTTTTCTGATTTTACATAATTTTTTCCAAAATTTTCTAGCCATTTTTCAAATTTTTTGGAATTTCCAAATTTTTTTGGTTGGGCTGAATCGGGTCTAGTTCGGCTGGACCCGGTGCTGCCCAACCGAGCCGACCAGGTCTGGACCCGCTCGGTCTGGGGCCAGGTCGGCCTGACCCACGACCCAAGGGGGAGGGGCCCTTTTCTCCAACGAACCAGGGAGTTCCTGGTTCGTTTTTTTTTTTTTTTTTTTTACAAAAAAAAAATGGATCTCCCCAGTTTGGTTTGGAAAGGGAGATGACAAAGATGACTCTCTTTGTCATCTCCCTCCTCGGACAAACTATAAGAGCAGGTCGTCTGAGCTCCCAAACCACCACCACCACCACCACAACCACAACTGCGACAAAAACAACCACATCAACACCAACAACAATGGAATCAACGACTCACCTTTGCCTCTTCTCGTCGAGCTCTCGATCTCCCTTAGCCTCTTGTTCGATCCAATCTCTCTTTCTCCCTTCTCTCTTTCGGTCGATTTTTGGAGACATGTTGTGTCCGCGGTGATTTTTGAATTATAACAAAGGGTAGCCAAATTACCAAAATGCCTCTCCATTCTTATCTCCTCCTTACCAAGTAATGCCCTTTTTGGTCTTTTCACACATTTTCTTTTTAATTTATGATTTTTAATATATATTTATATATATATATATATATATATATATATATATATATTTATCTATACTTTTACGCCCACAATTCCATCGTGCACGCCAACGAGCGCACTCGAGTGTGCACACTATTATACAACCCACGCGTGTCGACCACGACCTCGCGTATCACTAAGTTCCCACCAATTTATTATTTATTTCATTTTATTCATTTTATGTGCGTATTCATTTTTCAACCTTGTATTTTATCTTTTTAGTCTACCCAGTATCTGTGTCGACACACATATCGAGGCAAATATTCATCACATTTTCTCGCACGAGTAATAGCAAATAAAATACACACATTGCGATGTCAATAGACATAATTAAGCATGAACATCGCAAAATAAATGCACAACATACAAAATCACTATTTACCTAGCTCCGGGCGTATCCCTGGTCTAGCTTCGGGTCCCACAAGTTCTGAGCTGTCCACCATGTCTGCAATACGTCATACATAACGGCAATTAAATTCGGGCCGTTACAACACTTGTCAATGTCCGTTCAATGCATCTTGGGATGTGTATGCATCAAAAATCAAAGGCACCCATACATTTGCACATTGTTTGTACATGTCTTTCCATTTTTCTTCATTTTTTATACCGTTCAACATTCACTTCAATTTAAGTAAGGAGAGTATTAAAGTAAATTCGGTCGAACACACAGGTCGGCCACATGTTTATATATGCATCCCTTTGATATGCCTCGAGATGCATATACACATGCATCTTGGTGAAAATAAACCTACTTGATCGAAGTGCGTGTTACCCTAACACTTTCCTTTGAAGTACTAGAGTGAAAAGGAAGATGATACCAACCATCAGTTGGCACAACTGGAAGCGGTTTGTTATATCCCTTAACTAAGAATGGAAAAACAACATTGAGAGCTCCTCCACTTTTACGATGCGCAACTCAAAGCAAACTCAGAGTAGTCAGATAGTCGGGATACTGAGTAGGGTAAACTTAAAAAAAAAAAGAAGACAATCTAACATTCTAGTAGACCTCAAACAGAGAAGCAATGGCAGAAGAAACCATGGTTAATTTTGTTGGAGATCTACCTTTAGATGTCTATATAAACATACTTAAATATACTCTTATAGGCTTTAGGTTCACAAACAGGTCTAGACTCTATTGCTAGCCCAATCAGGTCTTCAAATACAAGTCCAAGATTGTTCTGCTCTGATACCATATAGAAATTCATAGGCCCGGAGCGTGTGGAGCCCATCTTGCACAAAACCAATTGGCTTGTGTTAGGAACCAATCTACACAATTTATATATCACACAAACTCTAATTATATTTCTGTCGTGAAATTATATATTCCAACATAACAATCAAAAAGCACAGGAAAGCAACTCAACAACAACATCTGTAACTCTGTAAGTGTTAAAGCAGAGACAGTGTACCCAAACAGAGATGACATCCTGCACAACTTTTGCTCTAAAAGAACATGAGATTTTGAGTGTTTTACTATAGCCCGTTGGATACAAGCCGAGATTAGAAACACACATCTCGAGATATCATTGTAAACGTTTGAGACTCGTTTGTCGTCTATGATAAAAATTAGAAGAAACTCAGACTTCAAAGGTTCAAACTTTTTATTGTTCATCTTCTTCTTCATCAACAACTCAATCAATCAATCAATCGATCGATCAATCATGGATTTGGCTTCAAATTACGAGATTGATCAAACCGCACAGTTCATCCTCAATGGGCACTTCAAAAGAGTCGCTCTGCAGGTCAATCTCTCGACCTTCTCATCTCAATTTGTGAACAAATTTTGTGAATTAGGGTTTCGTTTTGTACAACTCAATAGGGTTTTGATTTGGTAATCTGTTCCGCAGTTTCCCGATGAACTATTGAGGGATTCAACGAGGGTAGTTAGAGCTCTTCGAGATGAACTAGATGATAAGGAAATTGGGTTGTTTGTAATGGCGGACACCACGTACGGGAGTTGCTGCGTTGATGAGGTTGGCGCCTCGCATGTCGCTGCTGATTGCGTTGTGCATTATGGGCACACTTGTTTGAGCCAGTAAGTTAGTTTGAAGTCTGAAAGATTAGATTTTTTGGGTTGCTTTGATGAATTGAGGGGACTTTGTGATTTTTGGTTTATGTGCAGGACATCAACATTGCCCGCTTTTTTTGTGTTTGGAAAGGCGGCTATTAGTGTTTCGGATTGTGTTAAGTCTTTGGCTGATTGCTTATCAACCAGTGACAAACCTGTATTGGTATGTGACTGTGTTTGAATTGATTTAATATAGTGGATTGTTGGAGTAATTTATAAGATTTGGAAAGCACATCATTAAGTTCACTAAATTGAGTGCAATGGAAGAGTTTGATCCATGTATTGGCACTGAGGCTTTGTTGTTAACTTGAAAATTTAACTTTTACGTTTGTTTCTTCTTGATCATCTGAAGTTTTTGGCAGTAGTGTTTATATTTATATCAGTGTTAATGCTTTCATTTTTTCAATGTTCGTCACTTCAACTAGTGGTATAAACAATGTCAATGCAGTTTGAAGGCATTGTGAAATAATAAATTGAGTCTCTTTATATGCATTGACGTACTTAAACTTATTCAATGTATGGTATCAACAAGTTTTACTAGAGTGCCTCAGCATTTTTATTGTATTCACTGCATTTGAAGGCATACGCTATGCTATACATTGTATACGCTATGCTATACATTGTACAGATTAACGTCTCTTTGCATGATGTTTAAGTTATTTTTATGTGATAAAGAAATGGCATATGAAGTAATGTTTCATTTGATTTTTTTTTTCTCCTTGCAAATGCAGGTTCTTTGTGGACTGGAGTACTCACATGCAATAAATCATATAAAAGAAGCAATGGAAAAGGAGTTGTCTTCATCACTCCAGTCTAAATCTGACTTAGTATTCTATTTTGCCGATGTCATGTGTTCAGTTATGAATCCATCAACAGTTGATGATCGTCCTGAATCCTCTGGTTGTTCTATTGCCAATGGAACTAGTAGTGATTACAAGAGAACTGGTTCTGCCTTGGATGGTAATAAGTTTTGCATTGGGGGCTTGATGTGGGATTTGCCAGATGGTTTCAAGATGGAGGACTGTCTTATTTACTGGATTGGTACTGAAAACCCGGCATTCACAAATATTTTGCTCACATACAATGGGAGTGAAGTAGGTAAAAAACCCAACCATCCTTTGTTTTAAGTTCTTCATTTGTATCAAATTTTTTTTCCATGAAGAATTTGGAGGATTTACTTCATTTAAAGTCTTAAAGTTGATAAATATTGTTGTTTTATGATGGAGCTATGTTTGAATTCTAGAAATATCATTCTGGAATGTCAAATAGTTCCTTCCTCTTTCTTGTAAAATGATTACCTGTGCTCGATATCCTCATCAATGACTTCAGATTTAAATGCTTATTCTCATTTGCTTTTGTTAATTTGGATTTGGACACAAAGTACATTACTGTGGAACCCTTGTTGTGTTACATGTGAACTGTAGGAAGTAGGAACTTAATTTCATTGTCGTCAGCAATACAATCTTGTTTTATTATCTTTGATTGATCTGAAAACTAAAGAAGTACTAGGTATCTGTTTTCATTTATATTAAATCATAATTTTTTAATCTGTATTTTGTTTCAGTGAGATTCGACCCAAAAGAAAATTCTTTGGCAAAAGACTTCCTACATCAGAAAAGGGTTCTTAAGCGTAGGTATGGTTACGAGTTTTTCTCATTCTAATTGATTTGTGCAACTTATCACTTCCATTAGTGCTTGTTTTTCATAAGAGAATACACACTTGCGCAGATATTACCTTGTGGAGAAAGCAAGGGATGCCAATATCATTGGGATTTTGGTGGGCACTCTTGGTGTAGGTATGTTGCAAGCTTTGTCATAGTTATATGCAAAAACAATTTTTATTTTTATTTTTTAATTCTGAGACAATTTACTTTCTGAACTATTTTCGAATGGTGAACAAGTGCTTAATGATTTTGGAGATATCTTGGTTATCAGAAAATGATTTTAGAGATTGATTGATTTGTTTTAGTGTTCAACATAAACTATTATTGCTATGTTTGGCATGTGGATCAAACTAAGTTTCCTTTTAACAAAAATGAATGCAGCTGGTTTCTTCACATGATTAATCAAATGAAAGATCTGATCGAAAAGGCTGGGAAAAAGTCATACACGCTAGTAATGGGAAGACCAAATCCTGCGAAACTTGCAAATTTCCCTGAGGTATTTTTTTCCTTTTCTGACACAATAAACAAATTGCCCACTTTTTTCTGCTTAGGCATACGAAACCAGTTCTGTTCTAATAAAGATTTTTCTTTTGCACAGTGTAATGTTTTTATTTATGTCTCTTGTGCCCAAACTGCACTGATGGATAGCAAAGAGTTTTTGGCACCAGTCATTACGCCTTTTGAAGCCATTCTTGCCTTTAGCAGGTATCCATTATCAACATCCTGTTACTGCCTTTTCTTTTCAAAGAATGAATGTGAATTCTCGGCACCAGTCCATACTGTTTCATCTTGTAAACATATAGAAAATAAATGAAGTCTTAGGATACTATCATACAAGGAAGTGGCTGAGGAGACTAACACTGTACATAATTTGCGATGTTTTTGTTACTGTTATTTCATAAGTTAGTTGCTTAAAAACAATCAGTTGGCAGCTAAAGTTATTAATTTGTCATTTTTGCTCAGAGGAAGCCAGTGGACTGGAGCATATATGTTGGAATTCAGGAATCTGATTACATCTTCTCAACAAGATGATAGCTACACAGAAGAAGCACGGTTTTCCTTCTTGCAAGGTGGATATGTAGAAGACCGTGACCATGAGTCAAAAGGTATTTTTGTTTATGTTTTGAATATGCAATATTTTTAAAGCCCACAGCTTAAGCATGGGAAAAGCTTCCATTGTTTCAGTTCTTAAGCCAAACCACTTCTTTTTTAGTAATAATTTCTACAATTCCTAATAATAATAAAATCTTTATTTTTATTTTATTTTTTCATTTTTTCTATCAGCATGCTATAGGCAGCCAAAAGTTGCATTACTGGGCCGCTAGGGACCTTATAGACTTTCCCTAGAAGAAATGATGGTTGCTTTCATGATTGTTTGTTGAGTCACTGAGCTGAAGTGGACTTCAATAATTCTATCTTTGTTTTAGGATTCATATGAAGTTAAAGTTTAGCATGACCAACTATATTTGGCCTAACAATTAGCCAACACTGCCATTTTAAATGTAACAGCCCACTGAACTAATAGTGCAACTTTTTGAACTAATTGACACAAAAAATGCTAATGTTAATTGATTTTCTTGTTGCTTTTGTAAAATAGAAAAATCAGTTGAAGACGGAGAAAGATCAATCAGTCTGGTGGAGGCAACACAGAGAGCTTTGCAGTTGCAGGATAGTAACCCGCATTCCCTTGTCAAAGGAACTGCTAGATCCGGAGCAGAGTTTTTCAATGCGCGATCCTATCACGGTCTAGAGATGAACTCGGAGAAATCAGTGCCGCAACCATTTGTTATTGGGCGAACTGGGAAGGCATCAGGATATCAAAATGAAAAGGAAAATCAAGAAATTTTATGATCAGCTTACCAAAGCAGAACTGACATGTTTATCAACCCACTCAAGCAGTCACACTAGTGTAAGAATGCTCCATGTTCGTCGCCAAAGCCCTTTTTCTATTACCATGGTACATTCACTTGTATTATTAATCGAATGGCTGTAACAGGCCCCGTCGAGAAATTTTGCTTCCTACTTTCATATGGTACACTGAAAGTTCAAGTTTTGCCAAAAGAGTGAGATAAGATATCAATTTTGTAGTGCTAAAATGTTTGTAATGTAACTTACCTTGTTCATGTCACAGCTAGTATAGGATTTTTCCTACAAGGTTTTGATATGGTAGATGTTCTCTTTCCAGTTTGAATCATTTCCCACCACAATGTTCATTTTCATGTAATCGACCAAGGATATACAAGATGATATTCCATGTGCATTTTGTTTGGGCTTAATTGGTTAAAATATTAACTCGTTACAATTTTTGTTATTATATCATAACATTTTTAAATTTGTTATTATATCATAACCTTTCTATATTAATAAATTTTTATCCTAACTCATTTTCTAAATTTGATGGGGTGACACTTAAATAATGACTTCAAAAAGTCATCTCATCACCTCTAATCACTAAAATAATTATTAAATTCATTAATTAAGTTTATTACTTTGGAGTCACCTTCATCAAATTTAGAGTTCAAAAGTAAATTTGATATAAATTTATCAATTTAAAAAGGTTAGGATATAATAACAAATTTAAAAAAGTTAAAGATATAATAAAAAAAATTATAAAAGGTGAGGGTATTTTAATCAATTTGGCCTTTCGTTTGCATATGGCATTGATTGATAGTAAACCCTGAGATAGTTGATGCTACACGCTAGAGGGAGGCGGCGGGGAGGGTTGGATCCCAGTGACGGGAATTTAACATGTGTTTCTAGGTACAATATCTGATAATCCGAGAAAGTAGCTCTCAGGTCTTGTATCAATAAGGAAGTTTTGTCTCATGGAATTAAATGTTGGGTCAATTAAGTATCTTAAAAATATAAATATCTGGAATGGGTTCTATTGGGGATGAAAATGAGAGAAATCAATTAAGACGTTTTTCAACATTACAACAGAAACTAATAGGTTCAAGACAAACCTAGAGTTTTTTTTTTCGTCAAAGACAAACCTAAAGTTAGAAAGGAAACCTTACAAAAATATTAATGTATTGTATTAATATGTTTTCTAAAGAGAACTACAGAAGTGCCTAATAATACTTGGCCATTTAATATATAAGAGAAAATGATGGAATTAATAAAGATGCATGAATGTATATATTACTAATATTAACAATATATTGTTTCATTCTCTTCGAAAAAACACAATATATTGTTTCATGGAATTAAATGGTCAAGTAAGTAGCTTAAAAATATAAATATCTGGAGTAGGTTCGATTGGGATGAAAATGGGAAAATCAATTAAGTCGTTTTCAACATTACAACAGAAACTAATAGACTTCAATTCAAGACAAAGCTAAAGTTAGGAGGGAAACCTAACAAAAAATGGTAATGTATTGTATTATTATTTTTTCTAAAGAGATCAACTAGAGAAGTGGCTTATATTACTTGGCCATCTAATAAGAGAAAATGATGGAAGTAATAAAAGATGCATGAATGTATATATATTATTAATATTAGCAATATAATGCATGTTAGCACGCCAGGTTTTTTCAATTAGAGTCAAAATCAAATCCACGACATGTGATAAAAAAAAAAAAAAAAAAAAAAAATCAATTCCACAACTATATAAGCATTCCCCTATTGAAGACCAAACCATCTTACTCAACTATGGCATCCTTCATTAAAATGAATGCTTTGCTATCCTTCATCTTGGTGTTGGTTGGATTCCTAGCTGCCCTTCTACCGGAGAGTGCCTCCGGCCAGAATTGCGGCTGTCCCTCGAACCTTTGTTGTAGCCAGTATGGATATTGTGGCTTGGGCGACCCCTATTGCGGCACTGGATGTCGACAAGGCCCGTGCTACGGTAGTAGTCCTTCTCAAGGCTCTAGTGTGGCTGATATTGTGTCACAAGGATTCTTCGATGGGATAATCAATCAAGCTGATAATAGTTGTGAAGGCAAGGGCTTCTACTCTCGCAATAGCTTCCTCGGAGCTGCTAATTCCTATTCTCAATTCGGCACAAGTGGTTCTCAAGATGTTAATAAGCGCGAAATAGCAGCTTTTTTCGCCCATGTCACCCATGAAACTGGACGTAAGTGTTACCATTGGACTTCATACTGTGGTGTATTCTTTTTTATGTAATTTATGGTGCATCTAACAACACTTATTAGCAACACATAAGTACCATTTATTCAATCATGTCCTAGTAAGTTTTGCTGCTAAAAAATCATGACTAATTTTGTTATAAGCCAATGAGAGCCTTTAAGGCGCCCAGTGCTTAATTGTATCACCCCTTCCGGTTAATGGACAACAAAATATTATATCAAGTAGTATTTTCTAACAATATGGTTTTCATTTTTTCAGATTTTTGCTACATAAATGAGATAGATGGGTCCACAAGGAACTACTGCGACAGCACTAACACACAGTATCCATGTGTGCCCGGAAAAGCTTACTTTGGGAGGGGCCCACTTCAACTCTCATGGAACTACAACTATGGCCCAGCAGGAAATAGTATTGGATTTGATGGCTTGGGGGCCCCTGAAACAGTGGCCAATGACCCACTGGTGTCCTTCAAGACTGGACTTTGGTTTTGGATGAACAATTGTCACTCCCTAATCACATCTGGGCAAGGCTTTGGGGCCACTATTAGAGCCATTAATGGAGCTATTGAATGTAATGGTGGGAACTCTCAAGCTGTGAATGCTAGAGTTGGGTATTACACTAGTTACTGTAACCAGTTTGGGGTGTCACCTGGTGACAACCTATATTGTTAGCTTAGATATTGATACAAGTGTGTATCATATATAATTATGCACGAATAAGGCGGGCGCCATATACAAATAAAAGTTGTTCGAGTCCTTTGAATTATGCATGAAAAAGGATGGTTCATATTATGTGAAAATAAATCAAGGGCGGAAAGATGTGAAAAACTCTTCCTTGTAGAATAATAAAAGTCACACGTGTTTAGTTTCTCTAACTCACTTTCTTTTTGATAGAAAAGAAAAGATTTTATACCTACCAAGATTTAAACTCATAAACTTTTACTTTCAGATTTGATATCAAAATCATTGAGCCACCTGATTGATTGTTTCTTTGACTCACTAATGTAGTAGCTGACCCTAACTAATTAAACATAAAACGAATTTATATTGTCAACTCCATGTAATTCAAAGTAATTGACTGATGTTAGCTATAGGTTTTTGTTTTTCTTCTCATTTTTTCTTACTTTGGCCGCTCTATCAAAAATGCCAACCAGTCAGCGTTATCCTTTGACTGCACAACTTAGAACTATTGTCTATTAGTAATGTTATCTATATAAGGAACCTCTTCTCCCCCCCTCCTCATCAAACCATCCTCAACATGGCATCCTGTACAAACAAGAAGGCCTTGCTCACCTTCATCTTAATTGGACTCGTTGCTGCCCTTCTACCAAAAACCATTTCCGGTCAAAATAATGCATCAGTAGCCAACATCGTCACACAAGATTTCTTCAATATGATAATTAATCAAGCCGACTCCAATTGCGAAGGCAAAGGCTTCTACTCGCGCGATAGCTTCCTCAAAGCCCTTAGCTCATATCCTCAATTCGGCACAACTGGTACAGAGAATGACAAGAAGCGTGAAATAGCAGCCTATTTCGCCCATGTCACTTACATAACAGGACGTAAGTATACAATACATATTTTATTGATGGGGCCTCTAGTTTTTTTTTTTTTTTTTTTTTTTTTTTTTTTTTTGACTGGGATCTTTTGAATCACGACTCACTTGAGAGGATTTGACGGGGCTCTAGTTAACATCTAAGATTTTTGGCCTGGTAATTAATATTCTTTGGTAAATCAATCACTAAAATTTAATTGATAATTTGATTTGCAGATTTTTGCTACATAAATGAAGTGAACGGGGCTTCAATGGAATTTTGTGATAGATCAAGCAAATACACATGTGTGCCCGGGAAATCATACTATGGGAGAGGCCCGATTCAGCTAACATGGAACTTCAACTATGGACCGGCCGGGCAAAGCATTGGGTTCGATGGGTTGGGTGCACCGGAAACAGTGGGTTCGGACCCAGTTGTGTCGTTTAAGACCGGATTTTGGTTTTGGATGAACAATTGCCACTCTATAATGACTTCTGGTCAAGGTTTTGGGGCCACAATTAGAGCCTTCAATGGTATTGAATGTGATGGGAGGAACAATCCAAGCGTGAGGGCTAAGGTTGGGTTTTACACTAAATATTGTAATCAATTTGGTGTGTCACCGGGTGACAACCTATATTGTTAGTTCATGAGCAGGTCAATATATTTAACTAGATTGATGTCTATTGATGGTGCGTATCATGAAGATGTGTATTTGTTGAGATGCACAAAATCTCTTACCAAGGATTTTTATTTTTATTTTTTGACAAAGAGTCATTTCTATTTGTAGAAATTGCTCATTATTACATATGATTTAAGTGTCGTGAAGGGTACGTGTTTGCCAACAGCGTGTCACTAGAAGCGGGTTGTTGTCCGTTAACTAGTGACTTGAATGAGAATAGAGACACTAATACTAGAAGATATAATGTGGTTTGGACAAAATAAATTAGTACATGTTTATAAACAGCTTTCGCCAAGTGTCGTGTTAAAGATGTGTGGACCGAGCAAGACCGAAAATTCAACAAGTCGTTGTCTCTTAACAACTGAATTGAATGAGAATACATATAAGCACCAACATTAATTAAGAGATATCACGTGGTTAATTTAATAAATCACATAACATTAAAATTAATTTTCGGACATGTTTCTTCAACATATAAGTATTTTTTTTTCTTTGGACCTCTACGTATTAAAATTAATTAGGCCTTGCTTTCATTTGTTGAAAATTTGATTTACCGAAGTTTAGGTTAAAACTAATCAGACCCATTTATTTTGTCCTGGTTTCAGTTTTGAAATTTGGATCAATACAACCCGGGTTTGATGTAAATCTCAATGTTCTATCAAGAATTTGTACCCGAGTCAGCATTTAAATGTCGATCGAAGGTACATAGACGAGCACGCGCCTGCAAGTGTAACTGTCACCTGTAGAAATTATATAGGGCTGTCCGGTCCCGAATTTTTGCCTGCCCTAATTTGTGACGCATTCTTCTACCATTTGCCAAACTTGTCTCTTCTAATTCTCGTTCATGCTCAAGCAACTAAGTCTTGACATCGAAGCAATTAGTTGCTCCATCCAATCTGTAAATTCACAATGCTCTGTTGTTTCTTGACTTTCCTTGCACATACATAACACATTGGTTAATAAGATATGATTGTTCAATTTTTGTAATGTTACTCCTAATTTTGAAGAGTGTGATAACTGATTTACATGCATATATAGACTTTAGTTTACATGTCAAGACTAGATGAAGTGTTCACTCTACATATATATAAACCTTTATAATGTGAGACTAATGATAAGCACATATGTTAGTTTTCCCAATACAAGCAACCAATTAATTGAATTGTAAGCCTTAATTTCTTGATCATGTATGCATCAACTGTCGCCGAGGCGCCGCTAGAGATAGTGACGGCGATGATTGACCATGGTCGACAAATGGGTAAGTATGTCAAATAATTAACATACGATCATGCATTTTATTAACTGATAAACCAATTCATGAACCTTATTTGAGATGACCTATTTCCTATTGCTACATGTGTGGTTTGGTGTCCCATCTTCTGCTTCACTTCCAGCATACATCTAATGGTTAGACCTATAAATAAACCCTGCATGAGTTGAACTGGTTAGGCCTTGTTTGGTTGGAGGTGGAATTATCTACCGAGAGATAACTTACAGGGAGTTGAGAACTAATCTTGTTTTGTTGTCCAACTCTCTTGTAAGTTATTTTCCAACTACTATATCTCCCCTACCCCCTATAGGGAGTTATTTCTAAGGAGTTGTGGATACAATTACAAATTAACAACTATTTTATTACTCATATCTCTCTTATTTGAAGGCTATTTATGTCAATTCATATATTTATTGTTTAAAATTTTACAACTTCTCTGCAAGTTTAAAGTAGAACCAAATATGAAAATATTAACTCCAAGGAGATATTTCCAAACTAACACTGTAAATTACTATAAATGAATAAAACGAGACCTTAGGTTTAAGAAAAGTACTATGGGGTTTTGGTGAAGTCAAATTAATAGAGCTAACTAGTTAAGGAGTGAATTGTTTATTGGCTAAATTTATGGAATAGCTAGGAAAGCAATCATGTTTATTTTATTTAATTTCTTTCCTGACTCTATGTGTGTATATATATATATATATATATTTGTTTTCTCAATCTCCTGATTGTATGCACTACAAGAAAAATAAGTTTTTAAAACACTAATATGTCGTTAAAAGTTAATTGACATATAACTGATATAGTATAAGTACTCATTAATTGTAAAAAACATGTGCAATGATCAGTTAAATATATGTTATAAAAAAAAATTTGTTAAATTTATAAGTAATTATTATTGTTTTGCAGGAAGGATATATTGTTAAATATTAATTGAATATTCTATAATTTTGAACCATGTAAATAATTTTAGATAGTTTTAACAACAGTTATTATAACATCGTTAGACGTCGTTAAAAAAACAAATTTTCTTGTACTGCTATATGTTTTTGAGCTACAGTTGGCAGCCTAGAGGAGAGATCGAAATAGAGATGCTGCTTGCTTGGAAGACCAATTGGACTTTCAGTTTAGAAACTTGTTTTTGAGCTACAGTGGATAATGAACAATTTTTTTACTTCAGAGAAAAAAAATATGTTGGAGACAAGGCTTAAACTCAAAATCATCAATTGATGATTGTTCTTTACCAACATGTTATATCCACCTTTTGTGTTTAATTTGTATGTTAATATAAATAATACAAAAAATACAAAATGCTACACTTATTTTAATTTTTTGAAAGAAAAATTTTTAAAAATACTTTTTAAAAAAATATATAATTGTTTTTATTAATTAAAAATATATATGAGTTTGATGGGCCACGCTTGATTTTGTATTTTTTCGCATTGGCCAAGTTTGGGCCAATATATAGACCCAAATATAGATGGCGGGCTGGGCTTGGGCCAAGATACTGAGCCCAGTTAGGCTAGACTATATTGGAGCTAAATAAGATCTGCTATTACTTATTAGAAGTTATAAGAAGTTATTATTTGAGTTGAATTGGAATATCTTTTTAGATTGGTCAAGCTGTTTTAACGAAAGCTTTCTAACAATAGATTTTTAGAGCTTAAAAAACTGATGATGGATTAATTAAAATGGCAGAAGCAATTTCAAAAAAATAAAAAAATAAAAAAATTGGCGGAAGTATATTCATGTATGCATGTGAACAACTAAAAACTGATCTACTCGCCGTAATAGAAACATAAAGAATAGATTCATAACCTCACACAACAAATGTATATTTATAGAGGCATAAACAGCTGAAAAACAACAAATTCTCTACATGTTAAAAAACTACTTGAAATAAGCCAATCATTAATTAACAAATATCCAAACTAATCACAATATATCTAATTCACTAAATTTTTAGTTATGAATTATCTCAAACGACATCAATGATCATCATGCGCAGCTTGTCCCTTACCATCTTCTTCACTTTCCTGCAGAATGGGATACAAAAGGGAGTTCCTCGAGATTTGCTGAAAGAGCTTTTCGACGTCGCATCTCATTTCTCCAATTTCTAGCAGCTATAACCGCCAGGCCGTGAAATAGAGGTCTAAGCTTGTACATCAACTGTAATTATTAAGAATGTATTAAATTATTATTAGTGATGAAGAAGATAAATCACCATAACAAATAAAAGCATTGACCAACCAACGATCCTTGGGACGCAACTGGAAAATATAAAAGCATTGACCACATAATAGCAGAGGAGGGATATAAACTAATGTTTCATATACCAAATAAAAAAGAACTAATATTGCATGTCATTTGCATTGACAATTCATTTATTCGAACATCAACTAATCTTGGTCTTTTTTACCTATTTAAAAAAGACTTCCACTAATCCAAAAAGATTGCTTCAAGAACCAGCACCTCTACTCATACCTCTGACGGAATTTTCCCGGGCAAAGCTTAGACTATTCAATTAAATAAATATAATACAAACTAACACAATTACTGATTAAATCATCCAATCAAATTTATCAGGTACAAATGGATTTTTACTGTGAGAGTTTTCAACAGTTCTGAGCAAATTAGTCATGTCATCCTGCAAGGACTAGTCATTTGGGATTTGAGAAGCGTACAAATATTGTGATTATTACATCCAAGGTAAGGGCACTTAAGATTATATAGCATTTGCTTTCTACTGCGCATTTGCCTTCTACTGCGTCTTATTCAAGCACAGTGAGCTCTTATAACTCTTAATAGTCCCACAAAGCTGCCAGCTATTCTCATATATATGAGAAAACCATAATTAGGATATAGCGGAGACGAAAATTTTGAGGAACGTGATTATTTATATAAACCATATTATAGTTAGAAACGGGTCTTAAGACCTTAGTTTTGGATTAATCCTTGGCATCTTGGTTCTGTAGTCCTCTTTTTTTCATTTTTTTTCTTTTTTTTTATAGGAAAGAAACAACTTTTACATCCACCAAGGTTTGAACCCATAGCTTCTTACTTTCAAATTCCATACCAAACCATTGGGCCACCCAATTGGTTGGTGTTCTGTAGTCCTCTTTTGGGGTCTATGGAAGGAATGTAATTGCAGAATTTTCCAGCAAAAAAAGGGCAAGAATAGGAAGACACTAGAGACAACATAAAGTGGAACGCGGTGGCCTAGACTACAAATGAGGAATGCTTAAGAAACTATTCATGGCAGCAACTTTATGGAGATTGGGGGACTTTACTTATTTGGACTTCTCTGTGTCTATTAGGATCCTGGTCTAGTGCTTTTTTTTTACTTGGATAAATCCTTTATCTTTGGTTTGTCCCCCGGACCCCTCCCCCCTATATTATTGCGAGGCCAGCCTAGCTAGCTAAGCGGGGGACAGTATGGAGCCACTTATATATGGGTTCAACCTAGCTGATTTCAATATATTCGTGGGTTGGAACAACTTTTGGGATACTTGGAACTCTGCTTTCAGTTTTGTAATATCTTGGGAATGTCTTATTCTCTTGAAGATGTACATATCTTTTCTTTGTTCTAATTAATAAATTACTCTTCCTATAATAACAATCGCAAACGAAAAAACAAACAAAAAGAAAATTAGGTTTTGGTAGTTCCACTGTTCCAGTGTTCAAAGCACGTTAAACTAAAAGCAAAGGTTTTTATAACTTACCACCTTTATAAAAGAGGGTGGAAGAAACCTTGCTTCAACTGATTTATCATTACGCCAAGCATTTGCATTTTGCATCACAAGAACAGGAAGAAGAAATGAAGTTAACATTGTTGAGTTGATCATCAAGTACAGTTGAAGATCCCTTTGTTCGCTTTCTGCCATTCAACTAGAGATACAAGCCATTGTGGTTGAGACCATTCAAGTTTCTCGAGTGATGCAAGTCTTCCATAAACCAATGATTGGTTATTGAAGATGTGAGAGGACGACTCAATTCAAATATTGAGATTGAAAGTACAAATCATGAGTACATTACAATAGACCAATGAACTTGCATCTGTTTATATATTGATTATATTGGTTTGAATAATCCTTTAATTATGCATTTGTTGCATGCTGTTATATACTATTTCTTGATATTAGTTGATAATTGATAGTTGATATGAAGGTCACTTACTGAGCATGTAGGAGCTCACCCACCTTAATATTTCCAGGTTTGGATGTACGCTAGGACTTGAAACTCAAGAAATGAGAGGATCAGGAGTTTAGTTTCTTCTCTACGGTGCAGTGAGTTTTCCTCTTGTATATATATTACATAGCTTTATGATTTTGTAATAATGAGGGTGGGAATATGAGTTTAATACCGATGATTATATCGGATTTGTATATTTTATATTTATCGAAAAAGTTTTAAATTTTTCGCTGCGTTATTTTTATTTTGTTTAATTAATATCAAGATATACATGTTATTATCAAGAAGTGTGGTAAGGCTGCTGACTCTAATTGGATTCGATCAGGTTTGCCGAGGCTTAATTAGGGTTTCAAGCCGAATATTCTCTAATTTAGATTAGGGGATGTTACAAAATAGTACATGAAAACTTTTGGGTATACAGCCAAACATAAACAAGAAATAGAGATGGGAATTCAACACTTAGATAGGATGGAGTTGGACTAGTATCAGCAACTCAGAGGATATTGTTAGTAGGAAATTACTAAAAGAAGAAATGGAAATGATTGTGTTAATTAAGCAGCAAATGTTGCATCAGAAGTTGAAGAAGAGCTGGTTAAAAGAGGGGGACACCAATTCTAAACTTTTCCATCAAATCTTGTCGGCAAGGAAGGCAAAAAATGCAATTGAGTGGCTCGAGCTGGACGATGAACTCATTGTGGATTCTGATGCCGAGATTGCGAGGTTGGCAACGACTATTACAGGAATCTCTACAAGTCACAAGCATCGACGAATTGGATTTGGAAGGGATTATTGGGGGCACAATTTCAAACAACAAGGCTCGGGCACTTGAGGCAGTCTTCACAGAACAAGAGATTTTGGCGGCTTTGAAGGAATGTGAATGAGATAAGACCCCGGGCAAGGATGTCTTTACTATGGATTTCATTAGGCAAACATGGGGAATAATTAAACAAGAAATTCTTAAAGGCATTTATAGAGTTTCATCAGAATGGGGTTATTAATTCGGTCACAAACGAGACACTAATTTGCTTGATACCCAAAAAACACCAACCTAGGAGGTTCAAAGAATTCAGACCTATTAGCTTGGTCACTTGTTTTTATAAGTTGATTGTCAAAGTGTTTGCGGCAAGGTTGCGGCCAATCATGAGGGACACAATAGCTAAAGAGCAAGGGCTTTTCATTCAAGGAAGACAGTTGATTGATTTAGTCATAATAGTGAATGAGGCGGTTGAGGATGTACGAAAGGGGAAAAGAGAAGGCTATGTTTTAAAACTAGACTTTGAAAAAGCCTATGACCATATCGAATAGGGCTTCCTGGATTATGCGCTGGCTCATAAATGATTCGGATAAAGATGGAGGAAATGGATTACGGGCTGTCTTAAATCTGCCTCATTCTCAGTGATCATCAATGGGAGGAACAGGGAGAAGTTTTACGGCTCGAGGGGACTTAGACATGGAGATCCGCTTTCACCATTCTTATTCATTATTGTGGCGGATATCATGGGTCGAATGATCGACACGACAAAGTTACATGGGCATGTCACTGGCCTAACTATTGGAAGGGATAACGTGAACGTATTCCACTTACAAATCGCGGACGATGCCCTTCTTATGGTCCAAAATGATGATCATTCTTTGTCTAACATTCTCTCTATTGTTGATGATTTTTGCCTAATTTAAGGGGTCAAGCTCAATAAGAGCAAATGTAACATTCTTGGAATCAACATGGAGGAACACACGGTAGCCTCCCTTGCTACGAAACTAGGTGTTGCAATCAGATCATGGCATATCTCCAACTTGGGATTACCTCTTGGCGCTTCGCCAAGATCAATTTTGATTTGGGACACGGTGATTCATAGGATCGAGAAGCGATTGGAGGGGTGGAAGAAAACTTATTTATCTAAGGGAGGCCGTCTAACCTTAATTCAATTTGTGTTAAATGTTATTCCCACTTATTTTTTATCTATCTTCAGGATACCCCAAAAGGTAGATGAACGGATCGAACAATATATGAGAGATTTTTTGTGGGAGCGGTTTGACAAGGCAAATAGTAGCTCACTGGTTGATTGGCAAGTAGTTTGTAAGCCAAATAAGGAGGGCGAACTTGGCATTGGAAACATCTCCAAAAGAAATCAGGGGCTTTTGATGAAATGGTTATGGCGGTTCTCTCACGAAACTATCTCCCTTTCGGTGGAGATAATCAAGAGTAAATATGGCGCCCGACGCAACAGTTGGGACACTAACATGGTAGAGGAGTAACATATTGTTGTCCTTTTAGGGATATTAGCTCTTTTTATCCGCAATTTTTAGCATTTTCTCGTTTCTCTTTCAAGTCTGGTAATAAGATATCGTTTTGGCAGGATCCTTGGTTCTGTGATCGACCATTGCAATTGGAATTTCCTCTATGCTATGCGACTTCATGCAATAGGGAGGCATTGATTGCAGATCTTGTAAGAGCCAATGACGGAAGTGGGGGTCCATCGAATGAGACTTTAATTTAAGACCTCGAATCAATCAGAATACAGTGATTCAATTAGAGGCACTAAACAGAGCCGTGGAAGGTATGACTCTTCGAGGGGATGAGGAGGATGCCCGAACATGGCACGTCGATTCTTTCGAGATTTTTTCAGTCAAGTCAACTTTCAAAGCTCTTTGTGGATCTCAGCCGACAGAAGCATTTTATGCCTACCGATCACTGTGGAAACAGTCGACACCACCAAAAGTAAAATTCCTTATTTGGCTGGTTATTTGACGTAGCGTGAATGCTCAAACAAGGAAGAATCCTTAAAAATCCTTAAAGTTTTTGAAAAAACCCAAAATTTGAATAAATTAATAATAATTACAGCCCTAATCATGGCTTTATATTGCCCATCAGAAACTTTAATCCTTCTACGACTCTAAACGCGATTCTTCTACGACTCTTAAACGCTTAATCTTTTTATGACTCCAAACGTAATAAAAATTACGAAAATACTCTAAATAAAAGAAAACCCCTGATGAAGCTCAAAACGAAAGAATTTGGATTCACGAAACCCAATCTCAGATAGCGATGCTTTCGAAGTAGTTGTAAAGCACAAATGCTATTTCCGAAAAAGTATTATAATAACTAATCGGATTCCTATATTTAAAATTACGGTCCCTCAAAACATTTGTAACTATCACGACATCATTATTTATAGGAAAATCAAGGTCACGCCAATGTTACAAAGGAGGAGACCGGATATGGCCCTATCTCCACATATTTGTGTTTTGTGTAATAGGAGCGGGGAAGAACTGGACCATCTCTTTATTCACTGTCCAATGGCCACTTTCCTTTGGCTAAAATAATGCGGTGAACTTAATTCGTCCTGGGAGGCACCCCAATGCTGTGAGGAGATTTTCTGAGATGGGAGGCTAAGGTTCGACAATATGGTGAAGAATACTCTCTGGAGCTGTGGAGCACAAGCTATTATTTGGTGTCTTTGGAGGGAGCGGAATGCTAGGTTATTCAAAGAGGAGGTGACGCCGTTTGTGTAAGTATGGGATGGCGTCAAACTAATCATAGCAAAATGGTTATCTGTGGGGTGTGTTTGATAGCAAAGAAAAGGAAAAAAATTGTGGAAAATTGTTTGATTTTTTTATATAACCGTTTTATTCCTTGTTTGATAGAAATATTAACCGCTTAGAAAAAAATCTCACACCACTAATTTTCTTCGTTTTTTTTCTTTTGTTTTGGCGTGAAAATTCAGAATTTTTTTTGGGCGAATTCGTTTTCGATCCAAAGTCGGACTCCTTCTTCTACAAGAACTCGTCCACCGATCTCTACCAAATCTCTTTATAACCCAATCATCTCCGCTCAAACAACAGTTTTGCCATCTCTTCAATCTTGAGAACTTGAACTCTCAACGATCTCTTCAATCTTCAGTGCGATTCATTCACAGTGTGATTCAATCTTCAATCTTCAGTGCGATTCATTCACAGTATTCAATCTTCAGTGCGATTCATTCACAGTGCGATTCATCTGATTCACAGTGCGATTCATTCACAGTGCGATTCATCTCTTGAGAACTTGAACTCTCAACGATCTCTTCAATCAATAAGAAAATAATTGGCATCGAATGCCCTGTTGAGGATGTTGAGGAAGAGAAGTGGACAAGGAATTTAAATTCGAAATCATTATGATCTTTGTCTACAATGTGTTTGATTAAATGCCTTGTCGATTTTTTTTGTTTACAAAGTGTTTGTTGTCTACATGGTGTTTGTGAGCGAGTCGAATGTCTGCCATATCATTCGTGATCTGGAGTTGTAAATGATGATGTTGCCTGTCTAGCATGGCAGCTGAGGTAGCTGCCCCTCCGACAAATTAAGATGTCATTGTCGTTATTGCCTCGACCGTCTCCGTCTCGTAGGATGAGATCCCTCCATGTTCAGAATCAGTGTTGCATTGCTAGAGACTACTGCTTTCTTTCTTTGCTGTTGGTGCCATTGACGGGAGAGAGGGAAGAGCCTAAAATTACTATGTTTGTGTTGTTTCTTTGTTGAGCTCTCACTTCCGAATGTAGTGAAAGAAGCAGCAACAAAGATGTACAAGTGGCCATTAAACTGAGAGCAAAGCTATTTGATTGTGTTTGTAGAAGGTAGTCGATGATGTATATATAATAGAGTAATTAATTCTTCAAGGTTGGTAGCTGGGTCATGCGGCATTGAATTACAGTAGGTGCTCGGAGTCTCTCAAGTCACAAATTAAAGCTCTCACCAAGTTGAAAACAAATACAATGAAATGCAAACATGATCCATGAGTGCAGAATGAGATTCATAAAATTCAGGAAGAAAAATCAATAAAGGAATTACCCGGATTGATAAATGGTAGTATAAGCTTTTCGGTCCTTGTGTCCTTATATGTATATTAGCTAATTATATATTTTTGTGTGTTGGTGTACTCATTGAAGTAGACGACGAGATGATTTGTGATTGAGGTAATGTATGTTGATATTTTGTCTCCCAACTCAATTTATTAGTTTCTTGTATGGGTTTATGTCAGTACAATGTTTGTGTGATGAGATGGGATTGACATGGAGGTTTTTGACCGCATAAGCGTGGATGGACACGTTGAGACCGAGATATATCCTTTTTGTGATTACGTTCTCATGGACTTGTTGAGTTGTGACTCTAAACATGTTTAAATTCGTGGGATTGCGGGAAAATCTAGTAAAAAATTGAAAATTAAAGAAAATTTTAATTTCTTATCAAACACTAGAAAATTGAAAAATAAAATTTTCTCACTTGCAATCAAACAACATTGAGAAAATTTTCTTAAGAAAATTCTCTAAAGAAAATTTGCTAAAGAAAATAATTTTTTCTTATTAAATTTTATTTTGCTATCAAACACACCCGTAAACAAGATATTCAGAGAATGGGGGATTAATGGATTGTTGAATTGTTGGCAATCTATGTGGGAGGCGGTTTCTAGATGAGCCGGCCGGTTCTTGCTTGGTTGCTTTAAATGGCTGTCATTTTTGTGTAGGGGCTATGTTAATAGTAAACATAGATGGCCCAATTTTTGTAAATAATTTTTCAATTGAGTAAAGAAGCTTCCGTTATAAAAAAAAAAATAAAAAAATAAAAACTTAACTTCATTTCTAGAATGCCCGAGGTTGGACATGTGCCCCGTGCCCGTATCTCAAGGCATATCAACACGTTCATCAATAGTGTGTTCGGCTTGGGTGCACAAAGTTGTGCATTCTAACAATTTCTTTTTTTTTTTTTTGACGAGTATGTTGATATATTAATCATTAATGCTTCTTCATTTGATTTATTTGACTAGATTACATCATGATTCATGAATGAACGTGTACGAAGCCCTCTCCCGGTCTCACCCAATAAATAATTTTTTTTTTTGAAGAGACCCAATAAATAATAAATTGAAACTTTCAAATGTCAATGGATAGAAAAGTAGGCAACATGTATATATGGTGACATAATAATGTCCTTTAAATGGTGGATACATCACAATTGAATTTTACGAATTTAATTGTTCCACAACACCGTTAACGTTGCGACTTTCTTATTGACAAGCCAAAGTCTTCGCATGCGCCGTATCTTTTACTATTCAAAAGCCTTACTTTTCCACTTCAATTCTCTTCTATATAAACCATCCCTCGTTTCTTACTCTACTCATCCAAACATACCATAAATCTTCAACATGGCATCCCTCACCAACACCATGTCCCTCCCAACCCTCGCCTTGGTCGGAATCCTCGCCGTCCTCTTACCGAAAACTATCTCGGCCCAATCGGTGGCTGACATTGTCACCCCAGCATTCTTTGACTCGATAATTAACCAGGCCGACGCAGGGTGCGAAGGCAAGAACTTCTACTCTCGCGATCGCTTCCTACAGGCTGTTAACTCCTATCCTCAATTTGGCACTGAAGGTGGCCAAGATGTAATTAAGCGCGAAATAGCAGCCATATTTGCGCATTTCACCCACGAAACTGGACGTAAGTACATTTTTATAGTATATCTTTTTTCTTTTATTCATAGTTCATATGGTTCAAACATTTTTCGTGCCTCTCTATTTAAACTTGACATATCTCAAGAGAGTCAGTCGTTATGTCTATATATATTAGAGAAACATAATTTTTTTTTCTTTTCTAATAATTAAGCATCATATATATTCTAATTAATTAACTACACTTTTTCAAACCACGTACTGCTTAAATTAATTAATCTCTCGTACAAGGAGACTCAACTATATAGGACGTGTCAAATTAATGGAGCTGCTATCTGATTAGTGTACAGACACAACCTAAATTATATATAGCTAGCTTCTAGTCCCGTAATAATTTGTTGAAAAGTCTAACAAGGCAATTTTATCATTTGCAGATTTTTGCTATATAAATGAGATCAATGGGCCCGCAGGAGACTATTGTGATGAGAACAACACGCAGTACCCATGTGTGCCAGGGAAGCAATACTTTGGGAGAGGACCAATTCAGCTATCATGGAACTTCAACTATGGACCAGCTGGGAGAGACATAGGTTTTGATGGGCTTAATGCACCTGAGACAGTGGGCACTGACCCAGTTTTGGCATTCAAGACAGGGCTGTGGTACTGGATGAACAATTGTCACTCACTCATAACTTCTGGGCAAGGGTTTGGTCCTACAATTAGGGCCATTAATGGACGCCTTGAATGTGATGGGAACAACCCTGCCACTGTTAGGGCTAGAGTTGGGTATTACACTGATTATTGTAACAGATTGGGGGTGTCACCTGGTGACAACCTCACTTGCTAGGTAGTTTGATTAATCATGTTACAATAAAAACATACTATATGTTATACAATTTGGTATAGAGGAACTATTATTATAAATGATGAAGAGTGTGACTACATTCGTTCTTCTATTGAAATAAAGAGGTGCAAATCATATCAAGTATAATTGTATATGGTATTTCACATGTGCTGATATTAGGCCTGTGCTACTGGTAATTTTTTTTTTTTTTTTTTTTGACAATTGTAGGTTGTTCATTTTGGGACATCGAACATCCAGTTGTTGATGTCTCTTCAATACATATCAATTTGTGTGCCCATACATTGACATGCCAAACAATAAACACCAACAAACTGTGTGTCTGTTTTGAGTGTCCCAAAAATCAGTGGCCAAATCATTTTCTTTTCTTTTTTTTTTCCTAGATTTTGTCAATCTAAAACCACACGTTTTCATTAATCATAGGGAAATGTTAGAATGACAATACAATGTCAAAATATAAAGGCACAATAAATAATATGTCACATGAGCTCTACATCAAAATGGAAGTGTTGGATGTGTATTTTTTAACCTTTTGACCATTAATTTATGCCGACTCCAATAGGCTCTTGGCATGACTTGTTTGACCAATTAAATTGATTATCAAATGAATATAATGAATGAGACTTTTGAAAAAAAAAAGTAAGAAAAAAGAATGTAATGAATGAGACGAATGTGTACATATAAAGCAAATCCAAATGGTTCAAAAGTGAAGTCTCTTAAGTCGTCTACTTAAAACACATATCCAATCACAATACTTTATTTTTTTTTTTATTTTACAGTTCTGTCGCATTAAACTCTATTTTTTTTTTCAACTACAAACTCTATTTCTACACCAAAACTCTATCTCTTACTTTTTTTTTTTTGTTATTTTTTGTATTAATTTTAATAAATTATTTAACCATTAAAAATTATATATTTTTTTGAAAAAGATATAATTATTGATATTTTTTAAAAGAAGAAATAAAATGAAAAATAAAAAATAAAGGAACTCTATTATAGAGTTGAGTGAATAGTGAAACTTCAAATTTAGAGTTTCACTATTCACCCAACTCTATAATAGAAGAGAAATAGAGTATGTTTGGAGTAGTTTTATTCTATTTTAAAGTAAAGTTAGAGTACTAATTGAAGTTGTTCTAAGGTCATTGGTAGATAAATGCTTTTGAGAATTGTACTTATTATGGTAGTTTTAGGTAGTCAACGCGATGTCAACTAATTACAAAAAATAGAAAATGCAACCAAACTGTACAAGAGTTATTTATTGGGTGTCACATCAACGATAAGCAATAACACAAGCTGAACTAAACAAGGTCTAAATTTGAGCCTTATTAAGAGTGAAATCGAGAGAGCCAAGCCAAAGCTCGTTACGGGCTGACTATAGGCCATAGCTCGAACTCTGAATAATTAGTTTTTTTTTTGTAGGATAATAATTAGTTTATTTAGATATTGAGTAGTTCACACAAAAAAAAAATAAAAATAGTACTTCAAGAAGAAACAGATAATATTAAAGTGATTTAAATAAAATTAAGAATAAAGTACACATCATCAACTCTATCAAATCCAATAAATTAAGTGGAAGCCTTTGATTTATGCAATCACCCTAACTATAAAATGTCCATTCCCTTCACCAAAAAAAGTCCATTTCAAGTCCAATAAATCATTCACGGAGATGTGCATGGTACAATTTCATTTTCTATTAATTAATGGCCTTATATGTATATGTATATATATACACACACACACACACACATATATATATATATATATATATATATACATACATATATATATATATATATATATATATATGTATATGTATATATATATACACAATATGGGAACCAAATATATACCCATACAGGGGCGAATCAAGATTTTCCTTTGCCCTGAGCTAACTATATGTGTAAGGTATCATTCAATCATGATTTGTTATGATTAATCACATGTTAGCGGCTCGAGCAGATCGCAACCAATGCAAAACAAAGACTTGGAGCGAAGTTTGGTCAAAAACTTCACTCTTTTGATTGAGTAAACAACTACAAAATTCATAAATTTTTTTTTTAGTTCATTATATTTTTCAAAACCACCTAGTATCCGGATTAATCGACTGCTTTAAATTCAACCAGATTGTCACGTTTCATTTGGAGAGGATTGAACCTCCCAACATTGTCGTTTCTATATGCACAACCAATTTCAAACTCTGGGTGTAGGCTTAAGGGAATACGAGTCGCTTCCACTCGCACCAACTACCTATTGGTATTCTCTTTACTTTATTTTTAAATAATCTAAAGAACTTTAAACAAAAATAAGTAAAATATTGATATAAATTACTAGTTAAAAAAAGTCATCAACTTTAAAATTCCAATTAATCTATGAAAAAATTTAAAAAAGAAAAATCAAATCTATGATTGAATTGATGTATAGAATTTTTTTCTTTTCAAATTACTTTCTTTTTTTTTTTCTTAAAAAAAAGAATATCAAGTGACTTACGTAATACATCCATTTGTCACATAATATTATTGCACTCTCTAGAATTGTGCATCCAATAATCACCAAATAAATAAATAAATAAAATAAAAATTGTGCATCCTATTACGGTGCCCGCAAAGTTTGTGCAAAGAAATCAAATAAATTTGTATATCAAATGCATGCATGTATCCATAAGTAAAATTCAATATCTTTGTCATTATTTTTTCAACTAAAATAAAATAGATCGATGGAGTGAGCTCCTACTGTTTTCTCTCTCAAGTTGATGGGTGACTTTTCAACTAGTATTTTATTGCTTTTGAGTTAGGCTGGAGTATTAATACACTTAGTTTGCTAAAACTTAGTCCTAGGCTAAATCAAATATTTTACTATTTTTATTGGGTAAAACACATATGCATATAAAGGATTATGTGGAGCCCAGGACAAGCTCCTACTTGGGTCCGCCAGTGTACCCATGTTACGAGTACACTATTTAGAACTATTACATTTAAATTCAACACATTAATCAAGACGACATAAATGTACAAAACATTTAATGCACTACATATATTTACATGTATGGGTATATATTTGGTCTTCATTATAGAAATTCCATATATATAAATATATATTTTAAAACCAAAAATTCTTATTCATTCAAAATCTCTCACAAGTACATTAAAAAAAACAAGTGTACAACATCTCACTCATTTGAACCAAACATAGAACTAGCTTTTCTTGCTAATATATGGGCCGCTATATGCTAATCGACAAACAAAAGAAATACTATAGAGCCTCAAGTCTATTACTAACTTCACACAATCATCAATTATATAATTAATTAATCCACGGGCCCATCTCTAGTCATTGTAGATATGGAAAGTCTTGGCGCGTCCCACCCACCCATGACTTCTTTTCTTGAAAGACTTTGACTTGGCCAATCTTTAATTATAAACCACACCCCTCTCATAAATTCATAATAGCTCCTTTTTCCCTCTAATCATCCAAACAAATGGCATATTCCTTCACCATCTACGCCAAAGCCCTGCCAAATATTACACTCATCATCTTGGCCGGAATCCTCGCCACCCTTCAGCAGAAAACCATCTCCGGCCAGTCTATAGCCGACATCGTTACACCGGAATTCTTCAACGGGATAATAAACCAAGCCGATGTCGGTTGCGAAGGCAAGGGCTTCTACTCGCGTGATCGTTTCATTGTGGCCACTAAGTCTTACCCTCAATTTGGCACCGTGGGAGGTGAAGATGTTATTAAGCGTGAAATAGCGGCCTTATTCGCTCATTTCACCCACGAAACTGGACGTAAGTTGTACATTTTTCTGCCTCTAGCAAGCTACTACTTATATTTATCAATTTACGGTTGCAACTTCTAATTCAATTTGCACACACATCTTCATTTGTGCTTAGGAGGGCACCCGATTTTTTTTTTTTTTTTTTTAAATCATTCGATATTCAAATTAAATATTAGCTAACTACTTTGGATAGTCCTCAGTTACCTAACCATATAAATTGGCGGGGAACTCTCAACGTTAATATTATTTTATTCTTAGCACTCTGAAACTCGGGTCGCTAGTTGGCAAATTTACTTAGTATAGATGGATCAATTCATGAAGGCTTTGCCACTTTAATTGGGTCAATGTAACTTTGGCCTTTTCTTGGACTTAACTCATGGGCTTAACTATCAGAACAACAACAACAACTACAAACAACCTCTGTTCAAAATTAATTGGATTGGCTATATTGATCAAATTCTTTTATTCTACTCGATTTAATGTAATTGATAGTGATCTTTTAAATCATTTAAATTCCTCCTAATTAATGCATTCCAAGTTAACTTCAGTTTACTCCTACCTCATCGAATTTCTTCAATTCCTATTAATTCAAGTTTTTTAATATGAATTGAAGAAATTAGATGAGGTAGGGGTATATCAGCAATAAAATTCGACGAGGTAGGCTTAACTATCACAACAAAATTACAAATAAAAACTAGTGGGCTTGATCTAACAATATATGTGCAGGTTTTTGCTACATAAATGAGGTCAATGGGGCCTTAAGGAACTACTGTTCTAGGTCAAGCACAATATATCCATGTGCCCCAAGAAAGGCATACTTTGGGAGAGGCCCAATTCAGCTAAGCATATAGTTTCAACTATGGGGCAGCAGGGAAGAGCATTGGTTTGGACCTTTTGAGGTCACCAGAGACAGTGGGCAATGATCCAGTTGTGGCATTCAAGACTGGGCTGTGGTTCTGGAATAACACTTGTCACTCACTAGTGACTTCTGGGGAGGGCTTTGGGGCTACCATTAGAGCTATTAATGGGTTTATTGAGTGTGATGGGAAGAACCCTGCAACTGTGAGGGCAAGGGTTGGGTATTACATTGATTATTGTAACAAACTTGGAGTGTCACCTGGTGACAACTTGTATTGTTAGCTGAATTGATTGATTTAATATATATGTTTTTGATGTGCTGAACTTAATTAATTACACTCTATATCAATTTGTTGATTTTATTTTTCAAAATTGAGTGACTTTGTAGAAGTTCTTTTTATAATTAAGTGATTTTCTCAATACAAGTAAAAAGTTTTGTGACTAAAGTGCTACATTTTGTAAAGTTTGATGACAACGAGAATAATTAACCCCACAAGAATCAAAATGGATATCAAGTTCCTTAAGGAAACTATGAGACGAAGTCTCATCATCATTTTATCTCACTATTTGTGTACATATTTTCCTCCTCGATCAATTTTTAAAGTGTTTTTTTTAAGAGAAGTTTTAAAGTATGTTATACATTATTTCACTTTCTAATTTGATTCTCACATTGCTTGTAAAGCTTAATATATAAAGCTTACGTAACTCATTTATACATGAGTTTTCTTTCCTGTATGTAATAAATGGTATAAAATATGTAATCCAACCATCCTTTTTAACTAACAAAAGAAATACACTTCATGGGCTATGGACCTATATAGGCACCTCAAGAAGGCTTTTCAAAATGTATTAATTCCTTAATTTGTTTTAATTAAGACCTGTTTTTGAGATGGGGTCATCATTTTATTTCACTATTTGCGTACATGTTTTCCTCCTCGATCAAGTTTTAAAGTGTCTTTTTTTCAAGAGAAGTTTTAAAGTATGTTATACATTATTTCACTTTCTAATTTGATTCTCACATTGTTTGTAAAGCTTAATATATAAAGCTTACGTAACTCATTTATACATGAGTTTTCTTTCCTGTAAAGCTATTAATGGGTTTAAATGAGTATGTAATAAATGGTATAAAATATGTAATCCAACCATCCTTTTTAACTAACAAAAGAAATACACTTCATGGGCTATGGGCCTATATAGGCAACTCAAGAAGGCTTTTCAAAATGTATTAATTCCTTAATTTGTTTTAATTAAGACCTGTTTTTCAGGCTTTCTAGTAGGGGTATATATATGCAAAGATCTTTTCTCTTCTTCTAAAAATATAGGTGTTGGTCAAGTGGTAAATTCGTTGTTTAGTATAACGACTAAGACGAGTGTGTTGAGTTCACTTCTTTCTCCCTTCGATCTTTTTTGAATTCTCAAGTGGGAGGCAACTAAGGACTCTTGAAGGATTAGTCGAGTCTATCGTTAATCTCGAGTCAGCGGCGGTGACTCGGATATCTTCGACTATAAAAAAAAAATCAAAAATTCTATAAAAAACGTCCTGACAAGGGACAACACACCCCACCTACAGTGTTTTGGATCTCAAGATGTGTTAGTAGCGGGGCTTGGATATCCTCATCTATAAAAAAAATTAAAAAAAGAAAGCAAAAATTCTAAAAAAACACCCTGACAAGTGACAACTCTCTCTAACACACCCCCATTTTGGATCTCAAGATGAATAAGACCGCATACATGTATGAGCATCACTTGCGTAGATCATTAACATCTCAGACGTCGTTCTCGAGGTAATATTTATTATATATTAGTTTATTAATTTGTAGACGAGGTAATATCTCATTACATAGAATATTTAACTAATATATATAAATGAAAATTATAATCTCACACATTTTCAACACACACTTTAGATGTACCTCTTATCTTTTAGTTGTTTATGGTATTTTATCAAATATAGGGCCATACATGAGGAGACAAAAAAGAGCCATTAATAACTAAAAAATAAGGGTGTACACCTAAAGTGTGCATTGAAAGTTGGTCATTTTATCATTTTTCATATATAAATATATCATTCACAGCTTAAAAATTATAAGAATAGCGATTGGAATTAGCGACGGGGCATATTGTGACGGGATTAGCAACGACTTGACAAGTGTAGCAACGGGGTAAATATTTTGACCATTTTTTACTATTTTAACTAATTAGCGACGAGGTTTTTCGCTAAGCCCATCGCAGTTGTCACCTTCTCCCACTTTCCTTGATCCCCACTCCTGCTCTCTCCCCCCTTATACTCTCATCAAAGAAAAAAAAGGAGGCATTTGATCCAATCAATCGCCGATGTGCCTTGTCTCTGTCCACCACCAACGAGGTCGTCGTTGTCGTCGTCCCGCCTTCAGTTTCTCGTCGGTGCTTAGCTCCCTCCACTACTGTAATTTTTTTTTTTCAATTTGCGACAGGCTCTTGGATGGGCTCTTGTCGCTAATCCCGTCACTAAATCTGACAACTGTCGCTAAACTGAATTAGCAACAAAGAAATTTTACCGTTGCTATTCTTGCTTTTTTTTGTAGTGATTTCTTATAAAAAAATTTTCTTTTATATCATTTAATTAGTTTTTTTTGACAAAAAACATTTAATGATTTTTTTATATCAACATTTAATGATGTTATACTTTACATTGTTGAGAATTAAAAATATTTTATTAATATGTAACAATATATCATTTATTATTAAAAAATAATAATGACTCGTAAATTTAACAAAAAAATTTGTTTTATAACATTTAATAAATCATTACACGTGATTTTTATAATTAATTATAATTTGTGATGTAATAGTTAAATGTTAATTAGTTTTTGACAACATAGTCTTTAACAATATATACAAGTGTTTTTTTTAGAAATATACAAGTGTGTTTTCTTAAAAAAAATATATAAACAAGTGTTTTTTTTTTTTTTCTTTTTTAAATATGGATTGAGTTCCTAGGTGAGGGGCAACCAAGCTTGTCAGAATCGTGAATCGGAAGTGAATCGTTTAGGGCTTGAATGAATCGAATCGAGATTCAGATCAATGAATCGTAAGATTCATAATACATTAGTGAATCGTATAAATATTAATTTTGTTTTTATAATTTTCATTTTCATACCTTTCAAGTTTTTTTTTCAAGTCAGATGTTTTTAAGTTTTTATAGAATAATGCAATAAATATAGATTAATTTAATATCCATTACTTCTTTTATACATAGCCCCAACCTCACTACAAAATTTCACTTCAAATAAAAACAAGTAAGCAATGAAGTAGTCAAGGGCATATATGTCACACGTATGATGTTTGAGAAGTGTACGTGACTATTAACATGCCATCAAATAAAGTGAATACCCCAAGTACCCTTAGAAGTATGACCAGAAACATGTGATTTAGGGTTCGAGATCCAACTTCACATTTTTTTTTCTTTTTTTCTTTCTTTTTTTAGAGCATAAATCATATGAATTGGTGATTCATTAAGCATTCAGGAGCATTCCAATTCACAGATAGGAATCGAATTTTTGGCCAACGATCTAGATCGTGAATCGTACGATTCAACGATCCGGGTCACGTTTCTCACAACACTAGGTGTACATTTATTTAATCTTTGAATCATGATGAATTATATTTTGTATAATATTTATTATGTTTATTTATATATTTTATAGTCAAGTCTCCAAAATATTAATCTAATTATCTTTATTTGTCATTTTCAAGTATTATAGACTGCGCGATGCGAAAAACTGTGCAAAATAGAGTATTCATCGGTAGGAAGAGGTTTGGCACCGAAAACCGTACTATCACGCATATCGATGCAGCCTTGGCACGCCCACCAACATGAGAAAACATGCTTCGAATGACTGATGACGTGGTGGGTACTTCTACTATGGGAACCAAAATATATATCCATGTCATGGATACACTATTTAGAACTATTAGATTTAAATCCAACATATTAATCGAGGCGACATAAATGGATAAAACATTTAGTGCACAATACATTTTGAGGGGTTCCCATGACATGAGTATATATTTGGTCTTCATTGTAGAAAAATTTTTTTTTTTCTCTCTCTCTCTTTGTATATATATATGACCGAACGGAAAAGAGAGGGAGGATCGCAAGAATAAGCCGGTGACTCTCAACATATTATTTTCTTATATTTTAATGGTGTTCTTCAACACTATGTCTGACTAATCTCCTTCGTCTAGGTCAGAGGTGGATCAGATGAGTCTACAACTTGAGATTTCGTTATGAGATTTATTTATTTCTTTTATTCTTGATTCTTTTCTATGGTTTATTTCATTTTGTACTGTTTTTAATCATAGGATTATATTTGATTGTATGTATAGTGTTGTGCATGCATATTAGGTTGATTACCCTTAGTCATTGAAGTCGAAACATCCGTCCTCACGTGGTAGACTCATACTTGTAACAGTTGGCCATCCGCTCAAGTATCTTAGGGATCTAAGCAAAATGGGGAGCACTAGCGATCCGGTTGTCTATGTGTAGTACTTTCAAGAATCAAAGTAATGCGACCAACGCATTAAATTGGAAGCACTAGCGATTAGGTTGTGTGTTTGGTTAGGAAAGTAGTTAACGATCGTACCTTGGCTATCAAGATTAAGAAGAGCAAGGAAACCGAGTGCATCACCGGGTCTATAGCAGCACTAGGTCATAGTTAAGTCTCGTACCTTTCATAAACTGACGACTAATGAAATCATCCCAAGTTGTATGACGAAGTCTGTGAAACTAAAAGTCTAAATTCACTTCCACTGAATCTTTTCTTTCTTTTCAAAGTATTCAAACATTCTCTCTAAAACTCCCAATTTCCCTTTTTGTATTTTTCTTACCTTAGAAAGACTACCAATTCATGTGGGATCGACCGTTTGTCACTATCTACAAAATAGCTGATTTAGATTAATATATTTTATTGACACGTTCGACACGCGTCAAATCATTTGTACATTTCTTTTTTCTCTCTCTTTGTATAGTGGAGATAGTCAGCATGTAATGACATATCACTGCCATATTTATTAACGCTTATGGTAAGAATGGGTTTCATTCTAGTGCGTGATTCACATGGTTGTGGTTTTGGATGAACAATTTTGGCACTCAAATCACATTTCGGTAAGGCTTTGGAGTTTCTAGCCAGAGTTTGGAGCCAGGGCGGGTCTAGGAGGGGTAGTGGGGGCGGTTGCCCACCCTAACCCTTGGGACCGCTTATAGATCTCTATATTTTTGTGGACCCACGTTATTTCTGCCCCACTTATAGACGACACATGCTCCTTATAGTTAAGATTTGCCCACCTAACAAGATTTTTTTAATCTGCCACTGTTTGGAGCTACTATTATTAAAGCCATTAATATATATAGCTATCCAATGTTGTGGTGGGAACTCCTAAGCCGTCGATGCTACAATTTGATTTGTTGATGGGGAACGGTGCTAGAATTACACCTCTAGAATGCATACCAGAATGCACACTTAAGGTGTTCATAAAATCTGCTGATCCAATTCGATACAATGTATTTACCGCTAATTGGTTGATGATTTGAGTTTGTTAAATTGAATTGAATTACAAAAGTTGCAAACTGCATGGCTTGGACATGATTGTGGGTTGCACACCTTAATCCGTGAATCCAATTCGCAATCCGGTCTAATTAATCTTTATATTCCTTACATTATGTACACACATATATATACTCTTAGAATCTTGAACTATATTTACATGGCGTTCATTTTATGTCACACTTGAAAATCAGAATTTTCGCAACTTAAGTTAATTCTTTTTATATTCAAGTACACATTTTAAACTATCTAGTCAAATAAATAAATATATATATGCGCGCGCGCGCGCTGCGGTAGAGGCCCAATTCAGTTAGCATACAGTTTCTACTATATATCGGGCTGCATGGAAGAGCATTGGTTTGGACCTTTTGAGCTCACCAGAGACAGTGGGCATGACCCAGTTGTGGCATTCAAGACTGAGCTGTGGTTCTGGATGAACCCTTGTCACTCACTATTGAGTACTGGGGCTACAATTAGAGCCATTAAGGGTTTACTGAGTGTAATGGAAGGAACCTGCAACCATTGGGGCTAGGGTTGGGAATTAAATTGATTATTGTAACTTGGAGTGTCTCCAATTCCTCAAAGAAAAACTTAATTAATTATACTCTATAATAATTTGTTTGATTTTATTTTTCAAAAAATTGAGCGACTTTGTTGAAATTCTTTTTAAAATTAAGTGACTTTGTCAATATAAGCAAAAAGTTTTGTAACTAAAGTGGTGCATTTTGTGAAGTTTGATGGCTACGAGTATAATTTACTCATATTTGCATACATGTTTTCTTCCTCGAGGTTACCTTTCCTTTTCTTCAATTTTTTTTTTGATAAGAAAGAAACTTGCATTCCATGGGAATCGAACCTCCAACCTCTTACATCCATATGCAAACACTTAACTATTAGACCACCCCCACATAGTTCCTTTTCTTCAAGTTTTAAAGTACTCCCTCTAGATCTTTTTATGTGTCGTTTTACTGTAGTTCACAATATTTAAAGAGTCTCATTAATGTGTATGATGGGAGAGAATGCAATATCTAAGGAATAAAATACCCTCAAGTAGGGGTGCACACGGATTGGATCCAGTCCAATTAGGGTCAATCTATAAATCAATTCAATTATTGCGGATTGAAAAAATATAGTCCAATCCAGTCCAAATAATTCATCAATCCAATTCAATTCAATTTGCAAAATACGGATCGGATTGGATAAAGTTCCACGAATTGACGTTTTTCTATCCAAAAATTCATGAAATTAGACTTAATCAAATGAATCACAAGAATTATACATCTCATGAATGACAAATTTACAACTTACATTTCACAAATCTATATATAATATATTTTCTATAAACTTGTGATCACAATGACCTTCAAAATGCAAGTACCTAAGTAAACAAATATGTCATCCACAAATCTTCACCATACACTCTCACAAAAGCACAAAAAAATTGCACGTATATGCAACATACAAAATAATGTTAAAAACATAACAAAAGAGTTAAAGAACAAGCATAGTCTTTTAAATGTTATAGTTTAGAGTTAATAGTTTAAGCTGATGCTCTTTAAGGTACTAAAGTACATATGATCATATATGTATATATGTTGATATGTTAAAAGGACTGGATCGGATTGGATTTGGAATTTTTTAATGTAGGATCCGTAATCCAATTCAGTCCAGCCGGATTAGTGAATTTTCAATCCAATTCAATCAAATGAATCAAAAAATTGATTAAATTAGTGATAATTGATCCGGATTGAACCGGATATGTGGATTAGTGCAATCCGTGCCTACCCTGAAGTAGTGAAGTTTTGGAATTAGTTTTGGTTGGAATTAGTTAATATATATATATATATATATATATATATATATATATATATATATATATATATATATATATATATATATATATATATATATAACACTAAATTAAAAGGGTGAATCGCAAACATTTCGACCGTGATGAATTTTTGTTTCTGAGTACGAGTCGTTTTCGTTCTCTCCTTCTCTGAGACTCTCTATCTCTCCTTCTTCGACAACAAATCTATATATCTATATATCTTTATCTCTTCGGTGATTCTCTCTTTCATCCCAAAACCGGAGCAAGAGCAGGCATTGGTGGAGACCACAAAGCGAGAATCGAAGCGCGAAAAGCGCTTTGTCTAGGTTTGGGTTTTATTGTGTTCTGTTGTTGTTCGTCTTTTATTTGTGATTTATATTGTGTTTTGAATTGAGTTTTTGTTGATTTGTGATTAGTTTTCGATGTTGATTGAGGTATTTGGGTGTTTTTTTTTATGGTGTTTTTGTTCGATCGCGTTTTTGGGTTCTGAATTGAGTGACATTTGCGCCGGAAGGAGTTCTGGAGAGTTCTAGGGTTAGGTTTTTGGTCTGTCTGTGGTGGCCGCCTTTATTTTGGATCAAAGATAAGATTTTTAGGTTAGTTCTCGTTCTAGGGTTTCCAATTGTTTCGTGTTGGCATTGGATCTCTTTCACTTAATATAATTTGAAAATTTTATGTATCTTTGTATATGTATGTATGTAACTATGTAAGTATTTGCGTATTGTGATGAAATTTGTTCGCCTGTTTGAAGCGTTTTGTTAGCGATGAAATAATTGGATTATAGTGTTTCAACTTTAATTTCTGAAACACGTGTTTGCTTCTTCTTTTGTTGTGCTTATCTGGTTATAGATATTTTTTTTCATCATCATCAATATCTTTAGTAGCTTTTCCTGGTATTCAATAATTTTGTTCCATTGGTTGATTTTGGCTTCAGTGAAAATCAGATTAGATTTTACAAACTATCATTTATTTTTTTGCATCATACCTACCTGCTATAGTGCTCAATGCATGTCTACAGTATAAATAACTATGGTTGTAGACGGTTTTGTGATTTCATGTGTTGTTTAGAGTTATGTCGAAACTGTTGGCTACTTCTACCAATATCCTTCTCCGCCACTACAGCCTATAACAAGGGATTTTAGTAGTGTAATAGATGATTACAAATAAATACGCAATGGCATATCATAAGATGATTATAAGCAAATGTTTAGTTCTGCCAACAGTACGTAGTAGCCTGAAAGGTCCATCGATAGTGGTTACATTCCTAAACTTTAAAATGTTTTGTACAAAATGACTACAAATTAAACCCTTAAATTCAAAATTTTGGACACGACTAGTTATTCACTATATTGGCCTAATAGAGTCTGTATCATCCCATTTTTCAGCTATGCGAAATGTAAAGCTTTATGGGGGATGCTATGATGTCTAATGTATTGCAAATTATTTTTTTTTTCCATTTTATATTTCTAGCAATCTATTGCATTGGCTTGAAGCCAAGGAGCTCCTTTCTTTTTCAAAAAGAAAACAAACAAAGAAAAAAGTAAAAACTCTTCAACTTTAGGCACGCATACATGCCAAGGGTTATATGACTCACATAGCTGCTTTCCCTTGGCATGTATGCACACTTATATTGTTTCCAATTGAACAGGATTGTCATTTGAAGAGTTTTAATTTGTTGTTGTGATGATGGATTCATTGGATTGTGATCATGATCATGAAGACCCTCAAAACAGAATCAAATTCAAGATGGTTTGTGTCTTCTGTGGGAGTAGCTCTGGCAACAGAAAAGTCTTCAGTGATGCTACTATTGATTTCGGCAATAAACTGGTTAACACTTGATTTCTCTCTTTTATTCCCTTAATTGATTCATGGGCGTTCCATGTTTTTGGTCTTAATTTGCAAAATTCATCTTTTCATTTGTTTCTTTGAATTGGGTGTCAATTTTTCTGAATTGGGTCTTGGAATTCATTACTGTTTAGGTGTTGTTTTGAAGTTTGGCTTTAATGGGTAGGCCTAATTTGTGCGTGTATTTGATGTCAAAGTGAGTTTAATTTCTCATTTTGTTAATCTTGCCCAATTTAGAAACTTGCACGGTCGTGTTTGATGACATGTTTGGGTTAAAAGTCAATGAACTTAACTGGATTTTATATGATTCAGATTTTGATTAATTTTTTATACATGTGAAATAGGATTAGAGGATCTTTAATTAATCCATTATTGAATTTACTGGTGCTTAGGCCTTGTTTGGATTGAGTTTTCATGTTTCCAAACAATTTTTGCGATTGTAGCTCTAATGTTACTTTTTTTTGATTAAATTGATTTGGATTATAAGTAAAGAGGAAGATAGATTTGGTTTATGGAGGTGGTAGTGTTGGATTAATGGGTTTGATTTCGTGAAAGGTGTTTGATTTGGAATTTTAGTTATTGGTTCATGTTACAGCATGGTAGAATTCCACACTACAATGTCTGAGGCCTCTAGCTATGTTGGTTGTTGGTTGTTGGTTGTTAACTAATGTAGTTCAATGTGTGTTGAAATTATCTAGGAGACTGATCCATTTTAAATTTTGAGACTAATCCATTTTCTCTTTAAGTTTTGCAGCAAAAAAACTAGCTGAAGGCTGTTGTAGATATGGAAATGAAAATAAAATCTCACACTATTCTCTGCAAATGCATTCCTTCATTTTCGTACTTTGCACAAGTCAATGGAGAAAGAAAGAGAAAATATGTATTATTGGAATGAATTGGGTTTCTAGATGTGTTGCAACTTTCTCTTGAAATTTGCAGTTTATGCTTACTTTCAATTGACAATGCAGAAAATTTGGGTTTTCATTTCATCTACATCTGGATGCCTCGATATTCTCTTATATGAATGACTCGGTGTGTGAATATTTCAGGGTAGGTGATGGACCTGTAACTGGATCTTCTGCCTATGTAGACACAGATTTCGGTGTGTGTGACGCAACTGGTGATGGCGATATAATGGTGCTTTTCCTTCCATGGTGTATAAAATTCTCAATTAGTTTCATTTTTTTTTATGCGAGTATAATTCAATATTTTTTTGTGTTCATTCAAAATTGTGTTTTCCTTCGTACTTTGGGTTTTTGCAGTTAATAGTTGTTGTGATAACAATTATCAGGTAGTGGAAAGTATGAGATCAGGAATGGAACTTGAGCTTGCTACTAAGGATGCAATATCGCACATCGCTAGAAATTATCCAGATTTTGTCGAAGCCATTTTCGCTGTCGATAAAGACGGTCTGCATATGGGGCGCCTGCCATGGATAGACTTTTCAATACTCCGTTGGAACTTCTGCCATGAAGGATGTAGAAATCTTCACAGTGCTTCCTTAAATTTGATTTTTATTGTATTCATGAGTTTCAAACAAGGTCATTTTGTTGTTTGTTGACACTAAATTTGCCTTTTTTTTTCTATGGATAAATGGGATAGGAACTAGACAACCGTTGTAGGATGAATGATCATTAAGGGATTGCCTTTTTTTTTTTTTGGACTTCGGTGAAAATCGAACCATGATCTTCTGAGGTCTTGCCTTTTTGACAAGTGATGTCTTTACCATTTTATCTGAAAGGCTTTGACATTAAGGGATTATTATTATTTTCCTTACATTTGATATATAGTTATGCTTTTGAAATTGTAAAATCTTTTTTGTCGATTCTTATCTTGTATGGGTACAATGTTTGTAGGCGCTTATTATCAACATTCTCTACTCTTGGGTCAAAATTTAAGTCTTATTGAATAGTAATTTAATCAAATAGAATTGAACAAATAGGGATTAAAAATTACAAAAATAATCTTTTTTTAATAAAAATAGATATAATTTTTGAATTATTATATATTGTGTACAATAGTACATGATTAAAATTAATTTGAAGGGTTAATTGGAGTTGATATTCTAGTCCAACAAATCTGTATCAAGACTAGGCCTGGGTTAGACGGTTAAACCATAGGCCTCGTTCCAAAAATATTGTAGTCTTAGTAAAAGCTCGGTATGAGATATCACATGATTTATATCCTATTAAAAGCTATTCTTAAAGTTATATATCAATCTATATCTATCATTGTTGAGAATATATTTCCAAATCTTAAAGTTATATATTAATCTATATATCAAAAGGTTAAGGATTTACCCGATCTAGTTTACATCTATAACTACAGGACATCCTGCTCTAGCAACATAAAAATTTGATTGAAAATATGTTCTCAAATCTTAAAATCAACATCATACTGAAAAGCTTTCTTAGCCAAGTGATCTGCACAGGCATTATTCTCTCGAAATGTGTAGCTGAAAACTACACTTCACTCCTTGTCCGTCTCCCTTAGAATATCATGAATCAGTGGATCTCAAAATTGGCCCTGTGATGAGTCTAGAATAAGATCAATTGCTTCTTACGAGTCTAGCTCCACAACGAATTTCCTACATCATTTATCCCATGTCAGTTACAAGTCATATTTAATTAACTCCCCATAGTTCCCCATCCTCTCCTCGTACCGCTACATCACAATTTATTTTCAACCTCCCATCTTTCGGTGCTACCCAATGGCAATATTTTTTTCTTGCTAGAGCCTGACTTGAGATCGATCATAAACCTCCTGAATGAAGGATTTCACCAGTTTTGTAAATAATGGATCGCCTGACCTCATATCCCGTATCAGATCGATTCCCAAACATAGTGTTATTTCTCCAGGACCACAACTTCCAACATGAGACACCAAACATTACCTTCTTGCTATGGTCTTTCTGACTGAAGTTCGACACTAGCCAATCCACCAATGTTTATATTATATATATAAATATAAATATATATATATATATAAAAGATCGATTTTTTATTTTATATTATTTATGTTTCTCAAGAGAGTTAAAATAGTGTCTAAATGTGAAGTAGCAGTAGTTATTAAACATATATATATATATATATATATATATATAAACAAAAAATTTTAAAAGGAATATTTTATGTGAGAAGTGGGGAATCCCCACGGGGATCCACATGGGGCGTGAGGCTGGAAATCCCCACGAGGCGAGAGCAATTTCCATCCTTGCCTTGGCCCACGTGATGGGCAAGATTTTACCCCGTACCCCACCCTGCAGAGAGCAAAAAGCGAAGAACATTTGCCCCACCGAGGCAAGGCCCCACGGGGAACGAAAATTCTCTGCTCCACTTGCAACCCTAGTTTCGATGATGGACAATTAATTTGAATCTATTTTATCAACACGTTGTCTAATATAGTCACGTTTAATTCTTGGAGTTTGATTCAATATTTCTTATGCAACCAGAAATTCTGACCACTATATTCATACCGTTCTTGCATTACAATGTTTGATCCGTTTTGTATTGAAATTACGTACGCAGTCTTAATTTCCTATTTTATTATTCTTTTTTTTCTTATGATCCATTTTATGATTTGTGCTTTTCATTAATGCATAGGATGCGTAGAATCTCACAAACAAGCTAGGGTCACTCTTGCATATTAGTGGCAATACTACCCTAAAGAATGAAAATATTTTATTGAAAAATGCTACAATGCGGACACCCCAATTAAAGTCACATTGGGTGATGTGCCATACAGGTGATGTGAAAATGGACGTGACTTTAAGGTGTGTGCACATAGTTCCCGATCAATAACACCCCTAACACAACTCCATGTCTCATCCATCGTGTTTTGAATCTCAAGGTGTGTAAGCTCGCATCTCAATTAACGGGCAGGTGATATGAGGTGGGTGCTGTGTTGGGGTGTTCAATCAATTGAGGATAATTTTGTTGTCTTGTTTGTTTATTATTATTATTATTATTATTATTATTATTATTATTATTATTATTATTATTATTATTATTATTATTATTATTTTTACAAGTGCATGCAAAGCCCAATAAAAGAAAAAAGAAACAATTAGACGGTGACACTATTGGTCAATGAGCGTCCAAATTAATTAACATCATTCAAAAGGTATATAAAACAATCAATTTGAATTAACATAAATGGAGAGAAGATAACACCATATATACATATATATATATATATATATATATATATATATATTTTTTTTTTTTTTTAAACAGAAGATACACTATATTTCTTTTCTTATATCACAACAAGAATGGCTGTTCTTATTATTGTTACAGCTCCAACGATCATATAAAAAAAAATAACATTAAAAAAGCAAAGAATTGTTATTTGTTTTTCTTTCGATGTACATTTTCATACCCTTTAATATGACAAGGAACACATTAATTTTCATGCAATGGCACTATCTAGCTACCTCACTAGTGACCAGGGCCTCTAGGGCTCGGCCCAGACTCTAGCTTGTTGAGCCAACATGACAAGGTTGCTCTCGCCTTCTCAGCAGCAGAAGCAACAGAAGGGTACGTAGCCAAGTGATTTGCACAAGCAAAATCCTCCGGCAGCAACCTTGATGCCTCCACACCTCCATTACCAATTACAATCGCCGCAAAGGCAACGAAAACAAGCAAAAATGCGCATGCCCTCATGTTCATCGCCATCGAATACAACCCTAATAGTTCCGAGAAGCTTTGACGGTTTGTGTTTAATGGATTGGATCTCTCCCTAGGAGATTAGCTAGCTGATAGAGAGAGATGTGTTTTTTCTTTTGTTTTCTTTGTGGGTAGGTTGATGAGAATGTTTGGAGAATCGCTTGGTATTTATAGAGGGATGCATGGCCTCACTTAATCAAACATATCATATAGTGTTAATTCTTCAATGTGTACTTGGCTTTTTCTTTGTTAGAATCAAAGTATAGTTTTGATTTATTTAACTAAGCGTGTTGACCAAGTGATTTTGAACAAGTCATTTACATATATGCATCCATGCAGGCCAGAAAATGCAAACAACTTCAGATTTTGTAGCTAGTAGTGTTGGTATCAAAGTTTGAACTTGTATACGGCTACATATTTAAATTATGAAGTTACTAAAACACCCCAGTTCATGTCGTGGGAAGCGCTATATATGAAGGGTAGGGTTGGTCATTTGGATGGCCACAGTGGCAATATCGTAATATTTTTTGTGGGTCTTGGGCGTTTAGTTGGTGTGCTACTATGTTTGAAGGTTTGAATTGACTGGCTTCAGTCCAAGCATGGACTAGAATCCAAAAGAAAACGTACTGCTGAGGACACCAGGATTGGGCCATTTTAGGCTGAAGTGACAAGAATGCCCTTTGACAGGGTAAAACATGGGATATTTGTATTTTTTTTTTTTTGGTTTCAGTCACTCGGTATTTGAAGCTCAATGGACCGTAATTAATTCTCGGGCTCAACCATTAGATGGTGCCAAAGTTCTCCCACAATAATTTTAAAAAGACTTAAGTACCTAAGGCTTGAACTCAAAACCAATAATTAAGGTTGATCGCAACCCGAGCCTCACTCTAAACCCCTTATAGGCCATAGGTTGATGTTGTACACTTTGGATTAATCTCTCATAGTTTTTATGCATAAAATGTGGACCATGTGCTTTAGATGGGTCCACAAATAACAAATTATTTAGTGCATGTGGTTGATCAAGTTTTAGGAGTGATGAGTTTGTTTAATTATTATGATCTTTTTTTTGATCAAGTTTGTTTATCTAATTTAATTGGCTTAGACTTAGTTTTATCGTTTGAATCAGATTTGAGTATTGCAATTGGAGCTTGACTTGGATATACTTCAACAAGTTTTATTTTTGACTTGATTAAATTTGATTATTTATGCAACTTAAATTTGAGTTTCAGCTTATTCAAAATATAATTAAATTGAGAATCATACAGTAAACCTAAAAGTCATTAGGCTTGGTAAATTTAATAGAGTTGAACCTAGATCTCCTTGCTTTTGAACTTCGAAAACTTTTTTTATACTAGAAAAAAATAAAAAGTCACTTGCATGTATGTACTAACAAAAAACACACACACACCATTAATTGATTTTTCTTTTTTGATATAATTGTATGTGTGTGTCTTTTTTCGACCCCTCCTTACTAAGACTTGAACAATTTCGAGTCAGTCAAGCACTAACTCCATCAGCAAACCAACATAATTAATTTTTTCAACTTATATTAAAACATTTATGTTTTTTTTTTGAGTATAATACATTTATGTTCATCTTAAAGTATTGTCTACGTGCGTGTTTTGACATAAAGAAATTATAATTCAAAAACTATTTGGTAAACTAAGTTGAATTTGACTGCTTTTGCTTAAAGAGGTATTCAAAAAAGGTTTGTACATTGCAATAAAAAACATTTGAAAACTTTTAAAGACATTCCAATTCCTTGAGGTCACTGGTTACATTATTATTGAAAAAGAAAAAAAAAACTTCAAAAACCCTATTCAAATTTTATGAGACAATCAATTACGTGGTAATTGCATAATAATTTCTCTCTCTCTCTCTCTCTCTCTCTCTCTCTCTCTCTTTTCTTTTTCTTTTTTTTTTCTTACTAAAAGATTTTTCCATTCATAGAAATTGTTATTACATCTTATTTAACAATGGAATTACATCAATAACAACCTTTTCCCACTCCTTGATGAAATCAAATCGACGTTGTGAAAGTTTACAAATTTATGTGCAACTTATACGCTTATCTTTTGCATCTATAACAATATCAAAAAATAAATAAAAACTTTGAACGAGGAAGATAAAAACAAACTTCCAACATGAGAAGTTAACAACTTATTGAAAAAAAAAAAACTAGTAAAAATATCAAACCAACAACTAACACAGATCCATACATGAGCAAAGGCATTAGACACACACAAGGCCCTTCGATGTTGTAATTTAATTATACATTCTAATTACACGAATACACGATTTGAAGTGCAGAGATTACCACAACTCTTGTTGTTATACATTAAGAAAGCAAGATTCATTGTCAAAGAGATGGTAAAGACATCACTTGCCAAAAAGGCAAGACCTCGGGAGATCGTGGTTTGATTCCCACTGAAGTCAAAAAAAAAAAAAAGAAAGCAAGATTCATCATAAAGAAAATAGAAACAAAAAGCATTGTTTAGTAATAATTCAACTTAAAAATACGAGAATAATAAGGGATGATAAATAAGTGAACCAACATTATATATATGCAATATAATATATGTAGAAAATATATTCAAAAGCCCACATTTTTTTTCATGTAGAATATGAGTAAGTTTGAATGGGATAGCATGTTTTGATTTGCATCACATTTTCTATAATGGCATTCTCAGTCAATATCTCTTACTTTTCAAAAAGCGCTGACATTGGGTCACATATATAAGATCTGTTCCTTTTAAACTAAGTTTTGTGTTTCAATTGTGGTTGGTGAACAATCCTGATTGACACAGCTTCGGCATTTCACATTTGCAGGTGGTTGAAAAATTCAATTATAGCAAAGTAACAGAAAAACTCAATTATAGCATTTACAAGTACAACAATGTGATACAGTAGGTAATTAACAACTTGTAAAAGCTATTTTTGCAGTTAAACATAAACACAGGCATTTTTTATTACAATGTGAGACAGCACGCCCTCTTCAAACTTCCTTCTATGCTCTTGCAGGACTCGGCTTGAATTAGCTTTCCTATCTGCAGCATATAGACCAACCAGTCGATTTGGTTTTTTTTTCATGGCATTTTTTTAAGTCAGATGTGATGGTCGAGCTGAAGGACTTGAGCTTCTTATATACAAACACTACACAATACTCTACAAGTCCTTCACTTTCCTTCTGAGTTCGTCAAGCTCTCTCTCAATCCCGCTTGCGGCATTTGAGCCACCAATAGTTCGCCCTGGTGGAAGGTCCCCCTTCTATTAGGTGCAACAAAAAACAAAACAAAAATTAGTATTAATGAATTCAATTATTCCGAATGACTAAACATATTATTTTGCAAAATCGGATGATGTGAATGCATGCAAGTATTTTCATGGCTCGCATAGGAAAAGAACATGGTTCATGAACGACCAGCAACATGCTAGTAACAGAAGTAGTATACAGTCAATAAACATGTGTAGCAAAGACTAAACTGTTATGGTCCTAAATGACAACTGAGGGGACTATGGAGGAGTCAGGTCATACCAATGCACTGCCTGAAAGCTCTTTCTTCAAACTTGCAAGATCATCGTCTACTGAGGAGCTCTCAAGCAATGAGAACTGCAAATGGTACACAAGAGATACAAAGATCATATTTACTAAGCATTGGAGTATATTCTCAGGAAGAATGCATTTGACTCTCATTACAATATCAAGAAACTTGGAAATACGAATAATTGAACCGAGTCCGGTAGGATGAACTACTACCTTTCCTTCAAGGTCATCGGTTGTTAACTGATTAAGTGCCTCTGCTTGGGATTCCATGGCCAAAACTATCAGAAAAAAAAGGCAAAAATCTTTAATTTGCAGTCAATGCCACAGCAGTGATTTATGAAATAAAGATGTAGGACTAATTATACATAAATTCAAAACTACACTGAAAGAGATAGCCATCACATTAGCTTCTCACAGTCTTCGACCAATTAATAGCTATTTGCGTAAGTGGCTAGGATGAGATGAGGAATTATGCAACTCAACAAAACTCGGTTATGGGCTGATTAAGAGCCTCCGCTAGGGATTCCATGGCCAAAACTATCGGAAAAGAATGTCAAATCTTTGATCAACAGTCAGCACCACAGCAGTGATTTATGAATTAAAGATGTAGAACTGATGATATATTAAAAACAACACGCATGTCAGGACTGAAGTAGACAGCCAACACATTAGCTTCTCATAGTCTTCGACCAATTAGCTAATTGAATAAATGGCTAGGATGAAAAATTACGTAACTCAACAAAACTCATTTCGACTGATTAAGGACCTCCAGTTGGGATTTCCATGAACAAAACTATCAGAAAAGAATGCCAAATCTTTAATCAGCAGTCAATGCTACAGTAGTGATTTATGAACTAAAGATGTAGGACTAATGATAAATTCAAAACAGCATGCATGTCAGGACTGAAGAAGATGGCCAACCCATTAGCTTCTCACAGTCTTCGACCAATTAATTTGCTAATTGTGCAAGTGGCTAGGGTGAAAAATTATGCAACGCAACAAAACTCGGTTTTTTACAGATTAAGGTCCTCTTGGAAGTCCATGGCCAAAACTATCAGTATAATCACAGTCAATGCCACAGCAGTTATTTTTCTTTGGTTACGAAATAAAGATGTAGGAATAATTATCAGCAAGAATGTCAGGACTGGAGGAGAGAGACAACACATGCATTCTCTTCTCTGTCTTCGACCAATTAATAGCTAATTGTGCAAATGGCTAGGATGAAAAATCATGTAATTCAACAAAACTCAGTTTTTGAACATTTTAGACCAATTCTTAGTCATTTATTTTTGCATGATAGGCATAAACTGAAAGATTTTGACTCCAGATTTTTTGGTATTAGATTTTGAAATGATGGAATACACAAGTCCAAGTTTTATATAGGAGGCAAAGTGTGTATAAGTGAGGGCGTCAATTAAGTTTGTTGTGAAGACTTCACCAAAATGCCAAGGCAAGATGGCGTCTCCAATCCAAACTTATAAGTTATAACTCATTATTTATTAACTTGAACACCCGATGTTGAACTATTCTTAACATTTGGTCTATATTGGTTGGTACTTGACTCTTCATAAACTTTTGGTCTATATTGATTGGCAGTTGATTCTTCATTTCTAAATTTAGGTCAAGAGAGTCCACCATCATAATGAAATGTCAGAGTAGGAAAATATATTACATAGAAGTGTTAATGAGATAAAATTAATAAAGAAAAAAATACAGTTCGTTAATACCAGTTCGCAACTTCACATGCATTTTTTGCCAAATATGAGTCGATATGCTAGGATTGAAGCTGATCGCATATCAGAAAAAATTATAGGTTGGTTCTTCAATCAAATAAACCCTAAAACAACCTAGAACATGATTAATTGTTTGTAACCCGTACCATTTCATAGTTCTATTTGAATATCCGTTCGAGTTATATTTGCAATGCACTTCAGAGAAACAATGCCTATAGAGAAAGTAATTGAGGAGTTATACCCTTTTCCTCCATCTTCTCAAAAGCTGAAAGAGCACTGCTCGTATTAACATTCCCCATCATCTCATTCACTTTGGTCGCCGTCCTAGAGAATCATCAAATAGCCTTTCAGAATATTAATGATATGACCAATTTGGAGTAAATAGCAGTTCTGTAAAACAGGATTTGGGAGCAAAGAAGAAAAACTATAAGAAATGCAAACGAACTTTGCAGACTGGGCGCGCGCTTTGAGAGTATCTTTTTTGGACTTTGCCTCCTGAATTTTGCTCTCCAAAATCTAATGGAATTAAGAAAAATACAGCTAAATCAGGTTTACTAATTTAGAATCCTATTGGCTCTCCAGTCAAGGTTCCCAAATCCCAATATAAGTTTGAAAAGTCCAATTGAGAAATGAAGAGAAAAAATCATGGTAAGGTATGCAAAAGCAAGAAAGAAACAAGCCAGGAGATATTGTAACATTCATTGAACATGCAAATGGAGAGAGGTTAGTTAAGTTCACACAAGATTGGTGGAAATAAGTAACGTACCCGAGAATTTGAAATAAGATTCTCAATGACATTCTTCTGCTGATCGAGCTGAACCATCAAATTACTTGCATTATCCTACGAAACGACGTTTAAAATGATAAGTGTGAAACTAAATAGCATCATGCAATCTGAATATAATCTTCGTGACGTGAGAGTACCTACAGCATAAGATTTGCGTCTCTTAAGAGCTTCACGAGCTAGATCCTCATCTCCTTTCTGAATAGCGAGTTGTGCTTTACGATACCTAAAGTTTTAAACAAAATAGAAAGAGCATTAACACAACAGTCCCAGGTGCAAGAAAAGCAACACCACATGTCAAATATTACCATTCATCAGAAGCTTGTTGAGCAGATTTGTATTTGTTTTCCATTCTCTTCTGAGAAGCCAGAACCTAAAGAAAATAACAATAATACTTGAAGAAGACCGTGTTTTAAAAGAGAAATTAAAAGAGAAGCGAAGCATCGAAATACAAAATTACTAAACTAATCTAAACACGAAGAAACACGGATAAGAAGATAATAACTTATTAGATGATGATGGAAATGTAAGAACATGGAGAAAAACGGATAAGAAAAACTTTTAGAAAGAAAGGAAAAATAAGAAACAACTTAGAGGGCAAGACATGCCTGTGCAGTAGCTTGATGCATCTTTATCAAGTCATCATTCATCTCAAGCACAGTTTGCTCCAAGATCTTTTCAGGATCTTCTAATGAGCTAATGACTGAATTGGCGTATGACTTCACTTACAATCAAGGAAATCCTCAGCTATAGTTGAATAAACAAAAATATTTGAGGTCATCATTATTACGTAAATGGTCACAAGTTTCACCTTAATAACTCTAGCGAACCGGTCAAAAAGGTTCATTTGGGCACCAAGAGCTCCACCACCATATCCACAACGTGTTGATCTGTTGCCTTCTGCTGTTAATAAACATGGTACTTCAAGGAATCCTAAGAAAAACAGCTTTCATCAGTTATAAAACTAGGTTCCACACAAATTAAAGGGGACATGGCATGAAACTAACTCAAGAAAATCAAGTTACCAATAATAAATACCATGTGATTTAGATAAAGTTCTACAGTAAAGAGGTTCTCATTTCAATTAATGAAAAGCATCATCCTCTTCAGACAACCAAAACAGAAAGTCTTGTTCAAGTTTGAGGATAAGAACATCATGCTATGGAGTAGGGATAACAAATTTTAAAATGCGCGACGCGACAGCCAGCACACTGAAAGTAGAATAATAGGCTTTGCATTTCATTGGATGTCCGAAAACATAACCGCAGTATACCTGTAGTTTGTAGACATGCCGCTATGGCACATAAATCAAATCGACATACTTTTACAAGAAGAAGAAAAAAGACAAAAACAGAAATTGCCACCACTAGGCATGCGGAAACATGATAAAGAATGTGGGAACACTATTTCATTGATGAATCCTCCCTATAATGGAATTCCACAAGGTGTAGCCATCCAATCAACATAACTCATTAGTTGGTGTCGGTACTACAACAACAACATAGCCTCAATCCCAAATTAGTTGGTGTCGGTTACATGAATCAAATTCTTCCATTGTCCTCCGTTCAGTGCAGTTAAACTATCGGTAAGAAAAGAAAAAAAAAATAATCTAGCATACACATACAGGAACTTTGCAATTGCCCTTTTTCTAGTCTTACTGTGTCAACAAATTCAAGCACCCACGACGCAAGACCAAACTCCAAATCCAACAAATTCAAAATAGCCAAATGATCAGATTAAAAACTAATTGAGAATGCTATAGAAATTAAAAAGAAAAAATCACAACATTGCAACGGTTTCATAGGCCGTGATCAACAATTCATCCCAACTACACCACACAAGCTAAAGAGTAGAACTAGAATCTAAGATAGGAATTCAAGCAATTATCACAACAAAACCAACTTCCCAACGCACTTCTTAAAACTTATCACACACAAAATGCCCAACAAAATAACCAATCTAATACACAAAAAACCAAATCACACACATACCCCTATTGAGAAATGATGTTTTGAGGCACTTTGATGCTTGTTGAGCACAAACCAAGCTGAACCCATTAATGGGTGGCGCCCTACTCGCCATATCAGGATCAAAATTAGACTAAAACTGAAAAAATAAAAAATAAAAAACACTTTAATTCCACAAAAAATCAAATAAAAAGCTACAAAAATCTATCTTTGTGTGATGGGCCAACCAAACACATCCTTACAGATAAGGGGCAATTCCGACATTTCACCCAAAAATCTCTCACAATTCACGATTCACAAATCATCATCATCTCATCGTCGCCACCACAAACAATGGGATCGGTGGCGTCGAAGCGAGTGGAGAAAACCCTAGCCGCCTCGCCAGACTTCTCCGCCGCCGTCGGCGCCGCCTACCGCCGCGCTCTCGACCTCTCCGAGCGCGCCTTCCCCGGCGTCCGCCGCTACCAGCTCTACTCCGCCGCCGCCGAGATCCACCGCGACCTCCTCTCCGGCGCCGCCCACCGCCTCGTCAACCAGTGGCTGCCGTCGCCTCCGACCAGAGTCCAGGTTGACCGGGCAGCGGCGGCGGTGGCGGCACGGCGGAGGCGGCGCGGAGGCGGAGGAGATGAAGAAACCCTAGACGAAGAGGAGTTTATGGAGTTCGCGGTGGAGGCGTTCAGGGAGGGCATTTTTGGAAATGCGAGTCGGGCTGTGTTGACGCGGGTGCCGGTTGGACTCGTTGGGATCGGTGGAATCGGCGTGGCGACTCGGTCGGGTGGGGGCGTGGTTGGATCGGTGATGGGGGTTTATGCCGTGGGGGTTGCTGTTGGGGTTTATCTTAGCTTGTGTTGATGTGTACTATTTTTAGGGATTTTATGTAACGATGTAATTAGTGTAAAGACTCCAAGTACTAATCTTTTGTTTTTGATGGATCATAGTGGTAAAAGTAAAGAAAAAAAATGTTATATTGGTTGGAATTTACTACAATAAATTGAGCATAATGAAAAAGTAAATTGAGCCTAATGAAAAAGTTGAATTCGTGTAGTGGTTGGTCCAAACTAATTTGTATTACAAAAGTGGTTTCATTAATTAGGTTAAGAACTTTTTTTTTTTTTTTTTTTTTATTTCAGGTTTAGAACTTTGTTCATTACTTTCAATCAAAAAAAAAAACTTAGTACCAATAAACAGTTAGCCAAAGTGATAATGGATTTGGTTCCTTTTAAGCAAGGTCTTTAGTTCAAGTCTTGTGAATAGAAAAATTAGGCTATAAAACACCACCCATATAGAGTTCGACACGGTTCAAGTAAAGATTAGTCAATACGGTTGGCATTGTAATAACCAAACGTTAAAAATACTAAATAATATGTATACGCTTAAGAAAGTTGTTTCTTCAGTGTCATGTTTGCAAAATAATCTGAGTTGGAATATAGTTAATGTAGGGAGTTCGGAGGAACTTAAGATTGAGTCTATGAATGCATTCCATGACCAGTTTGGTGAACAAAAGTATGAAGAAAGTAGAGTAGTGATCAAGTTATATATCATAGTGAGGTATTTTTTTTTTTTTTACAAAAATAGTGAGGTATTCAATATGTTTATATGCCAACATTCTGAATAAGCAGAGTTGTGTTAGTACAACAAAAGCAGTGAAGGGTTTCGATTACAGCAGGTTAATGAGGTGAAAAAAGTTAATAAAATGAGAAAACAAATTGAGATAGCACAAATACAAAATCGAAAACTTGTACAAGATGACGCAGAAATGAACTTCTACTCCTCATCCACTTCGAGACCCGGTATGTACTCTAGGCTCACGTCGAAAATTACAGGACTGTTTGGAGCAACTCTTGGTCTCCCTGGTGCAGAATTTAGACCTTTTGGAAATGCCAACTGTTCATAGATTGAAACAATAACACAAAACACCAGCATAAGCATTGAAGTTATTATTTTTTCTTCAGCAAGGCAAGCCAAAAATTGAGGATTCTAAGTGCTACCAATCGAACTATCGAATGCAATCGCTCGTGTTTAAATGAAGCATCATGTTTGATGATATTCCATGATTGAAGTCAGTTTTTTTAGTTAAGCAGTTAGTTTCATTCATCATCTTCATTAAACACAAGGTTGTAATTTATATCTCCACATTAGATCCTATGGTTATAAAATTTGTGTAGTAACTAAATTCTGTGTCATTTAGATAGAAATACCATAAAAAGTTCAGATAACGTACCGATCCTGGTATGTAAAGTCTGCGCTTCCCGCCTACTTTCATGCTTAAAATTCCTTCATCAAGGCCCTTGACAACCTGCCCTAGCCACAAATGTGAATAATCAGGCAAGGAAAATGAATTCCTGACATTCAGCTCTCCACACATGAAATAACTAAGACAATTAGCCAATCCAAATTCTAAATAACACGACTGTCAGAGTGGCATTTTCATAGCTTACCTGACCAGCGCCAACACGAAAAATATATGGCGTGCCTTTCTCCAAAGAACTGGAATTCACAATTAGTGAGACAGAAACGTAAAATAAAAAATGATCACTTCAAGTTGTTGAGCAATCAAACCAGTCACTTTTTAAACAACTATAGAAACGTTGCAGCGACATGTTATATAGTGGAAAAAATGACAAGATCAGCTCTAGATGGCGGGTTAGAGGAAAAATTACCTGTCAAATATTTGCCCAGATGGTACCATGGCGACATAATTGGCAGCAACCTGAAGAAAGATGGAGTATAAGAATTAGAGGCATTTGAGTAATTGAATTGATCAATAGAACATTTCCTCTTCAATGCTGTTACAGTAACTAAAGAAACAAAACTCATATTTTTAAACTTCCCAGTAGCTTGTAGTAAGAAAAAAAAAAGTCGCCATAGCTTTAAGCTATTTGAAGACTCAGTAAATCGTAAGCGACTTGTATAACTAGCTAAATGGAACTTTGAGTTGTCTTCACCATCTCTTTGGAGTAACAGTGTCTTTTTCTTGGAAGCCAGTGCTGCCATTATCATTCCATTTAGGAAAACATTTTACAATTAAGCACTGGCTTCCAATTCCTACAAGGGTGCCAACATGGAAGACCGTCCAAGAACAATGACAAGCGAAGCCTCAGTCCAAAATTAGCTGGGCTCAACTACATGGAGTCATGAATAAAAAATTTCCATTCAACTCAATTCAGTGTAGTCGACGAAGACCATATTAGAATTGATACAAATAATAATAAATAGATTTCAAAGGGGTTTAGTAACACCTGGAAGCCAACAGGAGGACTAGGGCCTTGACCAATTTTTATGTCTTTGTACTGCAAGCCTGATTCAGTAGTCACCATAGGAACCTTCATAAATTGAAAGATTCCTACACTTATTAGTATTCAATTGAAAAACATTGAATGATAAAGAGACATCGACTTAAACCAGATCTTAGGTAGCATTGAAATCTATAATAGCAGCAGTACTTTGCGACTGCTTTAATGTTAAGAAAGTGGTAGTATGCAAACAGATGTATCAGCAAATACCAGACGGAAAAAACTATAGAACCTGCTGCTGTACAGCGCTAAAAGTAACCTTTTAAAGACAAGGTTTGAAATTAATCAATTTCACCATATGAGTCGGGACCAGCGCTAACTATATCATCATCGAAAGAATTTTGCACGAAGGACTCTCAACTTTTGCTTTCCACTCCCTCAACCCTCCTTTTCAGCATACAATATTTGGAGGAAAACAGTCCAATAAGTTCAATCAATACTCAATAATTTGACTAGCTGAAAAACTCTTACTTGATACATGACCTAGCGCGCTGCACAAGGACACCTATCGGCACTCACATTCCCAATCTTCTAATTGACCACAAGTGAGAAAATTCTCTACAACTTGTTTGGAGGTTTTCTTGTTTAGCATAAATGAGATGTAATGCACTTAAACACTTGAACTCTCAACTCAACAGTAGCCTCTCCAAGAAAGTTAAATCAGTGAAGCCAAATTCAATTTGTCTACTCTCATTGAATCACGTGATGATAAGAACTTAAACATAAATAACAATCTAAGGATGTAAAGGCAAGTATGCTCACCATACATTTTCAAGTTCCTTTTCGCAGTCAGCATCGCATAGTTTGGGCTTCTCCTCCGGAGGCAAACCAGCCGCCTCCGCATCAATGGAGGAAACTAAAAAGCTTGATATTCCAAATACAAATCCAATCATATCCCTTCTTGTGACGTAGGCGTCACATTCTCTTAAGCTTGCTAACTTAATAGTTTTACTCACTTGAGCTGCACATTGTACAGTGGGACCTCGAATTCTCTGTGTAATGAAGGTTTGATAGTTGAGAGATGGCTTCCTAGAGAAAAATGTACCTGGGAACCATGATGGATTCACGTTACCCTTGAGAGACAACTTTAAAAAATGCTAATGTTCCTTTTATCACAACAACAACGTAGCCTCAGTCCCAAATTAATTGGGGACGGCTACATGGATCAAACTCTTTCATTGTGCTCAATTTAGTGCAGTTGAGAATGTACATTTATCACTATAACAAAATATAATCTACATTTTTTTTTTGGAAGTTTCTATTAATTGGAAAGAAAGTTACTGCTCACCTTTAATGGGTCACTTGCATTCCCTAACTATAAACTGTACATTGTATAATTTCATAATTAAAGTTACAAATCAAGGCCCAATTACTAAAAAGAATGATTTTTGTTTTCATGAACTAATAAGAGTGATTTAACACAACAAAATGTATACAACATTTCCCAACATGGGCTTGCCCAACAAGTAAGTCAATTTCTAAACCCCCCCGCAAAATGATGAAATACCCACAAACTGAAGACAAAATTGCAACCAAATCCGAAAAAAATCACTAGAGATAAGAGTTAGAGAGTAAGTACCTAATGGAGGAATGAGAGACAGAGAAGAAGTTGCAGCCATAGTTTGAAATGTTGGAGGACTTGAGTTTGGTTGGGGAGATAACGAGTGGGCTCTCTGTCGCTAACTTGGCCTTGGTGGCAACTGGCACGTCCGTTCGTTATCTAGTTTGCTCCTTTTTAGTCTTTTCTCACATAATAGGGTCTGTTTGGAGTTGGATTTTAAAAGCAGTTTTCATTTTTCAATGTTCTCTACAAACCTTCACCATAAGAAATGTAGGCTGCCTTGTGCTCTCACAGTAGGCTTATTTGTATAGTACCATTTTCCAATCTAAACGGGTTGCATTGTTGTCGTGATTATTATTATTATTATTTTTGGTCTAGATGCCGTGATTAATTTAGTTGCTAGGTAATAACTGGATTGCCACAACGGTAAATGACAAGTGCTAAGATGTCCCAATTCGGATACGTAGCTCAAACATGCACTCATTATTTGTCCTTATATACATCTCAAGATGCATGTGCGCCCAAAAATTAAGGGCACCTAACAAATACATATCCAATCTGCATATCGAGCTTGACATTAAAGCATTTTCCTTGTTCGTAGTTAATGCTAACTTTACTGACTAGTCCATTCTTGGACCTCATACAAGTGTCAAGAGGCGACCCTCAACCTAATTTTCTTAATTTTTTCGGAATGAGACAAAAAAATTTGAACTCAATTTGCCTGCCCAGACAAAACTCAAACTCGAAACCGTACTCAACGGAACCGACCCCAATTCTAGTTTCCTCAATCCAATGTATTGTTGATAATTAATATTCTTGTAATGGATCTTAATTAGAATTTGTGGTGCTAGCTTTGCCTATACTACTAATCATTTTGAAAATCTTTATGATCATTTATAAGAATAGTGAATAATATAATTCAAGAGTGAATGATTCACTAAAATCAATAGCTTTATCTCAACTGCTACACTTGATCTAAAACTGGCTTAATTAATTTGAAACATCACGTTAATAAGGTTGCAAATCCATGTCAACCAACCTTAAAAGCATGCAACAACACAAACCCAAAATCAAACCCCACAAAAATTAGGGTTTCACAAAAACCACAAATTAGGGTTCATCATCACAATCAAAACACAAAACCTCCAAATTCACAGCTGCCGATCCGCCGCACTTGCCACAAGAGGCAAATACGGAGTCCTCCCAAGAACACAACTCACCAACCCATACAAAAAACAAACCCCAATAAACACAAATATCGAATTGTACCCCAAAACCATCAATCGAAGCCCAAGCCCCCTCTCGGGATTGAACACTCTCTGAAGCAGCAACGGCAGAGCCAACAACACGTCCAAGACCACAGCTTGCATTGAATTGAACCGAACGAACCGGCTGAAGCTAGGGTTCCGAACGACGCCCAAGTAGAGTGCGAAGAAGGCGACGAAGCTCGCGTAAGGGACCGACCTGTAGAGGCTCAAGAGAGGGAAAATGGGGTCGAAGAGGAGACCCAGTTGGGGGTACTGGACGAAGAGGTAGCGCCCGTACTGGAGGCCGTTGAAGAAGGGGAGGAAGTAGGAGACGGCGGAGATCAGGCGGTCTGTGGCCGGGACCGTCTGATTGGATGACTTGCAGAGGGTCAGTGATCGTGATGGAGAGATCCTGGCCGTTGATTTGAGTTGGTGAAGTGGTAGGGGGACTGTGAATTGGTGAATTGGGGGTAGGAAGGGTTTTGGGGTTAGGGTTCTGGGTGATGGGGAGAAGGAGAAGCGCAGCAGATGATGACAAGTTGCCATTTTTCGACGTTTTTGGGGGGTTTGGAGAAATGGGTGGCTCTCAGATTTTGGATATATAGAGTGGATCGACGGCTGTGATTGGTTGGTCAAGTTGGATTCTTGACCGTCCGATTTGGGTTTTTTGGGGGGGTTTAATCTCTGATTATTTCTGGGTGGATTGAAGATTTTGGCTTCATGGGCGGTCTTAGAATTGGATATCTGCAAATGGGTGGGTGTCTCTCAATTTTTGTGTTTATGTGTTGATCAACGGCTGTGATTAATCTCAATCAAGTTGGAATCTTGGCCGTCTGATCTGGATTTTTTGGGGTTATTTAGTCTGATCTCTGGTTATGTTGCTCAATTGAAGATTTTGGCTTCATGGGTAGTCTTAGAATTGGGTTTCTGCAAATGGGTTTTGTGGGGGAAGCAAGAGAGAGTCCCAAATTGATTTTGGGGAAGCAGAGGCCATTGTTGGGGAGGGGTTTTGGTGGGGTTTGTTTAAAGTGGAGAATCAGTGGTGGTTTGAGGTCTACGCCGAGGAAGTCGTTGTGGAGATCGAATGTGTTGTCGACGGAGGCGATACAGGCAGTTCAATCTCTGAAGTTGGCGAAATCTGCTGAGAAATTGGAGGAGGTGGTAAGTAGCAGACTTGGTAGGTTGTTGAAGGAGGACTTGGTCAATACTTTGAAGGAGTTGCAGAGGCAAAATGAGTATAGATTGGCTCTCAAGGTATTATCTTTCTTTCTTTTTGGTTCTCTTTTGGTGCATTTTGAACAATTATCAACTGCACAGATTAAGGGAGAAGAGTAATGAATGGTGAGAATGTTGAGGAAAGCTTTGATTCATTGAAACTAGTAGAAGTTATCAGGTTCGATTCCACGATGTGCCAAGATTGTTCAAGCCACTGGAGTACACTCAAGTCGATTGCACCAGGGCTTTGTGGGAAAGTCAGGCTCGCGTAAATAGCCACAGATATTAAAAAAAAAAGAATCTAGTAAAAGTTTCTGTTGAAACCAGCTGAAACTACTTTAATCAAATTTCTTTTGGATAATTGTAGGTACCCGAACCTTTTCTTGGCTCCTTCTTACTGGCTAGTCTAACTCCTTCCTACTTAGGCTAGTCTAATCCCACAAGAGTTAGTCGAGCACTTTACTTGGGCTAAAACTACTTTAATCAAGTTTCTCTTGGATAATTGTGGGTGTCCGAACGTTTTTTTATGGTCCTCACTACTTGGGCTCGACTAATCTCATGAGAGTCGGTGAGGCACTCCAACCCGTGACTTAGGAGAAACCAACTATAAGGACTCGTTTGGTTCTTTTTACTAACTTGCAGGGAAGTTTTCTTCCAGGGAAGTTAATCATTGAGGAAGTTACATTTTTCACGTTTGGTTCAACTTTGCACTTCATGAGAAGTTCAACAGTAAAATAATGTAATTGACATAAATGTCCTTTACACTATTTTTGAGTAAAAAAAAAATTACAGTACCATTTTTACTACATGAATTACGAATTATTTTTTAAAAATAACTGAACTAAATAATACACATAATCTTACAGCAAATTTATTTTATTTTTAAAATAATTAAAAATATTAAATAATCATAAATTATTTTTAATAATTATTAACAGCCAACATAATAAAACATTTTATTTTTCAAATGATCTTTTCTTCGAGAGACATTAAAAAATGTAATCACCAAAAAAAAAAAAACCAATGCACCATGATTTGCATTAAATGAGGGCATTAAATAAGGGCAAAATGATCTATTTACACTCAGGAAGATAATTCACTTACCCCTAAAAGTGAGTTATCTTCCCCTATGTGGGGTTTGAAAATGTCCAACCAAACAAGGTGAAAAGGTGAGTTAGAACTTGTCTGGAAGTTATTAAACTTCCTCCAACTTCCCCCAACCAAACAAGGCCTAAGTCTATAATCAAGTTTTTCTGATAAATCGATTAGTGCAAAATTCTTCAATCATTTTTTTTTTTTTTTTTTTTTCATTCATATGCTTGTTCATCTGAAATGGGATCAGTGTCCAGGTATTTGAATTTGTTCGCAAAGAGCTTTGGTATCGACCAGATCTGTTATTGTACTCAGACATGATATTCATCTTTGGGAAGAATAAAATGATTGGAACTGCTAAGGAACTCTTTGGCCAATTGTTAAAAGAAGGCCTGGAACCTGATACCAGAACCTACACTGAGATGATTGGAGCGTTTCTACAAGTGGACAATCTGAAAGATGCAATGGAGATGTACGGGTTGATGAAGCGATTTGGTTGTGCTCCGGATGAGTTAACCTTGACCATCTTGATAAGGAATCTTGAGAACGCTGGTGAGGAAGACCTTGCGACGAATGTTAAGCAGGATTGTGAAAAGTATGTGGATGAACCGGAGGAGTTTCTTGAACAAGTTGGGAAGAAATATGTAAGGATTTCTGTTCACTTCTCCATATTTCAATTTTCTTTATCCTATAACTATTATTTAAGTAATACTAGGGATGCTTTGAGCAGAGAAATGCATGTTTGTTGGTGTCCTATTCTTTAGTAAGGATCTTTATCATCATTCATCTATAGTGTCTAAGATGGAGAGAGAAATCATTCTCTACAATTTTGGTCCAGGAGTGCACAAGCATCAAGTCTTGGTGTTTTTATCATGAGAACCATATCTAAGCAAGATTAGTCAGGTTACGATAGTTCAATATTAGACATGATGAAGCTTTTGATAGTTCGGTATTGATGAAGATTAGTAAGATTATCCAACTAAGTGGATCACTAGTATGGTATGTGGTTACTTGGGTAAGAGGTGGGAGTTCGAGCCTCACAATGGGCAAGTTATAGTTTCTTTCTTACAAAAAAGATTAGTAAGATTATGGGATTATATGGCATGTAATAAGCAATAGGAGCTTTCAAAAAAAAATCAATAAGTTGAATGCAAATTCTGTTGATGCTTCTGCACCGCCTGTATGATGTATTGATTTCATAGCAAGAAAGATAATTTGCTCTCCTTGTGTTTACATTATTGGTCTACTCATGCATTCTACGCATTCAACTTATACTTCTCTTTCTCGTCGTGTTTCAGCCGAAGAGGAGGTCTCTTGAACTTGTTTAACAGCGGCATTTGTAAGAGGCGACGAGCTTGAACTACTCCCGACGGTGCTTGAATGCCATTGAAGGAAAGAAAAGATGGCAGGGTTTGCAGGCTTCAATCAGTTCAAGCCAAATGAAGCCCTGAATGTAGTATTCTGCTATTCTGCTTTGGCAGAATGAAGTGCTCTATTTTTACGTACAAATATCATTTCTCCATGTACTCGGAAACTGAATACTAACACCTTGATGTACAATGTAGAAATCTCCAAAAATGGACTCTATAGCAAGTTCACTGCATACTTTGCATGTTTTGGAAGTTATGCTTCCAATTTTTTTTTTTAATTAACTTGTGCTCCTAACATAACTGGGTAGTTTGTATCAACAACATTACAAAGGCTTCAATACAGATGTTTAAATAAAGACAAGCAAAAGAGGTTATATTGAAATAATGCTACTCACTTGGACTGGCCATGGTGAAATCAAAATTCGCTTTACAGTGAAGGTATTGTAAAATAAATATTTAAAGATAATGTATAACATTACAAGTTCTAGCCACAAGTAGAAACTGAAATTTGGTGATGATACAGTGACGCATCACCTCTTCACATAGAATACAAGTGTTCATTACATACAAAATAAACACATACTACATCACATTTGTCTTCGTCTTTGCTAAGTAGAGTTGACATTAATAGAGTAATGGAAACCTTGACAATGCTCACCTTAAATATCTCAAATTTGTAGCTTGCTCGTTGAATCGTTACTTGTTTGCATCAATATTCTTAAACAAAAGACTTGTAAGCCTTTGCTCATTTTTAGTATCACTGTCGCTTCAACTTGTTAATAGAATACAGAACTTTTTTACATCGATCAATGCCCTTAAATCAACTCGTGCACATTTACACATCAAGACCAACTGCAAATCTGGTACCGACTATTCAAGTGTTTATTTCTTCTAATCAGCATAAAATGCACGCAACTTCCTTGCTTTGATTAAGAACTTTCAAATTGTAGTAATTTAACAAAAGAGCATCAATAGTGTAAGATCATGTACAAGATCGTGTATCTTGCATATGATGCAAAACTTATTGCCAACATCTTCTGATAATTCACTCCATTCTTTCGTTTTAAGCACATGTCCAGTTGCGCGATTTTAAGACGTATTGTATATGATGTAACAACAGTCTTTTGACTATTGCTACATCATTAGCTCTATTTTATAACTCAGCATTGCTCAATTTTAATCCACGTCTCATTTAGGTTTTCCTTTATATATGATTTACGTCTCACAAGAAAATTTTATATCTGAGGGTACATTAAACCTCCAAGATGATTATTGTCTGGCAATAAAGTTGCCTCCCATACCCTCCTATAAAAGTGAAACTTTCAATTCATTTCAAACATCATCTAGCGCAAACTATAACTTCTTCTTGTTTACTAGATGACTCGAGTGAATTGTTGTTTAATATCCTGAGTCATTGTAGACAAATTGAGCAACGCACAAACTTTCCAAAGCCTCACAAACCAATAATACAAATACCATAAATCCGCAAACCATGACTTAAATTACCAACAATCTTCCCCCTATCAAATACTAATGAATCATCCACAAACAAATGAGTTTTCCGATCTGCCACCGCGACATCAAACCCCACACACAAAATTTTCTCCATAATCATATCATGAAACAATCTTAAGACTCAAAAGAACAAGATTTCTAGCATGAACAAGATCAGTACCTTATCTTCATGCTGTTCTTGATTGAATCTCGGCCATGATCTCCATCTCTTCTTAAGCAAAGGCGATGAGTCTATATAAAATCTCACCAAAATGTTAGTGACCTTTTATAGTGGAAAGTTAGGTCTCCAACCCTAGAATTAATTAGATTCTTGTTACTTTTTTTAAAGTGGGACATCACTGTCAGCTCCTTTGATTTTTGGGGGCATCACTACATTTTGCTTTTTTTTTTTTTTTTTCTGTGTTCACATTTGTAAAGCAAATTCTGTCCACATTAGCTGTCACACCGTCACGCTATTTAATTGTCTCAAATCTCGAGAGTCCTTAACATAAAGAAACTTAAATGTCTCATTCTTCAGAATCTCGAGGTCCTTAACATAAAGAAACTTAAATGTCTCAATCTTGAATATAACACACATTGAGCTTAAATTTTATTTTTTAGTTATTTATATTATTGTCTCTTCACGTGTAGATCCTATATCTCACAAAATATCATACATGACTAAAAAATAAAGTTTACACCTCAAATATTCTACCTAAAGTATATTAGATTATCATTTTTCTTTTCTTAATTTGAAAACTTGATTTTTTTTAGATAGTCACACTCACAAGCTAATAACACAAACATAGACGTATGTTGGACAGGCTTGAGTAAGTGCCTTACTTGACAAAGTTTGCATTGTATTGTCACAATATTGGCCTTGGACTTGTTAGGTAGGGGTAAGTGGAAAGAAGTGAGTCCAATTAGAGAGGTTGTTGTTTTTCTTGTTTGATTGGGTTTTGTATCAACTTCTATGGAAGCCGATCCTAACTTCTCCCATACGAGAGAAGATAACAACTTGATGTGGGATGGGGGATTAGGAAGTTATCTTTTTTAAGGGAAGTTGATGAACTAAATATATGAAGAGTGTTCGAGGCAAGGTAGCTGAAGCTATTGGAGTTAAAGAGGCATTACCCTGGCTGAAGAACAGAGACGAGAGAAGAGTAAAATTTGAGTCTTGATGCATTTGAGGTGGCTTAGGTAATCCAGAATAGGCACAAGGATAAATCCTATTTTGAAGCTATAATTGATGATTGTGTGAAATTGGCAACAAACTTAAGGTCCTATAGTGTTTTTTTTGTTCGTCGATCAGCGAATGTAGCAGCTCATACATTAGCAAGGGAAGCTAATTTTATGTCTGGTCGAAATGAGTGAGATTTTGTACCCTCGTTTCTTTTGAACATACTTGGGAGAGATTTGAAATGAATAAAAGTTAGTTATGGTTTTAAAAAAATAATATGGGCTTCCCTTAATTATTACTATTAATGGACTTCATATCTTTTTTTCATCCATAAGACCCGAAAACATGTAAGAGAATTGAGATCATTGTCACTCGAAACAATCAATTGTATTGATCTTCCTTCAAGTTTTTTGATAAAGTGTTTGTTTCATTAGTTTTCTTTTTTTTTTTAAGATAAATTAAAATTTTATTAATCATTCATGACTCAATACAGGATCCAGATATATAATCAAGTATATTAATTCGTTAATCCTATTTGTGCAAATAAACTGACATTGATTTATTTTTTTTTTCAAAATTGAAACAGTTTAACAATCAGGGACTGTTCTCTACAACATTGAAACTCATGACAATACACAAAAGCATTAAAACCTCAAAATGAATAAAAAAACTTTCCAACAAGGAGATGATTTAAAACTTCCAACAAGGAGAAAACCTAAAAACTTTCCAACAAGAAGAAGACAATTCAAAAACTTTCAACAAGTGAAGAAAATCAATTATAAAGTAGTTTTCCTTATTTCAACTGAGAATGATATCTAACTAAATAATCAAGGTTGAGTAGACTAGTGAAACTCAAGCTCGACCCGACCAAGTATTCAACAATAATAATAAAGTTTTAATTCAAAATTAGTTAGAATCAACTACTTGAATGAAATTTTTCATTACGTTCGATTTAGTGCAATTAATGATATGCTTTTCAAACACAACCAAATATTAATTTTAAATTTTAAAAAAAAATTACATATAATATAAAGTACAAATAAGTATGTAACTTATAATAAAATAATATTATAAAAATATTTATTTTATAAATAAAAAATACAGATATGATATGCTTGTTGATTGAGTTTCGAGTACAATAAAAGATGTTGATCCATGTAGTCACAATAAATTGGGATTGAGGCTATGTTATTGTTGGGCTTGAGTCTGGGGCCTTTAATGGCCCAAGCCCACTAATTCTCGACCCTAGAAAACCCAAGACCGTCCGAGCCCGGCCGATGCTTTCAACGTTATTTTAAAAGACTTGCACTCGATTTTGGCACTTGCCCCAAACGTTTTGTTCCATCTCGATTGTAGGATCATGACTCCAAAGCTTAATCGATGTAAATCCGACGGTCCTTGAGCAGCCTATTTGAGTTGAAGTGTAATTGGATTATCGCATCATCGTTTCCCATATTCGTATTTCTGAACTCCAAAATACAGCTCCCATGAAAGCCAATGAAGATGAGTTCAAACGAGACATCAATGGCTGATTTCTTCGCTGCCCATCTCCAAACAAGCCTCAAATCCAAAGACCCATATGCCGGAAAGTCAATCCACGCTCGAGTGATCAAGTCTCGGCTTCACTTCGCCGTGTTTTTGATGAACAATCTCATCAACTACTACGCCAAAACTGGGCTCATATCCGATGCACACCAACTGTTCGATGAAATGCCTCAAAGAAATACATTCACTTGGAACACAATTCTCTCGGCCTACATGAAAAATGGGAAATTTGATATGGGTCACAAACTGTTTGACGAAATGCCTGACCGAGACTCTGTGTCATGGACTGCCATGATTGTGGGGTATAACAAGATGGTCGATTTGGGAATGCGGTTTCGATGTTTGTACGGATGGTTTCGGCGAGGATCGCGCCTACCCAGTTCACTTTTACTAATGTTCTTGCATCGGTTGCGGCTGTGGAGGGTTTGGATGTTGGGAGAAAGGTTCACTCTTTTGTTGTTAAATTGGGTTTGAGTAGCTACATTCCTGTTGCTAATTCTTTGGTTAACATGTATGGGAAGTCTGGAGACGCGGATACGGCAAAGGTTGTGTTTGATAGGATGAAGTTGAGGAGCGTTTCGAGCTGGAATTCGATGATTTCGTTGAATATGCAGTCGGGGTGTGTAGCTGTTGCGATGTTGTTGTTTGAGCAGATGCCGGAGCGAGATGTTGTTTCTTGGAACGCGGTTATTGCGGGATACAATCAACTTGGGTTTTATCGTGAAGCATTGATTTTCTTCTCAAGGATGTTGAGAGAATCCTCGGTAAAACCCGATCATTTCACAGTTGCTAGTATTTTATCAGCTTGTGCCAACCTTGGGGTGATGAGGCCTGGGAAGGAAATTCATGCTCAAGTCATTAGAATTGAACTCGATGCGAACGGGCCTGTTTTGAATGCTTTGATCTCAATGTACTCAAAGTCTAGTGGAGTTCAGATTGCGCGAAAGATAGTTGAGAAGTGCTTGACTACCAATCTTAATGTGATATCATTCACAGCTCTTCTTGAAGGTTATCTCAAGCTTGGTGACATAAAACCTGCGAGGGAGATCTTTGATTCGACGAAAGATAAAGATGTGGTTGCTTGGACTGCAATGATTGTAGGGTATGTGCAGAATGGATTCAATATGGATGCATTGGAGCTTTTTAGAGAAATGTTGAATTATGGTCCTAAACCCAATTACTACACTCTGGCAGCCATGTTAAGTGTTTCTGCGAGCTTGGCCTCGATGGATTATGGCAAGCAAATACATGCTAGAGCATTGAGATCAGGGGAAGAGTCGTCGGTTTCTGTAAGCAATGCCCTCATTACAATGTATGCCAAAGCAGGAAGCATTGAGAACTCAAGGAGCGTGTTCAACCTAATTCCTTGGAATAGAGAAACCGTCTCGTGGACATCCATGATTATATCTTTAGCACAACACGGCCATGGTGGAGAAGCCATCCAACTTTTTGAAAGATGCTGGACCTTGGTGTTAGTCCTGACCATATAACTTATGTTGGTGTGTTATCTGCATGCACTCATGCAGGATTGGTACAAGAAGGTCAGAAATATTTTTCTACAATTCAAAGTGTACATAAAATTGAACCTACTCCTAGCCATTACGCGTGCATGATTGATCTGTTTGGGCGCGCCGGATTGCTCCAAGAAGCACAAGATTTCATTGAAAAGATGCCAATTGAACCTGATATTATTTCCTGGGGTTCACTATTATCTTCTTGTAAGGTTCACAAAAATGCCGAACTGGCTGCCATTGCAGCTGAGAAGTTGCTAGCAATGGAACCCGAGAACAGTGGGGCTTATTCTGCACTTGCTAATGTGTATTCTGCGTGTGGAAGGTGGGATGACGCTGCCAAGACAAGGAAGTTGATGAAAGATAGGGGGGTAAAGAAAGAACAAGGATTTAGTTGGGTTCAAATAAAGAACAAAGCTCATGTTTTTGGCGTTGAAGATGGATTACACCCGCAAAAGGATGCAATCTACGACAAGATTGCTGACCTGTGGGAGAAGATCAAGAAAAAAGGTTTCGTTCCGGACACAGATGCGGTCTTGCACGATCTTGACGTAGAGGTGAAGGAGCAAATATTGAGTCATCATAGTGAGAAGCTTGCAATAGCTTTTGGCTTAATCAGTACTCCGGAGAAAACCACATTGAGGATCATGAAAAATTTGAGAATCTGCAGTGATTGCCATTCTGCTATTAAGTATATATCTATGATTGTGGATAGAGAAATTGTGGTGAGGGACGCGACTCGCTTTCACCATTTTAAAGATGGGTCATGCTCTTGCAGGGATTATTGGTAAATGCAGGCTACTTAACATTTACATTACAATTATTGGAGCTATAGTTAAATTATTGCAGTGGTAAGTATACTGAAATGGTTCTGCAAACAAGTAGTTATGGCATCAATCGTACTAGACTTCAAACAGGTTGTTGTACCACGAATTTGATTTGGCTGTGGTAACCTTGCCCAACTTAATGTAAGTATAAATTTTGTATCTCATTACCTGTATCACAAAAATCATTCAATTCATTTATTCTAATATTTTTTGTAGTTCAGTTCATGTATTCTTCAGTTACAAAAAATAATTCAATTCATGAGTTAAGATGTCATTGTTTAATATGGTTCTTCTGAGCATTTCTTTTTGATTGATTTTGATGATTAGTTTGATATAAACTATATGCTTATTTTTACATTTCAGTTGTGTAATGGGACAACTTCAAAAGCTAAAAATTCAGTATACCTTGATGAATGCCTTTTCTTTTTCTTTGACAATTGCAATTTGGTTACAAATACATTTCTTCAGAGAAGCAAAGAAGCCCCTGCACCAAAAATTACAGGCATACATCTGTGATAGATACATTATGCCATTGAAGGCTCCATTAATTGTTTCCTACCTTTTGAATCACCCTAAGTTTTGCGCTCCTGCTTCGGCGGTTCATCTGCACCTCCTCATTGGTTGGCGTTATTGGTCTTTTTGTTAGGATTATCCCATTGCGGCCATGTACTTTCTGTTTCACCCATGCTTGGATGCAACCATTGTCATGTTGGCTCAAAAGACTGACTCTCTCCCCATTGCCGAGTTCATTGTCCACGGCGATAAGGTCAAGGAAAGTCTGCTTTACGATCCTGTCCTCCAAGCTGTGAAAGGAGATGACGGCGAGCCTACCCCCTGGAGAAAGGCAGTCAAAACAATCATAGAGAGAATCTTTTAGTGTGTTCAATTCATCGTTCACTGCTATCCTCAGCGCTTGAAATACTCTTGTGGCTGTCTTGATCCATCCTTGCCTCCTGTGATTTATCACAAAATACATTAACTACCACAGTCTAATGGCTTCGCCATTTTTACCAATTGGAATCGCGATTAACACAATATTTGCAATAAAACTCGAGTGTTTGATTAAAGTGTAATAGCGGAAACAATAATGCATCCGCAATAATATAGGCAGCAACTAACATGAATCCACAACTATGATCTTCACCATTTAGGAATATGACCTGCACGCTTTGGTGACGAACGCTGCACAAGATTGACCAGATCCCTAGTGGTATACAATCCCCCAGAGAATCGAGCTTCGGCAATTCTGGTTTGAAGTAAACGCCAATTGTTTTCCTCTCCATAATCTCGAAGAATACGCCCTACTTCTGCCTCAGGCCATGAGTTCAAAATGTCTTCTGCCTTCAAGGCGGCCTGCCCCAACAGCAACGCAATCAGGTCAACATAATATAATGACACAAGGTCTATCAAGCCTTGGCATTGTTGGCAATGTATTGAGACTGTTCAATTGATCTGCAATCTTATCCAGAACTAGTTTTCTCAAAAATCTTCAAACTTGCTTTATATCAGATCAGCAGTCAAAAGTTTCAAAACTAGGCCAACAAGTCTTAAATGTATTTTGCCAGACCTGGTAGCAATTAATTAAATGCAAAGATAAAACTTAATACAGAAATAGAGGAAAATCACTAACCTGAGGGTCCATTCTCATATCAAGAGGTCCATCACTGCCCAAACTAAATCCTCTTGTAGGATTATTCACCTGTCCAGGAGAAACATGAAATGAAGAAACATGACAAAATTCAGGCAAGCCTACTATTTTTATTATTTTCTTTTGAAAAAAAAGAAGAATGAAACTACTTAACTTAATCAAGTATACAATGAGTATACAGTATGCATACATTTAACATGGCATTTGAGCACAGGAGGTTCTCGTCGCTCAAAGAAACTCAAAGTAATCACATCAGTCACGACAATGCCACAGAGCATCCCAATACCTCAACCAATAATCACTACATTGATGACAAGGAATAATTCTTATCCATTTATTGTTGCAACCCAAAAGGAAACCATACTTTTGAAAATCCAATACCAATACATTACACCAATCAAAATACTTTTCTTCAAACAGCATCCTATACCATTCCAAACTACTTGACCCACGTTGCCGCAAAAATCACAAACTAATGATTTATGAAGGCCTTGACCCTTATATGCTTTTGTTGATGATTTATTAGAAATTCTCTAGGGCGAGCACTTGATATACATTACTAGTAAATGAGATCCGGTTATCTAGTGCCTGCCGACTAAAATTCAAGTCTCAAAATATGATCAACACTGAATCTGTTGTGATTTTGATATTTTTGTGTTCCTAACTGCCTACATAAAGGCATGTTAATATTAGTAAGGTAAGAGTAAATTTTGGGTAGTATTGTTTGGTTTTAAACATGAAAGAATATGTTTTTTTTCATTTTTCTTTTTTTTTTTAGTCTTGCATTTCATTGTTCCTCATGCAATATTTGTCTGAACCAACACCTTTTTCTCACAAGGTTGGCTTAAAGGATAGTCGAGGGTTAAAATCAGCTTCAGTAGAGTGTGAACTGTATAATACAAAACATTGTCACAACTCGCAAGTGGTAATCCAACCATCCACATTCAAGAACATGACAACTTGCAAATGAGGTAAAAGTAACATTAAGCAAGATGCCCGGTGCAAAATCCTATATAACATGGTAGAAGCAAACCTGCATAGATGACATCCCCAAGTCCATTAAAATCCCATCAACACCATTGATTGAGAGCTGCTCATCAACCCCTATTAAAGCAGATTTTATATCCCTGAAGTTCTTCAAAAGGTTGTAAACTCTCAAATCAGAAATTTTGCCACTGGAATCCTTGTTCAATAATAAACCAATACAACGTTGAGCTTGTTCATGTGCCACAGGATCAACATCTAGTCCAATATACAATTGCAACTCAGGGTGAGCTTGAATTATCTGTTCCATCCAAAAAGAACTTGAAAAAATTAATCAAAAGAGTTGTAAGTCAATGCATAACAGCATCACCCGATATCAGAAAAAGCTTGTGAAAGAATAGAAACATCAACAACTCCTTACAAAGGAATAAATATATTTAAAAAAAAAAAAGTTAGAAATATATGACAATGGTGCAAGAGTAATGAATCGAAAAGAACCAAAATTTTCTACAATAACATATGTGAGCTAGCAGATGACTTGTAGTCTCATAGTTCACTGTCTATACATTGAAGTTCATCATTTCTCGGAAAACTTCCATACATGAAACTGCCTTTCGTACCATATCTTCTTTTCCCGCATGTCCCCAAATCTTCTTGGCTTCTAACCAAACTCTAAAATCAATACCCAACTAAGGGTCCCCCATTAATCAAACAGAGCTCGAATTGATCTAGAAATATAAAAATGACTCCACATCCACTTAATCAAACTCTAAAATCTAAATTCATACCCACCAAGAACAAACTTTCCCCTCCACTTAAAGGCTTAAACAGCATTTACACATCACTTGTGCATAAATTTTGAGGAAGATTCTGATCCATGTAGCCAACCCCAACTAATATGGGTTTTTCTACATAAATTTTGATTATGCAAGACCAACATCAGTGGTTAACAGAAACTTAAGAGCACGACAACACAAAGAAATGAAAACGCACAAAACAACGACCTAAACACCAGAAATCCGACAAATCGACTGAACGTGGAGGAGAGTGATCTTTCCCCACATCCCTCCCCAAATCCTTTTGGATTCCAATCAAATTCCAAGACTCAAACCCAACAAAGGGTTCCCCCATTACTCAAAAAGAACTCAAATTGAACTAGAAAAGCCAAAAATGACCTCCACATTCACTTAATCAAACTCAAAACTCATACCCACCAAGAACAAACCTTTCCCATCCCAGAAACACCATTCATATATAATACCACTTGTACATTTCAATTCAAGTGTGTCAACACAACAACAACATCAAATTAAGACCACCACAACACAAATCAATGAAAACCCACAAAAACAACAACCCAAACAAACATGATCTATATAGTCACTTGTGCATTCAAAATAATTCTAGTGTGTTAATCCCAACATCAAAATTAACACCACAAAACACAAATCAATGAAAACCCACAAAACCAATGACCCAAACACCATCCATATAGCATTTCCACATAATATTCCAGTGTTTCAAGAGTCAAGACCACCACAACACAAAACAATGAAAACCCACAAAAAAAATGGCCTAAAACATCAGAAATTCGACGAATTGTTGACACATACCCCCACCAAGCACAGACCTTTGCCACCCCATAAACATCACCTATAAAGGAACTTGTACGCTCAATTGAAGTTCAATCCCAACATCAAAACTAACACTACATAAACACAAATGAATGAAAACCCAAAAAACAATGGCCTAAAACATGAGAAATTCGACAGCTTTACTGAATTACTGACCGCGGAGGAGTGGCCAGCAGCCCCAACAGTGCAATCAACGAAGGAGCGAAGGGGTCTTCCGGGGTCGCTCCCCAACACCTCCAACACCTCTTTGAGCATTACGGGCACATGCCCTCGATCGCTACCGTACTTCCCAACAAGCTCCTCATCGAATTCGACACCAGACCGAGTCCTCTTCGTCACCACACACATTGGTTTCACTTTCACTGCGTTTGGTCTCTTCTTGTCAATGCAAGAAGCGTAGCAGCGCTGTGAATGGAGCCTGTAGAGGCCTTGACGGGCGAAGGAGAGCAACCTCACTGCCTCTGCCATTCATGCCCAAATTCACACAGCCTTCGTCAGCGACTACTCACTTGCAATTGGTCAACACTACACAAACCTAACAAGTAACGACCCCTCTTTCTTATGTTTAAAGTTTACATTGGCATTGAGAGTCGTTTGCGTCTCGAGATACATGTCCACACCTCTTCAGGCGCACATGGATGACTCATAAGTCATAACATAAGTTCGCTTCAGGGTATGAGTTCAGTGATGTTAAGTAACACTTTGCTAAATCAGTTACTTGATGGTGTGTGCTTTCTGAATCCTCTAACTCCTTCCTAAATCACCTAATTCATCCTATCAGACAGGCAGATTTATTCAATTTATATTAAGTGTAAAATTTTAATTGAAGCATTTGTGGGCTGCTTTCGAAGTGTTGTCCCTTACTAATCTATTACATAATTTACATAAATTACTCGGTCGGACTAAATAGAATCAAAAAAAAAAAGAAATTTGAAGAAAAGAAGGATTAGCATCAATTTACAAAAAGATTATGGAAGGGTAATTGCAGTGGTTTGAACACCTTCAAAGATGGTCGATAAATATTCCCACTAAAAACCTCGACACAATGAAAACTAAAGAAATCCATATAGCCCATTGATGACACATCCGCATTGGGAGCCGTCTTCAATTTGTCCAGAACATATGTCGAAGCAATTCCCTTTAAAAATTTAGAAAACTGAGTCAGATAAAGAATCAGAATTTATAGACTTATAGTCAACATATTTAGTCTCTCTAATACAGCAGCAAGGAAAAAAGACAGTGCAACACACAACACTCCCTTATATGTAACCGAAAAAAAAACACTCCCTGATATCACTCTCGCAAACAATTATTCAGTTGTTGCAAGAGCTGATTGCAACACATCTTCAAGGTACTTCTCAGCAGCGGCGTATTGCCTTCTTTTGTCCTCAATGGCTAAAGCAGCAAGAGCTTTATCCTGCAAAATCCAAATCGAGGAAAAACTTCTTACATAACCGCATCTAGCGCCGCAGCAAATGCAAAACATGACAATACAAAGATAAGATTGGCCATAAAAGAAACGAAAGTTAAGATTGACATACTGGAGGCAAATCTTGGTAGCTTCTCAAGGTGTCCAGGATGGGCTTTGTTTTCTTCTCCAAGTCTCTCCTATGCTCATCCATTTCAACCAGTACGCCATGGCTGATATCCGCAGTGTACCCGACACGGTTTAGTATAGCCTGCCACAGAAAATGCATTCTAAACCATCAGTATCTACCATGCAGGACAGAAAAAAAAAAAAAAAAAATACAAGTAGCTCCCAAAAGAACAAAATGTTAAATCAATCAATGAAGTACAGCAGTTGAATTGGTTTAGTTCTTCCAATGAGATCATGTGAAACCCACAAAAAATTAATCTCTATTCTCTAACTCACGACTCGAAAAATAGCAACATTTGAAGCTTATGCTATTTAAGACTCTTTATTCCAGTTTTCTTAAAAAAAAAAAAAAAAAAAAGAAGACTCTTTATTCCACACCTTCACAAACTTATACAAAGAGCAGATAATAATAACAAAAAAACTACAGAGAACATAAAGAATAATTGGTTAATTACCTTGTAATTAGAATACTGCTGCAAATATTGCCGCTCTTTTGAAAGCATGATTTCCAGGTTTGTCTTCCAATGATGCATTTGGGCCTCACAACTAGGTACATCATCCTCCAATTGAGCAAGGATCCTGCAAGCAAAGAAAATATTTCTTATACCATTAACAGCACAACTTTTAAACCAAGTGGATAGCTCACTGGTTTGGTACGAGGTTACTTGGGTAAAGGTTGGGAGTTCAATCCTCATAGTGGGCAAATTTGTGGTCTCTTTCGCACACACACCCACACACCCCACCCCACCCCACCCCACCCACCCACCCACACTTTTCCCAAATTGCTAGTGAATTCAGTTGTTTGGTTCAGGACATCAAGATACATAATAAATAAGAAAAGAAAGCGAAGTTCAACCTTTTCAAATATGTCAACCGTGCAATCGCTTTACGCGTGTAATCCAAAAGTAATCTGGATTCCTTCTGTACTTTCGCCCTCTTCTCTTCTACACCAGTCTTCCTCAAAGAAATATCTCCCATTGCTACAAGATAGCTAAAATCATTTAACTATTAAGCCTCTTTGCCAGCAATATTTGAAATGAAAAAAAAAAATATATATATATATATATATATACTGGTGGCATTGCAATGGAAATAAACTCACCTACTCATCTCTGTATCTCTCACATTTAACAAATTTGCCACATTAGCAAGAACCTGTACTGATGAAACCGCACTTTGTGGAAAACTTTCTTGGGCCAATCCTACATTTTCGAGTATCTCTCTGATTCTTGCAGCTGAATATTGGAGAGATCCAAATAGTTCTCAGATGCGTGCATATTAGGAGGGAATAGAAAAGGAAAAAGAAAATGTCAAAAAAGTCCAGATTTTAACCTTGAGAACGATATTCCGTTGCCTTCTGGCGGAGGTCAGCTGCAACAATTCCAGCTGCTTGAGTCTTTGCTTGAGAAGCCGTGGCAAGAGCATGTAAATGTGCAACACTTCGGGGAGTAAATTCAAATCCAGGAACATCTTTCCCGGCAGCCTCGAATTGAGAAACAAGCCAACCTTTTACTTCTGCAATTCGAGAAGTATCGAAACCACTCGTGCCTTCACTTATTGAAGGATCAACAGCAGAACTAAGATCACTCATCCTTACTCACTTAACAACCTAACACAATTGAAAGCGAATTGGATGCATATAACAATTAGCACAAGCATTATTAATACTTTAATAGTAAGTTGAATCACACATCATGGGACAAAAGAAAAGCATGCTATCAGTGCATGACTAATCCAGTCTCAAACATCAGAAAGCCAAATATTACACTCACCCGCACCCGCACAATGACTCTTCCAACACTTAAAAAGAAGTGGAAGCATGCACAACATTCTAGCACAGAATTAAACCATCAATTTTATGACTAAAGAAGTAAAACAGGTGCTGCCAGGGCGTGTTATTAGAAATATAAGTAAAACTCTCAATTGTTTTCATGAATTCTTTAACGCATATTTAATCCAACAGAAATCGATATGAATCATTAGCATAAACAACAATGCTTTTTAATCCCTAAAATTTATAAAAGCTTATTGATCCACGAATTATGCATGTTTTTATCAATGATAAATATAGGTAATCTTAAGCCCAACAAAGCCTCCATCCCAAATTAGTTGGGGTCAGCTACATGGTTTAATGTAACTCTTCCATTGTGCTCGATTTAGATATATGTTTGATCAATTATTCTACATGTATTGAGCCTAAAAAAACATATTCTAAGATCATCTGCTTCCGGAAGAAATCGAAGAATTTCTTGGAAATCCTACAAGATCAATTCGTTCTTTTTTCTCTGATAGATGATCAGACTTCATCTAGGTTCAAATCCAACTAAGAGGTCCACAAGAGATCATAAACTATTGAAGAAACAACAAAATGTTTCTTTTGTCCCTTCCTGGCGATTGGAAAATAAAGAAATGGTGAATATATTCAAGATAATCACATATTTATAAAATACCATTACCCTCTCAACTCATCCTATTTCATCATATCCGGGATGTGATATGGTTCCGAATTCTAAGCTCCTAGGCACAATGTATGACACTCTGAATGTCTAACTAACCTAGAAAAGATTTTTGCAAGGCCATATTGAAGGGACTTGACGTGCACAACAACAACAACATAGCCTCACTCCCAAATTAATTGGGGTCGGTTACTTGGATCAAACTCTTCCATTTTGCTCGATAAATTAATTGGTCGGCTACATGGATCAAACTCTTCCATTGCACTCAATTTAGCCTCAGCCCCTAAACGGAATCGACACTTATAATTTCATGTGCAGTTCGTTCGTATTGTTAGTCGCATTTCAGCGCAATTGCTAACCTAATAACCTCACATCTTACACTAAAATATTTGATTTTGATTTCATAAACAAGAACCAGATGAGCACTACAGCCAAAACACATATAAATACCCCCTAATTTACGATTTCGATCTATAAACCTATGATTTTTTATGGCTTTTTTGTATTTTAGCTTAATTTCTGAAAGCGTGGATGTTAATCAAGGCTTTTTTAGGGCTTTTTGGCATCTCACATAGAAATCTCCAAAAAAAGTGATTTTTTTAGGGTTTGAAACAACGAATCTAACAAATGCATTGCAATAATCGGACAAATGCATTGCAATTGATTCAAACAAAGTTGAGAAATTCATGAAAATTGAGTGAACTTACGGAGATTTGGTTCGCAGATTCAACAACAACGACAGTGAAGCGAAGGTGGTGGAGGTTCCGTCGATCAACGGAGACAATGCGAGGCTGATCTAGCGGTTGAGAGAGACTGGTCAATCGATCGTGGATACTGAACGAGAGCGCGATTTGGACTTTGAAGTGGTTCTTCAGACTGGCCCCGTTTGGTATTGACGATTTCCATTCAACTTTCCTATATTCAATTTTTTATTTTTTATTTTTATTTTTTTAACCCAAGATAAACAACACTACACAATAACACAACATTATTACCTTATTTTACTTTATTCAATTCTTCACCATTAAATATCGAAGGATTCGAAAAACAATATTTATTAATTTTAAAAATAATTTAAAATAATAAGTTTAAATCTTGATAGTTATATTATATCATTAATGCAGTGGAGATCTTCTAAATTGATTATTCGGCAATACGAACAAAACAACTTAAGGTTAGAGAGAATTAACACTAAATTCTCAAGAAAATAAATAAAATTTTTATTGATATAATCTAAAATCAATCTCATATCAACGGACTCAAAGCTTTTATATAGTAACTAGGTAGTAGATAAAGCACAAAACTTCAACTTAAAGTAAAACACTAGTCCTACTTCTACTCTAGGCAAATCCACCATGCAACACTAATAATTAAAGTCCTAGAACAAATATAATACTACATGATAAACACTTAATTAAATAAAAGACTATTCTAATATAATATGACAAGAACTCACACTCTAATTAATCTACGTTGATGTTTAACACAACACAACACAACCACAACCATGTGTTTCTTCCATGTCCTACATCACTATGTGCATGTCTAAATCCTTGATCTTCAATGCTCTGCATCAATCATGATAGAGAATTATGAATTTGGGAGATAGACGCCCAGATGATGTTATGGTAGATATGAGCAGAACGCAATAGGCATATTTTTGAAGACAAAGAGCATTCGTGGGAGGGATATGGGAAGCTACACATAGAATGGTGGCAACGTCTTTAGTCCAAACAAAGGAATTCCAACACATTGCATGGTCAACCTTGAGTGGGGATTGGAAACGAGTTTTACATGGCGAAGTCGAAGGTGAAAGTGTATGAAAGGGGAATGGGCAACAAGGCTTTGAGGAAGAGAAGATTGTAGTTCAGGGGATCATGGATGTATTTTTTGATTTTCCACCCGAGCCGTATAATTATAGGTCCAATCTAGTTGGTTCGGTGGGAGTACGGCACCATACAAGGATAAGTATACATCAATGACTTGCCTCGTTACGAGGAATGGAGGTATTATTAGGGATGACGCATTTTTTCCTTATTACACTAATAGAGGTTTTTTTGACTTTATTACACTAATAGGAATTTTTTTTCCTTAAATCTTAAACCCTAACATATTGTTTATGGCCTTGTAAAAATTATTTTGATTATATAAAATAAAGTTTTATGTCAAAAAAAAAAATCATGATACAGAATTAGAAGTGGCTCATCGACCACGTGGAAAAAAGTATTATGTCTAATTTTGTGTCACGCCGCTATTGGGATAACATCACTCCAATTACATGAGATGTCTTCGTTTATACATATAGCTAGACGAGCTAGCCTATGCGCAACCTTATTATCATCACGCGGGACAGCACTTGACAACACTCCACTTATCTCCTATTTTGGATTACACGCGTGGAGATTGCTGTAGGATAACATCACTCCACATGCTTCGTTCATGGAAAAAGCATGGGTAACATAATTCGGGCATCGATTCACTCATTTGTTGTGCAATGCATCTCGTGATGGGTATGTGCACATCTCAATTAGGTGTATCATGAGGCAATTGAAAAAGTCTGTGCTCAATTTCAATGCCCAAAATATGTTACTCTAGTAGTTTCATTTGTCTATAGCTAGACAGGCTATTCTATAAGCAATCTTATTAGTTAATGAAAATAATTTGGTGATATTTTTAGTGACACAAACTGATCGCTTAGTACACGTGACGCACACATGTTTAACTTTTATCTGTGGTGAGCCCCACTAGCAACTACTACACATATTTGGAGCCCACAGGGCTAAAACTCCGATAAAATTAAGCCCATCAATAAAGTTGTTCTAGAAGTGACTTAAAAAAAATATATTTTAGAAGTCTATTTTTATTTTTATTATTTATTATTTATTATTTTGAAATCTTTTTTTTTTTTTCTTAGATAGAATCATAGAAGTCGATTCCTTTTTTTGGAAGTAAGTGGATACGATAATATAAGTCGATCTCTTTATTTTTTACAAGTCGATTTCTTTATTTTTTGTAATCTTTTTTTTTCTTAGATAGAATCATAGAAATCGATTTCTTTATTTTGTAATCTTTATTTTTATTACTTATTTATTATTTTGTAATCTTTATTTATTTTTTAGATAACTTTTGATAATCACAAAAAATAAGTGGATAAGATAACCATGCGTTTGTTTTATTTCTTGATAATTAGATATAATAAGTATAGGATTAATAAGATAACCATGAGGTCGGTTTTAAAAGCCTACTTAAAGACTAGACGTTTTTGTATTTGGTGTGGTTAATTTTTGGATTCATAGTGTAGGAGAGACTTCTCAGATTTCTTTATGTCTCTTTCGTATTTCTTGGAGGATAAGAAGCGAGTATTCTTCATCCTTCAATTTAGATGTTCTAAAATTAGAGGAATTAGTAAAAAGTTATCTTTTTTCTGTACCGAAAATATCTTACTTACTAGATTATACTCCCTTGCTTTCTCCATGGTTAGGGGATGAGATACTCAATTCTCAAGAAAGCATTCGTCAATAAAAATCTCCTTAATATGTTAAGGAAAATTTAAATGAGTAGATCAACCCCAACCCGAGAGAAATCAAAAAAATATAATGTAACTATCAAGAATCGAGTCCACAACTTTTACCCAAGGCAACGCCTCCATCAGAGTTATTGTGATCATTTTTTTTTTGCCATTACAGACCCCATTAGAGGATAAAAGACAAAATCGTCTCAATTGTTAATGTTTATAACGAAGAAGTAGAAAACAAGTAATAAGTTAGGGTGGGGCTCACTTGGATTGATGAAATCAACGCTGTTTTTACAACGAAAGCATTACAAAACAACTCAGATAACAACATTTTCCCTCTACATATGAAAACAAAAGATGAAGCAAAGTAGAAAACTCACTTTCAAAAAACCAAAATAAAAACATAGACCAGACAAAGTATGATTAAAAAAAAAATCTTTATAAATAGTGAAGCAAAGTTAATCTTTTTGGCTAGCTAGCTAAATGACTTGGGCAACTGTTGAACATGGCATGCCACATAAATGCCCTTGAAAGCACCATCTCAAGTTCTTGGTGAGTCCAGTTCTCAGTGGGAAGGTGTTGAAGAAATATCACCATTTCTTGGAACTCAAGCTTCTGAAGCTTATCTGACCACTGAACAAAAGTGCATGATAGAAGGAAATAATTTAGTCCACATGGTGTTGTCATGCAAAAATTGTCAAAGAAATACAAATACACAAACATAAATATTTCAATGCCAATGATGCATATCATCAGTTGTTCAAACAAAAATTAGGATTGATATTGTGGGAACCAGACCAGGTTCAGGTAAACCTTTTGGGAGACCCATTTTCTTTAGCAACTCGAGATAAAGAAAGGTTCACGGTGTAGTTCGTCAAGATTCTACTTCAATAGTACATACAGAGGCATTACAATTTACAACTTGATCAAAGAGACTATGACTACTTCACTAAGGTGATTGATCCGGTAAAGACTATTGTCAGTTTGTTATTTCAGAACCACAGACTGCTTATGAGATACTTGAGAAAAACCTTACCGTTAAAAGAAAGCTGGCAAAGATATAAACTAGGAAATCTGGCAATGCATCTCCTTCAGCAAGATATGTGTCCCAAAGGCGAGTTACAAGATGGAAAGGGATCTACAAAAAAAAAAAAATACAGAACCTGTTACGAGAATTGACTCTGCTGATAAACATGAAAGCGACAAGACCGCAAGTGTCATGATACAGTTTCCAACAGTTGAAGACTCAAAATTAAAGAGACATAGTTTACCAAAAGCAAACCTCGCGTATTAAAAGACAGTTGAACCAACGGAATGCAAATTGAAGAAACTCCAGACCTTGCTCCTCCATGTGTCTTGAAACCGGCTCTAGCACAAATCGAAAACAATTGCATTGTCAAACTTGGGCTAGAAGAAACTCAACAATTCACTAACAGGAACAGAATAGTTGATTAACAATCATGTCATTTGCCAAATTTAATGAAGCATTGCATTACATAAAGTGGCTTTCCTGGTCATTCCTACAGTAGATTGGTAGTTTTTTCCATTCTAACATATGTATTATATCAAGTTATCTAGTGCTTCCCATCATTTAACCAGGTCAGCATTCGGATACCGCAAAGCGTGACGACAATTGGATCACTCTAATCAAGATCTCTAGTTTTATGGAATGAAATGTACAGGAGTTAAGTTTTAGTGAACGGCCATAGGGTGTGTAAAGCACAACTGCTACTGATGCTTAAAAGACCAGCTCCCTACCACCCAGCAGGGGTGGCGGAGTGGTAAGAACTTTGTGTGTGGGTTTCTTCACATAGGAGGAGGTCGCATGTTCAAGTTCGTGCATCACAAAGAAACATTTCCTGGTAGTCTCTCCCGGTCAATGGGTTTGGTGGGATTGACTTGACCCTATGGAATTAGTCATACGTGAAGGGTGCGGATACCCATAGTTATCAAAAACAAAAGATCAGCTTCCTAAGAATCCTTAATTTAAGTTGTGAAATTTTTTTCAAGAAAATTATGTTTTCCTCTTTCTTACCCATTAATGCAGAAGTTATTTTTTTTCGGGTAAATTAATGCATAAGTTATCGGCTGTAGTAAAGAAGGTTTAGCACACATCGTTAAGTAGTAAAAAAGTTGCTACTTGGGATTCTGACACCATTAACCATGATGATGAAGAATGGATCAAAGAAGGGAGAAAATACCATCTATTCGGCGAACCAACTCCTTCAACTTAAATACAAGACGTTGAATTCCTGGTTGAGCAAATGTATAGTGGTCTTGCATGCCATCAAGCAACTTCGATAGACACCAATAACAGTCGGCTTCTACATTAGAAATTTTCTCAGGTGATAAATCTACCATAGACCAATTCTCCATGCTGCCTTCCAAATACTCAGACAAGAAAACTATCAAAAATGGAGTCACAAGATCATTTATTCCCTGAACATACCCACTGGCTGGATGCCTAATGGCCCTGAAACACAAATAATATCAAATAATCAAAATAGAACTACTACAACTTATTTTCAGTTTTCTTTTTTATTTATAATTCATACGTAAGAGGCAGTATTTGTATAATTGTATCTGCTTACAGACACCAGCCACATATAATGAGCAGAAAAAGAATAACCAGAACAACTGGATAAAGTAGCTAACCATGTATATAGGATGCGTTCCAAGGACTTCTGAACTCTTTCTTCCTGAAAGAAAGTTACATCCGGTACAGTGCGGGGACAATCAACTGCTATCTGATCAGAATAAACATCAAAAGCTATCAAATGATCACATTATCATGCTTTCCTCCAATAAAACAAAAGGCTGCGACCACATGCATTCAGGGTCAATAATCACCTGACGCAGCATGCTGATTTCATCATCAGATCGTTCACTATCGGGAATATCATAATATTGAGAAACACACTCTAGATAATCAATCCGCTTCCTCGTCAAAACACCCTCCCGTCTATCTGAATTAGGTGGTGCATATCCCTGTTGTCAGCTCATACTTAAAAAACTTTTGAACATGTAACACATATGCTCATTGCAGACACAAGCAATTCAAAAAACAGAGCGGATTTGACCACAAGTGGTTCACTTGCCATTCCATCACTAATAATATGCATAATAATGAAATAGTAACCATAAATGAAGTTTGATGAATCTTGTTTCATCTTGGGGCTTGATTATCTAATATAGTATGTGTTTCAAAGCCATTAGGCATCCAGCACGTGGTAAGTACAGGGAATAAATGATTTTGTGACTCCATTTCTGACAGTTTTCTTGACGAAGTATTTAGAAGATAGCATGGAGAATTGATCTATGCGATATCTGTCACCTGAAAATTTTCTAACGTAGAAGCCAATTGTTATTGGTGTCTATCAAAGTTTCTAGATGAAATGCAAGACTATTATAATTAGTTCAACTACGAATTCAACAGATTGTATTTAAGTTGATATAATTGGTTTGCCCATTAATAGTATTTCCTTACTGTGATCCATTCTTCATGGTTGATTAGCAGCAGAAAACCATGCACCAACTTCTTCCCTATCTAATGCCTGGATCCAAAATAAATTCAATCGACAATAGAAGGGTGCTAAACCTTCTGAGTACTGTCAATAAACTCCCATTAATGGGAAAGAATGAGAGAAACATAGTAATTCTTTTTGCAACTTATATAAAGGATTCATAGTGGATAGCAGACATCAAAACAGAATCTCCATCTTCATCTACAATTCCAAACAAACCCTAAAAAAAAGATCACCCCTATTACACACAAACAACAAATTCCACAATGTACATCAACAATTAGAGCAAGAAACATTGAGAGAAGCGAAGAGATTGGAGAGAGTGCCTACCTAGGAAGACCATTTAGGTGGCCTTTTTAGGGTTTCTTTGGAATTGAAGATGAAAATGGTGATTCTATCTTGATGTCTGCTATCCACTATTGTGATATTAACGTTAAGGTTTAGCATCCACTTCCTCCATTGCATCAAAACACTATGACTGGGTAAAATGACCGAGAAAGATACTGAGAATATCCTAGATACAATGTTTCATTAGGTATGGTCAATAACGTGATTGTTAAGCAACTGTGAAGTTCCTATTTGTAAGTTGATCCTGTTAGGAAATTCTTGAGAGTTAAGACTTATCATAAACTATAACTCTTAACTTTTGTGATTGTTAAATAGCCCCAGCTTGACAATGCACTTTTGGATTTTTGCAAGAACCTGTTTCAGGATACAGGGAGGAGCAATGTTCAGAGTTCTTCAATTTGCTTTTTGTTGGTTCACTTGTCTTCTAATTTGTGAGGTTGGCTTATTCTAAACTATGACACTTAAATTTTGAGTCTTAAATGGTTGTAAAAGGAGAGTTGGGACAGACCCAAAAAGATGGATGCATGATGAAAATAATAAAGGAGATACTTTTTTGTTTATTTGTTAGTTCGTGGTATACATATATCTTCTTTTGTTAACCTGTAAACATGTCTTCTTTACTACTTAGAGTTCTTGACAAAAAGCTATCTTAAATGCTAGTTCAAACTAAAAATATTTATTGGTCCTGGCCAAAGTAGAAACAAATTTATGGCTTAAACAATTTTATTAAGCTACTGCCAAAGAGGAGATTTTGCCACTTTATGGCTCGTATAATGCCATCAGATCACCATCATTATCTCAAATAACACATAAATTTCAAGCAAAAGCACATCTCTGCAGAAAAACAATGAAAGCAACAAATGCAAGCAATCAACTTCTTTTACATAAGCATCATTACAAAATCCCATCAGCATTCAAATATAAGAAATTGAGTAGAAATAACATGAGGCAATAGTTTTTTCAAGTATAAATTTGTTAATAACACTGTAGTATGTCAGTTATAAAGTAGTACAATGTAAATGAGAAAACATGAACTTACCAAAAGAAGCCTCCATACATTTGACCGCATATATGGAGGTACACCGCTCCATGCTAACTCACGCAATGTTTCTGGATGATGAAAAGAAATAAATCATTACCAACTAAGTGAGTAGCTCACTGGTTGTTATGGAGCCTCTAGTACAACTGTATAAGAGGTTGGGGGTTCTAGTTTCAATGGAGGCAAGTTTATTTCTCATCAAACAAGAAAAAAGAACTAAATCATTGGAAACAAAAGAAAAAAAATATCAGACATAAAGAAGCCTCCTTAAATTTGTAAAATACTATACCTAGAACTCATAATAGTTAGCCAAGTATTTTATAAAATCAAAAAGTTACTTTGCAATTTTTTAAGAGGAAATGAGAAGTAATAACAACGAAAACACATAACTAACCAAAAAAAAAAAAACAATAAAAACGTATAAAATAAGTAGACTTAGAGAATTTCTATAAATGAAATTGAGGACATATATGAAAATACATCCACCAATTTTGTAACGGGTCGCCTCAGTCCCAAATAAGTTTGCATCAACGCATGGAATCAACGTTTCAATTCTGCTTGATAAAGATAAAATATGGTGTCAAGAGAAGCCTATATTAAGTTTACTTGAGTTGCATCATGAAAAAGATTACTGTTACCATGCAGACAACAGTTGCTTAGAAGTTGCTACTGTCGCCTGCTGACTGTCTAAGTTTTAACCAGTTAAAAGAATGTTTTCCGAGGTTTCTAACTCAGTTTAGACAGACCTTTTTACATTATGATGTATTCGAGATCTGTATAAATGTAAGCATTGAAACAAAACCTGCTGCCGATGATATAATATAATACACTAATTTCATCATCTGAAATTTGTACACTAGAAGAGAGAGAAAAGGAAGATGTTAGTTAATGGGGATTCTTCCATCATTAAAAGACAACCCAATTATGGTGTGAGCTATTATAAAATATGGAAACATACAAGAATGTCAAAGATTTTCCTATGCAATTAAATGACAGCAAAGCAACAGACAGTTAAATCAAAAGTAAAATACCTAAAATGACAGTAGGGCCAGATAGCTCCTTCTTAAACTTCATAACCCTCGCAGAATCCGTAGCTCTAGCACCCATCGTAGTTCTTTGACTCACACTAGATGTGTTGTCATTGCTAGAAGTTGATGACTTCGACTTATGTAATGTTGTATTATTTATGGCTTTGGCTGCATTCTGAACCTCATGCTGCAAGGCATATATTATTTTTAACAAAAGATTTTTTTGCTACACCTCTGGAAAAATGAGAGTAAATACCTGTGTGGGGAACAAATTAATCTTACGTAATTTGTCAAAATTACCTCCAAAGACTTGTCCATTTCATCTGCTTCAAGGTCATTTTCTGAATAATTTCTTCCGATGTCAGCAGAGCGTTCTGGTGATGCAAGATCATTTAGTGGGTCTGATCTTCGTGTTAGCAAAACTTTACCAGGAAAGCTGCGACCTTGAAGCAACCTGATAGGAAGCAGTTATGTAACTTGCATCATATGACATAAAATCGGAAGAAGATTGACAATTCACTCATCAAGATTGTACCAAAAGTTAAGTATTACCAACAATCAATTCTCATTACTACAAAATCCCTATATAATCTAGAACCTCAATAACTTAGAGACATTCTTCAAAATATAGAAAGAGAACAGAAGAGTCGCCAACTGCAACCATTCAAACAGATAAGACCATCATCAAGTTGATCACAAGAAACTCAAAAGAAAGAATGTGAACACAAGAAAAGGGTCCTATTTCGTGGATGAAAACATATGCTTGCTTGTTTACTCCCTGAACAACTGTAAGATAAAAAGGAATTCGACAACCGACGCAACAATAAGGCATGATTCCAACCTCGTGAAACCCACAAAATTTCTTAAAAAAATCTCTTGACAACACAATCGGTCAAGATTTCCTATTGTTGTTTCTGAATTCAGTGAGATATTTCAAAATAAGCACATTAGTGAAGAATTATATCTTTGGCAAACTGATGAGTCGTCCAATATTGACCAAATAATTTTCATTCGGAGGACGATGAAACAATTCATGTTCACCAACCTCACTTTAGTATCAAGATTTAGTTTTATTTACTCATAATTCAGGTCCCTGTTGCAAAATGACTATACAATTTGAAAAATTTTCCCCTCAATCTTCATCTACACAAAATGCTCAAGATGCTCGTCTCCGTTTCAACCATTCAATTCTCTCATTACCAATGGCATCTTCCTCGTGATGCCTCTCCTAATAAATTAAACCCAGAAATCGCCTACTGTAAGACATTTCTTGGTTTTTAACTACAATTGCACTTATCATTTCCACCATTAAAACTTAAAAACATTATTCAAGATACATTATTTTTATACTCAACATCTGGATTCTAAACCATTCCTTCAAAAAACACACCTTCACCCTACGATCAACAACAACAACAAAGCCTAAATCCCAAATTAATTACTTGGGGTCGACTACATGGACCGAACTCCTCCATTGCACTTGATTTAGCGCAATTGATCATGTGCTTTCCAAGGCCTTTAAATCCCTCATAATCAATGCGACGCAAGCCAGCTTCGATCTACCCCTGCATCGTCTAATTTCTTCAATTTCTACCGAGTCAGAGTTTTCTACCTCTACAAACACACTAATCCAATAAATTATACAATAAGGGTTTCTACTGACCAACAATAATCAAATCTCTATCAAACTGATCCCCAAAACGATCACGATTCGCATGAGCACCAACCGATTCTACTCCCAACACTAGATCTGATCAATCCAACGATCTAAACAAGAACCAATAACTGATAAAGAAACCTAATTTTAGAACAAATTAAAGAGAGTGAGTCCTAACTCACCCCTGGACGTTGCGGAGGGTTTGGTTGAACCTGGATTCCAGATTGGAATTGTTGTTGTTGTCGTTGTTGTTGTTGTTGTTGCTGTTGTTGTTGTTGTTGTTGTTGGGATGATCTGAAGTGCTGGAATTCTTCATGATTCAACGACCATGGCGGACCTGTTCTTCAACCTGTTCAATTCTTCAACTCTCGTTAATGGAGGATTTTGGAAGAGAGGAGTGAGTGGAAAATGAGGATTGGATTTCTTTGAAGTTCTTTATTTAGATTAGGAATTAGTATCATTTGGTCCTGACCTTTCACATTTTACTTCTTGATTATCAACTTTCATTTTCCACTATTTTAGTCATTTAGTAAAGTTTGAAGAGTAATTGAACCAAATGGTTCACAATCGATTTTTTAAGTAAGGTCAGTTATGAACCACATGTAAATTGCTTTTTTATGTAGGTCAGTTATGAACCACTTGTAAATTGCTTGTGAAGTATTTTGTTACTGACTGTTGTTCTCTAAACTTAACAAAAAATTTGAAAGTATAAGTCAAACCGCTCAGGTGAGATGATAAAAACATCACTTACCAAAAAGGCAAGACCTCGGAAGATCGTGATTCGATTCTCAATTAAGTAAAAAAAAAAAACAAAACATAAAAAAAAGTATAGGAAAATGAAAGTTCAGAGAACAAATGAACTCACAAAAGTTTGATGACCTAATAAATAAAAGGTTGAAACTTCATGACCAAATGATACTTTATGCAATTAGATTATGCTAATTACCAACTTTGTAGTTCCTATGTTTGTTCAATAGAAGGTCAAGTTTGTTTGTAAACAAGTAAATGAGGTTGCTCTTTCGTTAGCAAAGCTCTTACAATGTCATGAGAGCCCCTATTTCTAATACTTTAGTGAGCAATGAATGAAATTGGTAATTTTGTCAAAAAAAAAAAAAAACCAATTCTGCAGCTCTGCATGTGTAATCCAACTGGTGGAATGTTTTTTGTTGTTTTTTTTTTTTTTTTTTTTTTAAAGCACCTGGTATCTAGACTATTTAATTAGTTTAGGTTTGCCCCAAGTCCACACAGTATAAATGGGGGAAACGATCCTAATCCTTTTTTTTTCCAACCACCGAGTATGGGAAGCTTAATGATCCAACTAATTTGGGTTGGAGTTGGGCAGGATCACTAACACTAGCTAGTGGTAAAGTTTGGTTTGAAAGGGACTCCATACCTGTAGCTCGTGATGTAGGGATTGATCACCTACATATCCCAAGGACAATCTCCAATGTACATCTCAACGCCGTCTAACCATCTAAGTAGCTTATCATTGCTTTTTCATGGTAGGACATAATGTCTATCATTGGTTCCTATAGTAGTTGCCATTATTTATACTTTTCCGTTAATTTCAAATTCCCAAAGTTCTTTATAAGGAACAATTTTAAAGACAAGAAACTTAGTTATTCTGATTATCATTTTGAAAATCTCTATAATTTGAAATTAATGGAAAAGTATAAACGATAGTAGCTACTATATGGACCAATGACAGATGTTATGTCCTACCATGAAACAGAAGTGACAGCGCATCAAAATGGGATCGTGCTCTAGCTCAAAAGCAAAGGTATCTTCCCTTGTGACTTAGATGAGTGTCGAGATGTGCATTGGAGATAATCCTTGGGATATGTAGGCAACAATCCCAACATCAGCTCAAGCTCGAGACCACTGGTTATAGGGTTTAGGGTCGCATGGCCCAACTAATCCCTATTTAAAGGATCGACCCATCCGACTAATCCACCCAACAATCAACTAAACAAAGTGGCCACGACTGTTTGTGTTTGGCCTCCAAACCTCATTTCAGGGAAATCGAGTCTCTTACCTCGCCTTTCATTCTCAATAATCTTATATGATTGAACTCATTAGTACATGTTGTTCATTTTAAGGATCTTAACGTGATTTACTGTTGGTAGCCAACTACTTAACAATAATGAGGTATAGTTTAGTTTTTGAATTGACAAGCGTCAAATTTTATGACTCTAAGGTTGCAGGTTCAACTCTTCTTTTCTTGATCTTAAGATTAGATTAGAATTGCAATGGCCTATTTATGATACCTCTAGGTGGTGGGTTCACTATGTTTGAAATGGTTCTCATTAGTTGTGTTTGAATGGGTTGTATTGTGTTGCAGATGAATCAATGTAGTATAATTCAAATTCAATGTCTAAAAAAGTATTTTGAAGCCTCAAAAGGGCAGTCTTTGATTCTATTAAACTGGCAATGCAGGTATGATGTGATTTTACTTCATAAGGTGTCAATAACATCTAAGGAGATATCAAAACTTGGCAATGCAGGCACAAGTATCAGCAATTACACACGACAAGCAGACAGTGAACTCGCTCCACCATCTGATTTAATAAACAGTAAATATTTATCTTAAAAAATAATGCATAATAAACAAATGCTTCTCATTTTTATCTTCTATTGCCAAAACCTTCTTTCATAATTTACGCAAGACAAAAAAATAAATAGAAAAACAAAATGATCACACCCAAAGATTTCTTGGGCATATTGAGATGTGATTCTTTTGGCTGCTCCACAGTATAAGAAAACTACATACTTCTTGGAGCAAAGAACAAGATCGCTGCAGCTGAAGCTGAGGCGAAGCTAATTGCATCGCAGGTGTAGTGTTTCACCAGTTAATTGCACCTTCTCCAGTCAATACCCTCGACACAAGGCACCTCATCTCCTTACTTTCTGTATAAGATCACAAATTTCAGTAACCAGTGAGTCGCATTAACATTAAATGATGCATTTTAGCAGTGAAAAGAAAAAAAAAATTATACGACAAACTGAAATTTACAGTTGCCAAAGATGTAAGCCGTACCAATGGAATTGTCGATAGATGCTCAAACTGGTATCTAGAATACGCCTAGTTAGCATTAACTTGCTTTCCAGATCCAGCAGATGCAGAAGAAATTCCACGCTCTATACACTGAAGCAACAGGAGAGAACATCAATTAAAACCTTCAAGCTACATCAATTTGAAATCAGAAAATAAAATTCAGGCTGCAACTGGAATACATCGTTCAATGATAGAAATGGTGAAAAGTTTAACATTCATGGGCTTTCAAGGCCTCCCAGTACTGCAAATGCAGTATATATGGTCGTTTCAGATTGCTCTGAGGCTAAGTAATACCTGAAGTAGATAGCTGTGCATCCAATCCAATGTTTGTGGGAATGTTGTTGCTGAGATATTTACAACTGTCAAACCCTGCTCCAAGAGGAATAATGAATAAAATGAGGACAGTAACAATGTTATTTATCCTTGGAAGCAGTCACAAAACCCGACCTTCGTGACAAAACAATAAAATGAGTACAAAACAGATGCAAAACAATTAAGATGTAAATACTTCAGAAGTATAATGACGGAAACCTCCTGTGATATGCTTTCATAATTCAAAAAAGGCAAGCATCTGGAACAGGTTTTTCTTGGGTCTATAATATGCGACCATTTTCACCAAATGATTTTGTTACTGATAATGAGTAAATTATTCTCTATCAGACAAATGCAAGTAAATGATAAAACACCTTTGGAGCACATTTGAATATTAAGAAACTAGGCAAAACTAAAAGAATGATTCTAGACAAGAATGACTCTTGAAGTAGTCCCATGTCGAGTTCATGAGGCAACAGCAATATTAGAATTACTATATTTGCCCTTTAAAGTAGAAAGATGTAGAACCTTACAAACATACCTGTGACTCAAAGGAGCAAAGGTAATCCTGAATTGTCTTTAAGTTGCTTATTAGCTTATTTTGATCCTGTCAATGCAATAAATGAGGTAAAATGTTAGTGCCAATCAGATCCACTTAGACAATCAGCTCATGTAGTAGGTACAAGATAATGAATTAGGTGAATTTAGTTGGGAGGTGTTGATGTTCTAAATCTATAATGCTATGTATATACCAAAAAAAAAAAAAGAAAGCTCTTTTCATTCTCTAGCAAGCATCTAAAGAGAGTCCCATCATTCTGACAAAGAAAGATCACTTGATCATGACTCCTGTGGTTAAAGTTGTTGCAAAGCATCTTAGGACTTGGAGGATTAGCCTTACATACAGAAGCAGGCTATTTGCTATATCTTATTCTCAAGATTTACATGCAGGCAGCCTATCAGGTTCAGAAAAAGATAGTTAAAATTTCCCTTTGTTATTGATGGATGCGAATCAGTAAACTTGGAGGAGATGGATGTGGAAAAACCAAAAGGTCAAAGGCTTCCATGGTTTATGACAAAACTCACTTTTTTTAGCGGAACTTCAATTGATTTAGGATGAAAATCATGAGAAATCTCAAAAGCTTAAAAATCTCTACATTTGTCCTTTTACAAGAGTTCAAAACATATTCTTGGAAATGCCTTGTGCCTTCAAAATTTTAAAACATGTAATTGTAACAAAAGCTCCACCTATGTAGAACATTATATGCGCTGCTTAGCCGGTCCCAAGTCCAGATAAAGGAGGACTCTGAAGCTCATTATGAATGGATCAAGAAAATGTACAGGTGATGAAGAAGTTCAGGCAACAATTATCAATACCTGGGACAAGCTTTTATCACGATATGTCCGAATAGAGATCCATTCCTCTAGTAATGCCTACAATAAATGGGAAAGAAATCCAGAGGTTATTTGGAGGGAAACAACATAACTATTACAAATACAGATCACAACAGTATAACCACAGCATTCGTAGGAATCAATTCTCCAAAACAATTGAGAGGATAAGGCCTTGAAGTATCTTATGGGAAAAGAGGATTGCAGAAAAAGCATTGAGGCTTTAAAGTATCCTTTGGCACCTTTTGTTTCATTCACGACTTAAGAAAAGAACAACCTGATATTTATTCTCTGTAACGAACAATCTGAAGGGTGACTCAACGTTAAGAACAAAGAACTGAGAGATCACAAAGCCTGAAAAGATTAAAACCACACCTTATGATCAAACTCGGCCATCTTCAGAACAATAGGCACAATTATTGGATCTGCTGAGGACTTCTCTTTCTTCACTGGATGACTTGTATTTGTCCCAGTATCTTTAAGAGTTTCACCTGCAAAAAATACACAAGCGTTGACAAAATCAAAATCAGCAAGGATGCAAATTCAATCATTCACAAGAGGAGATGAATCAACTACTCTACATAAGAAAGACACAAGAAGACCTTGATTTTCAGGAATAGCCCCAGCAAGGTCAAGTAAATGCACACGATCTGTAACTTCAGTCACCTGGTCAGTAGACATTACCCCTCCTGGTTTTTCAGCTTCAGGATAGCATCTACTACTTTCTGTGTCATTGATAGAGCTAGTTTCTGTACACTCTTTTTCTGTTACGGCATTATCTTGAGATGTCACTGCAACATTAGCAGATTCTTCAGTTTTTGCAGGTGTGCTAGTTGTTTCTCTGTTTTCATCATCCATTAGGTAAATACTAGGATCCAAATGTATTCCCTGTCGTCATCACAACATAGAAAATCAATTAAACCGAGTATCTAATCACTTGACTAGTAATAAGGTAAACCCTTCTCATCACAAAAGAAAATCCTGGTTGAAAAGATATTATTCAGCAATTACTTAATTTACTATGCTCACCTCAATTATGATAGGCTTCCCATCTTTCATAGCCTTCTTTAAATCCCCAGCCAAACCTAGAAAGATACAAGCAGGTCAATGCACAAAAAATGCAGAACCAGGTCAAACAAACAAAGGATCAAATATGCACAGAAAATAAGTTCCTCGAGAAGTTCAAAACAGCATCTGAAGTAAGCATCTGTTTTGATAACCAAAAAAGAAAATAGCAATGATAAAAAAAGGAATCTACCTTTACGAACAATTCTGCATTCTCTACAGAACTCTGTAATAAGCTCCTCAGAGGAGCCAAAATCCCGTGCCCAAACAGGAGTAGAGACCAATGGTGCACTGTGTACAGTAATAAAACATGACATGAAGAGGACATAAAAGTGAAGTAGTTACACTTATTACTTCACCAATTACCAAGGTAATGGAAACAGCTGAATACAAATAGAAGATAGCCCATTAATTATTTAACTTTTTCGTATATTTCATTCAATCCAAGTAAAAACAGAAGCATTTCAGTGGAAATCACTGCCGCTGTCGCTTAAATGAATGCATCATTGGAAATATGACAAGCATACATTATACTGAGTAAATAGAAAAAGACAGCATGAAAGGAATACACATGTTTTCCAATAATAGAAGGGTAGCTTATCAATAATAAATAGCTAACAAATACCTCCTACACACATTGTAATCATTGAAAAGTAATCAAATGCATCTTTTGTGTAATTGTAGCCAAGAAATGGAATTAGCCAACTTTTGATGTCCAATGTGGAGGCTGTCGGGACCGATTTGAGAAATGTTTTATTGAAATTCTTGACTTTATTCACATTCATGAATTCAATATCTAGACTACTGCAAGGAAGCACTCTAGCTTAAACCTTTAGTGTACATTGACAAGGGCCACAAGGCCATAGCCAAGAAATGTTATGCAATCAATTCATGACCCCCAGAATACAAATGAATGCAGAAAGAGACAAAATGAAATTGATTCACGTACTCAGTTGATGTTCGTAACAGTTCATACACCATATCTGTCTGAAACATAGACATACAACATATGAGTCCGATGCATTATGCATACCATACAAAAAAAAATAGCACAATTCTAATGATATCGACAGTAAAAACTAAATATCAAATTCACCTGCAAAACGTTTGGTAAGTTAAGCCGATGCGCAAGTTGAGTGGCAATTGTAGACTTTCCAACACAAGCAGTTCCACAAACAAGGATCACCAGTGGCACTCTCTGGTGGTGAAACCTAGTATAAAGCCAACAACACAAGCAGCCATTAAGTATAGCAAGCACTTCATTTGTTATTCAAAGAACAGTCAGATCGTCACCTTCATCATACAAAGTAATAGCCATCATATATATATATATATATATATATATATATATATCATTATGATCACAATTTTGTGACTTCTATTGTGGTTTTCCATTAATATTATTCAGGTTATAGGTTAAGCAACAGGATAAACGTGAATTACGCAAGTGCACTAATGTCAAAACTCAGACGTCCTTGTCAGCTTTTTTACATGATAAAAGTAATCTAGGATTAGGCCAGATGTTTAAGAAGCACTTTCAAGATCAAAATAAAAAATTACTATAAATGATTCCAGATTGCATTAGTGTGCCACCTGCTAATGCAGCAATCAGCATCATACAGTTGAAGGCACCACATTCAAGGGAATTGGTATTTTCAAATTCACAATTAAATAGCACTTAAATGGCCTTCACTTTAAAATTCTACATTACAATGCTTATTAAAAACATTGGCTTACAAGGATAGAACAAACAAAACAGGTATAAAATAGAGTGTGATCTTGACAGAAATGAAACCTGGGAAATTATATGCACTAAAAGAGGAAGAAACGATAATATGGAAGTCTTAGCTTTTGTTTTATCGCAATTTGAAACAAATACACTTTCACTTGGCAAAGGTTTTCCAGGGAATGGATATCAAACAAAAATACTACAACAATTGAAGAGCCACTTGTGTGGAAAGTATGATAACATGCATGAGAGACCCAACTGCTAAAGGCCAACATATTCAGTGACTTAAGTCTTAAAAAAACACCCATTCAGGACATAGATGAATTTGCAAATGCACAGGAAACATGATCACATGCAAATAAGTATTCAATAGTGAAAGGATGACATCAAATTCTTCTATGTCACATGCAAACTGGAAAAATTGTCTCATAGTAATTAGGATGAAATAATGTTGGCATTTGAAGACTGACCTGGTGATCATCTTATAGCGATTTATATATTCTTCTCCATATCCCCTTCTCTCCATAAGCTAAGAATAGGATGACAAAAAGTTACTGTTATTAAGAATTTATTATCCGTAGTTATAACCTAATTCATAAGAATGTCTTCACATCTACAAAACTTTATGGAAAACAAATTCAAATTATTCTCAAAATTGTTTGAAAAAGGCAATTGCATCTTGTCCTGCTAATATAGTAATATGAGATACCAAGATACCACCTCTAAGGAACTGGAAGTTCCATAAAGGAATAAACAAAATTGGGATCAATTTAAAAAATCTGCAAAAACACAAGCACCATGGGAAGAGACAAATAAGATTGGACAAATGGATACTCTATAATTAATCAAGTATGATTCAAAATATTAAACATGCAAAACATAGGTAGAATTTAGGAAGTATAAGGATGAAAAATAGACGCAATATTAAACTATCTTAAACATAAACAAGTTTTAAGCAATCCACATGCTAAAGAAATCTTAGTGTCTCAACGACGTGCCAAAAGCCAGGGTTTTCTGCTCGCATCCATGTAGCATTTTTTCTTGCGACAAGGAACAATAATATAGACAAGAAAAAATTGTGGAAATAGAAGAAGAGTCGCCCCAAAAAAGAAAGAGAATGATTATAATAAAATTGACTAACTCAGTTTCAATAAACTAGTTCTTCTATCACAGTACATAAATCAACATTTCAAAGAGCTATCATTCCTCGGAAAGAAATAGGATTTAAAATTAGACTGGAAGTGACTATCTTACTTAGATTAATTTTCAGCTTAAAAAAAACAATTCTTCTGTAACTATCCATTGACATCGCTTAATATTTCATATCTACTCAACAAACCAATACTAATCCAGGTCCTAAACTAACTTCATGGCTAACTATCTCAATTACTCCAACAAGCGCCTTTCCACGGATTTAACCGAAGTTACCTTAAAGAGATTAGCTTCCAAATCAGACTGAGACCTGCATGATATAGCAAATTAACAACATCATTCGTCGTCAAACAAACACCAAAGACACTAAAAACGAAGAATCTAGAGAAAGGCACAATCTTACACATCCAGGAGACTATTATCAATCAGCAACTTCTTCAACTCAAGCGCAATCTTAACCGCGACATGATTAGGGATCTGAAACCAACAACCACAACACAAAAATCACAAATTGAGCAATCTAAACTAAAATCTGACAAATTAGGGTTCGCTTTGATGGTGCCTTTGTGACGGTGAGCATTCTACTGAGCAGGAATCTGGAGAGGACGTAGTAGTGATCCGCATTGTCGCCAAGCCACACCTTCACCTGTTCATCAACATCAGAGACTCCATTGTTTCAAATTCAAATCACAAACACCGAATACCAAATCGAGATGTTCGAATTTCGAAGAGCAAAACCAACCTTGACGAAATCGTATTTGGACGACGCGTTTCGCGAGGACGATCGTCCGGTGGCCCTCGCGGCCTCCTCTTCGCCGTTTCGAGAAGATTCGACCTCCTTCCCCTTCTTCGTCGTCTCCATCTCTCTCTCTCTCTCTAGAATTTCTCTCTTTCTCTGGAGTTTCTCTCTCTAGACGATCGAGAGAGACAGAGGGAGCGTCGCTTCCAAGAGGCGTTGCGTGGAGGGAGTGAATACGCGCGGATTCTGAACCGTTGGATTTTGAATGGTATTAGACGCGTGGCGGCTTGAGGCACCGATCGTTACGTGTGTTTTGTGGATATCCATGTACATCAACGGGCTTTCCTTGTTCGTTATATAAAAGAATCAAATTGTGAGATGGAAGGTTTTTTTTTTTTTAATATATTATTATTATTATTATTTTTTTTGGAGATAAATCTGAACTAGCTAGAGATAATCTAACTGATAACTGATTGAAAAACTTAACTGATTAAATATGTTTGTTTGTTAACCATATTTGTAGAGTTTAAATATTTAAATATAAGTTTTTTTAATAATATATATATATACAAAATATATAAAAGCATGAATACCTAATAAATCAACGGTAAGTAAATTTACTATTTTACCCTATTTAACCTACTAATTTACTAAATTATATATTATAATTATAATTAGATAGAGATAATTAGTTGTGTCATTCATATATTCAAACCGTGTTGCATATACAACATTAATTAAGTGTTCCACTTTAACTCAACAACTAATAACTATATATAGTTACACCTCATGAGAAAAAAAACATAGGTACATTTCAATTGAATACATTATATATAATTAATCTTTTCAATTAAATAAGTAATTGATTATGAAATATTTTTGACGTGTTTGAATGGTTTTACTAAATAGATATCAAAGTTGACAAACTTAGGTACATTTCAAAAAAATAAAGAGTTGCATGTCCTATGATTTAATTTTATATACAAATTTTTTTCTTCATTTTTCTTCTTGTCGTCGTTGGTAAAAAAAACATGCATGTTTTTTTGAAATTAACTTTATTTATGTATATTTTTATATTTATTTATATAATTGGAATCATACTTTATGAATTATAAAAATATGGTTTTGTAATTGAATTAATTCCCGCGAGCGTAGCAAGCGGGCTCATTCGTGTGAAACACGTAATGGAACTATATATATATATATATATATATATATATATATATATATATAAAAAAGTGTTTGGTTAACTAAGTATTCTTTAAGAACCTTGCTAAATAGCTATATCTTTAAGATGTAATGGTACTAATCTAATATTTGGTTGGTTATGTAGATATACAGCTTGTGGCCTTTGATGCTTATTGTTTATTTAGGACACCTAATAATGACCCACTTTGGAATTTAAATGCTCAAGGCTTTTATCTAATTGCCTTTTCTAATTTTCATTATTTGTTAATAATTTATTAGTACTTATTTCTCTATTGAGTGTTCTCCATGAAATTGTGTATATGGACTTTTGAATGATAAAAGTAAATTATAAAAAAGAATTCTCACGAAGTGTAGCGAACGGACTCAATGGTGCGAAACACGTTCACAAAAACTAGTATATAAATAAGTAAGCAATTAGAGAATGGCTTTAGTAGTATTTAAAAAAAATTGATTGAATACCAACAATTAGTTAGTCTGATTGGAAAGGAACTTGATTCCTTGTATGTGACCTTATATGCTCGAGGGTGAATTAGTCAGTGCGTATCATGCAGTTGAAACTGGACATCAAGTGGGATTCAAAAAAGAATATTATTTAATGGATAAAGATAAAATAAAAATAAATTAAAATGGTGATTTTCTGGTGTATATATTGGCATGAGATGTCATTGTTGCTCTTTCTTTTTCGAATATGTCATTGTTGCTTGAATTGCCAAAAACCATGGGCTGTAAAGAGTGGGTATTGGGTAACAAGTAACAACTATTACTCCCGTAAAAGAAACTTTTAATACGTCTTTTTTTTGTTGCAAATGCATCTTTATGTATCTAAAACTCTTTCTTTTTGTACCTAATAAATAAATAAATAAATAAATAAAAAACTCTTCCTTTTTTTTTAGGATTCTACAACTCGACCTCACAAAATATGGGAGGATATCTTTTCTATTGCACCACATGCGTGGTTAGCAACTTTGCATGCATATCAAACTATTTTCTATACTTATTTGCTCATTTTAATGCGGAGTGGCGAATGAGATTATATAATTAAAACTCACAAATAAAATAACTTTACATACAAACCTTTGAGTCGTTCAACACTTGTAAATTATAATCCCATATTTATTTACCATACAAATTAATAACATGACAAAAAAAAAATAATAACACGACACATATATGATTGAAAAGTTCACACACAATAAGGTCAAGTTAAGTACGTGCACTCAACCATTCACCTGGAATTAATGGAGCTAATAATTCTCACAGGTTAGGAGAGCAAAACTAATAACGGGTAATTTTCTTGTTAGGAAAATCTACATTTTTTTTATAGGAAAGAATTAAACAACCATTACCCCCATTAAGGTTTGAACCTATTATCTCTATCAAACCATTGGACCTCCAAATTAATTTTCTATTCTTTTTGTTTTTGATAAAAAAGAAACTTGCCCCAACCTCTTAAATCCTAATTGGTTTTATATTCAATGTCTCATAAAAATAGCCCTACCATTTAGAGCAACATGGAAAATGGAGTTCGGTTGCTCCATTTTCCATGTTATTTTGCTGTCCATGAACAGTGAACTGTTCACAAACTGCAAACTGCAGTTTTATTTTTATTTTATTTTTCAACTTTTTAAATATGTATATTTTTTATATTTATTTTAGGTTTATAAATTTTATTTTATTTTTTGAAAATTTTTTGGTTCTTAAATAATTCATTAAAATTGATTTAAATAAATTATAAAAAGAATAAAAACAAAAAATATAGTTTTGGAGAAGAAATAGAGTTTGTGATTGGAGGAGAAATAAAGTTTGATGTGATAGAACTGTAAAATAGAAAAAATAGAGCTTTGTGGTTGGAGATGGCCTAAAAATGGAACATTGCAAGACACCCTATAATCACACGCTACTTGGAGACCGTATAATACACATATCATCACTGTATAATAGGTGTGACATCAAGTGTGACTTTATAAGGTGTCACATTATAGTTTTCCATAAAAGATATATAGAGATAATGGTTTAGGTGGTGGTGGCCAACCACTACAGATGATGACAGCTTGAAGTGATGAAAATTTAGAGAAGAAGAATCTGCATTGATACAAACTACTAGTTGTTTGGTGTTCCTTTATTTGAAAGAGATTGGGTTTATATAATTAGATAACAATGGCAGTTGTGATGAAGAAGTCTTTGTCCCATGTTAGGTGTATGCTAAAGCTTTTCAATTCAACCAAACTTGAATGTTCAAACACATGAACATGATTCATGAAATGATCAACTAATACAACTAAGTAATTTGTATCATCTAATTAAAAATGCACATATTGACTTTGAACTAATCAAAAGATCTTTATTGGGTGGGTTAATTAATTAAACTCATAGAGAATGCCAAATGAAACTTAAAACACACACAAACCATTCCAATGTCGTCAAACAAACCTCAAATTGCGTGAAACTAACGATCCAAGGTGCTTGTAATTATTTGATGTCCTGATTAATATCAATGTGTAGCACAACTCTATTAAATTGTTCCATTACCAAAGACTTTGACATAATGAGCTAGCATTTGCATATTATAAAAGGGGCCTCAATTTTTATACTATTTGCTACCCAGATGAATTTAATTTTGCATTGAGATCTGTGTGTGCATTTTAATGCCCGTCCAACGGATTCCGACAACTAGGTACCAAAATTACAGGCATGCTACCCAATCACATAAGAAGTCATAATCCAACTAACCTTTAAAGAAACTTCTAATTGTTACAATTAAATAACATGTTTCAACCACCACTATTCATAGAAAAGCATCACAAACAGATGCATCTATTTTGCTGCCATTAGACTCAACCAAAGAGGACCAAATCCAATTAGAGCTAGAGATGAAGATGAGATGGGCATATAGTTTCATAACAGTTCTTCTCATCTTCTTCTCCTCTTTATCTTCTATTGTGATTTCCCAATCTGATTCTTGTAATTCTGTTCTCAACCTCAATGGGTCTGTCCCCTTTGAGACCACAAATCTTGTCTGCCTCTCAGTCTGGCAAGCCCAAGATTACATTTTAAGAGTAAGTGTTCTCATACAATTGTACATATTTTTCAAGTTCTACAAGTACTTCTTTGAACTAGTTTCATTAGTTATGATCATAATCAGTGAAAATGTTGATTTTTTTGGTTGTAACATCAATTCTAACAAAAGGGTGGTTGCCTTTCCAGTTTGTGCAAAATGGACCTAGCCTATGGAGCTTTGTCCTCTCAGCGCCATACACAAACGCTTATGTCGCGATCGGGTTCTCGCCGAGCGGGAGAATGCCTGGTTCGAGTGCTGTGGTTGGGTGGAGTGGTAGTGATGGAGCTCTAGTGATCAAGCAGTACTATCTAGGTGATACTAATCCTAGTAAAGTCAATCCAGATCAAGGGGAGCTTCCAATTGTGCCCAACTCGTCAGCAATTAAGCTTCAATCATCAAGGTTGTACCTTGCCTTTCAATTGAACACCACACAGCCCCTGTCAAGGGTGCTTTACTCTGTCGGGCCGAGGGACAGACTGCCCTCGTCTAATAATCGGCTAACTGAGCATAGAGATAAAGTCTCTACCCGTTTGAATTACCAATCGGGTAAGTTGAATTATTTACTTTCGACCACTGTCTAATCTACTACAAGCTTAGGAGTTGCTAGTAAAAGAAATATTGCTTTCCTACTAATAAACCAGTATGGCCTGTGATGAGAGCTATATCGATTGACATTTTTAAAACCGTCGTAGATTGTTAGAATTCTGCATACTTGGTATGGATTTGCAAGTGGTCAAGTAGAGTTTAATTTGTTGTGATATATGAATATAGGTCAAGTTTCAGCAGCAACCACATATGCCAACTTGAGGAGGGGCCATGGGATAGTGAACATGCTTGGATGGGGGATTTTGATGCCAATTGGAGTGATTACTGCAAGATATCTAAGGCATTTTGATCCTATATGGTTCTACTCCCATGTTGCCATCCAGATGGTTGCCTTTGTTTTAGGAGTTTCCGGTGTTATTGCCGGTTTTGTGTTGGAAGATCGTCTTAGTGTTGATGTCGACAAGCACAAGACCGTCGGAATCTTCATCCTCATCTTTGGTTGCCTTCAGGTTTGTATCTCATGTTCATTGAATTTTGGAGCCAATTACTTCGACTAGTCCATACTGACTAACAATAGATATATAAAACATAAAAGGAAGAGATCTCAGACTCTCAAAACACGATTAGGCTAAAAAACAAGACCCGACCATGGTCAATTTTGTTGCTTAACAACTTTATGATATGCTAATCCTTTTGCCTACGAGGCGCCATCAATTTCTTTGTAGTAACTGAGACTCAAACTTTCTTTGTAGTAACTGAGACTCAAACTTGATTCCGCTTAAAATTCATATTAGTGTCCTATCATCTACTTTGATGTCCCTAAAACTATCATATCTTAATTATATGACATGGCATGACTCTATGTACTTGAACATTCTTTTTTCAATGATCTTGTAGGCTATTGCGATTTTGGTTCGACCAGATAAGTCATCGAAGGCACGAAAGTATTGGAATTGGTACCACTCAAATGTGGGAAGGGTTTTGATCATTTTTGCTATAGCAAATGTGTTCTATGGGATCCATTTGGGGGATGAAGGGAGGGGGTGGAATGCAGGTTATGGAGTTGCTATTGCATTGTTGATTCTTGTTGCAATAGGCTTGGAAGTTAGAATGTGGATGAGGAAATGAGACATGTCTTGTAATTCTATTTTTTTTTTTTCCATGTAGATGAATTTTACAGTATTTGATGAGGATTGTCTTTTGATTGCACATTGTCAGCTATTTTTTATTGTTACTAGGAATGTTATGTGAGTTAATAAAACTTTGAATTCATATTGGCCGGCCTATTTTGTGAATGTTTAATTAGTAGCTAAAGAGAGAAATTTGATCAAATGCTTGAATGAGTTGCAGAAATTGCTTAACGATTGGACGCATTATAGTTTCTACTTTCTACCGTTGATAAAACCATCAATTCAACAATATTAATTTGGAATCTTGGATTACCATGGGAAAATCAAACAAATAATATAGAAATTAGGTTTTCAAAAAAAAAAAAAAAAAAGAAGAAATTAGCATTACCAACTATTCTAAATTAGTTAGATTCAACAACATGAAAAGAATACAAAAAAACACTAATAATTCTAATAATAAAAAAAAAAAATCAATGGCAAAAATAAGTTCTCTTTTGTTCACTAGATTGCTTTTTAAGTATTAATCCTTAAAATATAAGAAAAAATTGGATAAATTCTAAGAGTCGGGCCTTGTCTATTTTATAAAAAAAATAGTTCTTCATCCAAAAAATAGATAGCTCACTGATTTGATATGTGATCTCTTACGTAAGAGGTTGAGGGTTCGAGTCTCAATGAAATCATTTTTTATTATTTTTTTTTTTTTATTTTTGATCTAAAACAAATTCTTCTACTCTCCCATTATGTTAAACAATGAAATATTTTCAACAAAAAAAAAAAAAAATGAAACAATGAAATATAATTTTCAGACATTTTTGGCGATGGATCGACATATTTTTCCGTCAACATTACCTCTCCGAAACTAATAGCTTTTAAAACGGGCTTGGCACGTCCATAAACCCTATAATAGAAACAAAGAAGGATCTCGCAAAACCCTCTCTCTCGATCGATCGATCGATCGAACTCATCCGTCCTTCACGGCGAGCGCGAATCGCGTAGCTCTCGCGCCTTCAATTAGGGCTCGGTAATCTCTCTCTCTCTCTCGCTCTCTCGATCGATCGATCGATCGAACTCATCCGTCCTTCACGGCGAGCGCGAATCGCGTAGCTCTCGCGCCTTCAATTAGGGCTCGGTAATCTCTCTCTCTCTCTCGCAAAACCCCTCTCTCTCGATCGATCGATCGATCGAACTCATCCGTCCTTCACGGCGAGCGCGAATCGCGTAGCTCTCGCGCCTTCAATTAGGGCTCGGTAATCTCTCTCTCTCAAAACCCCTCTCTCTCGATCATCCGTCCTTCACGGCGAGCGGTAATCTCTCTCTCTCTCTCTCTCTCTCTCTCTCTCTCTCTCTCTCTCTCTCTCTCTCTCTCTCTCTCTCTCTCTCTCTCTCTCTCTCTCTCTCTCTCTCTCTCGTGATGTGTTACAGTTTTGAGTATAAAACAGTGGAGCTTACTTTGATGTCCAAATCGATTAGAGCTACTATTTAAAAAAAATTTAAAAAAATTGATTATTTTTCAGTTGTAGCAATAGATGAAGTTGAGTCGAACGCAGTGCTCGCAGTTATGGTTTCGATTTGTTCAATAAATACATTCAATTTGCAGTTGGGCTTACTATCAACTGATTTGAATGGTATTATTGAGTATGGTTACAATTGATTCTTGTTTTGAATTGTACATTAATTTAAGTAGTGATCGAATTCGATTATGATGTTATTTGGTGCATCATGTGCAAAAATATGTGTGTGAGATATGTGAATTCTTGTTCAAGGAACTCTAGATTAACTACTTAAGTCTTAAGGGCCTCAAAAGCGAATAGTTTTTTTTTTTATAGGAATGAGAATTTATTTAATATAGCATAATATGTACATTGGGGTTAATATTTACATAACCCTAAAACCCTAAACCCTAAAAGCGAATATTTTTCTGTTTGCCTAGGCAAGGTAGACCGCTTTGCCGCCTGAAAAACGCTGCATTTTTAGAGTATTTCATTAATCAATCAAAAATATTATTTTCGATGCAATTGATGTTAATTTGTCTAGTTTGTTGAATTATGTTGTTTGTACATGCTTTTTGGTCAATTTTATGTTTGCTTCCAAGGGTTTTTTTAATTCATTCCTATTTGCAGAATGGCATTTTTGGATGGGGATTGCAAGTCGATATTGTCTCGGATTCAATTTGAGGAAAAGCAGCTTAATTTGAAGAGAAGGTGAGTGCATTAGATAGCGTATTAGATTACTTAGATTATGTGTTGTATTCTTGTAGAATGTATACTGTCAAAGTTACTAGTATGCCTACTTTTTAAAACTGGGATATTACAATTGGGATTGGTGATTAGGGAGTTAAGGTCAGAGGTGCATTAAAGGTTGCGCATAATGTCCAGCCCGTCATCTACTACCCTGTTTAAGGACAAATGCTTGTAGATTTATTTTTCCCAAAAACATGACGTTCCTTTATTCTTTTAATCGAGGAAATCATTTGCAGGTGGTTGATGGGACTTCCAACAAGTAAGTCTAAGAAGAAATGGACAAGAACACCGAAGTTTTTGCAAAATACGTAAGTAAAAAGTTTTATCCTATTTATGTCTGGTTAACATTTCATTTACGTTGTAAAAGATTCTCTAAAGGAGAGATGTTCAATAGCTCAAATGCGTACTGTTCAGTTTGTCACTTGCTTGCTCGTCAGTTTGCTCCTCTTATGTATGTGATCATCATTAAGAATCAGAACTGTTATAGCAAATAATTTGATAAAAGCAAATGATGAGCAATCAGCATAATTGCTTGTAGGTACCTGCAGCATAATTTAATAAGACAGATAAATAAAATTTAGAATCACCATAATCGCTTTTGAGATTTGATGAATTATATTTAGGGTGAATTAAAACTTCCTCTATAAGGTTTGGCGGTTGGCACAATATGCGCTTGGGTCCCTCTTTTTGGGAAAAAGGGCATTCCTCAATGTTATTTTCTAAAAGCTTAACAGATTATGGTTTATGGTACTTGAAGCTGAGAATAAAAAAAGGCCTTAAAAATTAAGTTTTATGAAATTAAGTTGAGTTTATTGACTGATAAGTGATAACATGTTGATGTTTTTGTCGATTCCATCATAGTTTGTCATTGATATCTTTGTTGTTTATATTTAACATATTACTTTTTGATGGTACCTTTCATGTCTTGCATCATTTGGAGGCACATCTCACCTTGCGCCTCAGCATTAATGATAATGTGCATATTTAATGCATCTAATGCATTGACTTCCTTATTACTGTTGCATTAGTTTCAAATTGGCAATCTAGTTCATGGGGAAGAGAAAGAAAAGCATGATGGGAGGGAAAAAGAAGTAAAGCTCAATTCTAACATTTTAGAAATGTTGACAATACTACATATAACTATAATTGGCTAGATTCCTTGGTATTTGCATTGTCCATCCATCTGACAAATGATGTCTATTTATTTATTTATACTAAATCTCAAGCTGATGAAAATAGTCTGTCTAGACGCATGAAGAAAAAATGTTCATTGCAACTAAAATAAGAAGAAAAGATGTGTATTAAGACCAAAAGGCATAGGTCATGGACCATCAGTAAATATTCCTATACTGCCACTTCTTGGTCTCAAGGGACAATGGATGCTTGGCTACTACATTTTTGTTGAAGCTTAAAAAATGGTTACTATTTCAAGGATGACATGTATTTTTGCCTTGAGACCATTGTTTTTTGGGGGGGAATAGGCTGAGAGCATTGTTTTTCAAATGTCTCTCTGTATTGTTCTTTTTTTTCTTCAAAATGTGACATTATAAGTTGGATATTCGATGGAATCATGTTTGTTCTGTATATGATGATTGATGATCTTGCAAGTTCTTATATATGTTTCCTCAAACCTTTATTTTATATATGTTTTGGTTTCTTATACAGGTATTTACCAGAGTCATTGCTAAGGAAAGATGAAGTGAGTCTGTGTCATTACTATTTTTCCCTTTGTCTTTGTATTGTTGGATATTAACTCTGCATTAGTCTTTTTTTTTTTTACTTTGCTTAAATGTTTATCTGTAGCTGCAACTCTTTCTGCCTCAGGTTTCATATGAAATTGTGAGGAATAATGTTGCAAGAGGTTTTTGTGCCTCTGGTAATCACGACGGTAAATGGATAGTCCAAGACTACCTGCATCTTGTTAACATGAACAAATCATTGTCCAGTATTATGGAGACTCTTCCTTCCATGCTTGATGACATGAATAATATTGGGCTCTGCCGTTTAGCTGATATGATTGCAGAAGGCTCAGATTTTGAGAGAACACGCCCGAAGATGAAACGGATAATTAAAAATGTCTCCCTAAGATACTCAGTTATACGGATCACAACCTTCACATGCTCCTGAGAGAACAACTGCCACGACTTCTTACAGACCCAAGTAACTTTCGAAAGGATCGTGTGCAACTTCAAGTCATATCTCATCGATCTGCTGCTATGAAACTACTGGAGGGCCTTGAGAACATGCCTTTCCAAACTTTGATTGCGATGCACAGGAAGCTAAGGGGTTCCCCTAATCAAGTTCCTGAGTTGAAGACTGTAAAATCTGGGTGGAATCGAAACCGTTTGGCCAAACAGTTGAGAACTACTTGTGAGAAAATGCTCTCAGAAACTAAAGAGGGGGATGAACTTCATATGTCATTGGCTAAAGCAATGACTGTTGCTGCTTTGTCTCTCAAAGTAGACTTCGAGAATCACACATACATCCCACAGTTCAACTGTTTCTCCCAAGAAACAACATTCCTGCAGAATGAGATCCTAAAATGTGTAAAGATCTTGAAGAAAATGAACATCAAGAATTCTGCAGTGGAAGAATTACGGTGCGTGCTAGACCCGAATGCCAAAGTACCACCAGGACACTTTAGAGCGGCTGTTAAGAAGATGTTGGTTGAGTATCTCTTTGAATGCAGTGAGATGCATGTCATCCCCGAGCATCTTTTGGAAATGCTTGCTATTATCAAAAGGAGTGATAAAAGTGATGCAGCTATCTGTTTCTCAAAAGAGGATGTTGAAGAAGAAGTGGAGTGTGTGTTGATTGTGAGCTGTCAGATTAAGCAAATTGTTTGCGACTTACTTCAGGATCTTGACATTGATAGAGATTTTTGTAAGGCATTTATGGAAGTTCTTCAAGAAAATGAGTCTGATGATTACATATCAGACTTGAATGATCTTCATACTGGTGGATCCTGTATTGATGATGACTTGGAGAGTATTGGGGAATCAAGACCAGTTAATGCTTCCATTAGTGAAAATGATTTTTCTACTCCCTTGAAAAATGTTCACATGAACTCTAATACCGTTGAGGTCCCTCTATCTTTCTCGGTTACTCCTCCAAATGTGAAAGGCCTAGATGGCTGTGGTTTACCATCTTCTTCTTCACACTCATTTGATAAATCAGGATTTCCACATGTGGTGCAAAACTTGAGTAAAAATCCTTTCCTTGCCATTCAGGAAATCAGTGACGAGACAAGTTTAGTGGCTCATAAACTCATTGGCCATTTAATGGAGTCCTTTTTGCAGATAGAAGGTATAGACTTGGAAAGAAGTGAGAGGGCGTACCTCAGAGGTCGATTTTCAGATTCAGAGTATGAACAAGGTATCGGAATTATTCATTTAACTAATCTATAATCAAAAGCTTATGCAAATGTCTGATACAATATTGTCTATGATCATGATGATTTCTGATACGAACAAAAATAGAATGCTTATGTTTTAGAAGGACATTGGATGGTGGTAGTATTGAGTATTCATATTGAGTGTTTTGTGTTTAATTTTTTTGGCAAAACGGGTACTTTTGATGTTACCACTACCATTCTGTTTGCTAATTAATTGTCAAAAGATCTGCAAAAATGAAAGTTAATATATTTTGGTTACTCTGCCTGTCAAAAGAAGAAATAGCAAATGTGTACATAATTATTATTCACGTTTTATGGGCATCCTTCACGAGTTAATGTCTAGCTCAACATGATATTTTTGAGCATCTAGGGAACTCATGAGCCGACAATATGTGCAAGATAACAATGATTTCACTAATAAATTGTGAAGTTCACATATATGGGAAATCAAACCAACGAGGTGTTTATTATATAATTCCTTAAAAGTTGAGTAATCAGTTAACTGTATGGTGAAATGTAAGCCAATGATTTGTTCCTGATATATGAGTTAAAACAGAAATAGATGTATGCGTTCAATATATATTTAGTGAGCTTGTTTTCTTATCAACTCAAGAATTATCTCGTACCCTGGTGCTCATCTTAGTAAGTACCAGTAAAATTATTTTGTTCCTTATGTTTTGCAGTTGCCAAGGGAACTCAAACTTCTTCTCAAGAAGATAGCAGCGGGTCTGTTCTTGTTAGGGCTGTCGAAGAGCTGTTACCTTCCTTCCCAAAGAGGTAGCTAGTTATTTTTATGGGTGATTTTGTCTCACACCTTTCCAGTTGCATATTGAAAAGCATAAACTTACATGAATTGCATCTTCAATCTGAAGACAGATTTATTAGTGAACAATGGAGATAAGTTAGTTAAAGTGCTTATACGGTTTCCTCTTTTTTCTGTATATAATGGGATAATGTGAATTACCTTTAGTTGTAGAATCTTTAGTCTGGACTCCAGAGTGTTATGAACTCCAATAGTTTTGCAGCTTCCGTTATTTATGTTAAATTTCTGTAACTATGTTTAAAATGGTCGCTCATTCTCCAATGCATTAATGGGAACTTCACTTGTATGGTTAATCATCTGTCTAAGAGACTTGTGATTTTTCCTCTTTCCGCTCTGACGACGTCTCCTTTCAGGGGCCTTGTTCTTGTGCCTTATCGCTCAAAGCACTATTATTGTGGTCTCTCAATTTCGAACACAAGTCGTATAGACATGAGCTGCAAATGCTTTGGTTTTAAATCCTCATATTACCAATAATAATTCTCAGCCTTCTAATATTTATGCTGGAGTTGTTCTATTCTTATGATTTCACTTGTGAAATAAATGGATTTAGGTGAATTAAGGTGTTTGTCCACTTTTGCAGTGATATTGAAATGGTGAATCAGCTGATGGACTTGAAATAGCTTTCTTTGGAGTTTTCCGTTTTAATGGTTATATGGTGATATTGCACAAGTCACATGCACAAAGAATTCGTCCCCTGTGACTTTCTGTTCGTGACAGACTTGTGCTATTGATGAGCTTGTTTAGGACTAGCTCACTTCATATAAAGATTCAGCAAGAGATCGGAATAGAGCCATTAGATTATGGCAGTTCTCATCATTATCGCTCGTTGTTGAACTGGGACTCTGCTGAGAAGGTCCGGTGGCCCTCTAATCAGTGTTTATTCTTTTGACTGTTAAGTTGGGTGACGTTTCCAGTACTACAATTCAATCTTACTTTCTCAAGCTCCTAGCTATCAGGCCACACTCCAAGCAACCAAACATGCATGGTTGTACCATCAATCCTTTTGAACATGTGGAATCATAGCTCGATCCAACAAGGATAATCACTTGCTCTAGAATGTTGGAGAATATTCGAGCTCGTATTCTGGAAGAAATATGACACGGCAGATGCATCAATGTAAGTAGCGAAAAGGTTCTACTTCTCCATCGTTGCTATAATCTATTGTTAGACCTTTTTTTTTTTTACATTAATTCATGACGTGAAATTATTTCATTTTCTTCTTTCTAAAATTTATGTACGCCGTCCTGGAATGAGTTCGTTTAGCTATTGCTATATTATTGCTCACATATGTTTTTTATGTCATTAATGCATATCTGTATAGTCAGAATTTTAACTCGCGTTATAAATTTATTTCGGCGCCAGCATCATTAGTTTAGTGCTTTTACTGCAATGAAAATCTTTAAAATGTCATTTATAATTTAACACTAAATCCATGCTTACATTCACAATCATAACATACTTGCAGAATTTTATACATATATCGGCTGGGAGAAAATACAGTATACATGACGAGCAAGAACATCACTTCAGCTGGTGCGTCTACACCCTATAACATGTCGTTTCAGGAAGTGCTGCGCAAGAGCCAGAGGCGATGCAGTGAACCTCAACCTAAATGCCTTGAGCCCTGTCAGTTTTGAAGATATCTCTTGGCGAATTTCAACCACTGCAGCCATGGCGATCTCACCAAGCTCCTTCACTGACCTCTTGATTTTCTGCTTGTAATTTTCTCTTGCAGAGAACTGGTAACTGCGAAGATACGCTTGCCTCACATGCGAGTTGCGACCGCTGCCATGTCTGTAGTAATTATCAGAGGCATCATGGAGAAATAACATGGGAGATTGTTGGGATGATTCAGGCCAGTACTGGAATGCGGCCATTGGGCGAATTCTTGCACTTCGCATTGCTAACTCGATCGAGTAGTATTCATGTCAAGCCATTGGAACCTCATTGATAGTTGATATATTTTTGAAGATTTCTTGTTTTCTACTTCTTGTATATATTTGGAGAACTTAGTAGGTTATGAATTTATAAAAAGTAGTGGTTGAACCACATAGCAATATTTAATGAAAGTTTGGTTTCTTCGTTATACCAAGTTTATCCACTCTTAGGTGTTGATTTGATGAGCAAAATCTGCATCATCGGTCAACCTTATTTATTGGCCTAACTTGCTCTGTGTACTCAGGTGCCATGAGATGTGACCTATTGGTGAAAATTGAAGAAAATGGATTGTGGTGTTGATATTTCAGATGTGAATTACATAAGCGAATTTTGTTAGTTTCAAGAACGCAAGCATCACCTTACAAGGAGTACAAGTGAGATATGGCTAAAAAAATTAGAAAATGACTTCAAGGAGGAGCATCTATGAATAACTAATAGTTTTCAATTTGTTCTACCACTATAGACAATTTAATGAGGCAAAATTAATAAATTCTAGTATTTGTTTAATGTCATTATTGTGGAAAAATTTTGAAACTCAACTATTTGGTTTTCAAATAAAAATACCCCACCTAATTTAGTTAAACTAAGTTTTTCAATTTAAATATAAAAAAATCTATTTGGACTTTTAGAGTTTGGACTCATAAGAGGGGTTTTTGATATTTTTACAAATATTAAAGAAGTTTTACAAGTTATTATTTTAAAGTCGTTTATTGTTTAAGAATGACTTTCAAATAAAAAAATTTCAAAAACCTCTTAAGAGTCCGAACTCATGAGTCCAAATAGCACTACTCTTTAAATATTTACACTTAAACTTGTTAGTTCAATTATAAAACATTGATAATCAACCTATTTGGAGGTGTTGTGGGTGAAACATTAAAAATATTACTGTATATGATATACATTAAGGATGATTTTATTTGGTACTCAAGTATGTCATCGCGCTTTGTCCCCTTTTTGTAATTTTTCGTATACGCAAATTAATTAATAAATAATGTTAACCTATTTGATCTAGACACCTATTTAAGAAATTAACAATTCAAGACAAGATTATTCATCCTCATCATCATCAAACATTATGGTATTGAAGATTTTTGCGGAGATGCATCTGCACGTGTATCGCGAGGTGCATTGAAACGATGTACTCGACCTTCGTGCCAAAAGTTATCACGCACATTGGATACTCAGATCGAGCACTTCAATTTTAGTGTAAGTCACTCATATCAAATGAAGCCCCGAGAACGCTTCATCTATAAGACTCAAAACTCAAGACCACAGCTTAAAGAGCTACTTGGACCAACGTAATTTGATTTGAAAAATGATAATCTAACACACTCTCAATACATATTTTGAGCGCACACCCTTATCTTTTAGTCATTTATGATATTTTTCTTATAAACTTAGGGAGACAATAAAAAGTCATAAATAGTTAAAAGACAAGAGTATGCGTTCAAAGTGTGCATTGAGAATGTGTTAGATTATCATTTTCATTTGGTTTTGGTACTGGACCTCTTCTTTCTTGCCAAATGGCAAGGTAGTGAATTCAAGTAAACCAAAAGGGCTTTTAAGTCATTTCACAGTTCAATTATTTAAAACCAAAGTAAAAGCCTAGAACATTGAAGTCCTGAAGAGAAGCAGAAATCTAGGGCAACTGATATTCCCCAATTCACTGTACAGTCCAAATCATTCATAAACCCTAATTTCCCAATCTGTTCAGGTAAATCCAATCCACAAAATCTGATTTTTAGCTTCTTTTCCTATCAAATTCGTTCAAGTTTCTTCAATTCGAGATCGGATCGCTGAAACTAAACATCTCATTTTGTTCAATAACGATCAGTTGATGATTTGGTTCTGTTGAAAAGTTCAGTTTTTCTCGAAATCCAATGGTGTACATGAACACAACGAACGTTTGATTCATGTTTTCGGTTGATTGAAATTCAGGGTTGTGAGAATTTGTGAGATTTGGATTGTTGGATTGAAAGGTATTGACTTTCTAGGGTTTACTCTTTTGGGCAGATCTTGATTTGTGTTATTGATTGATTAGAATTCAGGGTTGTGAAAATTTGTGTGATTTGGATGGTAAAGCAGAAAATTTGATTCATGTCAATTGAAATTTACTATTTAGGGTTGTGAGAATTTGTGAGATTTGGATGGTTGGATTGAAAGTTATTGACTTTCTAGGGTTTACTCTTGTGGGCAGATCTCGACTTTTCTAGGGTTTAATGTTATGGGCAGATCTTGATTAGTTTTGATTAATTTTAAAAGGGGCGGAGAACAGATGGTTTTTGAGTTCAAACGGATTTTTTAGGGTTTTCGAGGGATTAATTTGGTGAGTTTTTGAGATGGGGAAGCCACTATTGTTTGAGATTCTTGAGAAGCCAGTGACAAGCTGTATTATAGGGATTTGCAGTGCAATTTGGTTATACATTCAGAAGAAAAACATTGGGTACTCTAACGTTGGGTTGAGTTATGAAACTGCGATCGAAGGGCACCATTGGAGGATCATAACGTCAGCATTCTCTCATATAAGTGTGATTCATTTGGTGTTCAACATGAGCGCGCTTTGGAGTTTGGGGGTAGTCGAGAAGTTGGGGCACATGGGGCTTGGGATTGAGTTCTATCTACATTACACTCTAGTCCTAGTGATCTTGTCAGGGGTTTTAGTTCTCGGCATGTACCATGTTTTGATTCAAAGGTTTAAGCTCGAGTATTTTCGAAGAGTGACAGCCGTTGGTTATTCATGTGTCGTGTTCGGATGGATGACGATACTTGCTGTGAAGCAGCCGTCATCAAAGCTTGATCTTTTCGGGTTTTTATCACTGCCCATCAGCTTTGCGCCATTTGAGTCTCTTATATTTACTTCCATAATTGTTCCGCAAGCGAGCTTTCTCGGGCATTTGTCTGGGATTGTTGTCGGGTATTCTATTGCGTGGGGATTGATTCATGGGATGACCAACTACTGGGCTCTTTCAATGCTTGGTTGGGTTGTAGTTGTGTTTGTGTTCAGTTTGAAGCGCTCCGGTACCTTCGACTTCAGCTTTATTGAGATCGAGAACGTCACGGATCCGTCCTTGCCTTCTGTTGGGTTTCTTGCATCAGGGGCTGGTAGAACATTACAGATGAGTGCCATACCTTTGGTGGGTGGTGAACTTGTTTGAGTTCTTTTCTTTTTTCACCTTGAATGTTGTATTGACTGAAATGGTGATGGCATCCAATACCAATTACTTCTATGCATTTTTTGTTTCATTGTTCCTAAGCAGTCTCCTAGTGTGATAATCTGATGTGCTTATTGAGAGGTGCTGTGGGACTAAAGTGCTTTAGTATTTCAAAGGTTCATAACATTGATTCTCAAACTGTTATAGTTGATGAATGAATTAGCTGGTATTTTCTACAATTGTAATTCATAGCAATAAATTTGTGATGTGAAGCTTGTTTTCTATTCATAGGGTTTTGATCTGGATAATTTTTGTTCCTTTATTTAAAGAGAAATGTAACTATCAATGAGTTCTTGAAAAAAAAAGGTACCAAATGAGTTTATTGTGGTGAACTGAGTTGAAGTTTTGAGTTTTTGATAGAATATTTGAATGTTTAACGATTATTTTTTTTTCAAGAAGAAGAAGAAAAATGTTGAACTATGTTATTCATGCAATAAAGGGATTTTGATGTGTTTGACAAAGAAATTATGAGTATTTTTTATTTTTTTTAGTTTTTGATTTTTTGTGTTATTTTGTCGAGGATTACCTATGAGGCTCTGACTAATCATCCATAGGAGACACGCCTCAACCTACAAGTGACGTGCCTCTACAAAATTATAAGACTCGGAACTTGAGACCTTTTCGAAGCTCAAGTGAACAAGAAGTAAATCCCAACTACAAAACCAAGGCAATGGTTTAGTTATAACGAGGAATTTTGGTACACATCATAGCCTCTTTTCTTCTAGCTGCAGCGTTGATGAGATAAGCTAATAAGAACGAACACTAACCAAAATTGTGACGAACGTTCTAAAAAATTTACATACCAATAGTTCACATCGAATGGCCTAAAAATTTGATATACAATAAAAGAATGGTCTAAAATCTTTTCTTATTGTTTCTAAAGCACTTTTGCAATAACAATTATTTTTTTGCTAGTACTTCTTTAAATAAAATGTCCAATGCTGCGCTCATTAAATGGTTGCAAGTGTTACAAATTTCTAAATGTTAACACTCATGTCTCAAAATGGTGAGCAACATCGCCTCTATCCGAATTAGTTGAGCTCAGCTATGTGGAATCATGGATTCAACTCTTTCGCTCCGCCCAATTAAATTTAGTCAAAATAGTTATATATCAAAAGCAATTTTATTGTAAATCATGGTAACATTACTATACGATTAATAAACAACACCAACATACTCAACAATACTGGGAAGCGAAAACTGAAAAAAGTGCCCAAGTCATGCGAAATGACTTTGTTTACAAGTATTTACAGAGTAGCAAGGACACATGATTCCCAAGTAAAAATTCCAGGATACTTCCTCCATATACATGCAGAAAATGTTCTTATCAACGGCGATACATAATGAATTTACTTCTTGGTCTTTTTTCCACGAAGAACAAACATGGGATTAAAGAAAAACATGCATGCAGAGAGAAGTTGCCTCATTCATTTGTTACTCTCCCTAAGTAACTATAGAACAATCCCTCATGCCTGCATAGCCTTAAATTCACACTTGCATGATCTCCTATATTTTTTGAATTTCAAAAGTTACGAGTCTCTATCAAAATCAGGGAACATACTGATTTAATTGTTGTGTCATTCAAACAAACTGATTTTCTGCTACCTACTGCACCGATGCCGACAATGCCTTGCCAACTGCATGCATATAAACATTCATAAACTAATTGAACAAAGAGAAAACAGAAAATAATTAAAGAAGGATCTCAGAAGGTTTTCTCATGCTGCATCTCTTTTTCTATATTCTTTTTCTTGATTTCTTTTGACCTAACTTTCAACTGGAATCAATTTGTTTCTCCTGTCTAGTGTTTTGTCGGACTACTTGGAAAATGGATGGATCGCCGCTACATGCTTTCACCTTGAATATCATCACCTATATTGTCTTTCTATTGACAGTAGCTATTATTAACGTCTTGGCTACAAATCACACTGTTGGAGATTCAACTGGTTGGGATCTCACGTCGAACCTGCAGAACTGGAGCTCTTCGAGATCATTTTTCACAGGAGACAACCTAGGTGTGCTCAAATCCTCTACACAGCTATACTTCTCTCCCTTAATCCTACATGCATGTTTTCACAAATTCGTTACCTTCTAGAGGTCCCATACAAATGTAACTCAACCTGGACTTGTTCATCTCCTGCAGAGTTTATTTATGCGCCTAACCATGATGTGCTGGAAGTAAATGACGAAGCATTCGACAAATGCCAGAAAAATGCTCCAATCACCATACATAACGATGGTGACACCATAGTCCAACTGGAAAAACCAAGAAATAGTTATTTCATATGTGGGACAAACAGCCACTGTGAATCAGGTCTCAAGGTTCAAGTATATGTCCTTTCCTCATCTGGAAACTCCACTGGTTACGAGACAGACAGGCGTGGGCATAGACACACACCGCGCAGTCCAAGCCCACCTAGACGGGACCATGACCATTATTATGACGTTCCAACTTCTGAGTCACATTCATTGCGTTATATGGAATGCAAGATTACAGGTTTCCTATCCTTAGTACCCCTAATCATAATGCTATTTCACTAAGGTGCAGACAAGACCAAATGATATCAAAAGGTTTTTTCAGTTCAAGTCAGTATGCATTGTCTTTGAGGCGCTCAGGTTTCATTGGATGTAATAGATTTAGAAGCAAGTAATATATATGCAACGTAGATTCTGGAAAATATTTCAGTTTCATACCTTTACACTGCAAACTGTTTACCTCGGCATATAATGACAGTTTTTCCATCCCAGGAATGCGTCCACAACTAGCACAACCAATTCTGCAACCATCGAGAGACAATACACTTATATTGCAAACATAATCAACATTAGTCGTAAACTCATAATCATAAGAATTCAATCAGAAAGCCATGGAAAAGATACCATCAGAGCCGAAATTAAACTAGGATGCGAAAAGTTCAGCAAGGAATGCAGCGCTACAGCTTTTTGAAACTAAATACATACTTGCACAACAATGAACTGATTGTGTAGAAATTCACAAAGAATGTTACCAATCAAATGTCTCTACTAAATCGAGCGCTATGGAAGAGTTTGATCCATTTAGCAGATCCCAATTAATTAAAATTGCGGCAGCTTTGTTGTTTGCAAAGCACTCTGACAACAACAATTATTTTGTTATAGTAATTTTTTAAGCAAAATGTCCTATGATGCACTCATTAAATGATTGCCAATGTTTCAAATATTTGTAAATGTCGCACAGCAACTCCAAAATTCCTCTCTCTCACTCATTCTTTTTGTTGGTGTTACTATCTCTCGCTCATTGCGAATGAACACTCATGCCTCAAAGTGATGCAAAATATTAAAAGCCAATGCAAAGGGTAGGTATGTAGGATCAAACATGCATTGAGAGCAAGTCCTGAAGGTAAAACCTCTCTTTCCTTTCTCAAAAAAGGATTAAGTCATGCATAATGACTTTGTTCAAAACCATTAAGAGAATAGAGCATGATTTCCGAATTGAGAAATTACAGGACACTTCTTCTACATACATGCTAGAACAATCAGCTGAATTCCTAGCTAAAAAATTGTGTTGCTACTCATATGTCATAACTACAATTTGACACTTAAGAGGAAGATTTGCTGGGATTTTACATGTAGAAAGTGTTTTATCTTCGGCAAAAGGTAATGAATTTACTTCAATTGGTGATCTTTTTTATCACGAAGAAAAATCATGGAATTAAAGAAAACATGCAGCTCAGTAAGATTTTGAATGTTAACTGTTTATGTTTCACTTCATCTTTGGAGAAAGACCATCAAACAATTTCCAAAATTCTTGTTAGCCAGTCAAACCCTTTCAGCATACAGTGTTTCTCAAATTATCCCACTTAAAGTGGCTAATATAAGTTAATTACTTCATTCATTTGTTACTCTTCCCAAGTGAGTAGAACAATCCCTCATGCATAGCCTTTAAACTTACCTGATTTCCCCATTTTTTGATTCATAAAGTTGAGTTTCTACTGAAATTGGCAACATGTTGATTCCATTGTTGTGTCATTCAAACACACTGATATTTCTGCACCTATTGCATGTATATATATAAACAGTCATAAACTAGTTAAACAAAGAGAAAAGCAGAAAGTAAAGAAGGATCAGAGAAGGTTTTCTAAGGCTGCGTCTCTCAAAACTTCTCTCTTTTTATACTTTTAATTTGGTTTTATATTTCCTATAAGTTGAGTTTTTAAGTGCTTTGTTATATTTCTAAGTTTTTAACTGTAACTTCTTTTGACCTCACTTTCACTGAAATCAATTTGTTTTCTCCTGTTCAGTGTTTCGTCGGACTACTTGGAAGATGGGTGCATCATCGCTACATTCTTTCACCTTGAATATCATCACCTCTGTTGTCTTTCTATCAACAATAGCTATTTTTCATGTCTTGGCTACAAACCACACTGTTGGAGATTCAACTGGTTGGGATCTCACGTCGAACCTGCAGAACTGGAGCTCTTCGAGGACATTTTTCACAGGAGACAACCTAGGTGTGCTCAAATACTATAGTAACTCTACACAGCTATACTTCTCTTCCTTAATTCTACATGTTTTCACAAATTCGCTACCTTCTTCTAGAGGTACCCTACAAATGTAACTCAACCTAGACTTGTTCATCTCCTGCAGAGTTTATTTATACGCCAAACCATGACGTGCTCGAAGTAAATGAGGAAGCATTCAACAAATGTAAGATAAATGCTCCAATCACCACACACAACGACGGGGACACCATAGTTCCACTGGATCAACAAGGAAACAGGTATTTCATATGTGGGACAAAAGGCCATTGTGAATCAGGTCTCAAAGTTCATGTTGATGTCCTCTCCTCACCTGGAAACTCCACTGGTGATGACACAGACAGGCGAAGGCGCAGGCGACCTTCAGGCCCACCTAGGCCACCTAGGTCACCTAGTCCTCCTAGTCCTCCTAGTCCGCCTAGTCCTAACCACGACCACAATATTCCAGATGTTCCACTTCCAGGAGCTCCGGGCGAATCACCTTCATCTGCTTATATGCAATGCAAGATAACAGGTCTCCTATCTTTAGTACCCCTAATCATAATACTCTTTCAGTAAGGAACAGACGAACCAAATGATATCCAAGGGTATAAGTTGTGGAGGATCTATGTCTACACATATATATTAGGGATATTTATTGCTTTTCTAACTAGTTACTTTGTGTTTTATTTGCAAGTTCTACAGTTGTTTCAGTTTAAGTCAGTATGCATGTTATTGAGATGCTCAGGTTTCATTACATGTAACAGATTAAGAAACAATGATATATATGCTAGACTCTGGAAAATATTTCTGTTCCCATACCTTTACACTGCAAACTGTTTCCCTCAGCGTATACTGATAGTTTTTCCATCCTGGGAAAGCGTCCACAAATAGCACAACCAACTCTGTAACCATCAAGAGAGTATATACATATATTGCAACATTATCAAGATTAGTTCTAATCAAAGAATGCAATCAGAAAGCCATGGAAAAGATAACATCAGAAGCTGAAATTACACTAGGAAGCGAAAAGTTCAGCACGGAATGCAGCACTTCAGATTTTTGAAACTAAATACATACTTACATGGTTACATCAACAATGAACTGAATGTATAGCAATTCATAAAGAATGATGATACCAATCAAATGACCACTAGCCAACATAATGTGGAGAAGACATAGGCTTGTAAGAGTGAAGTACCATCTTGAGCCAAATTAATTACAAGAGTACGTGTGACAAATGAAGCTAACATGTAAAGGATCAAGTTGGAAGAACTAACTAAAACTTGAAAGAATTCCCCTCCTCAAGTTGTAAAGCAAGAACGTGGAGAGCTGGCACGCTGATAATCTGCAGAAACGTGGTCCTTTCATCAGAATTGATCAATCACTAGAAAAAAAAACAAACATAAAACTTTTTTTTCACTAAAGTTCTCCCCCAGGCATTAAGAGAAGTACCCTTCTTCAAAAACTGAACTCGCAGTTGAAATATGATTCAAATTTCATAACTTTCACCCAAAGTAATGCATAGACAAATTAGAGCCGAATAAACTAATAAACAGATTAAAGCGATTCTAGCACTTCAGATGGAAAACCCTATTACATTTGCTTACCATTTTTTGATGTCATCACCATTGTCGTTCTCATTTGCTATCCCGTTGACATGTGAAGTAGAGGAGGTCTCCTCCTGTGCACCAGGGTGTATAAGGTGGGAAAATCCTTGCCCAATTGATCTCCACAATCGAGTAGGCAGTGAGGACTGAGAGCTTCCTGCACTTCCATCGGTGGACAATTCAACTGCCACTGCCGAAGCTGGGTTCAACTCTGAGAATCGTATACCTCCTAGTATTCTCTCAGGAAGCTCTGAATCATTTTGACTCTCAATTAGAAATGCCAGGTCAACAGTGAGAGTGGTTATGTAACCAAAACAAAGATGCACAATAGCACTAGCAACCATTGATGCTCCTATATCAGCATCAACCTCTACATAGTTCTCTCTCACATGGAACTTGCATGAAATCGCTCGCCCAAGAATGCATATTGCTTGCTCCCCAACTGCTGTTCTCACAATCCAAGGGCCCTTCACAATGTTTGCTATCAACTTCAGTCTTGAATTCCTGTAAGTATCGTCACCCTTCAAGAATTTGTCCATCAATGATCCCTCTGGAATAGGCTCTAATAACACGAAATAAGCAATTGCACTGTAGTTTTCCTTGGTCGGGAGTTGAAGATTGAATGCCCAGACAAAGGGCTTCTCCCCGTTAGGAAAAGCGTCATCTATAGCTTTCCTAACACGACTATTAGGATTGCTTAAGATATCCATTATCTTTGTAGTACTCTTGATCCAATCAAACCCGAGAGGTTTTAGAAGGTATTCGCCACCCGGTATCTTAATCTTCGTAGAAAAGTAGTCTGTACCCCTGACCATAAACTTGTCACCAGACGGAGTAACCCAACTATTTGGGCAGTTTTCTGGTTCGAGAAGTGGAACAGCTCCTCCAGACTTCACTCTCTTTATCCAGTCATACTCTTCATCACCGTCATGACTAGCCATTTGTAGTGGAATCAATAGACCTAACAAGCCAACTCAACCAGACAAACATAGAGTTAGCCAAAAAAAAAATAATGACTGCAAAAAAAAACAGAAAACGCGCGTAGAGTTTTACTACACTTTGTTGGCACCTCAACACACCAAACAGAGCAAATTCTGAACACATCAAATAGACCGAACAGGCAATTTTGCGCATGAAAAATTCTTCAAAACATATATTTATATGATCAAGTACAACATCATTTCATAAAGAGCGAACAAGTTTTTTAACGCTAGTTCTTATATGATCACAAGTAGAGAAAAAAAAAAAAAAAACAAACAAACAAACAAGAAGAACAGATCATTTTCCGGATCCAGTTCTTCGGTGGCAACTACAACATTTTGCAGTCTCAATCCACACTTCTTAACAATCCAAATATTTCATTTCAACACTGTGTAACATTAAAGACTAAGACTCAAATTGAAATTTGAAAAAATGGTGCAATGAGGAGCCCTATCAATTGCACTAAATCGAGTGCAATCGGAGTACCTAATAAACTGGTCACTAAGAAAACTACCTAAACTAATTTCAATCGAGAACTTTCAACCAAACAGGACATTAATGAACAATAAAAAGCATCTCAGACTACACAAAAACTAAATTTTAATCAATTTAATACAACAAATACACTAAAGAACAAGACTCACATTTAAAAAATAAAAAACTAAAAATGGTTCTATTGCCCACATTGAAATTATCAACTAAAAATCTAACCAAACCAATTCCCATGACCAACTAAAATAAAAATAAAACTAAAATCAACAAAACCCATCATAAATTAGCATCCAAAAAAGCATATGAGACCCTTTAAACACTAAAACTCAATCAATCCACCAAAATTTAAAAAAAAAAAAAAAAAAAAAAAAAAACTTTCATGGATTTAGTCAACACCCATAAAAGAACAAACTTTAGACTATGCAAAACCAAGCTTAAACCCAAACAAAGATCATAAAAATCAAAACCCACAAACCTTTCTATGTGATTTCCTCAGATAAACCAATCAAAGATTGAAAAACCCTAAATCTGAGCTCAGCCAACCACAAAAGAGGCTCCACAGATCCTCTTCTTCTCCTTTGTGTTATCTTGCTTTTTCTATTGGTGTACCGTGTACTCCCAGAAATAATAATTAAAGCGCTGAGGAGTAATCTGAGCCATTCATTTAAGATCTTAGAGAAGAGCTCTTAGCCGTCGATGAAAGATTTAGATTTTTAATGATTGTAAGGTTACCGAATCACTTGTGTTAATTTGCAACGTGAACCACTGTGACATTCTACGTGGCGTGTTTTAAAAAAAAAGTTAATAGGCCAATTTAATGAAGTACTAAATCACATAAATGCGTAACGTGCACTGATGGCACTGGTTTAAGCTTCGTTTGGTTTATTTTGCTAATTTTGAGGGAAGTTTAAATTTTTTAAAAGTTATAGACTAAAAAAGTTGTATTTTTCATGTTTGGTTCAACTTTGAATTTTTTTGAGAAGTTTCATATTTTAAAAATAATAAAATAATGTAATTGACATAAATACCCTTTACACTTTTTTTGATAAAGATATTGTAAGTAATGAAAGTAGAGAGAACAGTAAATGAGGATAGAAGTGTTCATTCTCCCTCAGGAAGATAACTCACTTACCCCAAGTGAGTTATCCTCCCCTATGTGGAGGAAGTTGAGGGTTAAATATACAGGAAAGTTTTTTAAAAAATATCTAACCAAACAAGGCGAGTTGGAACTCACTTCCTTCAACTTCTCCTCAAACCAAACAAGTCCTAAATATTCTTTAGAAATTGACATTATTATGAGGTGATTGGATTGATTGTTAATTGTAACTTATGAGTGTGTATCGAGCATAGTGGAAAAGTTTAATCCATGTAGTAGATCACAACTAATTTGAGATTGAGGCTTGTTGAACTTGTGAATACGTGGCAAGTGACAACACAATTTTTGATGAAAGAAAAGGGAAAATGCTACTATGACATTCTAAAATCACACTAAAAGTCACACTGGATAACGAGGCATGTAGGCCTACATCTTTGAGAGCCATGCATGTGTACCTTAAGCAGAGGCAAAGCCAAGGCTTGACTGGGGGGAGGGGATGGCCCCCCTAGCTCCACCCCCACCACTATAGACCCTATGTATATTAGTGATTGATACATGTTTCATGCCTTCATGGCCCCCCTGATCTTTTCAAAAAAAATAGTTTGGCCCCCTAATCACCTCTCTCACCCTGTAACATATTAATGAATTGTAGTTTGACACTAAATATGCATGTTTGAAGTTAATACTAATTCAAACAAACTCCATTATATCTTAAAAAAAAACACTCAACTTGTCAAAGCCTCTCAGGTGAGATGGTAAAGACATCACTTGCCAAAAAGATAAGACCTTGAGAGATCGTGGTTCGATTCCCACTAAAGTCAAAAAAAAAACACTCCATTCTTATTTTCATCCTCCACAATGACAATGCTATCATTTCCATATTAATTAGTTGGGGCTACATAAGTCTAATGCTTCTATTACATGCTAATTAATTCATTCAGTATATTCTTAAAGGGCAAAAAAAAGTTTTGTTGTAAAAGACTCTAGATCTTCAACAACGTCATAGCCATAATTTCAAATTAATTAATTAGGATCGACTTCATGTATGGATATCCAACTCTTTCATTGCACTAAAGTAGAAAATAAATCATCAAAAAAAGAAGTCTTTGCATTGTAAGGAAAATACATATATAGGTTGAGAAAAGATCATATATAACCATATCATATGGTGATTACGAAAATTTTTAAGGTATGTTTATTTTATAAGTATTTTTTTTCACTATATACATATAAAGGTTGGCCTGTTAGACCATTATGTGTCTCAGAATTTCAATTTATGTTTATATATTAACAAAAATGTAACTTATGTCTTTAATCAACATTATGTCCGTTAAGCTCCTTTTACATTACAAATGTGATGGGAATTTGTATTTATTATGAGAGTTGAATGGTTCTCCCTTAAGCCTATAAAAGGGCACTTGCACCATCAAACAATGTGTCGAAAGTTCTAAGGCTTATGAAGGCGATAGATCTTGGGGTGGTTTTAAAAGACTAAAGACTTCTATAAGTAATTATCTATTTGATCTATTTGTTATGTTAAAAGAATGCTTACATGGCCCCCCCTCCGTCTAAAGTCTGACTTCACCCTTAGCCTTAGGACATCCACCCCATATGTTATGTATTAAGAGATGGAGTTATCTATTAGGAGATAATGTATTTTTTAACAACATACATTAATGTCTTAAAAACTAACTTTTCTTGGAGTGCTTTGTGTGCGAGAGAAGGAGCAGCAGCGAGAGAGTGTATGTGTGCGCGTAATGGAGAGAGCAACACAGGCGTGTTTTGTGCAAAGCATGCAAAGCGACACGTGGCTTGGTGGGTAATATATTTTTTGAAACCTTTTGAACAACCTACATAACACTATTTTTTTTTTTTGTGAATACTGTACTTATATAACCCCCCTCCTTTCTTTTTTTTATTGTCTTTTTTATTGTCTTCCAAGTCGATTGACCAATGACGATGAGCTGATAATAGCAGGAAGCAACCAGTGGTGGTAACATTAAATGACGATATTCCTAATTGAGGCAGCACTTTCGACCAATGTATTGTCCTTCACTTTTTTAGATCAAGGTTGTAGGTTTTTATTGCTTAGTTAGATTAGATTCTTGTCTACTGCTTACGGGTAGATTTAGTCCAAGTCCATTATGGATCTTGATATAATAATTCAGGTTATAAATCTTGGTAGATCTACAGGTCCACATGGATCCTAGTAGGTATGCAGGTTCTTCAGGGCCACTAAGCTCACCTAAGTTCTATGGGTTCATTGTGTCAACCCACCTAAATTTTATGAGTCTACTTTGACCGATTAAATCTGTCCATGAAGCGTAGTAAACTTGTAATTACTTTTCGTGAGTTTGTAATTAAGACAAGATTGATTCTTTATGGGACAAATATGAAATTGCCTAATTAAGTTTTACAAAAAAAATATAAATATAAATGAACTATTTTTACTCTAGTTTTAGTAACATAACACATTACCCAAGCCTTGTTAGGTTCGAAGGGAAGTTGAATGAAGTGAGATAACTTCAAGGGAAGTTTCAACTCATCACCTCGTTTGATTAGATATTTTCAAAAAACTTTCCTGAAAGTTTGACCCCCACCTTCCCTCATAGGTGAGTTATCTTCATAAGGAGGAATTGACACTTTTACCCTCATTTAATGTTTTCTCTCTACCTTTATTCTTTACATTCTCACTCTCAAAAACAGTGTAAAGGACATTTATGTCAATTACATTATTTAATTATTTTTGTTAAAAATATTATTTTATTGTTTTTAAAATATGAAACTTCACAGTAAGTTCAAAGTTGAACCAACATAAAAAGTAAAACTTCTTTAGTGGTTAACTTTTTAAGAAATTAAACTACCCTAAAAGTTAGTAAAATGAACCAAACGAGTAACACAATGTAACCCAGTCTGTTCGGAGTCACAACTTACAAGCAGAGACCATGTAGATATAGTATCGGTATTGGAATTGGAATTATATTCGATTTGCCCAATCTTTTTTTTAGCAAGATTACCCAATCCTTTTTTTTTTGCAAAAATTACCCAATCTTTTTACGTCATATAAATATAGTATTTTTTTGGATGAAAACATATAAATATAGTATTGGTGTTGGTATTGGAATCTTATTCGATCGCTCTCAACTTTATAGTTGTGTCCACGTCGATCGATTAAATTTTGGGCACCTTTATAATCTTCACGAAGGAGAAATCATCAACAACATTGTTTTCTTAATCTCCGTGAGTTTTTTTGTTTTTTGTTTCGAATTCTTGATGTTAGGGTAGGTTTTTTTTTTGTGGTCAAGGGATGTAAGGGTAGGGTTCACCCAATGCAAGGTGATTTATTATGATTTTATGTTCAATTGTTTCAGGAATTTTTTGTTCAAGGGCACACGATCAATTATGGGGATTCAATGTTTTTTTAATTGGATGTCTCTGAAGAGACATATGGAGAATATGAAGAGACATATGGTGAATATGACGAGACGTGCGGATGAGAAACTAGGTGAGATAGTCATGTACTAGTATTTCCCTTTCACTTTAAAAAAATATATATATATTTACTTCCTTTCAATTTATTTTGACAACATGCATAAACTGTTTCACGATCAATTAGTTGAGACCCACAGTGTGGATCAATAGATTCGCACAGCACAATTGGATTTTAATTTCCTCTCTAATTGAGCATATAATATTACGTTTTGTGTATTTATGTCACTTAATTTTCGTTGTAATCTCTCATGATATAACTGTGATGGAGCAGTGAATTGATTAATTTGTTGTAGTAGTAAAGCAGGAGAATGATACAGTTCTTGAAGGGCAACTTTTCATGAAAAATTGGCACATCACCATCATTGCCAAAGTAATTAACTCCACGTATGTAAAATTAACACTATAGGCCCTACATAGTCGGTCTTAAGTCCGAACAAAGGAAGAGGACTCTGGCACCCATTTTTCATACCAAAAAATGGGTAACGTAGGTCTCAAACCCATTTTTTCTTATCCGAAAAATGGTAGAAGGAGGCCCTAACCCCATTTTCTATTCTTGAAAAATGGAGGAGGTTTGCGATAGGTTGACAGCAAGCGTAAAACTTTTGTCACTTTTCATGAAATAAGTCAAACAAAATAGGAGGGGTTTGAATGGTCTTGAAAGCTCGCCATCAATTGCATTGAATCAAGCACAATGAAAGAGTTTGATCCATGTAGCCGACACCAATAAATTAGGAAGTGAGACTATATTGTTGTTGTTGTTGTTGTCGTTGTGTGGTCACTTTCAAAGTAGAAAGTCCATAAGAAACGCATAGCAATTTGTTAACGTTTTGACATACGTAGTAGCTTCTAAGTATTTCTTATATTATTTGGTTATCCTTGTGCTTACTTATTCTTTCCTCTTTCATTATCAGGATCCATCGTCTCAAAAAGGTTATCAGCATATGAGGAAGACGAAAGGGAACTTGAATTGCTTCAGAAACAGTTTGGATGGCCTGAACCACAGTGGCTTAAATCTTTAGTTAAATGGAAGGAAGAGAACCAACACAACATCGATGACTGTATTAATTTGATGCTCAATTTAATATTATCTTTTTTTCCACTTCCTTTTTTATATAGCAACACTGGGTAATAAATTTTATTTTTTGCACTTGATCGATCGAGTTGTAATGCAGATTATCGGTATGGTCTTGAATCTGAGGATGAAGACGAGACATCCAATTCAGACAATGATGACAGTCCTAAACTAGAGACAGCTGTGGAAAAGTACTTAAAAGGGGTAAGTCATAAAAAGTTAGTTTTGCATTTAGTGCGAAGCATTTTAATCGTAACTGGTGCTTTTCGTTCATCCAATGCCATGACCCCATCCTATATATTTATTTGAATTTCATGGAGCAATCCAAGTTTTTTAGATCTCAAAATTTGGGTGAATTGTTGAACGGATATAGATCCTTAGAAAATTAAGAATTAATAAAACTAATCCTTATTGTTCTTTTCTTTTCTTTTTCTTTTGATAAGAAACAAACCAACTTTTCTTGCCCCTATGGGACTCGAACTCTCTCACCCTCTTACAATAATACGATATACCAAACCATTGAACCACCCACTTGGTTCTAATCCTTATTGTTTATGTCTTGTATCTTAGCTTATCATATTTAAGTACCCAATAGCGAAGTCCCTACATCTTTGAGATTGTACAATATGAACACTCCCACTATTCATTTTTTTGTGATTCAAGAAGATAAATGAAATGGGTTAGCTTCCAAATGCTTGAAGCAATCTTTTTTTTTTGATAAAGGAAGTTTTGCTTGAAGCAATCTTTAGGTTGAAATGAAAACCTCTTCTAGATAGGAAAAGATACTAGAAGCCTAATGTCAGTTCTCAATGCAAGTGCAATACACTATTTTTAGTTTATATGCATGCATCTCCCCTGGTTTTTCCATCCCATCCATTTGAGGCTTGTGTATTTAGGCTTTGTGTGTTTCCGTTTAGTAATAGCAATTTCCATAAATGACAGTTGCGTTCAAAGGCTCGGTTCTATTACCGTATGAATATCGCAATATCTATAATTCAGGTATTTGCCTCGATCTCGTCTCTTGAATTCTTTCTTCTTCATCACTAAGTCTTCAATTTATCTATTTTTTTCAAAAAATACAGGCATTTTACTTTTTTAGCATCTTTTTTTCGCCGGCGCTTTGGAGAAACGGACCGCCACAAGCCATTTTATCAACTTCCGAAGAACTCTCTGATGAACAACAAAGTGCTGAAGAAGGTAAATCACTTTCTAGTCCCCCTACCATTCGACAAAAAAGTACTGAATTAGGTCCTAGCTTTGTTGGAGGTTTTACCGGCGACTATGCCCCTTAATGTTTATGTTTTTGAGAATAAAGGAAGTATATATAACATATGTACACATTATGTAGCTATTATATAATAAATTGAATCTTAGATGCAAGCCTACAAAATTCTTTTCCTTGGGACTTTTACACCCAGTGAAGTATATATACATAGAGGTGCTACAATGACAGTACACCAGAATGCACATCGTGCACCTTCGGGATGCTGGCATACACATCTTGAGGTGCATAACACAGTCGTCAGCCCCCCGATGTGCATTTTCATGATGCCATTTTAGCATTGTCCATATACATCTATGGTTTATTTATTAATTTTTGACAAATGTTTGCCTTGCTTTGTATCATTTTGAATGTAGATGAAAAAGGTGACGTGGTTGTCTCTAGGGGTTCAAATGGGTTTCCAACATCTGGTGGTGATGAAAACTCATCTAGTACTGATGGAAGTGATGGAAAATCACCCGGTGGTTCCTTGGCACAATCACGAGGCTTTTGTTTCTCCTTAGTGAAGGTAAATTTTGTTTACAATATTTCCTTAATCAACTGTTGCTTTCGTTGAGCACACAAAATTTAAAGATGGAAAAATGATTGGCCTTTATGGTTGGAAAATACTAGAATGACTTTTATGAAAAAAAAAAAAAGATAGGCTCATAACAGTCATCCATTCTGCCTTGACCCATGTGTTATGCACCAAAATTTGTGGAAGCCCACATCTCGAGGCACCCATGGACGATTCTTGTAAGCTAATGTGTCTTGCAGTGTGACATACTAGTGGTTATTTTAACACGTCTCTATTTGGTTTTGGCACACACATTCTATTAATAGATGTTGGGGTCCATAGGGTGGCACACTTGTGCATCTATTTCGTATATTTCATTTTTGGGCAATCACTTCCCTTCTAATATTACATGACAATACAAGTCTTTGAAATTTTTATTGACCATTTAACAAACTCACCATTTGCCTGTAGACTTGGCTCGCTAATTATCTTCTTCATTGGGGGATTGTGAGCTGACCATTTTTATCTTAAATCTTAATGTTTAACACAATAAGCTTTTTGACAATATATAATGCATATCTGATGCCAGCTGGTTCAATTAGGAACACCCTGCTGGTTTTCTTGAAAACTTTATTTGATATTTGTTTCGATCTACAAGAAACTTCTAATAGAGGTTTAACTTATAAAATATTAAATCGAAAATTGTGATTTATTTCCTGTCTTGAAAAACGATTTTATATATATGTATGTGCTTCTAATAGAGGAAATTGATGATCATTGTACCATTTATGAAATTTTAGTTTTTTAATTTGAAATTGAAAATACACCACCTTAATTAATGCATCCATCTTAAACTCGTGTAAGGTAGAAAATTAAATTACTTTTCCCTATCTTAACTCTTCTATCTTAAATTGAATTGAAACTAGGGGTTTAGCTGTTCAAGTCTCAATGGTGTCAATAATTAAGTTGATTTCTTTCTTGTCAAAAAAGAAAAAAATTGAAAGGAAACTATTTCTTCTCTTACTAATTACTATATAACCACCACCGCTTGGTTTGGTGGATTAGTGTATGGGTGGTTCTATGGCTTGTAGCATTGCTCTCACCAATTGTGTACGTGCTGTATGTTATATATAGAGTAGATATTGTGTAGGTTTATACTGAAAAAAAAAAAAAAAATGGTATATTCTGGCAATTTATTGGTCTGTTTTATTTATTTATTTAATGACAGATGTCCAAAATCCTTCTTTGGGTGATACAACCCTTCATCTATTGGTATCTTGTCCGTGCTATTGCAAATAAGGTACTCATGTTTGTTGGTTTTTTTGTTCCATTTGTTTAGAACTAATCCTAATGCGTGATTGGTTCTCATTTTTTTTTTTTAAATCCAATGATTGCAGGTTAATATGAATCAGATAAAAGTTAAGATAGCATCATTTGTCTTGCAAATACTTGGACGCATAAAAAGTTCTAGGAGCCTCCCTAATCCGAAAGACCATTGCAGACACTAATTCTGATGAACATCAAATTAAGTTGAAGGTAGAAATAATTATAGATTAATTCTTCAAGATGTATAGAAAAGTAGGCTTCATTGTCTTGGTTTAATTTGTCTTTTTAGGGCGAGTTTTAGGTTTTGCGTATTTAAGTGAACAATGTTAATTAACTTGAATCACTATAGTCATTCTCAACTTTTTCAACTTTTATTATATCATATTGTTTCTGCTGATCAGTTGAGTACGGATGGCAATTTTAGTTCTATCTGCGTAGGGTTTTTGGACAAGAGATCAACAAAATCTCTCTCGAAAAAAAAACACAGATGGTGTTCATAATAACTATAACTCCTAAATTATTGATCTTTAGACGACAACAAAATAGCCTCAGGTTAAAAGCCTCTCAAGTGACATAGTAAAGACATCACTTGTCAAAAAGGTAAGATTTTGTGAGATCTTGGGCTCGTATTTGAATACTTGATTGGGCTAGTGGTGGAGTCTAGACCCGTTTGTGGACTTAGAGCCTATAAAAAAAAAGGTCTATGCATATTTACGGACCTATAAAGAGTAGGTCTGTGTTTGACAAGTGACAACTAGTTCAGGCCTAGTTGCATTTGAGGGAAGTGTTGGAATATAATCTCACATTAGAAATATAATAAAAGTTGGTGTGGTATAAAGTGGTATAGATTGGATCCTAGCACAAGCCAATTGGTTTTGTGCAAAGATGGGCTCCAACCCCATTTGTATACCCACCATGTGCACATGTGGCCCAACATTCTCCGGGCCCATAAATTTTTATATAACATTGCCTCAATCCTAAATTAATTGGGGTCGACTACATGGATCAAACTCTTCCATTGTGCTCGATTTTGTGCTCTTGATGGTGAACATTCTAAATCAACTTTAGACACTTTACCAAAAAATTATCTTTAGACAACCTTAATTAATTGTAGACAATATATTCTCATTGATTTATTTTTACATCAATTGCACAAAATCGAGCACAATGAAAGAGTTTGATGTATGTAGTGATTTCAATTAATTTGGGACTGAGGTTATATTGTTGTTGTTGTTGTTGTTTATTTTTACGTCATGATGAACAAGTCTCTTATAGATGAAATAATGGTAGAAACAAATATGCTGGTATGAGCTTCTAATTTACCTTGGTAATTTTAACAATTCACTTAATCTCGAACTCATGTGACAGCCTCAAAGAAATCAAGTGGCAGCAGTCCACTTGTTTGGTATAGGTTCACTTGTAATAAGGGTTTTGGGTTATCTCATTAGGGGCAAATTAGGTTTCTTTCTTATAAATAAATAAATAATGTTCCTTATAAATAAATAAATAATGTTCGGGCTACTCAGGTACACTCATGCTGATTGGCCAAGGTCCTCATGGGAATAGTCAAATTTGTCTGAATGCTTATAGATATAAAATAAATAAATGAATAAAGGACCTTGAACTTTTGGTATCCCTGGGCTAGCTATAATTAAAGAAAAACGCACAAAAGACACATTAAAGACACACTTATTGGTTTCCTATAATTTTTTGCATCGATAGTAGTAACAACAAAGATCAGAGCTGCCTCTAATTCTCTTCAAAATTTTAAAATTCTTTTTTTATTTATTTTTGTGATTTTTATTCTTAAACCATCGCCGATACTCTCAACGATCAACGGTTGTTCCAATCAAATCCCTTTTGTTCTTCGTTCATTCAATAAACAACAGATCTAATAAGATCCGTAGAGATTGATTCATCCTTGTTGCGGTACATCTTCATCAACGGTGTTGCGTGGATTTGTGAGGCGCGCTGGATTGATTTATCTTTGATTTTGTGTCCTTGTTGAGAAGTTTTGTTATTCGTTTTGCGGTTCTAGTACTTTTGTGTATTGCCATGAGTTTCAATGTTGTAGAGAGTAGTCCCTGATTGTCAAACTGTTTCAAATTCGAAAAAAAAAATCAAATTAATGGCAATTTGTTTACACAAATAGGATTAGTGAATCATTGTACTTGATTCTATGTCTAGTCATGTATTGAGCCATGAATGATTAATGAAATTTCGATTTCTCTTCCAAAAAAAAAACAATGTGCCCCTAAGGGAGTTGGTGGGTCGGTAAGAATTGGACTAAACACACCGAAGGTGTGAAGTTCAATTCCTTGTTTCTCCCTTCTCCTTCTAATTTCTTCTTTGAGTTTCCTATTGAGGGGTGACTCGAATACTCCCCGACTACCCAAAAGAGACAAACAATGTCTCAAAAGGAGACAAACAAATGCGTATATGTAGTAAGTGTGTTTTTTGGATTACATTAATCACTATTACCCATAATTAAAGACAATGGCTAAATGGACCCCACTTCTTGCTAACGCACCCCTTTACTTATTGTACTTCACTTCAAAGTGTATCTTCCCAACTTCAACTCATAAAAATACTTCACCCTCACCCGAACACCTCTCAATGCTCTCATTTTTCTTGATTTTAACCATTGTATAACAAAAACTGAAATGCAAAAAAGTTGGGTATGAAGGAGCAATGGAATCCTCTAAGCAGGGCCCGTTTAGCTGCTCCCTAATTAAACTAGCAGTATTTATTTCTTATAAATACTTTAATAATTTTTACTGAAATTATCTTTTGTTGCAGTACTTATATAAGTTTAAAAGTAATTTCATATCAAAAGTAATTACTCATCAAAATTCATTTTAATTTATAAATTTACCTTAGTTTAGCCTTAAAATATATTTGAGTTTTTATTACAAAAATATATTTGCATTTATTCTTTGGGTTTTTCATTTGCTTACAAAAGTATATGCACAGCAAAGGACAAACACAACCTTTATTGTGTAATCCAAGAAAAAAAGAAGAGACGAGATAGCCCTTACCTTTTCTTATTTTGCGCGTAAAATTGAATCAAGTGGAGTTTTTAGAGAAAGAATGATAAGATTATAGGTAAGGGTGTACTCAGGGTTGTGTGGTACGTAAACGATCTCGAGTTTGACTCCACACTTGTGCCAAGCTATGTTTGACCCACCTAAGTTTATAATGTGTCAATTTTCGGATCCTCTAAGATTTGTCGGTAAAAAGAGTCTGGATACCCAGATTATTAAAAAAAAATATTATGGGTAACTGTTGGATGTGGATGTAACTGTTGCATGTGGATGGTGGCACGTTTTTTTATTAAATCAATGAGTCAATCACGACCCATCACGCATAGTTGTTTCTTGCTCTAAAACTTGACACACGTTTAAAACTCTTAGTTAACTTTTTCTGTTTTGTTTTTCATTTTTCTTTTTGGTTCCTCTTGTGGGCTTTCGTGGCAAGGTGGGCTAGTTTTGGGCATGTCTAAAAATACCTTCTTTTTTCAAGACACCCTTGGCTACAGCCGAGGGCAAGCCAAAGCTGAGTCCGCCACTGGTCACGGCATTGAAAAGAGAAAAACAAATGAAAAATCAAGTCCAGTTGGAAGTTGGACACTTCTTAAGAGTTGCCGATTTTGTACATTCGAACTCCAGACAACAATAACAAACAAGCTTTTTTTTAAAATTTTTAAAAAATACATGAAAATAACTAAAAAATAGAGGGTGTTGCTCGAAATCGCTTGATATTTTCGATTCAATCGAAACTTTGTACCAAAAATATAAAATTCAAGCCTTAAATCGTGCCCTAAACCAAAAAATAAAACCACAAATAATACCAACTCAAAAAGTAAATAAAACCCTCAAAATACCTCAAAATAGATGCTAACAGAGACGATTAATGTACCATGACGTCGAATCGATGTAGTATTGCTCGAATTTCATCAGATTTAGGTTGGTGCTAAGAATGCAATTCGAGTGAGGGATGACTGGGGTATGGGTGGGGGTGAGTGGAACATGTGTGAGTAAAAATCATTTCATAAGGAGGGTAGTTAGATAATTTCATTCGAGTGAGGTACGAGAAGCAAGAAACTGGGAATAGCCGCTGCTTCGACAAATTGCTGCACTTTAAAGGTTTGAAGACTCATACACATCAATATTTGTAGGGTCCAATTCGTTTTTGTAGACAATCTCTATGGGTCAGGCCTAAGACGTAATATAGTCAGGCCCTTAACCTCTTGGGTTTCTTTCTTATGGATAGGACCAGAGGTTTATTGTTAAGCAGGCCCTTTAGGCTTCTTAATGATCCAATAAACTTTTAGTAATATTTTTGACCCAATCCAATTAGTTGTTGTGCCATGTTTCAACTGCCAACTGCGTGGACTTGAGGTTTCTTTTATTTTTTTAGGCCGTGACTTTATTATTATTATTGTTTTATATTCACAGGTATTAATGCGAGCTTCACTATTTTCATGGGCCATGGTGCAACTATCATGAGCATACCTCATAGCCTGAATAATTTTTTATTATTGTTATTAGTATTTATTTATAAGAAAGAAGTTTAACCTGCTCCCAAGTGTTGTATGTAGGTAGATCAACCGTATAACTTCAATTTTGGTAAGGTTTAAAATGGCAAGGTTGTAAGGTTGACTCGCCTACATGCACATGTGGCATGTTAGGTATTTATTTTTAAAGAAGAAACTTGTTTTGATTGATTTTAATACGCAACGTGTCACATGTCGCATGTAGATATATCAACCTTACAATTTTGCCATTATCAACTTTACGTACCAACCCTAAATCCAAGGAGATTAGTGTGGAAACCAAGAGGTTGCAAGTGGTAGGATGGCACAAATCCCTCCTCTCTTAATTAGGAGTGTTGATTTCAAGTTTTGGAAATTAAAAAAAAAACTCTGAAATCTTGGTTAGAGGTATCACACTTGTATTCCTACAATCCTCGAGTCTCTTAACTAGGGGTCTCGATTTTGAGTTTTGAGAATTAAAAAAACTCTGAAATCTTGGCTAGAGATATCCTCCGCCTTTGGACTTCTACAATCCGAGTATGGGATTAGTCGGGCTCTTGCTTCAAATACCCTGACAATAATAGAACAAATTTAATTTCCTTAAAAAAACAATTGATTAATTTGAGCTTTTCAGTTGCGACTTTTGAGTTGTGAAACTCTTTGAGTCAAATTTGCAACTCCAATTACCAAAAAAAATAAAAAAATAAAAATACAATTCAATAATTTTACTACAAAAAATCTTAAACCTAACACGTCTTCTAAACTATCAACGCAATGTCCTTAGACCTGTTCATGAGTCTCGGTATCCAGCCGATCCACTCAACACTGTTTACTTTTTAGGCTTGGACGAACAGCACGATCGGGCTTGGACTGATGTTTGGGTATGGTTTGATGTTTTTGTTGGATAGTGAAATTGTGGTTGGAGTCTAAATTAGAATTAAGTTTCCTAACGTCTCTGCAATGGGTGCAAACTAGAAGAAGGGGTCCATATTTTTGAGAAGAGGCCCCAGCTTTTAATTAGTTGTCTTTCCAATTAATATATTTGTTGCGTGGGTAATATGTCGTAAATTGCTAAATTTTGTTTGTACGAATAATGTTTGTTTTGTTTTCGACCAATCACCAATGGGACAACTCTATAGTTTGGCATGGAGTTTGAAAGTAAGCTAGTGGCCATATGATCGAATCTCAATAAAGACAATTTGTTTGTTTTTTTTTTTCGTTTTAAAAAAAATGTTTGTTTTTTTTTAAGCCTTAGTTGAACATACCAAAAAACATACTTTATCAATATGGTTTTGTTACAACTTGCAAGTCGGTGGTCGGACTCGGACGTGGATAAATTATAGTTTTACTGCATGAAACAGGTTAAAATCCGCGGTGGGCCACTAGGGCCACGTGTCAGATCCTCCGTTTTTGAAGCAAAACACGCATTTGTCTCCTCACTAGGCACACACAAGCACTGTATTTAGTAGTCACTCACTCTTCGCTCCTCTCTTCGTCTCTCTACACAGGCAAGCAATGGCGGACAACGTCGGTGCTGAGATCAACATTGGAGGGAACGGAGGGAATGGCGGAAATGGCGGCTCTCGTCCTTCATGTAAGCATTTTGTTGTTGATGCGCGCTAGCTTGTCATGATCGATGAATATTAATTGTACGACCGATCGATCGATCGATCGGTCGAATCTGATTTTTTCTTGTTTTTCTGAATCGGAGACACTCGATGGATCGTCCGTCTCTTCTTTTTTTTCGTTTATGCAGTAATAATAGAACTGGTTGATTAGTGATAAATCTGATGATAGACTCATGAGGCAGGACATGCATCTCCCAGACCATCTCTTCTTCTTTTCGTTTTGTCGACGTTGAGGTTGCATTGCGCGCCCCCTCAATGTTGTTTTTCTCGATCTCGTGATAGACTCACGAGGCGGGACATCTCCCAAACGATTACATCACTGTTTAGTAAAAAAAGAAAGTACATAGTTAGTTATTTCATGGAATGCTCGATTTTGTGCAATTGATCGATGATGGAATGCTCACCATCAAAAGTTACTAAATCAAGCAGATTAGAAGTTTAATTCATTAATTTGGGACGATTGTTGTTGTAGTAGTTAGTTATTTCGGAGTGGTGATCCAGTAGCCCCGGCCCTGAACCCGTCCTCGCCCCGCCTCTCCCTACCTTTTATGCACTCTGCCCACCGATAACATATTGTCCTTGGACCTAATGAGTCGCTTGGGCCTAAAGCTTGTTTCGCTTGGGCCTAAAGCTAAAGCTTGTTTAGGTGTGAATTGGTGGTTTAGGCCCAATATTTGTGCGCTTTTTTATAGTTGATTACAACCATAAATATCTCATCAAGAGCTTTATTTTGTATATTTAGCTATTTGGCTAACATTTGTAAGGACAAGTCGAGTAAGAAGGCTCTAAAAAAATGTATAAGGTGCGAAAAACTGTTTACTACTTGGACGTGGAATTGTACATACAATTGTCAATTTCCTTCAATACACATCAATTTATGTGCACAAGTTAATTAATGGACATTAAAAATTGTTTATTTAGGGTCTAAAAAAATTTGAAAATCTTTCCTTTCGATTTCCTTTTTTGTTTTGGTTTCAAGTTTTTTGCTTTATTTGATTTTTTTTTAAGAACCCACAAAAGATTAGGATAAGTTGTAAAAAGCTTTAATATTTTAACTTGATTTGACTTGAAATAAACTTAGCTTGAAATAATATTGAATGATTTTTTCTCAATTTTTTATTCAAGTATTTTGTTTTTGTTTACAGTTGGAGGGCGGCGCTACGGCACGCTTATTTCGATCATCGAGGTCCTTCGCAAGGTTAGTTAGAAGTATATTATTTTAAGTAAAAATAAATATTTGGTAAAAAAAACTAAAAAAAATATTTGAGTAAAGATTGTGAGGCTTAATTTAAGTATTTTATTTTATCTTTTTTTTACTAGCTATTTATCTTTATTTTAAATAAATTGTGCAGTATCTGGGTCTTCTGTTTACCATGCGTAATCTCTGGAGGATTACGTTTGAAATTCTACTGGTAAGAATAATTAATATTATACTTTTAACAAAAAAAAAAGAAAAGAAAGAATTTACGTTACTTTCATTTATACTAATTTTTTGTTACAATTGTTATTTTCTTATAGGAACTGGGTCTGAGCGTGCCCCCCCTGAAAGTGATTGTGACCATACTGTTGGTGTGTTTCTTCCACACTCGCAGGGAGTAGGTGGGTTGTTTTGTTGTTAGCTTGGTCTAAGTTTGGTACAGTCTGCGCATATTGAAGAGACCTTGAGTACTTTTGAATTTTGTTTGGCATTGATGGTAGACATTAGTTACCTATTGTTGATTCCTACTACATATGACGTGTTTTCTTTTGGTTAGTACAGGTTGATTGCTACTACTACTACATATGACAGTGATTCCTTTTGGTTAGCACTATATCACGAATGAAATCATATATTTCGTTTTATTTGTCTTCGATCTTTAATTCCAAATTATAAGTCTGAAAAGAAGAAATACTCGCTCAGTACTTTGATATAAGAAAAGAAATACTTATTATTACATAAAATGGAGTAATATATTATGGTTCATACTTAACAAGAAGGTCTGATTTAACACCTCGTATCTCGTGCAAATACATGGTGGTAGACATATTTTTTTGATAGAAAAGAAAAACTTTTGCACCATCATAATTTAAAACAATGACATCTTATACTTCCAAATCTCATACCATTGGGGTGCAAGACATATTTTATATATAGCACAAGCTAAGTATTGGGTACATAGTTGGTTTATCAATTTATGTCTTTTAAACTAAGGATGAAAATGAGGTGGGGAATAGTCTTTCCATCTCCATCCTTGTTTTATCTTTATGGAGATGCAAAATCTCGATCGAAGGATATGTGGAATCTCGATCAAAGGAAGAAAAATTTTTCTTTCATTCTCCACGAAAAATTTGTAGCAATTTTCCCTATGGAGAATTCCCAGCAAAAGTTATTTCCAATAAATTGTTAACTATTTTTGTCAAACATAAATTGTATTTAGTACCTTTTTTTTTTTTGAACGCAGACATACTTTTATTCATTTTGGTAGTATACATACTTTTATTTTAGATCATTGTCAAATATATCTTTGAGAACCAAGGGTATATCATACCACTCACATCGACTAGTCAAAGAACTAGCTAGCTTCCCTAGTAATAGTAGGAACCGTTAAATTCGTTGATCTACCCATATTAGTATCATCGACTTTGATGTGGTGTTGATTGTGGTGATTGTGGTGATGATTGTGGTTTTGGTTGTATGGATGAAATTAATGGTGTTAGGCGTAGTTCTTGAGATTTGTGTTGATTTTGTTCTTCTTCAATCAATTTCAATGGCGTTTCTGTATTGCAAACCAAATCGTTAATTAGTGTTAGAGAAGGTACTGTAGTAAGGTTTTTGACTGTGGGTTAATTATGTAACTGTAGTTAATTTGATGTTAAAGTTAAGCCGATTGGGTTTGTTAATTAGTTAGTCAAGTCGGTTAATGTGCAAGGTGCAATAGCTATAAATATAGATGAAGTGATATTTGTATTGGCTACTTCTTTTATTAAAATGAAATCTCATTATAGAGCATTCTCTTTGTTTAATTCCTTAATATTTCTAATTAAGGTTTGTGTTCAACACTCTGTTCACACATTCTTATAAAAAAATAAAAACTTAAAATGCAACTCGATTCCCCTCTAATAAGGTCGGTCTTGCATTTGAGCCTAGTCATGAATAAAAAAAATATGGGTTAAGAGGCATGTCACTATTTAGATCTTGTCGAATAATGGATGAATCGATGTAGTTGGCACCAAATACACTATGTAAAAAACCGAAAAAACTCGACCAAAACAATGGACAAATTCAATATTTTGATCTCCAAATTTTTCACTCTACCGATTAAGTAATGATATATATACGAACATGCGCCTCATAAAATACATATCTCGCTTATTACGCATAGAGAACTATTTAGCATCTTCCTTTATGTTTATGAGTCCGGTTTAAATTGGGTAAAGTAAAAAGCTGTCAATAGTAATTTAGTTGTGTTGTTGTTGTTGGGCTAGCAAAACAAAAGTCTAGGCCCAATGGGCCAATGTGGCGACATGCGCATTTGGGATATGGGAGTTAGCTAGACAGCACCACCCGCATTAAAATTGGTGATTGGTATGGGGCCTATAGAACATGCGTGTGGATTTTTTTTTAAATAGTGGTTGTGGAGGTTGTTTTTATAAATTCATTATGTAACTCTCAACAAGTTTAGGATTAGTTGTATAAAGTTATGATATTTTAAGGTTAAAGCCTTGAAACTAAATCCTGGCAAGTGAACCGAGCTAATGAGTATAATTTTAGATAAAATTTGACCCCTTTAACTATTTTTTTTGGTTCTGCCGCTGATGACTCATGAGCAATGTATTAATACGGATGGAAAGTTTAGTTTCTAGTGTAGAGGAATTTTGGACAAAGGCTCAACAAAATCTCTTAAGAACCAGTCAAGTGGGTGGCCTAATAGTTAGAGTATGTTTAGTAATTAAAATTCATAATCGGGGTATGGATGAGTAAACAGAGTAAACTTAGTAGTAACTTGGTTTGTTCAGCTAGTAGAAAAAAAAATGTATTTGAGTATATCAGAAACCCAAAGCATTTGGGGCAAAAAAGAAGCCCGAACTTAAGGGCCTGACTTAAACACTATATAGTTTCTTGGGCCTGACCCATAGTTAAAGATGGACTAAAATACTGAATTGGACCCAACAAATATTGATGTGTATGAGCGTATCTCTTCAACCCATAAAGATTGTCTAAAAATGTACAAAAAAAAAAAACAAATTTAAAAAAAAAAAACCTTTTATGTGTATCCAAGGCCCCCCACAATTTCGATCAATCAATCGATAATGGAGACTCTGTTGTATTAGCTGATTCATTTGTTTGAAATAAAATTTTAGAGATTTAGGGTTTGTGTTCATCTCTGTAGGTGATTCGAACAGTTAGATCCCCGGCCCAGACTTAATCTTTTTTTTTGGCAAAGTTTTACTCTCTACTTGCAGCACTTTATTCACACACCTTAAAAAAAACCCTTATGCAACTCAATTCCAGTCTTGTATTTGAGTAGCATAAATAGAAAAAATTGATGAGCACGATTGTGCCAAGTGTGGATGAGTTGAACTGGGCACCCAAAAAAAAATGAACAAATTCAATCTTGGGCACTTACTGAGACCTCTTGTACTCTTTTATGATCTGTTGGAGACACAGTGCTTTGGAAAATGATAATCTAACACACTTTGAGCGCATACTTTGTTTTTAACCCACTTATGGTGTTTTGTTAGATGTGGGGTCATGCCTAGAAAAACAAGAAAGAGCCATAAATGGCTAAAAAACAAAGTGAGACCAAAGTGTGTTAGATTATTCCTACCAAAAAAAAGTGTGTTAAATTATTATTTTCCTTTATTTAATTGTAGTTGCTATAGGCATCGAGATTCTCTTCCGTTTGATATTTTTTTCAAGCTTGGGCTCGGTGGGGGCCCTGGCCTCTTTTCCTAGCTTCTCTGTAAAGGAGTTTGGACTCCATGCCCCGCCACCCGACTAGTGACAGGGAGAGCTAGAAGGTTGGGAGTGTTGGCTCCATTTTGCTGTGACCTTTGGTTTTATCTCTTGGATTGAATATGGGTTCTTTATCTAGGGGGAAAGATACTATAGTGTACAAAACATTTTTTCATGGGAAGTGCTACAATGACAATGAGAAGTCACACCACAACACACATTGGCCTATAAGAGCTATTCATGCCTACCTCAGGATATGATCACACACATATTTTGGTGTATAACACGTGAGTCGATGTTACATCGAGAAATCTTATGCGTCAATATTGTATGTTGTGGTGTGACATATCGGAGGATACTCAGTCCCCCAAGTGTACATACTTTTTGGATAATACAACTTTTAGTAGCATATGTCTCCTATTCTAAAATAAGAAAAAAAAAAGGATAAATTTACTATAAAGAATGTTATGGCTCGTGCAAAAAAAAAAAAAAACAAAAAGAATGTTATGGGATCTACTTTTATTTACCTATTTTGAAAACTTGATTAGGATCTAATATCTGTAAATAGGTTCATGTTTGTTAGCTATTGTAATTTGGTTAAAGTTGCCACTTGTAAGGTGGGTTCGAATAAGTTTCATGTTCATTGACAAAAAAAATTGAGTAAAACAAATTGAGATGGTAAAGACATCATTTGTCAAAAAGTTAAGACTTCGGGACATCGTAGTTCGATTCCCATATTTTTTTCAAATCGATGCGACAAAGAAAAAGAAAAAAATAATAGTAACTTAGTTAAAGTTGTAAGGACGGGTTGGAACCAAAGCGCCTCCTAACATTTTGTGACTTTGAGAAGTTTGTTGGGCTGTCAAACAGTAGATGTGGCATTTTTTTTTCTTTGTTTAAAACTCAAAAAGTTAAGGTAAGTTAGTAAAATGTTTTAATATTTTATATGATTTGGCGTTAAATAAGATTGAATAAGTTTATTCAGTTTTATAATTTTAATGTTTCTTGGTTTCAAAAAAAAAAAATTTAGATGTTTCTTTTTTGTTCACAGCTGGAGGGGCCCTTGGCAGACTTGCGGGTGTCCTCCGTGTTATCCGTATGGTTAGTATTAACATTTTATTTACACGACTTGCTTATGTTGATGCTTGAGTTTTTAATTTATTATTCAACTAAGTCCAAATCAAATTAATGATTCATCCATTTAGTTAGTGCATGGTTAGTAATAATTAGTATAGTATATATATATATATATATATATATATGTGGATATTTTTATTATGGGAACCAAATATACACTCATGTCATTGGTACACTATTTAGAACTATTAAATTTTAATCTAATACATTAATCGATGAGTCATAAATGCACAAAATATTTAATGCACAACACATTTTGAGGGGTTCCCACCAAAAATATATATTTGATCTCCATTATAAAATTGTCCTATATATATATATATATAGTTGAAACCATTTTATATTAAAAATTTAACTTGAATCGAGGTTTTTTTTAAGGCAAATTTAGGCTTTGTTTTTGTTGTTGTTTAAAAATATTTTATTCTATTTTATTTTAAAATGTGCAGTATGCGGCTCGCCTACTAACACTGCGTACTATACGAGAAATCACTTTCCAAGTGGTTGAGGTAAGAAAAGATTAACCGTTATTTTTGCTTTTAAAGAAAACTATTTTTTTTTATTTGTCACTAATTGCTATTATGTTTTTATTTTTAAATAGGGGATGGGCCCTGAAAGTGACTCCATTCCTGGTGATATTTGCTATTTTGTTTGACATGTCATCACTCATGGCGTATTACCGCGGTGGTCGCCATGAATAGCTCAGATTGGATGGGGGGTTGTAAGTGGCGAGATTTGTTAACTTGATTAAAAATTTGATTGAAACCTTGTTTGTTTTGATGATTATCTTTAGATTGCTAAGTTTCATGATTACCTAATGTGTGGGCAAAGGCGTATAATACAGGGTTTTAAACACATAAAATAATATTTAGTAAAACGAGATGACTTAGTGCGTGTTTTCGTTTCGTTTATCATCACGAATTTTTGTATGAGGTTTCGCTAAGGGAAAACGAGATTTTTCGGGCAAAAGGGTATAATACAGGGTTTTAAACACAGAAAATAATATTAAGTAAATTATTGAAAAATAATAAATGAAATAAATAATTAATGCGAAAGCGTCGGTATGTCCGGAAGCACATGACGTGCGAGTCGTGGTGCGGTGCGGGTTCGAGAACGCAAGAAATAAGTTGGAAATGGCTAAGTGTTGAGGGGGAAGTCACCCAGTGGAGTCAGAAACTTGAGTTAAGGTTGGTGGTTGGATTGAAGGAGAGACCATTGGATGTGCCTCGAGATACGTACGATGGAGATGATTAAAGTGATATAAAACCCACCACCAACTTTTTCTCTCACCAATCTCATCTCTCTATCTCTCTCCTCTATGTTCCAATGAAAAAGCAAAGGGGGTTCGTGGGTTTGAGCTAGGATTTGCGCCAAATGATTGACCAGCGACGTGTTTAAAGGTGAGATTCTGAATCCCCACGTGATGACCTACGTTTTGATACCGTTTTTGGGCATTTTCGTCGCGATGGTTTTAGACAACATTTTTGGACTTCAATTTTTATGAAAGTTTTTGAAGGATATGTGATCAAGGGATCGATCCAAGTGTGTTTGGTAATGGTGTTTATGATTTGGGGAAGTATTGGATTTTTCGTAAATTTTTGGAGATTTTTTATGTAAGAATCAGACTTTTACCAGGTGTTTTAAGACGATCCGAAGGTGGTTTGTGCTACGCTGTGCATAGGTCTGTGCTGGAACAGCTGGTGTTGGCGTCGTATGTGTCGTATAAGGCGGAGGTGCAACAGGCCCAATGCTCTGCGCTCCGTCTCTATGCCTCCACTACCTGGGTCTCCTCTTCCCCTTGTCACCTCTAGGTCTGGACTCTGACTACGGTGGTAATGGAGCAACGGCTACTGCCCTTGCGCGCGTGCTCAGAAAAGTTTCGATGGCCATACTTGTATGGGCTGTTATTTATTAACGTCGTTATTTTAATTAATTTCATATTAGGACGCCAGCTCGGGCGACACGTGGACGTCGCGGATAGGCTAGACCGAAGAATGACTTAGGTGACTGACTCTGTGTTGATGGTTGGCCGGTTCTGTGATGTATTTTTATATCATTTATGTACAAATTCATCATCACAGTGTGTATTTACATTATTTTGTCGTGTGAGAGTGAGAGTTGGGGTTTCAATTCGTAGAACGCGCCAACGTGTGGGGTTCGGTAGTTATAGATCGGGCGTTGGGGGTTTAATTTGAATTAAATAATAAAAAATGTGTCTAAGATTGAGAAATATAATCAATAGAGTTTGAATATAACCTTAGACTAAGATAAATAAAATTTCATAGGAACACTAAGTGTGGGACCACGTTGGGGTGCGTGTCGGACACGGGGCATGGGATGCCGGGTAGTCGGGGAGTTAGTGTGACCCTATTTACAAATTTATGGAATTTATATGGTGGTTTAGATAGAGTGTATAAGTTAAATCAAATGATATCAATAAAGTTCTATAGTTGTAGCTGAATAAATCAGCACACCTAGGATTGTTCTCGAGATGCACAACAGGGAGATTTAAGGCAACCAGTGTCATGATAAGGTATCAAGAATTTCAGTGACACAGGGTGATCAGTGACTACAGGATCGTTCTCGAGATGTGTGCACACAATAGATTAAAAACCAACTATATATATATGGTTGATCGGTCAAGTGAACATGTAAAAAGAGTGAGATTGAGAGAAAAATCCGTGGAGAAGAGGAAGAAGATCATCAACTGGAGTAGTGAGAGGGTGATTCAAGACATTCAACAATAAGATCAAAGGTATTGATTCATCAAAAACTTGGGTTTTTATGAAATTTTGGTATTGTTAGATAATTGAGGTTCAAACGAATTTTTGAGGAATTCAACATTGTATTTTGTTGAGATTTCATGTTCATGAGCTTGGTTTTACATGGTTTTGATGATTGGATCAAATTTGAGTGAAGTTGGATGATTTTGGGAAAATGGGTTTTGGACGTGAAATTTATAATTCTTTGATTTTAGGGTTTAAGCTCGATAAATTCATGTTTAGTGATGTTTTTGGGATCATTGATGGGTTATGGAAGTGTGAGAATCAAGCAAATGGGTTTATGAAGTGTTTGGAACCCAGAAATTTAAATCTGAAAATTCTGGACAGAGCGCTATTAGCGCGCTAAGTGATGAACACTAGCGCACTAATCACGCTATGAAAAATGATAAACAGTGACTAAGATCAATTAGCGCGCTAATTGATCTTATTAGCGCGCTAATGTCACTTTGGATTTTAATTAAATATGAAATCGAACCTAATCGATTATAAACTAAATTAATTGATCAATAAACCTCATAAATGAATCCTAGGAGTCTCGAGACGATAATTGGAGTCGAGGACTAGTCGGAGATCAGACCGGGGTATTTTTGGGGTTTTTTAGTGCGGTTTTGAGGTACGTAAAACCCAACTGAACACCACTACTGCATTTACTTATTGTTATTCATTTGAGCTGTTATTATTGATAATCTACGAGTCCATTTCTACTGGGACGGTTGTGGTTCTGTCTATATATCCGAGGGTTGTGTGGTCGCTTGCTGGGTGTGTGGTCTAGGACACAGTTGAAGGGTTGTTGGTGTAGGCTGCAACAGGGCTCCTGGTCCTCAATACACATCTAAGATTAGCTGGTTTACACCCATTTACATATCTTTGTGTTTATATTCATGCGATGAGCTTTGAGCAGTTGTATGCATTATTCCTTCTTTCCGCATGTTTATTTAACACTATTATTGATTTCCATTTACACTCTTAAATTATGATGCACGGTGGTTTTCCTTGGGATTTTACTTACTGGACTCGTTATCTAGTTTTTGTGATAACTGAGTGCAGATCCTAGTACCACGGGGGTAAGGAGATTCTTGGCGATTATATCGACTTACTACGCCGAGGCCTGCTAGTACGTGCATTGGTAGTTATTTATTTTTGATATTTTGTATTATTTCTGGGATGGGAGACCATATTCACTTCTGTACTTGTATATATTACTGTTATAGTTTTATCGCCTATATGCATGTACAGCCGGGATTTCCACTATAAGTTGAACAAGTTAAATTAATATAGCACATTTTTGGTAATCACAAGACTTCCGCTTTTAATTACAAACAAATGGTATGAAGTTCAATATTATTAGATAATGGGTTGGATGAGTGACGTGGCAGATACTTACAGTGCGAAAGTGAAGAAGTATCTGTTGTAGACGGGCGACCCCAACTTACAATGTATACAAGAAGGTTGTTTGGGGCTATTGTTTTCTGCAAAATATTCTTTTTAAACAGTTGTTTGGGGCTATGCCCCTGTTGTTGCTTCTTTTTTCTCTTCATCTTTCCAAGCTTGTATTGCACCTTGTGATGACATGAAGGGAAGGGATGATTGTATGCTATTTTTCTTCTCTCTTTCTTTTAAAAACGGTTGTTGTATGGGCCCAATTAGAGGCCCAATAGCATACTCTTCTTTAACAAAGGCCCATTGTATGGGTACATTTGAGTTCCGATTAGGCGAGGTATTTTCTGGCCATTTCATGCCGAGGAAACCCCTCTTCAAAGTCAGATAACACCAACATAGTTGTTATAAAGGTCGTCGTCGTCTCAATTGTTGCTCGATTACGGTTGATTTAGGGTTCGATCATGGTGATTTTCTTGACATGGCCGAACTCATTGTGAGTAGACAACTCCGTTAAATGTATGGGATTTGTGTACATCGGGTTATAAATAACGTGTGATTATTGGTTTAATATTTGAATCGTTTTTCCATATGATGTTAATGCATGACTAGGGTTTAAATTAAGGTTTAATTAATGACTCAACTTGTTAATTAGAGTTTCCAACCTTGTCAGGTAGCGGGAAACTCGGGAATACGCGTTAGGGACGTGAAAGTGTTTACGGGTTGCGATAGTTCAGGTAAGTACACATGCCTTAAAAGCTTGTGTAAAGTAAGAAAATGCCATGTGATTCATTATCATTTATTCAGATTTGATATGCTCTATTATTGGTATTCCATTCCATTCCTTTTTGTGTGTTTCCCGACGTAAGTGTTTCGTCTCAAAAGTACTAGGACTGCACTAGAGGATAAAACGTGGGCACTCATGTACAGGAGTGTGTGACCACCCTTAGTGACTATGTGACACCGAGTACTGGGTGGGTGGGTGGGTTTGAGTCCCTCCCATCATAGTTGTGCCTTCGCTTATGTCGATGCCCAGGTCTTCACCGTTATGCTATAATTTAGACCACTTATAAGCCTTATTTGATTTCTTGGATCACACTTGACTTTCGATTGATATCTATTAGTCTGTTTATCATGCACTTGATCTATTTAAATTCTTGTCTTTATATTACCGCATGGTATTTAGATTGTTTTACTTGTTATATCATGAATTATTGTTATCTTCTTCTGGCATTACATTCGATTTTCTCAAGTTGCTCACCGTCTAGTTTGTGACGGTGGGTGCAGATAAAACGGAGTGCAGAAGAGGCAAGGAGCCCTGTTTAGGCGACTTTTGTGAGGATTAGCGGCTGAACTTGGAGACTATTTAGTAGGTTTTATGTTTTGCTTATTTGTATATCGTTTCATACTTATATTTTTGGGATTATTGAACTTGGCATTTTTGGTGAGACTAGTATCATGTATATATGCTTATCGAATTATACATGAATACCGGGGTTTTCACACTTATAGAATTCCTATATTTCCCTTGATTGAGTTATTTCCCTATTTTAGTTTATTTACATTCCGCTATGTAAAACTTGCAATAACTCTTTCATAAATTACTAAATTGATTAAATAGGAGATCGACTAGGCTCGTCAAGTTCTTAGAGTGATGATTCGAAGCTTGTACTAGTCTAGACCGAGCGTACCCAATTGCATAGGGAAATTGGGGCCATCATCTTATCCAAAAATAAAAACAATAGAAAAAAACCTTTCGTGACGGTTAAAAACCGTCACGAAAGGTTTTTCAATTTTTTTTTTTAAAAAAAGACTTGTTTTCCTGCAAAATATTCTTTTTCCCTGCAACATATATAAACCATCACCACTACTATACATAAAATTAGATCACAAAAGTTATTCATTAATTAACGTTCACATATATGATTCACACATTACAATTTCATATTGCTCATTTGATCTGTTTTGTAACAACCCGCAAATTTTAACCGACTTGTGTAGGACCGTGACCTGGCCAAGTGATACTGGACAGTATTTCGAGCCTCGATAGTCGACAACAAAGTAATGTTATGTTGTTATGATGTATGTATTAGTATTGTAGTTTATTTCGGGTCTCGCGCCGTTCGTACAATTTTTAGATTGAATGAGTCTTCGCCTAGATAAACGGGGAAATAAAACACTATTAAAATACAAATAAATAGATTTTTTGATAATTTATATAATTATTTAAGGGAGCAAGGCGGGACTACGTGCACGGTGAGTTGAATCGGACCGAGGAAAGTTGTTGGAATGCGGGGAGTTGGATAACTACGTAATATACAATACATGGGATAAATTGTTAATGTGACACAGCTGAAATTTGAAGAGCCATGAGATGATCCTCGAGATAAGTGTGTGTGTTGAGATGAAAGGCCAAAAATGAGACAACACAAACCTACTTTTACTGTTCATGTACTATTCATCATCATTATTGTTATATATATATACAAACACTCATCTCCTTCTTCGTCCTCACACTCTCACACCACTCCACTCTCTCCTCCTCCTCGGTTCGCCACCGCCGACCACCGGACCTGGAGTGCCGGAGCCCTCACCGGAGGTGCACTCACTCTCTCTCACGGTCTCTCTCTCCCTCTCCACTCTCGATCCTCTCTCGACCACTCTCTCTCATTCACCTACCTCACCACCGTCCCTGCTCTCACCGGCGACCAGACACAAGCCTCGTCGGAGACACCTTGCTTGCTGGAGGTACGTCACTCACTCTCCCCCCTCTCGGTTTTCTCTCTCTCGGTTTTTCTCTCTCTCTCTCTCGGTTTCTACTCTCCTCTCTCGAGTCTCTCATGGAGAGCCACCACCGGCCCTGGCCGAACCGGTGGTGGCGGGGTTCGCTCCTCACCGGAGATCTCTCTCTCCATCCCTCACTCGGCTGTCTCTTCTCTTTCTCCCTCTTTTTCTCTCTTTTCTCACTATTTTTCTTTTACTATTTTGGTGTGTGAGTGTATGTAACCGTGTGTGATTGTGTGGGTGTGGCTGGTGGGGTGCGTGTATGTAGCTTGGACAGTTGACAGTGGGGTGTAGGATGGGACTGTTGGTGTACGTGGTGTATTGAACAAGGTGTGTGTCCATGCATGTGTGTGCATGTGTGTGCATGGGTGTGTACATGTATATGCATGTACACCCCATGATTTGGGGTATGTGCACCCCACGGTTGGGGTGCGTGATGGTCTTTGTGCACCCCACAACTAGGTGTGGGGTGTACCATGTGTGAGTGGGTGAATGAATATGGATACATGCATGAATATGCATGTGCACCCCACAGTTTAGGGTGCGTGATAAGACGTGTATGACAACGGGGTGCACACAACAGTGGGTGTTGTGGGCACAAATCAGCGGGGTGTACACAAGTGGGGTGTTGTGTACACCTCACAGTGGGGTTTACTTAGTGTTGTGGTGGTCATATCATGTGGGTGTGTGCAAATAAAAAAAATAAAATAAAAGAGAAGTATGGACACTTTATGAATAAAATAAAGTGATGTAAATGGGCTTGGGTTAGGGTCCAATAAGGGCCCAACATTACCAATATAAAATGGCTCATATAGTCATATATTTGAGTTCAACTAGAGCCTAACAAATGATACAAACCCGTACAAATCAACTTGTGATTCAATGCTAAATCTTACACTAAGATTCAAGATTTAAACCATTATTAGGTAATCGGGAAATCACGGGAGACGCGTTAGAATATCAGAGTTGTCACACGGGTCGCGATAGCTCAGGTAAGTACACTTGCCTTAAAAAGCATTTGTACGTTAGTAAGCCAGTTAAGAAATTCTCATGTGATTCATTATCGTTTATTGATATTCTTGTTATTATCATTGTTGGCATTCAAATTCCCTTACTTTCTTGGTATGTGTGTTCTTGGCGTAAGTGTGTCGATATAGTATCATGTGGCCCGCACTGGTTGGGGAAACTTGGGTACTTCTTATTGGAATTACTGCTACCCACAGTGTTGTGTGAACCTGGGTACTGATTGTGAAGGTGTCATGTGGCCCGCACCAGTTGGGGAAACGCGAGCCACTCTCTGCAGGGAGTGCCTGACCACCCCTGGTGTTGTGTGAACCTGGGCACTGGATTGTTGTGGTTATTGTTATGAATATTGACCGCTTATGGCCTCTTTGACTCCTAGAACACGCATGTTTTCGATTGTTTATCTATCAGTCTGCCTATCATGCACTTATATCTATTTATATTCATGTCTTTAAATTACCGCATGATATTTAGACTGCTTTATTTGATATTCATGAATTATTGTGAAATTCTTCTGGCATTACTTTCGATTTTCTCTCAGTTGCTCACCGTCTAGTTTGTGACGGTGGGTGCAGATATCCGGAGCAAGCAAGGGCAAGGGCCCTCTACTGGGTGATTTCCTCTGAGGACCTCTCGAGTACGTGACTTCGGGGATAGGTTAGATTTGATTTATGCTTATTGCTGATTGTATGATGTTTTTATATATATGATGTTAGCTATGAAGCTGGGATCACTTTTTGGGATGGATACTATGAACACTCGGGGTTTCCACATTTATATAGATTTCCTACTTTTCGTTTGATTGAGTTATTTCCCAATACATGTTTAGTTTTCCGCTGCGTATAATCGCAATAACTCTTTCATAAACTGTTAAATTGATTAATTGGAGGCTGACTAGGCTCGTCAGGCTCGCTGAGTATCGACTCGGGACCTGTACGGGTCTAGGCCGGGCGTACCCAAATGCATTGAGAATTTGGGGCCGTCACATGTTTACTCCCAAATGCCCACCTCCATGAACCTGTCTTTAGTGACACACCCCTAAACATAGCATTGCTATTAAATCCATAGGCCACCTCTCCCTCGTTAGACACAACAATCATCCCCGCCTGCCCATCCAACCTATTCTTCACCACCCAATCCACTGCTTCTTGGAGCTTCAACCCCTTGTACTCCATCACAGCCGCAACGTCCCTAGCCAATGTGCCTCTAATAATGGCCTCTCCCTCGCTTGTGCATGAGACGCCACAGAGATTGCAAGTGATCTTTACACTAGCTTTAAGAGATAGATTTGAACTGATGTGCAAGTTAAGATAGCATACCTGCGAGACAACGACGCTAATGAATCAACTAATTAGAAATCCACATAATGTTAATGAAGATGACATACCTACGAGACAACAAATACCTCTTCTACAATGCAGTTTAAACATTCAAACATTTGATCATTTTGTTGACTAACAGTGCTAATGTTTATTCAATTTTTTGTGGGTATTGCAAGGCCTACTAAGGAGTGTCCACAAAAATGACTTGTGCAAAACACCCAAATTAAATGATTGGAATCAAAACAATCCCCAAATTTAGCAAATCAATCCATCCATTTCACAATCAGTTATAAACTCAATTATTTGTAGGGTACCCAAATCTTCTTTTCACCTGCACAAGCTCCTACCAACATTTCAAGCTCAAAAAATCCAACTAAAAAGACTGAGCACCCACAAAACACAAAAAACCAATCCATACCCAAAACTGAAGAAATTCCCACAATGAAACAAAACAAGAAAAAACAACAATACCCACAAATATAAGGACAGAGAAATCACCAAATCAACCGAAATACTCACAATCCAATAGGGCATGTAGAGGACTGTCTTGCCGATGGCGAGCCAGACGACTCCATAGCCCAAAAAGCAACAAAGAGCGCCAATCAAAAGGACATGCCATTATCACAACTGTGAAAACCATGGCTTATGTATCAACATTATTAACATTATCGAAGTAGTTCAGTTTGCAGGTTGAAGAAAGAACTAGAGGTAATTAAGACTTGGTTACAAACATTATATATGTATACATCTCTTATCGACATACTATTAAACTTAATATAATTGAAGGAGGGTTCATTATTCAATTGGAAGGAACTGAAATGGATTTAGAAGGCAAACATATAATGAGAGAGAACTTAAAATTCTATTAACTCAATTTTTTTTTTTCTGTCATTAGCATCATAGTCTTTTCTAAGTGTTAATAGGAAGGCACGTCATGATTCAAATGGGAGACGCGAGCGCCGATGAAGAAGGGAAAGACATCGCGAAAGAGTATGTAACGGCCCAATTTTAAATTGCCGTTAATTATGACATTATTGCAGATGTGGATGCCAGCGAGGACGGTCGAGGGTCCCACAGCGAGACTGGAATGCACTCGAACTAGGTATACAGTCCGTATTGTATGCTTGTTGTGGTAAGTTGTGATGGAAATGTATAAATTAGCTAATTCCATTGCAATATGTATGCTAATGTAGTTGATTGACGAGTGAGGAATGACCTTGGGGTGCGTGCGGACGCGGGACACGAGGCACGAGGTGCCGGGTAGTCGAGGGAACTAAGGTGAGCTTACCCATAAATTTTGGTAATTTATTGAATAGAGTAGATAATTATTATGGGCTAAATCAATTGGAAATTTATAAGTTATATAGTTGAGCTGAATAAATGACAACAATTGGATGATCCTCGAGATGCACAAAAGGGTGTTAAGTGTCAAGATAAGGTGTTTGGAGTTGGAGTGACACAGGGTGATGAAGAACCCTTGGATACTTCTCGAGATCCGTGCACACACTTGATCAAAAGCCAAGTATATATATGTTTTTGTGTTGACCGATCAAGGAGAGTGAGAGTGTGAGATTGAAGAGAGAGCTTGGAGGAAGAGAGAGATCGTTGGAGGGAAGAAGAGGAGAGGAAAAACAGCCAACAAGGTGTGAAGAAGGTGATTTGTGGCTTCCTACAACAAGAATCTAAGGTATGGATGCAACAAACTTGAGTTTTGTGAAATTTTTGGTGTGGGTTTGAATTTATGAAATTCGAATTTGTTGAGGGATGAAACACTTGGTTTTGTTGGGGATAAATGTGAATGAGAATGGCATGGAATGGGTGTGTTTTTGAGCTAATTTGAGGGAATTTGATGATGATATGGAAATGGGTTTGAAAAGGATGATTTTTATGATTCTTGGATTTCGAGTTTAAATTCGATAAAATTGTGTTTGAATGGTATTTTTGAGGTGAATTGTGAGTTTTTGAAGTGTTGGAGTTGAATGAATGGTGTATGAGGTGGTTTGGAGTGTGGAAATTTGAAGCTGTAAAAGTCTGGACAGAAGAGCGCGATTAGCGCGCTAATAGGAGGACCTAGCGCGCTAATTACCCTACGGAAAATGATGAACAAGTGACTTAGATGAATTAGCGCGCTAATTCATCTCATTAGCGCGCTAATAGTTCACTGGAATGTGAAAAATTGGAAAATGAAGAAATGAGTCTAACCAACATTTTAAACCTATTAATTGATAATTAACCTTCATAAATGGATTCCGGGAGTCTTGAAATAGTAATTGGAGCCTAGGGGTTTAGTCGGGAATCGGCCAGGAGTACTATCGGGGATTGAAGGAATCGAGCTGGGAATTTAATTCGTAGAACGAGGAGTGCGAATTGAGGTGTGTAGTATCCCAATTGAACTTCACTTTAAGTATTTACCATTTGATTTATTTGAATTCAGTTCCATTTATTCTTTATTCCATTTCATCTTTGCTTTACGGTGGGCACTCTCACCTGGTGACTTTACGGTAGTGGAGGGTACTCCTACCTGGTGTCTTTACGGTGTTGAGATCACCCCCACCTGGTGCTTATTTCGTTACGGCCATAGAGTCCACTAAGTCATAGCACTTGTCTATGCGTATACCGGTGAATAGGCTACCCGGTTATGGTAGGCTCGTGTGGGTGCGTCGTGGGTCTACGCCGGCCACCTAGAGGGTCCGGGGACAACTTTGTTGGTGTGTTTGAGGGTTGTGCCCAAGGAGAGGCTCGAAGTATGACTTAGTCGATTTTTTACGTGCACGTACTTTGCTTCGTTACTATATTTATACATGCGATGATCTTTCTTTTACAAATTTATCGTATTTACGTACTCGCATGTTTAAATTATAGTCTTTTGAATTCCAAGTACTTTTATTTCCGTAATTACTTGGTGAACTTCCTTGGGATTACTCACTCTGGACTCGTCATCTGTCTTTTTGTGATGGTGAGTGCGGACCCTAATCTGGCCGGGAAAGGGCAAGCTTGAAGAGTACATCGATTGACGGTTTTAGCCCCACTCGTACGTATGTTTATATTTATTCGTTTTCTGTCGGGTTTTGGGCTTGAGAGATAGGTTGTACATTTTGATATTTTGAGGAACATATGAGATGTATATGATGTATATTTGGTATGGTTTCCACTTAAGCATTTTGATAATAAAACACAAGATGAATTTTTATATTGTTCATTTAAGCTTCCGCTGTTAACTTGAGGATACATGATATTAATTGAATCAAATTAAATGAGAAGTTGATCAATGATGGATAATTGGGCGTGGGACACAACTGGTGGTGACGTGGACAGTTGTGGGCCCGCGTGGCCTCCCGTGGCGGACCAATGTGGAAATTGGGGCCGCCACAGAGTACTTGGAAGAACATCAAGAAAAATTCCCAAGTGGTGAATTCAAGGAGGCTCCACCATGGAGAAAGCACATCACAGTGATGGGCATTGTTGCAAGCTTTGTAATAGGGAGCCTCTACTGATCTGGTGATAATTGAAGTTGAACCTCACCATGGACCGGCTCCCAACCTCAATGTCTCCATTTGCGCTTGTCGCATTTATTGTTATTCAATCATGGACAAAGTTGCTTTAGAAGTTTGGGATTTCATCGACTTTTACTCCACAGGAGAATACGGTAATACAGACGTGTACGGTGGCATGTTATGCCATTGCTTATGGAGGTTTGGTATTTTTTATACTAACTGAAAGTCACATAATTGATTTTCTTCTAATGAACTTCGAAAATATGTTTTGTTTGTTGGTTTTAGGTGGCTTTGGGGCTTTGGGTCTTATTTGCAGTAAACCATGGTTTCTTTGCGGTTGAATTGACAGAACAAATCCAACCAAAAAGAGCTAGAAGAAAGTTATCAGACAAAAAAAATGGGCTGAAAAATTTAAAGTTTTCAATGGAATCACCAATTTCATTGTGTTCAAATACTTAAAAATGGAACAATACCAACTCATTGTGTAACTAGAGAAAGACAACCACAAGATCGCAAAATAACAACAAGATTTACAATATTGTAAACAAAAATATCCCCCATTTGAATCTTTTAAACATTCACTAAGCCTACTTTAAAAAGCTTAACATGCATCCTATATTATATATCAAATCCTAAATGTTTGATCCAAGGAAGTATCGAAACGGAAATTTCGCACAGACAAACGCCAAAAGCAAATGTAAGGCTTAAGCGCATAGGCATTACCAAAATCATCCTTCATCTCAATTTGAGAAAACCAATCATAAGATAGTCTCAAAAAAAGGAAACTAATCACAACAGGTAACTTATTAAATCATCCATCAAGTCATGTTACTAGAGAGGAAAAAAAAATTGAGCAAGGGAAGGGGTCCCCGCTCAAAGGCAAATATCGAAAGCCTAGCCAATATTTAATGATAATGAATGGCAAATTGACCGGTGCATCGGACGACCACAATAATCCACCAACAAAATATATGTCACAGTTGTAAAAGCACCAAGATGAAAGCATTCGTAAGCCTATATCATACCTGCATCCGTCCAGCAGTATCTACGAGGACCATGTATTTTCCGCTACAAGTTGCCTCCTGAATTGCCTCCTTTGCCACAATTGCAGGATCTTTCTCATAACCCTTCTCAAATAGATTAATCTGGAAAGTCAGAAAATAAAATGTGTTAGCAAATCAAGATTGCAAAAAGAACCAATGTGAAATCTCGGAACTGTAAAATGGAAAAATCACTTGCCATTACAGCATGCAATAAACTGAAAATTTTTGAGTTTAACCAGAGCATGCATCAAGAATGAATTAAATGCCAGAGCATGCATCAAGAATGAATTAAATGCCTCAAAGAGAACATTCTAGATGCATAGTTAGTTCTTCAAAGTTTCCTGAATTAATGGCAAGCAGTTGAAGAAATAACATTGCAGAAACTCCTACTTTAGAGATTGATAAGCTAAATAATTCAATGTGCCCAAATGAAGTCTTAAGTTTGTACAGGCCATGGGAATTCCTAAATGCATTTTATAAAACACAATTTTATACAGAGGTCACTGCATAGTGGAGAAGAATAAACCGAGAATGATAAAAAAAGAACATGGTCAAATAACAAAAGCTTCTCGTTGGATGTCAATAGAGATATCAACTATTGTATCTTGAACCTAGTACTGTGACAAGGAGGCAAAGGAGTTGGTTTCTCATGACTTATAGGTATTAAATACTCAACTTTAGTGCAACTTCATAGGGTTCCAAGGCATATTTCTAAGCCGACAATAAAAAATAGTTTGGAGATGATACTAGTGCTCCTTGAATGTAATAAACTACTTATATACATGTAACTAAACTGTTACAACTAGTTAACAACAATGGTCTAATTCAGCTAAAATGCTAAAATTAATTAGTACATGTTGCCAAGAGTTTCATGTAAATTGGTAATGATATTTGTTTTCCTCTTTAGAGTATGTAGCTCTTTTTAGATTTCAATGTTTGTAAATTAAACCAAACAAAAAAAAATAGTAACAAAGGAAAACGAGCAAGCCCCTTTGACATAACTGAAAGGGCTCACTATGTTTTTTTTTTTTAAAAAAAAGAAAAAAAAAGAAGGCATTGCTCACTATTGACACTAGGCATGTCTCTTACTCTGAGCTTTGGTGGTTGCAGCTTCAAACTCATCTATGAAATATAAAGGGCTCCAACAAGCAAAATGAAAAATATAAACCAAGACTTCATGAAAATTAACTTGAGATTCTATGTTAAATTTCACTCAAACATGACAACCAGGTTATATCAATGAATATAATTAAGCACACGACAATACACGCCTGCCTAATTTTATGTTAAATTCGCCACTCTCATGAAGTTGCCTTAGCATGAACAGCACCTTTTTCCATTATTGATTACTTTCTCATGTAATTTTTGTTTGATAAATAAGGGGGGTTCTGTCCTAAGCATGCAATAGCAGTTGTTGTTCTTCATTGATGATTCACACAGTAATGTTCCAAACTTCCAATAGTGGTGAAAGGACTATAACTTTCTCATTGTGCCCAACACAAGATGTATACATGTAAAATGTTCAAATTTTCAGTAAAGTGTGGTTTGCCATCGTAAGCATAAATTACAATTTGAACAAGGATTGTAGGGCTCGACATACCTAATCAGAATCAACAAGTCATGAGTGTCGATTCACCATTCGGATGTTCTTCAAGTCAGTGACAAACGCGAGAGCATCTTTGAATTTGGTGCGAGATAACCCTACATTAAGAAAGGAAAATGTTAGTGCATGCAAGTCATATTTCCTCTCTTTCTGCACCATTGGAAAGGTAAAAGGACTTGTCAAAGTTCATTAATACTTTTTCTTTGATGCATAAAGGTATGGCCATTCGGATCATGCATTCTGTCTATTTTGTCTTGTCAAATTTCCGAAGTTCTTTTAACCCTGAGATTCTCGATTTTTTCACGCAGCTCATTTTTGCATAGCTTCTCGCATCTCTGCAAGCATAAATGATAAATTAAGGCATAATATCCAAATATTTGGAAGGGAAATATTTTTGACAAAATATTATTCCAAAGTCTAGAACATGCTCTAGGCTGCACATAGGATAGGATGACAAGAAGAACCGTAAGAGATGTATTTGACCATTTTAAACCAAAGATGTTTGTCATAAGTAAATTATCTAAGCGAATAATCTGCGAGCAAACAGAAAAAAGAAAGGGGCACAAAAGTTAGCAAAAACCAGATCTACCTCGGAACAAGTCGTGCAGAGAATTCTCTTCGAATAGTCATGTACCGCCTCATTAACATACTCAAGACACTCATAGCTTAAAACAGATCGCTTCTCCAAAGAATCAGATTCACTTCGCAGCTCGGTAGCCTCCTTGTCGTCACTGAAAGAAGCCACACAAGATATTAAGGAACATCACCAATGTGATTTCAAAATGAAGTGGTAAGGGACGGGGATTACCAAAAAAGATTCTCTCTCAAGGAATCTAAGCGAACATCCAAATCTTTATCCAAAAGTACATCTACATGCATCCATCGAAGTGCCATCAGATTTGTCCTGCCAAGGGAAGAAAATTTATGATTCAATCACATGGTTCTAGATATATCATTAAGTTTACACGTGCCGCACACAAATGGAAGTTTGGGCGCACATTAGAGATATGACAGTACTTAAAGTTTCAACATACACGGATACACCAGTAGTACCTTATTATTTGAGTTCTGAGAACATAAAAACTTTTGCAACAGTCATTAATTTTGTCAAATCGAATATGCTCAAGTGTGAGTCATTAATTTTGTATTACATGTCAAGACCTCTTAATTAATTATCACAACTTCTATTAGGCTAACTTCAAATGCCATTTAGAATGCTTAATTGTTATTCTTCATTGGGGCTTCGCCAAATGAATTTCCGAAATTAGCAAAGATCAATTACAAACTACCAAGCATTTAGGCCCTATCGAAATAATTTCAGGCCAACCAATGTCTTGACAAAGGCCATATTCACAAAAGATGTAAATGTTCCGGCTCGGCTACTCAACTCGGGCATGCATGTCTACTCATTGAGTTGTTAATAAGAACAACTGAAAAAATACCTCTAGATTCAATTTCTCTAATCCCATCATTAATTAAGAGTTATTTTATTGCTTCTTGAATGTTTTCTTCTTTGTACCTTCCAGAAGTTATAGGAACCTAACAATTGATCCACCTTAATTATTGTTAAGAACTTTAACTTTGAGGATAACCTTAGACAACGCATTATTGTCCTCAAAGGGGAGCACTTTGTAGGATCAATTTGACTTCAATAACGGTGAGAAGAGTTGCACTAAATGTCAAAAAAGATCAAACCTTTAGTAAAAACAAAAATGGCCCAAATTAAATTAACTCATAGCTCCAAGCTTTCATGAGAAAAAACAATTTTCTCAAGAAAATTTTCTTGATAAAATTTTAACAAAGAAAATTCTCCCATAGTTGTTTGATCACACGCTAAGAAATTTGCATTGGTGAAAAAGTTAGAAGTTTAAAAGCCTTCTGCCCTTCACAGTTAGCTACTACTTTGAACAACCAGACTCTTCAATAACCGAATTAAAATACTATGGAACATCGATCAAAACCACAACAAAAACAATAGCAAAAAGTATAGGAGTGTTATTCTAATAGCTCCATTGGCATCAACAGTTGCATGCTATAATGGTGATATTATAATTATGGGGAATGCTACGGTGACTCACTATCGACACTCTTATGAACACGCACCTTGATTTTTTATTTTTTATTTTATTTTTTAACTATTTTGTAGTCATAGTGAGTGTTCGTAGTGAGTAACCATAGCATTATCCTCAAATAGTAAGTGTCAATAGTGGGTCACTTTAGCATTTTCCTATAATTATAATCTGATAAAAAGATCTTGTTGGTGTCTCAGGATAATCGATAATAAAAATCTCTGCACATATTTTTAATTTTGTATCCATTTAGTATCATTAGCTACTGTGCATCGTCTTTTTTGTCTTCAACCGAGGCATGGGTTCTTAAAAATATGAACATTAATTGCTACAGGAACAAAGCAAAATGATCCACACACAGAGAGCACCACAACAATGAGAAATGATTGGAAACGAGAGAGATGAGCGACCATCAACAAGAGAGAGAAAAGAGGAATGGTGTGCGAGATTGGTGAAGCCTAAAGATCTGGTTTTGTTGGATGGTATTGATCAGTTTAATTCTTTTTTTTGGATAGTTGTGGAACCACTTACCGAGTATGTATTTAAGTAGCCACTAGCAAGCAACCCTTACTGCTTTTTCCTGTCTATGCAAGCAGATCTGGCATGAACTAGGTTTCTTCACCTAAGTATGTTCTTTCCTCTGTGCAAAGCTTCTTCCGTTTATAGGAGAGAAAATCTGACTATTGAAAAGTTCTCCTTAGGTAGTTACAGGTTATGAAACATCGTTCAATTCAGTTATTGAGAGAAAAGTAAAATTTTCCATGGAAAATTCTCTTTTTCCATGCTATCAAACATACCCTTAAGTTGCAGATGACAAAGCTGTACAACAATATTAAGATCCACGACCGTAAATGTTGAATGATTGACTAAATGGACCCCACTTCTTGCTAACGCACCCCTTTACTTATTGTACTTCACTTCAAAGTGTACCTTCCCAACTTCAACTCATAAAAATACTTCACCCTCACCCGAACACCTCTCAATGCTCTCATTTTTCTCGATTTTAATCATTGTATAGCAAAAACTGAAATGCAAAAATGTTGGGTTTGAAGGAGCAATGGAGTCCTCTAAGCAGGGCCCGTTTAGCTGCTCCCTAATTAAACTAGCAGTATTTATTTCTTATAAATACTTTAATAATTTTTACTGAAATTATCTTTTGTTGCAGTACTTATATAAGTTTAAAAGTAATTTCATATCAAAAGTAATTACTCATCAAAATTCATTTTAATTTATAAATTTACCTTAGTTTAGCCTTAAAATATATTTGAGTTTTTATTACAAAAATATATTTGCATTTATTCTTTGGGTTTTTCATTTGCTTACAAAAGTATATGCACAGCAAAGGACAAACACAACCTTTATTGTGTAATCCAAGAAAAAAAGAAGAGACGAGATAGCCCTTACCTTTTCTTATTTTGCGCGTAAAATTGAATCAAGTGGAGTTTTTAGAGAAAGAATGATAAGATTATAGGTAAGGGTGTACTCAGGGTTGTGTGGTACGTAAACGATCTCGAGTTTGACTCCACACTTGTGCCAAGCTATGTTTGACCCACCTAAGTTTATAATGTGTCAATTTTCGGATCCTCTAAGATTTGTCGGTAAAAAGAGTCTGGATACCCAGATTATTAAAAAAAAATATTATGGGTAACTGTTGGATGTGGATGTAACTGTTGCATGTGGATGGTGGCACGTTTTTTTATTAAATCAATGAGTCAATCACGACCCATCACGCATAGTTGTTTCTTGCTCTAAAACTTGACACACGTTTAAAACTCTTAGTTAACTTTTTCTGTTTTGTTTTTCATTTTTCTTTTTGGTTCCTCTTGTGGGCTTTCGTGGCAAGGTGGGCTAGTTTTGGGCATGTCTAAAAAATACCTTCTTTTTTCAAGACACCCCTTGGCTACAGCCGAGGGCAAGCCAAAGCTGAGTCCGCCACTGGTCACGGCATTGAAAAGAGAAAAACAAATGAAAAATCAAGTCCAGTTGGAAGTTGGACACTTCTTAAGAGTTGCCGATTTTGTACATCCGAACTCCAGACAACAATAACAAACAAGCTTTTTTTTAAAATTTTTAAAAAATACATGAAAATAACTAAAAAATAGAGGGTGTTGCTCGAAATCGCTTGATATTTTCGATTCAATCGAAACTTTGTACCAAAAATATAAAATTCAAGCCTTAAATCGTGCCCTAAACCAAAAAATAAAACCACAAATAATACCAACTCAAAAAGTAAATAAAACCCTCAAAATACCTCAAAATAGATGCTAACAGAGACGATTAATGTACCATGACGTCGAATCGATGTAGTATTGCTCGAATTTCATCAGATTTAGGTTGGTGCTAAGAATGCAATTCGAGTGAGGGATGACTGGGGTATGGGTGGGGGTGAGTGGAACATGTGTGAGTAAAAATCATTTCATAAGGAGGGTAGTTAGATAATTTCATTCGAGTGAGGTACGAGAAGCAAGAAACTGGGAATAGCCGCTGCTTCGACAAATTGCTGCACTTTAAAGGTTTGAAGACTCATACACATCAATATTTGTAGGGTCCAATTCGTTTTTGTAGACAATCTCTATGGGTCAGGCCTAAGACGTAATATAGTCAGGCCCTTAACCTCTTGGGTTTCTTTCTTATGGATAGGACCAGAGGTTTATTGTTAAGCAGGCCCTTTAGGCTTCTTAATGATCCAATAAACTTTTAGTAATATTTTTGACCCAATCCAATTAGTTGTTGTGCCATGTTTCAACTGCCAACTGCGTGGACTTGAGGTTTCTTTTATTTTTTTAGGCCGTGACTTTATTATTATTATTGTTTTATATTCACGGGTATTAATGCGAGCTTCACTATTTTCATGGGCCATGGTGCAACTATCATGAGCATACCTCATAGCCTGAATAATTTTTTATTATTGTTATTAGTATTTATTTATAAGAAAGAAGTTTAACCTGCTCCCAAGTGTTGTATGTAGGTAGATCAACCGTATAACTTCAATTTTGGTAAGGTTTAAAATGGCAAGGTTGTAAGGTTGACCTGCCTACATGCACATGTGGCATGTTAGGTATTTATTTTTAAAGAAGAAACTTGTTTTGATTGATTTTAATACGCAACGTGTCACATGTCGCATGTAGATATATCAACCTTACAATTTTGCCATTATCAACTTTACGTACCAACCCTAAATCCAAGGAGATTAGTGTGGAAACCAAGAGGTTGCAAGTGGTAGGATGGCACAAATCCCTCCTCTCTTAATTAGGAGTGTTGATTTCAAGTTTTGGAAATTAAAAAAAAAACTCTGAAATCTTGGTTAGAGGTATCACACTTGTATTCCTACAATCCTCGAGTCTCTTAACTAGGGGTCTCGATTTTGAGTTTTGAGAATTAAAAAAACTCTGAAATCTTGGCTAGAGATATCCTCCGCCTTTGGACTTCTACAATCCGAGTATGGGATTAGTCGGGGTCTTGCTTCAAATACCCTGACAATAATAGAACAAATTTAATTTCCTTAAAAAAACAATTGATTAATTTGAGCTTTTCAGTTGCGACTTTTGAGTTGTGAAACTCTTTGAGTCAAATTTGCAACTCCAATTACCAAAAAAAATAAAAATACAATTCAATAATTTTACTACAAAAAATCTTAAACCTAACACGTCTTCTAAACTATCAACGCAATGTCCTTAGACTGTTCATGAGTCTCGGTATCAGTAGATTCACTCAACACTTGTTTACTTTTTAGGCTTGGACGAACAAAGCACGATCGGGCTTGGACTGATGTTTGGGTATGGTTTGATGTTTTTGTTGGATAGTGAAATTGTGGTTGGAGTCTAAATTAGAATTAAGTTTCCTAACGTCTCGCAATGGGTGCAAACTAGAAGAAGGGGTCCATATTTTTGAGAAGAGGCCCCAGCTTTTAATTAGTTGTCTTTCCAATTAATATATTTGTTGCGTGGGTAATATGTCGTAAATTGCTAAATTTTGTTTGTACGAATAATGTTTGTTTTGTTTTCGACCAATCACCAATGGGACAACTCTATAGTTTGGCATGGAGTTTGAAAGTAAGCTAGTGGCCATATGATCGAATCTCAATAAAGACAATTTGTTTGTTTTTTTTTTTCGTTTTAAAAAAAATGTTTGTTTTTTTTTAAGCCTTAGTTGAACATACCAAAAAACATACTTTATCAATATGGTTTTGTTACAACTTGCAAGTCGGTGGTCGGACTCGGACGTGGATAAATTATAGTTTTACTGCATGAAACAGGTTAAAATCCGCGGTGGGCCACTAGGGCCACGTGTCAGATCCTCCGTTTTTGAAGCAAAACACGCATTTGTCTCCTCACTAGGCACACACAAGCACTGTATTTAGTAGTCACTCACTCTTCGCTCCTCTCTTCGTCTCTCTACACAGGCAAGCAATGGCGGACAACGTCGGTGCTGAGATCAACATTGGAGGGAACGGAGGGAATGGCGGAAATGGCGGCTCTCGTCCTTCATGTAAGCATTTTGTTGTTGATGCGCGCTAGCTTGTCATGATCGATGAATATTAATTGTACGACCGATCGATCGATCGATCGGTCGAATCTGATTTTTTCTTGTTTTTCTGAATCGGAGACACTCGATGGATCGTCCGTCTCTTCTTTTTTTTCGTTTATGCAGTAATAATAGAACTGGTTGATTAGTGATAAATCTGATGATAGACTCATGAGGCAGGACATGCATCTCCCAGACCATCTCTTCTTCTTTTCGTTTTGTCGACGTTGAGGTTGCATTGCCCTGCCCCTTCAATGTTGTTTCCTCTGATCTGTGATAGACTCACGAGGCAGGACATCTCCCAAACGATTACATCACTGTTTAGTAAAAAAAGAAAGTATATAGTTAGTTATCTCATGGAATGCTCGATTTTGTGCAATTGATCGATGATGAAATGTTCACCATCAAAAGTTACTAAATCAAGCACAATAGAAGAATTTAATTCATTAATTTGGGACGGTTGTTGTTGCAGTAGTTAGTTATTTCGGAGTGGTGATCCAGTAGCCCCGGCCCTGAACCCGTCCTCGCCCCGCCTCTCCATACCTTTAATGCACTCTGCCCACCGATAACATATTGTCCTTGAACCAAATGAGTCGCTTGGGCCTAAAGCTTCTTTCACTTGGGCCTAAAGCTAAAGCTTGTTTAGGTATGAATTGGTGGTTTAGGTGTGAATTGGTGGTTTAGGCCCAATATTTGTGCGCTTTTTTATAGTTGATTACAACCATAAATATCTCATCAAGAGCTTTATTTTGTATATTTAGCTATTTGGCTAACATTTGTTAGGACAAGTCGAGTTAGAAGGGTCTAAAAAAATGTATAAGGTGCGAAAAACTGTTTACTACTTGGACGTGGAATTGTACATACAATTGTCAATTTCCTTCAATACACATCAATTTATGTGCACAAGTTAATAAATGGACATTAAAAATTGTTTATTTAGGGTCTAAAAAAATTTGAAAATCTTTCCTTTCGATTTCCTTTTTTGTTTTGGTTTCAAGTTTTTTGCTTTATTTGATTTTTTTTTAAGAACCCACAAAAGATTAGGATAAGTTGTAAAAAGCTTTAATATTTTAACTTGATTTGACTTGAAATAAACTTAGCTTGAAATAATATTGAATGATTTTTTCTCAATTTTTTATTCAAGTATTTTGTTTTTGTTTACAGTTGGAGGGCGGCGCTACGGCACGCTTATTTCGATCATCGAGGTCCTTCGCAAGGTTAGTTAGAAGTATATTATTTTAAGTAAAAATAAATATTTGGTAAAAAAAACTAAAAAAAATATTTGAGTAAAGATTGTGAGGCTTAATTTAAGTATTTTATTTTATCTTTTTTTTACTAGCTATTTATCTTTATTTTAAATAAATTGTGCAGTATCTGGGTCTTCTGTTTACCATGCGTAATCTCTGGAGGATTACGTTTGAAATTCTGCTGGTAAGAATAATTAATATTATACTTTTAACAAAAAAAAAGAAAAGAAAGAATTTACGTTACTTTCATTTATACTAATTTTTTGTTACAATTGTTATTTTCTTATAGGAACTGGGTCTGAGCGTGCCCCCCCTGAAAGTGATTGTGACCATACTGTTGGTGTGTTTCTTCCACACTCGCAGGGAGTAGGTGGGTTGTTTTGTTGTTAGCTTGGTCTGAGTTTGGTACAGTCTGCGCATATTGGAGAGACCTTGAGTACTTTTGAATTTTGTTTGGCATTGATGGTAGACATTAGTTACCTATTGTTGATTCCTACTACATATGACGTGTTTTCTTTTGGTTAGTACAGGTTGATTGCTACTACTACTACTACATATGACAGTGATTCCTTTTGGTTGGCACTATATCACGAATGAAATCATATATTTCGTTTTATTTGTCTTCGATCTTTAATTCCAAATTATAAGTCTGAAAAGAAGAAATACTCGCTCAGTACTTTGATATAAGAAAAGAAATACTTATTATTACATAAAATGGAGTAATATATTATGGTTCATACTTAACAAGAAGGTCTGATTTAACACCTCGTATCTCGTGCAAATACATGGTGGTAGACATATTTTTTTGATAGGAAAGAAAAACTTTTGCACCATCATAATTTAAAACAATGACATCTTATACTTCCAAATCTCATACCATTGGGGTGCAAGACATATTTTATATATAGCACAAGCTAAGTATTGGGTACATAGTTGGTTTATCAATTTATGTCTTTTAAACTAAGGATGAAAATGAGGTGGGGAATAGTCTTTCCATCTCCATCCTTGTTTTATCTTTATGGAGATGCAAAATCTCGATCGAAGGATATGTGGAATCTCGATCAAAGGAAGAAAAATTTTTCTTTCATTCTCCACGAAAAATTTGTAGCAATTTTCCCTATGGAGAATTCCCAGCAAAAGTTATTTCCAATAAATTGTTAACTATTTTTGTCAAACATAAATTGTATTTAGTACCTTTTTTTTTTTTGAACGCAGACATACTTTTATTCATTTTGGTAGTATACATACTTTTATTTTAGATCATTGTCAAATATATCTTTGAGAACCAAGGGTATATCATACCACTCACATCAACTAGTCAAAGAACTAGCTAGCTTCCCTAGTAATGGTAGGAACCGTTAAATTCGTTGATCTACCCATATTAGTATCATCGACTTTGATGTGGTGTTGATTGTGGTGATTGTGGTGATGATTGTGGTTTTGGTTGTATGGATGAAATTAATGGTGTTAGGCGTAGTTCTTGAGATTTGTGTTGATTTTGTTCTTCTTCAATCAATTTCAATGGCGTTTCTGTATTGCAAACCAAATCGTTAATTAGTGTTAGAGAAGGTACTGTAGTAAGGTTTTTGACTGTGGGTTAATTATGTAACTGTAGTTAATTTGATGTTAAAGTTAAGCCGATTGGGTTTGTTAATTAGTTAGTCAAGTCGGTTAATGTGCAAGGTGCAATAGCTATAAATATAGATGAAGTGATATTTGTATTGGCTACTTCTTTTATTAAAATGAAATCTCATCATAGAGCATTCTCTTTGTTTAATTCCTTAATATTTCTAATTAAGGTTTGTGTTCAACACTCTGTTCACACATTCTTATAAAAAAATAAAAACTTAAAATGCAACTCGATTCCCCTCTAATAAGGTCGGTCTTGCATTTGAGCCTAGTCATGAATAAAAAAAATATGGGTTAAGAGGCATGTCACTATTTAGATCTTGTCGAATAATGGATGAATCGATGTAGTTGGCACCAAATACACTAAGTAAAAAACCCGAAAAAACCTGACCAAAACAATGGACAAATTCAATATTTTGATCTCCAAATTCTTCACTCGGCCGATTAAGTAATGATATATATACGAACATGCGCCTCATAAAATACATATCTCGCTTATTACGCATAGAGAACTATTTAGCATCTTCCTTTATGTTTATGAGTCCGGTTTAAATTGGGTAAAGTAAAAAGCTGTCAATAGTAATTTAGTTGTGTTGTTGTTGTTGGGCTAGCAAAACAGAAGTCTAGGCCCAATGGGCCAATGTGGCGACATGCGCATTTGGGATATGGGAGTTAGCTAGACAGCACCACCCGCATTAAAATTGGTGATTGGTATGGGGCCTATAGAACATGCGTGTGGATTTTTTTTTAAATAGTGGTTGTGGAGGTTGTTTTTATAAATTCATTATGTAACTCTCAACAAGTTTAGGATTAGTTGTATAAAGTTATGATATTTTAAGGTTAAAGCCTTGAAACTAAATCCTGGCAAGTGAACCGAGCTAATGAGTATAATTTTAGATAAAATTTGACCCCTTTAACTATTTTTTTTGGTTCTGCCGCTGATGACTCATGAGCAATGTATTAATACGGATGGAAAGTTTAGTTTCTAGTGTAGAGGAATTTTGGACAAAGGCTCAACAAAATCTCTTAAGAACCAGTCAAGTGGGTGGCCTAATAGTTAGAGTATGTTTAGTAATTAAAATTCATAATCGGGGTATGGATGAGTAAACAGAGTAAACTTAGTAGTAACTTGGTTTGTTCAGCTAGTAGAAAAAAAAATGTATTTGAGTATATCAGAAACCCAAAGCATTTGGGGCAAAAAAGAAGCCCGAACTTAAGGGCCTGACTTAAACACTATATAGTTTCTTGGGCCTGACCCATAGTTAAAGATGGACTAAAATACTGAATTGGACCCAACAAATATTGATGTGTATGAGCGTATCTCTTCAACCCATAAAGATTGTCTAAAAATGTACAAAAAAAAAAACAAATTTAAAAAAAAAACCTTTTATGTGTATCCAAGGCCCCCCACAATTTCGATCAATCAATCGATAATGGAGACTCTGTTGTATTAGCTGATTCATTTGTTTGAAATAAAATTTTAGAGATTTAGGGTTTGTGTTCATCTCTTTAGGTGATTCGAACAGTTAGATCCCTGGCCCAGACTTAATCTTTTTTTTTGGCAAAGTTTTACTCTCTACTTGCAGCACTTTATTCACACACCTTAAAAAAAACCCTTATGCAACTCAATTCCAGTCTTGTATTTGAGTAGCATAAATAGAAAAAATTGATGAGCACGATTGTGCCAAGTGTGGATGAGTTGAACTGGGCACCCAAAAAAAAATGAACAAATTCAATCTTGGGCACTTACTGAGACCTCTTGTACTCTTTTATGATCTCGTTGGAGACACAAGTGCTTTGGAAAATGATAATCTAACACACTTTGAGCGCATACTTTGTTTTTAACCCACTTATGGTGTTTTGTTAGATGTGGGGTCATGCCTAGAAAAACAAGAAAGAGCCATAAATGGCTAAAAAACAAAGTGAGACCAAAGTGTGTTAGATTATTCCTACCAAAAAAAAGTGTGTTAAATTATTATTTTCCTTTATTTAATTGTAGTTGCTATAGGCATCGAGATTCTCTTCCGTTTGATATTTTTTTCAAGCTTGGGCTCGGTGGGGGCCCTGGCCTCTTTTCCTAGCTTCTCTCTAAAGGAGTTTGGACTCCATGCCCCGCCACCCGACTAGTGACAGGGAGAGCTAGAAGGTTGGGAGTGTTGGCTCCATTTTGTTGTGACCTTTGGTTTTATCTCTTGGATTGAATATGGGTTCTTTATCTAGGGGGAAAGATACTATAGTGTACAAAACATTTTTTCATGGGAAGTGCTACAATGACAATGAGAAGTCACACCACAACACACATTGGCCTATAAGAGCTATTCATGCCTACCTCAGGATATGGTCACACACATATTTTGGTGTATAACACGTGAGTCGATGTTACATCGAGAAATCTTATGCGTCAATATTGTATGTTGTGGTGTGACATATCGGAGGATACTCAGTCCCCCAAGTGTACATACTTTTTGGATAATACAACTTTTAGTAGCATATGTCTCCTATTCTAAAATAAGAAAAAAAAAAAGGATAAATTTACTATAAAGAATGTTATGGCTCGTGCAAAAAAAAAAAAAAACAAAAAGAATGTTATGGGATCTACTTTTATTTACCTATTTTGAAAACTTGATTAGGATCTAATATCTGTAAATAGGTTCATGTTTGTTAGCTATTGTAATTTGGTTAAAGTTGCCACTTGTAAGGTGGGTTCGAATAAGTTTCATGTTCATTGACAAAAAAAATTGAGTAAAACAAATTGAGATGATAAAGACATCATTTGTCAAAAAGTTAAGACTTCGGGACATCGTAGTTCGATTCCCATATTTTTTTCAAATCGATGCGACAAAGAAAAAGAAAAAAATAATAGTAACTTAGTTAAAATTGTAAGGACGGGTTGGAACCAAAGCGCCTCTTAACATTTTGTGACTTTGAGAAGTTTGTTGGGCTGTCAAACAGTAGATGTGGCATTTTTTTTTCTTTGTTTAAAACTCAAAAAGTTAAGGTAAGTTAGTAAAATGTTTTAATATTTTATATGATTTGGCGTTAAATAAGATTGAATAAGTTTATTCAGTTTTATAATTTTAATGTTTCTTGGTTTCAAAAAAAAAAAATTTAGATGTTTCTTTTTTGTTCACAGCTGGAGGGGCCCTTGGCAGACTTGCGGGTGTCCTCCGTGTTATCCGTATGGTTAGTATTAACATTTTATTTACACGACTTGCTTATGTTGATGCTTGAGTTTTTAATTTATTATTCAACTAAGTCCAAATCAAATTAATGATTCATCCATTTAGTTAGTGCATGGTTAGTAATAATTAGTATAGTATATATATATATATATATGTGGATATTTTTATTATGGGAACCAAATATACACTCATGTCATTGGTACACTATTTAGAACTATTAAATTTTAATCTAATACATTAATCGATGAGTCATAAATGCACAAAATATTTAATGCATAACACATTTTGAGGGGTTCCCACCAAAAATATATATTTGATCTCCATTATAAAATTGCCCTATATATATATATATATAGTTGAAACCATTTTATATTAAAAATTTAACTTGAATCGAGGTTTTTTTTAAGGCAAATTTAGGCTTTGTTTTTGTTGTTGTTTAAAAATATTTTATTCTATTTTATTTTAAAATGTGCAGTATGCGGCTCGCCTACTAACACTGCGTACTATACGAGAAATCACTTTCCAAGTGGTTGAGGTAAGAAAAGATTAACCGTTATTTTTGCTTTTAAAGAAAACTATTTTTTTTTATTTGTCACTAATTGCTATTATGTTTTTATTTTTAAATAGGGGATGGGCCTGAAAGTGACTCCATTCCTGGTGATATTTGCTATTTTGTTTGACATGTCATCACTCATGGCGTATTACCGCGGTGGTCGCCATGAATAGCTCGGATTGGATGGGGGGTTGTAAGTAACTGAGACTGTTAACTTGATTAAAAATTTGATTGAAACCTTGTTTGTTTTGATGATTATCTTTAGATTGCTAAGTTTCATGATTACCTAATGTGTGGGCAAAGGCGTATAATACAGGGTTTTAAACACATAAAATAATATTTAGTAAAACGAGATGACTTAGTGCGTGTTTTCGTTTCGTTTATCATCACGAATTTTTGTATGAGGTTTCGCTAAGGGAAAACGAGATTTTTCGGGCAAAAGGGTATAATACAGGGTTTTAAACACAGAAAATAATATTAAGTAAATTATTGAAAAATAATAAATGAAATAAATAATTAATGCGAAAGCGTCGGTATGTCCGGAAGCACATGACGTGCGAGTCGTGGTGCGGTGCGGGTTCGAGAACGCAAGAAATAAGTTGGAAATGGCTAAGTGTTGAGGGGGAAGTCACCCAGTGGAGTCAGAAACTTGAGTTAAGGTTGGTGGTTGGATTGAAGGAGAGACCATTGGATGTGCCTCGAGATACGTACGATGGAGATGATTAAAGTGATATAAAACCCACCACCAACTTTTTCTCTCACCAATCTCATCTCTCTATCTCTCTCCTCTATGTTCCAATGAAAAAGCAAAGGGGGTTCGTGGGTTTGAGCTAGGATTTGCGCCAAATGATTGACCAGCGACGTGTTTAAAGGTGAGATTTTGAATCCCCACGTGATGGCCTACGTTTTGATACCGTTTTTGGGCATTTTCGTCGCGATGGTTTTAGACAACATTTTTGGACTTCAATTTTTATGAAAGTTTTTGAAGGATATGTGATCAAGGGATCGATCCAAGTGTGTTTGGTAATGGTGTTTATGATTTGGGGAAGTATTGGATTTTTCGTAAATTTTTGGAGATTTTTTATGTAAGAATCAGACTTTTACCAGGTGTTTTAAGACGATCCGAAGGTGGTTTGTGCTACGCTGTGCATAGGTCTGTGCTGGAACAGCTGGTGTTGGCGTCGTATGTGTCGTATAAGGCGGAGGTGCAACAGGCCCAATGCTCGCGCTCCGTCTCTATGCCTCCACTACTGGGTCTCCTCTTCCCCTTGTCACCTCTAGGTCTGGACTCTGACTACGGTGGTAATGGAGCAACGGCTACTGCCCTTGCGCGCGTGCTCAGAAAAGTTTCGATGGCCATACTTGTATGGGCTGTTATTTATTAACGTCGTTATTTTAATTAATTTCATATTAGGACGCCAGCTCGGGCGACACGTGGACGTCGCGGATAGGCTAGACCGAAGAATGACTTAGGTGACTGACTCTGTGTTGATGGTTGGCCGGTTCTGTGATGTATTTTTATATCATTTATGTACAAATTCATCACAGGTGTGTATTTACATTATTTTGTCGTGTGAGAGTGAGAGTTGGGGTTTCAATTCGTAGAACGCGCCAACGTGTGGGGTTCGGTAGTTATAGATCGGGCGTTGGGGGTTTAATTTGAATTAAATAATAAAAAATGTGTCTAAGATTGAGAAATATAATCAATAGAGTTTGAATATAACCTTAGACTAAGATAAATAAAATTTCATAGGAACACTAAGTGTGGGACCACCTTGGGGTGTGTGTCGGACACGGGGCATGGGATGCCGGGTAGTCGGGGAGTTAGTGTGACCCTATTTACAAATTTATGGAATTTATATGGTGGTTTAGATAGAGTGTATAAGTTAAATCAAATGATATCAATAAAGTTCTATAGTTGTAGCTGAATAAATCAACACACCTAGGATTGTTCTCGAGATGCACAACAGGGAGATTTAAGGCAACCAGTGTCATGATAAGGTATCAAGAATTTCAGTGACACAGGGTGATCAGTGACTACAGGATCGTTCTCGAGATGTGTGCACACAATAGATTAAAAACCAACTATATATATATGGTTGATCGGTCAAATGAACATGTAAAAAGAGTGAGATTGAGAGAAAAATCCGTGGAGAAGAGGAAGAAGATCATCAACTGGAGTAGTGAGAGGGTGATTCAAGGCATTCAACAATAAGATCAAAGGTATTGATTCATCAAAAACTTGGGTTTTTATGAAATTTTGGTATTGTTAGATAATTGAGGTTCAAACGAATTTTTGAGGAATTCAACACTGTATTTTGTTGAGATTTCATGTTCATGAGCTTGGTTTTACATGGTTTTGATGATTGGATCAAATTTGAGTGACGTTGGATGATTTTGGGAAAATGGGTTTTGGACGTGAAATTTATAATTCTTTGATTTTAGGGTTTAAGCTCGATAAATTCATGTTTAGTGATGTTTTGGGGATCATTGATGGGTTATGGAAGTGTGAGAATCAAGCAAATGGGTTTATGAAGTGTTTGGAACCCAGAAATTTAAATCTGAAAATTCTGGACTGAGCGCTATTAGCGCGCTAAGTGATGAACACTAGCGCACTAATCACGCTATGAAAAATGATAAACAGTGACTAAGATCAATTAGCGCGCTAATTGATCTTATTAGCGCGCTAATGTCACTCTGGATTTTAATTAAATATGAAATCGAACCTAATCGATTATAAACTAAATTAATTGACCAATAAACCTCATAAATGAATCCTAGGAGTCTCGAGACGATAATTGGAGTCGAGGACTAGTCGGAGATCAGACCGGGGTATTTTTGGGGTTTTTTAGTGCGGTTTTGAGGTACGTAAAACCCAACTGAACACCACTACTGCCTTTACTTATTGTTATTCATTTGAGCTGTTATTATTGATAATCTACGAGTCCATTTCTACTGGGACGGTTGTGGTTCTGTCTATATATCCGAGGGTTGTGTGGTCGCTTGCTGGGTGTGTGGTCTAGGACACAGTTGAAGGGTTGTTGGTGTAGGCTGCAACAGGGCTCCTGGTCCTCAATACACATCTAAGATTAGCTGGTTTACACCCATTTACATATCTTTGTGTTTATATTCATGCGATGAGCTTTGAGCAGTTGTATGCATTATTCCTTCTTTCCGCATGTTTATTTAACACTATTATTGATTTCCATTTACACTCTTAAATTATGATGCACGGTGGTTTTCCTTGGGATTTTACTTACTGGACTCGTTATCTAGTTTTTGTGATAACTGAGTGCAGATCCTAGTACCAGCAGGGGTAAGGAGATTCTTGGCGATTATATCTGACTTACTTACGCCGAGGCCTGCTAGTACGTGCATTGGTAGTTATTTATTTTTGATATTTTGTATTATTTCTGGGATGGGAGACCATATTCACTTCTGTACTTGTATATATTACTGTTATAGTTTTATCGCCTATATGCATGTACAGACGGGATTTCCACTATAAGTTGAACAAGTTAAATTAATATAGCACATTTTTGGTAATCACAAGACTTCCGCTTTTAATTACAAACAAATGGTATGAAGTTCAATATTATTAGATAATGGGTTGGATGAGTGACGTGGCAGATACTTCTGGTGCGGGGGCTGAAGAAGTATCTGTTGCACGGGGCGACCCCAACTTACAATGTATACAGCAAGGTTGTTTGGGGCTATTGTTTTCCTGCAAAATATTCTTTTTAAACAGTTGTTTGGGGCTATGCCCTGTTGTTGCTTCTTTTTCTCTTCATCTTTCCAACTGTATTGCACTGTGATGACATGAAGGGAAGGGATGATTGTATGCTATTTTTCTTCTCTCTTTCTTTTTAAACAGTTGTTGTATGGGCCCAATTAGAGGCCCAATAGCATACTCTTCTTTAACAAAGGCCCATTGTATGGGTACATTTGAGTTCCGATTAGGCGAGGTATTTTCTGGCCATTTCATGCCGAGGAAACCCCTCTTCAAAGTTAGATAACACCAACATAGTTGTTATAAAGGTCGTCGTCGTCTCAATTGTTGCTCGATTACGGTTGATTTAGGGTTCGATCATGGTGATTTTCTTGACATGGCCGAACTCATTGTGAGTAGACAACTCCGTTAAATGTATGGGATTTGTGTACATCGGGTTATAAATAACGTGTGATTATTGGTTTAATATTTGAATCGTTTTTCCATATGATGTTAATGCATGACTAGGGTTTAAATTAAGGTTTAATTAATGACTCAACTTGTTAATTAGAGTTTCTAACCTTGTCAGGTAGCGGGAAACTCGGGAATACGCGTTAGGGACGTGAAAGTGTTTACGGGTTGCGATAGTTCAGGTAAGTACACATGCCTTAAAAGCTTGTGTAAAGTAAGAAAATGCCATGTGATTCATTATCATTTATTCAGATTTGATATGCTCTATTATTGGTATTCCATTCCATTCCTTTTTGTGTGTTTCCCGACGTAAGTGTTTCGTCTCAAAAGTACTAGGACCTGCACTAGAGGGATAAAACGTGGGCACTCATGTACAGGAGTGTGTGACCACCCTTAGTGACTATGTGACACCGAGTACTGGGTGGGTGGGTGGGTTTGAGTCCCTCCCATCATAGTTGTGCCTTCGCTTATGTCGATGCCCAGGTCTTCGCCGTTATGCTATAATTTAGACCACTTATAGGCCTTATTTGATTTCTTGGATCACACTTGACTTTCGATTGATATCTATTAGTCTGTTTATCATGCACTTGATCTATTTAAATTCTTGTCTTTATATTACCGCATGGTATTTAGATTGTTTTACTTGTTATATCATGAATTATTGTTATCTTCTTCTGGCATTACATTCGATTTTCTCAAGTTGCTCACCGTCTAGTTTGTGACGGTGGGTGCAGATAAAACGGAGTGCAGAAGAGGCAAGGAGCCCTGTTTAGGCGACTTTTGTGAGGATTAGCGGCTGAACTTGGAGACTATTTAGTAGGTTTTATGTTTTGCTTATTTGTATATCGTTTCATACTTATATTTTTGGGATTATTGAACTTGGCATTTTTGGTGAGACTAGTATCATGTATATATGCTTATCGAATTATACATGAATACCCGGGGTTTTCACACTTATAGAATTCCTATATTTCCCTTGATTGAGTTATTTCCCTATTTTAGTTTATTTACATTCCGCTATGTAAAACTTGCAATAACTCTTTCATAAATTACTAAATTGATTAAATAGGAGATTGACTAGGCTCGTCAAGTTGCCGAGTGATGATTCGAAGCTTGTACTAGTCTAGACCGAGCGTACCCAATTGCATAGGGAAATTGGGGCCATCATCTTATCCAAAAATAAAAACAATAGAAAAAAACCTTTCGTGACGGTTTAAAACCGTCACGAAAGGTTTTTCAATTTTTTTTTTAAAAAAAGACTTGTTTTCCTGCAAAATATTCTTTTTCCCTGCAACATATATAAACCATCACCACTACTATACATAAAATTAGATCACAAAAGTTATTCATTAATTAACGTTCACATATATGATTCACACATTACAATTTCATATTGCTCATTTGATCTGTTTTGTAACAACCCGCAAATTTTAACCGACTTGTGTAGGACCGCGTGACCGCCAAGTGATACCTTTGGAGTATTTCGAGCCTCGATAGTCGACAACAAAGTAATGTTATGTTGTTATGATGTATGTATTAGTATTGTAGTTTATTTCGGGTCTCGCGCCGTTCGTACAATTTTTAGATTGAATGAGTCTTCGCCTAGATAAACGGGGGAATAAAACACTATTAAAATACAAATAAATAGATTTTTTGATAATTTATATAATTATTTAAGGGAACAAGGCGGGACTACGTGCACGGTGAGTTGAATCGGACCGAGGAAAGTTGTTGGAATGCGGGGAGTTGGATAACTACGTAATATACAATACATGGGATAAATTGTTAATGTGACACAGCTGAAATTTGAAGAGCCATGAGATGATCCTCGAGATAAGTGTGTGTGTTGAGATGAAAGGCCAAAAATGAGACAACACAAACCTACTTTTACTGTTCATGTACTATTCATCATCATTATTGTTATATATATATATATATACAAACACTCATCTCCTTCTTCGTCCTCACACTCTCACACCACTCCACTCTCTCCTCCTCCTCGGTTCGCCACCGCCGACCACCGGACCTGGAGTGCCGGAGCCCTCACCGGAGGTGCACTCACTCTCTCTCACGGTCTCTCTCTCCCTCTCCACTCTCGGTCCTCTCTCGACCACTCTCTCTCATTCACCTACCTCACCACCGTCCCGGCTCTCACCGGCGACCAGACACAAGCCTCATCGGAGACACCTTGCTTGCTGGAGGTACGTCACTCACTCTCCCCCCTCTCGGTTTTCTCTCTCTCGGTTTACTCTCTCTCTCTCTCTCGGTTTCTACTCTCCTCTCTCGAGTCTCTCATGGAGAGCCACCACTGGCCCTGGCCGAACCAGTGGTGGCCGGGGTTCGCTCCTCACCGGAGATCTCTCTCTCCATCCCTCACTCGGCTGTCTCTTCTCTTTCTCCCTATTTTTCTCTCTTTTCTCACTATTTTTCTTTTACTATTTTGGTGTGTGAGTGTATGTAACCGTGTGTGATTGTGTGGGTGTGGCTGGTGGGGTGCGTGTATGTAGCTTGGACAGTTGACAGTGGGGTGTAGGATGGGACTGTTGGTGTACGTGGTGTATTGAACAAGGTGTGTGTCCATGCATGTGTGTGCATGTGTATGCATGGGTGTGTACATGTATATGCATGTACACCCCATGATTTGGGGTATGTGCACCCCACAGTTGGGGTGCGTGATGGTGCTGTGCACCCCACAACTAGGTGTGGGGTGTACCATGTGTGAGTGGGTGAATGAATATGGATACATGCATGAATATGCATGTGCACCCCACAGTTTAGGGTGCGTGATAAGACGTGTATGACAACGGGGTGCACACAACAGTGGGTGTTGTGTGCACAAATCAGCGGGGTGTACACAAGTGGGGTGTTGTGTACACCTCACAGTGGGGTTTACTTAGTGTTGTGGTGGTCATATCATGTGGGTGTGTGCAAATAAAAAAAATAAAATAAAAGAGAAGTATGGACACTTTATAAATAAAATAAAGTGATGTAAATGGGCTTGGGTTAGGGTCCAATAAGGGCCCAACATTACCAATATAAAATGGCTCATATAGTCATATATTTGAGTTCAACTAGAGCCTAACAAATGATACAAACCCGTACAAATCAACTTGTGATTCAATGCTAAATCTTACACTAAGATTCAAGATTTAAATCGGGAAATCACGGGAGACGCGTTAGAATATCAGAGTTGTCACACGGGTCGCGATAGCTCAGGTAAGTACACTTGCCTTAAAAAGCATTTGTACGTTAGTAAGCCAGTTAAGAAATTCTCATGTGATTCATTATCGTTTATTAATATTCTTGTTATTATCATTGTTGGCATTCAAATTCCCTTACTTTCTTGGTATGTGTGTTCTTGGCGTAAGTGTGTCGATATAGTATCATGTGGCCCGCTTGGTTGGGGAAACTTGGGTACTTCTTATTGGAATTACCGCTACCACGCGGTGTTGTGTGAACTGGGTGCGATTGTGAAGGTGTCATGTGGCCCGCACCAGTTGGGGAAACGCGAGCCACTCTCTGCAGGGAGTGCCTGACCACCCCTGGTGTTGTGTGAACCTGGGCACTGGATTGTTGTGGTTATTGTTATGAATATTGACCGCTTATGGCCTCTTTGACTCCTAGAACACGCATGTTTTCGATTGTTTATCTATCAGTCTGCCTATCATGCACTTATATCTATTTATATTCATGTCTTTAAATTACCGCATGATATTTAGACTGTTTTATTTGATATTCATGAATTACTGTGAAATTCTTCTGGCATTACTTTCGATTTTCTCTCAGTTGCTCACCGTCTAGTTTGTGACGGTGGGTGCAGATATCCGGAGTGAGCAAGGGCAAGGGCCCTCATCTTGGGTGATTTCCTCGAGGACCTCTCGAGTACGTGACTTCAGGGATAGGTTAGATTTGATTTATGCTTATTGCTGATTGTATGATGTTTTTATATATATGATGTTAGCTATTGAACTGGGGATCACTTTTTGGGATGGATACTATGAACACTCGGGGTTTCCACATTTATATAGATTTCCTACTTTTCGTTTGATTGAGTTATTTCCCAATACATGTTTAGTTTTCCGCTGCGTATAATCGCAATAACTCTTTCATAAACTGTTAAATTGATTAATTGGAGGCTGACTAGGCTCGTCAGGCTCGCTGAGTATCGACTCGGGACCTGTACGGGTCTAGGCCGGGCATACCCAAATGCATTGGGAATTTGGGGCCGTCACATGTTTACTCCCAAATGCCCACCTCCATGAACCTGTCTTTAGTGACACACCCCTAAACATAGCATTGCTATTAAATCCATAGGCCACCTCTCCCTCGTTAGACACAACAATCATCCCCGCCTGCCCATCCAACCTATTCTTCACCACCCAATCCACTGCTTCTTGGAGCTTCAACCCCTTGTACTCCATCACAGCCGCAACGTCCCTAGCCAATGTGCCTCTAATAATGGCCTCTCCCTCGCTTGTGCATGAGACACCACAGAGATTGCAAGTGATCTTTACACTAGCTTTAAGAGAGATTTGAGCGATGTGCAAGTTAAGATAGCATACCTGCGAGACAACGACGCTAATGAATCAACTAATTAGAAATCCACATAATGTTAATGAAGATGACATACCTACGAGACAACAAATACCTCTTCTACAGTGCAGTTTAAACATTCAAACATTTGATTATTTTGTTGACTAACAGTGCTAATGTTTATTCAATTTTTTGTGGGTATTGCAAGGCCTACTAAGGCAGTGTCCACAAAAATGACTTGTGCAAAACACCCAAATTAAATGATTGGAATCAAAACAATCCCCAAATTTAGCAAATCAATCCATCCAGTTCACAATCAGTTATAAACTCAATTATTTGTAGGGTACCCAAATCTTCTTTTCACCTGCACAAGCTCCTACCAACATTTCAAGCTCAAAAAATCCAACTAAAAAGACCGAGCACCCACAAAACACAAAAAACCAATCCATACCCAAAAGCGAAGAAATTCCCACAATGAAACAAAACAAGAAAAAACAACAATACCCACAAAACCCCATAAATGAAAAGCAAATATAAGGACAGAGAAATCACCAAATCAACCGAAATACTCACAATCCAATAGGGCATGTAGAGGACTGTCTTGCCGATGGCGAGCCAGACGACTCCATAGCCCAAAAAGCAACAAAGAGCGCCAATCAAAAGGACATGCCATTATCACAACTGTGAAAACCATGGCTTATGTATCAACATTATTAACATTATCGAAGTAGTTCAGTTTGCAGGTTGAAGAAAGAACTAGAGGTAATTAAGACTTGGTTACAAACATTATATATGTATACATCTCTTATCGACATACTATTAAACTTAATATAATTGAAGGAGGGTTCATTATTCAATTGGAAGGAACTGAAATGGATTTAGAAGGAAAACATATAATGAGAGAGAACTTAAAATTCTATTAACTCAATTTTTTTTTTCTGTCATTAGCATCATAGTCTTTTCTAAGTGTTAATAGGAAGGCACGTCATGATTCAAATGGGAGACGCGAGCACCGATGAAGAAGGGAAAGACATCGCGAAAGAGTACTTGGAAGAACATCAAGAAAAATTCCCAAGTGGTGAATTCAAGGAGGCTCCACCATGGAGAAAGCACATCACAGTGATGGGCATTGTTGCAAGCTTTGTAATAGGGAGCCTCTACAGTCTGGTGATAATTGAAGCTGAACCTCACCACTGAACTGGCTCCCAACCTCAATGTCTCGGCTGCGCTTGTCGCATTTATTGTTATTCAATCATGGACAAAGTTGCTTTAGAAGTTTGGGATTTCATCGACTTTTACTCCACAGGAGAATACGGTAATACAGACGTGTACAGTGGCATGTTATGCCATTGCTTATGGAGGTTTGGTATTTTTTATACTAACTGAAAGTCACATAATTGATTTTCTTCTAATGAACTTCTGAAAATATGTTTTGTTTGTTGGTTTTAGGTGGCTTTGGGGCTTTGGGTCTTATTTGCAGTAAACCATGGTTTACTGTAGTTGGACAGGAACAAATCCAACCAAAAAGAGCTAGAAGAAAGTTATCAGACAAAAAAAATGGGCTGAAAAATTTAAAGTTTTCAATGGAATCAGCCAATTTCATTGTGTTCAAATACTTAAAAATGGAACAATACCAGCTCATTGTGTAACTAGAGAAAGACAACCACAAGATCGCAAATAACAACAACAGTTACAATATTGTAAACAAAAATATCCCCCATTTGAATCTTTTAAACATTCACTAAGCCTACTTTAAAAAGCTTAACATGCATCCTATATTATATATCAAATCCTAAATGTTTGATCCAAGGAAGTATCGAAACGGAAATTTACGCACGGCGCCAAAAACAAATGTAAGGCTTAACTGCATAGGCATTACCAAAATCATCCTTCATCTCAATTTCAGAAAACCAATCATAAGATAGTCTCAAAAAAGAAGGAAACTAATCATAACAGGTAACTTATTAAATCATCCATCAAGTCATGTTACTACAGAGGAAGAAAAAAAAATTGAGCAAGGGAAGGGGGTCCCTGCTCAAAGGCAAATATCGAAAGCCTAGCCAATATTTAATGATAATGAATGGCAAATTGACCGGTGCATCGGACGACCACAATAATCCACCAACAAAATATATGTCACAGTTGTAAAAGCACCAAGATGAAAGCATTCGTAAGCCTATATCATACTTGCATCCGTCCAGCAGTATCTACGAGGACCATGTATTTTCCGCTACGAGTTGCCTCCTGAATTGCCTCCTTTGCCACAATTGCAGGATCTTTCTCATAACCCTTCTCAAATAGATTAATCTGGAAAGTGAGAAAATAAAATGTGTTAGCAAATCAAGATTGCAAAAAGAACCAATGTGAAATCTCGGAACTGTAAAATGGAAAAATCACTTGCCATTACAGCATGCAATAAACTGAAAATTTTTGAGTTTAACCAGAGCATGCATCAAGAATGAATTAAATGCCAGAGCATGCATCAAGAATGAATTAAATGCCTCAAAGAGAACATTCTAGATGTATAGTTAGTTCTTCAAAGTTTCCTGAATTAATGGCAAGCAGTTGAAGAAATAACATTGCAGAAACTCCTACTTTAGAGATTGATAAGCTAAATAATTCAATGTGCCCAAATGAAGTCTTAAGTTTGTACAAGCCATGGGAATTCCTAAATGCATTTTATAAAACACAATTTTATACAGAGGTCACTGCATAGTGGAGAAGAATAAACTGAGAATGATAAAAAAAGAACATGGTCAAATAACAAAAGCTTCTCGTTGGATGTCAATAGAGATATCAACTATTGTATCTTGAACCTAGTACTGTGACAAGGAGGCAAAGGAGTTGGTTTCTCATGACTTATAGGTATTAAATACTCAACTTTAGTGCAGCTTCATAGGGTTCCAAGGCATATTTCTAAGCCGACAATAAAAAATAGTTTGGAGATGATACTAGTGCTCCTTGAATGTAATAAACTACTTATATACATGTAACTAAAAGCTGTTACAACTAGTTAACAACAAATGGTCTAATTCAAAGCTAAAATGCTAAAATTAATTAGTACATGTTGCCAAGAGTTTCATGTAAATTGGTAATGATATTTGTTTTCCTCTTTAGAGTATGTAGCTCTTTTTAGATTTCAATGTTTGTAAATTAAACCAAACAAAAAAAATAGTAACAAAGGAAAACGAGCAAGCCCCTTTGACATAACTGAAAGGGCTCACTATGTTTTTTTTTTTTAAAAAAAGAAAAAAAAAGAAGGCATTGTTCACTATTGACACTAGGCATGTCTCTTACTCTGAGCTTTGGTGGTTGCAGCTTCAAACTCATCTATGAAATATAAAGGGCTCCAGCAAGCAAAATGAAAAATATAAACCAAGACTTCATGAAAATTAACTTGAGATTCTATGTTAAATTTCACTCAAACATGACAACCAGGTTATATCAATGAATATAATTAAGCACACGACAATACACGCCTGCCTAATTTTATGTTAAATTCGCCACTCTCATGAAGTTGCCTTAGCATGAACAGCACCTTTTTCCATTATTGATTACTTTCTCATGTAATTTTTGTTTGATAAATAAGGGGGGTTCTGTCCTAAGCATGCAATAGCAGTTGTTGTTCTTCATTGATGATTCACACAGTAATGTTCCAAACTTCCAATAGTGGTGAAAGGACTATAACTTTCTCATTGTGCCCAACACAAGATGTATACATGTAAAATGTTCAAATTTTCAGTAAAGTGTGGTTTGCCATCAGTAAGCATAAATTACAATTTGAACAAGGATTGTAGGGCTCGACATACCTAATCAGAATCAACAAGTCATGAGTGTCAGATTCACCATTCAGATGTTCTTCAAGTCAGTGACAAACGCGAGAGCATCTTTGAATTTGGTGCGAGATAACCCTACATTAAGAAAGGAAAATGTTAGTGCATGCAAGTCATATTTCCTCTCTTTCTGCACCATTGGAAAGGTAAAAGGACTTGTCAAAGTATTAATACCTTTTCTTTGATGCATAAAGGTATGGCCATTCGGATCATGCATTCTGTCTATTTTGTCTTGTCAAATTTCCGAAGTTCTTTTAACCCTGAGATTCTCGATTTTTTCACGCAAATTTCTGAGCTTTTCTGATCTCATCTCTGCAAGCATAAATGATAAATTAAGGCATAATGTCCAAATATTTGGAAGGAAATATTTTTGACAAAATATTATTCCAAAGTCTAGAACATGCTCTAGTCATGCATAGGATAGATGACAAAGAAGAACGACAAGAGATGTATTTGACCATTTTAAACCAAAGATGTTTGTCATAAGTAAATTATCTAAGCGAATAATCTGCGAGCAAACAGAAAAAAGAAAGGGGCACAAAAGTTAGCAAAAACCAGATCTACCTCGGAACAAGTCGAGTGAGAGAATTTCTCTTCGAATAGTCATGCCGCCTCATTAACATACTCAGCACACTCATAGCTTAAAACAGACTGCTTCTCCAGCAACTGCAGTTCACTTCGCAGCTCGGTAGCCTCCTTGTCGACCTGAAAGAAGCCACACAAGATATTAAGGAACATCACCAATGTGATTTCAAAATGAAGCTGGTAAGGGACGGGGATTACCAAAAAAAGATTCTCTCTCAAGGAATCTAACTGAACATCCAAATCTTTATCCAAAAGTACATTTACATGCATCCATCGAAGTGCCATCAGATTTGTCCTGCCAAGGGAAGAAAATTTATGATTCAATCACATGGTTCTAGATATATCATTAAGTTTACACGTGCCGCACACAAATGGAAGTTTGGGCGCACATTAGAGATATGACAGTACTTAAAGTTTCAACATACACGGATACACCAGTAGTACCTTATTATTTGAGTTCTGAGAACATAAAAACTTTTGCAACAGTCATTAATTTTGTCAAATCGAATATGCTCAGTGACAGTCATTAATTTTGTATTACATGTCAAGACCTCTTAATTAATTATCACAACTTCTATTAGGCTAACTTCAAATGCCATTTAGAATGCTTAATTGTTATTCTTCATTGGGGCTTCGCCAAATGAATTTCCGAAATTAGCAAAGATCAATTACAAACTACCAAGCATTTAGGCCCTACTGAAATAATTTCAGGCCAACCAATGTCTTGACAAAGGCCATATTCACAAAAGATGTAAATGTTCCAGCTCAGCTACTCAACTCAGGCATGCATGTCTACTCATTGAGTTGTTAATAAGAACAAGCTGAAAAAATACCTCTAGATTCAATTTCTCTAATCCCATCATTAATTAAGAGTTATTTTATTGCTTCTTGAATGTTTTCTTCTTTGTACCTTCCAGAAGTTATAGGAACCTAACAATTGATCCACCTTAATTATTGTTAAGAACTTTAACTTTGAGGATAACCTTAGACAACGCATTATTGTCCTCAAAGGGGAGCACTTTGTAGGATCAATTTGACTTCAATAACGGTGAGAAGAGTTGCACTAAATGTCAAAAAAGATCAAACCTTTAGTAAAAACAAAAATGGCCCAAATTAAATTAACTCATAGCTCCAAGCTTTCATGAGAAAAAAAAATTTTCTCAAGAAAATTTTCTTGATAAAATTTTAACAAAGAAAATTCTCCCATAGTTGCTTGATCACACGCTAAGAAATTTGCATTGGTGAAAAAGTTAGAAGTTTAAAAGCCTTCTGCCCTTCACTGTTAGCTACTACTTTGAACAACCAGACTCTTCAATAACCGAATTAAAATACTATGGAACATCGATCAAAACCACAACAAAAACAATAGCAAAAAGTATAGGAGTGTTATTCTAATAGCTCCATTGGCATCAACAGTTGCATGCTATAATGGTGATATTATAATTATGGGGAATGCTACGGTGACTCACTATCGACACTCTTATGAACACGCACCTTGATTTTTTATTTTTTATTTTATTTTTTAACTATTTTGTAGTCATAGTGAGTGTTCGTAGTGAGTAACCATAGCATTATCCTCAAATAGTAAGTGTCAATAGTGGGTCACTTTAGTATTTTCCTATAATTATAATCTGATAAAAAGATCTTGTTGGTGTCTCAGGATAATCGATAATAAAAATCTCTGCACATATTTTTAATTTTGTATCCATTTAGTATCATTAGCTACCGTGCATCATCTTTTTTGTCTTCAACCGAGGCATGGGTTCTTAAAAATATGAACATTAATTGCTACAGGAACAAAGCAAAATGATCCACACACAGAGAGCACCACAACAATGAGAAATGATTGGAAACGAGAGAGATGAGCGACCATCAACAAGAGAGAGAAAAAGAGGAATGGTGTGCGAGATTGGTGAAGCCTAAAGATCTGGTTTTGTTGGATGGTATTGATCGGTTTAATTCTTTTTTTTGGATAGTTGTGGAACCACTTACCGAGTTTGTATTTAAGTAGCCACTAGCAAGCAACCCTTACTGCTTTTTCCTGTCTATGCAAGCAGATCTGGCATGAACTAGGTTTCTTCACCTAAGTATGTTCTTTCCTCTGTGCAAAGCTTCTTCCGTTTATAGGAGAGAAAATCTGACTATTGAAAAGTTCTCCTTAGGTAGTTACAGGTTATGAAACATCGTTCAATTCAGTTATTGAGAGAAAAGTAAAATTTTCCATGGAAAATTCTCTTTTTCCATGCTATCAAACATACCCCTAAGTTGCAGATGACAAAGCTGTACAACAATATTAAGATCCACGACCGTAAATGTTGAATGATTGACTAAATGGACCCCACTTCTTGCTAACGCACCCCTTTACTTATTGTACTTCACTTCAAAGTGTACCTTCCCAACTTCAACTCATAAAAATACTTCACCCTCACCCGAACACCTCTCAATGCTCTCATTTTTCTCGATTTTAATAATTGTATAGCAAAAACTGAAATGCAAAAATGTTGGGTTTGAAGGAGCAATGGAGTCCTCTAAGCAGGGCCCGTTTAGCTGCTCCCTAATTAAACTAGCAGTATTTATTTCTTATAAATACTTTAATAATTTTTACTGAAATTATCTTTTGTTGAAAGATACTTATATAAGTTTAAAAGTAATTTCATATCAAAAGTAATTACTCATCAAAATTCATTTTAATTTATAAATTTACCTTAGTTTAGCCTTAAAATATATTTGAGTTTTTATTACAAAAATATATTTGCATTTATTCTTTGGGTTTTTCATTTGGTTACAAAAGTATATGCACAGCAAAGGACAAACACAACCTTTATTGTGTAATCCAAGAAAAAAAGAAGAGACGAGATAGCCCTTACCTTATCTTATTTTGCGCGTAAAATTGAATCAAGTGGAGTTTTTAGAGAAAGAATGATAAGATTATAGGTAAGGGTGTACTCAGGGTTGTGTGGTACGTAAACGATCTCGAGTTTGACTCCACACTTGTGCCAAGCTATGTTTGACCCACCTAAGTTTATAATGTGTCAATTTTCGGATCCTCTAAGATTTGTCGGTAAAAAGAGTCTGGATACCCAGATTATTAAAAAAAAATATTATGGGTAACTGTTGGATGTGGATGTAACTGTTGCATGTGGATGGTGGCACGTTTTTTTATTAAATCAATGAGTCAATCACGACCCATCACGCATAGTTGTTTCTTGCTCTAAAACTTGACACACGTTTAAAACTCTTAGGGTATGTTTGATAGTAAAATAAAATTTAATAAGAAAAAATTATTTTCTTTAACAAATTTTTTTTAGAGAATTTTTTTAAGAAAATTTTCTCAATATTGTTTGATTGCACGTGAGAAAATTTTATTTTTCAATTTTCTAGTATTTGATAAGAAATTAAAATTTTCTTTAATTTTCAATTTTTTACTAGATTTCACTGCAATCCAACGAATTTAAAGATGCTTAAAGTCACAACTCAACAAGTTCATGGGAACTTAATCCTAAAAAAGATATCTCTGGTCCCAATGTGTACATCCACGCTTATGCGATCAAAAACCTCCATGTCAATCCCATCTCATCACACAAACATTGTTTGATAGTAGGGCTGGTAACAGTTGTTCGGTTTTATCTGGACCCGCTTTAAACGAGTCCATACACTATTTTTCTTGAAAAAATGAGGGTTTGGACATTTTTTGTGTCCGTTTAAAAAATACGGGTCCGGGTCCGGACATAAATTTCAAAAAATGGGTACTCGTTTAACGATTAATTGGATTAATTTATAGGGAAATGTTTGTAATTTTACATATACTAAGTTCCAACTTCACTTATTAATTCAATTTTACCCAAAAAATTTATAGGTGTATTTTTGTAATTTCACATTTGAGATATCTTGTATGTTTTTGAGGATCGCCACTAAGTTCCAACTTCACTGATTTGAATGATGAATCAAAATTTTTGGGATTTTTTTAAAATGATAGTTGATAAAAACTTATTTGATCATATTTAAAAATAAAATCGGACAAAAAAGAGTTTTGTATGTTTTATAAAAATACGGGTCTGGACAAAAAATGATGTCCATTTTTAAATATGGGTACGGGTCTGAACACCATTTTAAGTCGTTATTAGAGGTTGTGTCCAGACCCGTTTCCATCCGGACCCTTTTTTTTTGCCACCACTATTTGATAGCACATTAGAGAATTTTCTTTAAGATTTCTATTCCAGACTCAACTGAGGCTAATTAATTTCTTCCAATTGATAGTCGTTGACTTTGCGACGGGACGCGATCGACGAAGAGCAAGAGGGCTATCGATCTCCCATGCTTCCCCTCTACTTCTTCAAACACACCATTTGCCCTAAAATGTTGAACGCCTTTTCTTCTCGTCTTCCTCGCCCATGGCCCACGAATTGTTCTTCATGTGTTCGAGGAACTGGAGTGGAATCGGTGAAACATTGCACCATTCGAAATGTGTGTGTGTTGGTGCTTTCATGGCGCTTTTTGAAATGGTGCTTTCATGGCGGAGAGAGTGTGGATTGGTGCTTTCATGGCGGAGTTGCATTGTTGAAATGGTGTTCTAGGAGGAATGGATGTGGACGTGTTTTGGTGTCTATTGTTGTGTTAAAGAGTACGGGTAGAGATGGGAAGAAATATTGGAATGTGAACTAACGTGATTAGTTCGTTAGAGGAGAGAAAATCTCGATTTTCTTAGCCAAAGGATGAGAAAATAAACGAGGAAAATAACGGGGCTGGGTTTTTTTTTCATTATTCAGTTACAAAGCTATCAAACACGAGAAAAAACAATTACACCAAAAAAATAGAAAATTTTCCATGATCTTTTTCATTTTACATGCTATCAAACAGACCCTTAGTTAACTTTTTCTGTTTTGTTTTTCATTTTTCTTTTTGGTTCCTCTTGTGGGCTTTCGTGGCAAGGTGGGCTAGTTTTGGGCATGTCTAAAAAATACCTTCTTTTTTCAAGACACCCCTGGGCTACAGCCGAGGGCAAGCCAAAGCTGAGTCCGCCACTGGTCACGGCATTGAAAAGAGAAAAACAAATGAAAAATCAAGTCCAGTTGGAAGTTGGACACTTCTTAAGAGTTGCCGATTTTGTACATCCGAACTCCAGACAACAATAACAAACAAGCTTTTTTTTAAAATTTTTAAAAAATACATGAAAATAACTAAAAAATAGAGGGTGTTGCTCGAAATCGCTTGATATTTTCGATTCAATCGAAACTTTGTACCAAAAATATAAAATTCAAGCCTTAAATCGTGCCCTAAACCAAAAAATAAAACCACAAATAATACCAACTCAAAAAGTAAATAAAACCCTCAAAATACCTCAAAATAGATGCTAACAGAGACGATTAATGTACCATGACGTCGAATCGATGTAGTATTGCTCGAATTTCATCAGATTTAGGTTGGTGCCAAGAATGCAATTCGAGTGAGGGATGACTGGGGTATGGGTGGGGGTGAGTGGAACATGTGTGAGTAAAAATCATTTCATAAGGAGGGTAGTTAGATAATTTCATTCGAGTGAGGTACGAGAAGCAAGAAACTGGGAATAGCCGCTGCTTCGACAAATTGCTGCACTTTATAGGTTTGAAGACTCATACACATCAATATTTGTAGGGTCCAATTCGTTTTTGTAGACAATCTCTATGGGTCAGGCCTAAGACGTAATATAGTCAGGCCCTTAACCTCTTGGGTTTCTTTCTTATGGATAGGACCAGAGGTTTATTGTTAAGCAGGCCCTTTAGGCTTCTTAATGACCCAATAAACTTTTAGTAATATTTTTGACCCAATCCAATTAGTTGTTGTGCCATGTTTCAACTGCCAACTGCGTGGACTTGAGGTTTCTTTTATTTTTTTAGGCCGTGACTTTATTATTATTATTGTTTTATATTCACGGGTATTAATGCGAGCTTCACTATTTTCATGGGCCATGGTGTAACTATCATGAGCATACCTCATAGCCTGAATAATTTTTTATTATTGTTATTAGTATTTATTTATAAGAAAGAAGTTTAACCTGCTCCCAAGTGTTGTATGTAGGTAGATCAACCGTATAACTTCAATTTTGGTAAGGTTTAAAATGGCAAGGTTGTAAGGTTGACCTGCCTACATGCACATGTGGCATGTTAGGTATTTATTTTTAAAGAAGAAACTTGTTTTGATTGATTTTAATATGCAACGTGTCACATGTCGCATGTCGCATGTCGCATGTAGATATATCAACCTTACAATTTTGCCATTATCAACTTTACGTACCAACCCTAAATCCAAGGAGATTAGTGTGGAAACCAAGAGGTTGCAAGTGGTAGGATGGCACAAATCCCTCCTCTCTTAATTAGGAGATTTCAAGTTTTGGAAATTAAAAAAAAAAACTCTGAAATCTTGGTTAGAGGTATCACACTTGTATTCCTACAATCCTCGAGTCTCTTAACTAGGGGTCTCGATTTTGAGTTTTGAGAATTAAAAAAACTCTGAAATCTTGGCTAGAGATATCCTCCGCCTTTGGACTTCTACAATCCGAGTATGGGATTAGTCGGGGTCTTGCTTCAAATACCCTGACAATAATAGAACAAATTTAATTTCCTTAAAAAAACAATTGATTAATTTGAGCTTTTCAGTTGCGACTTTTGAGTTGTGAAACTCTTTGAGTCAAATTTGCAACTCCAATTACCAAAAAAAATAAAAAAATAAAAATACAATTCAATAATTTTACTACAAAAAATCTTAAACCTAACACGTCTTCTAAACTATCAACGCAATGTCCTTAGACCTGTTCATGAGTCTCGGTATCCAGCCGATCCACTCAACACTGTTTACTTTTTAGGCTTGGACGAACAGCACGATCGGGCTTGGACTGATGTTTGGGTATGGTTTGATGTTTTTGTTGGATAGTGAAATTGTGGTTGGAGTCTAAATTAGAATTAAGTTTCCTAACGTCTCTGCAATGGGTGCAAACTAGAAGAAGGGGTCCATATTTTTGAGAAGAGGCCCCAGCTTTTAATTAGTTGTCTTTCCAATTAATATATTTGTTGCGTGGGTAATATGTCGTAAATTGCTAAATTTTGTTTGTACGAATAATGTTTGTTTTGTTTTCGACCAATCACCAATGGGACAACTCTATAGTTTGGCATGGAGTTTGAAAGTAAGCTAGTGGCCATATGATCGAATCTCAATAAAGACAATTTGTTTGTTTTTTTTTTTCGTTTTAAAAAAAATCATTGTTTTTTTTTAAGCCTTAGTTGAACATACCAAAAAACATACTTTATCAATATGGTTTTGTTACAACTTGCAAGTCGGTGGTCGGACTCGGACGTGGATAAATTATAGTTTTACTGCATGAAACAGGTTAAAATCCGCGGTGGGCCACTAGGGCCACGTGTCAGATCCTCCGTTTTTGAAGCAAAACACGCATTTGTCTCCTCACTAGGCACACACAAGCACGGTATTTAGTAGTCACTCACTCTTCGCTCCTCTCTTCGTCTCTCTACACAGGCAAGCAATGGCGGACAACGTCGGTGCTGAGATCAACATTGGAGGGAACGGAGGGAATGGCGGAAATGGCGGCTCTCGTCCTTCATGTAAGCATTTTGTTGTTGATGCGCGCTAGCTTGTCATGATCGATGAATATTAATTGTACGACCGATCGATCGATCGGTCGAATCTGATTTTTTCTTGTTTTTCTGAATCGGAGACACTCGATGGATCGTCCGTCTCTTCTTTTTTTTCGTTTATGCAGTAATAATAGAACTGGTTGATTAGTGATAAATCTGATGATAGACTCATGAGGCAGGACATGCATCTCCCAGACCATCTCTTCTTCTTTTCGTTTTGTCGACGTTGAGGTTGCATTGCGCGACCCCTTCAATGTTGTTTCTTCTGATCTGTGATAGACTCATGAGGCGGGACATCTCCCAAACGATTACATCACTGTTTGGTAAAAAAAGAAAGTACATAGTTAGTTATTTCATGGAATGCTCGATTTTGTGCAATTGATCGATGATGGAATGCTCACCATCAAAAGTTACTAAATCAAGCAGAATAGAAGAGTTTAATTCATTAATTTGGGACGAATGTTGTTGTAGTAGTTAGTTATTTCGGAGTGGTGATCCAGTAGCCCCGGCCCTGAACCCGTCCTCGCCCCGCCGCTCCCTACCTTTTATGCACTCTGCCCACCGATAACATATTGTCCTTGGACCTAATGAGTCACTTAGATCGCTTGGGCCTAAAGCTTGTTTCGCTTGGGCCTAAAGCTAAAGCTTGTTTAGGTGTGAATTGGTGGTTTAGGCCCAATATGTGTGCGCTTTTTTATAGTTGACATAAATATCTCATCAAGAGCTTTATTTTGTATATTTAGCTATTTGGCTAACATTTGTTAGGAAAAGTCCAGTCAGAAGGGTCTAAAAAAGTGTATACGGTGCGAAAAACTGTTTACTACGTGGGACGTTGAATTGTACATACAATTGTCAATTTCCTTCCATTCACATCAATTTATGTGCACAAGTTAATTAATGGACATTAAAAATTGTTTATTCAGGGTCTAAAAAAATTTGAAAATCTTTCCTTTCGATTTCTTTTTTTGTATTGGTTTCAAGTTTTTTGCTTTATTTGATTTTTTTTAAAAACCCACAATAGATTAGGATAAGTTGTAAAAAGCTCTAATATTTTAACATGATTTGACTTGAAATAAACCTAGCTTGAAATAATATTGAATGATTTTTTCTCAATTTTTTATTCAAGTATTTTGTTTTTGTTTACAGTTGGAGCCCGAGGGCTCCGCGGCACGCTTATTTGGATCATCGATGTCCTTCGCAAGGTTAGTTAGAAGTATATTATTTTAACTAAAAATAAATATTTGGTAAAAAAAACTAAAAAAAAATATTTGAGTAAAGATTGTGAGGCTTAATTTAAGTATTTTATTTTATCTTTTTTTACTAGCTATTTATCTTTATTTTAAATAAATTGTGCAGTATCTGGGTCTTCTGTGTACCCTGCGTAATCTCAGGAGGATTACGTTTGAAATTCTGCTGGTAAGAATAATTAATATTATACTTTTAACAAAAAAAAAGAAAAGAAAGAATTTACGTTACTTTCATTAATACTAATTTTTTGTTACAATTGTTATTTTCTTATAGGAATTGGGTCTGAGCGTGCCCCCCTTGAAAGAGATTGTGACCATACTGTTTGAGGTGACTGCACTGGTGTGCTTCTTCCGCACTCGCAGGGAGTAGGTTGGTTGTTTTGTTGTTAGCTTGGTATGAGTTTGGTACAGTCTGCGCATATTGGAGAGACCTTGAGTACTTTTGAATTTTGTTTGGCATTGATGGTAGACATTAGTTACCTATTGTTGATTCCTACTACATATGACGTGTTTTCTTTTGGTTAGTACAGGTTGATTGCTACTACTACTACATATGACAGTGATTCCTTTTGGTTAGCACTATATCACGAATGAAATCATATATTTCGTTTTATTTGTCTTCGATCTTTAATTCCAAATTATAAGTCTGAAAAGAAGAAATACTCGCTCAGTACTTTGATATAAGAAAAGAAATACTTATTATTACATAAAATGGAGTAATATATTATGGTTCATACTTAACAAGAAGGTCTGATTTAACACCTCGCATCTCGTGCAAATACATGGTGGTAGACATATTTTTTTGATAGGAAAGAAAAAACGTTTGCACCATCATAATTTAAAACAACGACATCTTATGCTTCCAAATCTCATATCATTGGGGTGCAAGACATATTTTATATATAGCACAAGTAGTAAGTATTGGGTACATAGTTGGTTTATCAATTTATGTCTTTTAACTAAGGATGAAAATGAGGTGGGGAATAGTCTTTCCATCTCCATCCTTGTTTTATCTTTATGGAGATGCAAAATCTCGATCGAAGGAGATGTGGAATCTCGATCAAAGGAAGAAAAATTTTTCTTTCATTCTCCACGAAAAATTTGTAGCAATTTTCCCTATGGAGAATTCCGAGCAAAAGTTATTTCCAATAAATTGTTAACTATTTTTGTCAAACATAAATTGTATTTAGTACCTTTTTTTTTTTGTGAACGCAGACATACTTTTATTTATTTATTTTGGTAGGATACATACTTTTATTTTAGATCATTGCCAAATACATCTTTGAGAAACGAGGGTATATCATACCACTCACATTGACTAGTCAAAGAACTAACTTTCTTAGCAATAGTAGGAACCGCTAAATTCGTTGATCTACTCATATAAGTAACATCGACTTTGAGTCCGTTAACAAAGCTTTACAATCACTCGTTAAGGACCAAAGTATGAGAAGTCGCGTTGTTCCGTATTCACCACCAGCAGAGCATCCAACTCCATACACACTGTGTTCACTTCTAGCCTTTAACCAGCTAATTAAAAGGGCTTTGCGTACCCCCAATGCATCTGCCTCCTTCGGATCAAGAGTACCTATCTAACATCCTCCCATGGCTGCTACAAAGTGGCCTCTGTCGTCTATGATTACGTTATGGCACCAAAGGAACTAATTCCTTTAATGTCTTTGAAAACTGCTGCATCACACTTAATTAAGCATTATACGATTTGCTGCATATCGTACTCTCTATTCTATTAAACCGAAATGAAAACAATAGGCAAGGAGTTTTGCTTCCTTGAACTTCTATGTATATATGTACAAGCAAAAGAAAAGACACCTCTCTTTCAAACTTATCAAAAAAACAGCAGCCTCAACCCTGATAGAGCTCAAAACATACTCCCGAAACACACCTATATACAGCCCCCCATCTGGCCCTCAACACGACGTCACGACCCTAAGTTGGAAGATCGAGTTTGCGCACGCCCCCATAGGGGTGGCCTTCCTCTCGATAATCCTACTCAAAGCCACCCTCTTAGCCCACAAGTAAAGATCATTATCCAATACGACCTCAATTACCTATTAACTCCACCCATCTCCTCCCTTTAAAGTGCTTCGAATCCATTAAAACCGCTGCAGCCAACCATTTAGTTCTTTCCCAACCCTAAAACCCAAAAATGGGCAATATATAAGTATAGTGTACGTATATATTTGAAAAAAATGGGGATATATATATATATATATATATGTATAATGTACGTATATATTTTGAAAAAATGGGGCTATATGCAATTGTTTTTTTGATAAGTGTTTGTTTGTTTGTTTTTTTTTAAATTTTTTTTTTATTTTTTTTTTTTTTTATATATATATATATATAAGAAGGCTATATGCAATTGTAAAGTGTTTGGGTGACTTTTTTTTGATGAAATTGTTTCTACGACAACCTTTTGTTATAACCTTTTTTTAATAACGTCGTGTCAGTGCAATTCACCGTCGTTTTTTTTTTTTTTTTTTATTTCATTTATCATCACTGTGTTATTTTAACTACCACTTAACAATAAAATGATGGAATAATTATGAGTGAAGCTTTAACGTATTTATAATGTTTTGTTATATGTGGGGCCACGTCTAGGGAGACATGAAAAAGCTATGAAAGAGCTATAAGTGGCTAAAAAATAAAGTGTGCGGAGTATGCGCCTAAAATGTGTTAGATTATCATTTTTCTTTCACAAAGTCACTAATATTGAAGTTGAATTCTCAAAAAAAAAAAAAATGCACCTCCCAACTAGTTTGAAAAATAAACTAAGCGAATTCCCAAAAAAAAAAAAGAACTAAACAGGGGCAGGGGCATGTATAAGTTTTCAAATTTTTAGATTCTAACAATCCATAAACCATAAATACCTCTAGAAGTAAATATATATTCCTATAATACAAAAAAAAGTGTATTCGCTAAAATATACATAAATGATATAATAATTAGGGCCTCATTGGCCATGTTTACGACCAAAAATAAATAAATGATATGATAAAACTTAAAAGAAAGCTAATTAAAGAGGCTTGATGTGATCCTATATATAATATCAAAAATTTGTTTAATTATTACTTAAATAAAGTGAACCCAACTTGACCTAGCTTCCTCATAATTATTAGTTCTGTTCAATAGGGTCCTTTTTTATCTTGGGAAATGCTTTTGTAACCCACTTTGAACACCTAATGAGCTCAAGTGAGTGTCCCTCCATTTGATATGCCTCGATGAGTTGTGCGCTTATCTTGAGGCATTTAACACACAACTCAAGATGTATCACATGGAGGGACACCACTTGGATCCCCTAAGTGCTCAAAGTGGGTTACTCTAGCATATTCCTTTTATCTAAGACTCCTGGGCCCTTTCATACGTCCAAGTATTTGTAAGATAAACGGTGCTATGAGCCTATGACACATTCAACCCGATAAATAATAACCTACAATAATGAAATATATACTCAAATTAGACGACTAAAATGAAAAACATGCTCATAAAATGTATAATATAATGAAAAAGAAAAAAGAAACATAACATTAGTACCTCCTCGAGCATAACACATGCATAATACCAAACCAAATCCCGACCATGTAGGAGATCTTTCACCCGAAGAATTAAGTATTTGCTCATCTGTCATTGTTTCAAAAACTTAGATCTATAAATTAGCATGAAAATAAAATAGCATTTGTGATTCATGAGGAGCTACAATAAGGGGAAAAACAAATGTTTCTGATTCTTCCTTGAACAAGTTTCAGATGGAGTTGTTAATAGTTAATGTTTTATAAGGCTTTTTAATAGTTGATTTTTTTTTGAAGTGATTTAATAGTTAATGTTACTTGAAATATACACAGTTAATTGGTGAAATCACACAATTTGGTAACAATATGAATTTAATAATAAAATAAATGGTCTCAAGGTGTAGGAAATTAAACCACGTTATAAATTGTAAAGATGGTAAGTACCTGATATAAAGCTAGGAACAAAAAATGCAGTCCCAACCATAAAAAGAAAATTTTAAAAATAATTATATTAGGCTTACGAGGAAAAAAAGAAACAATAAATTAAAATTAGCTAACCAAATACTATATTGCAAATGATATGTATGCTGTAGTTAATATTAATGATCTATAATTTTGTGATATACTAATTAGAAGGGCAGTGATTGATTAATTGGCTGTCATTTTTTATTTATGAATTCGATGCACCATATATCGTTGAGACCACGTTGGTGCACTGCAATGCATACACCAATCAGTGTATTAAGGAATATTGTAAATAGAAGTTTTACCCTCATCGCCATCATAATTAAGGAGATCCAAAAGCCTCTTGACTTCGATGATACTATAGCCCCTTTTCAACAGCAACTAATTGGCTTCCATCAGTACTAGATGATGAGTTTCCATCTTAGTAGCGTCGAACCAAAGTAAGAAGAGTTGAAAAAAGTTTTGCTACGCCCACAATTATTTAAAAAAATAATAAGAATTATTGGTTGCACAAAATATTTTCGTTGTTGATGAAGAGCTTGATCAGCAACAAAAGAACTTTTAAAGTGAAAGTTTATTCTAGTGATTAAAGTGTGACCTAATTAGGTAAACGGACAATGAAACATACTTACAATATATATTGTACTACCTCGATCTCCCATTGTATAATACTTTGTTATTTTGACTCATCTCGCTTTGAAAAGCGACAATTTTGCAACAATTATGTATTAATTAAAGAACTCTCAAACTGATTATCAAAAACAATTTTTCTGCATAATACTTAATAGTAATGACATCAGGTACAGAGTTTTGCATGTCCCAATTAAAGGAATATATATAAGACCTTATATGTAGTTTTTTTTTAAAACACCTTATATGTAGTTGAGTTGGTGTCTCGATCAGCTTCTAGCGATAGTAACGTGTTGTCGGTGAACAATATATAGGTTGTCATGGAATTGAATATGAATTGATTACCAAAAATAAAATCAAATTCATGAGATCAACGTGATAGTGCACATTCTCCTAAAGGAAATAGCTGACACGAAGATTAATAGTGAAGATACCTCATTTTTTGTCAATGGTCTTTGAAGTGGACACATCATAAATTCTCAACACATCACAAATTCTCAACGTATACGTATCTAGAGCATGCCACTCAAGTTTCAACGTTAGACAAAAAAATGTATGTCTCCTAAAATTTGTCCATGTATGAAAAATTGTTTGGGCCTAGGCCTAAACTTGGTCAAACCAATTCAAACGTAGTCAAATTTGGTAAAAAAAAAATTCAAATTTAGTCAAACTTGGTCAAACCAAGTCAACAGGAGTCAAACTTTTTCAAACTAGTCTACTCACCTCCCTTAAACTTGGTCAAGGTCACGTCAACTCGGTTAACTCGGCTGGGGGTCTCCCTCTCCCCCTAGTCGAGCCTCTCCTCCGACGTTCCCATGCCGTGCCGTCATGGCACCCCACCCCATAACCCTCGCGGCGCCGTCATGGCACCCCACCCATAACCCTCGCGGCGCCAAAGGCGGCTATTGTTGTCGCCTCTCTTGACGACACTCTTGTGTGCCGCCATCACCACCTCCTCCTCCCCTATATCACAACATCAATTTCAAATTTAAATCAAAAGGAAAGAGAGGTTCAATGGCATACCCACAAGTGCTTGCTTCTTTTCCTAGCTCCCCTCTCCTTGTTTACCACCTTTTTTTCTCTCCAAAGCTTAGATTTTTTATTTTATTTTATTTTTAATTTTTTGATTTCAGTGGGAATCGAACCACGATCTCTCGAGTTCTTGCCTTTTTGGCAAGTGATCTCCAAAGCTTAGAAGTTGTGAATAGACTTTTTGGTCTTACAAGTTCTTTATTTAGAGTTAGGGATTGTAACCATGCAAGTTGCTTTTATTTATGAGCAATGCTAGAATGACTCGGATGGGACACTTGGAATGGACACTCGGGTAATTATGTCCTTCATTTACACATCGAGATATGCGTGCACAAAAATTGATGCACAATGGAAGTCGATTTTATGGTGTTGGAGAAGGTCGTAGTGGTTCCTTGGCACAATCACGAGGCTTTTGTTTCTCGTTAGTGAAGGTAAATTTTGTTTACAATATTTCCATAATCAACTGTTGCTTTCGTTGCACACACAAAATTTACAGATGGAAAAATGATTGGCCTTTATGGTTGGAAAATACTAGAATGAATTTTACCAAAAAAAAAAAGATAGGCTTATAAAGTCATCCATTCTGCATTGACCCGTGTGTTATGCACTAAAATTTGTGTAAGCCCACATCTCGAGGCACCCATGGACGCAATACAACAGTAAAGACCTTTCATGACGGTTTTTGACCGTCATGAAAGACCTTTAAAACCGTTACAAGATCCGTCACCTTATGAGAAATTATTAAAACTCAGGGTCTTTCGTGACGGTTTTTCACCGTCATCTTATGTAAAATATTATACTTTTGTGACGGTTTTTTAACCGTCATAAAAGCCTTACATTTTTATTTTATTTTTGGTAGCCCTTGCAACATATAACATTTTTTACAAAACAAAAATAAATAGCAATTATTAACAAATAAAATGAATCTTCTTAATATCAAGATTTAACAAACATATCAATACATATGTTCTATAATTTCTTAAAAGTCAAGTTTTCACATACAAATCAATATTGTGGTCTTGATCAAATCGAGGAGATGGTCTCGATCCTTGCAACGCATCTAGAAAGGCATGTCGTCAGACTTGACTAAGGCAAGACGAAGCACTAAAGCATCAAGGAAGCCTACTGCCCACCTCTTAGCCATATGAAGTGCTAAAGCACCTTCCCTGCATCGTGCCAAGCAAGAACATCATTACCATTGAGCATAGACACCAACCGAACAGAGTGCTTGTGCCATTGCTCAGAGCAACTAATACAAACACAACAACCATGAAAACAACATTATATGTTTTAAGACATTAAAACATATAATGGACTGTAAACAAACTTATGTTTGTGATACTTGGTGTGCTGATAGCTGCATCCCCATGTTTCACATGCAAAAATCAAAAAAACTTCAGACAGGTAAGCTTAGCCAGGAACCGAAAATACGGCGTCCAGTCGGTCAGAACGACTGACGACTGGACGTTTTTTCTTGCGTTTCATTTTCTTTTTAATTTGAACGACAGAGAGAGAAACAAAATAATGGGCCCGCATATCAGCCACGTTGGACGCCACATAGGACGATGTTCCATCAGGGTGTGAAAAGTCTGTACCCCTGGCATTTCCCTTATCCTAATCATTATGGGGTTTGTTCTCATTTTTTTAAAAATCTTAATGATTGTTTTCAAAAAAAAAATCTCGATGATTGGCAATTGGATAAAGGGTAAGATAACATCATTTATTTTACAAATACTTTGGACACGTAAAAATCCTACGTGCTTCTCTATCTTTACACACACTAAAATTCTAAGGATGATGGAAGTTGATGGTACAAATAATTACAGATTCTTAGAAACGTATTAATATTTAGGCTTCATTGTCTTGGTTTATTTCTGTCTTTTTTAGGGAGAGTCTTATGTTTTCTGTGTTCAAGTGAACAATATATTAGGCTTTATTGTCTTAGTTTATTTTTGTCTTTTTTAGGGTGAGCTTTATGTTTTTTTTTTTGTTTTTTGTTTGTAGGAAGGTTTTGCTATTTAAGTGAATAATATATGTTAATTTGGATATCATTATAAATAGAATATAGTCATTCTTGAATTCTTAAACTCTTATTGTATCATATTGTTCTATTGGGTCAAGTCATGATCGCACAATGTGTTATTAATTAAGGATGGCAATTTAATTTAGGGTAGATGCTACGATGATACTCCAAAGTCACATTCAAAATCACAATCCAATAACATGGTGTGTAGGCTCCACATGAAAATGGATGTGCGGAAATAGTTTTCGGTGCATAACACGTAGGGTGTGTATTTTGAGGCACGCATCGACGACTTCCAAAGAAATGGGTACGCATGTCATATCAATGGGTGTGACTTTAGAGGTGCCATTATAACATTTTTTTTAATTTAGTTCACAAATCTGGAAATTAAGGAAACTATATCTATGGGTGAGTAGCAAGAATAATAAATATTGGTCGCATCTCCTACATGTATAATAATATTACAAAAAATCGACTCCTAGGGGGGTTTTTGAGATTTTTGCAAATATCAAAGGAGTGTTACAAGTTGTTATTTCGAAATCATTGATTGCTTGAGGATGACTTTGAAATACAAAATTTTCAAAAAACTCCCTAAGAGTCAAGAGAGTCCAAATAGCATTACTCATAATATTATACATCTTATTTTTTGGTAAGTGACGTGACCTCTCATCCATCTCATTTAGATGCTTTGAATTCGCCCAAACACCTTTTTTTTATTTATAATTTTTTATTCTATAGAGACAAACTTACTTTTATTTTGATCTAGACTACTCGATATCCGAATTTAACTAACTACTCGAGCTCAAGCCGAATTAGCCCACTAAAGAGTAAAACTCTCCCAATTATAAGACAACCTTATTACTTATATCTATAGTCTATTCCTTCTCATTGGGCCTTTAATTAATAATTCCAAAGCATTAAAAGAAAGACCTGCTTAACCAAATATAAATCTCTTCGACCCGTCCATAATAAAAAATAGTAAATGGTCAGAATACTTCCAAATTTTGAGCTTTTTCTCAAAATAATCCCAACTTCAAATTTTCTCAAAAAAAATCCTAAACTTTGTGTTTCTTCTCAATTTTATCCCAAATGATTTTTTTTGGATCAATGTGAATTAATATAGGGAGGTGTGTGAAGTTGATAAAAGAAATTAATGGCTTTCAATAAAATTTTGAAACTTAACATAAATACCCATTAAAACTCGCACGCCCAGAAACAAAAATCGCCCCATAAAAAAATTTTAAAGTCTCAGCTCCTGTACCTTATCTTTTCGCCGTCTGCTCATCGCGGCGAAGATGATTTCATATCTTTTAGTTTTTGCTAGTTCGATGGGTTTTCAGTTAGTGAGAACCAATTTGCGTTGCTGATGTGTGCAGCTTGTAGGAGTACCAAATGTTTCAAAATCTTTAATCACAGCTTCAAAAAAAATCCATTGGTTACACTAGATTCAATGGCACTGCTCATCACGATATACATATTTGCGAAGTAATTAAGTGTTGAATGGATGTGTAGACTAAGAGTTATGATTTGATTTGACAAAAAAAAGAGTTGATGATTTGATTGTTCTTTTTCGATGTATCATAGCTTTGATGCACTTGTGAATATATGGTTTATAACCCAAAAAAAGCAGGTGAGGGAGAAATACGACTGACCACCTTTACTCTATGGGTTTTCGATTTTTTATTGATCAGTTTTAATGGGTGTTTGTGTTAAGTTTTTAAAACTCATTAAAAACCTTTATTTTTTTTCTATTAACTTCAAACACAACTCTCTTTATTAATTCAAATTGACCCAAAAAATTAGTTGAGATAAAATTGAGACAAAACACAAAGTTTAAAATTTTTATGAGAAAATTTAAAGTTAAAGATTATTTTGAAAAAAAACTCAACGTTTAGGATTATTCTTAAAAAAGTCCAAAGAGTTGAGAGGCCTGAGTTAATCACTTATCCCCTCTATGGGTCTGACCATAAGAAAAATTGGGCCACCGTCTAATACTACCACACTAATTGTCTAATACTGGCTAAGTGCACCCCGACTTTTAGGAAGTGCACCCCAAAAAAAGTCAAACTTAAAAAAAAATTAATCATACTACAAAATAACATTTATGCCCCTACTGTGATTAGTGCACCCACTACAATTACTAAGTGCACCCCACACATTCTCTTCTTTGTGATTCGTAGGCACCATCAAGGGGTTCGGCCTCGAGGTCCGAATATCTTGTTGGAGAGTCAGTCGGAGCCACCGAACCTCTAGTTGCAGTGTCGGTCACAGCTTGCCGAACCTTTAATTGGAGAGTCGGTCGGAACCCACCGGACCTTTAGGTCGGCAGTTACCAACTAAATCTCACTAAAGAGGTTCGTTTGGACAACATCGAGCCTAGTTGTTAAGTCTCGACTACATGCCACCGAACCTAAAATAGATGTCTCGACCAAGGTTTTGGAGTTGGGTGCTTCAATTCAAATGAAAGGGTATTTTGGTAAAAATGTGGGATGCACTTAGTAATTGAAATTTAAATTTGAGGTGTCACACAAAATGGGGTGCACTTCCTAAAAATCGGGATGCACTTAGCCGGACTTTAAATTAAAGATGTGCGTCTACCATGAACATGTTGGTTGGAGTGATAATAGATTTCGTCCCTTTAAACGAGGTATTAAATTCAAGTGTCGTGAGTAAAAAAATTAGGATTGGAAAGACTGCCATTTTCAAATGGGGTTCAATAGTGTTGGAGCATAGATTAATCGGCGTAGTTGGCGTCGAACAAGAAACAAAAAAAAGAAAATAAAATGTGTATCTATCGATCTAGCTATGTGCAACAAAAGTATGTAGCCCATGAATAATTTGCAACATGTTGTTGTTGTTGTAATCAACAGGTAAGTGCGTAACAAAATATTACGGTATTCATAGATAAAAAGGCCATAGTTAAAAGTTAGAGAGAGTTGATGTTATTGATGTATTAGTTATGTATGGGATGATATGTATGATGTATGTGGGTCGACGCAATAGGCGTGTTGAGAGGGACTGACGGAGATTACACGTGTCTTGATATGATTTGTGCTCCTGAAAAACGGTTATGTCACGCAGCAGCACCGCAGACACCAACCTGTCGATTGGCCTCAAGATGCGTTCGAAAGTATATCGCACGGATGCACTTTGAGTGCGTGCCGACCTCCGTGTAGGTGCTGGTGCACGCTATCGTGACCATTTGGTTTAAATATTCACTCAGCACACTCACACTCACACACACACACACACACACACACTCCTTTTTCATTTTCAGAGAAGAAACCAAGATCATGGCGGACGTGAACGTGAACAGCAACTCTGGCTCTGAGACTTCGGAGATCGGAGCAATGGAGGAGGAGGAGAGGAACACTCTGAACAATGGTAACTATAGCAATTCTTCAATTACGTTTGAGAATTCATTGATGAGCCTGAGTTGTGTTGATTGTGTTGATGTGGTGTTGATTGTGGTGATGATTGTGGTTTTGGTTGTATGGATGAAATTAATGGTGTTAAGCGTAGTTCTTGAGATTTGTGCTGATTTTGTTCTTCTTCAATCAATTTCAATGGCGTTTATGTATTGCAAACCAAATCGTTAATTAGTGTTAGAGAAGGTACTGTAGTAAGGTTTTTGACTGTGGGTTAATTATGTAACTGTAGTTCATTTGATGTCAAAGTTAAGCCGATTGGGTTTGTTAATTAGTTAGTCAAGTCGGTTAGTGTGTAAGGTGCAATAGCTATAAATATAGATGAAGTGATATTTGTATTGTACTTCTTTTATTAAAATGAAATCTCATCGTAGAGCATTCTCTTTGTTTAATTCCTTAATATTTCTAATTAAGGTTTGTGTTCAACACTCTGTTCACACATTCTTATAAAAACATAAAAACTTAAAATGCAACTCGATTCCCCTCTAATAAGGTCGGTCTTGCATTTGAGCCTAGTCATGAATAAAAAAAATATGGGTTAAGAGGCATGTCACTATTTAGATCTTGTCGAATAATGGATGAATCGATGTAGTTGGCACCAAATACACTTTGTAAAAAACACAAAAAAATCTGACAAAAACAATGGACGAATTCAATATTTTGATCTCCAAATTCTTTACTCGGTCGATTAAGTGATGATATATATACGAACTTGCGCCTCATAAAATACATATCTCGCTTATTATGCATAGAAAACTATGTGCGCATACTCATATTTACATGCTCATACAACACATCACCTTGATGTGACTTTGAGTGTGATGTTGGAGTGTCATTGTAGCATCTTTGTTTATGTTTATGAGTCCGGTTTAAATTGGGGAAAGTGAAAAGCTGTCAATAGTAATTTAGTTGCGTTGTTGTTGTTGGGCTAGCAAATTTATGTCTAGGCCCAATGGGCCAATGTGGCGACATGCGCATTTGAGATATGGGAGTTAGCTAGAACCACCGCATTAAAATTGGTAATTGGTATGGGGCCTATAGAACATGCGTGTGGATTTTTTTTTTTGAAATAGTGGTTGTAGAGGTTGTTTTTATAAATTCATTATGTAACTCTCAACAAGTTTAGGATTAGTTGTATGAAGTTATGATATTTTAAGGTTAAAGCCTTGAAACTAAAGCTTGGCAAGTGAACCGAGCTAATGAGTATAATTCTAGATAAAGTTTGACCCCTTTAACTATTTTTTTTGTTCTGCCACTGATGACTCATGAGCAATGTATTAATATGGATGAAAAGTTTAGTTTCTAGTGTAGAGGAATTTTGGACAAAGGCTCAACAAAATCTCTTAAGAACCAGTCAAGTGGGTGGCCTAATAGTTGGAGTATGTTTAGTAATTAAAATTCATAATCGGGGTATGGATGAGTAAACAGAGTAAACTTAGTAGTAACTTGGTCTGTTCAACTAGTAGAAAAAAAAAAAAAAAAAAAAGGATTTGAGTATATCAGAAACCCAGAGCATTTAGGGCAAAAAAGAAGCCCGAACTTAAGGGCCTGACTTAAACACTATATAGTTTCTTGGGCCTAACCCATAATTAAAGATGGACTAAAATACTTAATTGGACCCAACAAATATTGATGTGTATGAGCGTCTCTCTTCAACCCATAAAAATTGTCTAAAAATGTACAAAAAAAACAAATTTTTTTTAAAAAAATAAACCTTTTATTTGTATCCAAGGCCCCCCACAATTTCGATCAATCAATCGATAATGGAGACTCTGTTGTATTAGCTGATTCACTTGATTGAAATAAAATTTCAGAGATTTCAGAGAGCATTCTCTATGTTTAGGGTTTGTGTTCATCATCTCTTTAGGTGATTCGAACAGTTAGATCCCCGCCCCACACTAGGGCTGGGCATGAAACCCAATGACCCGACTCGGGTCGTGTCACCCGACTCGGGTGGCGGGTGGCGGGTCGGGTAGAGTGGATAAAAATAAAGAGTCGGGTCAAAATAACCTTGGGCCGTCGGTATCAGTCGTTTCGGGTATGATCAAAGGTCACCCGACCCGACCCGACCAACGCATGGATATATATATAATAGGGGTCTATGACCCGATGACCCGACCCGACGACTGCTATTTTTTTTTTCACTTCTCCCGATGACCCGATGAACCGACCCGACGATTTTTTTTTTTTTTTTTTTTTTTTTTTTAAGGAAACCGGATCCCCCGACGACCCGAGCCGACAACCCGACCCTAAACGGGTCGGGTATATATTGGGTCTGCTGCCTGGCGGGTCGGGTGACGGGTCAGTTTTACAAAGACCCGATATGAGTCGGGTCGTCGGGTATCGGGTCGGGTTGACCCAAACCCGACCCATGCCCACCCCTAGCCCAGACTTAACCTTTTTTTTTTGGCAAAGTTTTACTCTCTACTTGCACCACTTTATTCACACACCTTAAAAAAAACCCTTATGCAACTCAATTCCAGTCTTGTTTTTGAGTATTGTGAATAGAAAAAATTGATGAGCACGATTGTGCCAAGTGTGGATGAGTTGAACTGGGCACCCAAAAAAAATGAACAAATTCAATCTTGGGCACTTACTGAGACCTCTAGTACTCTTTTATGATTCGTTGAAGACACAGTGCTTTGGAAAATGATAATTTAACACACTTTGAGCGCATACTTTGTTTTTAACCCACTTATGGCGTTTTGTTAGATGTGGGGTCATGCCTAGAAAAACAAGAAAGAGCCATAAATGGTTAAAAAACAAAGTGAGACCAAAGTGTGTTAGATTATTCCTACCAAAAAAAAGTGTGTTAGATTATTATTTTCCTTTATTTAATTGTAGTTACTATAGGCATCGAGATTCTCTTCCGTTTGATATTTTTTTCAAGCTTGGGCTCGGTGGGGGTCCTAGCCTCTCTTCCTAGCTTCTCTCTAAAGGAGTTTGGACTCCATGCCCCGCCACCCGACTAGTGACAGGAGGAGCTAGAAGGTTGGGAGTGTTGGCTCCATTTTGGCTGTGACCTTTGGTTTTATCTCTTGGATTGAATATGAGTTCTTTATCTAGGGGGAAAGATACTATAATGTACAAAGCATTTTTTCATGGGAAGTGCTACAATGACAATGAGAAGTTACACTACAATACACATTGGCCTATAAGAGCTATTCATGCCTACCTCAGGATATGATCACACACATATTTTGGTGTATAGCACGTGAGTCGAGGTTACATCGAGAGATCTTATGCGTCAATATTGTATGTTGTGGTGTGACATATCGGAGGATACTAAGTCCCCCAAGTGTACATACTTTTTGGATAATACAACTTTTAGTAGCATATGTCTCCTATTCTAAAATAAGAAAAAAAAAAAAGGATAAATTTACTATAAAGAATGTTATGGCTCCTGCAAAAAAAAAAGAATGTTATGGGATCTACTTTTATTTACCTATTTTGAAAACTTGATTAGGATCTAATATCTGTAAATAGGTTCATGTTTGTTAGCTATTGTAATTTGGTTAAAGTTGCTACTTGTAAGGTGGGTTCAAATAAGTTTCATGTTCATTGACAAAAAAAATTGAGTAAAAAAAATTGAGATGGTAAAGACATCATTTTGTCAAAAAGTTAAGACTTGGGGACATTGTAGTTCGATTCCCATATTTTTCTCAAATCGATGCGACAAAGAAAAAGAAAAAAATAATAATAACTTAATTAAAGTTGTAAGGACGGGTTCGAACTAAAGCGCCTCCTAACATTTTGTGACTTTAAGAAGTTTGTTGGGCTGTCAAACAGTAGATGTGGCATTTTTTTTTCTTTGTTTAAAACTCAAAAAGTTAAGGTAAGTTAGTAAAATGTTTTAATATTTTATATGATTTGGCGTTAAATAATATTGAATAAGTTTATTCAGTTTTATAATTTAAATGTTTCTTGGTTTCAAAAAAAAGAATTTAGATGTTTCTTTTTTGTTCACAGCTGGAGGGGCCCTTGGCAGACTTGCGAGTGTCCTCCGTGTTATCCGTATGGTTAGTATTAACATTTTATTTACACGACTTACTTATGTTGATGCTTGAGTTTTTAATCTATTATTCAACTAAGTCCATATCAAATTAATGATTCATCCATTTGGTTAGTGCTGGTTTGTAATAATTAGTATAGTATGTATATATATATGGATACTTTTATCATGAGAACCAAATATAAACTCATGTTATTGGTACATTATTTAGAATTATTGAATTTTAATTCAATACATTAATCGATGAGTCATAAATACACAAAACATTTAATGCACAACACATTTTGAAGAGTTCCCATGACAGATATATATTTGGTCTCCATTATAAAATTATCCTATATATATATATAGTTGAAACCATTTTATATTAAAAATTTAACTTGAATCGAGGTTTTTTTTAAGGCAAATTTAGGCTTTGTTTTCGTTGTTGTTTAAAAATATTTTATTCTATTTTATTTTAAAATGTGAAGTATGCGGCTCGCCTACTAACACTGCGTACTGTACGAGCCATCACTTTCCAAGTGATTGAGGTAAGAAAAGATTAACTGTTATTTTTGCTTTTAAAGAAAACTATTTTTTTTGTTTGTTACTAATTGCTATTATGTTTTTATTTTTAAATAGGGGATGGGCCTGAAAGTGACTCCATTCCTGGAGATATTTGCTATTTTGTTTGACATGTCATCACTCATGGCGTATTACCGCAGTGGTCGCCAAGAATAGCGCGGATTGGATGGGGGTTGCAAGTAACTGAGACTGTTAAATTGATTAAAAATTTGATTGAAACCTTGTTTGTTTTGATGATTATCTTTAGATTGCTAAGTTTCGTGATTACCTAATGTGTGGGCAAAGGCGTATAATACAGGGTTTTAAACACATGATACAAGTCGTAACATCTCTTCTGTCTCTCCTGCGCACCTTGTATGTGGCTCTGCCCCTGGTATAGCTCTTTTAGAGAGCATGAAGGAAATCAAGTCGCGGATCACTTAGCGAATCTTGGAGTCATGGCCCCTACTATAGAACTTATTATTTTAAGGAAAATGTTAAGTGTACCTACTTGTCACCCCTAGCGATTGTGTGTTGTCCGACACACCTCGTACGTATATCTCGAGGTGTATCGATGGCAATTGATTGTTAGGTGTGACAAGTAGGTGTAACAAGTGGGTACCTCTAGCATCTTCCATAGCGCTAAAGGTGACCACTTGAATATCAAAATTGACATCTACCTTAAATATACATCGATTGTGTGCGTACAACCATGGATGCACAAAACAAGGAATCACCAAACTTTATTTTTTTTATCTCAATTTTATCTAAACTCAAAATTGAAAGACTTGTACTTAAGTAGAAGAACAAATTGATAAAATGAGTATGGAGGTAAAAATTTTAATGAGCTTTATAAAACATCAAAATTTGTGATCCAGAAGCACAAATTCCTTAATTAAAATTTTAGGTGGGGATAAACTTGAGACTTAAAAGTAAAGTTTTGGATAAATCTGAGATAATTTTTTGTTCAGGAATAGATTTGAGACTTCAAGTGCAGAATATTTGGCCTTTAATAAAACATGGGTCACACGTCATACAAAATCAAATACGGGGATTATTTTTATTTTTTGGTACATAAGAAGTAACGCAATCAATAACGTTCAAAAACAATGCCAACCGCATTAGTCACTAAAATTAACTCAACTGAAGGGGGAGGAGACTTTAAAGTAAGGAAGACGCTAGAGGTAGCACTTGTTAAACATACTTGTCACACCTAACAATCAATTGCCATTGTTACACTATTTAGTACTTCAGCTTGCAACACGTGATGACGAAATAGAAGAGAAATCCCAATAATTTTTTGAGGTCCGAGCAAACCATTTTTTTTGCCCAATCTTCTTTTTTTAGTTACATAAGTTACATAATACCTTGAAAAAAAAACACAAGTTACGTAACATATTACAACAGAAATGACCTTTCGTGACAGTTAAAAACCGTCACAATAGGTTTTCATAACAATTTTAGGTCTTCCGTGATGGTTAAAAACAGTCATCTTATCCAAAATAAAAACAATAAAAAAAAACCTTTCGTGACGGTTTAAAACCGTCACGAAAGGTTTTTCAATTTTTTTTTTTAAAAAAAAGACTATTGTTTTCCTGCAAAATATTCTTTTTCCTTGCAACATATATAAACCATCACCACTACTATACATAAAATTAGATCACAAAAGTTATTCATTAATTAAAGTTCACATATATGATTCACACATTACAATTTCATATTTTGCTCATTTGATCTGTTTACTCCTAAATGCCCACCTCCACGAACCCATCTTCAGTGGGACACCCCTAAACATAGCATTGCTATTAAATCCATGGGCCACCTCTCCCTCGTTAGACACAACAATCATCCCCGCCTGCCCATCCAGCCTATTCTTCACCACCCAATCCATTGCTTCTTGGAGCTTTAACCCCTTGTACTCCATCACCGCCGCAACGTCCCTAGCCAATGTGCCTCTAATAATGGCCTCTCCCTCGCCTGTGCATGAGACGCCACAGAGATTGCAAGTGATCTTCACACTAGCTTTAAGAGAGAGATTTGAACTAATGTGCAAGTTAAGATAACATACCTGCGAGACGACGCTAATAAATCGACTAATTAGAAATCCACATAATGTTAATGAAGATGACATACCTACGAGACAACAGGTACCTCTTCTACAGTGCAGTTTAAACATTCAAACATCTGATCATTTTGTTGACTAACAGTGCTAATGTTTATTCAATTTTTTGTGGGTATTGCAAGGCCTACCAAGGCAGTGTCCACAAAAATGACTTGTGCAAAACACCCAAATTAAATGATTGGAATAAAAACAATCCTCAAATTTAGCAAATCAATCCATCCAGTTCACAATCAGTTATAAACTCAATTATTTGTAGGGTACCCAAATCTCCTTTTCACCTGCACAAGCTCCTACCAACATTTCAAGCTCAAAAAATCCAACTAAAAAGACTGAGCACCCACAAAACACAAAAAACCAATCCATACCCAAAACTGAAGAAATTCCCACAATGAAACAAAACAAGAAAAAACAACAATACCCACAAAACCCCATATATGAAAAGCAAATATAAGGACACAGAAATCACCAAATCAACCGAAATACGCACAATCCAATAGGGCATGTAGAGAACTGTCTTGCCGATGGCGAGCCAGACGACTCCATAGCCCAAAAAGCAACAAAGAGCGCCGATGAAGAAGGGTTCATTATAATTGAAGGAGGGTTCATTATTCAATTGGAAGGAACTGAAATGGACTTAGAAGGCAAACATATAATGAGAGAGAACTTAAAATTCTATTAACTCAATTTTTTTTTTTCTGTCATTAGCATCATAGTCTACAAGCTGTTAATGTTTTCTAAGTGTTAATAGGAAGGCACGTCATGATTCAAATGGGAGATGCGAGCGCCGATGAAGAAGGGAAAGACATCGCGAAAGAGTACTTTGAAGAACATCAAGAAAAATTCCCAAGTGGTGAATTCAAGGAGGCTCCACCATGGAGAATGCACATCACGGTGACGGGCATTGTTGCAAGCTTTGTAATAGGGAGCCTCTACAGTCTGGTGATAATTGAAGCTGAACCTCACCACTGGACTGGCTCCCAACCTCAATGTCTCGGCTGCGCTTGTCGCATTTATTGTTATTCAATCATGGACAAAGTTGCTTTAGAAGTTTGGGATTTCATCGACTCCGTTTACTCCACAGCAGAATACGGTAATACAGACGTGTACAGTGGCATGTTATGCCATTGCTTATGGAGGTTTGGTATTTTTTATACTAATTGAAAGTCACATAATTGATTTTCTTCTAATGGACTTCTGAAAATATGTTTTGTTTGTTGGTTTTAGGTGGCTTTGGGTCTTATTTGCAGTAAACCATGGTTTACTGCAGATGGGCAGGAACAAATCCCACTAAAAATAGCTAGAAGAAAGTTATCAGACAAAAAAAAAAGGGCTGAAAAATTTAAAGTTTTCAATGGAATCAGCCAATTTCATTGTGTTCAAATACTTAAAAATGGAACAATACCAGCTCATTGTGTAACTAGGGAAAGACAACCACAAGATCGCAAATAACAACAGTTAAAATATTGTAAACAAAAATATCCCCCATTTGAATCTTTTAAACATTCACTAAGCCTACTTTAAAAAGCTTAACATGCATCCTATATTATATATCAAATCCTAAATGTTTGATCCAAGGAAGTATCTGAAACGGAAATTTCTGCACAGTGCCAAAAGCAAATGTAAGGCTTAACTGCATAGGCATTACCAAAATCATCCTTCATCTCAATTTCAGAAAACCAATCATAAGATAGTCTCAAAAAAGAAGGAAACTAATCACAACAGGTAACTTATTAAATCATCCATCAAGTCACGTTACTACAGAGGAAGAAAAAAAAATTGAACGAGGGAAGGGGGTCCCTGCTCAAAGGCAAATATCGAAAGCCTAGCCAATATTTAAGGATAATGAATGGCAAATTGACCAGAACTGGTGCATCGGACGACCACAATAATCCACCAACAAAATATATGTCACAGTTGAAAAAGCACCAACATGAAAGCATTCGTAAGCCTATATCATACCTGCATCAGTCCAGCAGTATCTACGAGGACCACGTCTTTTCCGCTACGAGTTGCCTCCTGAATTGCTTCCTTTGCCACAATTGCAGGATCTTTCTCATAACCCTTCTCAAATAGATTAATCTGGAAAGTGAGAAAATAAAATGTGTTAGCAAATCAAGATTGCAAAAAGTACCAATGTGAAATCTCACTCTGGTGAATCATTCTCCCTCATACCTGAAGACGACGTGCATGAGTCTTAAGCTGCTTAACAGCTCCTGACCTGAAGATAGCATAAGCAGCCATCATAACGCTACTGTAGCCAATAAGCAACCTGAAGAACATCCCAAAAATATTTTAGTAACTAAATTTCAAGTAAACTTTCATTCATTCAGGAAGTGTTGTAAATTGCAACACTCAAAATCAAATAGGAAAGAAATCCTTTACCTTAGCAAGATTGGTGGACTTTCCAACACCATTAACGCCAACAAGAAAGGCGCGATTTCGGGGAAGTTCTTCTTGAATGTGGGTGTGAATTGGTGCTGTGAATCACAGTTTTCACTGTACTCACAATATACTTACCATCTAAAAGTGCTTCAGTCACCTCTTCTCGTGTTACATTTAATGCTCTTAAAAGAATCACTATGTTCTGCGACTTCCTTGGATCCAACACCCTATTTTCCTGTTCAACAGTTGGAAGAGTTGATCTTCTCGGCAATTCTTTCTAATCAAATATGTTGGTTGAAGAAAATAGTCTTCCTAATACTATCTAAATAAAAATAAATCTGTTTTGAATGAATGAAATGATTCAACCTTATAACCAGATGTGAAGAGGAATACAATATACTTACCATCTAAAAGTGCTTCAGTCACCTCTTCTCGTGTTACATTTAATGCTCTTAAAAGAATCGCTATGCTCTTAAAGAATCGCTATGTTCTGCGACTTCTTTGGATCCAACACCCTATTTTCCTGTTCAACAGCTGGAAGAGTTAATAAAAATGGGGTTAGGAAATTTAATTAATTGGCAGGTCACATCAAAGCTTTTGGAATCAAACCTTAGATTTTGTGAATAAAATAAGAGATGCGGCAATGCAAAATAAAACAACTCTAAGAAATTTGAATCGATCACTTTCTTAGCTAGTATTCACTGATTCCTGATTAATATTTGACGCATTCATGTGCCTGTAGGAATTTAAAGAGAATACCACTCACCCTCTCCATTAATCTCGCTGGATGAAAATTATGATGTTGAAAAGGAATAACAATGTACCAAAATGATTTGCAGTCCTGTGTATCACTGATATAAACCTCTGAGCTGCTTCGAGCAGACTCAAAGTACTAGTTGGTCCTGAAAACGAAATGCCAAGAGAACATGAACTCCCAATTGAAGCAGAGAGAATGAAAACAAAAGAAAAGGAGGGGTTATAAACAATCAATTTTCAATACTCCCCACACCTGAAAATTAGATGCCAAACACGAAAACTGCAAAGCAGTTGTTGTTTTTGTCCAGTCGTTAATGTATCGGAATTTCTGTTGTAAATGCAAATAACCAAAACCTGCTGATCTTAAAGCAGAAAGAAAGCAATAAGATTTAATATTGAATTATTTTATCCAATTTGATGTTAATCTACCTTGATAAATTACATCTAGATTCACTATTTTTTTTTTCATTTTTTTAATCTCTACATCTAGATTCACTATTAATTTGATCAAAACAGCCTAACTAAGGAAAATGTATAAATGATTGATAAATGGCTACCTTGATGCACTAGCAAACACGTTGAACGTCTGGTTGAAGCATGAGCTGTTTGCAGTATAGCTTTCTTGAACTCCTTGATCTTCCTGGGGAAATTTGATTCATTCCATTCAGTTGATATGATATAAATATCAGAACCACAAGAAAATAATAAATGAGAAAAGTGACCGAAGTTCAGAATCTAAACGAAATCAACATCAAGTTGCAATACTTGGTATCATCTCTCATCAAGGAGGGAGACCACAAAATGCAAGCTCCTAGGCTCTGATGAACTTGGTTGTATTCATTAGTGTCCACCACAAAGAAGTTTGTAACAGACCTTATGTTGTAAATTGATACATTAGTACATGACGACAGGTCAAAGTTTCCATATATAGCCTGATCAAGTCAAACCTTGAGAACTTCTTTCAAGGAAAAAAAAACAAAAAGGCGTTGAGAACTGATCACATGTTGAATAAAGTTCTGCTTAAGAATCTAAAAGAGTGAGATGTCAAAACTAACTAGCATAGGTATATATATATAAGTATCAAACATTAACATTTAAGTTATTTTACAACTATGAGTTATGGCACTTGAAGGAAGTATATGAGCTTCTATGAACTACCACCACCAGCAAAAACTAGGTAGGAATTAGGAAATGATCCAGTAACGAACTTCTGCGAAATGTATGCTTGCAAATGACATTTAGACATCTAACATAAAATGGTTCTAAAATATGCTAATGGAGTATAAAAGGCTACCTACCTCCAATTCTTGTAGGCTTGTTGAAATTGTGTGATGCCATCAAACATTTAATGAAGCAGATAAAATAGAGTACCCAGGAATGCTGCACACAGTTCAAGTGAAAAAACATGAAGAGAATATATTAGAGGATTAAAAATAGAAAAATAAGAACATTTGATTAATGAAGAGAAGAGTCAAGTGAATAAAAATCCACAAAATGAACTGACCAAATAACTTGTCAAGCTTGGCATGGGTGCGGAAGAGAATAGCATTAGAGCAATTTAAGCAAGAGAGTAAATGAATCCAGTGACCATAGGCACGATATCATGCTAAATCTGCTAAAACTTCATAGAAAATTTCAGTAGACATAATTCCAAAGCTACACCATTTCAAGATCACAAAATCAATCCACTTCACCACAGAGTGGACCTAGAAATCTGAAAACAGGATTGAAAATTTCAGTAGACATAACACACATATATCAACAATTGCTCAAGACATTCACTGTTCCAACCATTGTTCAATATACAAAACAGTATCAAAATATTTCTCAAAGAACAATCAAAACAATTAACTAACTCACCTTCTCATTCTCTCCACCATCCGAGCCTTCATCGACACAAATCGATTCAACTGGACCTAATTCAAAAACCTGAAATCCGCACAATCAACAAAAACTCAGAAACTCAGAAAACCAAGAACCGAAACCAAATCAAAACAACACAATCACAGAAAAACCAGACACGCCATCACAAGTTCACAACCTGAGCACTCCGAAGATCAACACGAACAACAAAATTGCTGAGCTCCGCTTCGTAGTGGAACTTGAGCTGCGCAGTTCCAGATTCGACGACGAACCGCGCCGCCGCCGCCGCTTCGCCGATCTCCTTCGAGAACGGGAGCTTGGACGCAGAGACGAGACTGAATGCGATCCCTCCATTGACGAATCTCCAAAGCGAGGGTTTGCGCGTGAAAAATTAAGGTTTTGAAGCGACGAAGAGGAAGAAAAACGAAGCGCCAATTTGGAATCTGTGAGAGAGACGAACTCGAGAGAAGATCGAAAGAGAGAAGAGAGAGCAATTCGCGATAGAGAGAGTCGCGAGACGAGAGAGAGAGAGAGTAAAGTTAGGGTTTGGGTTTTAGCCTTTTAGGTGGGTGGTTTTATTTGGGTTTTATAATGGTAACCGTCATCTTTGTTCTGTTATTAAGGCCCCATAAGTTGTAGTGGTACCCAATTTTTTAGCAACACAACGTATTAGTATATTTGAAAAAAAAAAACCCACAACGTATTAGTATTACACAATCTTGGTTACGTCATATAAATATAGTATTGATATTGTTATTGGTTTTGAAATTTGAATTGGAATCATATTCGATCTTTATTGGTTTTGGAATTTGAATTGGAATCATATTCGATCTTTATCCGCTCTATTGTTGTGAACCCGGTAGGTTATTTAGGTACCTTTATATATACAATCTTCACGAAGGAGAAACCATCATCAACATTGTTTTCTTAATTTTTGTGCAAAAAAAAACATTGTTTTCTTAATCTCTTTGAGGTATTTTTTTTGGGTTTTTTGTTCTTAATTCTTTATGTTAGGGTTCACCCAATGTTATTAAGTTGATTTCTTATGTTTTTATGTTGAAGTGTTTCAGAAATTTTTTGTTCTAGGGTTTCAGGGGCACACGATTAATTATGGGGAATCAAGGTGAGATAGTTTTTGAGGGTTTTTTTTTGGGTTTTTTGTTCTTAATTCTTCATGCTTTTATATATTGTACAAATATATATATATATATATATTTGGAAAATTCTACAATGGAGACCAAATATATTCTCAAGCCATGGGAACCCCTCAAAATATGTTGTGCATTAAATGTTTTGTGTATTTATGATGCATCGACTAATGTGTTGGATTAGAATCCAATGGTTATAGATAGTGTACCCGTGACATGGGTATTTTTATGGTTCCTAGTAGTCAAGCACGAGAATGATACAATTCTTGAAGGGCAGCTTTTCATAAAAAAATTTGCACATCACCGTCACTGCCAAAGCAATTCTTATATTATTTATTTGGTTATCCTTGTGCTTACTTATTCTTTCGTCTTTCATTATCAGTATCCAGGAAAGAAGAAAGGGAAATTGAATTGCTTCAGAAACAATTCGGATGGCCTGAACCACAATGGCTTAAATCTTTAGTCAAATGGCAGGAAGAGAATAAAGACAAATTTAATTGTATTTGATGCTGAATTTAATATTATCTTTTTTTTCTGCTTCCGTTTTTACATAAAAAAAAAACTGAATTAATATTTTTTTATTTTACTTGATTTGCAATATAGATTATTGGCTTTATCATCCGTCTAATGAGGCATCCAATTCAAACGATGATGATGGTCCTAAAGGACCTAAACTAGTGGAGAGAGCATTGGACGACTATTGTGAGGGGGTAAGTCATAAAAAGTTAGTTTTGCTTTTAGTGTAAGGCGTTTTAATCGCAACTAGTGCTTTTCATTCATCCAATACTATGATCCTCCTATATATTTGAATTTTATGGAACAATCCAAGTTATTAGATCCCAAGATTTGGGTTCATTGTCGAAAGGATCAATATAGATGTCACACTTCCTTAACATCAATATCGATTATAGATCCTTAGAAAATTGTTGAAGAACATGAGAATTAATAAAACTAATCCTTATTTATGCATGTCGTATCTTAGTTGATTGAGAAAAAAATAGTAAATGATATAATTAAGTACCCATTGCCTAAATCCCTACATTCTTGAGATTGTAGATCCTACTATATATGCATTTTTTTTGTGAATCAAGAATTTAAAAGGAACTGGTTAGCTTCCAGTGGTCGAACTTTGAAGCAATATATCTTTTTTTTTTCATGAGAAGAAGGCGGTACTGATCATTTATTTTAAAATGTACACAATAATAGAGATTACAATGAAACAATATATCTTTTGGTTAAAATGAAAATGGAAAACCTCTTCTTGATAGGAAGAAAGACTGAAAGCCTAAAGTGAGTTCTCAATGCGAGTGGATTGCACTAATTTTAGTTTATGCCTCCCCTGATTTTTCAATCTCATCTATTTGAAGTTTGTGATATATGGGCTATGCCTTTTTATGTTTCCATATAGTAATGGTTACTTCCGTAAATGACAGCGGCGTTCGACGGAGCGTTGTTTTTTCTTTACAGAACTCGTAATATTTGCAATTCGGGTATTTGCCTCCTTTATCTCTTAATTGTCTCTTGAATTCGTTTTATATATGGCGATTAATCTTCTTCAATTCATTACTAAGTTTTAATTAAAAAAAAAATCTCAGATGTTTTATGGGTTAAGCCCCTTCTATTCATACAAGTATTGGAGATATGGACCGCAAAAAGCCTTTTTAGCAAGTTCTGCAAAACTCCCCACTCAACCACAAACTGTTGAAGAAGGTTAGTCATTTCTAGCTCTCTACCGTTCAACATGAAAGTGTTTAATAAGGTCCAAGCTTTGTTTGAGTTTAATGGTGATGATATCCCTTACTAATGTTTTTTAGATGATTTAGTATTATATGACCTTGGCAATTTCACATTTAATTTGAATTTTTAATAGTGATCGACTTGTTTGAAATCTTTTTATAACAAAGTGTTTGAGGTCTTTCTTTTTTTTTTTTTTTTTCTTGAAAGTGAAAGTATGGGCGTGTTGTATTAGATTAATGTTTGCCTTGTGTTTTGTATCATTTTATGTGCAGAAGGTGGCACGATCCCTAGGGACTCAAATGGGTTTCCACCTTCTGGGGGTGATCTGAACTCATGTAGTACTCATGGAAATGATGGAAACTCATCTGGTCCTAATGGAAGCCAAATTCCTGGTGTTGGAGAAGGTCCTAAATGTTCCTCGCTGTCTCTATCTCGACGCTTTTGTGTCTCCTTAATGAGGATGGTAATTTTTTTTTTTTTTTTTTACAATATGCCTTAATCAACTAGTTGCTTACATTGATCACACACAATAGTTCATGCATGAATGGAAGACGGTTGGCTTATATAGTTTTTGACTATCACATCCCTTCTAATATTACAAAATAATCCTAATCTTTGAAATTTCTATTGAACATTTAACTACATCATTTGCTAGTGTATATGGTCACCAATTTTGCGTTTAAGGCTCGCCAATTGTAAGTTCTTCATTTCCTCCTTGTAAATCTTCTAAATTGGTGGATTGTGAGAAGACAATTTTTATCTCAAACTATTTATGTTTAACACATTAGGCCTTTTAGCGTAGAAGATTCTTTTGATGTTTTTTTTTTTTTTTTTTTTTGGAAAGAAATAACTTTGTACCCACCAAGGTTTGATGTAGATTTTAATGCAAGGAAAAAAAGAACAGAAAAGTTTAAGCTTTGAACAGAGTTGTACTGAGACAATTGCAAAGCAAAATATGTATTTAATGTCGGGCAATTAGGAACACCTTCTGGTTCATTTGGTAAACTTTATTTGATTTTTTTTGTTAACAAATTTATCTGATCTTTGATTCGTCCTACAAGAAACTTGTAATAGAGATTTAATTATACTATAAAGTATTGGGTTGAAAATTCTGGTTTTTTTTTGGGAAAAAGATGGTATATGTGCTTATGATGGAAGAAACTAATGATCATTGTACCATCTATGAAGTTGTGGCGAGGCTAAGCTATATTTTACTTTAAGTTGAAAATAGAGTAAGCAAACACCACCTTAATTAATGCATCCATTTTCAAAACAAAAATAAATGCATATCCATGTTAAACTTGTTTAAGGTAGAACTATTTACTTCTCTCTATCTTAGCTCCTGTGAGTGGATATTCTTTTGCTAATAACAACCAAATGATTAGTGGTTCAATTGTTTGATATGTAGTAAACGTTGTATGAGGGTGGGAATTCAAGTCCAAGAGGGGGCAAGATAAGATGTTTTTTTGTTTTTTTTGATAGGATGAGACGCTGGCTTCTTTCTTATCAAAATTCTTCTTTTGCTAATTACTAACCACTGCTTCACTTGGTGGATTGGTGGATTAGCTAGTATATGAGTGGCTTGGGTTATAGAGAAGATAATATTTTCTTCTTCTGCTAATTTATAGAACCAGTGTGTATAAATATTATGTAATTAGGGTTTAGGGTCCTAACAAAAAAATAAAATAAAATTAGGGTTTAGGGAATGAATGAGGCTTTGTTGTTGAGTTCTTGCAGTGTGTTAAAGAGTAGATATTGTGAAGGTTTGTTCTATAAAATTAATGAAAAGATATCTTATGCTAATTTATAGTTTTCCTTTAATGACAGACGTTCAAAAACTTTGTCCGGGTGGTACAAGTTCTATTCGGTTGGGGCTTCATTTGGTATTTGGCACGCATAATTAGGAATGAGGTATTCATATATGTTTTTTTTTCTCTGTTTGTTTATTACTAATCATTATGAAAACATGTAATCATTTTTTGTAAAACAATTCAATAATTGCAGGTTATTAGAAATCGGATTAAGGGTAAGATAACACAATTTATCTCACAAAGACTTGGACGCGTGAAAGGTTTTAGGAGCCTTCCTAATTAATGAGAGACGATCGTGGACACAATATTTCTAAGGAAGATCTAAGTTAGGTAAAAATAATTAGAGATTCTGCAAAATTTATTAATAATAGGCTTCATTATCTTGGTTTCATTTACCAACAAGTGAGTAGCCCAATGGTGGTATGTAGTATATTTGTTGCAACAGGGTGGGGTTCGAGTCCGGGCAAGAAAAGTTGGTTTCTTTTTTATAAAAAAAATATCTTGGTTTCATTTATTTTTTATAAGGTTGAGTTTTGGTCTTGTTTATTTAAGTGAACAGTGTTAATTTGGAAATAACATTTTCGGCATTCTTTGCATTTCTCAACTTTTATTTTATGTATTGTTATGTAACTTATATGTTGAGTCATGAAGATTTAATTAATACGAATAGGAGCTCAACAGAAGTCTCTCAAAAAAAAGGCACAAATATATTGTCATAACTTCGATGAAAAGGAAATTTTATATGGGTTAGTCTCATCTCGCGTGTACTGAAGTTATAACTCTCATAAATTATTCTGAGACAACATTGCTAAGCTACAGGAGATCAAAAAAACATTGCTAAGCTACAGATAATATTCTCAATTCTTAATACAATATGATTAAATTGACCCACTTTTTAGCCCGTTTGCTTCAAGTGTTAGCATAGCTAAGTCTTGGCTTAATTTTAAGATATAACTTTGCTTATCTTTCCTTAGAAAATTGAAGAGGGAGGAGCATAAAATTTTTGTCAATCTTCATGGAACTTTACCTATTTTTAGGTAAGCCCTACTGGCAAAAAATATAACTTTGCCCTCTCTGAAAGATGATGTGGAAAGGGCATAATAATCTAATAAAAATTTAACGTAATTCAATTAATTTATGTAGAGGCAAACAAATGATTAGTTAAGATATGACTTGTATTAGGCAAGCAAATGTGGAAGGATTCACTAATTTTCGAACCAAATAGGCCTTTGTATGTATTATAACCATCTCTAGCTTAACTGCTTAAGCCACCCGATTTGACCATCCGACTATTTTGGAATCGCTTTGAGATGCGGCTTCCACTTGCACTGGCCGATCGTTGGTCACTCTCCACTTTTTTTTTTGGTTAAACACTCTCTCCACTTCGATGACTTGGAAATCCAAAGAGCGCGTTATTGGCCTGCTTAACCACCATAAATAATCCTCTTGAATATTTGATGTGTGACCAATGAAGTGCAGCAACTTTTTAGCAATGTATGAATGAATACTGTATGTCACCAAGTCACTTTGCTTCACGTGGCTAAAGAGCACTACTAAAGCATCTCTAGTTAGTTGATAGGGGCAAGTTAGGAGTGGGCACGGGTCGGGTTTGGATCGACCCGACCTGATACCCGACGACCTGACTCTTGTCGGGTCGTTGGAAAACAGACTCGTAACCCGACCCGACAGGTAGTAGACCCGATTTAAACCCGACCCGTTTAGGGTCGAGTCGGGTCGTCGGATGACCCGATTTCATGAAAAACAGCGTCGTCGGGTCGGGTCGGGTCGGGTCGGGTCTCCAAAGAAAAAAACAAAGAAAGTTCAAAGAAAAAAAAAACGACAAAAAAAAACAAAAAAAAAACAGCAAAAAACAGCAAGCAAAAAACAGCAAAAACAAAGAAAAAACATGATGACACACTTGAAGATTAAGTAGTCAAGTGATCTAGTCACTCAATCACAAGTTCACAACATAAGTAATGCAGTTAAGCAACCCATAACATGCATGATAAACATTACACAATACACAAACACATGTTGTATTAATAGTTTCAAAAGCTACAAAATAATTAAAACAAGTCTTCTTTCCCACAAAAAAAATAAGTATTCTTCATCTCCAACGTCCATGAGAGTTGAGGCTATGATTCCATCTTCAATACTTTAAGTTTTCATCTCTAAAACAAACTACAAAATGAAACAAACAAATATATAGTTAGTAACTTAGTACTACTTGCAACTTGCAACTTATAAGAGAATGAAAGAGATAAAATAAATGATTAGTGGTTAACTTACAAGAACTACTCTTTAACACACAAAATATGATGAGAACTCAAAGCTCCTCTAAGACTAATGGTTCTCCTTCAACCTCCAAGTCTTGAAAATAAGATAATATAAAAAAAAAAGAGTTTAGACTTACAAGTTACAACTCATAAAACACTTAACACTTAGTAGCAAGTAAGAAATTTAGTAAATTTATGCTTTCTACAAGCAACTTACCAGATTGGTCGCCAAAACTTTCTAAAGCCCCTTTAAGATCGAGAGGACTACCATATTTGAACCAATTTTGAGTGCAAATAAGGGCCTCAACGGTGTTCGGGTTCAATGAACTACGAAAAGAATCCAATACACGTCCACCTAGGTCTTGAATGCCGATTTCGATGCAACCGTAGAAATCGGGATTGCTAAGACATCTTTCGCCAATCTGTGAAATGACTTTGTATTTGGAAGAGTTTACTTTCCACCAATTTAGGATGTCAAATGGCTCCACATTTTTTTCACAAATCTCTGCCAAATATTTGTCTACTTCATTCTTATTCCCATTGCTCTCTTCTTCATAAAGATGTCGTGTGATTTGCCCAAATTATGGAATATCATCCAACTCTAAATCAACTGGATAGTCTGGATTTGGAGTTCGATCATCTTCACTATCATTATCATCGTCTTTAGAAGAAAAAGCCTTGTACGCCTCGTACAACCTCCTAAATGTCGTATCCACCTTCTTCGTCATAACTTCACCCACTTCTTTCCCATACATGAGATTAAAGCAATATGAAAGTGGTTTTAGTTTGAATCTTGGGTCAAGCAAAACAGGTACATATAACATAACATTGGTCTTTTCAGTATTTCCCCAATACTTGTCGAACTTTACTTTCATTCTCCTAGCCATTGATGATAAATACACATTATTGCTCTCACAATACTTTTGAATTATACCATGAACCAAGTAAATCTCTTGAAAGTATCTATTAGAAGTCACATGCAAGGAAAGTTTGAAACTCGTTTAGTGATTTCATAAAATGACTTCAAAAACTTTACAAACATCTTTACCTTTTCTCAATCATCATCAGATGGAATCTTTTCCAAATTCAAATCATCACCTTCTCCTTCCATTCTCACAAAAGCACGTTGGTAGGTCAACGCAGCATCCAACATCAAGAAAGTGGAATTCCACCTTGTACTTACATCTAAACAAACACCACCATTAGTATTAAGTTTTTCTTGCTCCACACACGTCTTAAAGGTGAGTGTCCGCGCAGAAGATGACCTCACATACCTCACAAAATAGCGGATCTTTTCAATAGATGAATCCAATTCCTCTAACCCCTCCTTGACTACAAGATTCAAGACATGAGCAACACATCTAACATGAAAGAACTCACCATCTAATACCAATCCACCCCAATTCCTAACTTTCCTCGCCAAGTAAGAGACGACCACATCATTTGAAGTAGCATTGTCAACTGTCACAGTGAAGACTCGTTCGATGCCCCATTCTAGCAAACACTTCTCCATTGCTTTCCCAATGGTGTCGCCTTTATGATTTGGAATTTGAAAGAAGTTTAAGATTTTTTTTTGCAACTTCCATTCACTATCAATGAAGTGCGCAGTGAGCACCATATAGTCGATCTTTTGTATTAATTGCCATGCATCCGTTGTTATGCACAAACGCTGAGACGACCTACGAAACATCTTCTTCAACTTCATCCTTTCAATTGAGTAAAGACTTATACAATCCCTTGTAATTGTTCTTCTTGATGGAACAGTAAACTTAGAATTCAAACCCGCAATAAAATCACGAAAGCCATCATTTTCCACAAACTTGAAAGGTAACTCATCTAAAATAATCATCCTAGCAAGCAATCTCCTACAATTGTGATAGTCATAGGTGGTTGCGAACAAGTGAACTGTACTTTCAGCTGAGGACCCATCATGAGTAGAGGAAAAACAAAGGTTTGCTTGCTTGGAATGATGCCTCTCATTTTCAATTTTCCACGGATGATTGGGGTTCGAACACTTCTCCAAATGCAAAATCAAGTTTTTGGTCCCACAACTTTTGGAATGACATGCATAGGATTTGGGACAAAATTTGCAATATGCCCTAGGCTTGTTAGGCTCCTCTTCTCTGATTGTGAAATAATCCCAGGCTTCAGAAGTTCTCTTTCTTTTATTACCCGGATTAGGTAGTAATGAGGGGAGGCTTGATTCATTAGTTTCATTTGGAGGTGGAGGCTGTGGAGTTGGAGGATGTGGAGTTGGAGTTGGAATGTCGAATGGATTAACACCTTGACTAAGGTCTAACTCAGTTGAAACAGTTGGAATTGAATGTGGAAAAGTTGATGTCATCTGAAGAATCAAACAAAAAATAGAAAGTTTGATTTCTATAAGAAATCAACTTTATGATTGCACATATATTAATATAAGTCAATTCAAACTTCAAAATCAAAACTCCCCTACTTTCCGTAATAAATTATACAAAACTAACCATCTATTGCACTAAATCGAACACAATGGAAGAGTTTGATACTTTGATCTATGTAGCCAACCCCAATAATTTAAAAACTGTAGGACCGATTGCTTGATTTCACTAACAAATCAATGCTGCTTCTACTATATACATAATATGTTTTAAATGAATGAGTCCAAACAGTATGGAATTTCATGTCAAGGCATTTTCGAATTTAAAGAGGAAGTTTGAGATCGATGGGAATGGAATACAGTGAACAATTCAAGTTTTCCTGTCATATGTACCTAAGCATCTGCTACTCGATGTGATTGTATAGTAACTTGAGTACCTTATTCTCTTCCATGACGCAGTTTCAGTACTTAATTGCTTATTGTGACGCAGTTTCAGTACTTAATAGCTTATTGTTGGTAAAGAACTCGATTGCCTGATAGAAACCAAATAATATGTCTGCTTTTCAACCAGTCCCAAGGTCCTATTGACTCTGTCCTTTGTATAGTTAACAACTTGTCTGAAGTTTTTGATCGTGAATCCTTACTCCTTAGGTCCGCTAAATTATGAGAAAAGCATGTGTATGAATGACAACTTTATATCTACTCTCTATAATACTTAATTGCTTCTTTATTATTATTATTATTATTTTGCTAAGAAAGAAATCAATTTTTCTCCATTGAGACTCGAACCCCAAACCTCTTACACAAGGGGCCCCATGCTAAACCAGTGATTTACCCACATGGTTGTTATTGCGGTTCAAGATTTTGACTCTTCATATTATTGTTTATCTATAAAAGAAAATTCTTCAAAGAAATGGTAAAGAAAAATGTTTTTAGTAAAGTAATTAAGCATATTTTATAACGTCAAAGCTTTTAGCCACATAATTTATTTGAATTCTCATATAATGTTGGTTATAAGGCAATTGACAAGAGTATTGATTCCATTTTCTGAATTTTGATGCAGTCATCGTTGCGTTAATTGTTAACAAAGGTTCATTAGCAAGCAACTACAAAAATCGAACTTCATGATAACATATATAAAACTACAGATTTAGAATAAACTAATGAGTGGTTGAAGATAATTCAATTAGATGACAAGAACAAAAAGACAGATGAATGCATATTTAATCAGTGAAATAAAACTAGAGAAAAAGCGCAAGGACACACACAAGGGAAACCTAATAAAGACAGCAAATTAGGGCTAAATTAGGGTTTCTGCTCCTACAAGGCTACAACTCTCCCAAATCTCTCGAATACGAGAAGAACATGAGCTCAAAGAAGAGTTCAATTACCTATGATTATGAAGATTGAAAAGAGAGAGATCTTCAACGCGAGCTTGAGACGGAGGTGAGGCGGAGCCGCGGAGGATGTGTGCGGCAAATGTTTCTTTGCGTGCGGGAGGAGGTGAGGCGGAGGTGAGGGCCGTGAGGCGGTGCAGTGGAGGCTGGAGCGAACCGAAGCAGGAAGAGCCGAAGAGGGGCTGATCGATGAGGAAGGCGAGGGACGGAGGGAGGCTCTGCTCGACGAAGAGGGGATGATCGATCGATGATCGATGAGGAAGGCGAGGCCGCGAGGGAGGCGAGGGATGAAGACTGAGGATTGAGGAGCAGAGACGCAGAGATGAGGAGTCGGGATGAGGACGCAGTGAGGAGCAGACGCAGTGAGGAGCAGAGACGCAGAGAGGCGCGCGGGGCTTCACTTAGGGATTAGGCCATTAGGGTATTTTGTTCGGGTCGGGTATCGGGTCAGGTCGGGTCCACATTGTGACAGACCCGAAACCCGACCCGATACCCGACGGGTCGGGTTTTTTGACCCGATTTTTTTTTTAAAACCACCCTACCCGACCCGAGTCGGGTCATCGGGTTTTGTGCCCCCTCCTAGAGCAAGTGATTATTTGGGAGGTCATGACTTTGACTCCCATTAAGTTAAAAAATATATATATACATGGTAACTCAGTTTTCTTTTTAAAAAATCCATATGGTAAATGGTAACTCTTTTTTATGTAAAAATAAATCGTATGAGTTAGTGGGTGTTAAAATTCAAACTTCGTTGGCTAAAAAAGAGAGTTAAACTTCAGTAGTGATCCTTTTTTTTTTTTTTTTGGATGAATTCAGTAGTGATCTTACTATTTGTAAAAGGTTCAATGTACGTAGCACATTGATTAGGAAATCAGTAAATGTAAGATTCATTTCTATCTTCTTATCTAAAAAAGAAAAAAAAAATCATTTCTCTTGTACTACATTACGAGTAGCATCTAAACCATTTCAAGTGGTAACTCTAATACAATAGGTTAAGGGATTCAAGTGGTAACTTTAATACGATAGGTTAAGGTTTAAGCCTTCCTGTATACAAATTTGAGGAATAATAACGTGTTTTTTTGGTCAATTATACATAGATGACATAATTGTTATGAAAAAAAGGCCTAATAGGCAAATATATCCTAACGTTTCAAATTTTTTGCAAAAATATCCTAAAATTTTAATTTTTACAAGAATATCCTAACATTTTGATTTCAATCAAATTGTATCATTGCTTGTAGTTATTATGTGTTAAACCACCATTAAACTGATGAATGATCATTATAGATTGCATACACTTGCATTCTATGAAATTATATTCTTAATCGTGTACATAATTTTTTTATATTTTTAAGTGTAATTTACTCAAATAATATGAAGTGAAGATGCAATTTATAAAAAATTAAAAGGTTAGAATATTTTTGGCAAAATAAAATCGTTACGATATTTTTGGTAAAACCTTGAAACGTTAGCTAGGATATATTTGCCTATTTTGCCAAAAAAGGAAAGATGACATAATTAAGTTCATTTATACAAAAGACCCGTTGTGAATTATTCTGGAATGGATGCAGTGCATACGAGATACAATTTGAGTGGTTAATCACGAAGGTGTGCTCGAGTTTAGTTTAGTTTAGTTTTTTTTTTTTTTTTTTTTTTAATAGAGTTTTTAAAGTTGTAATGGCACTTGTTAATTAAGAACATGCATAGTGTAATTAATAATTTCCAATTATGCAAATAAAGCATTCAAGGAGTATTTATCATGCACAATGGATACGTCGTGGGAAACAAAAAATAAAAAGAAAAGGAAAACAAATAGAAAAAACATGATATAAAAAATAGAAAAAACATAGCAAATTCTCAAAAATAAAAATAAAAATAAAAAAAATGATTGTTGAAAGAGTTGAATGAATATAGTCGGACATGTGTATAAAAAGGGGTAAAATCCGGTGGGCCCATCCGATTAAGTCACTCCAGCTATATTTACTGAGTAAACATACTATAATTAAACAAGAAGTCCTAGCTAGCTAGTTAACTTCTTAGTTTTAATTTGTTTTTCTATTTCTTGGTTTTCAAAGCATCGGTGGTGTCTTTGATGTCAATGGTGTTTTTGTTGTTGTTGTTGTTGTTGTGGTGGTGGTGGTTTAAAGACCCTATTTTAAAATCGATTAATTAGAGTAATAAAAACTAGTTTATGAGGGTGATAGACTTAATAGGTTGGGTTTGTAAACTCGAGAGAGAAAGAGAGCTCAATTAATGGCGGTGGTTCTGGTGAGTTCTCTCATAAATGGCTTCTCCGCTCAAATAGCCCTCTATGCGTGCCGCCACTATAAAAAAATAATATATTTTAAGACACTCGAAGTTTTGTTGAAAGTCATGTTGTTCAAATCTAATCAATGTATAATCGATGTACTATAACATACTTTTAATCTTAAATATTCATATGAAATTATCTATCAGTTAATATAAGATTAATAATATAGTATGATAAACATAACATAAAACTTTTGTTAGATTTATTTTTTTTAAAATAACATTTACTTGTGTATTAATTATATGTTTAATAAGTTTTGACAGCACATTCATCAACAAAATAGCTTAATTTTATAAAGGCAATGACTAAACGAACCTTAGTTTTTAGTAATCAAACCTCAATTTTAAAATTTTACTTTGGGTACCCAACTTTTTACTTAGTTTACCCCACTTTTATTATTAAAGTTCCAATATACCCTTGCCCACCACACGTTTTAAGACTCTATTGGTATTTTACTCTTATTTATCATTGGTATCTCAGTGATTTACTTATCATGCTACCTTTTTTATTATCTTTGTGATATCCATGCATGATGCTAGTTTAGCCGTTTATTTGACATTTGAAATGATGTTAAGACTCTATTGGTATTTTACTCTCTACTTTACTGTACTCACCGTCTAGTTTGTGACGGTGGGTGCAGACCGACAAATAGAAAGAGGCAAAGGACCACCGCCAAGCAATTGATGTTGAGAACCACGAGGCAGTCTCCATTCGCTATCTGAGTAGGTTCTTTGTATTATGTATCTATATATTTTGATCACATGTGGTTTTATGGGTTTGTGAGAGTTCTTGGAACATGTATACATGTGATTTACTCTCCTTTGATTTGATGTTGGTATACATATGCGGGGTTTCCACACTTTAGGTTGTCCTAACGTGTGTCTTGGAGTTGTTTCATTTAGTTTTGAGGTTTAATTGCTTCTGCTATTACTCTGATAACTCACTAAATTGAATAACTCAACTTAATTATTAAATTTTGCTACATAATTAATGGATAATGGTTAGGAAGGCTGATTAGGCTTGCGTTAACTTTGCGGGAATGGCTCCGCAAGGCCTAGTTTAGGGTTATGGAACCGGAAACGTTACAGTTGGTATCAAAGCCTAGGTTTATGGAGCCTAGGGGATGATGTGTAGGTTATTCTTTAACATGATATCAACGTCACAGTTGGTATCAAAGCATAACGTTTAAGACCTAGCTCTTGATTAAATCACAATCACTTAATGCACAAGCCAATGTTAGTTAGAATAATGGTTAAACTTAAAGTGAAACCCTATGATCTTGACTTAAGTCTTAGGTGGGAAATGAGGAGAGTTGGAGAATTGAACTGGACTATATGAACTAATTGATGTGATATATACTACTATTATCGATAGCTATAAATTAGTCGAGAATACCACCTTCGTTGTCGATGGTGACGGCCGATCAGTCTGAAGTCCAATCGATCGAAGAGGCAGCAACGGTGTTATCGTTGCAGGAAAACTGAGGACAGTGTCTAGCAATGGGCATGTATACCTCAGATGGCAAGCGTTGTGACGACCCCTCCCTTAATTTAGGGCACCGTCTGGGTCTAATCCCATAATTAAGCCTTAAACCTAGCTTCGTAGGACTTAACTACGTATTAGTCAGCCTTACAACCTATTTACCTCGTTTCTCGTATCCAAATCTATTTATAACCTTTAGTGTTAATTAAATATTTATTAACATAGTTTGTTATTTAGTGAAAGTCTTAGTCATTTAATGCGAAATTAAATTAGAATATTATGCGGAAGTCAATTGAAAAATAACCTAAGTGTGGAAAACTAGGAAATGACATCATATATATATATATATATATATATATCGATAACCTCAAAATATAGCAAAACGGTCTAAGTCTAGTCGGGGAACTAACGTTCAACTCAAATGTACAACCCAATGTAATAAAAGATATAAATAAATACAAAATATCAAAATGGACCTACAACAAAAGTCGTGTTGCGCCGCTACTCAGGGAAAATCTCCTATCTTCTCTTTGCCTGGCCGGCTAGTAGATGGATCTGCACCCACTGTCATAAAAAAACGACGAGTACAAGAAATAAACAGTAATTCCCGATGACAAGTTTAATTGCATTTCCAAATATAATCGACTGGTATTTAAAAGCATATAACTAGGAAAGTTGAAAAATAACCATATACAAGTAAATACCAGAGTTAAACAAATGAAACTGACATTGGGCTAAGTAGTAGTGAATTAGGTCTGATCAGCAGTGAATCGCATCACTCCGACTCTATAACCATATATCACAAGGGACTCTAACCCAAGTGAGTTAAGGGACTCTAACCTCGGTGTGTTGACTACCCTAGGGACTCTAACCGCGAGTCATGCACACCTCGATCGAGTACGAGACCTAATTACAAAAACTACTTTTTAATTCAAGAAAGTCCAAGTATGGAATGTCAAGGCATAGGCAAGTCTAACATCTAATCAAATAGAAAGTACAAATCCATATAAACCTTTTTAATATGTACTAGCCTAATAGCATGCTATTTATCCTTGATTTCACATTTAAACAACAAGAATAAACATTGTATGAGATAGAGGCAATGAATCAAATCAACAAGTAAATATCATGCAAAACTAGAGTCATAAGTGAGCGTAGAACACCAAGGACATATGATATTAGAATACAATGATAAAATAGTCAACAATGACTATATAAAATAACCAACAAGATTATGGAATGAAATGCTAAATCAAATTGTCAACGGGTATACTTACAGTCACGCTAATTCTTAGTCAATTCAGCCTCTCGACACCCCGACTTGCGCTCTCGAACTCCCGGAACACCCCTAGGTCCCTAAAGTATCATTTTATATCATTTTTATTTATTTATTTATTTATTTTATTATTTTTATCATTTTTAAGGGGGTTTGGACCCTTGAACCCGGTCCGACCCGGTTCGGTCCAACCGGGCCGGTCAGACCGGTTCAGGGATGTGCGTGCACGCGTTTTCATCTTTTTTTTAAAAGATTGGGAGGGAAGGGAGACGACGACCATGTCGTCTCCCTCCTTGGACGAACTGCAAGAGCAGTTCGTCCGAGTCCCCAATCACCACCATCACCACAACGCCAACAACACACCAACATCGAAACAACAATGCCAACAACAACAACAATGTCTTACGTCTGATCGCTGTTGTCACGCCTCAAAGCTCTCGATCTCTACTTCTCTTGATCCCTCTTTCTTGATCAATCTCTCTATCTCGAACTCTCTCTCTCCTTCTCTTTCGGTGGATTGTGTGTGGCGGTGGCGATTTGGGGTTAAAACTAAAAGGGTAGTTAAATTACTAAAATGTCCCTCCAATCTTATCAACTTCCTTGATAAGCCAATGTTCCTCTTGGTCATTTCACATTTTATTGATTTTTAATATATACAGTATATATATATATATATATATATATATAAATTACATATTTATACGCAAACATATATATTTGCCAATACTTTCACGTCTACAAATCCGTCGTGCGCGTTAACAAGCGTACTCGGGCGTGCACACTACCGTACAACCCATGCGTGTCGACCACGACCCTGCGTGTCACTAGGAGTTCACCAATTTACTATTTTTCTCAAATTTATTTTGTTTTTTTCTATGTAAACTCATTCCCCAGCTCGCACACAACTCGAGCGTGTCCCCGCTCTCGTCTCGACTTCTACACTGTACAAACTGATTTAGTAAGTCTACACACTACATAACACTGGGCATGAAACAAATACAAAAATACCACATGCCTCAGCCACATGCGTCGGTCAGCGTGTGCATCATGGTGTGGGTCCCGCGTGATGGGTCGGTGATCCTAATTAAGGAAATCAAAATGAGGTTAGAGATTTGGGTCGTGACAAGCGTGCCGCAGGACATCGCGCAGTTACACATGCAGGAGACAACACATGTTGTTACAAATCCGGATCCAGAGCCAACTCAAGACCTTGTGGCGGGTAAGAGTTATCTTTGCGGCTTGACGTGATTTTATGTCACTCAAGTCTTAACGTTAGACAAAAAATTTATGTCTCCTAAAATTTGTCCAAGTATGAAAATTTGTTTAGGCCTAGGCCTAGAGTGTAACGAACCAATTAACAATTGTTGTTATTTATGACGTCATTGCAGACGTGGATGCCAAAGGAGATGTTTGTGGGTTCCACAACGAGGATGGAGCACAACCAGATTAGGTATACAATTCATTTCATGTGTTTTTGATAAGTATTTGCGATGTATATGTTCAATTTAGTTATTGCATCACATTATGTGTGTTTATATCGTTTATTGACGAGCAAAGTAGTGTGACGGGTATTCGCTGTGTATAGCGTGTAGATGCAGGTACCGGGTGGCAAATGATTAGTACACTAGGCCGAGGAAGTTTACCTACATAATAAATGATAAGATTCATTAAATAATTCACATAAAATGATGTTGAGGCGGTTGGGAGCGTTGTTGTGTGAGAACGTTACGGTTTGCAGCACGGAGCCAGGTATCAGAACGCCCAGAGTTGAATGGTTGTGGCTAGAAGGATAAGGTCAATGGACAAGGTGTGAGTTAAGTGTGTCAATTTTTGACATTCTCATAGCCCTTAGATGAAACCTAGTGACGGGTGTGTGAGACTTGATGAAGAAGTTTGTATAAATATCATGATTTCCCATTTTATCACTAATTTTTCTCTTTTCTCCAAGGTGTTGGACGAAAATTGAGTGTGGTGTGAGGGTTTTTGTGAGTTTGTATGATCATTTGGCGCTCAAGAAACCAAGAGGAATTGATAACAAGGTTAGTTCTTCAATCCTCGTCTCCTTCTCTACGATTCAAGGTATTTTTCAGGGGTTTTGACGGTGATTTTGGTGTGGGTTTGAGCACACTAGTGGAATGGGGTGTTGCTATAGTTTTAAATGTTGGGTTTGAGGTTGGAAATGTGAATTTGGTGTTGATATTATGGTTGTTTTGGTTTTCAAGTGATTTTTTGGGTATTTGGTCGAAAAACTCGGGGTTTACATTTCGGACACGTTTGATCGAGGGGTTTTAGTTGAGTGAGCTTGATTGAGTGTATAATGGGTTGATGGAGCAAGCGCAGATCGTGGCGACGGGCCGAGGGGGTTCCAAAGCCAAGAAAAACCTCCTCTGCTCCAGACGCCGCCAGGTGCGCCGTGGAGGCCAAAGGCCTACGGCGCCACTCGCGGCGTCTGGGGAAAAGTTGAAATATGAGAAATGAGAGTGACGTTTTTGGAGGCGCCACAAAGAAAAAATATGTGGCGGCGCCAGTCACGGCGCCCAAGACGTTATGGACACGCTATGCAGGGTTCAACTCGGCGGTGTCTAGGGCAGTTTTGGGATAAAATTTTTAAATAAAATTTATCAATTGGGGTTTTATACTAGGGACTTATATAAACTATTTAATATGTTTAATTATCGATGATTCGTGGTTTTGAATCGAGGTATACAAGGTTTGGAAATTTGTTTAATTGATCAAGAATTTATGTTTTAGGTTGATTTGACGATTATTGGACACACATTTGAGGCATGATTTAGACTAGGAATGTTAGTGGAGCGCGGTTTGAGGTGTGTAGTGTCCCAACTGAAATTCATTTTAGTACTTACTGCTTGTTTATTTGAATTATGTCCTTTTATTCGGAAATCTTTATTTTCTGATTTCTTTACGGCGGTTGAGTTTACTCCCACCTGGTGTTTATTTGTTGCGGGAGCATAGGGTCCATTAGGCCATAGCATGTGTTCTAGTCATGCATTGGTGAATATGCTACCCGGGTATGCTTAGACATGTGTGGGTGAGTCGTAGGTCTACACCGGCCACCTAGGTTTGATGTAGCCTCACGGGCCATGCCTGGCGGATAACTCGAAGTATGACTCTAGTCTGACTTTGATTGTGCACGCACTTTGTTTCCATAGTATATATATTCATGCGCCGATCTTCCACAGTTGTCTGTTTCTTTCTTCCGCATGTTTATTTATAGTATTTTGATTCTAGCAGTTTTACTTATGTATTTACTTGAAGAATTTCTTTGGGATTACTCACTCTGGACTCGTCATCTGCCTTTTTGTGATGGCTTTAATTCAGATCCTGGCACGAGCAAAGGGAAGGGCAAGCTTAAGGACTACTTGTGATTGACTATGATTTGCCCTACTCGTACGTTTGTTTATATTTATCGTTTTATGTTGGGTATGGGTTGTGAGAGATACATTTTGACTTTGTATATATATAGTACATTTTGGTTGGTGCCCTTAATTGGTTCTTCCCTCGTTGACTCTTAAGATTAGTAAGGGCAAAACCCCAAATGCTCTAACAATAATCTAAAATTATATACTTAGGCTTGACTTAATTGATTAGTCGACGTGGTACAAAGTTGACAGTTGAGGATGCCGGAGTAGGTCAATAACTCATTGCCCCTATAACAAATATGACAGTGGCTAACTTAAGGCCTGCAGTGGATTTTAAAGTTTTTTTCTTGTGATAATTGTGGGTCTTCAATTTTAGCCCCTTCCAATTTAGACTCGACCAAACGGACACCCCAACTCCATGACTCAGGGAAAGCAACATATAGAGTTGAATGACATAATTTGATCCTGTAACTTATAGATCATCAAGCTCATGTTTCAACAACTTCACCACAACATTAATCCAACCAGGGGCTAGTGATACTATTTTTCAGACCTCTATTTGATGTAATAGATTGCCTCTAAAATTCTCATGAATTTTAACCTTTTCAAAAGATCACATTAGAAATGGGATTCTTATGTACAATAGGTTCACAACAACAATTAAGACTCGTCAACACATAATCAAACTTTTCACAATGGAGCTCTTCAATCAGTAGGAGACGAAGAGAAGTGTTAGGCACATAGAGGGGAGTCGTGCGATATACCTCGAGTTGTGAGCGCACATCTCGAAATAAATTGCCCTTTACCCAAAGTAGGTTATCTAATCATTTTCCTTAAAGGATAAGGAAGTAAGGTCTCAAATTCATTGTCAATATTGGAAAAATAGAGGAGGGAGGTCCCTAGCCCTTACAATATCTAGAAAATGGAGAGGATTGGGATAAGTTTGACTGCCGCCGTAAAACTTTTGTGTATCTCCATAAATGTTCAACTTAGATTCATATGGAACTGGGCTTTTTAAGCTTAATGGGTAGGTGGTTTCAAAAAAAAAAAAAAAAAGCTTAATGAGAGTAAATGCTCTTTTTCATTCTACTTTAACTTGTGCTCTAATTCTTTCAAATGCATGATTTCCTTAAATTCAGTATTGCTTCATTTTAGATTGTTTAAATTTTCGTGGATGAACATGTTAATATCCTTTTAAGCCATTGATTATAGATTGTTGTTTGAATATTTCCCAGTGCAACAATGCGATGTGGAAGATGGGAATCAAACTGATATTCGTGCTAGCAATGCATACCATGTGTTTGAATAAAAGCCTCACAGATATGAGAACATTGCTTGTTGCTTCTTTCGCGAAGTAGTTACAGTTTAGTTTAATTTGAGGTACATCTGACTGTCTAACTTAAGTAGTACTTTGATAATTTGATATCTTAAATTTTCAAGCTTTTGGGTTTATTCATTTATAGACTAATTCCATCTGAAGCAGTGTTTTTAAGGCAGCGCCACCTTAATTAGGCAAGCGGTGGGCCTAACAATATGTTTTAAAACTTTTTGGGGTGGTCTCTATAATTTTCAAAAAATTATTATTTTATTTATTTAAAAACATTTTTTTATTCCAAAATGTGGCGAAAATATGTTGATGAAAATGTGGTGGTGAAAAATAGTCATTTACTATTGAGGGAGTCTCTAAATAAATTAAATTATTTCTTAGGGAGGTCTAATTTTTGTCGCCTTGTCAAGGCAGGGCTAAACTGCATAACACTGCCTCGCCACATTGAAAACATTGATTCGAAGTCCAATATCAAATTAATCTGTACCTTCTTGCAAGTAGTACATTAAGCAATGCAAAAACTTTCTTTGTTTGATACAAACTTAGACGCAGATCGAACACACAATATATCGAAACAAACAAAAATCAAATGAAAACACATAAACACGCGATACAATATTGTATGACATTATATATTAGTAGAGCCAAATGCTACATCATCCGCCAGAGAAATGAATTCACTGCTATTGCGTCTTCGATGCTTTAATCATCAGGATCGAAGAAACGGGTGATGTCAGTGCCTTCAGAAAATATCCATTGCACTTTGTCCTCCAACAATGGATCGAGTTTATACAACAGCTTTAGTACAGTTCTTGCTCTTTCTTCATTTTCTTCGATCATGCTTTCATTGACATGTTTAAATATGGAATCTGGAAGTTGTTGGAGATACCAACGTAACATCTTCACAAACACTTGTTCGATGTAATCACAAAGCTCCTCATTCGATGTATTGATGATGAGTTCTGGGATGAAGTAGTTTATGTTATCCACCTCCGACCATATGGGCGATCCTCCTTTCTTTAGTTGGTTGTATGCAGCTTCAAATAATGTTGACTGTGCATGGTTAACTGTATGGTCCTCCTTTATTCCAAGATGAATGTCCCCTCCTTTCCACAATAGTTTCGCGAGCTCTCTTTTTCTTTGATATTCATGCTTACCCACATTTAGTTTTTCATCGATAAAGTAAATAATCTCGAAAGCTTCATCTAATGTGCATCTCAAATTTTCGGAGAGATGAGATGGAACAGTTACAACCACAACTTTTACCAGGAGGACCAGTGATAGACAGGAGAGTCGATATCCACTTGAACCAATTTCATGGAACCTGTGCAAGAAAACTTGTCTGGATGATGGACTATGTCTTGACAACATTTGGAAAATGTACGAAGAAGAAGAGGTCGAAGAAGTAAATCTTTTACTCGCATTTTCGTTTATCCATTTGTTCATGTCTTTTATACAAGCCTTTGTTAACCGACTTAAAAATTCATTGTTTTCATGATGATCAATTAATCCCAATGACAAAAGCTCTCTTCTCCATGAACTTATCAACTCATTGTGCCCTTCGCTGCTTTGGTTAGTTTGGCAATGTAAGGGACAAGCCTTTTTCACAAATGTAGAAATGGCAATGAGAAATAACGAAGGAACCGAAGCAAGGATTGCGAAGGCTAACCAAAATATGAGCGCCATTCCACCCTCAATTAAAAATCGAGAAATGACCACGACTGACATCTTTATTGATCGGATCTTCATGACTGAAAATTGAAGGATGATATCACAACACGGTTCGCTTATAATTTCTGTTGGTATAATGGGTCTAAAATGCGCAAGAAGAGTGAGCCATCGGAATGCAATGGCTAGACCACCAATCAATATAATAACGATTTGAGTTATAATTATCATCCACATTGGCCATTTTCCGTAATCGGAAACTTCTTTACAAAACTCCAAGCCGTTTAGAACAAGTGACCGGAATGCAGCTTGTGATAGAATGACAAAGCAAAGTACACAAATGACTCCCACAGTTGCACCGGCAACATCTCTACTCAATGATAATTGGGGATTTCTGATACTACTGTGGATATACCAGAGCTTCACTCGATGCATCAAACTTCCTTTGCATTTTTTAAGACAAGTTTTATTACTTTCAGTGATTGAGTCGTTGACATCATTGACTTCCATTACAGTGCAAGACCAAAGTACTACCAACAATAGTAACATGAAGCACAAGATCAAAACATGTTCGACCACAAATGAAAAAATCAATTTGGTGGATATTTGTATGCATATGTTGACAAAAACAGTGACCACTAGGAAGCTCAAAGCAATCATGTTTGTGATCCTCTCAGTTTCACTGCTAATTCCAAGTGAAGGCATGAAGAAGCCCATAGCAATGCAGATCATGGTGGTGCCAGTAAGCTTAGATAGTTGGTCTATAGCACTGGGCATGTAAGTTGTGAGATCTACGGGCAGTTTTGAGGCTATTCCTAAGAGACTCAATGTTGCAGAGTTAAGTGAAAAGAGTCGACAGGGAATATATCGAACACTACGACGTAGTCCAGAGAAGATATCAAAGAGCATTAGTAAGACACATACCAATGTAGCTCCAGCAATGTATAAGCCAATAATGGGAACTGGCGAAGAAAATTGATCTGTGTCTGACTTCGTATTGATCAAGCACATTGGAGCCATTTGTTTTGGTAGAATAATGTTTATGAAGAGAGGAGTGTGAGCCCTTGTTTTTTATAAGGCTACTTGAAAGAGTACTATGGATAAGTCCGTCACTTTCAAGTTGCAAGAATATGTACTGGTACTACATCACAAGCAATTATGTTTAAATCAAAAGTGAAAAGTAAAGCAAAATTGAAAAGTAAAAGTAGGGTAGTTATGGTAGAACTTTCAAATATTCCTTGCTTGTTTGGTCAATAAATCTGCCAATTAATTTCATCAAAAAAAAAATCTGCCAATTAAAGATTATTCATATTCTTTTTTTTGGTACCTTAATTATTCATATCAGATGCATATAAAGACTTTCAATTCTCAAATGTGCCTCTAATTACGCAGAGCATGTGATTTGATAATAATGAAGATGGGATTTAATTACATGTATGCTAGACAATTTGATCATTTTTGCTATACAATATTAATGTTCTTAGTTTTGTGGCTAGTGTGTATTTTATTTATTGATGAAACAATTGTCAATTTTGAGACTAAATCTTTTTCATGGTGATTTAGCAAGGATGAAAAGACAATCCTTTGTTGTAAGTATATAAATAGTGTCAGAGTTTAAAATTGTAAAGATAAATTCTTATGTTGCAAAAATGACGATTTCCTATAATGGTATCATTTCCTATAATGGTAGCACAATTCTTGAATCATAATTAATGATGTACACTGTAACTTTTTTGAAATCAACCACTTCACAATTTGTTCCAAGGGTACACTCGTGCGGTTTCCGTATTCTAACATTTCACATCACTCAAGTTTTAGATTCTTGTTCAAATTCGATTCTCATGGAACTTGGCCTCTTCAGCCAACAAGAGAGAGTTAGTGAGTCATCATGTATACTGAACAAAGGAGAGTGAAATGATATTACATACATGTCCCAATCTAACTCACAATTTCATATACCCAAATGTGACAAAAATAAGTATATAAATAACACAAAAGTCGGTAAAAACTTACAAAAGTGCGAGAGGGAGGGCCGCTCCAATGTCCTCACGGTAGATCACCAAGTAATAAAGCCTTTCTCCCTGTTCAACTGCGGATCTGCACTCAGTCAAAAACAATAATGATGAGCGCAGGTAAGTAACGCTAGTATGATTATAAACAACATTTCGAAATAATAAAGCAGTCTATATAGGGACGCATGAATAATAAAAGACTGTAAATAAATCAAGATCAGTCGATACATGAGTGTCCAAGAGTCAAAACAGAGACGCACAAGTAGTCCCGACGAAAAGGTCGGGGCGACATATATATAATACACTTGTCTTTTCAATTCTTTTACTTGTAAAACTTTTGTTATTCAAAAATAAAACGTAGTAAAGTTCATGGTTTTATTTTTATTATCTAGTAAAAAAACCTGATTTTTCCTATCTTATTTTGATTTTGATGACTTTACTTTCTAGTTTTTTCTCCAAAGATCGTTGCTATTAATATTGTTTCCAATTGTATACCTTTTACACTAACCATTGGGGTGGCATAATGGTTTAGTATGAGTTATTGGAGTAGGAGGTCATGGATTCCAATTGGGGTGGGTGCAGAGTTGTTTCTTTCTTATTAAAAAAAATTGCATACCTTTTACTATTTGACAACATTCTATAGATCGTAATTCTTTTAGTGCAACGGAAGTCGAACCCACGACATCCCAAAGCTTGCCTTTTGACAAGTGATGCCCCATTATTATATTAATAAATTGTTAGGAAATGTGTCCTAGTCAATCCATTAATAGTCTTTATGAATACATTTTAGTTAATAAAATAGAGGATTTCATTTGCTGTTTATTATAATTGATTTGCATGTTTACATTATAATAAGATCTATGGGTATTTACAGAAATATCTTAAATGTCTCTAATCGATTATTATACTGGGAACTATAATGAATTAAGACTAGTGTGAGTCTTGATTGAGGATCATACGATGATCATACTTATAAGAATACGAATCAAGATCATGAGTACTTGTTAGGGAACAAAGTACTGGACCGACCCGCTATAAAAACATCACATGGATTAAGTCATAGTTGTTTCTCATGATATGTATATTATTCAGTCCTCTGACTTGAGATTACCAGAGACTTCAACATTAGGAATACAATGATTTGACGTAATCAAACGTTGTCTTTAACCGGACGATTATAAAGGTTGTGATTGGTTACTGTGTGAATAATGTGGTGAAGTTGTGTAATCGAGATAGAATTTGTCCCTCTCATATAGAGAGAGATATCCAGTGGATCCCTCGATGTTTTAGACTGTTAAAAGGCCTAGTCTAAGTGAATTGATATTGATCAATGTCACTTGGATGTTTTCAGTCTACTTGGAGATCGAGACTAGTACGATCGAATATGTTGGATGTCAATTCCATGCCTTATATTTGATCAAAAGGATGTCGTATGACAAAAGGATGTTATATATATTATTGATTAGGTTGTATTGATTTGATCTTTGTACAACTTGGGTAGTCATAATGTCTTGCTAGAGGCACTTATGACTTGTATACCAAAATGTGTTTTGGTACACTGCCAACGTTGTATGAGCCTATTGGGTCGCACACTAAGAATGGTTTTGCGAGATTTTAAGATAGTTCAGAAAAACGAATTTTATATGATAAAATTTATGACAGAAACGTCCTTGTAGTGTATTACACTTATACTTCTTTAAATAGGGGTATATGTGTAATTTACTTAACCGTCTATATACAAGGGTTGTATAAGTAGACACTTTGAGTTAGAATACACTAACAAAAGATTAAAAAAGGCTGAGAATCTGTTTTCGTTTGAGAAATGACTTAGGGTTTTTGGTATGCTCTGGATCGTTTGGGAGAGAAACAAAAAAGTTTGGTATTTTCTCGAAACTAGCACTTCAAATCTCGGCCGCCGTTCGTGTATGGACTGCTGATAGAGGGCTTTTGTCGTTAGCAGCGCCTTAGAGATCGATTAACCTTCAGAAAGGTATATTGTGATTGAGGTATGATTAAGTTTTCATAGTTTAAACGTTTTTAATGGAATTAGATTCGGATCCTGTTGGGTTTTTGTCAAAATTGTTTTGTAATCTCCGCTGCACATGAACCCCAAACACCAACATAAATAATTATTTATTTTAATTAAATATATTTAAAAGGATTTTAATTGAAATAAAATTTCAGGAAATAGGGAAAATTCAGGAAAATTTTGGAAAATTATATTTTCATCAAATAAAGAGAAATTTGAAAATTTTCATGAAAAATGAAGTATTCGGGATTCTTATGAGGCGTTATGTCGGGGTTTTTTTGCCTTGAAAAGCGTGAAATTGGCAAAAATAGCCAAAAAATTTAGAAAAAAATCAAGGAAAAATATGGGAAGTGGATTTAGAAATCAAGATTTTCCAAATAGACTCTAACATGATGTAAATAGATAAAAACAATGATTACCAGGTGCTTAGTGGATTGGTGACAAGCGTGTGGAGTCATTTTGGTGTCTTGTGAGAATCGTGAACGTGGAGTTACGCGCGGTATTGGTGAGTATTTACATTATTTCAATTATGCATTTATTTGAGCTATTATGTTTGTTGAGTAGTATTCTCTTATGGATTATATGAATTGTTGAATTCCCTTTGTTATATCCATCCTTGGTGATTTATCGGCTTAGTTTTGATTGGATTCCTTAATGAGTGGTATATTTGGGTCTAAGTGGACAACATGGTGGTCACGGTCTATGCCGTGAGTACACGGACTCTGGACGTGGTTAAACTCGCAGTTTGGGATTGTTGTGGCCGTATGTTGAACTGTGTGTGACGTTGCAGTGCCCGTATGCGAACTAAATGTGACCTAAGGCTAAGTGCCTTATTCTAGACTGTCTTGGGTTTGTGTTGGTCCAGAATCTGTCTTGGAAGTCAGGTTGTAAACTAAGCGTGGCAACCTGGTGGACTTGGAAAACTTAGATTCCTTTTCTTTTGCTTTGTGCTCTCGACACTCATTTATCGTTGTTATCTTCGTGATTCACTTATCATGCTATTTTTTATATTCTTCGTGATATCCATGCATGATACTAGTTTAGCCATTTACGTGACATAATGCTGTTAAGACTTTATTGGTATTTTACTCTCTACATCACTGTACTCACCGTCTAGTTTGTGACGGTGGGCAGACCAGCGAACAAACAAAGGTAAGGGATTAGCGCTAGGCGATTGAAGGCGAGAACCACGAGGCGGTCTCCTCTCGCGTATTGAGTATGTTTTGTATTAAATATCTATATTGTTTTGTTGAACATGAGATTATGGGTTATGAGAGATCTTGGGCATGTAGGACATTATCGATACTCTCTTTTGATTTATATGGTGGATATGATAATAACTCACTAATTAATTAAATTCACTTGTATATATGTAATAAATGGTAAATGGTAAGGAAGGCTGACTAGGCCTTCGTGACTTAGCGAGACTGGCTCGGGGGTTCAAGTAGGTCTATGCCGGGCGGTGCCCAATTGAAGGATTGTGGAATTTGGGGCCGTCACACAAGGTAAAGCTTGGCCCCCTCTTACTTGAAGCTGGTTCCGCCCTTGGTCGTTAAGTCGTGGCAAACTTAGCAGACTCGGGTAATAGGATGTGGCAAACCTAACAAGCCCTAAACCCAGCGGATGAGAGACTTCCTGATAATCCAGCTAAAAATACCCACCCCGTATAGAAACAATAAGCAGTGGAGTGCATCATGAGGTCATAGCTCTGGCATATTACCTCAGATAACCAGTCATACTAGAGATCACCAAGTCCTACTAAAGATCACCGTTGACTCACTTGCCCTCGGATAACTCAATAATCAGAATGGAATTCCAAGAATAGATATCAAAGCAATGTACTACAATATTCAATAACTTAACATGAAATAATTGTGCATTTCCTAGCCGGTTTACTTACTTGTATCCAATCTATTCGCACTCACGACTCCGACTCATCACCAGCTGATCTAGTACACTCGTGAACTAATTACACACCCCTAATAACAATTTGAATTCAGGTTAAGTGTATTAGAGTCGTGTTTTCTATTTAACTTTCAGTTTCAGTTAAACTCTCTAAAATTTTTCATTTTCATAATGTCACTCCTTCCACACAATTGGGTATATTTTTTGAGTATTGGGTCTCATTCAAACCTATTTGGATACTCAAGAGAGGGCCCTAAGTTTTCTAGAACTTATATAAAAAATTTTAAATTATAAGACCTGGCGCCGTGGGGAGTAAACTCCCCAAAGCGTCTCCCACGACGAGATCAGGGCAATGGGTACTGCCCCGACACCCCTGGTGGCGCTTGGTGCGAATTTGAGTTGGCTAGAGTTTTTTGAACCCCCGACTTTTTCATTGCGTTTTGAGTCTATCCCATCCTTGTGTACCAACTTGAAACCATCATTAAACCATACTTAACTCGTCCATAAAAGTCTACAATTCTGATTTCACAATTTAAAACAAAATCCATCAAAAATGGAAAAATCATAAACCTTCTCAACAACCAACTTAAACCACAACCAATACACTCTAATTGATCACTCAAACCATCAAAACAACCACAAAAACCTAAATATTTAGTGACCATGGGTCGTGCTCGAAAATCTTGACAAAAACCACAAAATTGCATCCGAAATGATGAGAACGGACCGAGGAAATGAGATCTCACCTTAACACGTGTCGTTAGCCGATCCCTTGACTTCAATCACCACTAGAAATTACCCAAAACCCTACTCAATTTTCAGATTTGTTGGAGAGATGAGAGAGAAAAGGTGATGAAACAACTAAAAAATCACTTTTTATACCTTGGTCTTCATCTTGACTCAATCCCCCATCACTAGATTCATCATAAGGCTTCAATTGAGTTCATCCACCAACTCTAATGACTTCAATTTGTGACTTGGTCCCTTGTTTTATCTTATTCAAACACAATTGGTGGGTTCTCACGGGCATTCCCGTACCTGGTCTGCACCACGACTCGCACCGTCACGTGCAACCATCGATACCAACGATTGGAACACGTCTCCATATTAATTATTAACCATATTTAATTCATTAAATGTTAGTGTTTTACTAAAATTATCCCCCGAATAACAATATTCCCATATACACGTAAACGTCCTCACACATTTGGACAACTGAACTCTCATTTGGGTTTTGTAAACGAACGAGAGAGAGAGAAAGAGAGAGAGAGAGAGAGAGAGAGAGAGAGAGAGAGAGAGAGAGAGAGCAGTTAATGGCGGTGGTTCTAGTGAGTTATCTCATAATTGGCTTCTCCATCCTCATCTCAGCTAGCCCTCTATGCGCGCGGTCACTACAAGAAAATATATATTTTAAGGCACTCGAAGTGTTGTTGAAAGCTATGTGTTAAAATTTAATCAATATATAATCGATATACTATAACATACTTTTAATCTTGAATATTCATATGAAATTATCTATCAATTAATATAAGGCTAATAATATAGCATGATCAACATAACATAAAACTTGTTAGATTTTTTAAAAAAAAACAACATTTACTTATGTATTAATTATATGTTTAATAAGTTTTTACAACACATTCATCAACAATATAGTTTGATTTTATAAAGGAAGCGGCTAAACCAATCCTAATTTTGAATTTTTACTTCCTGTACCCCACTTTTTTTTTGTCAAGAGGGTACCCCACTTTTTACTTAGTTTACCCTATTTTTATTCTTAAAATTCTAAATAAACCCTTGCACCGATAGTCCACTTTTGAAGAAGTGTCGCCCGTGAGACCGAACCGACACCTACCGATCGAATCTCTTTACCTTTTCTTGATTTTTGTATAAATGACTCTTTGGTTTGTTGGTTGGTTTAATTAGGAACTGGTTGATGATTTGCTGTTGTTGTTGATGCTGTGATTCTTATGAATCGATCAGATCAATCACTTGAATCAATTAGGCTGCGTGGTTTTTGCATTATTGCATATAAAGCTCGTATCGTCTTCTCCAGATGATGTTGTTCTATTAGCCAAAACCACAGCTCTAAAACCGTGAATTGCATTTTCATATTTAGAGCTATTAATACATTTTGCATTAGTAATTGGTGCTTTAGGCCCAATGAGGTCTATCTCCCTTGCGTGCACTTTTGGCGTGGCCCAACACCGATTTATATTCATATTTCATTTAACATTGAGATCATTATTGAGTACAACCATAGATATCTCATCAAGAGGTTGATTTTGTATATTTGACTATTTGGCTAGCATATATATATAAGAAAACCGCGTGAAAAGGATTTTAAAAAAATTGGGTTTGATGGTAAAAAAAAAATGTAAGGCTCGAAAAACTTTTTTACTACTTAAGGCGATTGAACTGTGCATATAGGTGTCAGTTTCCTTCAATATGCATCAATTTGTGTGCTCAAGTTTATGGACATAAAAATTGTCTATTTAGGGTCTAAGAAAATTTTGTAACTATAATTCTGAAAAGAAATACATATAAATCAAGTATACATTTTTGTCCATAAAACTATTGCTTTATGTAAAAACTTGTTTTTTAAAGCAGTGTATATATTTGGAAAAGTGGAGAAATGTTTGGGTGACTTTCTTTTGAGGAAAATGTTTTGGGGACGTCTTTTGCTACAACCTTTGACAACGGTAATTTATCGTCACGTCAACATTACTTATCGACCACGCACTTGACCAAAAATGGATGAAATAACGTTCATAAGTGAAACTTTCAAAAAGTTTGATGATCATTTTAAAAAATAAAAATAAAAAATTGTGACTGAAATGAAATGAAGATAAAGTTTTTTACCATGAGTGAAATCGATCCAAAGTTTTTTGATTCACCAATCACAACTATATATTGAAGTTGTATTCTCAAAAAAGTGCATCATCTAGCCCTTGTCCGGTATCTTATCTTACGTCGGCTACCGCTCAAGTTCGGTAGCTGGACACGAGGAGAGAAGCCCGTAAAGGACAGAGATAAGGTTTACTGGTTGCTGAAAAGTGGTGGTAGCAGAGGAAAGGGGTTTTTATATGATATATAATTGGACTTTTTGGGCTGATATTGAGGGGTTGTGTTTGGTATATTCGATGCCGAACAAAAATTCCCATCCTACTCTTTTGATGAATTTATATAATCTCTTTCTAATAAAAAATTAAAAAAAAAAAAAAAACAAGTTTGAAATGTTTTTTCTTTGATAAGAAAGAACGACATTGCTTCACTCGAGAATCGAACCTGAACCACTTGCAATCAAACCAACAACCTAATTCCCATATCCTTTGTTATAAAAAAAAATCAATAACCTAACCATTGGGCCAACCCCACATAGTTAACAAGTTTGAGAAATGTTATGGAAAAAAAGAAAGTTTGAAAAATGAACTAAACAAGGCCACGGGGGCAATATATAATTTTTCAAATGTTTAGATTCTAACCAAGCATAAACCATAAATTAAATATCTAGAAGTAAATGTATATAATATAAAAAAAAAATTGTATTCGGCAAATGTACACAAATGACAGTAAAATAAAAGTCGAAAGAAGTTCAATTAAATAGGCCTAAAAATGATGATATCAAAAAAAAAAAAAAAACTGTTTAATTACTTAAATAAAGTGAACCACTTGATCTAGCTTCGTTTAATATGGTCCCTTTGATCTAAGACTCTTAGGGCCCTTCATATGTCCAAGTATTTGTAGGATAAACAGTGCTATGACACCTTCAAATATATATTATACTACCTTGATCTCCCATAATGTAATACTTTGTTATTTGACTCTTCTTCATTTTTCAAAGCTTTATAATTAACCTAGCTTATCAGCAACAATTTTTGTGCAAATTAAACAATAGTGACGTTAGTATAAATTTTTGCATGTCTCAAAGAACTCTCAAATTGAGTAAAAAAACAAAAATAAAATAACGGTAAATAGAATGAAATCAAACGGTATTAATTATTATAATAAGGAATTAAATTTTTTGTGGATAAACAATAAAGAATTAAAATTTCAACTATTTAACCTAATAAATGCTCAACATTATTTTGAAAACAAAAACCTAATAAATGCTCAACATTGCTATCAAACAAATCGATAAACAAACAAAATCAAAAAAATCTCAACTGTTTCTAGTTATTATTGAAAAAAAATATCAATATACAATGCAGATGGAAAAAAAAAGGGATGTGAAGAATTCATGATTGACGGAATATTCAAAGAATAGACCTCTACACAAATTAATTAATTGTTCCAACTTAATTTGTTTCGACGATCAATGTCGGAAAGATGACACAAATTCATATATATAGAGACGAGAATTAATTAACTAGCTAGGTTTTGCTACAATTTAGCAGTTTGGATAATACTTTCCTAAAACAAAGAGTTTTTTTTTTTTTTTTTTTTGATCTTCCTTAAACAAAGTTAGTATAATATGGATTGCGTGTCTAATTTATCCCGTGACGCTTGAGCGTCCTTAATTACGTGTCCGTAATCTATCCGGTTTGGATAATATATACAACTTTCCTAAAAAAAAGTTAGGAAAATATGGATTACTTGTACATTATGCTATAATAAATAATGTTTTGTTCCTATTAAAGTCAGATCTGGAAATGGGTTTTGGGGTTAAAGGTGTTAATGGTGTTTGGATTCCATTGTTTGAGTTGGAGTCAAATCTTCAAATCACCCTAGTCTTCATCCAGCAACAGCAACGGCGGTCCTGCTCATTTTCCATCTCTGACCTTCAAGCACCGCCTCTTCTCCTCCCTACGCTCCTACTCCGCCACCCCCACACTGATTGTATTAAACCCAACTTTTTTCTTTCTCTAACAATACAAAAGGCAAATTTGTCTATAGATAAATTAATTACCAAATTAAGGCCTATGACTTCAGTGAAATAATTGACTAAGTTGGGTGATTTATTTGGAGGGCTGCTAATTCAACCCATCAATCCTCACTTCCCTTCCAATATAAAATTTTACCACTCAACTCTTTTTAGAAACCTTATCAATTAACCCAACTGTAAAATAAAAATACCTAAAATATCCTTACCCCCACCTTCGTTTCAACTTAACGATTTCGGCAACCGCCCCTATCATTTAGGATGATTTTCATTGAAACTTTTAAGAAAACCCAACTATCTCTTGAAATCCCAGTCAATAGAGGGTCCTTTATGTTAATATGAACAATTTTAACTCATTAGTTTGGATTTCATGACATTTGAGTTCGGGGGAGCCATGATTTCTCGAATTTCTCAGTAGTTTTTTAATGGGTTTCAGATCGATATAGGTCTTCACTCTTCAATTAACTTTTTTGTCCTTTCTTAGTTCTGAGGATCATAATCAAAATCTTAAAATACGTATCTTTTTCTTTGGATTCATTTAATGCAAAGCTTGTAGTAAGAAGATTTTTCAAATGTAAATAAACTACATCTAGTCAAGTTCATAAGACTCTGTTAACAACAATACTCATCGCAGAGACCTAATATTGGTTTCATCTGCACTAATAATGGAGTCGAGTGGAAGGGATGGTTAATGGATGGCTTTGCGAAGGGTAATGTTGTCATTAACTTGCAAAATAATTTTATCAAAACTTTTATGTTTTTACATTGGGTGGGGAGATAGGATTGATGAGTTGAATTAGTAGCCCTCTTTATTTGGTACAAATGTAACTTTAGTTATTAATGTGTTACAAACCTTAAACTTGAGCGATCATTCATGAAATTAACCCTAATTATGGGTGTTCAATTTCAACCCCTTCCTATTTAGGCTCGTCCAACCATACACCTAACTCCATGACTAAGGAAACTAACATATTTAAAGTTGAATGACATAATTTGATCCGATAACCTATTAATCATCAAGCTCATATGTTTCAACAACTTCACCACAACATTACTCCAACCAGGGGCTAGTGATACTATTTTTCAGATCTCTATTTGATGTAATAGATTGCCTCAAAATTTTCATAAATTTTAACCTTTTCAAAAGATCACATTAGAAATGGGATTCCTATGTACCACAGGTTCACAACAACAATTAAGACTCATCAACACATAATTAAACTTTTTGATTGTGTTTGATTTAGTATAATTGATGGTGACATTTCTTATATAAGAAAAGAATTTTTAATAAGAAAAAAATGTTAGAATGACACCGACTAAGTTATGCCCTAAAATCGCATCGTAATTAAAAAGGTGTCTGATGTAATTTCGGTGTAACTTGGTAGTTATTATTCAAAAAAGAGAAATGCTACATGTAAAGTACATAGATCATCATCAAAGTCTCTTAGATGTGCTAAAGTTATCACTTACCAAAAAAGTAAGATCTCGAGGGAGATCGTGCTACGATTTTCAATTAAAAAAAAAAAAAAAAAAAAAACATTGATCATCAACTACCCATCCAGCACTTTGTGTTCGAATCATGAATCTCACGTGATTCAAGACACATCGGACAACGCAGCAGCCTCTGTTGTGTCAAATGTCCCAGTGGAAACTTGTCCTCCACGGCTGAAGACCCGGCCAAAAGTACTTGCCCACCAAGGCATTCATCCTCTTTTTTATGCTCCAAAACACAACCACAACCACAACCACAACCACAACCCCCACAGAACCAACAACAACACACAAGAAGTCTCTGAAATCAATCAATTTTAAGAAATGAAGAGAGAGGGCCGCCAACACGGCATGGTCCGCGCCTTCCCGATCCCGCCCCCGCCGTGGAACCCCAGATCGGCGGGGCCCACCACCACGAGGGTCCCCCCCAACCGCTTCGACTCGCGCACCACGGCGGGGCTCTTCACCAGGGTCCCGACCAAGCCCAACAACCACTCCAAGTTCACGAGCCGGTGCGGCCGACGCGCCCGCTGCACAGGCTGCCACGACTCCCCCACTTGCAAGGCCAAGGACAAGGCCAAGGGGTCCCACAAGACCCGCGCCAGCGATCTGACGGTCAACCATCGTCTCGTCGCCTGGACGGTCGGGAATGGCGGCCGGGGGTTCGACTTCTTCGGATCTTCCGCCACCGCCATGTTGGAGCATCTCGATGAATTCGATGGCGGATCCGACGACGACGACGATGTTGATGATGATGATGAGGAGGAGGAGGAGGGGGAAAACGTTGAAGTTGTTATTGAGGAATTTGGGGAACCTGAATTAGGGCTTGATGAGGGGGAATTAGGGTTTGATGGTGGTGATGACGATGAGGACATCGAGGAGGATGCGATGAGTTTCTGCGATGTGGGGTTTGTGATGGAGGACGAGATTGATGGGGAGATTGGGGAGTGGTGCGTTGTTGGGGAACTGTAAATATGGATTTGATTGATTGATTGATTGAATCTGGGATTGGTGGGGATGGTACGTACATAGTGTTGGTGTTGATGTGTTCGATTAGTTAGAATCAATCATGGGGAGGTGGAATTCGGTTTTGATGGTTTCATCTCTTCAGGTCTCTAACAATTTCTTTCCTTATTTCTTTCTCTGCTGTGTTTCTTTCAGTGATGTGTAGAAAATTGCGTTCACTGAAGAAAGGAAATCTGAAGAATTTGATGGGCAATTTCATCATACAGTTTGTGTGACTTTGATGAATTCAATGAATCTTACTGATTTTTTTTCTGTGTAATTTCGAGGTTGTGTTCATATTTTTAGTTTTTTTTTTTTTTTTTTTCCTCTTCTCTGAAGTAAACTAGAAAGTTTTATGGCCACTTTTTCATTATGTTGCTTTCATCTTTTACTATGAAAATGATAAAAGTATTTGTTATATTTTGGCTACTTATATGACACAGTGATTTAAGCAAAATATTGACTAAAAGAAATGTCAAAGGCAAGAGTGTGTTAGATTATCATTTTCCTTGTTAATTATGGCATATGACACATGATTTAAGCAATTGGAAATGTGAGGCAAGACCTTTACATGCGTCCTAGATGACAACACTATGACAAAATGTACAAAAATTGATGTAATGAATGGCCTCACATCAAAATCTTATAAAAGAACACACCTAACACTTTATTTTGATATGGGGCTTACACGTCACATCAGCTGTTGTGCATTACATTATGACCTAGTGTTGTTATTTTATCATTTTTTTAAGCAAATATAATATTTTTGTTATGAATCGAATCCATAATGTATGTAGCTGTGGCGACTTTAATTTCAGATAATTGCTTTAGGCAGCGTCGTAAGCTTGAGTTCCTACCATGCACCCTAATGAGACGACATTTTAGGTAATGAGGCGTGGTTTAGAAAAGTGAGACAACATTTTGGGTGATTGAGACTGATTTCTTCTTGTCAATGACTAATTATGCCACAATGGCAAACCCAAATGCACAACAAAAGCACAATGGGTCCACATGAATGATATGCATTTCGGGTTAAGACTTATTAATTAAGAGCTTATGTAAGAGAACTTTAGGTGATTGAGAATGATTTCAAAATGTAAAACACGGTTGTTGGTGGGGTATTGTGCATTTCGTTGTGCACTTGTAAAAATGAAGAAAAGAAGAGCTAGGCTTAATATCATCATTATCAATCATCAACAGTTTCCAAAATTTTAAATTAGTTGGGATTGGCTTTATAGATCAACAGTCTCCAAAAACCCCTTGAATAGTGTTGAATCCCCGTGGGTCCCGGCCCGTTGGGTCAAGGATTCCCCGCATTTAGCAGGGCACGAGGCAAGACGGGGAAGGAGATTGTTCTTGCCGCGTATCCCTTGCATAAAATTTTCCATTTTTTACGTTTTTACTGAAAATTGTATAATTGTTTTTACACATATGTAATGTATGAAATGGGACTCAAGATCTCCAACAATAAAATCTATTTTTACCATTAATATTCTACTACTTTTATATAATGGTAAATATATATATATGTTGAGAAATGTGTCCTAGGTCAATCCATTAATAGTCTTTATGAATACATTTTAGTTAATAAAATAGAGGATTTCATTTGCTGTTTATTATAATTGATTTGCATGTTTACATTATAATAAGATCCATGGGTATTTACAGAAATATCATAAATGTCCCTAGTTGATTATTATATTGGGAACTTAATGAATTAAGACTAGTGCGAGTCTTGATTGATGATCATACGATGATCATACGTATAGAATACGAATCAAGGTACTTGTTAGGGAACAAAATCTTGGGACCGACCCGCTATGAAAACATCACATGGATTAAGTCATAATTGTTTCTCATGATATGTATATTATTCGGTCCTCGACTTGAGATTACAGAGACTTCAACATTAGGAATACGATGATTTGACGCAATCAAACGTTGTCTTTAACTTAGGACGATTATAAAAGGTTGTGATTGGTTCTTGTGTGAATAATGTGGTGAAGTTGTGTAATCGAGATAGAATTTGTCCCTCTCATATAGAGAGTGATATCCAATGAATCCCTCGATGTGTTAGACTGTTAAAAAGCCTAGTCTAAGTGAATTGATATTGATCAATGTCACTTGAACGTTTTCTGTAACAACCCCAAATTTTTAACTGACTTGTGTTAGACTTGTCAGAATTATGACCGCCTACGTGAATCTTGAGACAAGTATTTCGAACTTTGAGTCGAGTCCATAATCAGAAGTGATTTTATGATTCTTTGATTGTGTGTATTAGTATTTTAGTATTTTACGGGTTTCGAGCCGTTCGGGCGATATTTAATTGAGTGAGGTTTCGACTAGTTAAACGGGGGATGAAAACAAATAAAGGGATTTTTAATTAATTTAATTAATTTGTTGGCGAGATAAGGCGAGACTGCGCGCTCTACGGGAGCCGAGGCGAGGCGATACGGGACGAGGAATGTCGTTTGAACGCGAGAGTTGGTTAAATATGCAACATGCGGACTATGGGATTTGAATTGTTAAAGTGACACAGCCCAATGGTGAGGAGCCATGGGATGGACATCGAGATGTGTGTTTATTTTTAGATGTGATGATGAGGTAAAAGACACATAAGGGCAAATATTTAAAAATTTGCAAGTGTTAAAACTGAAGGGCAAAAAGGTAATTTGAACACATTAAGTCATATATATATAAAACGTTGGAGAGAAAAAAAACCCTACACCCAACACTATTCATTGTCTTCTTCAATCACACCACCGCCACCAACCCTCCTCTATCCACTCCTCTCTCACCGGAACCTCACCGGAGGTCCCCGATCTCTCCCTCTCATCTACTTGATCTCTCTCTCTCGATCTCGGGTTCCTTCTCCCTCTCGTCACCTCTCACCTCATTGTCTTTCTCTCACGCTTACCGCCACCCTCCTCTTGCAACCGGGCAGCCACCACTCTCACGGCGATCTTTGGAGTCACGGAACCCTCACGGGAGCCGACGCCGGGGGTTCGTCACCTCTCTCCCGTCTCTCGCTCACACGTTTTCTCTCTCTCTCCCTTTCTCTTTCACTCACGGTCTCACTTCACCTTCCTCATCTCACCGCCACCCTCCACCTCTTCTCGCCGTCGACGATGACCAAGACTTGGTCCCTGGGACCCCGGCGGTGGACGAGCTCACCGGAGATCCGTCACTCTCTCTCGGTTTGTACTCTCTTACGGTTTGTTCTCTCTCTCTCACTTCGTTCTCTCTCACACTCTCTCCCTCACTCGGCCATTCCTCCCCGCCATGGCGACATACCACCGGTTGTCGGAGGTCCAGAGGTGGCCGAGGTTCATCCCTCTCGCCGCCTGGGAGATCTTCCTCTCTCCCTCTCTTCCACTATTTCTCTTTTCTTCTCACTTGTTTTTTTTCTTTTTTGTTGTGAAGCTGTTTTTGTGATTGTTTTTCACTTTGCTATCATGTTTTTGCGCATTATTGCCGGAGGTGATGGCGCTGGTCAGGGGTGGTCGGGGATGGTCCCTAGTGGTGCCCCAAAATCTCCATATCCCCGGAGCACCCACATTTGCGTCGCATAGGGTGTTGTGATCGATTGTGCACTGTTTTCATAAATTGGTTATTATAATACGTCTCGCCGGAATATGCATGTGTGGGCAGCCCTACCGGCCAAACCACCGAGTGTGGGCGTTGTCGGGGACCTCTCCATGACCTCGATGATGCCTCGCTGTTCTTGTTGTGATCGATTTGGTCATGTTGGAATTGTTTTAGTGTCTTGAACCTTGGTGATGTTGTCGTCATGTTGTGTGGACTGTTTTAAGTCATCGTCAGAATCCGTTGCCGTGGGCAACGCCACTGCTGTACCACCATGATTGGGGATGTCGAGTACCAAGCTAAGTCTATGCTTGTGTCTCACAACTCTCGGAGTGGCCTAAAACAGTGGCATTATTGATATACTATGCCATTTATGTAATGTTATGCGTGTTGTAATCTTCTCGCCGAAAAACCACTCGTTGTGGCGGTACTGTCATCGACGCGATGACATGGGGAACTTTCGGAGACCTTACCATGCCCGTCATGGAGTCTCATAGCCCCGGAGCGTCCATATCAATGATGATGAGTCGTAATGGCGGAGATATGCGTGAGTTGTTTATATTGCGTCGAGTAGTTGTCAACGCGACGTAGGGCTGCGCACACGGCCTTTCCATCTTTGTGTTGACACTCTACGGATGTTGGACCACACCCTGAGTTCCCTACTCGCTGGTGTATGGTCATGTTAAGTTTAGTATTGAGTCGTAATTGATGGACGACGTCGAAGTTGTGTATCAAGTTGGTTGAACGGTAGTGACGTCGTGGACACACCGCCGGTCCAAGAGACTATGGTGTGATTTCACATATGACTGAGCCGAGCCTAAGACTTGTAATTAGGCTTATATAAGTGTGGTTATAATACCCAAAAGAGTCATTGTGTTTCGTTGTATTTTTGGTTTGATTTATCGATTGAGTTAACGAAGTGTTCGAGTCATTAAAACACTGAGAAAATGCTAGGGTACCAACCTAGGGTTTAGTTAATGATTCGACCCATTAATTAGAGTTTCCAACCTTGTCAGGTAGCAGGAAACTCGGGGATACTTACTAGGAACGCGAGTGTGTTGTTGCACGGGTTGCGATTAGTTCAGGTAAGTACGCTAGTCTCAAAAACTTGTGTACGTTAGTAAGCCAGTTAAGAAAATATCATGTGATTCATCTTCATTCCATTGTGTTTGCTATTACCTATTTTTTGGCATTCCATTCCATATTCCTTGTATGTGTGTTCTTGGCATAAGTGTGTGTCTCGAAGGTACATGCGGCCTGCACTAGAAGGGATAAAACGCGGGCACTCGTGCGCACGAGTGTTTGACCACCCCTAGTGATTGTGTGATACCATGTACTGGATTGTTGTGGATTGTTGTGGATATTGTTGTGGATTTTAGACCACTTATGGCCTCTCTTGACTCATAAAACACGCATGTTTCGATTGTTATTGTTTCCATCTGCTTTATCATGCACCTTGTTTATATAATTTCTGTCTTTCAATTCTGCATGATATTTAGATCGCCTTGATTGATAATTCATGAATTCTTGTTATATTCTTCGGCATTACTTTCGATTTCTCTCAGCTTGCTCACCGTCTAGTTTGTGACGGTGGGTGCGGATATAGCGGAGTGCGGTAGAGGCAAAGAGCCTTGCTTAGGCGACTTTTTATGAGGATTAGCTATTTGGACTTGAGGAACCCTAGAGTAGGTTATATGTTTTTGCTCATTTGTATGTTGTTTTATATATGTATGTTTTTGGTTTATAGAACTTGGCATTATTATTGAGATTAGTATCATGTATGTTGATTCATCGAATTGTACATGAACACGGGGTTTTCCACATTATAGAATTCATAATTTCCCTTTGATTGAGTTATTTCCCCTTGTTACTTACTGTTTAGTCTTCCGCTGTGTATTATTGCAATAACTCTTTCATAAACTGCTAAATTGAGTAAATATGAGGCTGACTAGGCTCGTCAGGTTGCCAAGTGATAATTCGGGGCTTGAACGGGTCTAGGCCGAGCGTACCCAATTGCACCGGGAAATTGGGGCCGTCACATTTTCAGTCTACCTAGAGATCGAAATTAGTACGATTGAACATGTTGGATGACAATTCCATGCCTTATGTTTGATCAAAAGGATATCGTGTGACAAAAGGATGTTATATACACTATTGATGAAGTTGTATCGATTTGATATTCGTACAACTTGGGTAGTCATAATGTCTTGCTAGAGGCTGTTTATGACTTGTATACCAAAATTTTTTTTGGTACATTGTCAACATTGTATGAGCCTATTGGGTCGCACACTAAGAATAGTTTTGCGAGATTTTAAGATGGTTCAAAAAAATGAATTTTATATGATAAAATTCATGACATAAATGTCCTTGTATTGTATTACACTTATACTTCTTTAAGTAGGGGTATATATGTAATTTACTTAACCGTCTATATACAAGGGTTGTATAAATAGACGCTTTGAGTTAGAATACAAAAAACGAAAGATTAAAAAGGCCGAAACTTTATTTTCATTTTAGAAACGACTTAGGGTTTTTTGGTATGCTCTGGATTGTTTTGGAGAGAAACAAAAAGGTTTGGTATTCTCTCAAAGTTAGCACTTCAAATCTCGGTCGCCGTTCGTGTGTGGACTGCTGATAGAGGGTGTTCGTCGTTGGCAGTGCCTTAGAGATCGATTAACCTTCAAAAAGATACATTGCGACTGAGGTATGATTAAGTTTTCATAGTTTTAATGGAATTAGATTCGGATCTTGTTGAGGGTTTTTGTCAAAATTGCTTTGTAATCTTCACTGCGCATGAACCCCAAACACCATCAATATATATATATATATATATATTATGTAAGCTCCTATATATGTTTTATTATAGGGATATATAACATTATATTTAGAACATTATTAAATATATGTATACATTAGTTTTAAAAATCTTTTATATTTAATAAAGTACGATAACTTGTAACTCAATCAATATAACCATATAAAAAACAAAATAAATCACATCAATTGTTCAATTTGAGAAAAGTAGTTTTTAAAAAAATTGAGAAAATAGTTAAGTATTAAAACAACTAAGAAGTGAAGATCAAAATAAATTTTTTCTTACAAACTTGATAGGACAGTAAATTTCTAAAAATTTTCTCCACCACACGACTCGCGGTGGTAATTTTGATCCCTGCTCCCCTGTCCTATCCTACTTGCAATCCTACGGGCCTTAAGCATTTTGAGAAGCAGATTTCTTTTGTAAGGTATTCCATACCAGCCCATGTTGCACCTGTCACGCTGTAACAAAGGACTGTAACAATGTATTTCTAGAGTGAGAGTGAGATAAGTGACCCACAAAAAAAATCACTGCGAAAGTAAAAGTCAATATTTTTCACTCGCGCACTTTACCTACCAATTTGCTAGAGTTCCTCTTTTAGTGCGTTTCCTCTGTGTGTAGATTCAATCAACCGTGCAGATAGAGAGAAACAAAGAAAGATGAGCAGTTTGTGCGGAAGAATCGCGAAGAAGGGATTAGGCCACATGAAGTTCAACTCCAGCGGCGGACCCATCAACTGGTTCCCCGGCCACATGGCCTCCGCCACTCGCGCCATCCGAGACCGTCTCAAGCTCGCCGACTTTGTCATCGAAGTCCGCGACGCCCGTGTGAGCCCCCCCCCCTCTCTCTCTCTCACTCATCTTCTTCATCATTGTTGTTCAATCTGAAATCGGTATTGCTGGATTTTCATTTTCTCTGTTGATTCTTCATCTATGTTGTCTAATGTGAAATGGGTAATACTGGATTTTCGGTTTCCTTGTTGATTCTTCATCAATGTTGTCTAATGTGAAATGGGTATTACTGATTTTCATTTTCTCTGTTGATTCTTTATCAATGTTGTCTAATGTGCAATGGGTATTGCTGGATTTTCATTTTCCTTGTTGATTCTTCATCATTGTTGAGTTCTCCCTTTTTTTTCTTAATGAGTTTTCATTTTTTGTGTTGATTCTTCATAATTGGTGTTCATTGTGAAATGGTTGTTGTTGGTTTTGTTGATTGAATTGATTTGAATCAGATTCCTGCATCGTCTGTTCATGGGGATTTGCAACCCGTGCTGTCGAGTAAGAGGAGGTTGATTGCGCTCAATAAGAAGGATTTGGCCAATCCCAATATCATGAATGTCAGCATTTCTTTGGTGTTTGAATTGGTTTTTATGGTTGAATGTTGATTCCTTGTTACTATTCTGATTGTGTCAATGTCTTTCTTTGATGGGTTTCTTAGAAATGGATTCAGCATTTCGATTCACGTAGCGAGGATTGCCTTTTGATCAATGCCCACAACAGAAACTCAGTTAAGAAGGTACTTGAGTTAAATGATTATGAGTTCTTCACCGCGTTGAATGATCAAGTTTGGTACTTGAGTTTCTAGTCCCATTCTTTTATGGGTACTCATCAATTTGTGAGTGTAATGTTATGGATGTCGAAGACGGGTTTAATGAGTTATGTATGATCTGTATGCTGCTTGCGCCTCTGTTCTTTTGTTTCTTGAATTGCCAAGTTTGGGTTATGAGGTTGGGGGCCCGACCAACTCTCATGGGATTAGTCGAACCAAAGTAATGAGGGGCTGAAAAAGGTTCAGACTTTCACGATATTAAAATAAATTGCCAAGTTCTTAAATGTCTACAATTGAATATCATGAGTAATGTGCATTTTGCTGTAGATTAATTAGTATATTCTTTAGTTTTCTTTTGTTGATGTTGTGTCATTTCCATTGTTTACTGGTGCCTTTTTTGGGAGACTAATTTGTTTTTCGTGTGTCTAGCTTCTGGATCTTGCGGAGCTGAAATTGAAGGAAGTGATTTCTAGGGAGCCCACTCTTCTTATTATGGTGGTTGGAGTTCCTAATGTTGGCAAATCATCTCTTATAAATTCCATCCATCAAATCGCAGCTTCTCGCTTCCCTGGTAACATTTGTTGATTTCACATTTGAAAAGTTGCTCGTGCTTCTGTGTTATTGATTCATTAAATTGCATATTAGTTACTTGTATGTGGTCTACAATGATTTCTTTGATCTTTCTCATAGCTCAGGGAAAGCTCAAGCGAGCCACTGTGGGGCCTTTGCCCGGTGTCACGCAAGATATTGCTGGATTTAAGGTGAATGTCTTTCAACCAAGCGTGTTTATGTATCTGTATTTGTTGTTTACTTGTTACTGAATCTTTTCTCTATCAAAAGTCCCATTAGAACTTTTTAGGAAACTTCATACTCTTCATAGTTAATCTTGTGGTGGTTAAACACATATGTAGCAGTACTTTCTTAAGACATAACAAATCTACATATCCTTACAAGCAAGGAGGACCATAAGGTCTCCTTCAAGTCTAATGAAAAATGAAGTTGCAGGATGTATGCACATACATTTGAGAAAATAAAAGAGTGTTCCTATCTGCCGTGGAATCTGTATTTGTATTGATTTCAATCTGTTGCTTTGATGTGATTGTAGATGTTGTTTCCACTTATTCTGCCTTTGCTATTTTTGCTGATTTTGAACTATGACGTGCAGATTGCTCATCAGCCCAGCATTTATGTTCTAGATACTCCTGGAGTATTGGTTCCAAGTATCCCAGATATAGAGACGGGGTTGAAGCTAGCTCTAACAGGTCTAACTCTGTTGCAAGGTTGAAACTGTGTTTGTTTGATAAATTTCACCCCTACCCAATCGTGCATTCACACATGCTTTCCCTTATTATGTTAGAATTGCATTTGAAATGCCACTATAATTACATTATGAGTTGCTTTATGTTTGCGTTTTGAAAAATGACAATCAGATGGGTTCTTGAGTTGAAAAATTATTTCTTGGATTAGCATTTGCTTCTTTGAATGATGTGACATAATTTAGTGTGTTCATATGGATACATATATGAAGGAGAAGATTATTTCTGAAAAAATCTTAATCAAAGTTTATCGATCATAAAGAATACCTTTTTTGTAGCTCAACTTTAAAATGGTCATTGCAATTAGCTATATTGAAATTGTGTCTGATACTCAAACGATGCAGCATTTATCTTGACATGACAATTACTCATGAGTCATGACACTTTCTAAGATTAGGTTTGTGGATGTTTCTATTATTCTCTGCTCTTTCCAATTCATGACGCTATATTTCATGTATTGGAGTAGGAATTGGATAACATTAGTGGATTGAGAGGCTTTTTGGTCTGCTCCTATCCTTTGTATGCTTCTTTTCTTATTTTCTCTTTGTTTTTGGGGTAGCTTCAAGTTGCATTGCTTTTTTTTTTTTTTTTAATCATAAATCCTCTATACTAATAAAACTTATGTTACTTATCAAAAATTCTATAAAACATGTCAGATTACTTTGACGGATGTGATTGTTGTAAACATTTGCATCTTGGATTCCATTAAGGAAACCTCTTTGTACAAGGTATCAGCTTCTAGAGAATATGTTATAAGATTGCTAAATAGAAATACGCTAATAGTCCCTAGGTGTGGGGAGTGGAAGTTGCATGAGATCCAAACTTGGCATTATGAATACCTTTTCTTATTTATTTTTTCAATGGGATTGATATCAAGCATGCCTTTTTTGATTGAATGTTAACTCAGCTTTAATGGCAAGGCCTTTCTGGCTTTTTCTTTTTCTTTTTGATAAGAAACCTTTTCTTGTTTCTTTTTCATATTCTTTTTTCCCTTGCTTATTCAAATGTGGTTGCTTGTGTAGGCTCCGTCAAAGACTCGGTTGTGGGTGAAGAGCGTATTGCTCAATACTTATTAGCTGTTTTGAACACACGTAACACACCACTTCACTGGAAGTACATGAATAACAGAAGAATGGAAGGGGTTCACTATGAAACAAAAGAAAAGGAATCCGCTCTTCAAAATTTATTGCCAAAAAAGAGGAAACCAGCAAATGAGTCGGATATGTTGTATATTCAGGTATTTAACTGTTTAATAACTATTTCAAAAACCAGCTTTTATACTTCATTAGCATTTTCTACAAGGGATATTCACTTTTGCTTGCTGATATTCTAAAGTCTCAGCTCAAGATTTATTTGATGTTTAAGATTTCATATGCTTTACTGCGTCTGTACAATGGGGCTAAGATTGTGATGTATAGAAGTTATTATTTTTCAACGATTTTAAAAATGAATTTGTATTGGCTAGTACTTATGGAAAACTAGACCTGTGTTCAGAGTCTTCTGATATATATTGTTCCGTTCCAATGATTTTATAGCTCCCCGTATTATTAGTTTCCAGCAAACTTAAAATTATGCCTACTAGAAGTCTAGAAACAGTCCTTTAGCCTCAAGTATATATTGATTGCACGTGTTAATCTTTTCAATTATTCTCGAGCCTCAAGTATGCATGTTGAAACCATTTGTTTTCTATTTGCTGTAGGATCTTGTGCTTGAGGTGCAGCGTGCACTCTATGTCACCCTCTCAGAGTTTGACGGTAATTTGGAGGATGAAAATGATCTGGAGTGTCTTATTGAAAAGCAGTTCATGGCACTCCAAAAAGCGTTCAAGATACCTTCCCATAGGGATTGCAATGAGGCTCGTACCATAATATCTAAGAAATTCCTCACTCTTTTCAGGACAGGCAAACTTGGTCCTTTCACTCTTGATGATGTTCCCGAGGCTTCTTAGTCTATACCTCGAAGTCTCACTGTTTCAGAATTTGTTCCTATGGATTGATTATCCAGTAACCAGTAATTATGGTGCCAAAAGTGCATCGGGGGAGCTGCCATTATCTCGGGTTTCGTGTGTCTCAAATCATTTGGTTTTTGTGTTAATGATAGCAAAGAGGCAGAAGAGCTGTCAATGGATGATGCTCTTTAAGTTATGCAAGTGGTCAAAGTCTTGATTAACATGGATCAAAGTCTTTAATGGCACTTATTGCCCTGGTACTCGGAGTCGGAGAGGAAGCAGACAGAAAAAAAGCAGAAAAGTGAATCAACTGAATGAATACGATGAAGATGGGATATATTTGATTTATGTCACAGAGAGAAAGATATGAGTTGGAGAGATCTAATTGATTATGATGCACACATATAAAGATAGTGGATGGTATACTTAGTTGTTTGTTGACTCTTACGGATCAGTTTCGGAATTTTGTTGAACTTATGGATGAATTTCGATGAGATTTTGCTAGTCTCTTGTATTTGTGTGATTTAACTTCCCAGAAATGTGAATAAAAAGGTCCATGCTCCTGAAAATCTCAAGTTATTATATTTGCAGCAGTTATCTACCTCTATTTTTTCATAAACCTTGTAACATGCAGTGCACAAGGATCAAGCAATGCATAAAAGACAACTTTGGTGGTGTTAGAGTTTGGAGATTTTGAGACCAGAAATGTGTCGAAAGCGGGAAAGCATGTTATCCACTAGGACTGTTAAATCATAGATTCATTTCGAAGTTCATGCTGCCTATTGGATGTCAGGTTTGTTAACATTTGCTACTAAAGCTTGGTAGTCCAGCTCTAGGCCTTCCTAACATTTGAAGTCACACATAGTGCATGCATTGATTTTATATCCAAATATTGAACAAGCCATAAAAGTATTTTGTCTATCATAGATTCATAGCAGAAGATTACTCATCCTTGTCTTTACAATCATCTTTGGTGACATAATTATTAGTTTTAATGATTACTCTAAAATCTGAATGCTTCCATGAAATATTGCTGCTCTATGTTTGCTTCCTTACTAAAGGAAAAAATGCAAAAAACGGCCTAACTACATGACAACTGACTCCCAACCATTTTATCTTTCACACATTGTGAATGTCTCTGGAATACTTATAAGACAAAATCTTAACTAGCACTTGTAACTTGGTGTCTTTGCTTGGAAAACTAACATCTTATTCATGGAAAAGAAAATTCTTTGGAAAGATGAACCTCTTCTGCAACACCCACTTCTTCTACTGTTTGCTCTAGTCATTGGTTTTATTTTCATGGATCCATTTCATTTCGGTCCGTTAGGAGGTCATGACTATAGGCCTGTGAAGCATGATGTTGCACCTTACAAGCAAGTCATGGCTAACTGGCCAAAAGATAATCGAAGTCGACTGGGGTCTGGAAAACTAGAGTTTGTCAATGAAGTATACGGTCCTGAATCATTAGAATTCGATCTTCTGGGGAGAGGGCCATACACTGGCATGGCAGATGGGCGTGTGGTGAGGTGGATGGGTGATAGTCTGGGATGGGAGACATTCGCCACTGTTACGCCAACCTGGTAAGAAATGAGCATGAATTGGAAAGTTAATACAAATTAATTGATACTGCTGATTTCATTACTAACTTGTTCTGAATGATTCCTTAAAGGTCAGAGAAACTTTGCGCTAATGGTATCCAATCAACCAAAGGAAAACAATCCAAGCATGAGCACCACTGTGGCAGACCTCTTGGCCTACGCTTTGACAGGAACAATGGGGACTTGTACATAGCTGATGCTTACTTTGGTCTCCTAGTTGTTGGACCTGAAGGTGGACTCGCAACACCTTTGGCGACGCATGTGGATGGGAAGCACATACTGTTTGCAAATGACCTTGACATACACAAGAATGGATCCATCTTCTTTACTGATACTAGCAAGAGATACAATAGAGTGTAAGTATGGGCAAAACGGTTTTATTCTCGTGTTGCAGCAGATTTTACTTTTGATGTTTAACTTTGAGCTTTTGATTATAGGAACCATTTCTTCAGTTTGTTGGAAGGAGAAGCCACAGGAAGGCTTCTTAGGTATGATCCTACAACTGAAACAACTCACGTCGTCTTAGATGGATTGGCATTTCCAAATGGAGTTCAAATTTCCAAGGACCAGTCCTTTCTCCTCTTCACCGAGACACCAATTGCAGGTATGTTTGAGGTTTCTCCGTTTCTTGTATGCACTTTCCCATTGATACATCTTTATTTTAGGATATATCAGCCATTAAAATTAAAATTGAAGTTTTCTTTTCTTTTTTCTTTTTACAAAAGGCTCTTTGTTATTGACATGGTTCTCAATTTCTAGTTGGGTTTATAAGCTTTAGAGATTCTCCTAGGCATGGAGAGGTCACTCTTATTCACCTGTCCATAGTACATAGATAACGTTGCATCCGAGTGGTTGCTTTTGGTGTATGTTAGTCTTCTTATCCTCTCCCTAGAAACATATGAGGGAGTAGTCTGCTGATCTGACACTTGCTTCTGAAGGCATGTTTATTATCATTAAAACCTAGGGGTTGTACCAAAAAAAAAAAAAAAAAAAATGGTACCAAAAGAACACCTAGGGAATCTATTTTGAAACAAAATTCTGAATCTTGTTGATTGATGAGTTTATAATGTTGAGATTGAAAATACTTCTCCTGTAGCATTGATACATATTGTATTATCAAATGTTTCAGGCTAATGAAATACTGGCTCGAGGGCCCTCATACAGGACAAGTAGATATTGTTGCAAACTTGCCAGGATACCCTGACAATGTGCGACTGAATGAGAGAGGCGAGTTTTGGGTTGCGATCGATTGTTGTCGAACTCCAATGCAGGAAGTCCTAGCTCACCACCCTTGGATAAAGAGCTTTTACTTCAGATTGCCCTTGAAGATGAGTTTCTTGGCGAGGATGACCGGAATGGAAATGTACACAGTCATCTCGCTGTTCAACGACAAGGGCGAGATCCTAGAAGTGCTTGAAGATCAGAAAGGTGAAGTCATGAAGTTGGTCAGTGAAGTAAAAGAAGTGAATGGGAAGCTTTGGATTGGTACAGTTGCCCATAATCACATTGCCACTCTCCCTTACCCATAGAGGATTTTAGCGTGAATTTGGTGTTTTTATTGAGCTGTTACTTTCTGTTCATATATTTTTCAAATACTAGTTGATTCCATGCTTTCAATCAAGATTGTGTGTAACTTAAAATTTAATTTCTATCAACCAACCATGACAATCATTATGCACTACTAATTCAGGTAGTAATTTTGTTCTCAATTTTTTTTTAATGATAATTTTAGGTGTCCAAATATTTTGTTGGCCACCTTAATATAGCTAAGTTCAACTAAGTTAATCATATGCCCTATCCATACAACCAAAGGCATTATTGCATTATAGCCAAGTTAATTATATACTATTATTTATATTGATAAAGCAACATCCATAGAACTACAATGATTGTGCTTGAGCAAGGGTGAACAATCTGATAGAGGAGCGAAAGTAACACTGCTGAATCCTTTAAAATAACCTGATGTTTTTGTCTAGTTTGAGATATTTAAGAATTTTTGACTAATCTAGATTTGAGTATTTTTGAGATTTATAGTTTGTTTGACTAAGACCAACGGATGTGTTGATGAGATTTTTGATTTTTTTTTTGGTTTTCATCTACTGTCTAGAGTTAACTTACATTGATTAAAGTTCATATTCGGGCATTGTCGAGTTTATTGGAGGCAATCTTTTTAATCTATTTTTTCATCCATCATTCTCAACTCTTGACCTCGATTAAGGTGAATCAAGTCCTACTACTGAGACCAACCAAATATTAGTTGGTAAAGTTGTTTTCAAAAAAAAAAAAAATAGTTGGTAAAGTTTTTGGATTTTGATTACACAACATTGAAATCGTGTTTAAAACCGTTGGATCTGATTAACACGTCAGGTTTAACTGGATAATCTTTTTAGTGGGACCCGCACACAGTTCTACTTCTACACTTCATCTGTTCGTCTTCTTCACTGAATCAGAACCGATTCTTCGATTCATGAAACTCTCGACGAACGAAGAAATCGCAATCGATTCATCATCAATCTCGACAACAACACCAACAACATGTTCAGATTCTTCTCAATCTCAGAAATTCAAATCGTTTGCGAAATCTCATACACGATGTTGCTACTAGGTCGACCGAATCGACGAGCTGTTGTTCCTCGTCTAGGGTTTCGTCACCGAAACTGAGGCTTGGTTGGTTGTTTGAGGATTTTCAGAGGAGGAGTTTCAGTGGCGAATCGAGTCGAGAGTCGTTAAGCTACGACGTGGTCATCGTTGGAGCTGGTCCGGCTGGGCTATCGGCGGCGATACGGTTGAAGCAGCTGTGTCGAGAGAGGAATGTCGATCTGTCTGTGTGTGTGGTCGAAAAAGGCGCCGAAGTAGGTATGTGATTGTTCTTTGAGAGTTTATGCTGTTTGATTACTCACATTCTGTTTGTTTGGTCGATTATTGGTGTTCGTGTTGGAAATTATGGTGAGATCTTTGATTTTAAGCAATATGTTGTTCATGATTTTGGATTCATTGAGTATGAACTAATTCGGAGTAGTCGAACTTGGAAAAATTGAAACTTGACTCTTCTAGTAGATGAAATTCGATGATAGAGGGGTAGACTTTAAGCTTGATTAGGAAGGATTTAAAGGATTTCAAAAGCACATCAATAAATGCACTAAATAGAGCGAAATGGAAGAGTTTGACACTTATATTAGGTAGTATAGAATGAATAATACAAGACCGGCTAAGAGCAGTGTTATGGAGATTTTGTGTACAAGATACAAAGAGGAGCAATTCAAAGAATGTCTGCTTTGTTAAGTCTCACATACTTCTATATCGCTTTTGGTTTTGGTGTTGCTAATCCAAATCATGTATTGTAAAATATGCTTTTTCCTAACTTATAAGTGCTGCTAATTGAAAGACATTTTTCTCATGTAATGTAGGTGCACATATTATATCAGGCAACGTCTTCGAGCCTCGTGCATTGGACGAGCTTCTCCCACATTGGAGACAGGTGGAGGTTTGTTAACTATCAGTACAGCTTAATGAGTGATTTATCTTACAATGTGATTCCTACAGATTTATGAAAACTACTCAGTATCATTCACAGTTTACATCATGATATTCCTTTTAACATATATTTCTCGAGGAAATTAATTTCATATTTTCCACAAACTATGAAAAACTGTGGTATGAGAATCCATTTGTTTGTATGAATTGGGGCTATTTCTTTGGTTATAAATTTACCATGCTACAAACGAAGCAAGGAAAGTGGTTCTTCGGTCGCCCCTCTTTTTTCTCTTGTAATCCTGTTTTCTCCAAAACACATCTACTTTTTCTTTTTTACTTTGGAAAATTCAAATGTCTGAATTTGGAACGGTGGTATTCTTTTATGAGAAAGCAACAATTGAAGTAAAATTAGTGTTTGATTTGTTTGATTGTTGTTGCTCAAAATATCCATTTTGTACTTCTTTTTTACTCTATTATTTCATTTGACATCATTTGCAGGACTCCTATCAATGTGCCAGTATGTTCTGATGAGTTTTTGTTACTTACAAGAGATCATGCATTTCATCTTCCGAGCCCATTTGATAATAAAGGAAATTACGTGATAAGGTAGTAGTTTTGCTTCATTCACTTCATTCACTTGTTACAATCAATCTGAAACCTCTTTTAAGGTTCAGATGCAACTAGTGTGCATATACACGTTGAACTACTGATTTAAGCAATGGCTTTGATGTATTTTGTTAAGAATTATCTCCTAAATATATTCAATTTTGGTTTTATGAGGTTTTATTATTTGTTGAATATAAGCCACTATAACTTCTTCAGCAACTTGGTATTGGTTTACTATCAGTTAAGTTAGAACCATTTGATTCAGTTGGATAAAAATGTACTGGACTGGTTGGCTATAAATTCACTGTTTCACTTATCATAGACTAGCACTTGTAACATGTGTTTGCACTGAAGATGATATGCTGCCGATCAAGGTGTAAACTTAGGATGATCTTGTGATGGTGCTTCCAATTTTTCACTTACAGCATTACCTTCCCTTGCATAATCTTACAGTTGCAAATTCCATAATGCAGTTTGAGTCAATTAGTTCGTTGGTTGGGAACAAAGGCTGAAGAATTAGGAGTTGAGATATATCCTGGCTTTGCTGCTAGTGAGGTGCTTCTCTTTCTGGGATATATTATATTGCTTTTTTTAAGGTTTGAGTTTTGCTCATTTTTATGAGTTTGGTGAATGGCAGATCTTATGTGATGAAAATCACAGGGTCATTGGCATTGGCACCAATGACATGGGCATCGCTAAAGATGGGTCGAAGAGGAGAAACTTTCAACATGGGGTTGAATTGAAGGGTATGATTTCTTTCTGGATTTTTTCTTGGTTGCCAGTCATAATTTGTTGATGGATTTGGCCTTTTTGTCTTGAAGACATGTTGAAGCTACACATTCTAGAACTTAGATTATTTTAAAATTATGATCCCCTTAGAACGTAACAGCACCCTATTATTATTGTTGTTGACTCGGTTCAATCTCTGGTATGAAGGACCTTTGCTTACTGACTGGCGGTAGATCTTTGGTCTATTAGCTCATTAAGAAACTTTAATTTTCATGCATCCCCACTTAATTTGGGATTGAAGATTTGTTGTTGTATCCCTGTCAGAGCATCTCTTTGCTCTAGTTTGATCATTTGTTATCTTTTGGTTCATCAGTGCCTTAAATTTATAACATATTTACCTTTAGAAACTTTTAGCCCATCAACTTCTCTGCTTCAGTTAGCCCTTGACTTCTGAATTTTGCATTAATTTGCCATGTTTAATAATGATTCAAAATGGTGAACTGTCCATTGGTTTATTGTGAAATTGAATAGCTTGTGAATAATTTGCAGGACATATTACCCTTCTTGCAGAAGGATGCCGAGGGTCATTGTCAGAGGTTTGATAGAAGTGCTTATTATTTCTCCTGAGTCAGTTAGCTACTACTTTCATTTTCTCTCTAATGTGCGAGTATATGTTTGTGTTATTGGGGTTTCCTGGTCACAGAAAGTGATGAAAGACTACAAGTTGAGAGAGAAGGTGCAGGCACAACATCAGACATATGCATTGGGCATTAAAGAGGTCATTGGCATGCATGCGCAATTCACTTCCTGACAGTCAGTAATCTTTTGTCGTCTCATAGGTCATCGTGTAAAAAATCTATTTTTCCCATTTCGTCCAGATTATCTTGTTAAACTCTATCTAGTAAATGGCACACAATTATTTGCAAAAATTTTTGTTCTGTCATAGGTATATTTTTTATCTTAAGGCACTAGATATAAGTAAACTCAATCATTCAATTGCTCTCTCGTGTAAGAGATGATAATTCCTGTAGTGATGGTTGGTTGCATAATGATTTGGGCTGTGTGTGTGTTATATGCTTTAACCTGCCTCCCTCTTAACTGTATCTTATACAGGTTTTTCTTTAAGTTATTTCTCTATCCTGTATTAAGCCTTTTTTTCAAAGAAGATCAAGTGGTTGAGTAGAAATTTTCTCTATACAGTTGGATACAATGATTGTGCAGCAATATGCTTTGTGGCATTGTTATACTCCACCATTATAATACTCAGACAGTTTCAAGTTCAACTCTAGTTACACTCTAGAAAGCCTTTTTCTCTGTTTGGGTTGGCTTCCCTGCCAAAATAATTGGTGTATTTTTTCTTCTTTATTTTATGTCTTTTTAAGAGCATGATTTAAGTATTGAATTCTTGTTTTTCTTTTAGCTTTGCCTAAAGTTTCAATTTTCAACTTATCCAGGTGTGGGAAATTGATGAAAGCAAGCATAAACCTGGCTCTGTCATTCACACCTTGGGTTGGCCATTAGATAGCAAGACATATGGTGGATCTTTCTGTACCACATGAAAGATAAACAGGTAATTTGGTTCTTGATGCAGATCTATCTTATTTTTTCTTCGTCACACGTCCAGGCTATGATGGCAATTCTGTTGTGCTTTACATAGAAATTAGGGTGTTTCACTCTTGTGAAAGCGAAATAAATCTTTGACTATAAGTCCCAAGCTTTGGATGGATCCAAAAGAACAAAGGATGGATCATCAAGTTTAGGCGAATTTTTATATAAATAAATGAGTTGTTAAGTGTTAACTAGCTGATTGAATAGGAGGGCTTTGCTTGTAGCACGAGGACTAAGGCCTTATCTCTGCACAAAAAGAAAGGAATTGTGTTAAGTTGTTAAATTTGAGATGAAAATTAACCTGAGCTTGGGGAATGGTTGGACTGGATTTATATTGTTGGATGAATATGTAGGCAGCATCGGTGGCCATTGCCGTGTCTACTTTGGCTATGCACTATCCATTTCCTGTTAAAACAAGTTTTATCCTCAATAAGAAGTAGATGAAGGCTCAAGAATATTCTTTTTTTCCTTTTATGTGACCTTTTTTTATGACTTAGAGCAGGCAAACATTTGCCTCTACAATTTGGTGCCAGACCTTCATGGTCAACAATGTTATGGTGATAGGATTTCAACCCTCAATCTTTCAACGCCTCTTGTGTGCAAACCATGAGATGAACATGAGACCAATTGAATAAAGAGCTTTCCCATATCACTTTTTGTGGATTTTATGGATATTTTCATTCATGTCTTCTGACAGTATATTTGATGACTAATGTACAAATTTTTATGAGCTGGTCTTTCTATTTCACACCTATTTTTTGTTGAGTTATCAAGTTGACTTGTCCAACAGCTTTGGCAATTTATATTAAATGTGTATATAGATGTAATGTTGTATCTCCCAGTATTTTTTTGTCAATTTTTTATTTTAGTTTCATTGTTTGTTATGATTTACAGGTCTCTATTGGTCTTGTGGTTGCACTAAATTATCATAATCCTTTTCTAAACCCATATGAAGAATTTCAGGTCTGCCGGATACTTATCCTCTTTAATTGGGAATATTTACAATAATTTCAATGTGGTATTTGAAATGCATGTATCCTACCTTGTTCTATTATATTTTATCCTCAAGGAATACCTGTTTGTTATGGATCATTGCTGGAGTGATAGCCGGTGTAATTCATTACTCGTGATGTTCTTATGGAGTTGAATTTGATTGATTCTTTACTTATATGTTGTTTTGGTTTTATGGAGCTAAAGTTATAATATGCAATTACTGGTGTCATGCAATATTAAGGTTTTAATCGTGGATAAACTTGATTACTATTAGTATCTTTTGGGGAACTTCTGTTAAAATTGTTGTTGGTATTTCTTTATTAATCTTGTAAATTAGGTTCCTCCAATTTTTGATTGCCCATACCATTTCTGTGCAACTGCATCTATTTTTCCTTCTAGGATTTCTACCAAATTCCATAATTTCATAAGTGCATGTAGTGGATAGTTGTAGGATTCAAATTATGCAGTCATATCATGTAGGAACATTTTGTTTCAAGTTCTTGTTGCTTTTATACTTTACAATTACAAAGTATTACATAAATCAAATAGTTGTTGCTTTTATTTTGTATAAGAAAAAGATTAAAGAAGCAGAAAGAATTATCCTTTAAGAGAATAAAATGGTAGTCACAATCACTATCTTTTTATAAGTATTCCTACATTGGTTCTGTGGTTATGGTTATCTACGTGAGAGTGTCATTCTCCTAAGAAAATGAAAAGGTAGTCATATATCTTTGTTGGCGCACAATAACAATCTCTTAAAAAGAAATTTTTAGTCATCTACTTTATGATGGTTTATTACTATATTGTTGCAAGTATTCTAACTTCCATGTTTTGCCTGTTCTCACACCTTCTTTTTTCTATTCCTTTGTAAGTTTTCATTTGGTTTTTCTTAGGATGGCATTTTTTATATATTTAACTAGTAGGTCTGTGCTTTGCAAGAAATTTAAGCTCTAAATTTTATCGGAGACCTTTGAATCAAGTTTGTAATGCCTTTTGTGATTGTGTAGAATCAGTTTTAAATTAGAGTTATCTAATTTTGTTTCATTTGTTGCTAGAAATTCAAACACCATCCCACCATAAAACCACTTTTAGAAGGTGGAACCGCCCTCCAGTATGGCGCTCGCACTTTAAATGAAGGTGGCTTTCAGGTTTGAAACCAAAATGCCTCAAACTACACTCAGATTTTTTCATAACATGTCAAAAAAGAATATGTTAATGCTCAAAGAATGGTGCACTATATGTCATGTTGAACAACTTACTGGAATGCTAAACCATTCGATGGGGGGAATGTACAAATTTCTCATGGCAGGGGTAATTTCTTTTAATGTCCAAGTTGTGGTGATTGCCATTCGTCGTTGCGTTGGGGATGATTCTGGAGTTGGGGGTATTGTTGAAGATTGTATATCAATCATGAAAGAGATTTTGATAACATTAAGATTTGTTTTGTTAAAGGTCTGCGAATCAATTATCTCATAGCCTTGCTAGGTTTCTGTTTCTAAGTTAGGCGCTTATGACTGGGGTTCCATTATTCCTCAGTGCTTGTTATCTGTAAATTTGTAATCAGTTCTTAACAGTGCTATATGAAAGTTTTTTAACCTCAAAAAAACCTCAAAAAAAGTATTCTTTTAATGTCCAAAGAAAGGAGCAGTCCAAAAGACACAAATTCATCAATTCTGAGGGAAATCTTGTCTATATCTAGCTTTACATATTCCTCATCCTCTTTTAAATTGGTCATTACAAATGCAAGTGGGTATCATATGTGATGCTAGTTAAATTTCAGTCTATTCCACATCCAGTTTTCCCTGGCGGAGCAATTATCGGATGCTCTGCTGGCTTCTTGAATGTACCAAAGATCAAAGGGACGCATACTGCAATGAAGTCAGGTATTAGTGATTATTCTTTGTAAACTGTGCGAATTGTTCTGTCATTGAAAAAAAACACCTATGAATTAAATGCCAACATTCCTTACGAAGTTACGAGCATGTCTAGCTCTTTGTGTGTGCATGTGCAAATGTACACTTCTATACTATATGTATATTACCATTTTTGTTTGGTTCTTATGTTAAATTTTAGCTCGTAAACCATTTCCTAGCATCGAAGACAATGCTTCCAATGCTATGTATTGTTCAAACTCGTTAATTGTAAATATCTTAATTGTGTTGAGAGAAAGGGCTTTAACTATCAGCCATGTTTTATTGTTTCTTATACTGATGTCATATATCATAGATTCCAATTAAATATTTTACTTTTTTATAATTCAGTTTAATTTATTTACTGAATCAATGTTTAACCTCAAAAACTACGCAACAAGCCATGAAGTTGGAAATGCCACTCAATACAGTTTTTGTAAAAAAAAACTTATACTTTCAATGTGCGTTGATTCGTTGAGTGTTTTGTATTTTATAATTGATTTAGAGTAGTCAAATTTGATTTGGTGAAGTTCATTCTAGAAGACGAACTCATAGCTGAATTCCAAATAGTTAATCCAGTTTGTAGTTATTTAATATGAATTGCAATATTTAACATCTGTAATAAGATACTTTATTTTCATGATTTGAGCATTTTGAATTTTTGATACCATTAAGACAAGGGGAAGTTTCATTCTTCCGTTAAAGATCTATTCTTCATTTTTATTACAAGTTTAGTCATCTAGCCAACTGTTTGTATGATTGTAATAAGTCAGGTGGTCTTGTAGTCTTAGTAGGTTCTTCATAAGGTATCAAATAGTGTATCAAGCTTGTGCTAGGCTATCTAGTATGATGACAGTAGGAATAATATTATGAAAATATTTGTACTCTGTCAATTTCACATAATTTTTTCGCCTTTTTGAAAGTCTCTCATGTAAAAGTTTTCTATACAATCCTGTCAAAGTTTGACAAAAAATAGAAATAACATGCACTATATTGTAACTTTTTTGTGTTTAACGTTCTCTATTGCATGTATATATAAGAAAATTCATTGCCAACTTTTTTCTATTTGAAAGTATGTTCCTAAAGATAAAAATGCATGGGTGTAAATGTGCTTTCAAATGGAAACTAAAGAATCACTGTAAGTAATAATGAAAAAAACATTTTATAGCTGCTATTGAGCACACTAATAAAATGAACCCAAAACCTCCTATGTTGAGAGTGGAAGTCATGAACATTTTCCCGCTCACATTAAATGTTTTAAGAATTATGTAGAGAATATAAATGTTACTCTGCAGCATTAATTTTTATCAACAGCATGAAGTTTCGCAAGATTGAATGATCAATCATTCTACAATCATACAATACACAATCTATTATTGTATGAGTTGCTGATTTTCCATTCATATGGATCTTCTAATCATATTTTTGGAGTTCTCATTCAATTTTTTGTTAGGAATGCTGGCTGCAGAAGCTGCCTTTGGTGTACTTCAGGATGGCTCCAATATGGAATCATATTGGGAGAAGTTAAAGAAGTCATGGGTATGGGAAGAACTCCGTAAAGCTCGGAATTATCGTCCGGTTAGTCTTATATTTAGTATAATATTTAACTTCTATATTCCCAAAAGCTCGTTTTTGTCTGGTCAGGGCGAGTGGTTGGTTGTGCCCTCATTTCTCAAAGATGTACTTGCTAATGATTTATAATGAAGTACGTATGTTTAAAAAAAAAAAATCAATTAGGCCAGCTATGCTCTATGGAAGTGAATGTTGGGCGGTAAAACAACAACAATTACATAAAATGAACATAGTAGAAATGAGGATGCTTAGGTGGATGCATGGTAAAACTCATAAAGATAGAATAAAAATACATAAATCCAAAGACAGGTAGGAGTAGCACCAATTGACTCAAAGATTAGGGAAGGGCGGTTGCGGTGGTTTGGTCACCTGCAAAAACAGCCTACATATGTCCCCACTAGAAAACTTGACTTAATAGAAACTAAAAAAATTCAACGAGGTAGGAGTAGAACGTAGTTAACTTGGGATGCATTAACTCGGAGGGATTTGAATGGTTTGGAAAGCTCACCATCAATTGCATTAAATCGAGCACAATGGAAGAGTTTGATCCATATAGCTGACCCCAATGTTGTTGGGACAGAGGCTGTTGTTGTTGTTGTTGTTGTTGTTGTTGTTGTTGTTGTTGTTGTTGTTGTTGTTGTTTCAGTGTTTTTTTACTTGTACCAATCTTGTTTTGACAGGCATTTGACTATGGGTTGATTCCAGGCTTGGCGATATCGGCATTGGAGCAGTAAAGTCTTGCCTTCTTGTTTATTAGTGTCTCTAAGGACGCTATATTCTGACTAATTTTCTTGGTTTTCTATAACAATATTTTCTTGTTAAGGGTTTATTTTGCTTTTGCTTGGCAGCTACATTCTAAGGGGTAGAGCACCTGTCACTCTAAGGCATGGTAAACCTGATCATGAAGCAATGGATGTAAGGACTTTTCTTTTGGGTGATGAATTTACAAACAATTGTGTGGAACATCTTTATCTCTTATCTGAACAAAAACATTTCCTGCAATTTGGTATAAACCTTGTACTGTTTATGCTCCATGATGTTTACAGCCTGCAAAGTTGCATTCTCCAATTCAATACTCAAAACCAGATGGAGTTCTGTCATTTGATGTGCCTACATCATTATATAGGTATGTGTCGCCAGTGAGCTTTCTTTTTTCTTTGGAAGAGGAAACCAAATATATAAATAGAATTTAAAGGAACAGGAGATTGAAGTTTCTCCAACCACACCCCCTACGCATAGTCAAATAATCCCTCCATCCAAAATTATAAGTTGTTTTGGATGGAGCACACTTATTAAGAAAGCTTTAAAGACAGTTATAATGATGAGCTTAAATTACATTTTTATCCATTGATACAAAAACACAAAATGGGTGTAAATAAATAGGTTTAATAGGTATAAATGCTCTCTTGAATTCATAAAACGACTTATATTTTTTGAAATGAGACCTTAGATAAAAAGACTTATATTTTTGGAAGGAGGGAGTAATATGTTATAGTATGTAGTTTATTCCCACCTATATACAAACTTGCATATACATAGGAACTGTTTCAGACGGATTGAATTGGATGTGGAGATTTCTCAACCATTTTATGAGGATTGCTTCAGCTATTATTTCATGTGATGGATAGGTCCTGCTTAGCCTTTATCTTTTCCTCTCTCTTTCTTCCTGGACGCCTTCTTTCTCTTTCTATTTGAAGAAGAAAGTGGTGTCATTTGTTCATTCAAGTTCCCAAATTACTCATGAGTGGTCAATTGGCTATAAAAACCTGCCTTATTTCTTTCCTTTACAGATTTCATATGTAGGCTGATTTTCTGGTCTTACTGAATATGTTTAAGCACGAGTACCCTTTTTTCGTTCCCTTGATATGTCTGGTATGTTGGTAAATTGTAATCCGGGTAGGAAAAATAAGCTTAATCCTTCTATATTGTTCTGTTTTCTTGACCAAACCTCTCATTGGAGTTCTCTTTCTCATTTTTCTGAGCCTAAGCTCAGAGGGTCTTTTTTTCTTGCTCGAGGGTGTGTAAGGACTAAGGTAGTAGTTGTTCCTCATGGGCCAGTTTTGAACTCAATAGATATAGCCTGTGGTAACTTTTATTTTCCTAGCGCCTCTATCCTTGTAGTACATTGATTGTGCTACAATGAAGTTTCCATCTTCTTATTTACAGGCACTCTATGGGAATGTCAATGTGTGTTTGAGTTGGGGTCTAATGTATTATTCCGAGTTGTTGATTTTCATTTTTTGCTTTGTCCCTTCTCATCTTTTAATGTCACCGATTACCTCATTTTTGTTCATGTAGGAGCAACACTAACCATGAACATGACCAACCTCCCCATCTTCATCTGAGAGACCCCACAATACCTGAGCTTGTAAACATGCCAGAATATGCTGGACCTGAGACACGCTACTGCCCGGCACGTGTATACGAGTAATGTCAATTATACGTTTTCCTTGAGCTTTGTTGTATTTTCATTGGGCTTTTATTTACTAATCCTTGATTTCCCAAAATTTAGGTACGTTCCGGATGAGAAAGGACAATTGAAGTTGCATATTAATGCCCAAAACTGCCTCCACTGCAAGGTGATTTTCTAAGTTTGCTTAGGTGCCAAGTGATTTTGAGAATTTCAGTTAGAGTTCAAGGTGTCCAACCTGGTAAACGATTCTGTACTTCAGTCTGTTGCCTCTTCGACTCTGCCTATTTTCATTCTGCAAGTAGATTGAGCCATCTTCATCCTGCAATCTAAAAATGTAATGTAGTTAGCTATCCTCGAGGTTTTTCTTTTCCAGAAAAACTCATTGCATATTGAAAATTGTGCAGGCTTGTGATATCAAAGACCCCAAACAGAACATCGAATGGACAGTGCCAGAAGGGGGTGGAGGCCCTGGGTATTCAGTTATGTAGAATAAAATCATTACAGCTTACATAAACGATAAGGTATGTTCCATAATCCTCTCTTTCTTGAAAGAAAAAGATAAAAAACTTGTATTGGTAAATGACATAATTAGTTAGATTCATGATGGCTCTGCATGTTCTGTTACTGACTTGAAAAACTTGGAGGGAAAAGGATCACTGATTTTAAAGACTTACAACCATATACTCCTTATTGCGCTGTTTTTCGGGGAAGTTTAACAATTTACCATATACTCCCCATTGCGCTGATTTTAAAGATTTGAAAAACTTGGCTGGAAAAGGATCACTGTAATCACTGTCCTATCAAATTGCCAGTCCTATTGCACAGTTTTTCATTACACTGCTTCTCCACTGCTTCGCCAACCATTTACTTTGATGTTTATGAAGAAAATGAAGTTCAACAATAGACTTTTTCATCAAATTATTTCAATGTATATGTCTTTAACGGTTTATATTGATTAGCTTAGTCTATTTTGTTTTTGCAGTTCCACTTCCACCATACTTGGACTATAACATTTGTTTGGTCTTATCGCTTGTGTAGACAGGCGCAGCTGATCCATATTGGAACACACTTTAAGCCTTCCATGATACGTCGCTGGCGATTCAAATAACGCAGCCATGCCAATTAGGTGCTATAGAAAAGTTGACAAGGAGATCTCCTCTAATCCTCTTCTGATGCCTACACACATGAAGTCATTACTTCTGCTAGGGAAGAAAGACTCAAAAAATCGTTTGTAATTTGAGAAAAAAACAAGTATATCTTTCATGGTGCAGCGAATCTATTCTGTCGTAATCGAAGTTCTGTTGCAGTTAGTTTAGGGAGCGGCTAAACGGATCTTCACTAATTGTTAAACGTATTCAGTTTGTTGAAATTGCTCAACTACTATTCCATATAAAGGGTTTTTACTCATCGTACATAAATAATTGTTAAACATACCCTAGTTGTAAAATTATCCAACTACCTCTCTATATAAAAATGGTTTTTACTCACAATACCCCCACTCACCCCACTCAACCTATACCCTAGTTACCTCTTTCAAATTGCACTCACCAAAAATTGGTCAAATTCGACAAAATTCGGGTAAAATTACATGGATTTGATGTCGTGGGTACATTCATCATCCTTTTAGTGTTGATTTTGAGGGGTTTTTTGGATTTTTTTTTTTCTTTTTGAGTCATTTTGTTTGTGAATTTGTTTTCATGTTTAGGGCTTTGATTTGAGGTTTGAATCTTGAATTTTGAGTACAAAGTTTTGATGAAATTAAAAATATTAAGTGATTCTAAACAAACTTACTATTTTTTTGGCCATATTTCATGTTTTTTTTATGGTTTTGAAGTATTTTTGTTCTTGATCGTAGGTTTCGGACCAATAGAGTTACAGAGTCGAAACCTTTGAAGAGATTTTGGTTGAATCCCTTCGTCATCCACTGAGACCGAATTATCTTCGCATTATTGGTCGAAGTCGATCGAGAACATTAAAGAGGTGTCGGCTCTGTTCGTTCGAAACCACGGGCAAGGGTATTGGGGTGAGGGTGAAGGTGATGGGGTACACGAAGTAAAAAAATGGGGTACACTAAACAAGGGTATTTTTGGAATTTTAAGAAAAAAAGTGTGGTGCACTAAGTAAAAAGTGGGAAATAAAAATTCAAAATTGAGGTACGTTTAGCAATTAGTGGGGTTCGTTTAAGCTGCTCCCTTAGTTTATCACTCACTTCGATAAAAAAAATATAAGACTTTCTACAAAATCTCTTCGGTAAAAAATATATGACGTTTTCATAATTCGAGAGAACTTTGTATCTCTTCTACCTATTTTACCTCCTTTTTAACTCAAACATTTAATTATAATTAAACACTTGTCTTTTTTTCATTGGATGAATTAAAGAATTAAATGTGGGCAAAATGTAATTTAAATTCACAATTAATGTTTTCTTAATATGTGTATTTTGAACAAAAAATCTTATATTTTGACCGGATGGAGTATTAAACATGGCATTTTGTATGGTTGTGCTTTAAGCACTGTGCCTATAGTAGGAGATGTTTCTTCGTATTATTGAAAGGAATATGTTATAAGGACACCCCAAAGTCACACCTCAGTGACGCAGCGTGTGAGTCCCTGATGAAAATGAATGTGCAAAAATAGTTTTGGGTTCATAACACGCAGGGTGTATATCTCGGCTCTTGAGGCGAGGCTTTGAAAGATGCGAGCTATTTCTTCTTGGCATATCATTTGATCCTCGAATTTTCAAGCTTTTGTTGTTTTGGTCCTCAAACTTTCATTAGTTTCCTTTTGGTCCTAACTTTCATTTTCCTTTACTTCTTGTCATTTTATTAAGTTTGGATAAGCGGTCGCTAATAAAGAGCTTTACAAGCAATTCATTCCAAATTTATTAACCTAAAAAATTGATTATAAACCATTATGTTAGTATCAATTACATTCCAAATTTATTAAAAGGATCAAAGTAGAGAGAAATGAAAGTTTAGAGACCAAAAGTGAGTAGATAAAAGTTTGAGGGTCAAATCAACAAAAACATGAAAGTCGTGACTATTTGCCTTTCTTCTTTGATGAAGTGAAAAAAAGAGAGAGGTATTAACACGCAACAAAATAAATAAAGCTAAAATCATGAGAGAAAAAGAGAGTTGTTAACGAGGTTGGCTGATTGCCGCGACACAACCGTCGGCCGAACAAAGATGAGGTTTTATTCTTTATTTTGATATATATATATATATATATAGTGATACATATGCTGATGATATACATAGGTAATTAATAAAAATATTTTAAAATACTAAAAAGAAAGACCAATATGTAGCTAACCAAACTAAAGTGTGGTTGTTTTGGTTAAGTTTAATTAAAGTTTAAGAGTGGGCTTTAAGAAAAGTTTTGAATGTGGTTTCAACAAGAAAAAACTAGTTTTATAAACATTAATATATGTTTTTTTTTCAAATATTAATATATGTTCTTAAAAGCTAAGTTGTTGAAAGTTAATTAATATATAATCAATATATAATAAGCAATCACTAATTATAAAAATTATAAGTAAGGACTTATTTAATATTATAAAATAAATAATTTTGTTAGATTTATAAGACATTATTAATTTTTTGAAAGAAATGATATATCATTAAGTACTAATTGAATATTTTACAATTTTTTTGAACAACGTAAAAAATTTAAGATAACTTTTTGTAACGTTTAGTATAACTATTTTATTAGATATTGTTGGAGTGGTTCCAACCAAATTTTTGTGTTGATTTAGGTCTTCAAAGACTCATAAATAGGGTCATTTACATTAAATTGTTGATCAGGTCAGACAATTCACTGACATTTTTAACAACTCTATCACCGATCTCTTTCTACAAATATATAGGCAGGAAGCAATATGTTTTTCTAAAATAAAGTAAAAAAAAACTCCTACTAGTGTAGTAGAGGAAAACACGTCATTCCTCTAAAGAAACAATATTTTATATATAGTATAAACTATTGAAGCCCTATAATAAATGTATATGATATATGTAGATATTAAAGGTGTTAAAATAGCAAAACGATTTATGATTTTGAAACTTAGATTTGGTTATATTTATGGATGGAGGTAGTATATTGATCCTTGCCCACGTGCAAAGTACAGGATACCGCCTAGTTTATATACGTGGTATAAAAAATATATATTTTTAATTTCTTGTAGTGGAAGGCAACTCTCTCTTTTAATTTTTTGTTGATCAATGATCTACTTGTTTTTGTTATTGTTGTTGAGATGGTCAATGATGATGCTGTTACATATTCTTGGTGTTGTTGATTCGATGCTATTCATTCTACTGTTTGTTTGTCCTTGTTGATGATCGATGATGATCATACTTATTCTAGCTGCTCATAACAAGATTTTGTCGATCTTGGGCATGAATGTGAAGAGTATAATGACTGTATTTTATATAGTATAAGTGATAAGAGATGTTGTGTATGTACTGTTATGTATGTGATGGGAGTTAAGTGAGGTTATTACTGTTAAGTAAGGTGGTTAATTAGTTGCGAGATCAGTTAATACAGTTCTAAATTGTAATTGTCTCAAACGCACTATATAATTAAGTGTGATATACAATACTCTAACTGATTGATTCGATAAACAAATTAAGATGAAGTGTTCTCTTTGTAGAGTTGAATTGCGTAGATAGTTTTAGTGCATAACACGCCATTACGGCTCTCAAACACATAGCTTACACTGTCACGTCGCTCAGTGTGATCTTTAGAGTGTTATTGTAGCATTTTGGTGTTGGGTCTGCCTGATTAGGCACTCGGTCGTTGGATTGGGTGTAGAGCCTAAATTCTATGCATGTACTTGTTGAACATTTGAACTTTGGACCATTTAAAGTCCAAATTCGACTAACTTATTGAGACAAATTTTTGTATTATGATGATCGATAAAAGCAATAAAAAGAGCTAGCATGAAATCATCCGGATTTGAGTCTACTTTGGAATGGAAGAACCACATATCATTTGAATTTAAAATGTGAGAGATTAAACAAAAACACTAAATCTTATTCAAAATAGACTTTGTCGAAACTAACCTAAATTTGTTATCGCTCTTGCCTGAACCTTTTATCGAAACCTCCAAACATCTTCAAAACCATCAGACCATGTTCATATCACTTGCCTCTAACATCGCTTTCATTTTTTCCGCCCATTTCTTGTTCGATTCGCTTGACTCTCACCAAACCATTAAATCCTTTCTCATCCTGACACACGAACAAGTGAACAACATACTCGAACACAGATAAAATAGAAAATAAGCCAAAATATACTTTTAAGGCACGTGGTTGCACGTGCACTCCCGCGCAACTGCGCGGCATCTATAGAAACCCACTACAACACAGATAAAACACTTCCCTCTCTCTCTCTGAATTCGGTCGACAATGGCGATCTCCAGAACTCGCAAAACCTCTGCGATCGCTCTGTTATTCTTCTTCCTCTTCGTCTTGATCGTCTCTTCCGCGTTCGAATCCGACGAGCTCCTCCACGACGACGACGAGTTCGGCATCGAAGGAGGGGTCCGCGCCCGCGCCCCGCCCAATCCCGATCGCGCGAACCCTACTCGCTCGCCGTCGCGCAAGCGATTCTCGTCTTCTGATCAGGAATCCGACTCCAAAGTCCAGTTCTCTCTCGAGCACGCGTTCGGAGACTCCGACTTCTCCTCTGCCGGGACCTTCTCTGCTCGGTTGAAGACCTGGAGTCACGGTGGCCAGGTTAGGGTTTGTTTGATTGTTTGATTTGTTTGTAAATTTTAGGTTGTGCCTCCGTTAGAAAACTCGACTCAATAGAAAGAAAGAATTCGACCAGAGCTAGAAAACTCGACTTAGTAGAAATTGATTAGGAGTGATTTGGGTTTTTAGGGTTTGTGATTTATAGGACTTTGAGTTTTATTGATTATTAGGTTTAACTGGAGATTCGAAGATTGTGGAATTGGAATTTTGATGGTTAGAAAACTCGACTTGATAGAAACTGAGTAGAACTGATTTAAAGGATTTGGAAAGCACGCCATTTATTGTGCTAGATCGAGTGAGCAGAGTGAAGGAGTTTGATCCATGTAGCCGACCCAACTGATTTGGGATTGTTGTGTAGGTTTGGTGAATTGTTGGGGGAGTTTGAAATCAGTTGTGGTTTCTGATTTCTAATTGGTTAATCTTGTTGTTTGTTCTCTGTGTTCTGTTGTTTCTAACTGAATTAGGGAAAATATGAGGAAAAGATTGGGACTTTTACTGATGATGAATTTGGAGATTGTGGGTTCGGTTGATTTGATTGTTTAGTTTGGTATTCCCCGATTAGAAAACTCAACTCAATAGAAGTTGGAGAAACGCGGTGATGTAGAGGTAGAATGTAGTTAATTTGGAATGCATCGATTAGGAAAAATTTGAAGGATTTGGAAAGGACACCAGTAATTGAACTAAATCAAGTGCAATGGAGGAGTTTGGTTTATGTAGTAGACCCCAACTAATTTGGGATTGAGAATTTTTGTGGTTGGAGTTTAGTTTAATGTGATTGTTTAGACTGGTTTTGGTGAATGGCTTGGGGAATTTGAAATCAGCTGTTTCTTCTGATTTTTTCTAGGTCAGTCTTGTTCTGTCTTCTTGTGTTCTTTCATTTTTATCTTAATTAAGCCAAAGATGAGAGAAAGACTGTCTTTTTTCTGACTAGGGTTCTGAATTCATGGCTGCACTTTTTTCCTACTGATACCCTCATTGATGATCTTTGTAATTGGAGCTTAATTTATTAGTTTTAGTTCTATTGCAAGAATCTTGAAACTGAGAGACTGTTGTTAGGTTTTGAAATTGCTCATCTCAAGTATTCTGTGTGATTGTCAACCAAGCAGTCTAAGCAAGTTACCACCTGTGGCCTTATGTAGAAGGGAGCTGTTTTTTGTGTTGGATGCCAACTAAGCAAATTGTGATTTCGTTTTGGATAAGTAGGGGACAAGGTGCTTATATTTAAATAGCAAGTTTTTTGTGATTTTGAGCTCCACATCAGCTGAACGCAATGGTTACCCAATGGGTGGTGATTCTAGTGACTTCTGTTTTAAGAGGATCTAGGGTACATAGAAATTTGGAATAATTAAGATAGAAACTGCTTGAGCTGTTTTAAATGACGTTTTCTGTTATTGCATCAATTTCTATCTTGATTGATGCATTACTTTGGGATGATTAAAAGGATTATGAAAACAAATCAAATCATCAACTACATTAAATCAAATTAAGTGGAAGCTTTTGATATATGTAGATGACTCCATTTAATTTGGAATCGAGTCTTTGTTGTTGTTTGAAGTTGCATGCCGGCACTAGGCATATGATTTGATGGAAAAATGTGCGCACCACTTTTTGCCCATGATATTTCTGTTAAAATGAAGTCAGTCTTCTGTTCATGCTTTACCATGTTGAAATACCCTTTCCCTGCTTGTGTTTTATTGTTTCCTTCTGATTCTGCCTCTTTCTTTTCTTTTTTTTTTTTTTTTTTTTCCCTGTTTTCAATCATGGAGTTTACTCTAGTTTCTTTCTACTTAGTATATTATTTCAACATTTCAGCTACTCTGCCACATGTAGTTGATGCCTATGTTTCCTGTCTTATTTCTTTCTCCTTCGTCTCTTTATTTTTGTCAGAGATAACTGTGATCTTTTGTGTATTGCAGACTCTTACAAAGCTACGGTTTTCACGGGATGGTTTTACAGAGTTAGAGAAAGAAACCTTCAAAGTAATTCATTCTCTTCACATCTTGCATTCTACTTGCATAAGTTCTAGTTTGTCAATTCCAATTGTATATTCAGTTTAGAAAACTTTAGAAGTTCATCCTCATTCCTGCAACATTTGTAGGGTTAGGAGCTTTTAGAGATTACATGTTGTGTGCTTGTAATTGTGTTAGTAGATATCTAAATATTATACCTAATATAACTGGTGCAGTTCATGTGGGCATGGGATGATTAGAGTTGTGGTTAAACTTAGGCTTCACGTGAGCGCTCCACTTATAGGCTGCCTACTTGGAACTTTTTATGCTAGCTTGTTTTTGCTATTGAAATAAAAATCTTCTAATATTCAGTTCACCTGGAGTTATTATCCTAATTAGCAAGTTGAGATTTTGTATTTGGCATTGGTTGGAAATGTCAAAATGATTGAAATACGATCCTTGATATAGACCAACCTATCTCTAAGTAACTATTTTCATTGTTCGTTTTATTATTGTATGCCATTCAATTCTCATAGTTTCATTTTTCTGTTATAATTTGGTTTATATGTGTATATAACTATTTTGCATATGCATATGTGCATGCAAAATGGATTGTCGGTTAATTTAGTTGTTAAATTAACAATTAATCTGTTATTCTCAAACAGAAACTTCTGAAAGATGACGATTTTTATCAAATAAGGTTACCATCTAACGTGTTGAATCCTAATGGGAAGGAGTACGTCATTTCATCCGTCAAAGCGGTAAGTTGAAATAATGAACTAAGTTATATTTTACATTTTGTTAATATATAATATACATCAAGTAATGAATCTTGAGAAGTGTAAAGGAAAAAAAATGATTCTGAATTCTTTTTGATATTTGGTGAACAGTTAAGTTTTATTTTCTGCCTTATGAGGAAAGCTTAATTTTTCTGCATCCCTCCCTATGAATCTGTGTGTTATTGTATTTCTACTGACGTGAAAGCTTTTTTTTCCTTATCCAAAGAATATTATGGTCTGGAATTATTTGATGGAATTTGTGCAAATATTTTTGAATATTTAAATGTTGTTTTCTAGCTATAATTTCTGAACAATCTTTTGGTTTGTTTCAGAGGTGCCTTACGCGGGAAAATCTGGATGAGCATTTTGTTATTCACATGGTATTTCGAGACTTTCTATTCCTCAAATCATTTTCATGCTGGCACTTTCCTTTTGTAGCAAGTCAACTAGGAAGTAGGAACTTGATATTTTTTGCTCTTTCTTGGGGTTTTTGAACTTTCTGAAGGTATATATGTCATATATGATCAATAAATACTGTGAAGGATATTTGCAGAAAAATTACTAGATCAAGTCATAGGAGAGCTATTATGAAAAAGGCATTTGTTCGTTGGAATGTGATGCTTTGTTAACTGCTGGAAATGGAGAAGTCATGCATAAAATGCAATGTTGTTTTTGAAAGTTAAACTTACTTTTTGTCTGCTTTTTACTTTTTTTGTTGGGGAAATTGAACTCTTTGAAGGTTGGATCAGTTAAAATCATTAATTTGGCTGATTCTTCTGATAATTCTTGCAGGATGGCGTCAATGTTTTAGCCGTGAATTATGGCTCACCTGGAACTTGTCATTATCCACGACTGCTAAAACTCGTAAGAAATTATCAGTTCATCTTTTCTGGCTACCATTTTACTAGGTCTCAGGTATTTTTATTCTAGGCCAGAAGAATTAAATACGGATCATCCTTCCAGTGTTAGTGAGGTTCATTTAACACAAGTATATCCACTGATCAGGTTTCCATATTATTCCTGTTGAGGAGGAAAATGGAAAAAAGAAAACAATCTGGACCGTTTCCCTTGTCATATATCTGAACTTGTTTGATTTCCCCCCCTTAGAGATGAGAAAGGGTGCTAACCAATTTTATTCAGTAAAGTAGCAATTAGCATCTTTACTGAACTATGCTACCGAACTGTTTAACTGTTAACTTCTGTGGATTTCATCCTCGGTTCTTTTAAATTTTACAACTCTAAATAATTTATTGATTGCAACGTAAAATTGGGTTCTTTTGACCTTTTACTATACAGCACATTGAGCAAATCACACAAGTCCAAGTTACCATTTGTATTGTGCAACGGCTGCATGTTGTATTTCCAGAAGCACAATACTTTTTCTCTTTTAATATTTGACAAAAAAAGCTACCATTTGTTCATACAATCTGTGAGAAAGAGAATTCTTTTTTTTTTTTTTTTCCTGATAACCATGGGTGTTCGAACCTTTTTTCAGCCCCTCCTTACTTTGGTTCGATTAATTCCATGTGAGTTAGTCAGGCGCCCAACCCCATAACCCAGGAGAAACCAAAGAAATATAATGTTGTTGTCAATAATTGAACCTGGGACCTCTGCCTCAGTTAGAGTTAAAGTGTTATTTTCTTTACCACTATATCACACCCCTTGGGGGCGGCTTTCATTCTTTTTTACAAGTGCACTACCAAAAAAAGTGCTCCTTACGATTAGGTTGCATTTCTCTTTTTCCTTTTCTTTACTTTTCTCCTGGAAACTGGATATACAACCGAAGTATATAGTTACTTAGTCTTGGGAGTTGAATCCCAGTGGCAAGCAATTGGAGATAGGAACATACCAGTTAGTAATTATTTTTGTATTTCCCAGTTCACTGTTTTTTCTATTGATAAGTACTGATATTGATTTCAGCCAGCAAAATGGTCATTCAACTCATACACGGTCTTGAAGAGTGGGGAGCAGGCACCTAGGTGGGAAATTGCCATTGTTTTTCACTCCTCCGATCTAGTGCAATAATACATATTACTATGTAGAATTCTATTTATTATTTGCAAATTGAAGCTCGAATTTGAAGCCCCTTTGCCTTAACCAAACTAGCCATCTAAAATTCATATTGCTATTAGACCTTTAATATCTGAACTAAATTGGTTCCTTTTGGTGGTTTGTTTCCCTGCATCAAAGGGAAAAATGAGAAAGTTGTTTGCTGGTAATCAGGTAAAGTGATTGAACAAAGTCGTTGGTGCATGTGATTGATTGGCAGAATTGCTTGCCACGTTAGTGGATTGAACTGCTGAAACTATTTGTTTTATAATTTTCATTTTATTTGTTCTGCCCATGCAGAGCTCCAGTGTTCACAGAAGAGATATTTGGTGGGGAAAGCGGAGTGGGTGAACTAGAGAAGCAACCAGAGAAGTCTTTTTGGGCAAAATACGTGAGCTATCTGTCTACTACGCATCTCTCTTTGTTCAGAAACGATTTGTAATTTAAAATAAAAAAGAGTATTTGGCCATGGTGGTCTTCCTTCTTTCATCCAAACTAAGGGAAGACATTACTGATATTACAAAATGATCTCCATCTGGATACAACTCAAATTTTCATCAAGAGTGTACAATAATCTAAATATCAATATGCCATCAGTATTTGCTTTTCCTTCTGTAGGAAGACTTCTAAATGCCTTTTCTATTCCTTTTTTTGCTTGTATTGCAGTGGATGTACTTGGTTCCTCTTGGGCTCGTTGTCATGAACGCCATGTCCCAAGCGATGAGCATACCTGAAGAGCAGGCTGGTGGGCAACCTGGGTCCCAAGGACAGGCAGTACAGCGTGTCCAGGGTCCAGGGACTCATTTAGAGGAGGACCTGGGGCACCCCTACAGTCTATGTATTCACCTGGGAGGAGACAGTAGTGTTGTCAAAAGAAAAATGTATTTGAAGTGTCTTGAGTGGGTATTTTAATGGGTATAAAGACAAGCCTAATTATTTTTATATTGGTAATCACTTACAATTGTTAGTTTGTTATGCTAGTTTTTCATATTAATATATTTTTTTAAGGTTAAAGTTTGACCACCCTAACAAGATTTCTGGTTCCGACTCTGACCTTATTTAACTTAATGTTGTATGACAACTGACAAGTGAAAACCCAGCGTAAACAATCCATCCTGACATCTTTGATGTGAAAAAAGTGGATGAAAGTCTAAAGATTAGCTATATATGAGAGTAACATCATCTGATATTTTCAGTTGCATATCATTGCAAAGTCAAATGTGCATTCTGATTAGTGATAAAAGCAGCAAGATGTTGATGAAACTATTCCCTTGGGGATGTGCTGATATGATCTTCTTTGTTGAATGTGTTGAAAATTTGAAATAGTGCAGTGATTTGGGCTCTTCCATTCGTTTTAATTCTCGCTGTATGTTCTATTATTTGTTTACTAAATGTTGCATCTATGCTTTCAGTGCTACAAGGTTCACCGAGAAGGGTTTAACTCAATTGGAGACATGATGTTGTCGTCATAGGCGCTCTTATTTGATATTTGCTATGGGACGGGTGTCTCTTGCATTTTTACTGGGGGAGCTTATTTGCTGAGCGAAGCGGTTGATGCCAGTTCTCCCTTCGTCAATCTTCTTGTATTGTTTCCTCTGGGGACAAGTATTTATAAACGAAATTCTAGGGTGGTTCCTGTTCATTTTTGTGCAAAAGTTGCATGTGGATGGATTTGATATATATGCACTGCAGTTTTTAGGACACTGGCGTCTAGGGCTGCTTCTCTTGGTTTTGTTGATTTTAAGCTTTGCATATGCTTGGTGCCCCCCTCCACTGTTTTTGTTCTACTTCAGTACTCCCATGCAATCAAATTGCAATACTCATTTAAAGAATCTTGTGAATGGAAACAATTAGGTTGGGAAGGCCGTTTCTCATATGGGGCTCGATAGTGTCTGAGCATGGATAAGTTGGTACGGTTAGCGCCGAACACCATAGGGGAAACCAAAAAAAAAAATGATAACTTATGGCTTCTACGCACAATCCTAATTACCCTATTCGATTTTATGGTTAAATTCAATATTTCTCTCAAAGCTATCTTAAGATGATTAAATACACTAGTTAACCTAACAAAGTTCTTTTTTTTCTACAAAAAGGGAAAAATGTTGTGGTGCCCTAACACCAACACGCATGAGGTGCACACGTCTCGTCATCAGCCCTTGATTCTTGGGATGCACATGCATCTTAAGTTGTATTGAGGACGGATGGTGAGTGCGTGTCCAGGCCTACACGCTAACATTTTTCTTTTTATTTAAAAAGTAAGGCGTTGATTTTCTATTGCTATAGTTACTACGTCTAATTTAAAACCCTTAAAAAACTGCAATATCTTGCATGCTAATATGCTACTCACTTCAATAAAAAAAAAAATATGATGTTTTGAAATTTTTGGGCTTTAAAAAATATATGACATTTTCAAATTTCGAGAGAATTTTGTAACTTTTGTACTTATTTTATCTCTCTTTTGACTCAATATTTAATTATAATTAAACACTTGTCTTTCTTTTATTGGATGAAATATAAAATTAAAAGTGGGTAAGAATGTAAGTTAAACTCACAATTAATGCTTTCTTATATATGTGTTTTGAGCAAAAAAATCTTATATTTTGAGTCTGATTAAGTGCATCTCACTGTTTACCGAGTGTACCCCATAAAATGTTAAACTTTAAAACGTCAATCTTACCACAAAATAACCCTTATGCCCTCACTGTGATTAGTACACTCACAACAATTTCTAAGTGCACCCACACACTCTTCTTTGTGATTTGTCGGCATCATCGAGTGGTTTGGTCTTGAAGGTCCGAATTTCTTGTTAGAGAGTCTGTTGGACCTCTAGTTGGAGAGTCGGTTATAACTTGCCGAACCTTTAATTAGAGAGTCGATTGGAACCCAAAGAACGTTTAGGTCGACAGTTGTCAACTAAATCTCACCAAAGAGATTTAGTTGGACAAGACGAGCCTAGTGGATAAGTCTCAGTTACATGTCACCGAACCTAATATAAATGTCTTGACCATAGTTTTAGAGTTGGGTGCTTCGATTCAAATGAAAGAATATTTTGGTAAAAATATAGTTTCTCTTAGAAATTAAAATTTAAATTTGAGATATCACATAAAATGATGCACTCAATAAATGATGAGGTGTACCTAGCTAGTCTATATTTTTGACTCGGACTATATGTCAAAAAGGCCATTTTAGTCGTACTTTCACCGCAACGAGCGTTTGTAGCACGTTATCTTCTTATATCTCCGTTAAATTATCAGCATATAAAAGCGACAAGAACGCCGGGGTCGCACGTGCTCCGCGCGTGATTGTAGTGCTGTTTGTTGGAATGGTAATATACGCGCTTCCTTGTTGGGCTCCTCGCCGATTCGCTCAATTAAGTTCGCTGATGTGAAGGGTTTACATTACAATTACAGGTGAGATCATCGCATCAATTTCTTCATCGATCCATCGATCAGATCGATCTTCATATGTATATGCATTGCACTCTCTCTCTCTCTCTTTCTCTCGTGTTTGTTTGTTTGTTTGTTTGTTTGTTTGTTTGTTGTAATCTGATCTCTGCGTCTTTGGATTTGTTAATTTGGGGGTTCCATTTTGTTCAATCAGTCGTCCTAATCTCTGTTGATTGTCTCTTTCAATTTACAACTACAATGTGACTTTTTTCTATGTGGATCTATTCATCTTTTTCTCCGGCATTGTAACATTGACCGTGCCCTAGCTAATTTCATTACCAAAAAAAAGGCATCTAATTATGCTGTTCACTGTTCGTTAGATCGACCGAGGTCCGACCGTCCGAGGAGGTTCTTAGTTTCAGTAGTTGTCCATCTAGTTAATGAACATTTTTTATGTGTGTGTGTGTATGTAGTATGTATGTATGTATGTATGGATGATTGTGCTTGGTTTTTGATCTCCTTCTTGGATGATTAGTTGTGTTACAGATGAAATTGGACCAGCTATAAATATAAGGAAAATGCTAGAACGCACACCCCCATCCAACCGTGTTTTGAATCTCGAGATGTGTGAGATTGCATCCCGAGATTGACACGAACAGTTGGGTAGGGGTTGGCATTGGGGTGTGTATTTAGGGATGTCATTCTAGCACTGTCCTAATTATAAAACAATTTTATTTGAGCTAGAACTTCTCCGGCATCAATTGGACTAAATCGAGCACAATGGAAGAGTTTGATCCATGAGCTGGCCCCAATTAATTTGGGACAGAGGTTGTGTTGTTGTTGTAACTTCTTCCGCCTTTAAAGTCAATTCTTTGGTTTTGCAACTTGTAATTAAAGTGCAACTCTTATGGCCCATGTTGAACTTGGGAGCGTGGTTTCTAGACTGTGAAGTAGATCATGAATATTGAATGTTCTTGTTTTGCGTTACAAAAAATTGCAAATGATGGGCAGTAAAGAGCCAGCCCTTGCCCGTATAAAGAAAAGAACCAACCTCAACTAATTTGGGATTGAAGCTTCGTAGTTGTTATTCTTGTGCATTGTGGTCTTTACTCTTTTTTTATATCAATTTGATTCCATCTTTAAGCATCATGAAAGCACAACGATTTTTTTTTTGTACTAGCACCTGCTCCTTTTCTTTTTATTTCCCCCTCTGCATAGAGATTGCAGGGTGATTGGTGAACCTACTGGAAGCATATACACAGCATTCACTAATTTCTCTATGCGGTTAAGTCAAGAGAACTGCTCAAGGCTGGTCCTAAGTATTTAGGGGCCGAGGGCAAACTTCTCATATGGGGCTCCTTTAATTTATGCACTAAAAAACTACCATATGCCACGTGATACTTTATAAATTAAATAAGTAACACAATTAATCACAAAACATTACACAATTAAAAGTCATAAACAACATGACAAAATCCCCAGAAAATCACACAAAATTGAAACAAATGTTAGAAAATATTTATCCATCAAGCAACAACTTCAGTTAATAAACCAACTTCAGTTAGAAAATACTTATGTAAATGTACTAAGGATTTAACTTAACTAGCACCAACAGTTCAGTTTTTTTCCTTGAAGGGATCATGGTTGAAGATAAATCCAAGTTTTGTTTCGAATAAAAACAAGTCTCTAACTTAACCTTAAATATGCATAATTAATTTTATATATGTACTAAGGATTAATTGAAAGTGGTTTAAAGAAGTTTTTTACTCAAAATTTTAATATACGTAGTTTATACGCAATTATTCTAATTACCTTATTTATGAATATGTTACAGTTATATTAAGAAGTTTTGTAAAATGGTGATCCACCTTTAGCTTGTAGTTGGTAACCTTTACATATTTACATTAAATAAACATTTTAAAAGAATAAAAATTAACGTACTTGTTCAGTAATAGAAATGGAAACATTATGTTAGATATAGAATGTTAAAGACTTAAAAAAAAGTGGGGTCCCGGGCTGTCGCTCCTCCAGTCCCTGCTCAGGGATGGCCCTAATTGCTGGCATTTTCAGTTCAGTTCTCTCACTGTTGTTGATGTTGCTGAACTATTTTTGTCACTGTTTTTTGATTTGCATTTGGCAAAACCTGTGATGTTTGAGGCTTATTCGAACTGTGCACCGTTTGTGTAGACTGCAGTGGCAATTGTTCTATCACTCACTGTCTTTCTGCACGACTCAAATATAATTTTGACTTGGTTCCAATAAAGTGATTGTTTTCAAACAAAAATCCTTTAGTATTTGATTCGTCACTTAACTATTTAATTTGTTCATGATTTTCTGTTTCTTGTGAAGGATCTGGGTAAACCAGCAATCAGCCGCTTGGTCTAAGGAGATAAAGATGCGTTACATAGCTGAACTTGAAAGGAAAGTACAGACACTGCAAACTGAAGCTCCCACCTTGTCTGCTCAGTTGTCTTTGCTACAGGTATATAGGCTTTACATACTGAATTGGCTCTCTTGCATAACAACTCGAGTCATGTTTCTCTAAAAAAAAAGGGAAAGCTGTCATAGTTTCATTTTTGAACTCCTATTGTTCTCAATCTGTTACCATTTCGTTTCTCTTAAATTCTCTCGTATAGATGCTTAATGTGGAGTAAATTGGCTTCTTAGTACAGGTATGCTTTTAAATGAATTCACTTATTCTTTCCTGTGAATGGATGTACAATTGACAGAGGGACACAACCGAACTTACTGCTGCAAACAATGAATTGAAGTTGAGACTACAAACCATGGAGCAACAGATTCATTTCCAAGATGGTAAGGCCCTTGTCATTGCTTTATGCATGCAGATGTTCCCTTTTGATTGCTTTATGCATACAGTTGTTGGTGTTGTTATATGGTACTTTCTCAAAACCTTCTTTTATTTTTGCAATGGCAGTGGATTTTGATGCTGCGTGCCCTCCCACTGCTTCGCCTGAGATCTCCGATGTTCAATTTGACAAGGATTGCAATGGCATTGTGCATATCACCCAGGACCAGAACTCAGTTACTGGTGTAGACGATGAAAACAACAACGGGGATGCTTCTTATGTTTTCGTCGAACAATCATCCCAGGATCTGGATAATCACCTCCAAATTCAACAATCCCAGACTCATCTTCTCTCTTCTTTCGAGGGTGAGGGTGAGGGTGGTTTTCATTATGCCAATGGAGTGGACAATGCCTTCTACAAGGTTGTTGAGGAGGATGCTCCGCCTTCAATGCCCCTGGGAGGTCCTCAATCTCTAACCAACCCTAACAACACTTTTGCTCAACTTCAATTTTCAGCAAAAGAAAAAGAAGAGAACACAGATGAGCATGATGCAACACCAGTGCAAAACCATCATGAATCTCATGTACATGCTGTTGGATTGTCAAACGGAGATGCCAAGAAAGATTCTCAGGACTCTTATCATCAAACTGATGTTCCTCATGATGCACCACAATCCAAATCGATTGACCTTCACGAGTGCGAGGAAAAGGTGCAACTACCAGATGCTGCCCTCTCCAATGAGGAGGATGATGTGAATAATGTCAGGTCCAATGAGGAAGAGGGCACTAATAGTTTCCATTCAAATGAGGGTGAGGACACTAATGGTTTCCAGACAAATGAGGACACATATGGTTTCCATGCCAATGAGGGAGAGGACACAAATGATTTCCACACAAATGAGGAGGAGAAGGTGGGGTATCTGAGTATTGCCCCCTCTAATGAAGTTCAATTTGGTGGTGCAGACAACAAACTTGAGGAACAAAGTGAAATGGATTCGTCTGTAGTCAACACTGGAGAAGATCCGGATTCTGAAAATGTCATTTCCGACATTGTTGGGACTCAAGTCTATTGCCTTAGCAATGGAAAGGAATGGGGAGAACTTATTGTTGAGGCTGTTGTACACAACCCTAAAGAGGAGCTCGTGAGAGAAAACAGACTGAATGTGGACGTTGCTGCCTTCTCTTCGGATGCTCATCAGGTGAACTCGGAAGCTATGGATGGTTTCAATGTCAATGGAGTTCATTTAGAATCAGAACCTATGGATTGGGATGATAAAGATGAAACAAATATACCTGCTAGAGAGACAGCTTCAGATATTGAAGTTACTCATAACTTGGAAGAAGTTCACGAAGTTCCAGGGACAAGTGACACTAGTCAAACTGAATCAGAATACAAACTTGTGAATGAGTCTTTTGAAAACTGCACAATTTCTGCTCATCCTGTGGCTGCCGTCAAACAAATTATCATGTTTGGAGATATATCTGCTGAATATGATAACACCTTCCACACTCCTGCTAAGTTTTCTGCGATAGAACCTGCAGTTAGAGACCTATCTGTTGAAAGAGTAGAAACTGTCTCCGGTGATGAAGAATCTCCCCTTTCAGAAGTCTCTGCTCCAAATAGTGAAAATGCATCAGAAAGTGTCAACAGCTCTATTGATGTCCAAGATGAAGGTGATGAATCGGTTAGCGGGAGTAGTGATGTCAAAGAGGTTTTGGAGAAAGTAGAGGTTGTTGGCGGTTGTAAGAGTCAACCATCTCCTCTTGAAAATGCATCCAAAAGTGTCCACTATTCTGTAGATGTCCAATATGAAGGAGATCAATCTGTTTGTGGGGATAGTGGTGCCAAAGAGATTTTGGAGGAAATTGAGGGTAATAAGAGTCGACCATCTCCTACTGAAAGTACCTCTATTCATCAACCAGAGGGACAAAAGGTGGAAAAGGAGGTTGTGAATGGACCACTTTACTTGATCCGGATTCCATATCTTGGCGATAAATTTACAAATGAAATTAATCTTGCCAAACTGCAAGTTGATGAGAAGACTCGAAGCAGAGAGACTATAAGACTCGCAATTCGGTCAAAAAAGGTGAAACACGTAATGCACGTGGGATTTCTTCAAGGAATACCTTTTTCTTTTCCCGAGACTTAACTTTTGAACTTGTTTGTGTTTAGGATACTTGTAGTGACTGTCTTGCCAAATTCGAAGCTGCTAAATCAGAAGAGAGAGCTGCTAGGGATGCCTTCAATGCCAAGCGTGATGAAATGGACTCTATCCAGACAGAGATTAACAGCATGAAGAATGCAGCTTCCATTGATGACATTGACGAAAGAGTATGAATTATTTTTTTCTGCTCTTGTTTAAGTGCCAGAAGAGTTCTCCAAGATTCCATTTTTGTCCTCCTTTTATATTGAAAATGCATTACATACTGTTTTCGTTTTATGTTCTTTGTTTATAATTTTTTTTTTCTTTTGCTATGACAATTTTAAAAAAAAAAAAAAAACAGATACACAACATGGAGCACCGGATTGAACATGAAACTGTGACTTTGAAAGAAGAGAAACAGTTGCTACGTGATATGAAGCAATTGAAGAATCAACGTGAACAACTTCGTGCTAGTTTGAGTAAAAAGGTCGAAGTTCCACCAACTTCCGAAGAGAGGGATAAAATCGATGAGCAGCTTAAGGTATTGAAACCGTTACAACTGTCTCTTGGTTCTTACTTTTGAGATGCTGATCCTTTTGCCTCCTCTGCTATTAGATCTTGAAGCAACAACTGAATGTTGCGAGAAAGGAGATGTTGCAAGCTGAAGGGGTGACAAGAGAAACCAGGAAAAAATATTTTGATGAAGAGAATAAACTACAAGAATTGAAAGGCCAGTTCAGGGCTGCAGATGATGTTCGTCAAGAAGCTTATTCACATTTCCAAAATCTCAAGAAGCAACTCTATGATAAAGTACGTCTTGAAACATTTTTCTATGCATGTTAATTATTCTTTAGTTGATAAGCAGAACGTGAAGTGTACTGGTTATTGCATTCTTGTGGGCATCTCATTTTGCAAGTGCAGAAGCTGAACAATGTGTTGTGGGTAATCTCTTTCATATTTCTTGATCTTAATTTGCTAGCTTATGATTGGTGTATATGTTCCATGCTTTTGTATATGCACCATGACAAATAGTTCAACATAAGCGTTACTGATGATCTTATTTTCCAAGATTCAGTCTGCTAGTTGAATTTCGGTGATGCTGCATTTTGATTTAGTCACTGATCATCTTTGACCCCTCTTGCTTTTAGAATTCCTTAAACTAGTTATGCTGGAATCGTAATCTAAATGGTAGGATATTGTATTGTCTTGTCTTGATTTTTATCTAACCATGTTGGGTTGCAGAATCTGGGTATGAAGACCTACGGTTTTGTTAGTTGATGATGCAGTCAAAAGCTTAGTGATATATAGTGTAAAACTAACATATGCCTAAAGTTGTTGATTATGTGTTAGTATTGAACGACGAATGACATTTAAAGTGAAGGAGGTTGTGACTTGGTATGGTTGAACTTGGTCATGCAATTGACATGACTGATGCTGAGGGGACGGGGCATCTGATGTATAATAAATATAAATTAGGCTGGCACCGGCTATTTGGACCCCACTTTTTGCTTCTTGTACCCACCCTTGTGAAATGACCCAACTACCCTCCATATAAAAAGGTTTTTACCACCCATAACCTACTCACCCCTTTCTCCAATCGCATTCTTACCACCAATCCAAATTCGTAGAAATTCAAGCAAAACCAAATTGATTCGATGTCGTGGGTGCATTTCTCGTCTCTTTTAGAGTCGATTTCGAGGTTTCTTGGGGCTTTATTGCTTTTTTAAGTTAATATTGTTTGTGGTTTTATTTTTGGGTTTAGAGCTTCGATTTGAAGCTTGAATCTTGCATTTTGGGTACAAAGTTTCGATGGAATTGAAAATACCAAGCGATTCCGAGCAAAACCCACTATTTTTTTGTCATTTTCATGCATTTTTTAAGAATTTTGAAAAATTTTTGTTCGTTCTTGTTGCTCGTGGGGTTCGGACGCACAAGGTTGACACCTCTAAAGAGGTTTCGATTGGATCCCTTCATCGCCCACTGAGAAAGAGTTTTCTTGACAATCTCGATCTAATTCGATCGACACCTCTTTAAAGGTTTCGGTCAGATTCAACTGTTACCCCTTTAGAGGTCTCAGTTGGAGTCGGCCGATACCTCTTCAGAGATGTCGGCCCCCTGTGCAACCGAACCCAGCAGGCAACACTTTTTCACTTCTAGAATATGACGCGACCACATCCGATCTTGTTCAACAAAAAAACACTCATACGACACTTAGTGACCTAGTACAAGTGCTCTACAATGACTAAAATCAATAAATCGAGAGGATTGAGGGGTGTTGGGGTGAGCAAGGGTATTTTTGGAATTTTGAAAAAAAAATTGGGGTAAATTAAGTAAAAAGTGGGGTAAACAAAGTAAAAAAAATTCAAAAATGGGGTACGAGAAGTAAAAAGTGTGGTCCAAATAGCCGTTGCCATTAGTTTTCTCAAATACTTCATTGGTAATCCCTTAAAAGAATGATTCCGACTAGTTTGGGAGGCTTTGTTGTGTGTTATGATAGCCCACAAAAGATCATGTTGTCCTTTTCTTTTTCCTTTTTTTAATGCATATATGCAAGTATTTTAACTTTTGAAATTGCATTTTTGACGTGGAAAAAAGTATATGAAAATGCTGCCATCGACTTTGAATGGTTGCATCCTAATTATACAATGAGTAATCCTATAAGGTATTAATTAAAAAGTATATGAAATTGCATTTTACTTGAAGTTTGCTTATTGCACTTTATTGGTTGATATGATGTTCTAGCAAAAAATTTCATTTTTGTTTTTTTGGTACTCAATAGTTTTTTTAGTAGTATGATCGACCCTAATTTTAGTTAGTAAAATAGTGTTGACCTGTGATTCATTTTGATGTCATAATGCTTTTTGTCACATACATATATTGTCCTTTATGGCATTGCTCTTGTTTCTTGTTTTCATTTTTGAATTAATAATTTTTAACAAAATATTTAGAAATTAAACCTTCCACTTTAAAAGAAAAAAAAATCAGTTCCATTACTTTATGATTCATGTGATTCAAACTAAAGATTTGGTTTCCTTCACATTCAGATTAGAGAGAATCATCTCCATGAACATTGAGAGACGAATTCCAATTCTTTAGAATCTTTACCGCTACATTCTACATATTACTGTTAGACTTGAAAGTTGAGATTTTCACTGTATCAGACAACTGGGAGAGGCACTACTATCAGTTAAAAATGAAAGACCATTTGCTTTTTCAATTGCTTGAGTTTGTATATTCTTGTTTTATATTCTTCTAGGTTAGTTCTTTTTTTTTTTTTGAAGAAGTAGAAAGGTAAGTTCTAGTTTATATAGTTGAATATGACCCTGAATTTATAGAATAGACATTGTTGTTTGGTATTACTTTATGCGACTTGGATCCTATATATGACACCAACATTTTTCATACTAGTCTATCATTGTGAGCCGGTAAGTTTAGTAGTAAGTTGCTCAAACCTTGACTTTTCTGTAATTATTCCATGTTTTTCGTGAGCATAAATCTATAAAAATGGCGCCACACCTTTTTCAATAATATTATCAAACTGAAGAAAGGTAGCTCTACTTTTTTTTTTTTTTTTTTTTTTTAATTTTCTTAATTATTGACCTGTGCACTTACTGTTTGAATTTGCAGAACAAATACTTCTGGAAGTACAAGGAAGACCAGAGGAAATCTCGAGATTTAAGAGGAGATACCCTCCAACAGCTTTGTGTCAACCAAGTGGGCAGATATTCTTAGTCTTTTCCTTTTCCTGTGCAGATTCAGTACTTAGGCTTACTAGTTTCTTACTGGTGATTTTTTTTTTCAGGTTGAATCTATCATGGATTTATGGAACAAGAATGACGAATTCCGGAATGAATATGTCAGATGCAATGTGAACAGTACATTGTGGAGATTGGGGACATTAGATGGCCGAAGATTGGGCCCTGATGAGAAGCCACATGTGCTCTACACTGCTGTACAAGGAAAAGTTGATAATGCTGTTGTAGTTTCAGAAGATACCAACTCCACAAGCCTTTGTACCTTGGGGGCTCAGGTGGGAGATGTGAACTCTGTGGTAAAATCGGAGCATGAAAACCCAAAGGAAAACATAAAATCTGTCATAAACCTGGAGCAAAGTGCTTCAACAAAGTCAAAGAAAGCAGCAAAACCCATTGCTCCAAATATTGCTTCTGTATCTGGTTCTGACAGGGAGGGGATTGATGAGAAGGCTGAAGTGAATAAGAGAACTTTGGAGGATGAGGAATTGGCAAGAAAGGAAGAGGAATTGAGAAAAGAAGAAATTGCAGCAAAGTTGAAGGAACTACGACGGTCAAAGGAGATGGCCAAAGCCAAGGAGGCGAATGAAAGGAAAAAGCGGAATGCATTGAAGGCACAAGCAAGGGCTGAATTAAGAACACAGAAGGAAGCTGAGCTGAAAGAGAAGGTAAGTTCTTTGAACTTGTGGAAGTAGTGGAAGTAAACTGGTACAATCGCTTCCGTCTAAGAAAAATGTCCTCGTACCATTTCTGACGCACAATATGCGAGTTTGATTTTAATAAATATTTGTGCAGGAAAAAGAAAAAAGGGCAAGGAAGAAGGAGAAAAAGAGAGCAGCTGGTGTAGAATTGGCAAATGGTGGGGCTGAAGGAGAGCCTGCTTCAAGTGCAGAAATCGACCAGGCTGAAATTACTACCGAAAATGAGGTCGAAGAGAAGACTAGTACAAGTGTGGCAAAGAGGCATCAGAAGCCATCGCTCTTAGTGAAGCAAACAAGGCCTCTGCCTGCACCCCTGCGCAATCGGGGCAGAAGAAGGATGCAGCCATGGATGTGGGTACTTCTTATTCTCCTAGCTGTTTGTGTGTTGTTCTTGGTGGGAAGCAGTGGTTACCTTCACAAATTCAGCAAGAGCAGATTTGGCTTCTGATGGAGCATACAACAGAGGTTTGATGATTACAGGCTTGGTTTGGTTTTCTTTATATATAAATAGATTGATAGATAGATAGATAGATATACAAGCAATTCTTTTATCCATTCACCAAGAGTGTTTCTTCCTGTACTTCCTTCTAGTGGGAATGTGGGGAGTTTTTCTCTTTTCCTATTCTGATGCTTCAGATATGGGAATTTGTGTTAGTGTCCGCAAACAGATGCTGTTCATTCTGTTACTCCTTTTATATGATTTTTTTTTTTTTTATAGACAATCCCCTTTTATATTATTGATTATATATATTGCATCTCTCCTTTTCCACTGATTTGAAGTAGCATAATTAGCTAATTACTAGACTTGACTGCATAGACATGTAAATTAATGGCTTGGCTAGTCTACTCTCTATATAAAAGAGCGAACGCGAGGTCATAGGCGCTCTTATTTGATATTGACTATGGGAAGGGCGTCTCCTGCATTTTTATAGGGGAGCTTATTTGCCGAGCAATCTTCTTGTATTGTTTCCTCTGGGGACAGAAGTATTTTATACCCCAAATTCCAGGGTGATTCCTGTTCATTTATGTGCGAGAGTTGCATATGGATTTGATATATATGCACTGCATTTGTTAGGACATTGGTTTCTAGGGTTTCTTCTCTTGGTTTTGTTGATTGCTTTGCATATGCTTGGTGCCCCCTCTACGTCAGTACTTCTATGCAAGCAATTGCAATACTCATTAAACTGCTATAGCAAAATGATAACTTCATTTTATTGTCATATCAGAATCTGTTAATTCAGAAAGAAACAAAATGTCTCTGCTCAATTTTTCTTTTTGGTGAAATATGTTCTCAATTTCAAGAGCAAAAGATCTCGTTAATCAACCACAACCTCTCCATAGCAAGATTCTCTTGTGATTAAAAAATAATTTGTGGTCAAAATCATTGTTCTATATAATTTTATTAATGCTATTGTTTGGTCTTTGATTATAATATAATGTTATGAGTATGAAGAGCATGTACTTAGCCTAATGGAGGAGTAATAAACACAATAAAAAAATGCTACGAAGTTGTAACTGATGAAAGAGGAATTGCATTGAAAGACATCGTAAGAGTTGATATGTACAATTGTTTGTAGAAGATAAAGAAATAAGGCGACAAACACATAGAGAGACACATGTAGTGTTGGCAAGTCATTAAAGGATTAGTTTTTTAATGAGACAGCTACTTTAAATCTGATTAGCTCAGTCAATAGATATTTGTTCATCTCAATTCTACCTTTGAAGTGAAGTCATGCAGCTGGTATAAACAAACCTTAAAATTAAGCAGTTCACGTGAAATGCATGCTATTTGCTCTTTCTAAATAGTCGCTTTCCTTGCAAATAATCATTGAGTCGGTATGTTCTTACATAAAATGTTCTCTCTTTTGTCACTTTTATATTTTTATTAAATTCAGTTTTTATCTGTGAAGCACTGAATGCCGACTAGTATATTATATAAGCTGAAAAGTGGAGAACAAATACTAATTTTTATTTAGTCAAAGCCTCTCAGGTGAGATAGTAAAGATAACACTTGTCAAAAATCAAGACCTTGGCCCACTGAAGTAAAAAAAAAGAGTCACGCAATGTGCACTCCAGTACCCTCTCAGGGCACTTCAAAATGCATGTAAATTGATACACTATTGAGGTGCCCTCATAAACAATTGAGGTGCACATAGCGGTGCTCAAAAAAAAATACTACTTTTTATTTGATGACAAATAAAGGGGAGGAAAAACAAAACGAGGATGATGAGAAGATCGCCAGCTACTAAGCTCAAGAACCAGTGAAAACATACTGCATGGTTACATAGAACAATTCAATCAAATGGACTATTTCTTTTTTTTTTTTTTATTAAATAAGAAAGAAACATCTGCTTCCCATATCCCATACGGTTTAAACTTATGACCTTTTACTTTTAAACACCATAGCTTACAATTGGACCACCCAATTAATTGGTTCAATCAAATGGACTATATTATCTCTTATAATTAGACTCGTCATGGATGATTCCATGTCGTCCATCCTTTTTCACCTAGCTAGTGTTTGCTTACATTTGAAAGTAAAAATATCTTCAATTACATTGTAAGCAATCTACCTCAAAATTAGAAAGCTTTAAGATTTTTTTTTATGGTGTTTCCGCATGGTATTCCATCAATTGCACTAAATCGAGTACAATTGAGGAGTTTGATCTATACAGTTAGACTCCAATTAATCTGGGTCTAATCCTATATTGTTGTTGTTCTTGTTTTCGCATAATATATTGATATTGCACCAACATTTTCAGCCCAACTAACAAATCTCAGAGATAATTTCTCTACAATAATAAAAAAGGAAGGTGTTGACACTGTTCATTGTTCGGTGCAATGTCAATTCTTCCCTTCATTTTTGTCTTTACACCAAAGATAATTCTGCCCCTTCATTTTTGTTTTTGCATAAAAAAAAATGCTTTTCTTTAGCCTGCCAATTCTGCCCTTCATTTTTGTCTTACATAAAAAAAAATGCTTTTCTTTAGTCTCCTTATTCATTTTTCATATAAAACATTGCTTTATAGTCTGTTTTAGTCTCTCTTTTTTTTTGGTAGTATCTGTTTTAGTCTCTTTGATTGACCAATATATATATATATATGATTTTTGCTTTTCTTTTTTGTCATAGAATATGTGATATTTGCTATATAATTAAGTGAAGTGAATTATTATAATATTAAAATGTTTCAAGAACTAAATCAAATAACAAGTTTTTTGTATTAATTAACTACAATGTGTTATATATTTTCTCAAAAAATTATTATGCATTGTTTCGAAACATTTTTAATTGTATTATGTTATTTTTGATTAATAACCAAGCCATAAGTAAATGAATAATCAATATATCAATCATATTACTTATAAAATTATATTAAAAATTAGTAAAAGAGATCTAATGATCAAATTATATACGCTTGACACAAAAATGTAAATTTAGTTTGATTTTCTCAATTATTGATTTGGAAATATTATTAATTTTAATTATTACGAAATAAATTACCTTTTTTTCGTAATTGTTTTTCTAAACAATAAAATTAAAAATAAATCACATAACACATTCGAAACATGTGGCCTAACTAGTATCCTTTAACATGGGGCTATTGAGTTTGGGCATTGCTATGTGCATCCCACAAAAGTGTAAGGGCAAGCCACTGAAAAAAATAAAAAAGCACATAATATTTGGCCCCTTAAGAGAGTACCATCTTACCCTTGACAAACACAAAAATTTCTCCTAGTCCTTCTCACTCTCTCCCTGTTCCCTTTTACAGGTTATTTGCGCACCCCACACACGAATTCCTCAACCACCGGCGACACCAAATTGATTTCGAGTTCAAAGGTTGTAAAAATCGTAGTAATAATATGGTTTCCTTTATGTTTGATGCACGAAAATGAGCTTTGAAACTGTTTTGAATAGATGGAGTTTGAACAAGTTTGTATGGTTATTTAGGGCTTGCGCATTTGGCATGATAGTCGGTTCTTGACGATAAAAAATGGAGGATGAACATGTAGGGGATGATGATGTGCAACATCGAGAGGTAGATGTTTCAATAATGCCTTGGTTTGTCATTTTTTTTAAAAAAAAAATTTTGTTTCGCCCTCTGGTTCGGCCTCGCAAGACCAAACCTTGTGCGTGTTCGGTTATTAAAAACCAAACATGTGATCAATGTGTCGGCTGTAGGTAACCGAACATACAGTTTTAGCTAAACCAGACCCAATCAATATGGGTTATACTCTGGTTCGGCCTATCAAGACCAAACCTTATGTGTGTATTCGGTTATAAATATCCGAACATGGGAACAATGTATCGATTGTATCTAACTGAACATACACTTTTTATTTCGGTTATTTCAGCTGAACCACACCCAATCAATATGGGTTAAACTCTAGTTCGGTTTGTTAGGACCGAACCTTATGAGTATGTTCAGTTATCATAAACCGAACATGTGATCAATGTTTCGGCTGTATCTAACCAAACATACACTTTTTTTCGATTATTTCGGTCGAACCAGGCCCAATCAACATGGGTTTAACTAGTCAAACCTCTATTTCTTTGAGATTTTTTTATTTCAATTTTAGTCGTTACTGAAGTTCCCCATCTGATGCTTCGATAGTACTATTTTGTGCAGGACATATTGCATTCTAGTGATTGTATGGAAAGCACCATTTGGAAGTAGGGATGATGCGGTGAATTGGGTATAAAGACAAGGATGTAATAGACTGTTTGTTATTGTCACGAAGAATTCTGACGCAGGAGGGGATGGTTGTGACGACCCTCCCCCGACCTAGAGTCGGGTCGCCCGGCCCAAACCGTTATCTAGACCCGATACCTGAACTAGGCCCAAATAACGACTTGGCACGCCTAAATAAACCTTCGGAATAATCATTCTAAACAATATATATAATAATAAGTGTGTGAAAGCTAATCATAACAAAACCATATAAACCTGTATATCATAGTAATATCTATCATCCTTAATATTTAAATGTCTCATACAACCTCAGAATAATATTATAAAGGTTCAAAACTACCCATTAACTAAATTCTCAAGTTATAACCCACGTACGAGGTTTACAAAACGATTAATATTAATAATAAACTAGTATTATATGAGTCTCACATAAGAAGACACTTCAAGATAAATCTTTTTCCTTGCCTTTCTTGTCTATCGCGCTGGTAGAGGGACCTGTGGGGTAGAGTGGGGTGAGCTAAAGAACCAACGATGCTCAATAAGAGGAAAGATTCGCTCAAACATTAAATACGCAAGTACTACCTAGTACTCATGCAAATTCTACATGACATCCAAACCATACGCATAACACAACATGTAATAACTGAATACATGTAAATTCAAAAACAAACTTATAAGCATAATCATTTAGCACATATTTCGAACCAATTAAATATATGGTTTATGCTCATCGTAGTTATGAAAAGTGGAATTATATTCTAAGAAGAAACGTTTAAATATTATTTCCATATCTAATTTAGATATTCTATAATTCTATGTATCAATATTTCAAATCATATTCCAATCACCATACTAAACATAAAAGCCTAACAATTTTACAACACATTTGATAAGCATTCATTTATGTCAAGCATAATATTATTCATCATTTTTCATTTATCAATTTACACATGACATACAAATAAAGTCAAATGAAATATTTAAATAAAATGCGATAGATATAAATATTAATATAAGCCGTTGTTCCATTCAATGCGAACTATATATTGGTAAGGATACGGTGACCGAATCATCTATTTTCGAATTGGTACAATAATCAGTGGAAACGCAATGGCCGTTACGCCCTCTAGATAATCGCACCAAAACAAAGATAGATTCATCCAAGCCGTCACCGCTACACGTCTCAAAGAATCATCAAGTAGCAAAGGATGGTAACTCCAAACCCTTACCCTCAAATAATTCACCTTATGCATTCAATTAGTCAAGCAAACCCTCGGTGGTTAACTACCACACACTCTGGGGCATCCATGATATAGACCACTTGCTAATTTGGCCCTCGGTGGTTAACTACCACACACTTTGGGGCACCGAATAACATAAAAGACAAAACAATGTATTCACAATTCCATAGATAATAGAGATCCAAACCAATATCACGACGCAACCCATTCCCAAGTCGTTACATTCAAAACATGCATTCCTAGTTATCTAATAATCAAGCCATATTTAATGCATGAGCGAAGCTCCCCACTTACCTGGACCCGTCGCGATGCCTATACCGACTCCTCGCGCGATTGGGGTCCCACGTGAACCACCTCGCGAATCTAAACAATTCATACAATTCTATATAAGAATTTCATTAAATTTAAAGTTGTATAATCTATATTTTTTTTAATTCATATTTGGGGACCCAAATGGTGTGGATCCCACGCGATGTGCCGTTTAAGGGCTTTGTCGAGGGTATCGACGCCCTTCGTAAGTTTTATCCTATTTTTTTTATTTTATTTTATTAATTTTTTTTAATTGGCTATTGCCATCCCCTTCTTCCTCACCATAATGGGGTGGCTAAAGCCACCCCCCCATATTAGGCGGCGGCGTTGTCTTCTCCGGCGGCACCACCAGGCGCCGCCCCCCAAACCAGCGGCTCCCCTTGGAGTCGCCACCCCTATTTCCTTCTTCTTCAAAAACAAAACAAACCAAAGAAGAAGAAAAAGAAGAAAGAAAAGAAAAGAAAAAGAAGAATCACCACCACCACCAAATCAAAGAGGAAGAAAAGAAGAAAAGAAAAATAAAGAAAAGAAAAATAAAGAAAAACCACCAGAAAATACTTCCCCCTTGGTTGTTCAAGCCTCCTCTTCTTCTCCTCCCTCTCCAAGTTTAGGGTTTCAATACAAAAGAGGCCACAAACTTATAAGAGGTTTATATAGGTAGGGTTTTTAAAGTAGGGTTGTTCACAATTTAACCTCAAATTACATAAATACCCCTTTTGGGCTCAATTCTCTCATTAAGCCCATTCCACCTATTCTCACTTAGTCCAAATCCAAATCTTGTTAATATTAATTTTTTTTTTGTAACAATTTGATTTGTTCCCATATTTTAATATAAAATTAATAAAATACCTTTAAAATGGGTCGGAGAACATTTGGGTCGTTACAATATCCCCAATTTAGGAACTTTCGTCCTCGAAAGTAAAGTAAGGTACACCTATAGTCTGGTGTGTCCGCTCATAACGATTTCTACTATGAACCATCGTTTAACTGAGGCAATCTGCACTCACACCTTTTGCTCATACTCCACGTGAAATAAAGTCTTATCCTTGACTCTACTATCTCAATATTTTCATTTCCGTCCCACTGACTGAAATTCATAAGGCCTCTCTTATAGGTTTCAATAGAATCATTATACACAACCACTTGCCCAGTTCTTCTGTCGTCACGTGTTATTAAAATATTCCTTTATAATCTTCACCGAAATCGCAATATACGCTCAATTCGCTCAACTTACAGAGAGTTAGAACCATACTGAGATGTGATCTGGTGCCTATCTGTGACAAAAATTGTCTCTCGCCTATCTCGGCATTAACACCATACCACCTACCTTGGTAGTAGGAAAAACAAGGATAGCTGTCTGCTATAATATGAGCACTAGCACACCATCTCTATCCACATCTCGATTACGTATATCATTGAACGGCTCATCATATCTTTGCGACTTATCTGTGAAGGCTACAAATAGACAGACATAGTATTCCTTTCTAGAATAATACTTTAATATTATTGGCATCACATGTTTATCGACATTCATCCTTGTAGGTTCATAATTCAAGTCAACTTTTGACTAATGATCCCCTTTGTAACTCCTCTATCACACTTAACTGTTAATTGACGTACACAAGCTCCCACCTTTAAAATCTTGTGGAATATTTTTAACATTGTCATTATTTCTAAGTAGGTTTCAGCATTCATCTGAATGCGCTCCATTGCATCACCATTTTTTTTTATTTCATACCAAGATCTCTTATCACTATATCTCGATTTTTTAGGAGATCTATTGTATTGCGTCCTTGCACTGATCAATTCTCACGATCCTGGGTGACTATTTTAAACATTGTTGACTTAGTCATAACCCTTTTTTTTGGTATACCATGATCCCTTCTCATTTAAGCTAACTCTTAGCTCTTATAATGTGTTTAGTACCTCACTCTCTAAGAAACGAAGGTGATTTAGTTTTCATGTTGCGAACCTGACATTCACGTCGTTTCTTGGGAGTTACATAATTTATGCTCCAGATGTGGTTATTAAGAACTCGTGTCACACTACGATCTAGTTATTTCAAGTTCATAACTCAAACTTATATTTTCATGTATTACACTCGTGCATTACTACTGTCGCACTGCATAGATGTTTTGTTGAATACTTCAACCATAAAGTACAAATCTGTGTACATAAAACTCATATAGGTTTATCTTGTACGACTTGTTACTAAAGCTTTAATTCAAGGGCACTCAAACTCATATTTACACCTATTTCGAGAATCATCTTGCACTATTTAACTTATGATTCATTGTTTATACTTAGCACAGAGCCATTCATGACGTTCTTCCTTTTCTCCAAAATTCAATGATTCTTGAAAATAAGAATATCAATTGATTTCTCATAGGATTGATTTAAGATGATCTCATGCTTAGGCAAACCTTTATGTCACATAATTTGCTTATGCTTGTCACATGTTACGGTGTCGACCTTGATTATTCGTACATTATCTCCATGTGTTGATATCCTTAACACTTAACCAATTGCAAATCTATTGCTTACCCATCCGGGGTTGCAACCTCAAATTCTCCTATACCATCAAATTAGGGCTTTCACTTTTAAACTTATACTAAGCCCTCAGGTTTTCAAGTGTAAACTACACATTTTGTTCAACAATTATTAACGGTATGAAATTTAAGAAATTTGATCTTTACTCATATATTCATGTTTCATTGCTAGTTTAGGGTATTTCCTCTCCATCCTTAATTATTTCGTACCTATTGTACAGTATAAATCTTATTGGGGTTCGATCCTAACCTAGGATCCTCACTTTTAATAGTCGACCTATCACTGATCAGATCTTTCATCTTTCCTTTCAACCATTTAGTTTGGTAGTTTATATGTTTAATGAAATCTTTGACTTTTATCAAAAAATCACAAGTTACTTCCCACAAGTGATCAACATGATTCTTCGTGACGTCATCAATTCGATTACAAATTTTGTTCTTGAATATGGTACTATTGCAATACATATTGTCTCTCTTGAGTTCGCAATTCTTCTCATCACCAAATTACTTATTCGTTTTTCCATGGGTCGATCCTATTCTAGGTTCCCCAATTTTAAGAACCAAGTCATTATTGACTAATGTTATGTAACAATCATTTGCCTCGATTACTCTTCAACTTTATTTTTTTCATTCAACCATTCCCTACCAATCTAGTTAGGTTTCGTTTTGACTCAAAAGTTATGAATCCACACGTCTAATCATATCAGAAATATTCTTTTTATTAGTGTACCCTCGATTTTAATGATTCACTTATCATCGAGTTCATTATAATATCATTAAGCTCGTCATACGCTCTTTACTGACCTACTAATATAACTCATACATACCGTTTAGTTTGTGGCTTCCTTTAATTATTCAATCATGTAATCGCTATTACGTACTCTTCATTCATTCGAACACAATTTGTCAATTCCTGGTATCCCCAACTTTATGAATCAACTCTCTTCTAATTATGTTAGAATAATTTCTTTGTTGCAGTGGTTTCATTTTATTTATATCATTTTAACCTCAGATCTTGAGTCTTTATAACATCTACCAATTTTATTTATTTATTTTTTTTTTACTTGGCAACACGATCTTCACGCATGGCTATTTCACCGAAATAGTCTTTGACTTTGGATCCTCAATTTTAGTAACTCATCCATCTTTGAGTGTACTAATCTAACATTTCGTATTCACTAGATTTTCTCATTGAGTATTTTTTTCAATGTATTCTTTAATTTCTTATTCGCTATCTCGTACATTATGCACTTATGCTTCGAGCTAACTCTCAATTTGGGTCCTCAAATTTATTATTCAAACTATCGATCACTAGCTTAGCTTTATAGAAATCATCTTAAATTCTTCTCGTATTTTCAAGCAATTTATAAAACCATTTTCGAATCGTTTTAGTCGATGCAATTGAAAAGTAAACTATAATCGTAAGTAGATTTTGTGTTCTAAACACACAAGGGTGACATAGACCCAAACAATACGTTGCATTTTCATCAAGTCAAAACTTTGAAATTCAGTAAAACACTTTATGTAAAGATTAAAATTACAACGTCAAATTCTTGAAATATGTATGAGTCTATTCGCTTTATCTTTTGAACACCAAGGAAAATAAATGGTTTCCTTTCTTTTTGTATTTGTTTGCCTTTTCAAAATTTTGTAAAGACACGTTAGATCCTTCCATGAAAACTTCAATAAAGTGCGGCAAACATCAACTCGAAAACAATACAAATATCATGGTCCAATATAGTCGAAAGAGTAAGTCTTCGAGAAAATAAATTACATGAAATAACAAAATTCGATTCATAGTATTAACTTTCTAATCGAATTTATAGACCAATGATTCACATCTTTAATCGAGAGTTAGAAGTTTTAAGTGTATACGTGTCAACTATATCTTAAATTAAGTTCAGCCACCTGGCTAAGCTAACTTGCTTATCATTGTTTGAAACCAAAGATTCATTTGCATCCTTACTAGGATCGTTAACTTCTATTTTCAAAAAGATATCGTTAATTTTAATTATCCTAATAGAAATTTCGGCGTCAGAGTAACTTCTCTGAAATGTGACCACGTCACAATTCCATCTTGCATATTTAGCGTGGCGTCTCATTGTCCTTTTAAGTCTATCAATTCTTACTTAAGTCTTTATTTGCCACTCTATCGTTAAGTATAGGCGTTCTCGCCATACAATTTCCACTCTAAGTTTAGTTGTTCTATCGAACCATTCTTGCAACAAAACGTTGTAGACTTCCTTACAACGCATGAGGAACCTTCGGCGGACTTCCCTTCAACTCTCTTGTGTCGTTAATTGTCATTCCCAACTCGTGGAACCAAGGTTTCACGTCTTAAGGAAATACATTTACCTATATATCTAACGATATATTTATATATACAAAGTAGCAAATAATCATCACATTAATTCTTTATCAAGTTTCTTTTGTCCCATCCCATCCTAAGATTTAACATTATTGCGTGTTAAGTCGACTTTGAACCAATGTCCCATACCACCGATTTGTTCGACTTAACTTGACCTTTAAACTTAAAGGCTCTACATCTTAGGTTTCCCTAACCTAACGTTTCCCTAGGTTCTAATCCCTAGGCTCGATACCAACCGTGTGACGACCCTCCCCGACCTAGGGTCGGTCGCCCTTAAACCCAAACCGTTATCTAGACCCGATACCGAACTAGGCCCAAATAACGACTTGGCACGCCTAAATAAACCTGCGGAATAATCATTCTAAACAATATATATAATAATAAGTGTGTGAAAGCTAATCATAACAAAACCATATAAACCTGTATATCATAGTAATATCTATCATCCTTAATATTTAAATGTCTCATACAACCTCAGAATAATATTATAAAGGTTCAAAACTACCCATTAACTAAATTCTCAAGTTATAACCCACGTACGAGGTTTACAAAACGATTAATATTAATAATAAACTAGTATTATATGAGTCTCACATAAGAAGGCACTTCAAGATAAATCTTTTCCCTTGCCTTTCTTGTCTATCGCGCTGGTAGAGGGACCTGTGGGGTAGAGTGGGGTGAGCTAAAGAACCAACGATGCTCAATAAGAGGAAAGATTCGCTCAAACATTAAATACGCAAGTACTACCTAGTACTCATGCAAATTCTACATGACATCCAAACCATACGCATAACACAACATGTAATAACTGAATACATGTAAATTCAAAAACAAACTTATAAGCATAATCATTTAGCACATATTTCGAACCAATTAAATATATGGTTTATGCTCATCGTAGTTATGAAAAGTGGAATTATATTCTAAGAAGAAACGTTTAAATATTATTTCCATATCTAATTTAGATATTCTATAATTCTATGTATCAATATTTCAAATCATATTCCAATCACCATACTAAACATAAAAGCCTAACAATCTTACAACACATTTGATAAGCATTCATTTATGTCAAGCATAATATTATTCATCATTTTTCATTTATCAATTTACACATGACATACAAATAAAGTCAAATAAAATATTTAAATAAAATGCGATAGATATAAATATTAATATAAACCGTTGTTCCATTCAATGCGAACTATATATTGGTAAGGATACGGTGACCGAATCATCTATTTTCGAATTGGTACAATAATCAGTGGAAACGCAATGGCCGTTACGCCCTCTAGATAATCGCACCAAAACAAAGATAGATTCATCCAAGCCGTCACCGCTACACGTCTCAAAGAATCATCAAGTAGCAAAGGATGGTAACTCCAAACCCTTACCCTCAAATAATTCACCTTATGCATTCAATTAGTCAAGCAAACCCTCGGTGGTTAACTACCACACACTCTGGGGCATCCATGATATAGACCACTTGCTAATTTGGCCCTCGGTGGTTAACTACCACACACTTTGGGGCACCGAATAACATAAAAGGCAAAACAATGTATTCACAATTCCATAGATAATAGAGATCCAAACCAATATCACGACACAACCCATTCCCAAGTCGTTACATTCAAAACATGCATTCCTAGTTATCTAATAATCAAGCCATATTTAATGCATGAGCGAAGCTCCCCACTTACCTGGACCCGTCGCGATGCCTATACCGACTCCTCGCGCGATTGAGGTCCCACGTGAACCACCTCGCGAATCTAAACAATTCATACAATTCTATATAAGAATTTCACTAAATTTAAAGTTGTATAATCTATATTTTTTTTAATTCATATTTGGGGACCCAAATGGTGTGGATCCCACGCGATGTGCCGTTTAAGGGCTTTGTCGAGGGTATCGACGCCCCTCGTAAGTTTTAACCTTTTTTTTATTTTATTTTATTAATTTTTTTTAATTGGCTATTGTCATCCCCTTCTTCCTCACCATAATGGGGTGGCTAAAGCCACCCCCCCATATTAGGCGGCGGCGTTGTCTTCTCCGGCGGCACCACCAGCGCCCCCAAACCCCGGCTCCCCTTGGAGTCGCCACCCTATTTCCTTCTTCTTCAAAAACAAAACAAACCAAAGAAAAGAAAAAGAAGAAAGAAAAGAAAAGAAAAAGAAGAATCACCACCACCACCAAATCAAAGAGGAAGAAAAGAAGAAAAGAAAAATAAAGAAAAGAAAAATAAAGAAAAACCACCAGAAAATACTTCCCCCTTGGTTGTTCAAGCCTCCTCTTCTTCTCCTCCCTCTCCAAGTTTAGGGTTTCAATACAAAAGAGGCCACAAACTTATAAGAGGTTTATATAGGTAGGGTTTTTAAAGTAGGGTTGTTCACAATTTAACCTCAAATTACATAAATACCCCTTTTGGGCTCAATTCTCTCATTAAGCCCATTCCACCTATTCTCACTTAGTCCAAATCCAAATCTTGTTAATATTAATTTTTTTTTTGTAACAATTTGATTTGTTCCCATATTTTAATATAAAATTAATAAAATACCTTTAAAATGGGTCGGAGAACATTTGGGTCGTTACAATGGTCGTCAGAGGGGAAGGGTGAACATGGCGTGTGAGAGGTTTGGGTCTTATAGGGGTACTGTTCAAAGAGTTAGGAAAATGAAAGCTGGTAAGGTTGTGAATATAGTTAAAAAAGGTGACGAGATGGATGACAAAGGTAAGAGGGGAAATCAAGGAGTAAAATCGGCACCAAAAAGTGTGGTTGCCCGTTTGCCATAAATATTAAGGAACGTGAAGACCATTTATGGCATGTGACCGTGGTTTGTGGATGGCATAACCACGACATTGGGTCTTATATGGAGGGCCATTCATACGCCGGTCGGTTAGATCTGAAAGAGCATGTTGTGTTGATTTAGATGACGAAAGGCAACATCAAGCCCCGAAAGATTTTGGACACTTTAAAGAAGAGAGATAAATCGAATGCATCGACCTTGCGCACAATATACAACGCAAGACAAAAACATAGGTTCATTGAAGCTGGAGAGAGATCACAAACACAACAACACATGCATTTGTTGGACACACATAGTTATTGTGACAGTCCCAATTTTCACATTGGTCCGCCACGGGAGGCCACGCGGGTCCACAACTGACCATGTCACCTCCAGCTGTGTCCCACGCCCAATTGTCCATTATTAATCCATTTCTGGTTAACTTTGATGTTATGAGTTAACCTTTGTTCCTTTAATATCATTTAACCATAAATTACGCAGCGGAAGATTATATGAACAACCTAAAGATTTAACCTGAATTTCCTGAGCATAATACCTAAGTGGAAACCATACCAAATGTAAGTCATATACATATCATCCAAGATCCTCAAAATATCAAAAATATGCAACCAATCTCTCAAATTCCAAACCCAACATAAAACAAATAAATACATACATACAAACAACCAGGCATATAAGGGAAGTAGACCCCGTCGTCAGTCACAAATAATCTTCAAGTGTCTCCTTGCCCTTTCACATATCAAATTCTGCACTCAAATCACCCAACACATACGGTGACAAGTCCAGTGAGTAAACTCCCAAAGAAAACCATCGAGTAAATAATAAACAGATTCAGAGGCCAATAACTAATGTTAGCTACACATGCAAAGAGTATGGGCAGCCATAAAACCATGCATGTGTAGGTAACAAGCATGCAAGATGATCAACGAATAATCATACTGAAATCAATATGCTCAACAACAATTCCGATAAAACCAGACAGAAATAGAACGCAAGCTCACAAACTAGATCATACTTCATCAATTCGAACGCCCAGAGGAAACACATCACACCTGGGATCCACCCGGACCACTAACGGTGACTGAAAACACTCACAGATCCACCGGACACGTGCACCCCGCGGCTCGGGTCGCTATCCACCGGCGGTGCAAGTACACGTGCTACAATCTAGCATGCTTGATCACGTGCTTCAACCGTCCCGATTAAACTCCGATCATGAAAACATATTCAACACCAACCAATATCTAGACCAACACATGATCACAATGAATATGAATTTCAAGAATAATAAACACAAGAATTTAAAGAATTAAATACTCCAGATGTGTTTCTGTTGGGGTTTACGCACCTATACCGCACTCCGATTACCCGAAAACCAAACCCCAGTCCGATTCCTCCAAATCCCTGACTCCAATTACTATTCCGAGACTCCTGGAATTCATTTGTGAGGGTTAAAGATCAATTAATGGGTTCATAATGTTAGTTTGACTCATTTTCTCATTTTCCAATTTTTGAGAGTCCAGTGAACAATTAGCGCACTAATTTATCTCAATCACTGTTCATTATCGTCTTCAATTAGCGTGATTAGCGCGCTAATTTCTCCAATTAGAGAGCTAATTTCTCCAATTAGCGCGCTAATTGCTCGCTGTCCAGAAAATTTTCAAATTAAAATTTTGAACTCCAAACCCATAAATTAAATTCCCATATTTCCATAACACGTCAATGACCTCAAATACATCCTTTAACACAAATTAAGCATGATGATTAAACCCCAAAATCCACAAATCATGGAAATCACGTTTTAAAAACCCACTTTCCAAAATCACCCAACTTCACTCAAATTTACATCTTTTCACAACCAATGTCATACCAACCTCATGAACACTAAATCTCAGCAAAATACAGGATTTAATCCTTAATAAATTCGGATTCCCTCAATCATTCAACAAAACTGAAATCCCATGAAAACCCAAGTTTAATTAATCCATACCTTGGGATCTTGTGGTTGAATGCCTCAAACCACTCTTCAAACTCCAACAAATGATCTTCTTCTTCTCTTCTCCACCGATCTCTCACTTTCAATCTCTCTCAAAACCACACTCTCACTCTCCCATTTTGATCAGTCAAACATGTATATATATATACTTGATATTCATCAAGTGTGTGCACACATCTCGAGAATAATCCTAGGGCTCCTGATCACCCTGTGTCACTCCAACTCACTAACACCTTATCTTGACATTGGTGACCCTGTTGTGCATCTCGAGAACCATCCAATGGATCCTGATTAATCCAGCTATAACTATAGCACTTTACAACTTCAATTGATTTGGCCTATATAAATTACCAAATTCACTCAATAAATTCTCATAATTTGTAAATAAGATCACACTAGTCCCCCGACTACCTGGCACCCCGTGTCTGACACTCGATCCGCGCGCCAATGTGACTGTCGCAGCGAAACCGCATCTCACCACCTTACTCGTCAATAAACTATATTAACACACATATTGTGATGAAGTCTAACTAACTTGAACATTTTCATCACAATTTACCACAAGAACATACAAAACGGACTGTATACTTAGTTCAAGTGTGTTCTAGCCTCGCTGTGGGACCCACGAAATGTCCCCGCTGGCGTCCACGTCCGCAATGAAGTCATCAATAACGGCCATCGAGAATTGGGCCGTTACAGTTATATTTCATGGCATAGGAAAGATGACCAAACCGACGAAGTCACAGACCTGTTTTGGGCTCATCCTAAATCCATCAACTTACTTCGATGTTTCCTATTGGTTTTGGTGATGGATTGCATGTACAAAACCAATAGATATCGTATGCCATTGCTTGAGATCATTGGTGTGACATCAACCGAGCTCACTTTCTCTGTCGGGTTTGCATTTATATCAAGAGGGACAAAAAAGAACTATATTTGAGCATTGGAGACCCTTAAGAACCTCATGGATGGATGGTCTAACCCACATGTGATTCTTAGCGACAGAGAGTTGGGGTTGATTAAGGTAATCGAGTTTGTTTTTCCCTCTACAACTCACCTTCTATGCACATGGCATATTAATAGGGGTGTGGCAGGACACACGAAAAAATATTTTGCGAGGAACGAAGACTTCAACCTTTTCTTGAGTAGGTGGAAAGCCGTGATGGTTGCCACTTCTGAAAGTGCGTTCAATTCAAGGATGACGCACTTGGCTGCCCAATATGCTTGTGTAAATTGATTGCTAGATTATCTAATGGATACTTGGGTTAGAGATTATAAGGAACGATTTGTGTAAGCATGGACAGACCAAATATTACATCTTAGGCATAATACGACCGGTAGAGTTGAAAGTGCACACAATAACTTGAAAAAACATATTGGAAATTCTCAAGGAAACTTTGTGACTATATGGCCTGTTATTCACAGCATGGTTGAGGGGCAACTTAATAAGATCAAGGCATCTTTTGAGAAGAGTTTGAATGTTGTGCAACACGGATTCGTCGATACATTATACCGTATGTTGCGAGGATTTGTTTCACATGTTGTGTTGGAGAAAATTCGCAAGGAGTTGGATATGACAGAAAATATTGGGACTGATTCCATGAGGTGTGGTTGTGTATTGCGCATGACCCATGGCCTTCCTTGCGCCCACGAACTTGCAACTCATCAATTGGTAGATTCACGCATACCACTTGATGATATCCATGTACATTGGCAAAAGTTGAGTATGAATCCTGAGCAAGCATTGAATCGAACGGAGTACAACTTCAGAGAGGAAATTCAAAGGGTAATTGAAAAGTATGAAAGTGTTGAGAGTGAGGATGTGCACATGGGGATTGTGCTACAACTTCGAGAGATTAGTTGTCCCTCATCCGTGTCGGTTATTGCCCCGAAGGAGAAAATTAAGACAAGGGGAAGAAAGACAACGAAAGCGGGGAAGGGAAAGGTGTTGCAAATGGGGAAGAAGAGGAAGGTAACTAAGGCCGACATTTTTAACGCATCCACCAAGAGAAATCCATCCCACTTTGAGCATGTCCTTCATTCGGATAAGATACCGAACTTGGCTACTCGTCAAGTGCGGCAAAAAATCCATAGAACGCGTACATGTTTGCATCGTATGTCTAACGATGGTTATAGTGGTGTAGTCCCTATAGAATAGATTGATCACATTGCGAGGGTTGATGAAGTTAGGGGAGATGGTAATTATGGATACCATGTTGTTGTAGCTGGTCTTAGACACAAGGAAGATGATGCATGGAAATAAATCCACAATGATTTGTATTGGGAACTTCATGGGTATGAAGATCTTTGGCGCATAATCCTTGGTAGTGATCACTACGATATAATTATACTATATGTGCAGTACTACGAGAAAGAGAACGCTCCATTTAGAAAGTGGATGTCTATGCCTGATATGGGACTCGTCATTGCTATATGTTACAAGGTCTTGGTAGTGTCCCTATCACCGAGTGGTAGTATGACATTCCCTCCACTTAGGGGTGCACCACCAGAGTCGATGAATGACAAGGTCATAATTGGGATGACGCACGTTACTGGCAACCTTTTTATGATGGTAAAGTGAACCACTTCATAAATTCCAAGTTGTACTTGTATACTTATTTCTTTTTCTTAAACGACCCATCTATATTTTTCAGGTTTTATTTAATGTCGATGCCCATTTTCCTCCTTTGTATCCGGGGTGGCGAAGAAATTCACAACCGGAGGCGATGGGATGGGTTCAGAACTTAAATATTAAAGAGCCACAACAATTTGTTAGTACTCAAGTCGGGACTCCAATTACCGTTGACTTGGACACACCTTGACCTCACTTCAAATTGAAGTCCGTTTTTGAAATATTTTTTGTGTATATGGCATACTTTACTATCAATTTTTGAAATGAATGATATCATCGTTGATGTATGACACACTTCTATAGTAACATATGATTGAAGTTGTTTTATACGGGCAAAAGTGGATGAAATATTATAATTTTTGCGTTGAATCGTACTATTTCTTATTTTAAATGAATTATTGATTTGAGTTTTCGTACTCTAACATTTATTTCTTCACGAATGATGTAATGCCGACTCATTTTATGATGTCTTTCCTCCAAAATAAGTAATGGTCGGTTGCAAAATATCAAACATATCAACAACGTTAGGTAGAAGGCAGCCGAACATCTAGAGAATGTATTGTCGTTACTAACCGAACATGTAATTGAATTTATGAAATGTAAGATACTAGGTTCGGGCATACCTAACCGAACATCAACAAAAAGTTTGGGCACTGGTAACCGAAACTTAGATAGGCATTTGGTCATGTTCAACTGACCTCTGTATAGGTATTTTCAACTGTAAGGTTCGGTTATGCAGGCCCGAACCTTCTTTGTTTGTTCAGGCCTGCATAGCCGAACCTTCTATGTATGTTCAGGATTGTATAACCGAACACACGCGTTCATACATGTACATCACGTAATTTGCATTCGAGTCTCTATAATCGAACACGCACATCAAATATCAAAATAAATCCAAATAGTAATGAAGGCAACAAAATATATCAAACTTGAACCAACAAAATATATACCAAGATTAGTGACTACCATCGACATGCATTCCGGACTAATAACAACCAAAAGAAATTTAATGTATAAAGTCAACATAAATCCAACATTTGAAATTATAATCACACACAAGTAGTCACTTATTTGTTTTGCTCCGCTTCTTCTTATGCTTCAGCTTGCCATGTTCCCTGCGCTTTGATGAACCGCACTCATTCGCATTGGTGTGAAATTGGGACTGCGTGGCATGGCTATCGTGCTCAGACTTCCTTGCTGGCTCGTTTCTACCTGATGTAGTAGTGGCGGATGAAGCAACCCCTTTCCCCGTTAAATGCATAAGCACATCGTTTGCCATCTTAAATGCAGATGTCATGTCAGCTTCACTTGGTGGTAATGATCTCCACTTCAACACTACGTCCACCGTTCGTCTTAGGCGCTATACATAACACAAGGAAAAAATCATCAAGTTAGATATACCTATCCTAAGTTCATAACATAATACAAGACTTTAAAATTATAATAGAATGATCTATAAATACATCATCAAGTTAAATAAACAACTTACATCGAGCAAGTCATCTCCATCAAGGTTGCCGCCAACGCAATACTCAGGATTTTCAATAGTTGGGTGTGATATCTTGAGGAACCAAGGAATATATTCCGGTGCAGCTTCACATGCATATGTTGCTCTATTTCCTCTTGATCTTGTTGACAATACATGATCTTGCCACCTCTCCCACATCTCCTGCTGGAAATTGTACTTAGCAATATAGCTCGCCGCGGACTTGCCTCTTTTCACCTGAGTGGGCTTGTAGGGAGGTAAAGGGATGCGTTGTATGTAGCCCATTTGTCGTAAAAACCTATCAGGCTGATACGACTCAACAATACTCAAAAACTTGAGGGTCCTGGTATAGAACGCAATCTCAGCATTATCATCGTCCATTCTAATATCCGAATAGGGGTCCTATGTCACCTATACCAAATAGATCATAAATAATGCACTAAAATCGCATATAATAACAACTTAATATATTCATAAACAACACAAATAGTACCATTAAACTACATGCATGTCAGCTCTACCTAATATCATTCTATATATTTTAAATGGTATTCACGATAAAAGAAGCATAACTCATAATAAATCTGTTAAACATAAGTCACATTCAACTCTAATAAAATAAAAATAACTCATAATATGATATGAAAAACCAGTGACATTAGTACCTCGACTGGACGAGCCCTGTCAAGTGACTTTCTTAGCCTTTCAACATTGGTTGTATTAAGCCCTTGCTCTTTCTTAGGGACACACCTAGATACACGCGGAAAGGTATCGAGCTATTCTGTGTTCGTGTGTGCTAGAAGGTTGAAATGCTCGTATACCCATTCCTGCAAACAATAGAAAAAATAATAAGGCACTTAAAATAAAAGGATTCATGGATATTTCAAAAAAGAAACGAACCTCAAGCAAGGTGAGATACCCCGCAATCTGACAAGCATCGACTCGAGTGGCACATCCAAGTTGTCGATACAGGTATGCTAAGTCTTTGCAGCCTCCCATGCATAGGTATTAACCTCATCCAAATTCTCCAACAGCTTAAGAAGTTGGACAGGCACCTTTGTCGATGTCTTGTCCATGAATAGAGTGCATCCTAGCATATACCATAGGTACGCTCGAGCAGTGCACTCAACCCGAAGGTATGCTATGTCCTTCTCTTTGCTCTTCTTCGTCAGTTGTGGTGTCTCCCCCCATCTTGACTTCAACCAGCTTTTATTCACTTTCATGCCCCTATATGGATCAATCGCCATCTCTGCCTCTTTCTTAGATACATCAAGGCATCTCGACATCAACTCTATAGCCTCTAACTTTGATAGCGATTGAACTGCAACTGCTTTTCCTACCACAGGAATTTTTAACTGCATGCTCACATCTTCTAGTGTGATCGACATTTCACCAAAAGGGAGGTGAAATGTGTTCGTCTCTGGTTGTCAGCGCTCTACAAATGCAGAGATGAGGGTCTTGTGTCCTTGGTCATATGAGCTCTTAGTAAGTGTGTTCAACCCAGACCGATGTATGATCCTCTTAAGGCTAGCAGTATCTGGGTGACACATCTGCAAATCCCACTCCGCCAATTGGGCACCATGATTAATGCATATAAGCAACGGACGTTGCTAGAAATTGAACAATAGAAGTTAATGAATGAAAAAAAAACCAATTCAATCAAGATTAATGACGATTTAGACAACATTGAGATGAATTGCTCATTAAAAGTGATGTTGTTGAGAGATTGAAAAGAAAAAAAACATTCAGGTGCCCTCTGCACGAAGAAATTGTTGAACTTACATGTTCCATTACAACATGACTATCAAAACATGACTATCAAAACAACTAAACATCTAAATCAAGTGACTCTTCACCAATGCAATAATTTGATCAGTTACACCAATGTTGTTGTAACTAATCAAGTATAGTACATAAAGTCGTCAATTTAAAGATAGAAATCTTTTAAGAGGGCCATTTCAATAAAAAAACTTACAAAAAAAACACTAGAAGCCCAATTGGTACCTCATTATTCCATATGGCAGCTGCTACATGGTTGTTGAAACTGCTTAATATTGTCTGGTCTGAGGGTCCACCCGGACAAGGTTTAGAGATGTCATATTCTGCTTCTTGCACCATTTTCCGGCTTGATCTTTTTGACTTCCCACGAGCCTTCCCATGTGACCTCACTTCCACCTTATCTGATTCCTCTTGTTCTCCCTCTTCAGCTTGATCTTCTCCCTCTTCTTTTCCCTCCTCTTCTTCCTCTTCATCTACCTTTTCTTGATCTTCATTTTCACCTTCATCTTCTCCATCCGCTTCTTGTTCCTGCCATTCATCTTGTTCTTCTTCAATGGAGTCGGAAGAAGAAGTTTCGGCGGTAGTGACTTGACTTTTATGGAGTTCTATCTCCCTTCCTACAGTAGCGGAGGCATTTATTGCGGATGTCTCATCGTGTACCTCATCCACATCACTTGCATCCGTAACACGTGCTGATTCCTTGGACTTTCTATACGATGCCGTTTGAGGTCTCCTTCTACGACAGCCATCGCACAATCTTACTGTGTTACTTGTCTCTTCCCATGTCACAGGCTTCTTAGAACGAGCCATCCCTGTGTATGAAGAGGCACCAACATCAAAATCCAACAAAAAATTTTAAAAGTAGTGGTTCAGTTAAAATCAACCGAACAAATACTATAGTTTCGGTGTCATGGAACCGAACCTATATGTTTTGTTCGGCCTCGCACAAACCGATAGGAACACATTGTTTCAAGGCTCATCCACCGAACAAATTACTTAGGTTCGGCACTGCGAGGCCGAACCAGACAACATATAACGAAATCAACAACGAATCGATAATAAATTTCAAATTCTAACAATAAAATACCACTCGTACAACAATTGCATTGGTAAATATCCATTAAAACATCATATGAGAAGAAATTTGCACCTTGTAGTTGATCCGGGTCCTCCTCCAACACATGAACCGCCACCACCCCTTTTTCCCTCCAAAGCACAAATTGCCACCACCCCCTTCCCTTTTGACGCACGAACCACAACGACCACAACAAGCAAGAGGTTGAATTCGTGGAACAATTCCGAGACTAAATCGCACATAATACGACGAGATTTGGAAGATGAAGAAGTGGCTAGGTTGAATGGTGTGCCCTCCTTCGAAATTGCATACAATGGGGGGTGCCCTTCTAAATTGGAAAAGGGTATTTAGGGAATTAAAATATCACATTGGAGTGCTTTAATAAAATCATAGAGTGCCCTTAGTGTGTGACTTGCCCTTACACTTTTGTGGGGTGCACATAGTGCCAAAAGTGTACGTTTTATCATTTTCCCGTTTAAGAAACTGGTTCCCCATTCCATGCCAAACACAACCTCTACTACCATGTTAAACGTGATACACACCACCCGAAACTCGTGCCACGTGTCCAAATCTCCATCGCCCAGGACCGTCACCGTCACCAGCTGGTTGTGATCCATACGCGTTCTTTTCGTATAAAGTCCAATCACCAACACACACCGTGGATCCGGTCTCGACATACGCTAAAAGGAAATCACAACGCCACCATCACTGTTTGGATTATTGGATAAGACCACAGTCCATTTAGTTTGTATCTCGATGTAGATCGACAGACGTCAGACAACGCCAATTTCATATCAATCGCAAATACAAAACAAATACTCCCTAGTCAGATAGCGAGAGAGAGCGACTTTGCCGACTAGGTTTTGTTTTTGATCTTGGAAGGAAGAGAGAGCGATCGATTTCAATTGATTTCAATTGGTTTCAATTGGTTTCAATTGATTTCAAGTGTAAGTACGCAATTGTCGATCTGCATTCTCTCCTCTGAAGCGATCCGATCTGACTCTGTAAGTTCATCTATTTGTTAATTTGTTCGTTTGTTTGTTTGTTTTTGGTGTTTTGATCATGAGATCTGCCCCTTCCGAATTCACCTTTTGTTGTTTCAGTGGTTTTGCGCGCAATGGCGGTGGATCTTGATGCTTCTTCAGAGATCTCCAATGTTGAATTCGACAAGGATTGCAATGGCATTGTGCATATCACCAACAACGATAGCAACAACAGCAACAACAACGGCGAAGGCGGCGGAGACGGCGACGGAGACGGAGTCGGAGACGGCGACGCTTGTTACGTTTTCGTCGAACAAATTCAGCAATCACAGACTCATAATACCAATGGAGCGGACAACAGCTTCTACGAGGTTGTTGAAGAGGAGGATCCTCAATCTCTAACAAACCCTAACGAACCACTACATGATGACGGATCGTCAAACGGAGACGGAGACGGAGATGCCGAGGAAGATGACACTCATGATGTTCACCTTCATGATGCACCACTCCTCTCCAATGGGGAGGAGGAATGTGCGCATAATGTCCGGTCCAATGAAGTCCAATTTGGCGGTGAAGATAACAAAATTGAGGAACAAAGTGAAGTGGATTCATCAGTAGTCAACGCCGGAGTAGATCCGGATTCTGAAAATCTCATTTCAGACAATGCTGCCTTCTCTGTAGATGCTATGGATGATTTCAGTGTCAATGGAGTTCATTTGGAACCCGAACCTATGGATCGGGATGACAGAGATGAAACAAACATTTCTGCTTCGGATATTGAAGTTACTCATAACTTGGAAGATGTTCATGAAGATGCAGCGACGAGTGAAGCTACTCAAACTGAATCGGAATACAAAATTCTGAATGAGTCTTTTGAAAACAACACAATTTCAGCTCATCCTGTGGCGGCCGTCAAGCAAATTATAATGTTTGGAAATATATCTGCTGAATATGGTAATGCCTTCCACACTCCTGCTAAGTTTTCTGCTCTAGAACCTGTAGTTAGAGACCTATCTGTTGAAAAAGTAGAAACTATCTCTGGTGATGAAGGATCTCCACTTTCAGAAGTCTCTGCTCCAAATAGTGAAAATGCATCGGAAAGTGTTGACAGCTCTATTGATGTCCAAGATGAAGGATATCAATTGGTTAGTGGGAGTAGTGACGTCGAAGAGGTTTTGGAGGAAATGGAGGTTGTCGGCGGTTGTAAGAATCAACCATCTACTCTTGAAAATTCATCCAAAAGTGTCGACAATTCTTTAGATGTCCAATATGAAGGAGATCAATCTGTTAGTGCGGATAGTGGTGCCAAAGAGATTTTGGAGGATATTGGGGGTGATAAGATTCAATCATCTCCTACTGAAAGTACCTCCATTCATCAACCTGAGGGACAAAAGGTGGAACAGGAGGTTTTGGAGGAAATGGAGGTTGTTGGCGATTGTAAGATTCAACCATCTCCTACTGAAAATGCATCCAAAAGTGCCCACAATTCTCTAGATGTCCAATATGAAGGAGATCAATCTGTTGGTGGGGAAAGTGGTGCCAAAGAAATTTTGGAGGAAATTGAGGGTGTTAAGGGTAATAAGAGTCATCCATCTCCTACTGAAAGTACCTCTATTCATCAACTAGAGGGACAAAAGGTGGAACAGGAGGTTGTGCGTGGGCCATTTTACTTGATCCGGATTCCATATCTTGGCGATAAATTTACGAATGAAATTAATCTTGCCAAACTGCAAGTTGATGAGAAGACTAAAAGCAGAGAGGCAATAAGACTCGCAATTCGATCAAAAAAGGTGAAACGCCTATGCACATGGGATTAATTCAACAAATATGTTTTTCTTTTCCCGAGACTAACTTTTGAATTTGTTTGTGTTTAGGATACTTGTGGTGACTGTCTTGCCAAGTTCGAAGCTGCTAAATCAGAAGAGAGAGCTGCTAAGGATGCCTTCAATGCCAAGCGTGACAAAATGGACTCTATCCAGACTGAGATTAACAGGATGAAGAACGCAACTTCCATTGATGACATTGACGAAAGAGTAGGAATCCTCTTTTTTTCTGCTCCTGTTTTAGTGCCAGAAGAGTTCTCCAAGATTCCATCTTTTTCTTCCTTTTAAATTAAAAATGCATTACATCCTGTTTTCATGTAACGTTATTTGCTTATTATGTTTTATCTTGTGCTATGACATTAAAAAAAAAAACAGATACACAACATGGAGCACCGAATTGAACATGAAACTGTGTCTTTGAAAGAAGAGAAACAATTGTTACGTGATATGAAGCAATTGAAGAATCAGCGTGAACAACTTCGTGCTAGTTTGGGTAAAAAGGTCGAAGTTCCACCAACTTCCGAAGAGAGGGATAAAATCGATGAGCGGCTTAAGGTATTGAAACCGTTACGAGTTACGACTATCTATTGGTTCTTACTTTTGAGATTCTGACCCTTTTGCCTCCTCTGCTACTAGATTTTGAAGCAACAACTGAATGTTGCTAGGAAGGAGATGTTGCAAGCTGAAGGGGTGACAAGAGAAGCCAAGAAAATATATTTTGATGAAGAGAATAAACTGCAAGAATTGAAAGGCCAGTTCAGAGCTGCAGATGATGTTCGTCAAGAAGCTTATTCACATTTCCAAAATCTCAAAAAGCAACTCTATGATAAAGTAAGTCTTGGAACATCTTTCTATGCATATTAAATATTATGTAGTTCATAAGCAGAATGTAAAGTGTACTGGTTATTGCATTCTTGTGGGCATCTCATTGTGCAAGTGCAGAAGCCGAACAATGTGTAGTGGGTGACCTCTTTCATATTTCTTGATATTAATTTGCTAGCTTGTGATTGGTGTCTATGTTCCATGCTTTTGTACATGCACCATGACAATTAGTTCAAGATAAGCATTACTGATGATATGATTTTTCAAGATTCAGTCTGCAAGTTGAATTTCGATATTGCTGCATTTTGATTTAGTCTTAGATTCTCTTTGACCCCTCTTGCTTTTAGAATTCCTTTGTAAAGTAGCATGTTGGAATCCTAATCTAAATGGTAGGATATTTTGTTATTATTATTGTCCTGTCTTGATTTTTAGCTAACCATGTTGTGTTGCAGGATCTGGGTATGAAAACCTGAGGTTTAGTTAGTTGATGATACAGTCAAAAGCTTAGTGATATATAGTATAAAACTTACAAGAATTGAACTAAAGAACAGAGAGGTCTATAAAGGATCCGAACTTGTTACATCACCTAATTTCTCATGTCAACTGCCTATTAATCATTTAAATTTAACTCTTTGATTTTTAATGGATTGGTTACTCAAATACTTCTAGGGTAATCCCCAAAAAGAATGATTCCGATTAATTTGGGACGCTTTGTTGTGTGTTATGATAAGTTGATAACCTCATAAAAGATCTTGTGTCTTTTTCTTTTTCCTTTTTTTTTTGGGTAAAATCTTTTTCCTTTCTTTTAAAGCATATATGCAAGTATTTTTACCTTTTGAAATTGCATTCTTGACGAGAAAAAAATTATATGAAAATGCTGTTGTCGACTTTGAATGGTTGCATGCTAATTAAACAATGTGTAATCCTATAAGGTATTACATTAATATGATTATAGAAGATTTTAGCTGGTTATAAGTAAAACCTTTTTTGCCTGAAGTTTGTTTATTGCACTTTATTGGTTGATATGATGTTCTAGCAACAGTTTTTTATTTTTATTTTCTTGGTACTCAGTTTTTTTAGTAGTATGGTCGATCCTAATTTTAGTTGGTAAAATGGTGTTGACCTGTGATTCATTTTGATGTCATAATGCCTTGTGTCACGTACAGTTGTCTTTTATAACATTGCTCTTGTTTCTTGTTTTCGTTTTTTACTTAATAATTTTAACAGAATATTTAGAAATTAAACCTCCTACTTCTTTTAAAAGATAAAAAAATCGGTTCCATTGCTTTATGATTCGTGTGATTCAAACTAAAGATTGGGTTTCCTTCTGATTCTGATTAGAGAATAGAGAGTATAATCTAAATGAACATTGAGAGAAGAAATTCCACTTCTTTAGAATCTTTACCACTACATATTACTGTTAGATTTGAAAGTTCAGATTTTTACTCTTTCAGACAACTAGGATAAGCACTAGTATCATTTCAAAATAAAAGACCTTCAGCTTTTTCAATTGCTCGAGTTGAAATTCCTTGTTTCATATTCTTCTAGTAAGTTCTTTTTTTTTTTAAAAAAAAAAAAAGTTCTAGTTTGTATAGTTGAATATGACCCCAAATTTATAAAAATAGACATTGTTGTTTGCTATTACTTGATGCCAAGTGGATCCTATATATGACTCCAACATTTTTCATACAATGGTCTATCATTGTGATGTAAGTTTAGTAGTAAGTTGCTCAAACCTTGACTTTCTGTAATTATTCCATGTTTTGCCCCACCTTTTTCAATAATATTATTAAACTGAAGAAAGATGGTTCTTTCTTTTATTTTTTAAATTATTGACCCCTGCACTTACTGTTTGAATTTGCAGAACAAATACTTCTGGAAGTACAAGGATAACCAGAGGAAAGCTCGAGATTTAAGAGGAGATACCCTCCAACAGCTTTGTGTCAGCCAAGTGGGCAGATACTTATTCTTTTCCTTTTCATGTGTAGATTCAATACATAGGCTTATTAGTTTTTTAACTGGTGATCTTTTTTTCAGGTTGAGTCTATCATGGATTTATGGAACAAGAATGACGAATTCCGGAATGAATATGTCAGATGCAATGTGAACAGTACATTGTGGAGATTGGGGACATTAGATGGCTGCAGATTGGGCCCTGATGAGAAGCCACCTGTGGTCCACACTGCTGTACGAGGAAAAGTTGATAATGCAGTTGTAGTTTCAGAGGATACCAACTCCACAAGCCTTGGCACCTTGGGGGCTCAGGTGGGGAATGTGAATTCTGCGGTAAACTTGGAGCATAAAAATCCAAAGGAAAACACAAAGTCTGTCTTAAACCTGGAGCAAAGTGCTTCGACAAAGTCAGAAAAAGCAGCAAAACCCATTTCTTCAAATATTACTTCTGCATCTGGTTCTGGCAGGGAGGGAACTGATGAGAAGGCTGAAGTGAATAAGAGAACTTTGGAGGATGAGGAATTGACGAGAAAGGAAGAGGAATTGAGAAAAGAAGAATCTGCAGCAAAGTTGAAGGAACTACAACGGTCAGAGGAGATGGCCAAAGCCAAGGAGGCGAATGAAAGGAAAAAGCGGAATGCCTTGAAGGCACTAGCAAGGGCCGAATTAAGAGCACAGAAGGAAGCTGCGCTGAAAGAGAAGGTAAGATCTTTGAACTTGTGGAGGTAGCAGAAATAGACTGGTACAATCGTTTCCATCTAAGAAAAATCTCCTCGTACCATTTCTGACGCACAATATGCGTGTTTGATTTTAATAAATATTTGTGCAGGAAAGAGAAAAAAGGGCGAGGAAGAAGGAGAGAAAGAGAGCAGCTGGTGTAGAATTGGCAAATGGTGAGGCTGAAGGAGAGCCAGCTTCAAGTGCAGAAATCGACCAGCCTGAAATTACTACTGAAAATAAGGTTGAAGAGAAGACTAGTGCAAGTGTGGCAAAGAGGCATCAAAAGCCATCGATCTTAGTGAAGCAAACAAGGCCTATGCCTGCACCCCTGCGTAATCGGGGCAGAAGAAGGATGCAGCCATGGATGTGGGTACTTCTTGTTCTCCTAGCTGTTTGTGTGTTATTCTTGGTGGGAAACAGTGGTTACGTTCACAAATTTAGCAAGAGCAGCTTTGGCTTCTGATGGAGCATACAACAGAGGTTTGATTAATACAGGTTTAGTTTGGTTTTCTTTATATATAAATAGATTGATTGATAGATAGACACACACAATTCTTTTATCCATTCACCAAGTGTGTTTCTTTCTATAATTCCTTATAGTGGGAATGTGGGTTGTTTTTATCTTTTCCTATTTCTAACACTTAAAGATATGGGAATTTGTGTTAGTGTCTGCAAACAGATGAGGTTCATTCTTGTACTTCTTTTATATGATTTATTTTTTTTTAATAAACAATCACCTTTTATATTATTGATTATTATATATAATGCATCTCTCCTTTTCCACTGAAAAGAAGTTGCTTAATTAGCTAACCGCTAGACTTGACTGCATAGACATGTAAATGAATGGCTTGGCTAGTCTACTCTCTATATAAAAGAGTGAATGCAGGTCACTGTACACTTTTTGTGCAAGAACATGACCTCGCATGACTTTTGTGTCTGTTGCCCTTTATACTTTCCTATTTTCGTTCTGGCAAAATCGCTATTTTGACTAAGAGAATAAGCTACAAGATTTGAAAGGCCAGTTCAGAGCTGCAGATGATGTTCGTCAAGAAGCAACTCTATGATAAAGTAAGTCTTGGAACGTCTTTCAATGCATGTTAAATATTCTTTAGTGGATAAGCAGAATGTGAAATGTACTAGTTATTGTATTCTTGTGGGCATCATCTCATTGTGCAAGTGCAGAAGCTGAACAATGTGTCGTGGGTGACCTCTTTAATATATGTTCTATGCTTTAGTATATGCACCATGACAATTAGTTCAACATAAGCATTACTAATGATCTGATTTTTCAAGATTCAGTCTGCTAGTTAAATTTCGATGTTGCTGCATTTTTATTTAGTTGCATCCCTGCAACATTTGTAGGGTTAGGAGCTTTCAGAAATTACATGTTGCATACTTATAATTGTGTGATTAGATCTCTAAAAATTATACCTATTGTAACTGTCTAGTCCATGTGGGCATGGAAAGTTCAGAATTGTGCTTAAACTTGGGCCTTACATTAGCGCCCCCCACTTATAGCTGACTTGGATCTTTTTATGCTAGCTTGTTTTCAATATTGAAATAAGAATCCTCTAATATCCAGTTTACCTGGAGTTATTATCCTAACCAACAAGTTGAAATTTTGTTTTGGGCATTGGTTGGAAATGTCACAATGATTGTAATATGATCCTTGATATAGACCAACCTGTCTCCAAGTAACTGTTTTCTTTGTTCATTTTATTATGGCATGTCATTCAGTTCTCATAGTTCCTAATTAATTTGGGATTGATGCTATGTTGTTGTTTTTGTATGTCATTCAGTTCTCATAGTTCCATTTTTCTGTTATAATTTGGTATATATGTTTATATAACTATTTTGCTTATGCCTGCAAAATGGATTGTAGGTAAATTTACCTATAGCACAGAAAAATGGAAGAATGACATACAAATGTATTAGCAAAAGAATTATATAAATATTGATCTGAATCATTTTTGTTCCTTTACTATCTAATTATATGCATATGTCCCTATCAATCTGTGTGCTATTGTATTTGTACTAATGTGAAAGCTTATTTTCCCTTATCCAAATAATATTATGGTTTGGAATTATTTGATGGAATTTATGCATATATTTCTGGTTATTTAAATGTTGTTTTCTAGCTATAGTTTCTGAACAATCTTTTGGTTTGTTTCAGAGGTGTCTTACGCAGGAAAATCTGGATGAGCATTTTGTTATTTTCATGGTATTTTGAGACTTTCTATTCCTCAATCATTTTCATGCTGGCACTTTCCTTTTGTAGTAAGTGAACTAGGAAGTAGGCACTTGATATTTTTTTCTCTTTTTTGTGGAAATTGAACTTTCTGAAGGTATGTATGTCAGCTATGATCAATAATACTCTGAAGGAATTTTGCTGAAAAATTACAAGACCAATCCACAGGACAGCTATTACGAAAAAAGGCATTTATTCACCAAAATGTGATGCTCTGCTAAACTGGTGGAAATGGAGAAGTCGTGCATAAAAGTGCAATGTTGTTTTTTGAAAATTAAACATATATCTTGTCTGCTTTTTACTTTTTTTGTTGGGAAAATTGAACTTTTTGATGTTAGATATGTCATCTATGATCAATAAAATCAAAACTTTGGTTGATTCTTATGATGATTCTTGCAGGATGGCGTCAATGTTTTTGCTGTGAATTATGGCTCACCTGAAACTTATCATTATCCACAACTGCTAAAACTTGTAAGAAATTATCAGTTCATCTTTTTTTGGCTACCATTTTACTAGGTCTCATTTCATTCTAGACCAGAAGAATTAAATAGGAAATCATCATTCCAGTGTTCGAGAGGTTCACTTAACACAAATATATCCCAGTGAGCAGGATTCCATCCTGTTGAGGAAAACGGAAAAAAGTGAACAAACTTGACTGTTTCCCTTGTCATATATCTGAACTTGTTTGAGTTTTGCACCTTAGGGATGCGAAAGGGGCTATAAACCAATTTTTTTCCATAAAGAAGCAATTAACATATTTACTGGACTATGTTACCGAATTGTTTAACTGTTAACTTCTGTGGATTACACACCCTTGATTCTTTCAAATTTGACGTCTAAATAATTTCTTGATTGCAATGCAAAATTGGAGTTTTTTTGCCTTTACCTTTTGCTATACATCTCATAGAATAAGTCACATAAGTCCAAGTTACCATCTGTATCATGCAACAGCTGCACGTTGTATTTCCGAAAGCACATTACTTTTTCTCTTTTAATATTTGACAAAAAAAGTTGCCATTCTTTCGTACAATTTGTGAGAAAGAAAATGGCTTTCTTTCTGTTTTATAAGTGTACTACCAAAAATAGTGTTCCTTAAAATTAGGTTCCATATTTTTCTTTTCTTTACTTTTTGTCCTGGGAACTGGATATACAGACCAAATACATGGTTATTTAGTCTTGGGAGTTGAGTCCCAATGGCAAGATATTGGAGATAGGAATATACCAGTTAGTAATTATTTTTCTTTTTCCCAGTTCGTTGTTCTTTCTATTGATAAGTGCTGATATTGATTTCAGCCTGCAAAATGGTCATTCAACTCATACACGGTCTTTAAGAGCGGCGAGCAGGCATCAAGGTGGGAAATTGCCATTGTTTTTCACACTCCTTAAATCTAGTCTAATAATAAACAGTACTACGTAGAATTCTATTTATTATTTGCAATTTGAAGCACCCTTGCCTTAACCAAATTAGCCATCTAAAGTTCATATTTCTATTAGACCTTTAATATCTGAACCAAATGGGTGCCTTTTGGTGGTTTGTTTTCCTGCATCCAAGGGAAAAATGAGAAAGTTGTTTGCTTATAGTAGGTAGTCAGGTTAAGTGATTGAACAAAACCATTGGTGCGATGTGATTGATTGGCAGAATTGTATGCCATGTTAGCAGATTGAACTGCTGAAACTATTTGCTTTATAATTTTCTTTTTATTTGTTCTGCCCATGCAGAGTTCTAGTGTTCACAGAAGAGATTTGGTGGAGAAAAGGAGTGGGTGAACTAGAGAAACAACCAAAGAAGTCTTTTTGGGCGAAAGACGTGATTTATTTGTCTATTATGCATCTCTTTGTTCAGAAACGCTTTGTAATTTAAAATATAAGTGAAGATAATGTTGTGGCCATGTTGGTCTTCCTTCTTTCATCCAAACTAGGGAAAACAATACTGATATTACAAAATGATTTCCATCTGGATACAACTCAAATTTTCATCAAGATGTGTACAATAATCTAAATATGTTATCAGTAATTGTTTTTGCCTGACTTCTAAATGCCTTTCCTATTCCTCTTTTGCTTGTATTGCAGTGGATGTTCTTGATTCCTCTCGGCTCATTGGATTTACGCCATGAGCTAAGCGACGAGCATGCCTGAAGAGCAAACTGGTGAGCAACCTGGCTCCCAAGGACAGGCATTACAACATGTCCAGGGCCCTGCTGCGAGGAGAAGATAGTAGGCAAGAGCGTCATTTATCCTTATGCCGTGTGACAAGTGAAAACCCAGCGTAAACGATCCACCCTGACATCTAAGATGTCAAAAAAGTGGATGCAAGTCTAAAGATTCTATGTATGAGAGCAACAACATCTGGTATTTTCAGCTGCATGTCATTGCAAACTCTAACTTTGCGTTCTGATTAATGATGAAAGCCGCAGGATGTTGATGAAACTTTTCCTTTAGGTATGTACCGTGAATGAGTTGATCAAACCTTCTATGATTTGTGTACAAAATGTTGGATCCATGCTTCCAGTGCTTTAATGTGGTTTGCCGAGGAGGATTTAACTCAATTAGAGACTTGATGTTGTCGTCTTAGGCGCTCTTATTTGATAATGACTATGAGAAAGGCGTCTCCTGCATTTTTGTAGGGAGCATATAGATTTGTGCGAGGGTTGTTGGCAGTTCTCCCCTTCAATCTTCTTGTATTGTTTCCTCTGAAGACAGAAGTATTAATAATCCAAATTCCAGGGTGATTCCTGTTCATTTATGTGCAAGAGTTGCATGATATTTGTTTGCGCTGCAGTTGTTAGGACATTGGCTTCTGGGGCCGCTGCTTCTCTTGGTTTTGTTAATTCTTAGCTTTGCATATACTTGCTCCCCCACCCCACTGTTTGTTTTTTCTACTTCAGTACCTCTATGCAAGCAAATTGCAATACTCATTAAACTGTTATAGCAATATGATAACTTCATTTTACTATAAGCTATTAAGTTAAGGCTTCTACTCACAATCCGAATTACTCTCTTTGATTTTATTGTTAAAATTCAAATATTTCTCTCCTTGCTTTCTCAAGAATCAAAATGTATATATATACTAATTAACCTATGATTGTTGTTTTTTTCCTTAAAAAAAGGAAAATTTTGTGGTGCCCCAACACCATTATTTATGAGGCACAGGACGTGCACCTTGTCAACTGTGATCCGCCCTTGAATCTCAAGACACACATCTTGAGATGTATCGAGGTGGACGCTAAGTGCGTGTTCTTGTAGGGGAATCAAAAAAAAAGGGGGAAAAGTTGATTTTCTATTATTGTAGTTATTGCTACCATTTAATTTAAGAGAAGTGCTAGAAGGACAATAACTATGTCACATCGCAAGACATGTTGACTCACAAAAGTTTTTCATATGTGCCTCGAAACATAGGCATACACAGATCTTAGTGCATAATGCATAGGTCGAGGCTATATAAATAACTCTTGTAAGCTAACGCATGTTACCGAGTTTTGTCATTCTAGTATTAACCTTTCTTAGATTGCAATAGCTAGCAAGTCATATTCTTAGTAATGGTTCAATGTGCTACACTCTCATGTATCTAGAGCATCACAAATTGCCTATCTAATTGGTGTCTATTTAGCGGGGTCATATGCATTTAGCGTATCACAAGGAAAACATTAAGTGTACATTGTTGTCACACCTGGCAATTGTGTGACGTCCGACACACCACAAACGTGCATCTCAAGTTGTATCGACGGCGATTGATTGCCAAGTGTTCCAAACAGGTGTGCAAACTAGGTACCCTAGCAGCTCCCATGCGTTTACGCTTTTGCATCCCCACTTTTAACTTTTCTCCATGTGGCGTGTCTATTTTCTATTTGGCGGGGTTAAGAAGTGGTTATTTTTGTTGTGAATTGAATTGAGACTTGCTAGAACTAGAGAAGGAAAGTAGAAGAACTAAGAACTTCTACTACTACAAAGAACTACAAAGTACTACAACTACAAAGTAGAAGAGGAGAAATGAGAGAGTTGAAATGAGAAGTTATATACAACTTGGTGTGTTTTTACAATGAGGTTGATACCCTTTATATATGTCATTTGGTGATGATGATAAATGTACTAATACAATGTTTACAAGTTACACATACATCACATGCCATACAACTCTTTACAAGCAATGTTGACAATACATGAAATAATGAATACATTGGATATGGATGCAAGTAAGAGTCATGCTTGATATTACCACTCAATGTAAGAGCCATGCTTGACAATGATTAGTCATACAAAGTCTTGATCAATTGTTCATCCATATCATAACACTCCCCATTGAATGACAATTGTTGAGAGAATGTGCCTCGTTAAAACTTCTACTAGAAAAACCCTGTCGGAAAAAAATCTAGCAAAATAAAAAGAGTACACATTTTTTATTAATCTTAAGATGAGTATAATATTGTTAGGATTGCCTCATTAAAAATACCTTGCTAGGAAAACCCAATGGGATAAAACCATAGCTAAGAGAAAAAGAGTGCAATACACTAATCAATAACTCCCCCTCATCTGAACATGGGCGAAACTTGTTCAGTTTCTTTACTTGCAATGTCTTTAAGTTTACGCAAGTCAATACCATATTTAAGCTTTTTAAATGTCGTAGTTGGTAAAGCTTTTGTGAATAAATCAGCAAGATTATCGCTCGATTGGATTTGCTTGACATCAATTTCACTATTTTTCTGAAGCTCATGTGCATAAAAGAATTTTGGTGAAATATGTTTTGCTCTGTCCCCTTTTATGAATCCTTCACTTAATTGTGCAATACATGCTGCATTATCTTCATATAATATGGTTGGAGAATCTTTTATTGAAGGCAATCCACATGATTCTTGAATATGTTCAATTATGTTTCTCAACCAAACACATTCACACTTGCTTCATGAATTACAAGTACTTCAGAATGATTGGAAGAAGTAGCAACCATAGTTTGTTTTACTGATTTCCATGATACAGCAGTATTACCACAGGTGAATACATATCCTGTTTGAGAACGGGCCTTATGGGGATCTGATAAAAATCCAGCATCAGCATAACCTTGGAGATTCAATTTTACCTCTCTCGAGTAAAATAAACCCATGTCACTTGTTCCTCGAAGATATCGAAAAATGTGTTTAACACCATTCCAATGTCTTCGAGTTGGTGAAGAGTTATATCTTGCAAGTAGGTTGACAGCAAAAGCAATATCGGGTCTTGTACAATTTGTAAGATACATAAGTGCATAAATTGCACTTAAATATGGTACATCCGGACCAATTAGCTCTTCATTACTTTCATGAGGTCGAAATGGATCCTTATCCACTTCAAGTGATCTGACAACCGTTGGAGAGCTCAATGGATGTGCCTTGTCCATATAAAATCTTTTTAATAATTTTTCAATATAATTTGATTGATGGACAAGTACTCCACTTGAAAAATGTTCAATTTGCAAACCAAGAATAAGTCTTGTTTTTCCAAGTTCTTTCATCTCGAATTCCTTTTTCAAGTATTTGAATGTTCTAACGATGTCTTGGTGGTTTCCCACTATATTTAAATCATCAACATATCAGCAATAATCACAAATCCTGTTGATGATCTTTTAATGAAGGCACATGGGCAAAGCGGATTATTTATATATCCTTCTTTCAATAAATAATCACTAAGACGTTTGTACCACATTCGTCTGGATTGTTTCAACCAATACAAAGACCTTTGTAATTTTATTGAATGCATGTTATGAGGTTTTGATTTTATTTCATTGGATATTACAAATCCATCAGGGATTTTCATATATATCTCATTGTCTAGAGATCCGTACAGATATGTTGTAACGACATCCATTAAATGCATATCAAGCCCTTCAGAGACTGTAAGGCTTATCAAGAATCGAAATGTGATTGCATCTATAACATGAGAATATGTTTCCTCATAATCGATGCCAGGTCTTTGTGAGAAACCTTGAGCTACAAGTCTTGCTTTGTACCTTGTAACTTCATTTTTTTCGTTTCTCTTTCGTACAAATACCTATTTATATCCAACAGGTTTTATGTCATCTGGCGTTTGGACAATTGGTCCAAAAACATCTCGTTTCCTTAACGAGTTTAGCTCTGTTTGGATAACATCTTGCCATTTTTACCAATCAAGTCTTTTTTGACATTCGTCCACTGATCGTGGTTCTGGATCATCATCATTTTCACATATTTCAAAGGACACATTGAAAGCAAATATATCATCAGGAACAATTTTATTTCGATCCCAAATCTTACCAGAATCTAAATAATTTATTGAGATCTCATTACTTTCATCTTTTTCATCTTTTTCTAGAGGAAGTTGTTCCACATCAGAATCAACTTGTTCTGACAAATATTTATCAAAGGATTCTTGTACTTTCTCAGGAGTATTTTGATTTGTATTTATTTTTACTCCCATTTTCCTCTTTCGAGGAATTGTATCCTTTGAACCAACCGGTCTTCCACGCTTTAAGCATTTCGTTAGTTCTTGTGCATTTTGTTGCACAGAGACATCAATTCTTGCAGGAGCATTTACAGCTGGAATATGTAATTTTGTCACTTGTTTTGCATCATTAAATGCATCTAGTAATTGATTTGCGATTTGTTGCAAATGAATGATCTTTTGAACTTCAAGTTCACACTGATTTGTTCGTGGATCATAATGTGATAAAGTTGATGCATTCCAAGCAATTTCGCGTCATTCCTTTTGAATTGACTTCTTATCTCCCCCTAATGGTGCGAAATTGCTTCATCAAAGTGACAATCAGCAAAACGTGCAGTAAATAAAGTCCCTGTTAAGGGCTCAAGGTATCTTATAATGAACGATGAGTTAAATCCAACATAAATCCCAAGTTTTCGTTGTGGACTCATCTTAGTTCTATTGGGAGGTGGTATAGGAACATACACTGCACAACCAAAAATTCTTAAGTATGAAATATTTAGTTGTTGACCTAAAATGAGTTGCATGGGGGAATATTCATGGTATGTAGTAGGCCTATAACGAATAATAGATGCTGCATGAAGGACTGCAAGTCCCCAAACTGAAGTTGATAACTTAGTTCTCATGATTAAAGGTCTGGCAATTAATTGAATGCGTTTGATTAGAGATTCTGCCAAACCATTTTGGGTATGCACATGTGGAACATAATATTCAATGGTAATTCCTATAGACATGCAATAATTTTTAAATGCTTGAGATTGAAATTCCCCGGCATTATCAAGACGGATGGTCTTTATTTGGTTGTCAGGGAATTGTGCTCTTAACTTAATGATTTACGCTAAAAGTCTAGCAAATACAACATTGCGGGTCGAAAGCAAACAAACATGTGACCACCTAGTTGATGCATCTATCAAAACCATGAAATATCTAAATGGTCCACAGTAAGGATGAATAGGTTCACATATATCTCCCTGAATGCATTCTAAGAAAACTGGGGATTCCACAACAATTTTACTTGGGGATGATTTAACTATCAATTTACCTTGAGAACAACTAGCACAATTATAATCACCAACTGAAAATATTTTGTGACTCCTTAAAGGATGTCCATGCGAATTATTAATTATTATTCGCATCATTGATGATCCTAGATGACCAAGCCGGTCATGCCATAAAATGAATGTCTTTGGATCATTAATTTTTTTATTTAAGACGACATTCGTTTCGACATGCCTTATACGAGTAAAATATAATCCAGAGGATAAGGCTGAGAATTTTTCTAGCACTTCTTTTTTCCCATTTGAAACCAATGTGACATAAAGAAATTCTCTATTATTTTCGTTTATGGTTTTAATGTGATATCCATTTTGTCAAATATCTTTAAAGCTGAGTAAACTTCTTCTGGATTTTTCAGAGTATAAGGCATTGTCAACATAAATTGTTGTTCCTCTACGCAACATAATATTTGTTTTTCCAGAGCCATTAATCAAATTGGAGATGCCAGATATTGTTTGGACATTAGCCTCAGCTAAGTTCAAATTGGAGAAATATTCTCTTCTTTTGAGGATAGTGTGCGTTGTAGCACAATCAACAAGACATATATCACCATAATCTGAACAAATAACTTGATGATCCATTTCTACATTGAAAAATAATATGGTATTAAAGAAATACCCTTTTGTAATAAAATACGAATATCTCAAACTTTTTGGATCATTAGTCACTTTTAATATAAAATTTTTGCCTTCTACATTTAACAAAGGCATGGTAAAATATCACAAAAATATTTGGGTTGACAATATTTAGGCGATAGCCTTTCATATGTGACTAAAACGTGTCACAATTATGAGCGTTCATTGTCAATAATGTATTACCTCTTCTAGAGGTGCACCACTTTTATTTCAACCTTCAGTGGAATTATCAACATGACTTTTACCATATCTTTTCACCTTTTCCACGTCCGTAATTTGGTATTGCGACCATGGTCATAGTATGCAACATATGCTTCTTGAAATTGAACCAATTGAACGGGAGTGATATTATATTTATAATATCTCATTATTTTACTCAGCTACCACGAGACAAGAATTCAATCCATTATTAATACTTAATGGATTGACGAACGCACTCGATAATTTGTTGCAGTAATATATCGAGGCGAGCCACGTGGCCTTTATTTGTTTCATTAGTCATACTTCTGCATAGCCTCAACATAGAGGTAATTAAAATTGCAAAATAATAAATGATATTTGACTGATATAAATTTTGTAGCGTGAGACTCAGCCGCTTATTTTGAGCCTTTTGGAGCATCACCAATTTTGGTTTTGATATAGATAGCTCCATGAGGTGAAATGATAATATAAAGTGAAATATTCACTTTTCAAATCTCTAAAGAGATATTTGACGAATAAATATTAGTAAAATACGCATAGTCTTGTATAGATGTTTTATATATAATTTGAGCATCTCATTGCCTTAACAAATAATTAGTATTGTCAATATTGTTAAGGTAATTAATTCAATTATAATTAAATAAAATTTTTATGAAAATAGGGATAAACTAAATAGTTTTCTTTTTATACAAAATAGATAATATATCATTAAATATATGTTCACAACTTGATTATAAATACGCAAAATGTAGTACTTGTATGAGTTGGTGGGACAACCTCCAGGTTGGGTGGCGAGACGAAGTCTACTTAAAACCATGCCTCCTCGAACGGGATAACCCGTCTCCCTTTCAATGTTTAGCTTTACCGGGGATAAGGCTTACCCACTATCAACCCAAACTCATAACACTATTTACAATATAAAAAATCAAGAATGGAGCATAATTAATCGTTTGTAGTATATCGAGAAAACTAGTTATGTCACATATTGACTTTTAATTTCTGATGTAGAAGATCGTACAAGACGCAACTACAGAGCATACTTTCACAATCGGTGTCGTTATAATGCATAATATATGAATAAAGTATGCATATAAAAGTGAAGCAACCAAGATAATATAGAAATAAACTGAACTCATAAAAGTTATACCTTCCTAGCTTTGTCTCCTTAACAAGCCTTCTTAAACTTCAAGATCTCCTTAATGCTAGAGCAAGCTCGTGCTGATAACGTGTTGTGAATTGAATTGAGACTTGCTAGAACTAGAGAAGGAAAGTAGAAGAACTAAGAACTTCTACTACTACAAAGAACTACAAAGTACTACAAAGAACTACAACTACAAAGTAGAAGAGGAGAAATGAGAGAGTTGAAATGAGAAGTTGTATACAATTTGGTGTGTTTTTACAATAAGGTTGATACCCTTTATATAGGCCATTTGGTGATGATGATAAATGTACTAAGACAATGTTTACAAGTTACACATACATCACATGCCATACAACTCTTTACAAGCAATGTTGACAATACATGAAATAATGAGTACATTAGATATGGATGCAATTAAGAGCCATACTTGATATTACCACTCAATGTAAGAGCCATGCTTGACAATAATTAGTCATACAAAGTCTTGATCAATTGTTGATCTATATCATAACAATTTTAAGCCATGTCAAAATATTTTTGTTTTCATAGCGGACTCACTACAACAAGCTTAAGTCTACAAAGACCATCGTAGAACCGCCTCTGTGTTCGTTTCGCTCCCCAGTTAGGGCTTTTTTTGAAATCTCATCTCTCTCTCTCTCTCTCGTTAACTTTCTAGTTGGAAATCTCTGTTAGGGTTTCGTTCGATCAGAAGAAGTAGTTCGACAACGATGAGGCCGATTCTGATGAAAGGCCATGAGAGGCCATTGACGTTCTTGAAGTACAACAGAGATGGTGATCTCCTCTTCTCCTGCGCCAAAGATGACACTCCCACTGTATGGTTCGCCGACAATGGCGAGCGATTGGGGACCTACAAGGGCCACAACGGCGCCGTCTGGTGTTGCGACGTTTCGAGTAACCTAACTTCTTCCTGCACTTCTCGTTAGGGTTTACTGACTTAAATTATTTGTTTGTACCAACAGAGATTCAAAGTTGTTCTTTTGATTACGCTAGGTTTTGATTAGAGTGTTGTTTGGATGATTTGCTTGTTCGAACAGAGATTGGAATCTGTGTTGTTTCTTCAAACAGAGATTCGTTATGCTAGATTTTCATGGTTTTAATCGATTATTAGAGTGTTGTTTGGATGATTTGATTTGTTTGTTCGAACAGAGATTGAAATTTGTATTGTTGACTATGCTAGGTTTTTTGTGGTGTTTGTGCCTTTTGGATCTGAAGAATGTGCTGTGGTTGTGTAGGGGACTCGGTGAGGCTTATTACTGGAAGTGCAGATCAGACGGCCAAACTGTGGAATGTGCAGACTGGAGCACAGTTGTTTACGTTTAACTTTGGTTCTCCTGCGAGATCTGTGGATTTTTCTGTTGGTGATAAGCTGGCTGTAATCACAACTGATCCGTTCATGGAATTACCGTCTGCGATTCATGTGAAACGCATTGCCAGTGATCCTAGCGAACGTATGTTGTTTCTGTTTTGAATGGCAGATTAGGTTATTGTTAACTTTGTGCTCTGATCATTCAGTAGAGTGGATCGCCGCCTTTTGTTCCTTGATTTCTCTTATTGATGTTAAGAATGCTACTATTCTCGCGCATTCACATATTTATCTTCTAGACTAGACTAGAGTCACTATACTAGATTTACCTTTTTTTGAAGGCTCGAAATAGGCATCATGCTAGTAGGAATTCATTATTCTGAGTGTGCTGAGCAAAAAATGCTTGAAAATGTGAATGATGAATGGGTTGTGTACTTTCTACGCTGCTTTCTTGCACATTATCTGATGACAAGTAGAAACCTTTCTCACGTATTTGGGATATTTATGCTGCAGAAACCGATGAATCTGTACTCACAATTAAAGGGCCGCGGGGGAGAATAAACAGAGCTGTATGGGGACCATTGAACCAGACTTTAATAAGTGCTGGTGAAGATGCAGTTGTTCGAATCTGGGATGCAGAGGCAAGTACCTGCTTGGCATTTATATTTTGTTTTAAATTTTTATCTTTTTTCAATTTTTGACTGAGGTCTCTCAAGTATGTGGTTATTGATGACTTTTGGGGAGTAATTTAGGATTGAATTTGATTGTACAGCTTCTAGTATATTCTTTTTCTTGTTACGTGGACCAGTTTATAGTTTATATTCATTGGTACTGTATCACATGTTTATTGTTCTAATTTTGCAGACTGGGAAGTTGCTCAAAGAATCAGATAAAGAAACTAGTCACAGTAAAGCTATCTCATCCCTTTCAAAGTCTGCAGATGGATCGCATTTCCTTACGGGGTCCTTGGATAAATCTGCCAAGGTAGCGTTTTTACTTCCTTTCTCACTTTGGGATTTGTCATTTGTTATACTTCTCTTAAAATTTAAATTTAATAGATTTTGTTCCTTCCTTTATTTCTTTTCCAGCTCTGGGATATCAGAACGCTAACACTGATCAAGACATATGTGACAGAAAGGCCAGTTAATGCTGTTGCCATATCACCATTACTTGATCATGTATGCAATCATGTTTCTTTGACTAGTAGTACTTCCCTTTTTTACTTGCACTAGTAATTGGATCATTTTCTTCTTGCTTATTATTATTGGTAGAAGAAACTCAATTTGTTGTGATTTTCACGCTCATCTAGCAACTTAGCGAGCAAGTTATTATGGTCCAGATCTCTTTCGGGTTGTTGACATGTATGATGGTATATTATATATGTTGTTGGATTATGACTTCACTACATTTGTTAATACGTTGATATGTAGCTTACACTCGTATCATATTGTAGTAATAGTCTAAAAGTTAGTGAAACCATTCCCATCCTCTTCTCCAGCACCAGAAAGTAAGGCATCTTTTGATCTCATTACATAAGGATGTTGGGAATCTAGATGTAGTTTTTTCGTCTACCAAAATAGAAGGTTTTTGTCTCCCCAAAAGATGGTAAACTAGGGAAACATTTGCAGTTTTTCCAAACATACTCAGAAAACATATTTTCATAGGATATAAAATGAACCTTTTTAAAAGTCTTATTTTCTTTACAATAAAAAGAAGACATTTTTGTCCTTTTTATTGTATTTTTATTTTAAAATTTCCCAATGAAATACGATAATACAGTAACAACAAACCCTCAATACCAAATTAGTTGGGGTCAGCTACCTATCTAAAGCAAACTCTTCCACTCTAATTGATTTAATGTTGTTGATGATGTGCTTTCATAATTGTTTAAATAGGTTTTAATACACTGGATAGACTTAGAATGATATGGAGGTAATTGAAATAATGCTGCTAGTATATGTGGGATCATGTACTTGTTCTAAAACCAACCAAATGGTTTTTAATTTTGGACCATATGAGCATAGATTTCAAATGAAGTTTAAAACAAGCACAGAATGTTGAGATTTTTGGTCTCAAGTTGTCCTGAATATGAAGCAAAACATTTGATTTGGGTTTTAAAGAAAAACATTTTTTATTGATTTTAACGAACAAAAGAAAGAGTATATCTTGAGCCTTTGACTTGGGCTACAAAGTCGGGTGTCTATGGCTTTTCATGATTAGGTTTGGGCTAAAAAATGCCAAACATTTGTTGTTGGTGTGACTACCTGGTAGACTGTCCTTCACACTCCCATTTGCATTATGGATGTAAACTTACTAATTTTTTAACTGGAAACATGTTTCTTTTAATTATTCTTTCTGTTTTGATGAGCTTTTGTTCTTTAATAGGTGGTGATTGGTGGTGGTCAAGATGCATCAAGTGTGACAACTACCGATAGACGTGCTGGGAAGTTTGAGGCTAAATTCTTTCACAAGGTAATGAAGTTCTTTGTGTCATTTGTGTATGTGTGTTATGGCTCCTTTGATTAATGTTTTGGTTCTTCCTCTTGCTAGATTCTTCAAGAAGAAATTGGTGGCGTGAAGGGTCATTTTGGACCAATAAATGCTTTAGCATTTAACCCTGATGGGAGAAGGTGAATACTTTTTTCTTGAATGTATAGTGTAATCAAGTATGAAATATGAATAAACTGGCCTAAAATAAAAAAAAAATATGAATTAACTGATATAAGAGAATCTTTCTCAGTATCTAACCTTTAATTCATGCATTGAATATGATTAAAGTTATGATCAATCATAGTCTAAGTTGAAGGGGTGGACGATTGTCTGTGATTACTGCTCCTGAATGATGTGTTTTATCAAATTTTGTAGTGTCAACAATTTTTTCAACATGTGAACATGTTTCTAAAGTTTTTAAGCAAGTGGATTGTCAAAAAGAGCAAGCAAAAAAAAACTTCCTGGTTCTTTCGTATCTCTTCGAAGATGTATGATAGCATGCTCGATTGTTGGTGCTTGTAATGGGTTTTCCCTTGTGTTCATGCTGTTTCTGTATATCAAAGCTCAATAGATCTAGTTATTCATGCATATTTTTCTGGGCTGTATGTGTTTCATTCCTCTGACTTACTAGTTACATTTAGTGAGTTGAGATATGAGTAGCACTTAAGTCAATCTATTATGGTGTTTACTAGTCTCACTAGGAAAGAGAAACCTTTGAAAGATTACACATTGAATCTTTCTGAATCACATTAGTCCTACCAATTTAAACAACTGAGTTACTGCTCATTGTCTTTGATAATGAATTCTAACGTTCCACTTAAGCTAAGGACAGACTAGATGATTGAATGATGAGAAGAAAGTGGAGACAAGAAGAGAAAAAAAGAAATAATAGAATTGAACCTTAATGCATTTAATCTACTACTTGTTGATATTCCATTTAAAAATTAATACTTGTAACTTGTCAAAATCAAAATGAAGGTTTTATTGGACCGCAATTAGGCTAGCTATGCTCTATGGAAGTGAATGTTAGGTGGTAAAGCAACAACAATTACATAAATTGAACGTAACATAAATGAAGATGCTTAGGTGGATGTGTGGTAAAACTCGTAAAGATAAAATAAGGAACATAGAAATTCAAAGAAAAGTAGGAGTAACACCAATTGATACAAAGATTAGGGAAGGGCTGTTGCGGTGGTTTGGATACCTGCAAAGACAGCCTACAAATGCCCCCACTAGAAAACTTGACTCAATTGAAACTGAAGAGATTCGATGAGTTAGGGGTAGACCGAAGTTAATTTGGGATGCATTAATTAGGAGGGACTTAAATGGTTTGGAATGCTCACCATCAATTGCACTAAATCAAGCATAATGGAAGAGTTTGATCCATGTAACCAACCCCAATTAATTTGGGACTTGTTGTTGTTGCTGCTTGTTGCTTGTAACTTGTCCAAAAATTTATATTTGTTTGTATCTAGTAGTAATTCATTCGGAATCTATATGACTGGGTTTCTACTTGAAAAAAAATACAGTTCCATAAACTAAATTTTCTTCTAATGCTGATGTAGTTTTGATATCTGATTAATGATATGATCTTGATCCTTGTTGCAATGAAGCAGTTACAACTAACTTTGGGTGCATTTGCATGTATTGCATTGTATTGTATTGTGAGTTTGCACTGTAACTCTTTCTTTTGGCATAATCAGGTAAGTCTTGTCCATGTGCGAACCTAAGTGAAAACAAAACATAATGCTCATGAAGTTAAGCACTACCTGTATTACTTTTTTCTAATTTTATAATGGATTAATGGATGCCATTTGTGAACTCCATGGAAGTGTTGAATTTAGATGATTATATTAGTCTATAGTTTGAAACAAAGTTGTTTTGGGACTCGTTTAATTAACTTTCCTGGTTCACCCGACTCCCCCCCTTGAATTCACACATAGATGACCATCACTCAACGAAAAGATGAAAAGATGCGATAGGGCTGTGAAGGGAGTTGATGATTCAGTTGCTTTCCTGTCTTTTGTATCTCAAAAGTCTTATATTTGTGATAGGGCTTAACATGGAAGTCAATACTGTTTAAGACCTAATAAAAAAAGGCCATGTGTCCATTTCACAACTTTTTTACAGGTTTAACCCTGCTTTGTGCATACCCTAAAGATGGTGAAGTTCTTTTTGTAGTGCCTGCTTAAGGCTTAAGAGAAAATAAATTACATTATTTGTTTACATTCTCGACCCAGATCCTTTTTTTTTTTTTTGTATGTTTCTTGTTCTGCTTGACTACACGCCTCTCATATCGATCGTTCCGTTAAATTTTAGTGCAATTTTATTTGCGGTTTTATTGATCTGAAACGAAGCATATTATTTCTTTTTCACTAAAACCTGTATCAGTTGAACTTCTACTTGTATTGAATGACTATGTTTTGTACTTTGCAAGGAATAGTGACATTTTCCATTTGCTTACTTGTTTGCAGCTTCTCCAGTGGCGGCGAAGACGGTTATGTCCGGTTACATCACTTTGATCCTGATTACTTCAATATTAAGATGTAGTTCCGATTGCATGTTTTCTTTACCATTTGTGATGTTGGCTCTACTAAATGAACTTACATTGGGCTTCCTCACTTGGAAGTACTGAGTTTTTGATACAAAGTTGTGGTTTGCTGAGTTTCTGTAATTCCAAAACCATTTTGACTGCAGCTGAACAACTTTTAAATTGATTTAAGTTAAAAGATCGTTGTAACTTTTGAATTATTTTCTAGCATATACTATCCTCGTAGCATTTGATCTTTAAACTTCCATGAGTGATGTGCTTGTTTTGAGTTTTTTTTTTTTTTGCTTCCCATATGGTGAATGGCGCCAACCGCTCTGAAATAATTACTACCAATTGTACATAGCTCATGTTTGAAGAAAAGTAAGGCTGAATGGCTGATATCAGTAGCTCAGAGTTGCTATGACCAGATGGCTCTATGTGCTGTTTAAAGAGGAGCAAATCTAATTTTATCTGAGATTATTTTATTTGTAGGGATTTAAACAACTCGGAAAGCATATCATCAAATATACTTAATCCCGTGCAATGGAAGAGTTTGATCCCTGAGCCCAACTGAATAGAGAATGTGGCTAACTGGCTATGTTGTATTTGGATGTATATTCATGTTATATTCTTGTATAATTGCTCTCTTTTTATTCCAAAGATGCATGAACAAAGCCTCAATTTCAATTTAGTTAGATCTAGTTCGAGATGTCTGTCTGCCAAGTATTTTCATTTCATTTTGATGCGTTAATGCATGAAACCAAAAGTTGTGAGTACCAATGGAAGTTGGTTTGAATGGTTCTGCTTTCGAGTTTCTATAGGTAGAGGTCTCAATTTCAACTTTAGTGAATAGCTATATTGGGAGAGTTTTAGCCTTAGTAAGCTAACCCAACTCGAGTCTGTATTAGTTAGGGCAATGAGACTTTTGGGACATACCAAAAGATGGCAGTATTTCTAAAAGAGCTGTTTCTGTGAGAAGCTTTCACAATGTGACATGTGGCATTATAATGTTATAATTAAAATTTTATAAGAAAAAATAAAAAACACAAGTCATTGATATTTCTCGCACTTAAGTGAACGGTTGGATGGTAAAACACAAAAAATAGGATTTAATTTTTTAATTTTCGTTTTTTTTTTTTACTATTTTTTAGGTTATGTTTTAATTGTTATACAAATATGATTTTTAGTTTTTAAATTCTTTTTTGGAATTTTCTATTAATTAGATACTACGTACATGATATATTAGATTATTTAAAAAGAAAGCTATATATATCTCTATAAAACATAGGATTCAATTTTTTTATTTTTTTTTTTTGCTATTTTTAGGTTATATTTTTAATTGTTATACAAATAGGTTTTTTGGTTTATAAACTTTTTTTCATAATTTTCTAATTTTCCTTTTTTTTTGCTATTTAATATGTTATGTTTTTAATTGTTATAAAAAAAAGGATATATATATATATATTGGCAACTGCATCATCAGGTGTAGCAGCTTCATTATTACCTGGAGGTCAGACTGTACATTGTAGATTTAAATTACCAATAAATATTAATGGAAATAGAACATGCAACATTAGCAAACTGTCAATGTTAACAAAATTACTATTAACCACACACTTGATTATCCGGGATGAAGCACCAATGTCAAATAAACAAGTTATTGAAGCACTGGATTCTATGTTTAGGGACATAACGGATAATAACACACATTTTGACGGAAAAGTAGTTGTTTTCGGTGGTGATTTTAGGCAGTTGCTCCCTGTAGTACTAAAAGGCAATAAGCAAGATGTGATAAACTTCGATATTGACTACTTCATATTTTTGGCCTTTGTTAAAGAAAATCAAGTTAGTTGAAAACATTAGAGCAAGACTTGATCCTGAATTCTCTAAATTCATACTTCGGGTTGGTAATGCTACAGAAGAAGAATTTCAAGGCAATCTCATTGCCATACCTTCCAACATCATTATGCCTTTTGTCGATGACAATATCTCTTTGGATAATTTGATTACAGCTGTGTATCCCAACTTGAATGAGTATGCAATTCAAATTAGTGCAATGTCAAGTCGTGCTATTTTGACAATGAAGAATGAATTTGTTGACGAAGTCAATACTTTATTGATTCATCGGTTTCCTGGCGAAGTTTTTAGATATTACAGGTTCGATGAAGCTATTGATGAGAACATCAATTCTATAAATCTAGAGTTCTTAAACAGATTGTCTTTAAGCGGCTTCCCTCCACATGAATTGATACTAAAGAACTGTCCAATTATGCTCCTGCGCAACATTAATCCATAGAAGGGTTATGTAATGGAACTCAATTAATTTGTTAAAAATTCAGAAAAAACGTTATTGATGTTGAGATTGTAACAGGTCATTATAAAGGAAAAGGAGTTTTCTTACCTAGAATTCTTATTATTCTTAACAATCAAGATAAAACACCATTCAAATTCAAGAGATGGCAATTTCCTATTCGATTGTGCTTCGCAATGACAATTAATAAAGAACAAGGACAAACATTGGACTTTCTTGGAGTTTATTTACGAGAACCTATATTTTCACATGTTCTCACATGGTCAACTTTATGTTGCGCTATCACGTGCTACAACAACATCTGCCATCAAAGTTCTTGTCAAGCCTTCTTATAATAGTAATAAAACAAATCGAACCAAGAACATTGTCTACAAAGAACTGTTGTCTCTCGTGAATGCTACTTCTGTCGAACAACTTTAGTTCATAGGTGAGTTTAAGAACAAATACATATTTTTATGATATTAAAAGTTTAATTTAGTATATGTTTTTAATAATATTCTGGGTATATTTATCTTGTTAATCACTTAAGGATAGGATTTTTTCCTCTAATTTGATGTAGTTATTAGATTTTAGGGTTTTGGGGATTAAGCTTGGCTAAGTTGAATTATGTGAGCAAGGTAAGTTGAAGGACAAGCTGCAACCACGTCTTAGCAAGTCTCAGAAGCGAAAGCTATAGAAATTAGAAGTATGACTGAACATAATATTTTTGTGTGGTCTTTGGCTTGATCTATTAATGTTGCATGAAAAATTACTTGTTTCTTGTATGTGTAGGAGGAAAAGAAGAAAGAAGCCTTGCTGAATGAAAGTATTAAGACAATCAGTGAGTTGTTCTTTTTTCTTCACTAATTTTAAAGTAGTTTTTTTTCTTAATTTTATTGAAAATATTGAATCATCTGATTTATTAGGAAGCACAAGATTCAAGAGGATGCACGCTCACTTCTTTTGTCATCGGAAAAAATTGGTCAGGTCTGAAGGGTGAAGGAAAAAAATTAATATAAGCCAAGTTTCTGAACTAATCTCTCAATTTTAGTTGACTATGTTCTTTTTAGGTCGAGACTACATTGGAGAAGCGCAGGAAGGCCATGCAATTATCTAAGGTTGGTTTGATGTTCCACACGATGATCGACTGTCAAAGAAATGTGGTAGAGAGGATGATTCCGATCAAAGTGAACTTTATCTTGATAAAAGCCACTTGAGGCTAGACCATTAAAAAGTTGAAGCGAATTCTAATTCATTAGATCCATAAGAAGTGTAACGGCCCAATTTATAATTGCCGTTAATTATGACGTCATGGCAGATGTGGACGCCAACTAGGACGGTCGAGGGTCCCACAGCGAGACTGGAACGCACTCGAACTAGGTATACAGTCCGTTTTGTATGCTTGTTGTGGTAAATTGTGATGAAAATATTTTAAGTAGTTAAATTTCATTACAATATGGGTGTTAATGTAGATTTTTGACGGGTGAGGAATTGTCTCGGGGTGCGTGCGGACACGGGACACGAGGCACGAGGTGCCGGGTAGTCGAGGAAACTAAGGTGAGCTTATCCATAAATTTTGGAAATTTATTGAATAACATAGGAATTGTTATGGGCTAAATCAATTGGAAATTAATAAGTCCTATAGTAGGCTGAATAAAACAATAACAGTTGATGTTTCTCGAGATGCACAACAGGTTCGTTTGTGTCAAGATAAGGTGTATGGAGTTGGAGTGACACAGGGTGATCAGGAACCCTTGGATACTTCTCGAGATTTGTGCACACATTTGATCAAATGCCAAGTATATATATGTGTTGGTGTGTTGACCGATCAAAAGGAGAGGAAGTGTGTTTTGGGAGAGATTGAAAGAGAGATCGGTGGGAAGAAGAAGAGGAGGAAGAACAACAACATTTAAAGTGTGGAGAGGTGGATTTGTGGCTTCCTACAACAAGAACCAAGGTATGGACACAATAAACTTGAGTTTTTGTGAGATTTTTGGTAAGGGTTTGAATTTGTGAAATTCGAATTTATTGAGGGATTAAACACTTGGTTTTGTTGGGGATAAATGTGAATGAGAATGGCATGAAATGGGTGTGTTTTTAAGTCAATTTGGGAGAAGTTTGAGGATTTTCCAAAATGGGTTTTGAAATGTGATTTCCATGATTTGTGGATTTTGGGGTTTGATTATGGTAATTAGTGTTTAAATGGTGTAATTAAGGTCATTGATGTTTTATGGAAACATGGAAATTGAATTTATGGGTTTGGAGTTCAACTTTGTAATTTGGAAAATTTCTGGACAGCGAGCAATTAGCGTGCTAATGGGAGAAATTAGCGCGCTAATCACGCTGAGTAATGAAGATGATGAACAGTGATTGAGATTAATTAGCGCGCTAATTGTTCTCTGAAAATGACAAAATGAGTCAAACCAACATTATGAACCCATTAATTGATCATTAATACTCATAAATGAATTCGGGAGTCTCGAAATAGTAATTTGAGTCGGGGTTAGTCGAAATCGGACGGGAGTGATACCCGGGATTTGGAGGTATTGGACCTGGGGTTGATTTGTGGAGCGAGGAGTGCGGTTTGAGGTGTGTAGTATCCCAATTGAACTTCACTTTAAGTATTTACAGTTTAATTTATTTGAATTCGATTCCGATTATTCATTATTCCATTCCATTATCGCTTACTACGGTGGTTGAGTTCTCTTACTTGGTGTTTTTACAGAAGTGGAGTTTACTCCTACTTGGAGCCTTTACGAGATCACTCCCCACCTGGTATTTATTCGTTACGGCCATAGAGTCCACTAAGTCATAGCACTTGTCTATGCATATACCGGTGAATAGGCTACCCGGTTATGGTAGGCTCGTGTGGGTGCGTCGTGGTCTACGCCGCCACCTGTAGGTCCAGGGACAACCCGTTGGTGTGTTTGAGGGTTGTGCCCAAGAGAGAGGCTCGAAGTATGACTTAGTCCGATTTTTTACCGTGCACGTACTTTGCTTCGTTACTATATTTATACATGCGATGATCCTTTCACAAATTGTCTCGTATTTCTTTTGTTCCGCATGTTTATTTATGGTATTTAAATTCCAAGATTTTTACTTTCGTAATTACTTAGTGAATTTCCTTGGGATTACTCACTGGACTCGTCATCTGTCTTTTTATGATGGCTCGAGTGCAGATCCGGTACGAGTCGAGGGAAGGGCAAGCTTGAGGACTACATTGATTGATAGCTCTAGCCCTACTCGTACGTATGTTTATATTTACTTGTTTTATTCGGGTTTTGGGATTGGAGAGATAGGTTGTATACTTTTGATATTTTGTGGATCTCAAAGGACATGTATATGATGTATATTTGGTATGGTTTCCACTTAGGCATTTTGATCATGGAATTCAGGATAAATCTTTATGTTGTTCATTTAATTTTCCGCGTAATTTATGGTTGAATGATATTGAGGAAATAAAAGTTAACTCATAACATCAAGGTTAACCGATAATTAATTGATAATGGATAATTGGGCGTGGAACACAGCTGGCGGTGACGTGGTCAATTGTGGGTCTGCGTGGCCTCCCGTGGCGGACCAATGAGGAAATGGGGCCGCCACATTTTGGTATCAGAGCTTAGGCTCCTTTGGAGATTTAATAAGAGTATAAACTTGATGAATAAATCTTAGATGTGGAAACCACAAGTGAATGATATGAAGTTTAGTTGGGAAGTGATGTGAGGCGGGTAGATTCAGGAAGTTATATATACGTGTATGTTTTGATTGTGTACTACATATAATACGCGTATATACTGAGTCTGATCCAATGCACGTTGGTTGTGCAGTTTAGGATGGACGGACAGGCTCCTACTACTCCGCCCACTACTCAGCCAGAGGTTGGAGAGACTAGTGATCATACCACTAGTGACGTGGCTGATTTGCGAGCTATGATTCAGAGGCGACTAGCGAGTTGATTGAGCAAGAAGAGCAGAAGTTTATTGCAAAAAGCTCGATGACCGAGCTGATGATGGAGTACATACGAGCTCGAGGACGCCCAGAAGAGCACCGATCGCCGAGCATGTCGCACACGCTACCACTTAGACCGCATTAGCACCACTGTTACTACATATGTGCGGTACGGGTCGGGTAGAGACATTGATAGAGAGAGTTGAGCCTGTTGTTGTGCCAGCCGAGACTACTGTGGTGACACCCACCACTACAGAGCAGCAGGTAGGGACTTCGACTGCTAGGAGTAGGATGTCAGAAGCAGCGAAGATGGTGAAGGATTTTATGAGATTTAATCCTACGTACTTCACGGAGTCGCCGATCCCGAGGTTGCGGGACGTTGGTCGATGATTCACCGACGACTACATCGGTTGTTGGAGGTACCCGAGGTAGATCAGCGCGTATTTCAAAGCTATTGTTTGAGAGGTCGTCGCAGTTTGGTGGACCACTTACACCGACATACATTCTACACCATCGACGGGCGTAGTTTCGACATTATTTCTCGATGAGTACATTCCCACCGAGGTGAGCTACGATCGAGGAGCGATTCTTGGGACCGCGACAGTGGTAGCATGTCTCGTGTCACAAGACATGGATCGATTCAGATATCTCATGATGTATGCCATGGATGTGGCTAACACGGAGAGATTACAGATTTACTACTTCATCGAGGCCAGATGAGAGGATTGGTGGGGTGATAGTTGCGACCGGTGCGGAGACGCTACGAGTGTTTTTGACAGAGCATTGGCTCGCGAGACGTATTTACGACACCGGGGTGAGCTTGGAGACGGGTCTCGGACAGAGAGTTCTGGCCGATCGAGACCGAAGAGACCGAGAGAGCAAAGCCCCGATCGATAGACAGAGACATGATCGTGGTCGACGGAGAGATTGGCATGATCGTGGTCGACGAGATAGGCGTCCCGAGCAACAGAGAGGGGATGAGAGGCGAGGTGGTGTACGTTCGTCGCACCAAGTATCTTTTGAGTGCCACGACACGGCGTGTTCGGGATGGAGGAGGTCGTGGTAGGGGACAGAGAGGTCGTGGCCGTGACAGGCTCAGTACATATAGTATCAATCGGATTGGCGGGATACACGACGATGTTACAGATGTCATCGATCGGACATATACAGAGTAATTGTCCGATGTCGCCTTCATCATCACGACCGCAGATTGAGGCTAGGGAGAGAGTTCATGTCGTCGCTACCGCACCTACCGTCGTACAAACCCGATCGTGATGCGACTCGTCACTTGTCGAGGGTATGTTATCTATATGCGATGTTTCCATGCATGTATTATTTGATTCCGTAGTAGTACTTTGTCGTTTATATTGGGACGTAGGGTCTGGACAGTTAGGATTACAAGGTTGAGACCTTAGACCCACATCTTGTCCTCGCACGGCGTCGGGGATAAGATTTACCCTAACCGTATATGCTGGGAATTGTGTAGTAGAGATTGAGGGACACCAGTTACCTGTCGACTTTCGTGTCCTAGAGTATTTAGAGTTTGATGCTTTACTGGGTATGGATTGGCTAGCGACATATCGCGCACACATTGATTGCTTTGGGAAGATGATAGTATTTGATATGAGGGTATTCCCGTATTTACTTTTGTTGGGACGGCGTCAGACTTATCGATTACTAGAGGTCGATTAGCTACGACTCAGGAGATGGAGGCATTTAGGACGGTGGTTGAGCTAGATCCGAGACCAGAGGTTAGAGTTGAGGATGTCCCAGTGGTGTGTGAGTTTTCTGAGGTGTTCCCAGACGATTTGCCAGGTTTACCACCTCCTAGGGCGTTGAGTTTATGATTGAGTTGATTCGGGGACGCACCGATATATACACTCGACCGTATCGGATGTCGGTTCGGAGCAGGAGAGTTGAGGTCCCAATTAGAGGAGTTGTTACGAAGGGTTTTATTCATTCCAAGATGTCTCCTTGGGGCGCGCCAAATCCTTTTGTTAAGAAAAAGGATGGTTCTTTGAGGATGTGTGTAGATTATAGGAAGTTGAATCAGTGACGATTCGAAATCGTTATCCGCTTCCTAGGATTGACGATCTATTCGATCGTTAGTGTGCTAAGTTTTTCTCAAGATTGATTTACGATCGGATACCATCAGTTGAGGATTCGGGAGAGTGATATCAAGAAGACGGCGTTTAGCACGCGTTATGGATTGTTTGAGTTCACAGTCATGCCGTTTGGGGTGACTAATGCGCCGAGCTGTCTTTATGGATTTGATGCACCGAGTATTGCAACCATTTTTGGATCGTTATGTGATTGTGTTTATTGATGATATCTTGATATATAGTAAGACTCGTGTGGAGCACGAGAGACACCTCAGAGATGTGTTGATGACGTTGAAGGAGCACCGATTGTATGCTAAGTTCAGCAAGTGTGCTTTTTGGCTGAGTGAGGTGAAGTTTCTTGGACATGTCATCAGTGGTCAAGGAATATCTGTGGATGGAGACAAGATTCGAGCAATAATTGATCGGAGGACACCGGAGACAGTTGTAGACATTCGTAGTTTCTTGGGGCTTGCGGGCTATTACCGGCGGTTTGTGCAGGATTTTTCTTTGATTGCAGCGCCGATGACGAGATTGACCAAAAAGAATGTTAAGTTTGAATGGTCCAAGATCTGCGAGGCAAAGCATTTTTAGAGTTGAAGAGGAAGTTGACTTTCGCGCCGGTGTTGGCTTTACCCGAGGCGGGGAGAGGCTTCTCACACACAGATGCTTCAGAACGGGTTGGGATGCGTGTTGATGCGGGAAGGACACCCATTGCTTATTTATCGAGGCGATTGAGACCTCACGAGGAGAATTATCCCAGTACATGATTTAGAGCTAGCCGATTGTGTTTGCGCTCAAGGCTTGGCGACATTATCTTTATGGGGAGCGATTTATGTTATATACAGATCATCGAGTTTGAGGTATCTTTTCACTCGAAGGATCTCGAATATGCGCGCAAAGACGGTGGCTCGAGTTGTTGAAAGACTACGATTTCGCGATTGAGTACCATCCTGGGAAGGCGAATGTAGTTGCTTGATGCGTTGAGCCGGAGTGAGTAAAGAAAGAGTCGATCGTGCGCGCAGATGACACATGAGTATGGATTGCTGGGAGGCCGCGACGGTGTTGTGTCTGTCTCGATGTTTTTTCGATGTTCATATCTCGTTGCCGCGATGCGTGTTCTCGTGGTGTCGTTAGAGAGGGTCGCCGAGTGGCAAAGGGTCGACGGACATTTTGCTCGCTTCACTGTCGGCTCAGATCGGGTTGCACGATTGGTCTAGTGGTTCGCATCGCTGCTTGAGACACAGGGGTAGGTTGTGGATACCGAGGTGCAGGAACTACGCGATAGCATTCTTGAGGATGCACACCGTTCGCGGTATACGCTCATCCCGGGCAGACTAAAATGTATCATGACTTGCGACGTTTGTTTTGGTGGCCTGGGATGAAGGCCGATGTGGTGCATATGTGAGAGCTTGTCATGTTTGTCGGCCAGTTAAGGCCGAGCACAGGAGACCATTTGGATTGTTACAAACCACTACCCATTCCGCAGTGGAAATGGGAGCATGTTACGATGGACTTTGTTAGTGGATTGCCACGGTCTGCGAGACGTCATGATGTTGTGTGGGTTGTGATTGATAGATTGACGAAGTCGCGCACACTTCATCCCTATATCGATGAAGAATTCGTTTGCTCGGTTGAGTATCATTTTGAGCGAGAGGTTGTTAGACTACATGGAGTGCCGATATCTATTGTGTCCGATGAGATCCCTGTGTTGACTTCGAAGTTATGGGAGAGCATGCAGAGAGATTTGGGACGAGATGATTCAAGACGACTTATCATCCTCAGACTGACTCACGGCCAATCGAGAGAGATTAATACAGATATTGGAGGACATGCTCGAGCATGCATTTTGCGCTTTGGAGGTGCTTGGGAAGAGTATTTGCCGTTGTGCAGCGAGTTCGCGTACAACAACAGCCTATCAAAGCGAGTATTGGTATGCCACCATTTGAGGCTTTGTATGGAAGACCTTGCAGATCACCACTTGTTGGGCAAAGACTCAAGATGTGGCGGTGATTGGACTGAAGTTGTTGTTGACCACACCGAGAAGATTCGACAGATTAGATTGAGATTGCAAAAGCGGCTCAAGATAGGCAAAAGAAGTATGCCGATAGGTATCTTGAGGGTTTGAGCTATGATGTGGATGATTTGGTATATCTCGAAAGTTTCGCCCTGGAAAGGTCATCGAGATTTGGGATCAAGGGAAACTAGCACCGAGATATATTGGACCGTTCGAGTTGTGGCACGTGTTGGGACAAAGTAGCATACAGATTGGAGTTGCCGCCAGCAGAGCTAGCGGCGTTCATCCAAGTGTTTCACGTGTCTATGTTGAGGTTAGCTAAGACAGACCGAGACCGATGGTGGATATTCGACAGATTGAGGTTCTTCCTGATGTTTCATATGAAGAGCAACCTGTGGAAATCATGGATCGTAGAGTTCAGACACTGAGGAACAGAGAGATTCTGAAAGTGTTGGTTCGATGGCAGCATCACGGAACTGAGGGACTCACTTGGGAGCTCGAGTCGACTATGAGACAGAGATACCCACACTTGTTTACTGGTGAGTGTTAATATAACTCAAATTTCGGGACGAAATTTCAATTTAGTTGGGAAGAACTGTAACGGCCCAATTTATAATTGCCGTTAATTATGACGTCATGGCAGATGTGGACGCCAACTAGGACGGTCGAGGGTCCCACAGCGAGACTGGAACGCACTCGAACTAGGTATACAGTCCGTTTTGTATGCTTGTTGTGGTAAATTGTGATGAAAATATTTTAAGTAGTTAAATTTCATTACAATATGGGTGTTAATGTAGATTTTTGACGAGTGAGGAATTGTCTCGGGGTACGTGCGGACACGGGACACGAGGCACGAGGTGCCGGGTAGTCGAGGAAACTAAGGTGAGCTTATCCATAAATTTTGGAAATTTATTGAATAACATAGGAATTGTTATGGGCTAAATCAATTGGAAATTAATAAGTCCTATAGTAAAGGTGAATAAAACAATAACAGTTGATGTTTCTCGAGATGCACAACAGTTCGTTTGTGTCAAGATAAGGTGTATGGAGTTGGAGTGACACAGGGTGATCAGGAACCCTTGGATACTTCTCGAGATTTGTGCACACATTTGATCAAATGCCAAGTATATATATGTGTTGGTGTGTTGACCGATCAAAAGAAGAGAGGAAGTGTGTTTTGGGAGAGATTGAAAGAGAGATCGGTGGGAAGAAGAAGAGGAGGAAGAACAACAACATTTAAAGTGTGGAGAGGTGGATTTGTGGCTTCCTACAACAAGAACCAAGGTATGGACACAATAAACTTGAGTTTTTGTGAGATTTTTGGTAAGGGTTTGAATTTGTGAAATTCGAATTTATTGAGGGATTAAACACTTGGTTTTGTTGGGGATAAATGTGAATGAGAATGGCATGAAATGGGTGTGTTTTTAAGTCAATTTGGGAGAAGTTGGAGGATTTTCCAAAATGGGTTTTGAAATGTGATTTCCATGATTTGTGGATTTTGGGGTTTGATTATGGTAATTAGTGTTTAAATGGTGTAATTAAGGTCATTGATGTTTTATGGAAACATGGAAATTGAATTTATGGGTTTGGAGTTCAACTTTGTAATTTGGAAAATTTCTGGACAGCGAGCAATTAGCGCGCTAATGGGAGAAATTAGCGCGCTAATCACGCTGAGTAATGAAGATGATGAACAGTGATTGAGATTAATTAGCGCGCTAATTGTTCTCTGAAAATGACAAAATGAGTCAAACCAACATTATGAACCCATTAATTGATCATTAATACTCATAAATGAATTCCAGGAGTCTCGAAATAGTAATTTGAGTCGGGGGTTAGTCGAAATCGACGGGAGTGATACCCGGGATTTGGAGGTATTGGACCGGGGGTTGATTTGTGGAGCGAGGAGTGCGGTTTGAGGTGTGTAGTATCTCAATTGAACTTCACTTTAAGTATTTACAGTTTAATTTATTTGAATTCAGTTCCGATTATTCATTATTCCATTCCATTATCGCTTTTACGGTGGTTGAGTTCTCTTACTTGGTGTTTTTACTAGTAGTGGAGTTTACTCCTACTGGAGCCTTTACGAGATCACTCCCCACCTGGTATTTATTCGTTACGGCCATAGAGTCCACTAAGTCATAGCACTTGTCTATGCATATACCGGTGAATAGGCTACCCGGTTATGGTAGGCTCGTGTGGGTGCGTCGTGGGTCTACGCCGGCCACCTGAGGGTCCAGGGACAACCCTGTTGGTGTGTTTGAGGGTTGTGCCCAAGGAGAGGCTCGAAGTATGACTTAGTCTGATTTTTACTGTGCACGTACTTTGCTTCGTTACTATATTTATACATGCGATGATCCTTTCACAGTTGTCTGTATTTCTTTTGTTCCGCATGTTTATTTATGGTATTTAAATTCCAAGATTTTTACTTCCGTAATTACTTAGTGAATTTCCTTGGGATTACTCACTCTGGACTCGTCATCTCTGTCTTTTTATGATGGCTCGAGTGCGAGATCCGGTACGAGTCGAGGGAAGGGCAAGCTTGAGGACTACATTGATTGATAGCTCTAGCCCTACTCGTACGTGTTTATATTTACTTGTTTTATCTTGGGTTTTGGGATTGGAGAGATAGGTTGTATACTTTTGATATTTTGTGGATCTCAAAGGACATGTATATGATGTATATTTGGTATGGTTTCCACTTAGGCATTTTGATCATGGAATTCAGGGATAAATCTTTATGTTGTTCATTTAATTTTCCATTGCGTAATTTATGGTTGAATGATATTGAGGAAATAAAAGTTAACTCATAACATCAAGGTTAACTGATAATTAATTGATAATGGATAATTGGGCGTGGAACACAGCTGGCGGTGACGTGGTCAGTTATGGGTCCGCGTGGCCTCCCGTGGCGGACCAATGAGGAAATTGGGGCCGCCACAAGAAGAATCTGATTCTAGCCATATACAAAAGATCAGTAGTGGCCCCAACAATGTCTTGGCAGCTAAGGAACTTTCAAGTAAGAATTACGTGGCAGATGTGCCCAAAGATGATGTAAATCCCTTGCGATCATATAATTATAAGGAAACACAAAGCACCACATCAATGGTATGATTCTGTAGTAATTTCATATGTTGTCTTAGATTGTTGTATGATATATGTAACAATTTTGCTGGATGGTTTTGAGTTAGTGGAGCCATATAAAAAAGTTTATAAGCATTTCGAATATTGGTTATAATATATTTTTTTTTTCTGGTGGTGTTTTTCAGAGAAAAAAAGATTTGATTGATCCTAAAGTAGACTGCGAGAACCTTGCTAATAGTTTTGCACCACGGCCTCAAACTCATCCTTTTATAGTGCATGTTTTTAGACCTAATGACGTTGAGGAAAAAAAGAAAGGTCTTCCAATAGTCATGATGGAGTAGGAAATCATGAAAGCTATAAAGGATAATTCAACTGCCATTATTTGTAAAGAAACTGGGTGTGGTAAAACCACTCAAGTTCCACACGTGAATTTCTTTGAAAATTTTTATATATTGAGACCTTAAAGCTTGGCCATCAGGAATTATTTTAGCTTGACTTTTAATATGCAGTTCTTGTATTAGGCTGGCTATGGCTCAAGCAATTTCAATGCTACAAAGGGAATTATTGGTATTAGCCAGCCATGCCGTGTTGTAGTTCTTGCTACGGCCAAGAGAGTAGCATATGAACTTGGTCTTCGTCTAGGGAAGGATGTGGGCTTTCAAGCAAGGCATGACAGGAGGGTTGAAAGCAGCTGCTCCATCAAGTTTATGACAAATGGAATTCTGCTGCGTGAAACACAGGTGTTTAATATAAACTTATTTGATATGAATAGCATATTTTTCTTCTTTTTATTCTACTCGTTGCATGTAGTTTACTGAATTGGTTACTTAAACATGTAAATTTGATGATGAGGACCATGAGGTCAATGACATGTTGTTCAAATATCTATTGTCATATGATGGTTTCATTTTCTATCATTGGTGGGAACTTATAGGAAAAGAAGAGGAAAGAACTTAAAGTTATAATTAACACTTCTATATGTATCCTTGCTTATACCAAGTTTTCTCATATTCCTCTATTTTTGCCCTATTGATAACTATTGAACTTTATTAAATTGACCAATATGATGGTAGCCTGATAAGTTTCTTTGAAGGTCTTTTTTCTTTATTAGTCTCTATTCCAAGTTACATTACTTAGCTTCCCTGTATTATCAATGTTCTACTATTGTTTTTCATTGTTAACTTCTATTTATTTATTTGGCAAGTTGAAACAGTTTTTCTTTTTGCCCTAGCTTTATGATGGCTGAAGATTTTAGAATAGCATATTTACAAGTGTCATTTGACCTACAAAAATAATTGTTTATAACAAAAACTATGTTGTCAAATATGGAATTGAGCAAAACTTACATTATTGTATTAGAGAGATTGATTAGTGGGATGCTTGATATAAGGGAATATTGGATGATTTGTTAGTGGTTGGTCACAACAGTAATGGTGGTGGTGCTTATGATGTTAATATTTATTGATAAGGGTGTTTGTTAAACAAATTGGTTTAGAATACTATTTTTGTTTTGTTTTTTATGATGAATTTCTTTCATTTTCTGTTTTATCTTTTTCCAAATTATTGTTAGTCATTGTCTTGATTCCGATAATCTACTTTATCAGGTTGGAAAAGATATTGCTGAGAGTTTACAACATGCATTGATCAATATAGGATTGAGCTTACTTCATTGTATTTATATTTTATCTGCATGTAGTCGTGTATGCTTCTTCTTTCTTTATTTTTCCTTTTTCCCCTACTTATCTTACTTCTCTTACGTTGAGTACCTTAGTAGTTGCACATTCCACTTATATTGATTGGGCAGAAAAACTTTTTTGTTGATGCTTGAGATATTATTATTATTATTATTATTATTATTATTATTATTATTATTATTATTATTATTATTATTATGGTGTATTTTGTGGGTTCTTGAGATATCTAGACTGTAAAATGTCCCCCTTCTCGAACTGTATCACATATTATTTAGTTCTAATTTGAATGTTTAGGGGTTAGGTTTATATTTTTTATTTTTATTTTTGGGATTGAGGCTTTGTTGTTGTTATTGTTGCATGTTTTGGCGACATTGTGACTCTTACTGTTGTGGCTGCTACTGGAAAGCAATGTGAAGATCATGAACTCTCTCAGAAAAGAATGAAAGAGCAGATATTCGAAGCTGATAGTTTATGTACATTTATCAATTTAGTACTCTCCAAGAAGCACTCCAAGTGCAGGAAACAAAGCACAGGGAGCTGACAGGTCTCAAAGAAGCATTTGAAGGTCTTACAGTTGAGACTGAGAGATCCAGGAACAAATTGATTGGATTGGAGTAAGCACTGCAGTCTATGACAGATGAAGCACGCAAGTTTGAGGAATTGAGTGTAAATCATGGGTCATTTGTTGAACTGCCTGACCATCCCAAAATAGATGCTTCATCTTCCATTACTAACGATTCTTCTGCTTCAGTTGAAGGGGAATTATCTTTAAGTCTAAGGATTCCCTTTCAATTTTTATGAACTCTCCGTCTAATGTGGTTTTTTCTGATTCCTTATTTCCTTTTGTTCCTTTCTGATGTGAAATTCCATTTGTTAGATGTTGTCCTTCCATTTCTCCCTGTTTTATGATTGTCATAATACATGATTTTAGTAATCAAAAAGCAAGATCCATATGTAATGTATATTAAATACAAACAGAAGCTATGAGACTGAATTAAAAAAGATTTTTTTCTTATAAAATACAATTCTGCATTCTACAACGAAATTTATCAATTCTAGAGAAGTTACCAGAGATGCAACTAGACTTATTAGAAATAGCAGTTGGTCATGACATAAAATTTGGTTAAATATTATTTCAAAAGAGATGCTATTTCGCATTAGTTTTTTTTTCTGCCGATCAACTATGAAGTCCGTCAATATTTTTTATAATAATGTTACTCTTGCTGAATGCTGGGATGTTTGTGGGATATTATGTTTCAATATGATTAGAAGGTATTGCACTTTTTGGTATTTTCTTAATTAATAGTTAGCCTTTTGTCGGTACTCTTTTTGCTACTAACATAAATTATTATTTTTTTATCGGTATGTAGTCGAGGCTGGGGAGAAGCTGCCGGAGTCGGTTGATTGGAGGGAAAAATGCGCCATCGTTCCGGTTAAGGATCAAGGCCAATGTTTGAGCCTCAGGTTCATGTACTTGCTCCTCCATTGATTAAAAGCAACATTTTCTTGCTGAGATCGTTTTCTTTTCTGATGTTTCACTAATGTCGCAGTGAAAAAGTGAAGGTGGGAGGAGAGAAAGTAGACGTTATGGTGACGACAACAGTGGCAGCACAAAGTGCATTGTCATGGTGGCAATGGACAAGTACTCCTATGATCCAAGAAAGGATTTTATAGATTCCATGGTGGAGATGATAACTGTAAATCAGATTGAAGATCCCAAGGATCTTAGGTGCTTTTTGAATTGTTATGTGTCAATTCCTTGCTCTAAGATACCTCAATATTGCCGCATCTGTGAAATAGTTGGGTATTTGCTCTAAGATACCTCAATTAGAATTTAACTTCCCAAGTAGTTTTTTTTCCAAGTTTAAATTTCTAAACTGAAGTCTGAACAATACACTATTTCACTAAATTACCTTCGTTTGCTGCTCTTCGCTTGACAAGGGCTTTTTTAATTAAATTCTCGCGAGCGCAGCGAGCTGACTTAATCGTGCGTAGCACGTTATGGAACTAGTATATATATATATAATAGTTTCGTTACGTGCTTCGCACTAATGAGCCCGCTTGTTACGCTCGTGGGAATTAATAACCAAACCTTATCGAGTTCATACTACGTGCAAATTTTAAAACTGTGTAAGGTTACAAGTATGCAATTTATAATGTGAATCACATAGTGCATAGATCAAAGGAGACATAAAAAACAATTTATGAATTGAAGATACATAGAAATCGAACATAGGCAAAAAATCAAAACATGAAAAACATAAAAAACGGAGAAGACAGGGCAGAGAGAGAGAGAGAGAATTGAGTTGATACAATTCACATAAATTGAATTATATGAGTGTAAAAAAGGGCAAAAAATGTGATTTTGAGATGTGTATAAAATAACACAAAAATAAGGGCAAAAAAGACTTTTTGCTTACCACTTAAAAATTTAAGATTCGTGTTTTTATATAATTGATAGATATATATATATATATATATATATACAAAAAAAAAAAAATAAAATGATACACCGTGAGTGTTATATTTTAGTTTGAGAAAAATTATAAGTACTCATAGTTTTTTTGAAGTGAATTATAAGTACTCATTGTTACTACCTTTGACACATCATTAATCCTAATTATTGTGTTTTACACAAATAGTATCAAATTGACCAACTAATTGATGACTAATGGTATGGTATGAGATTTAGGCATAAGTGGATGGGTTCAAACCCCAATGGGGCAAGATGTTTATTTCTTATAAAAAAAATCGTATCAAATTGATCTATATCTATATCGATCTATATATTTATGCTATTTAAAAAAAAATTACATCAAATTGATATATGTTTTTTTTTTTTTTTAGTATATTTTAACTTATTTATTGTATATAAAATTGTCAAAACATCTCTGGTGAGATGGTTGAGATAAAGAGACATCACTTGCTAAAAGGCAAGGTTTTCGAGAGGTCGTGATTCGACTCCAATGAAGTAAAAAAAACTTATTTATGTTATTTTTAGCTATTTTTATTTCTATATTTATAAAAGAATTGCTTATGTGATAAGCTCTCACAACATGACGTGTGACATTATAATGTCAAATTGAAATTTTATAAGAAAAAATAAAAAAACATAATCCATTGATCTCTCTCGCATTTAAGTGAGGGGTAGTGTGGCGGCCCCAATTTCCGGGGTCGCCCCGTGCTAACAGTTACTTCTCCAGCTCATGCACCAGAAGTAACTGCCACGTCATATCCTATCCCATTATCTAATAGTCTCACAATTAATGTTATAAATCCATAACGGCGGAAGCCTTGTGAATTATCACAAATGTGTTATATTAGTTTCCATTGTCCATCCTATAGTGGAAAACCCTATTTGTACATGCATATAGGCGATTAAGTAAACGAGTGTTATATACAAAGTACGGTTATGATAGGTTTCCCATCCCAAAATACTACAAAATATCAAAACAATATATATATACCAAGACACGTACTAGCAAGTCTTGACGATGATAAGTCGGATGTAATCGCAAGAACCTCCTTACCCTTTTGGTACCGGGATCTGCACTCGTTATCACAAAACCGAGATAACGAGTCCAGTAAGTAAAATCCCAAGGAAAACCACCAGGCATTTAATTTATGAACATAAATGGAAACCAATAAACAATGTTAAATAATCATGCAATAATCAAGGAATTAACGCAGGCAACTGCTCAAATGGAACATGCATGAATATTAACACTCAGAAACAAATGGGTGTGAACCAGCTACATAAGAAGTGAACTTAGAACCGGTGGCCGGTCGTACTCTACTCCCATGACCCATTAAGCGTGTCCTAAGTCACAATTTCTCCCAAGCGACCACACACCCGAAGGAAAACCCATCGAAACTTCACCGTTTCCATCAATAATAGATTTAGATTAACAAAGAATTTAAAGCTCAAAGAACAAACAAGTAAATGCAATAGTGGTGTTCAATTGGGTTTTACATACCTCAAACCGCGCTCAAAACCCCAAAAATATCCCCGTCTGGTTTTCCTCAATTCCCATTGAAATTCTTGTTTTGGACACTCCCGAGATTCATTTATGAGGGTTAGGGTCAATTAATTTGATTATATTGTTATTTAGGCTCATTTATTCATTTCCTTATTTTTTGAGTTCAAAGTGGACAATTAGCGCGCTAATGAGGTAAATTAGCGCGCTAATTTATCTCATCACTATTCATTATCGTCTTCAATCAGCGTGATTAGCGCGCTAATTTCTCCAATTTGCGCGCTAATTGCTCATTTATCAGAAATTTCCAAATTAACATCTTGAACTCCAAACAACTCACAAACCCATAAATGCAATTTCCATCTTTCCATAACTCCTCAATCACCTTAATTACACCATTTAAACATCAATTACCATAATCAAACACAAAAATCCACAATTTACTAAAAATTTCCATTTTTAAACCCATTTATAAAAATTCATCAAATCTCTCTCAAACTTGATTAATTTCACCATCAATGTCATACAAACCTCATGAATACTAAATCCCACCTAAAATACTGAGAATTTAATCCCCCTAAATTCATTTGAAACCCAAATCATCCAATAACCCCAAATTCTCATGAAAATCCAAGATAAAATGATTTCATACCTTAATTCTTGTTATGGATTGACACAATCACTCCCTCTAATCCACTTTTGATCTCTTCTTCTTCCTCTTCCTCACGATTCTCTCCTTTTCTCTCTAAAATTTCTCAATCTCTCTTTTCCTACCCATTTTTGACCGTCAACATGTATATATATACTTGATTTTCATCAGTGTGTGCACACATCTCGAGGACAAATCTGTGATCCAAAACCACCCTGTGTCACTCCCATGTTGAACACCTTATCATGACACAATCCACCTTAAATGTGCATCTCGAGAACCATCCAAGTGATGCTAATTAATTCAAACTTAACTATAGGATTTAAAATTCTCATTTGATTTGGCTTATAATAATTATCAAATCTATTTAATAAATTCCCATAATTTATAACTAAAATCACACTAGTTTCTGATCACTCGGCACCCGTGTCCGACACGCACCCCGAGGCGGTCCCACCCTTAGTGTACTTATGTAATATTCCTAATTTCATAAATTTTACCCAACAACCTTAGTCACATTAAATTATTTATTTCACCCGAAACCTCAACGCTCGGCCTACACTGTCGAATCACGCGTAGGCACATTCCACGAACCACACCCCACTCTCAACCTTGCCCGAACACAATAATGTAAATCACACATGTGATGAATTATACATAAATGATATCAAATACATCATGAACTAACAACCATAAAAAATTAATCCGTTACCTAAGTCGTCTCAGGTCTAGTCTCTCCATGACTTCCACGTGTCATCGGTGGCGTTCTAATCTGAATAATTAAAATAATAACGGCGTTAATAAATAACGGCCGTTACAATTCTTCCCAACTAAAAGAATTTTCGTCCGAAAATTAAATTAGTGTAAGACTTACCGTGGAATAGCGAGGATAACGATCCCGCATGGTCGACTCCAACTCCCAGGTAAGTCCCTCGCACCGTGATCGCCACCGTACGAGAACCTTAGTTATTTCCCTATTCTGAGAGTTTGAACCTTACGATCTAATATAGCTATCGGTCGCTCCTCGTAAGTCGTGTCGGGTTGAATCTCAACTGTCGCACGTCAACCATGGGTCGTGGCCCTGTCTAGCCAATCTCAACATCGAAATGTGAAACGTAGGATGAATCCCCGCTAGCTCAGATGGTAAATCCAATCTATACGCCGCACTGCTGCCAACTCTCTCTCGCAACTCGATATGGTCCAACAAATCTCGGCGCCGGTTTCCCCTTAATCCCAAACCTCTGCTTGTCCCTTCCAAGGAGAAACCTTCGGATAAACCATATCGCCAACCTCATAGCTCGGGTTTTCATGGTATCTATCCGCATACTTCTTTTGTCTATCTGTGCCGCTCGAAGCCTCTGCAGAATCTGTCTAATCTTCTCTGTGTGATCAACAACTATCTCCGGCCCACACGATAGCGTATCCTCTCGGCTCGCCCAACACTTTTTGGTGATCTGCGGGGCCTCCCATACGATGCCTCAAATGGTGGCATTCGATACTAGCTGATAGGCTGTTGTTGTAGGCAAACTCACACAAAGGTAAATAATCTTCCCATGAACCTCCAAGCTGTAAAATGCAAGCTCGAAGCATATCCTCCAAAATCTGTATCAATCTCTCGGGACCGGCGTCATCTGCGGATGATAGGCGCGTCTTGGCGCAATCTAGTACCAAACCGATCTGCATCGCCTCCCAAAATCTCGAAGTGAACTGGGATCTCGATCGGATACTATAGACCGGTACCCCATGCGCGATCGATAATCTCTGCTCGAACAGTTTGCTCAACCGAGGAAACGTGTATCTCATGGAAAGCGGTATGAAATGCGCAGATTTCGTTAACTGTCGATCACCACCCAAATCGCATCATGTCGCCTGGTAGTCTGCGGTAATCCACTGACAAAATCCATGGTAATGTGTTCCCATTTCCACTGAGGAATGGGTAACGGCTGCAACAATCCTCCAGGTCGCCTATGCTCAGCCTTCACCTGCTGACATATATGACATCCTCGAACATACTCACCGACATCAGCCTTCATCCCCGGCCACCAAAACAATCTCCGTAAATCATGGTACATTTTGGTTCTCCCGGATGAAGCGTATCGCGATCGATGAGCATCCTCTAATATGCTTTCACGTATCTCGGCTCCGCCGGTACCCACAATCGACCTCGGTGCGTAAACACCGTCGGATGTCTCGCCCAATCGGTGCACTCGGGATCCGTGCCAAACCACCGAACCGCTCATAGAGCCCATCGCCCTCGACACCCCGATACCCGCTCCGGTGACACCGTTTGTCGGTACCCTCATCCGACCGCAAATCGAACACCGTGCATATTTGAAATGTGTCGAAATGCTCATCACCGATCTTGCCTCCAACAGTCCCATACGTCGCATCATCTGCTGCTCGACATTGTCGACTCGCATCTACTTAGAGCATCCGCCACTACATTTGCCTTCCCAGGATGATACTCGATCGTGAAATCATAATCTTTCGGTAACTCCAACCATCTTCTCTCGCCGCATATTAAGATCACTCTGCGTGAAAATGTAACGTAAACTCGATGGTCGGTGTAAAGCACAAACTTCTCCCCGTACTGAGATAATGCCTCCAAGCCTTGAGCGCAAACACAACAATTTGCAAGCTCCAAATCATGTACTGGGGTAGTTACACTCGTGTGGTCTCAATCGCTAGATAAGTACGCCATGGCTGGTCGTCCTCTCCCGCATCAAGACATCCCTAATCCAGGTCCCCTGAAGCATCGGTGTAAACAATCAAACTCTTCCCCGCCTCGGGTAATGTCAACACCGGTGTCTTGAAGTCAACCGCTTCTTCAACTCTAAAAATGCCTGCTCACACTCTTGGACCACTCAAAAGGAACATCTTTCTTCGTCAACCTCGTCATCGGTGCCGCAATCATGGAGAAATCTGTACAAAGCGACGGTAATAACTCGCTAAGCCCAAGAAACTCCGTATCTCAAAAACAGATCTCGGTCTCTTCCGGTCAATCATCGCTCTAACCTTATCTCCTTCAACCGAGATGCCTTGATCTGCGATAACATGTCCCAAGAATTTCACTTCTCTCACCAAAATTCACACTTACTAAACTTAGCACACGATCGATGCTCCTCAACGTCGTCGATCGACCAAGAAGATGACTCTCATGATCCTCCGAGTCCGATCGTATATCAAAATATCGTCAATGAAGACTATCACATATCTCGTCCAAGTAAGGTCTCAACACTCGTGCATCAAGTCCATGAAAAGCTAGCTGGAGCATTCGTCAACCCAAAGGGTAATACCGTGAACTCGAACAATCCGTATCCTATCTGAAAGCAGTCTTCTTGATGTCCTCTTCTCGAATCCGCAATTGATGATATCCTGAGCGTAAATCAATCTTCGAGAAGAAATGCGCACCCTTCAATTGATCAAACAAATCATCAATTCTCGGAAGTGGGTAACGATTTTTTATTGTCACCTGATTCAACTTCCGATAATCTATACACATCCTCATCGATCCATCCTTCTTCCTTACAAATAACACCGGTGCTCCCCGGGGTGACATACTAGGATGAATAAATCCCTTCGCCAACAAGTCCTCTAAGCTGTTTCGACCTCCTCTCCGCTCCATCGGTGACATCCGATAAGGTCCGCTAGAAATAGAAATTTGTGTCCCCGGTATCAACTCTATAATAAACTCTATCGCTACAGGGGTGGTAATCCGGGTAAGTCATCAGGAAAAACGTCAACAAAATCTCTAACTATCGGTATGTCCTCAATCCTGGTAGATGCTCTAATCTCAGGCTCAACAATAGCTGCAAACTCCTCCATCTCCTGAGTAGTCGCTAATCTACCCCTCGTAATAGGTAACACTGACGCAGTCCCAATCAAAGTAAACTCTGGTAAACCCGGAATACTAAAATCTACCTTCTTCTCATAACAATCTATCCGTGCATGGTAAGCTGACAGCCAATCCATTCCAAATAGTGCGTCAAACTCTAAGTACTCTAATACTCGTAGATCAGTTGGTAACTGATGTCCGGAAACCTCAATCATGACATCCCGAACTATTCGGTTAGGGTAAATCTTATCCCCAGCAGCCGTGCTGAGAATAAGATGGGTCTCCAGTGTGTGTGTGTGTAACCCTAACTCCCCCACTAACCGTCCAGCAATAAAAGATAGTGTACTACCAGAATCAAACATAGCATGAATAAGTCTACTATGAATGTATAACGTACCCTCAACTAGCTGTCTAAGTAATTTCTTGAATACTGTTGTGCCACCGCGTGCACCCCCGTCCTGTCCAGGATCCTGATCTCGCCGAGGTGATGGTGCTCTACACTCATATCGTAAGTGTCCTCGCTGACCGCACCTAAAACATCTGCGTGTCTCCCGCCTCCCAGTATACCTGTCATCAGATCTCTGACCCTGACCCCGGTCCCTCTGACCCCTGTCCCGGTCACCCTGATGTCTATATCGGTGTCTTGTGCGAGGCCGTCGTCGTTCTTCTGCTCGTAGGTGCCGATGTAGTAGCATACACCATCTCGCCTATCATCACCTCTCTCTGCTCGGACGCCTATCTCGTCGCCCCGATCTTGTCTCTGCCGATCGAACCGATCCCGTGTCTCTTCGGCCTCCGAGTCCGAATGCGAACTCGCGCGGACCTATCCCCAAGCTCACCCCGTGTCGTAGGTAGGTCTCGCGAGCCAATGCCCTATCATAAACAACTGTAGTGTCTCCGCACCGTCGCGACTATCACCCCACCAATCCTCTCATCAGACCTCGATGAAATAATAAATCGAAGTCTCTCCGTGTTTGCCACATCCATGGCATACATCATGAGGTATCGAACCGATCCATGTCTTTGGGACACTGTCATGGTTCCTTGTCGCAATGACAGAAGCTGCTCTCTCGGCCTCAATCGCACCTCGTAGGAATGTACTCATCGAGAAATAAGCTCGCAGAAACTCGCCCACGTCGATGGTGTAGAATGTGTGTCGGTGTAAGTAGTCCACCATACCGCCGCTCGACCTCTCAAACAATACCCCGAGATACGCGCTGGTCCGCCTCGGGTACCTCTAACTTTGGTGTAGTCGTCGATGTGTCATCAACCACCGGCCAAGCAACCTCGGGATCACCGACTCCGGTGAAGTAAGTGGGGTTGAATCTCATAAAATCTTTCACCATCTTCGCCGCCTCGACATCCTACTTACGGCGGCGGTCGAAACCTCTACACGCCGCTCTCTGTAGTAGTTTGGTGTCACCTCCGTAGTCTCGGTGGCGTCACAATAGGCTCGGCCCTCTCTATCATCGCCTCTATCCCATTTCGCTGTATGTCCTCAGTGTGGTGCAATCACATTTGGTGTAGTAGGTGTAACTAGCTCAAAGAGTAGTGCTACTCACGGTACTCGTGAACTCCGTATATACTCCATCGCTCGCCATCCGAGTCATTGTAATAGCTGCCGATCGTCACTCTCTCGCATCATAGCTCGTAGATCGGCTACTCTCTACTAGTATGATCACTCGTCTCTCCAACCTCCGTTTGTGTAGTAGGCGAGGTAGTAGGAGTCTGCTCCTCCATAGTCCGCATCGATTTGCATATCCGAATGAGTTCCCAATATACGCATGCGTATAGTATGTATATATACAACAAATACATATATCACATAACATCCTTACTCTACCCGTTTCTATTTCTTCCCAACTAAAAGTTCTAGGCAATTCATCGGGTTTCCACATCTAATTTGTTTAAAGTTTATGCTCTTTTTCATTTCCTTTATTTACTTCAAGGCCCTACCGACCTTGCTCGATACCAACCAAGCTGTGGCGGCCCCAATTTCGGGGTGGCTACGTCTGCTGATTACTTCTCCACTCATGCACCGAAGTAACTGCCACGTCATATCCTATCCCATTATCTAATAGTCTCACAATTAATGTTATAAATCCATAACGGCGGAAGCCTTGTGAATTATCACAAATGTGTTATATTAGTTTCCATTGTCCATCCTATAGTGGAAAACCCGGCTGTACATGCATATAGGCGATTAAGTAAACAGTGTTATATACAAGTACAGTTATGATAGGTTTCCCCATCCCAAAATACTACAAAATATCAAAACAATATATATATACCAGCACACGTACTAGCAAGTCTTGACGATGATAAGTCAGATGTAATCGCCAAGAACCTCCTTACCCTTGCTGGTACCAGGATCTGCACTCAGTTATCACAAAACCAGATAACGAGTCCAGTAAGTAAAATCCCAAGGAAAACCACCAGGCATTTAATTTATGAACATAAATGGAAACCAATAAACAATGTTAAATAATCATGCAATAATCAAGGAATTAAGCGCAGTAACTGCTCAAATGGAACATGCATGAATATTAACACTCGAAACAAATGGGTGTGAACCGGCTACATAAGAAGTGAACTTAGAACCAAGTGGCCCGGTCGTATTCTACTCCCATGACCCCCGCAAACCGTGTCCTAAGTCACAATTTCTCCCAAGCGACCACACACCCGAAGGAAAACCCATCGAAACTTCACCGTTTCCATCAATAATAGATTTAGATTAACAAAGAATTTAAAGCTCAAAGAACAAACAAGTAAATGCAATAGTGGTGTTCAATTGGGTTTTACATACCTCAAACCGCGCTCAAAACCCCAAAAATATCCCCGGTCTGGTTTTCCTCAATTCCCGATTGAAATTCTTGTTTTGGACACTCCCGAGATTCATTTATGAGGGTTAGGGTCAATTAATTTGATTATATTGTTATTTAGGCTCATTTATTCATTTCCTTATTTTTTGAGTTCCGAGTGGACAATTAGCGCGCTAATGAGGTAAATTAGCGCGCTAATTTATCTCATCACTATTCATTATCGTCTTCAATCAGCGTGATTAGCGCTAATTTCTCCAATTTGCGCGCTAATTGCTCGTTGTCGTAAATTTCCAAATTAACATCTTGAACTCCAAACAACTCACAAACCCATAAATGCAATTTCCATCTTTCCATAACTCCTCAATCACCTTAATTACACCATTTAAACATCAATTACCATAATCAAACACAAAAATCCACAATTTACTAAAAATTTCCATTTTTAAACCCATTTATAAAAATTCATCAAATCTCTCTCAAACTTGATTAATTTCACCATCAATGTCATACAAACCTCATGAATACTAAATCCCACCTAAAATACTGAGAATTTAATCCCCCTAAATTCATTTGAAACCCAAATCATCCAATAACCCCAAATTCTCATGAAAATCCAAGATAAAATGATTTCATACCTTAATTCTTGTTATGGATTGACACAATCACTCCCTCTAATCCAGCTTTTGATCTCTTCTTCTTCTTCCTCTTCCTCACGATTCTCTCCTTTTCTCTCTAAAATTTCTCAATCTCTCTTTTCCTACCCATTTTTGACCGTCAACATGTATATATATACTTGATTTTCATCAGGTGTGTGCACACATCTCGAGGACAAATCTGTGATCAAAACCACCCCTGTGTCACTCCCATGTTGAACACCTTATCATGACACAATCCACCTTAAATGTGCATCTCGAGAACCATCCAATGATGCTAATTAATTCAAGCTTAACTATAGGATTTAAAATTCTCATTTGATTTGGCTTATAATAATTATCAAATCTATTTAATAAATTCCCATAATTTATAACTAAAATCACACTAGTTTCACGACCAAGCACCCCGTGTCCGACACGCACCCCGAGGCGGTCCCACCCTTAGTGTACTTATGTAATATTCCTAATTTCATAAATTTTACCCAACAACCTTAGTCACATTAAATTATTTATTTCACCCGAAACCTCAACGCTCGGCCTACACTTTGTCGAATCCACGCGTAGGCACATTCCACGAACCACACCCCAGCCTCTCAACCTTGCCCGAACACAATAATGTAAATCACACATGTGATGAATTATACATAAATGATATCAAATACATCACAGAACTAACAACCATAAAAAATTAATCCGTTACCTAAGTCAGTCTCAGGTCTAGTCTCTCCACAGCTTCCACGTGTCATCTGAGCTGGCGTTCTAATCTGAATAATTAAAATAATAACGGCGTTAATAAATAACGGCCGTTACAGGTAGGATGATAAAACATACAAAATTCATAATTAGAGTTTTATGAGAAAAAGATAAGAAAATATAAGCCATTGATCTCTTTCGCAATTAAGTAAGGGGTAGGATGGTAAAACATACAAAATAGGGTTTTGACTGTTACATCGTGATGTTATTAAAGTATAATTTCTATTTTTTTTTTGCTATTCTTTAGGTTGTGTTTTTAATTGTTATACAAATAGGATTTTAGATTTTTTTTTTTTTCGTAATTTTTTATTCATTAAATATTAAGTACGTGATATATTAGATTATTTATTATTTAAAAAGAAAGTGATATCTCCACAACAAAAAAATGATATATTTCTATTAAAAAAATAATATATAGTGAGTATTATATTTTTGTTTGAGTAAAATTATAAGTACTCATTGTTACTACCTTTGACACCTCATTCATCATAATTGTTGTGTATTACTAATTGTATCAAATTGAGTAAACAATTGCAAGGGTGACCATGGTATGGTGTGAGATTTAGGAGTAAGTGGTTATAAGTTCAAACCCCGATGAAGCAAAATATTTCTTTCTTAAAAAAATTGTATCTAATTGACCGATATCTATATCTATCTATATATTTATGCTATTTTTTTTTAAAAAAAATTGTATCGAATTGATCTTTTTTTTTATTTTATTTTATTTTTTACTATTTTGACTCATTTATTATATCAAATTGTCAAAGTATATCTGGTGAGATAGTAGAGACATCACTTGCCAAAATGCAAGGTTTTGGGAGGTTGTAGTTCGATTCTCAATAATGAAGTAAAAAAAATAACGTATTTATGCTATTTTTAGCTTTTTTATTTCTATATTTGTTAGTTCGATTATTTTCGTATAAAATTATCTAAATAAAGTCTTATCACAATTAAAATTTCATTAGTCGATGTCATCTTTGGTATGGATTAGACGTCACTTGCAAAAAGTAAGGTTTAGGAAGTCATAAGTTTAAAGTCGAGAGAGAGAAAATTTATTAGCCAATCAAACATAAAAATAACTATTAATTAAGATTTTTGACTATTTTCTTAAAATTTATATATTAAATTTCTTCGATCCATTGCCCTTTAAAATTATATTAAAGATTATTTCTATGCCCTATTGCAAATATTTAATTGTTTTGTGTAGATTTGTAATTATGTATAATGTTTGCAAATACTTTTTTATTAATTGTTGAGGACCTTAATAGAGCCGCTTTGAGTTTATATTAGAGATTGCATAATAATTTTTTTTATATAATAATTATTTTTATACTTTTTTTATATAATAATTTGATACTTACTCTTGCCGGTTCGTGAAGCGTAGGATAGCAACTAGTATGTGGTAATAATACCTCCCAAGACAAAAAATAAAATAAAATAAAAAAAGACGCTTCTTTCCATACATATATGATACATCCCACTTTAACCACGTGGCAAAATCATGGACACTTGCCATGTGTCACCACAAAACCACACCGGCATCAAACTCGCAATCCCACTCCATGCACCGTAAAACCCAAACCCCCCCACATTCGTTCGTTCTTCACATTTCTCTTCTCTCTTCGCAGAACCTTCTTTGCTGCGTTGTTGTTGTTCTCCAAAACTACGTACATTTCAATTTAATGTACTCTGCGAACCACAACTAGATCTCGATTTCGCAAATTAGGGTTTCTCTCTTCGCTCTTCTTCGCCGCTCTTCGTTGTCGTTGATTGCGCGGCGGACTCTGAAACCGCAATCGATCGCCGCCTAGGGTTCGCGCGAGATCAGATGTCGAGTAGAGTGCGGAAATTTCGTTGTTTGTGTTGAAGATTGTCATTTTCTAGTTTTTTTTAGGGTTTTATTCTTCGCTGTTGTCGATGTTGTTGTTTGTGCGGCGGACGGCTCTGAGAAGACTGAAATCTCAATCGATCGTCTCCTAGGGTTGGCGCGAGATCAAATGTCGCGAAAAGTTCGTTCTTTGTGTTGAAAGCTTTCGTTTTTAGGGTATTTTGGGTGATTGTTGTGGTTTGAGGTGAGAAATTTGTGGTTTTTGATGGAGAAGGACAAGTCGCCGATCCAGCAACATCAAATTGGGGGATTGCCGCCGAGGTTTCAATCCGCGAATGTGAACACCCAATCGTCTTCGTCGTCGACGACGATTGCGCAATCTTCGAATCAAGGAGTTGGTGGGTCTGATGCGAATCGGTTCAGTCATGATCTCAGTAGAATGGCCGATTTGCCTCCGAAGAATCTAGGGCACCGGAGAGCTCACTCCGAGATTCTGTGCCTCCCCGATGACATCAGCTTTGATAGCGATCTGGGCGTTGTGGGGTCTGGCGATGGACCTTCATTGTCGGACGAGATTGAGGAGGATCTGTTTTCGATGTATATCGATATGGAGAAGTTCAACTCGTCTTCCGCGACGTCCGGGGAGGCGTCTGCGGCGGCACTAGCTGGTGGGAGCGGTGGATCGAGTGAGAGGCCGAGAATTAGGCATCAGCATAGCCAGTCGATGGACGGGTCGACTTCGATCAAGCCGGAGATGCTTATTTCAGGGTCGGATGGGGCGTCTTTGGCCGAGACGAAGAAGGCAATGTCTGCTGCTAAGCTTGCTGATCTTGCTCTTGTTGATCCCAAGCGCGCTAAGAGGTATGCATAGTTTCGAAACAGAGCTTATGATGACTTGTTATGCTAAACCCTGATTTTAGTAGACACAACACAAGTTACATTTTATGCAGTTAGTTCAATTATTGTGTTTGTGACTAGTTATTTTTTTTTTTTGTGGAGATTTGGCTGGTTAGGACTTTTCAATGTTTTCCCTGTTAGTATAGTTTGGAAACAGTGCATTTATGACTATTATGTGAGAAGATCAATTTGACCATATGTAAGCTGGGTAGAGGCAATTAATTCAAAATGCTGTTCACTGTTCATTAGATAGACCGAGGTCTGGGGTTCAAAGTCCTTAGTTTCAGTTGTAGCCCAAGTAGTTCTGAAGATTTTGTATGTATGATTGCTCATGGTTTTTCAATCTTTTGGATGATTGGTTGTGTTTCAGATGAAATTGGACTAGTATAAAGCAATTTTATTTGAGTTAGTAAGTTCTCCAGCCTTTAAAGCCAATTCTTTGGTTTTGCAATAATTTTATTTGAGTGTGTAACTTCTCTAGCCTTAAAAGGCAAGTATTTAGTTTTGCATCTTGTAATTAAAATGTAACTCTTATGCCCCACACTAAAGTTACAGGAGGTACTTGGGTGCGTGGTGGCTAGTTTATGCTATAATCTTCTTGACTGTGAAGTAGCTCATATATTGAATGTTCTAGTTTTGCATTATGAATAAATGTTGGGTGGTAAAGAGCCAACCCCTTATCCATATAAAGAAAAGAACTAACCCCAACTAATTTGGGATTGAGGCTTTGTAGTTGTTATCATTGTGCATTGTGGTCTATTCTGATGTTGGTTTAAGTCCATCTTTAATCATAATGATGGCACAACGAATGTGTTGCGTACTTGCACCTGCTCCTTTTTTTTATTTGCCCTTCTGCATAGAGATTGCAGGGTGATTGGTGAACCTACTTGAAACATATACACATCATTCACTAATATGTCTATGGGGCTAAGTTAAGAGAACTGCTCAAGACCAGTCCTAAGTATTTTGGGGCCGAGGGAGTAGTTCTTATACGGGGTTCCTTCAATTTATATATGCCAAGCAACACTTTATGAATAAAATAAGCAACACAATAAATCACAAAACATTAAACCATTAAAAGCCATAAAGGACATGACAAAATTCCCAAAAATCACACACTACTAAAACAAATTTTAAAAAATATTTGTCCATCAAGTAAAGAACCTTACAAATGAAATAAATATGGATTTATATAGGTAAAAGAAATTCTTAAACTTAACTAATACCAATAGTTTTCAGTTTTCTTGCTTGAAAGGGATCATAATCGAAGTTCATAAATGAACTTCAAATCATGATTTTCAAATCTTAAATTTTCCACATTTAATAAAATATTGATGATAGGCTCAACTAGATTAATCAAGTGATAATAGAATCCAAATAATAAAATTTTGAAAGTGCTCAAGGTTAGATATGAAAGAAAAGAATGAAGATAAATCCAAGTTTTGTTTCGAATACGAACAAGTCTCTAACTTAACCTTAAATATGCATAGTTAATTCATAAAGTCAGTATATACTAAGGATTAACTCAAAGTTGTTCTAAGAAGTTTTTATTCAAATTTAATATCCGTAGTTTATACGTAACTAATCTTATTACCTTATATGTGTTACAGTTATATTAAGAAGGTTTGTAAAATGGTGGCCCACCTTTGGCTTGTAGTCGGTAACCTTTTCATATTTAAATTAAATAAACATTAAAAATAAAATAAAAATTAATGCACGTGTTCTGTAATGGAAATGGCAACATTATGTTGGATATAAAATATTAACGACTTAAAAAAGTGGAGGCCTGAGCTCTCGCCCTACCAGCCCCTGCTTTGGGCTGGCCCTGACTGCTGGCATTTTCTGTTCAGTTCTCTCACTGTTGTTGATGTTGCTGAACTCTCTTTGGCACTGGTTTTTTCATTTGCATTTGGAAAATCTTGTGATGTTAGAGGCTTAATCGAACTGTGCGTAGTTGGTGTAGACTGTGGTGGCAATTGTTCTATCACTCACTGTTTACTGCATGTTTCAAATATAATTTTGACTTGGTCCCAATAAAGCGCTTGTTTTTCAAACAAAAATTCTTTAGTATTTGCTTCGTTACTTTACTATCTATTTTGTTCATGATCTTCTGTTTCTTTCGAAGGATCTGGGCAAACCGGCAATCAGCCGCTAGATCAAAGGAGAGAAAGATGCGTTACATAGCTGAACTTGAAAGGAAAGTGCAGACCCTGCAAACTGAAGCTACCACCTTGTCTGCTCAGTTGTCTTTGCTACAGGTATATAGGCTTTACATATTGAATTAGCTCTCTTGCATAAAACACTCGAGCCATGTTTTTCAAAATAAAATAAAATGAAAGCTCTGTCATAGTTTCATTTTTGACCTCCTATTGTTCTCAGTGTCTTACCCTTTCGTTTCTTTTAAATTCTCTTGAATAGATGCTTAGCATGGAATAACTTGGCTTCTTTGTATATGATGCTTTTAGATGAATTCGCTGATTCTTCCCTGTGAATGGATGTATAATTGACAGAGGGACACAACTGGGCTTACTGCTGAAAACAGTGAATTGAAATTGAGACTTCAAACCATGGAGCAACAGGTTCACTTGCAAGATGGTAAGGCCCTTGTCATCGCTTTATGCATGTAGATGTTCCCTTTTGATTGCTTCTTTTTCTCCTTTTTTTCAGCATTATTAGGGTAGACCATGAGATAATCTAGCAATCTAGTACCCCCAACTTTCAGGATGAGAATTGAGAACTGTTAGGCATTGCCATTCAGTTAGTGACAGAGATTTGTATCTGTTTATAAAGCTTGTATTTTTATTTTTTTTTATTTTTGGTGTTAACCACCCGATATTTGGACTAACCGACTACTCCGGGCTTGAGCCATAGTCGGCTTATAAGGGGCTTTGGCTCTGCCAACGGAGGGGACTCCATTCGTAGGACTCGGACTCGAACTCGAACTCGAGTCACTACTTAAAGTGGCCTGAGTGTTGAGCCACTCAAGCTAATAATAACAAATTTGGAGTAAAAAAGTGACTTGGGTTACAATTTTTTCAATGTAGAAAGGCGAGGATATAATAACAAATTCAAAAATGTTTGGATATAATAACAAAAGTTGTAAAAGGTTAGGATATTTTAACCATTTAAGCCTATTCTAAAATAGCAATTTTCTTCAGTGGAGGTTGCTCAAGTTCGAATCCTAGCTCTCAAGTTTGAAGCCATATTTGTTTGACTCTCCAGGCTAATGGGTGTGGTGTCACCGATTTAGCCCCATGGGATTAGTCGTATCCAAAGGGTGCGGACACACATGGTTATCAAAAAAAAAAAAAAAAAGGCAAGGCTTTTGTGATGATGTCAGTCTCATAAGTTATAACCTCGGTTTCCATTTCTTAAAGCTCGGATAATTTGTTTGGTGAAGCTCTTTTATGTTAATAGAAGTGTAGAAAATAAGAAGCATTGAAAAGAATTTACTCATGTAAGATTGTAAAAACAGGCGAATGAGTTGTGCTATTAATTGCGTTGTAAATATTGCTCTAAGCAGTCTTTCCAAGTTTTCAAGTTTCTTGGTTGATTTCGCTGAAATGTTGTCATTACTAGTTGCCAGAGCCTGTGATCCACAACATAAAACCAACTCTATCATTTTAAGTGAGACTGCTGTACTGTTAGCCACTCGCTAGTGTTTATTCTAGTTTTTGCTTTACTCTCCCATTGATTAACCTTTTCATCCTTTTTTTGATAGCCTTAAATGACGCCCTGAGAGAGGAAGTTCAGCGACTGAAGCTGGTGACTGGTCAAACAATGTCAGGTGCTGGACCTATGAACTTTGGTCAGTCCTTTAGCGCCAACCAGCAGTTTTATCCCAACAACCATGCGATGCATACTCTCTTAGCCGCCCAACAATTTCAACAGCTCCAAATACACTCTCAGCAGCAGCAGCAACAACAATCTCCACTACAACAGGCCCATCAGTTTCAGCAGCCACAGCAGCCGCAACACCAACTGGCGCATCAGCTCCAACATCAAACTGGAGAGCTAAAAATGAAAGGCTCCTTGCCTTCTCCAAGTCAGAGAGACAGTACATCGGAATCCAACTCCTCGCCGCAGGAGTGGAGAGAGAATTAATTAGGTGACAGAATATCATGAAGGATTATTCTCCAGTCTTTAGTAGTAATTTGTTGTTACAATAGGTATCTTTTTCTTCCCTAATATGGGGAACTGGATCTTATTCTTTTGTTATATTTAAACCTTTACGAGTCTTCGATATTCAACTTAGATTATCTGTGGCTTTTAGTTTTCATTGTTTATGAACAGCCTTACTAGGTCAAAAATCTCTGACTATATCATATTATAGAGTAGAGTGTGTATGCCTTCACAACTGAGGTATCCAGTGTTATATTTACAATAGTTTTTAAAAGGAAAATGATAATCTAACACACTCTTAATGCATATTTTGAGCGCACACCTTTGTCTTTTAGCTGTTTATGGTGTTTTATGTTGTGGGGCTCACGCTTGGAGAGACAAGAAAGAGTTATAAATGGTTAAAAAAATAAGGGTATGTGTTCAAAGTGTGCATTGAAAGTGTGTCATTTTATCATTTTCCTTTTTAAAAATATAAACTACAGTATGTGTATCTTTATAAGTACGCCATCACAAAATATAAGTTACTTCAACAGCTTCTTCTAAATGATGCAATGGGGATTGCTGTCCCTAGAATGTTAATTTTGGATGTATCCTGAGCTTTTGCTCAACCAATTAATCATACAAAAAAGTGCTCACCAAAGTATATTCCGCAAATGTAAATGCCTTATTCGGTTCTTTATTTATTTATTTAAGTAGCAATTGAACTCATGACTTAGGTTTTTTGACAATTGATGCCTCTCAATCTAGTTTTTTTGCATCTAATAGGCTGGAAATTAAGTTTTTTTATCACTTGGACCTAACGATTATTGTAGAGCTCAAGCCCAAATAGATGAAATTGTACCATGATTTCACTTCATACCCCCCTCTTTTGTAAATTGCCACAATCTCATCCTCCTCTGTTATGCTCAACCGCAAATCCTTAATAAGTTTTGCATCCCTCTCATTAACCAATTCCTCCACCATCTCAATATCCCACTCCCTGGTATTTGGAATCATTAATTCACTCACTCTAGCGAGTATATCTTCCAAATTCTGCGCTGGTAGCGTGTTATTTTGAAATTTCTTTCGTCTTTTAACCAAGGATCACCCAACATTCTTATTCTACTGTATGAACCTTACGTTATAAATAAATAAATAAAAAACATCGTTATTCCACTGCCATCTCCCACACGCCAGCGACAATCGGGGTCATTTTATTGGGCAGTTTATTAAAAAAAAAAAAAACAAATACCACCACTTTTCTGTAATAACTGATTTTGAAAGTACACCATTAGCCTTTAGTTGTGCTAAATTGAGGGCAATGGAATTGTTTGATCCATTGTACAAGATAAATATCAACACAAAATGTTTGATCCTTCTAAGAACACAACCTTCGATGCTTAATTCATGATGCTGTTTTGGAATCATAGTAAACATCTGCCGAAGAAGTATCGATGTCATTAAGACCAAGCTCCTCATCCTGTTCCCAAGACCTCTTGTATTCCTCAACTGCATATACATCATTATTAGTAGAAAGTAAGAAAATTGTGCAAGCACGGTGCACTAGAAAAAACTTACAAATTAGTTGACGGTCATCTTCTATGGCATCAGTGACTGGTGAGACAAAAGATCTTGCCAACCCATCGTCTAAGACTAAAGTCCAAGGTTCCTCAATGCTAAGTAGCTGCAAACAGCAATTTTCTATCATCACAGGGAGGGGGGAAACAATAACTAAAGAAAAAAAAAAGTATTTAAGAAGCTTCCAAGTTAATTCAATACTCGCAACAAAGAGTACATGGTCCTCTCTAAAAAAGACAAAGTACATAAAGTACAAGCAAGAAATAAGAAATTATTATATTGTCGTCAACGTTTTCAAAGCAATGCCTTGAGAGTTGCTCTCAAGACTCAAGGCATGTGGTGACTTCATAGTTTTAAGATTTCATATTCCATGCCATATTTGTGGAAGGCTTAAAACATGCTAAGAAGGTACACTGTTGAATGGGTATTTGTCTTGACCTCAAACCCCAGATGCGTGACAATTCAAGCCTAAATTGGAAAGCATCTTGTTTGTTTCCAGTTTCATGCCTGGTAATCAAATGTCATACAAGGTATTGATGTTAAATAGTCAAGTCCAGTTCTCTACCTGTAAGAGGTTTCCTAACTCAACTTCAAAGATCAGATTCATTGAGATCATGGGTCAAGTAATATTGCAAATGCAAGAGCATTCATTTTACTACTCTCCATTTAGATCATTGACATTGGAACGTTATCCTCATAATCTCCAAACTTCCAGGCGCCTTACTTATCAACACCTAGATGACATAACAAAACATTTTCAGTTCTAAGATTCAACGAGCATATAGCTGCATCTCAGATAGTAGCAGCACCATTCATATCCCTTCGCATGCGTTTATTTTTTTATTTTTTATTTTTTTGTAAATCAAAACCAACATGTGCCTTATAATTGATATAATAAAGAAGCATAAGCGACGTAACTGTAACAAGACTTGTAACAAGACAAGACATCAAACGTGCTTTCCATCTGGACTAGAACTCAATTAAGTGGGAAAAAAGGTGAAAATGAGGTAACCTTGTTTAGCCTTGATTTGAAATCTTGCCATTTACTCTTTTTCCAACCCTCAATACTATCTCCAAATTCAAATCCATGCACTCTATCAAGATCTGCAAAGAGATTGAATAAGATATCAAGTTAAAAACAGCATTCATAGTAATCACTTCTTCAATCAAGAATTAAATCATGCATCAAAAAGGAAAAATGATATATGTACAATTATAAACTGAAAAATTAAGCTAGAGTAAGAACATTAACATCCAAAAATCATTCAGCAGTTAAGCTAAGAAGCCATTGTTGGTTTAAAAAATAAAATAAAACAGAGGGCAAAACTATTGTAGTAAAGCACAAGTACCCCATATTTTCACCCTAGATATTTAGAAGTAAAAGAATTAAAAATGTCAATTAAGAGAGAAAGGGGAGGAAAGGAGAGGAGGCTGGGCATTACATCTAATTAATATGCATAACATACCGGTCAATGCTAGCAAAAACATCTTAGAACCAGGGTCTGCCAAAAACATCACAACAAACACATAAAGCAAATTTATCAATTATCCATCCATTTACTGTTCCTCACTCATAATTTGTACCAGCTTTCCTTTCTTTTTACTGTGCATCCATTTAAAAACTTTCACCAATGAGAAACAATTCTTAAAAAAATACTTCATACCTCAATAGTCCAGCTCTTTGATATTTGGATTAACTATTAACGTTAATCCAGAATCACTCGTGCTTCTACGTGAGTATGATCACATACAACAACAACATAGCCTCAATGGCTCAATCCCAAATTAGTTGGGGTCAACTACATGGATCAAACTCTTCTATTTCGCTCGATTTCATGTGTGAGTATGATCATATCAGACAAGAATATCAGTGACAAAAACAATAAAAAAATCAATTAAATATCACAAAATAATTGTAAGATAACAATTCAAGAGTCAGTTTTTAATTTACGCACAATATTGCAAAAATATTCAAAGAAAGGCAAAAAATTCTCTTTCACTATAAATGTAAGCACTAAAAAAAAAGAACTCACTTTCACTAATTTTAGTAATCAGACCCTCAACTGTTGTAACCAGTCCACCTAAGGTTCCACTGGTCAACTCCAAATCAATTTCTGGAATCTTCACACTGGCATGATCTGACTGTTACATGAAACGAGATACTTGTCAAAATAAAACATGTGATACTCAAAAACATATGGTCAGTATAGATATGCTGAAACCATATGGACATATTAAAAATTTTACCAAAAAGAGGATAATACAAAAGTTGAAAAGGTAAGTAGCCAGTGTACTTATTCACATTTCACCAACCCCATGTTCTCAAAGAAAACCAATAAGGATGGTCAGTTTACTTTATTTCAACTCTGCATTCAGATGTTCCATTTTTATATATTTAATTATTTATAGTATCTCTCTATTTGATATTCCTTCCCTATAAATACCATTCCTAGTTATTCAATAATTTTATGGTGAGATGCGGCAAACATAGAAATGATGTGCAGTTTGCCTACTTGCATTAAAGACCCAATAACTGCACCAAGAAAATGAGTGGATGAAGTAGAAGCATTAAAAAGGAAAAGAAGATAGTTAAAACTGAATTCTATTGAGGTAGAGAGAAACGAAGTGGCGCTTTCAATCTAAATTTATGTAATCAAGTACAATTCAAAAAAAAAAAAGAGTTGAAAACAGAAAATAGCCATGATACTACCACCTCAGAAATGGATAAGAACTCATTTTCATGTTTATGTAAGTTTTACGATTTAACCATTTGAAACTTCAAATACGAGTTCTAAGTAGGGAAACTAAATATTATGTGAAGGTACACAGCTGAATAATCATGACTTCTATTTTCTTCTGGTGATTTGGTGTGTCCCATTTTATGAGAAGATTTCCATTTTCATCCCACACTAGGGATATTATTAGATATTAGTAAGGGTACTATATAATCAAGATGAAATGGGTAATATGTTTATACAACAACAAAGCCTCAGTCCCAACTTAGTTGGGGCAGACTACATGCTAATACAGTCATCGATTAAATAAACTTTTAAAACCTTCTGATAAAAAAAAAAAAAAAGATTTTCAGAACCTGAATAACTCAAACTAAACTCAAGTAGTTTACTCAACTCGTAAATATTGCTCTGAAGGAGATTAATTCCATTAACAGAGAAAACATATACCTTTATTACATCACGATTTAGATCTTCCTTGCTCTGCACACGCACTATTATTCTCTTTCCCTTTTCAGGAACTTCTCCTCCAGCTTTTAACTGCCCAGCATAGCAGTTGACCACATATAAGTCAGAAGACATCACTGGATCTTCTTGTGAATACAAGGAACCATCTACTAACCTCAGAATTACGGTAACCACAAGCATCACAGGATGAGGCCATGACGATTACATCCTGGAAATATGGAATTTCTACAATTTGTTAAGTGCAACGAATCCTGACACACTTGCACAATCCATCCAAATGAAAAAAAAAAAAAGGACTGCAAATGTACAACATTAATATGTTCACAAACACGTGGAGGAATATAGCAATAATCAAAACACAAATAAATCATAGAAGGCCAAATTTGTTTATGAAGAAGAGTAATGAATAGCCCAACAAGTTAAAAGAGTTGGAACTAGGAAAGAAACAATATAAGCTTAGTAGCATCACTAAGAATAAATTTAAGGATACTAGTGACAAACATCCTAGTTTCACATCGAGCTGCACAAGCTCCACAAGTTGATGGGAAAGTCATCACCTGTACAAATATCCACAAAACTCTTAACAGAACAAAAAAAAAATATTTGGAGAAAGCAAAAAATATAAATCAACAACAACATTAACAACTCACCTCTTCTGGAGCTGAGTACCTAAACAAGGCACTCGCAAACTCCTCAGAATTACCCTGAGCAATAGCTCTATGACAAGCTGTTGCTCCTACTGAACCATGAGGCCTTCCATTTACTCCAGCAGGTACATGTTCTCTTTCTTCAGGTATCTCATGGGTTACACTCTGTGATACTGGTTCTCTAGATGATGAATCCACAAGGAATCCCAATGATGATGTTTGCTCTCGAGTCCTCTCATAGAACTTAATGATTAATGATGGGTCCAAAGCAGGAGCAAACCTGTAAAATTTCCAAAACCTCAAGATAAGTCAATCATTAAATAAAACTTTACAGTTAATTGGCAACCAAAATGATTTCAATGCAAAATATGTATTACGGATTCTCAATGAAGCTATTTCCTGCTGGATCATCTAAAATGAAGGTGAAGGGTGCATCTCCAACTGCACAGGACTTCAATTTTAACAAGAAATGGTCTAGAGCTTCTGCGGTATGAGGATCCACCTTCTGATGTCCAAATCCAAAGAAATTGTTAAGCATGCCAAACAAAGGTGGGAAACACAAAATGATTTAAATATTCCAGCACCTTGCGTTCATCTTGTAGGGCCTGTAACTCATCTGCAGCTCGTACTAATATGCCTTCGACCTAAAAGAACCCCCAAGAAGAAGATTATACACATTGTAAAGCATTAATCGAGAAGAAAAATAAGCAAAGTGTGGAGCAGGGAGGATTTACAATGTTAAAGTTACAACTACATGATTTTCCATAACATTATGTTTTCAATGTTAAGTATTCAAATAGATGTTGTAGTTACAAAACTTAGAGGACCAACCAAACATTATTTCTTTGAAATTTCTCAGGATTTTAGGTCATACAAGCAGCAGCACGGGAAATGGGCTGTCGCCATATCATAACCCTCCCCAATTGTCTCGGCATGGAAAATGGGCTCGGGACCTCAAAACCTCAACAAGGATTATACCATAGGTAATCTTAAAAAGATTCCAGGTTTACTAAGAAATCCCATAATCTTCAATTTATTAAACCCAATAATGTAGAAAAGCAGGACATTACAACGGAACCATGTGATTACTCACCGATTCATAAAACAAAAGAAAAAAAAAGGCCTTTCTCCATCTAAGTAAAAGACAAGCTCATGGTCTCACACTAAATTGCCGCCAATACCAGACACACTGCATCAAGTTACATTATTAACTGAGCACATTGAGAAATACACCAACCTAAATTTAAGATATAATTGCCAAATTACAGAAAAAACATTATATCGTTTTCGGAGAGTACTTGCAGCTTGAAGTAACTATAATACTTCACAGGTAGATTGTGATAAGTAACAAACACAAATAATAAAGGAAAGTCAATCATAACAATTAGGAAACATAAATAGAGCAATTTCATTGAGCCAACTTCAATAAAGGAAGACAGTTTATTTAGCAATCGTATCATCATGGTCAACTATTAAAAAAAAAACTCAATCCTTTCTATAAATTGTCTCTCTCGAAATTGAGAAGACATTTGGGAAAGGTAGAATGGATAATTTGACATGGAGTCCTTTGTGAGAAATGCTTTGCCAGAACAGCCAAGTTAAAAAGACTTCATCGCTACAGTTTCGATAAAAGACATCCTCAAAGTTCAGACCCAAATTGATAATCACCGTCCTACCATATTTTTGAAGTTCACATCTTTATCGTATATAATACGCTAACAACTTAACACTATCAACGGCAACTTCAAATTATACCCAATTTTATTACTACGGCATGTTTTATGATTTTTACTAGGTCTTTATAGAGAACAGGCATAACTTACTATAACAGTTTCTGCAAGCATTACAAGGCAAAACAAATATCCATCAACTGTAGGGAACTAGGGAAAAGCACTAAAATAGGAGCAGCGTACCGTTGATAATGTGCCACGTTGAGCTTCAGGTGGAATTTCAAAATCCAGCTCTGGAATCTGCAAAAAGGGGAAATCTAATCAAACTGGAAGCATGCAGCTATTCCAAAATAATTTTCACTAAAACTAGAACATTGACATATAATTTAGAACTACAAAACATTTAGATAAACCAACAAAGGAAACTATTAAGAGAGATATAAACTTTTTTTTAAATATGTTGTGTCCAGGATAACCCCTGATAGACATACCCCACCACACAAGAACCACGCCTCAGGGAATTAGAAAGCTATAATCTCGATTGATGGACTTTCCACAAATAGACTGTTTCTTCTTTTCTTGTGAGTAATGACTTTACTATTTGCATGATTTTTCTTTTATTGAACAAGACTTTCGTCCAATGCTTTTCCAATCCAAGTGATAAAAAAGAAAGAAATATGGAAACAAGAGTGCTGCCATATGAAGTAGTGATACGACAGACATGAAGTTAGAAAATTAGCAATCCTTTCAGCAGGAAAATAACAATGTACCTTTATGGAAGCAGATTCAGATTTCACAACTTGACGGTTGAGCATCTACAGGAAAACAAAATCACAAATACACCATAAGTTATAGTTCTTCGAGAAGCTAATAAGTCCAAAAACGTGTAAATTTGAATATAATAAATAGAGTTATCCAAAGCCTATTCCAGAACTAGGTTCACAGATACAACCTCCTGATCACCGGCCGAAACTTTCAAAGTGTAACAACACCCTCGAGGCTGAAGCTCCCCAGCAAATTGAACCTCATTGTTTCTAAGAAAAAAATAACATAGATCGTTTAAAAAATGTATCAACTGAATATCAAAAAATCAGGTCTAACAGCAGTAAAAGAAAAAATAAAAGGCAGGTCTCTACCGTTCATTGCAATGTGGACATTCAAAAGCCATCAGCACAATCTGGAAGCACGACATAAACAACGATATAATGATAAGCTATGTGGCACCAAAAAGGTGATCCGTGATCGTGACGTAAGAAAGAAACATTGACAGTATTCAACAACAACAACATAACCTCGGTCCCAAATTAATTGGGGTCAGTTACATGGATCAAACTCTTCCATTGAATGGTGAACTTTCCAAACCATTCAAATCCCTCCTAATTAATGCATCCCAATTACTTGGGGTCGGCTACATATTGACAGTATTCAATATGCAGTAAACTCAAAATTTCGTAGCACCAACAACGATATAAGAATGTACCTCTCTAAAATGTGGAATCCGAGTTAGCAAGAGCCTTGTTATACCCTGGAAACAGGAATTAAGCTATGTCAAACACATCAACCAGGTAAGAGACAAAGCAACATACTTTTCCCACACATTTGCCACAAAATTGGTGGAGTCCATTGGATTGTGCATCGACTTACACAAACACATCTCTCAATGCAAATCCAATGGATTCGAACAACTACGTTACAGAATCTCCATCGAATTGATCGAAAACTTGAACCATCAACAGAAAAACATCCAATTTTCTCATAAAAACGAGGGATGAACATCGGATGAACCTCAACTCAAATTCCAGAACTTCAAAGAACCAAATTGAATTGAAAAGAAGAACGCGAACTAATCATAGTCTAGGTTTGAGAGAGTTCACGTTTTCTCCGCAGCGCATGCAGAGGCTCTCAATCTGGTGAAGCGGCGCCACTGAATCGTCTGCCGCGGAGACAGCATCGGCGGCCGATCCAACATCGACGATAGGATTGGGGGAATCCATTGAGAATAGTAAACTCAAAATTAGGGTTCTTCAAAGCAATCGAGATGATGAAGAAGACGTCTAGGGTTTTGCAAGCGCGGTTGCTGTTCGTTGTTTTTTTTTTTTTTTTTTGAATTTAGTACGTTCGTTCATTTAAAAAGAGGGATTTTTTTTTGTTCACTTTAATGGTAAATTGGTAATCGAATCACCAAGTGATGTCTTTAACATCTCACCTGATCATAGGCTTTAACAAGAGGGATGTTATTAACCCGAGCCATTGTGGTGTGATGGCACGGGTTACACTTCGCTTAACAAGGTTACACTTCGCTTAACAAGGTGTTGGGCTTTCGTGCACTCCCTTCGGTTGCAACCACAATTAAATTGCTCGGGCTAGAGGTTGCCGCCTTTGGGTCCTACCTTCCTCGAAGTCTGGGGGGACTAGTAGAGCACAAGCTCGGATACCCCTCCCGACTAAAAAAAAGAAAATGTTCAATTTTTATTTATAATAAGGGCTCAATCTAAGGTGAGGAGAGTGTGGTGAATAGTTTTATGTATGAGCTACAAGTGTGAAGTGGGGTTCATTCCAAAATGTCAAGGCAAGATGGAGTGTCCACTCCATACTTATGAACCTTCTTTTTTCTTTATACGTAGTCCATGTGGGACTATCTCAACATCTCAACACTCCCCCTCAAGTCCAACTCGGACTTGATCGTAGAACATCAATCAACTATTTTTGTTAGATATCTACAAGGCCCTTGGACAATGTGCAATTAAGCCAACCATCGGCTCTGATACCATGTTCAATTTTTATTTAAAAATAAGGGCCCAATCTAAGGTGAGGAGAGTGTGGTGAATAGTTTTATGTATGGGCTACAAGTGTGAAGTGGGTTCACTCCAAAATGCCAAAGCAAGATGAAGTGTCCACTCCATACTTATGAACCTTCTTTTTTCTTTATAAGTAGTTCATGTGGGACTATCCTAACATCTCTAACAGAAAAAGAAAAAAGAGGAATGTTATTTTAACCTATTTAGGTCTTACAAGGAGTTGAGTACTAATCTTCTTTGGTTATCAACTTTCCCTGCAAGTTATCTCCTAATTTACACCCTAGAGTGAGAGATATCCCATATCTCGGCCACCTATATAGAAAGTTATCTCCTAGGAGTTATAGACACAATTACCCCTCATTAATGACTTTTTCATTACTCATCTCTATCTTATATGAAGGTTATTCATGTCAATTCATATCTTTTATTGTTTAAAACTTTGCAACTTCTCTGCAAGTTTATTGCAAGTTTAACGTTGAACCAAACATGAAAATATTAACTCCAAAGAGTTAGCTCTAATGAGATAACTCCGAACTAGCACTGTAAGTCAGCAAAAATGAACCAAAAGAGGAAATGAGACAAAACTATAGTGGTAAAGTGTAAACTCTAAAAAAAGGAAAATTGTAAACTCTAAAAAATAAATTTCTTGAATAGTATTATAATCGATCATTTTTTTTTGGGAACGGCTAAACGGACCCCTCAATTTACTAAATGGACCCCGTTTGCTTCAACGTACCCCGCTTTTAAATTTTTTTTAATAAACAGACCCCAACGTTTTTGAAATATCCTCAAAATACCCCCATCCCCAACCAAAAAACTAAACCTTCCCTAACCGATTCATCCCACTTATACCCCAAATTAAACCTCAATGAAACATAGAAAACACCCTAAATACTTTATCAACCTAGGTAACTGGGGTCGTGGGAAGGTTATTTTGAGGCAAAGCTCGACAGATCTGGTGTCGACAGATCATGAGGAGCGAAGGAGCACCGTGTCTTCGTATCCACCGCGGCTGATTTGGTAAGTTTCGACACTATAATCTTGTGGGTTTTGTTCGTAATGAAATTACGTGTCGTTTGGATGTATTTTTGTAGCATTTGGTTCGATATAATGAGGTTAGGGTTTCTAGGTTTGAGTCATTCATTCCTCGTACTGGATGGCCACTCAGAGCCGATACACTTAAAAAGCTATCGGTCATGTTGAACCGTAAGGTTTTATTTAGTAACGGAAAAGTAAGGTAGTAATATTTATTACATTACGGTGCATTCAAACCATAAGTCCTACTGTTGGTGACAACTACGTTGAGCCGACATCTTTGATATGAATGTCGGTGTGACAAAACCGTTACTATATATGTACGCCACAATTTGACTGATTGTACCCTATTTATGTTGAATTACTTTTTGTACCCCACACTTTTAGTTCATGTATCCCACTATTATTTGCATTTTATGTGTTTGTTGCGAAGTGAGTATTGGAATGGGGTACAATTAGTGAGTGAATGGGGTATATGATGCATTGCGATGCAACATGTTCACAACATATTATTTCTTTCGGTCATGATAGTTCGATATGGAGTTTTTATATCGGTTTGTTACGATCGTTATCCAATCTGTACCCCACATAATTACTTCGTGTACCCCAAAAATGTTATAAGTATTTGGTATACCTACGTTTTTGCTTTGCTTACCCCACATATTTACTTCATATACCCCACATTTTGCCTTCTATACCCCAATTATGTTGGATTATTTTTTCTACCCAACATATTTACTTCATGTACCCCAACGTTGTATGCATTTTTTTTGTATTTACTGTGTTGAGGTATATGATGTAATGCATTGCACTGTAACATGTTTGTGACATACTTGTATGTTATCCCATTTATGACGACATTTTTTGGTTGATTTACTTTGTTTAGGTATGGCGAGACCTAAAACTAGAGCACCTCCCCGAGGTGGGAGGCTCGGTAGGGGTGGTGGGAGGGGTGATCAACCGAGGGATACTAGTACATCAGGTTCTCAAGTGCAGAAGGGGGTGCCTGTAGTGCAGGAGGTGCATGTAAGGAAACGTCCCACTAGCTCTAATCGAAAGCAAAGGGACATTGAAGCCAAAAACCATCGAGCGAAGAAATCTAAGGATGATGAGCTGGATTTCAGAAAGGCTGAAGTTGAGGCTGCGTCTTCTGTAGGTGAGAGGGCACATGGGCATTTGGAATAGCAGATGAAGTTGGGTGGGTAGAGGGTAGTAAAGGGAGTCGTACCCTATCTGGTGAATCTGGGGATAGCGAGGATGCAGAGAACTCTTTTGACATATCGACCGATGCCTAAGATGCTGAAGCCACTAGTTTTCTAGTGGTCCCTCTGATTTAAGTCTCTTACCCTCGTTCAGACACCACGCGTTGTTGGATATCTGGAGGAACAAGGTATCATGAATTTGGTTCGATTATATGCATAATCCTTTTATTGTTATATATATATTTATTTTAATACGCTATATATGCCTTGTAGGGTCGAAGACTACTGAAGTGCATAAACCATGGTTATCAGATCTCCACATGGGAGGCAATCGAGCATCACCCCAAGAAAGAAAGGGTGGAGGAGCTGATGAACGATTCTGGTTTTAGCACCATTGGGCTACATTTCATACGATGGATGTAATAGGGTCTATATTTCTGGCATTACCGAGAGATGGCAGCCTAAAACCAACACGTTCCACTTACCCTTTGGAGAGATGACGATCACACTTGAAGACGTATGTGTCCTTCTCGGTATTCCGGTCATTGGTAAGACCGTCGTTGCACCTTTCAAGGATCGTAAAGTTGTAACTGCAATAGTTAGTAGGCTATTGGGGATATCGGTTACTGATGCTGATGAGGAGATTAGGACTAGGGCTGGCCTTACTATTAGTTTGGCATGATTGAAGGATCGATTCGCAGTGCCAACAAAAGGAGAGGAACAACCCAATGGGAAAAGATCTCCGGATATATATCCTAGCCTCGAATGCTTGGTCCGAGCGTACCTTTTATACCTTCTTGGAACGGAGTCTCCCTTTCACTCCTTCAACTTTTGGAACACGTAGATAAGATTGGTTCCTACGCATGGGGGGCCGCAGCACTTGCATTCTTGTACCGTCAATTGGGCATTGCCAGTCGTGCTAAAGTCACCCAGATTTCTGGATATATGACATTGTTATAGGTAAACTATTGTGTTTCAATAAATGATTGATCGTCATAGTAAATTTTGTTTTTCGTAATAAATTTTGTTTTCATAATAAATGTGGTTTGTGTAGGGGTGGATGTACGATCGTATGCCATTTATTCAACCCATTTTGCGTAGTGACTACAAGTCGGATAAGCCCCGTGTGATGAAGTGGCACCATAAGAAGGAGGAGAGGCTCTATAAGGACACTAGGATGTTGATGAATCATCTTCTCTCTTTCAGGAATCAACTCGACAGGCTGATAGCACATGATGTGATCATAACATAAAATTTAAATTTTGTTCTCGTATACACTTATGTTTATTGACAAATATATTAATTTTTGCTAGGTTATTTGGAATACTACTTTGAAGGGTGCACCGCCTGCCCATGATATTGCATTCTACAATGTGCCCATGAAATAAATGGATATCGTTGAACCACACAATCTCATCAAGGTGTTGAGGCAACTTGGATACATTCAACGTATTCCGAGAGACCCTTACCGACCTATGGATTGTGATAGGAGTTGCCTAGCACAATCTTACTCTGTGAAGTACTCGTATGATCCCCAATATTGGGAGGATTGGGAGGGGCACCTTGAGTCTATTGAGCGACGTGGTAAGAAGGCAGAATACCCATATCAAACGTCATCCGACTATACGGATTGGTACCTTAGATTCAGCCACCCATTTGCAGTGAATCCCGGACACTTAACGGGGTCCATGTGGAGGATGAGAACTCTTTGGTGAGAATTTTCAATTAAGTTTGTTTTCCCTATTTGTACATGCATTCGTTTGTTAAGTTTATTGATTTGACAAATTTGGAAATAACGCAACGGTCGGGCACTTGATGCAGCATTGCATTTCAGATGCACGCCGAGGGAAAATGTTACAGTGGATGATGTATTTGAAATGGCAGATCAAGTGATCACATTCCTTTCTTGCGGTGATGATACTTATTAAACCACCATGACTGGCAATCATAGTGAGGGAGGAACTACATCCACTGGGTATGTTCGTCAATATCACCTTAGTGGAAAACAACCACTTGTGGAGCCCGATACCTGAACCCCCTTCAAGCACTTATGTATGGCGGATGAAGTGGACCATCAATTTTGATCCTTTAAACAATTTAATCATTTGTTGTGTTGTGTGGCATGTTAAACTTACAATAATGTGTTGATGTATTAATCCTTTAAACAACATTGCTTGCTTGCCCTTTATATGATTTGTGCTATACTTATAGGCGGATTAAGTGGACCATCAATGTTGAGCCCCGAGGTGTCTTGCAACATACTTTTTTGTCGGTTGAAAAGTCCATCAGAAAAGTGCGATTAATTACGGTAATATTCTGCCGTAATTAGTGAGTACACAAATTAGATATATGGGGTATACATTAAATATTGAGGGGTATCAAGTAGTAATGTGGGTATGTATGGAGTAACAGTCAAGGACATTAGATATCTTGCAGAACTTACAACTCATTTAAACCGACATCTACTCGGACATAAATTGTAATAATACTAGGGTACATGAAGGCAAAAGGTGAGGTATGAGGAGTATGTTATTAATAATGGGGTACAGATAGTATAATGGTGGGGTATACAGAGTGCTACGGTTGAAACTAACCGTAACTAATCAATTGTTTATTCTCCATCGTGCTGTAACATATGAGTACATAAAGTAAATTTGTGGGATATACAAAGTACTAAAATAAATGTTGGGGTACATGAAGTAGATAAGTGGGGTACATATATTATGTCGATGATTTCGAATCGACTATTGTAGCTTTCTTACGGTTCTAGAGTATGTCTGCAAGAATGAAATTACGGCCATTTTACTTCGACAAATTTAATATTTGAAATGGTAATTCTTATGGGGTACATGAAGTAAAAAAGTGGGGTATACAAAGTAATAAAATTTATAGTTGGGTACATGACGTAAATCAATGGGGTATAAATGTTATGTCGATGATTTCGAATCGACAATAGGACATTTCTCACGGTTCAGTAATATGTCTGCAGTTATAAAATTGCGGTAATGTTACTCCGATAATTCCATAATTTGAAATGTTAATTCTTTTAGGGTACATGAAGTAAGAAAATGGGGTACATATCTACTGTCGGTATTAAAAACTGCAAATTTGGTACTATTTACAACCTAACTAAATCGAAATTTGTTCTTCTGTTATGGTAATATTTGTTTGAAAGTTAATTTAAAAAGTACTTAGTAAGTCAAGTGGGGTATATGACAAAATAAGGTGGGGTACAATCATATGATGGCTAATATGTGTCATCATGTAAAATGGCGAAATTTATGAAAAGGATTTATTATATCCATTACGTTGGGGTACAATCATATGATGGCTAATATGTGTCATCATTGGGTAAAAGTTTCGTCTCTTTTGCACCGAAATTTATGAAAAATTTATTATATCCATTACGTTAGGGTATACTGAGTATTCCTCTGGGGTACATGAAGCATTATGGTGAGGTAAGTCCTGTAACAGATGTGTTGCTCTCAGCCATCTTGGACCGTGACAGGCATGTTGCTCTCAGTTGAATTGGGCCGACAATATTTACAATTGACTAATATGTGTCATCATTGGGTAAAAGTTTTGGCTATTCTGCACCGAAATTTATGAAATAAATTTATTATATCCATTACGTTGGGGTATACTGAGTATTCCTCTGGGGTACATGAAACATTATGGTGAGGTAAGTCCGTAATAGATGTGTTGCTCTCAGCCATCTTGGACCGTGACAGGCATGTTGCTCTCAGTTGAATTGGGCAGACAATATTTACAATTGACTGTTTTGATTAAATCAATACTTCTAATGAATTACAGATTAATTGTCATATGTGTGTAGGCAAATAAGTGGGCAAATACATAAAAGAAATTCCTACACATACTTGAAATAACATTGAGACATCAAAGACAATCAATTTACATTCAACAAAATGAATGTCAAATTACATTTCCATATTAGATAAGTTAAAGAAATTAACCAATATCCATCAAAAAACACAAAAAAGTTACAACATATCCATTTTGTTATACCCATATACACCCACACATTTATGGAAAGCCAACGTTGCAACATCAACACTTAAAAAATGGGTGAATGTTGCATCCTAATCAAGAGTAACCATAGGGGTATTTCCATATTTGATTGTGGTCATGGAAGAATGTTGAGTCCGACCGCCCATTCTTTGCTATCTTCGTCAGTGAACACATCCCATTGTTGTGAAGTTGGTGGTAGAGGAGTGTCGTCTCTCATTAGAAGCTGCAAATGATAACAAAATATGTAAATGTTAGCGGGTAAACATCATAAAAAATGAAATAAAAATTTGGATTATGGAAGTAACTCACTCTAACAAAATGATTTCCATTGATGAGCAATAACCAAACTATTTTTCTCTCAGAGACAGGTGGGGCTGCATGTCTGCTAGGGAGCCATAGAGCGGAACCTTCCTTGGCCAACACCACAAAAGCCACCTTGTAATAGTTTGCCACAATTATCCCCATATCTGGTAATGATAGCCAATATTTCCCTTCAAGTGAGGCTGTCATAGAAATTGATTGCATCTCTAATTTTACCATACTCAATGTCTTGAAACACATTCATGTACATGGCCTCATTCCTAATCAACTTTCAAACATTTCCAGCCGCACCTGTCTCCATCCTTCATCAGATCCATAGCCTACAGCATCGGCTATCGCCCGAAACCCACAATTTCCATCGGGTCGCATTTCAAGAGTGTTAATACGGTAAGTGCGCCATAATGGTGGTATCTCAGAATGTATCTCTCACCTACCTGAGTTCGGGTCCTAGGTCGTCTTGATGTGATGGTTTTGATTATTTTTCCCTTTCTACAACCCCTTCCATGTGCAGGTTTTGAAGATGGACTTGGCTTACTTGATTGGCTCGTTGCAGAAGCCTGCGCCATGGACTCTTGAGTTGCTTTGGCCTCTACGTACTCAAAACCAGAAGGATCTCTTTTGGTGGAATTGTCAACTGCGGACTTCTTGCTCTTCGACATCTTCATTTTAAAGTTCGTGCCTTTCTTCTTGGGCTGACCCTTAGTTGCAAGTTCTTCTTCCAGTACAGAAAGGAGAGTCGATGCAGGGCAAGTGATCTCCCTTAGCTTCTGCACAATCTTCGCCCGCATGTCAGGATTGCATCTCTTGTACTTAGCCTCTACACCATCCATTTCAACTAGGTAAAGGTTGTCTAACTCACCATCACTTGCGGGCTCAATGGGCATCATGTTCAGTTTCTTCCAATGCGGATGGATTTCATCAAGCCCGATAGGGCTACCATCAAACATATGTATAGAGATCTCATGCGCACATGGCAATCCATAAGTGACCCGAAGCATACAACCGCAAAGTGAAAAATCATGACCAACCCCACCTTCACTAACTAATCTTGCCTCCCTGCTGATTGCATCCAATGCATGTTTGGACACAAAGCCTACAATGTTGTTGTACATGCGGTGGTGAAATTCGTGTGCCACTATGTGCATGGATCAATTGAATGATGCCTCCAAGTTATTCTGCTGGTGTGTAAGAACCTTGTGAATAGCATTGATAACATCCTCAAAGTGTCCCCGTGATGTCCCAAGCTCTTTCTTCAGTACATTATGAGCACCTTTAACACGATTGGTAGTGGCATTCCCAAAGTGTAGTACCTTGTTTGTCCAAGCATACACGAACTTCTCCTTTTGCCACAACCACGTGTCCCTAACATAGTCATACAACCCCGGGACTCCAGCATATTTTTCCTCTAGTTCCTTAAGCCGACCATTGTAACATGCCTCAGTTTGGGATTGCACCAAGTTCATCCACATGCCATACCAATAGTCAAAGTCCTCTTGGAGAGTGAATAAATCACTTGTCTTTGCAACAATGTTCTTGTTCACGTGCCATGAACAAAGTAAGTGCGTAGCCGTAGGGAAGACCTCCTCCACTGCCGCAACTAAACCCATGTCCCTATCCGTTAAAATAACACCGGGAGTTGCCACCCATCTACTAATGACTTCAACTGCCTAAGGCCCATGAATAGTCATTCATAGTCTCCTTACCTAGGAAAGCATGTGCTACTAGGAAGGTCTTGTGTGTGGATGTGACCCCAACAATCTCAAGGAGTGGGTACTTGTATCGATTTGTCTTGTATGTGCAATCCATGATTAATACATGAGGAAAACAACGAAACATCTGCACTGAATTTGGGTGGGCAAAGAATAGAGATCTCACATTGTAAGTGCCTTTGAAGTAATCATGTTGCTCAATGTAATTGACCTCGTCCAACTTGTGGAGTAATAATTGCATCTTGCTCTTGCCATCGACTTCAATCCTTCTCAACTTAGCTCTTTCATTGTAAATTGTCCTCATAGTAGTGACATTGTCACGGTTTTGGGTCTTGATATGACTTAAAATGTCCTTTGGCCTCGCACTCGTATTGCTCAAGTCTCAAACAATGTATTTCTCATGTACTGTGAGCCTCCCAGCTACAGCGTGCCCAACCAAAAAATTACTGAAGCAATGGTTATGTATACACACACAACTCGAACATGCCACAACCCATCGAGTTCATGCTTCACATTGATCTTGAATTGACAACCACACTTCTTCGTTCCGGATACTTTTTTGATGTCCTCACTGTCTTGGTTCTCTACATCTTTCAATACTTGTTTTGTCTTTCCTATTTTGATTTCAAATCTCCCATACCTTTCACAACCAAGTGATAATCTCACTCGTCTGCCTTGACCGGAGCCAAAATCTGACTTCAATATAATCAAAACAAACCCACATTGTCTGGCAATCGCTTGAGCCCAACTGATAACAACCTCTCTAGTCTTGAATTATGATGCCGGTGTAAAATGCTCCGTCAAGTCTGGGAATGAATCCATAAAAGATGTACCTGTCTGTGTCACGAGCGTAGCCTACACGAACCAAACAAAACAAAATTTAGTCGAGAAACAATGAGAAAACAATAATCAGACGAAAAAAGATATTGTGGCGGAGTAACATGGCCGACATCCCAAAGTAGGTGTCGGATATACATAACCGCGAATACAGTATGAATTACGGAGTAAATGCTCTGTAACCTAAAGCAAAATTTTCGGTATTTATAGACCGATAACATTCTGTAAGTTGTAGAGTAACAAAGCCGAGAGGTGTACTATACATCTCAGCGATGTTACTCCGTACGACACGTGATTGCTAACAACAATAGAGGTTATTCCTCTAAGCAAAAAAATTGGCTATACATGCAAGAAAATGCCTCTTCATCGTCGGGGTGGATTCATTTTGATGATTCCATAGATAGTTTGTAACAACAAACAATGATTCAACAAAAACTCCCAAGCCCTAAAATCGCACAAACAACCATGAAGAACATCAGTAAAATGATGCTCAAACACTCAGAAAAAATGACATACCAAGTCGATATCAAGTGAAGAACAAACTTACCAAGTCGATTTGGTGTGTATTTGGTCGGCCAGAGACAAGGGAATGAAGTGTCGGTGGAGCAGGAGTGGGGGTGACGAGGAGATGAAACGATGAAGAAGGGAGTCGTTGGGGTATGCTGAACAAATTTCTTATTTATATGAAGGGTATTCTGGACATTTCCACATAGAGCAAAATTGGAAGCAAAATAACGGGGTTCGTTTAGTAAATTGAGTGGTCCGTTTAGCCGTTCCCTTTTTTTTTTCTAGATCGCCACATATCTAAGGTGAGATGGTAAAGACATCACTTGTCAGAAAGGCAAGACCTCAGGAGATCGTGATTCGATTCCCACTAACGTTTACAAAAAAAAATCCTTTCATCGCACACATTAACTTGTGAGTTGTGTCAACAATAATGAATGAAGGGCTAGCGGCAAGCAAGCAGGGAGCCAATAAAAGAGGGACGAGTCGATATTGGCGAAGTTTAAGAGTGTTGTTTGGGTCGACTATAAGTGAGGGCTATATTAGGGATTACGATATTAATATTGGGTGGGATTAGTAGATTTTGAAAATAATTAATTTGTTTATTTAAATTGGGTGGAAAGATAGGTTAGACGGATTGAAATAGCAGCAAATGTGTAAGGGAGATGCTAGCTAGGTGACCTTGGGACACCCCGAATGGACACCTAATTATTGGTGTTCATTCAATATACATCTAGTCCTATGAATGGAGACGTTGTCTATTGGGAGCTCATTACCTCAGTTGTAGGTAGACCCGGTGCAAGCTCCAAGTAGTCGATTAGCCTAAATATTGAATGGTCTAGATAAAATAAATAAATAAATAAATGTTCGTAACATATCGTGTTGTGCTCTGCTCTAGTTTATTATGGATTTAGTAATTGATATGCATTATTTAATTTCAAGCTCATAAAGAACAACCTGCCCTTTTATACTCACTGGGAGCAATTATAAGTTAACCTATGTTCTATGGATAGACCAGTTAAGTCGTAGATCACCCATAGAACCTAGATGGGTCATAATACCAGGACCCAATGGAATTGCATTTGTTTTGAATTGTTGATGCATTAATAGTTCGTGGGCGCCTATGGAGAACATGTATATATATGTAGCAATGATGGGTCCATTTGAAGGGGAGCATGGAGTTCTTATGCGGTGGTGTGGTTGGCGTCAGTACCTGAGCGTGGATTAATCAATGTTGTTAGCGCTAAACACCATGTGAGAAACCAAAAAACAAAAATAGGAGAAAATCACTACAAAAAAGTTCACTCGCACAATCTGTTTCACTCGCACAATCTGTTGCTATACAGTGATAGCGACGAGTGTCAAAAATGGCGACAAGGTATCAAAAATAGCAATGGGGTACCTTGTAACTATTCTGACACCCTTGACTGGTCCGCAATACATAACAACCACATCACATTAATTAGCAACAAGTAGCCACTCGCTACTCCCGTCGCTAATCGTAAAAAAAATATACTATATATATTTTTTAAGAAAAAGGTTTTATAGTTTTTGAAAATGGATTTTTGAATTATTTTTATTATTTTTTTAAAAATATATTTAATTGTAAAAGATTGACAACTTTTCAACCATCATACTAGTATTAGACAATGAGATTAGTTGTTCTTTCCAAACTCTACAACATTCCATAATATTAGGAGTACTTTTAATTCGTAACAGAATATTCATTTAGGGTTCTGAGCCTTCATTAAGTACAGATTGAATCAATCTCTTCAATAAAGGAGTTTCACTAGGAGAGATACAATCAATAAATAACCTTAATAGTATAAAAATAAAAAATAAACAACCTTTGTAAAAAAAAAAAAAAAAAAGAAGAAAAAAGAAAAAGAGGGAAAAGACAAAGTCACAAAGGCAAGGAAATCAATATACATGATCAAGTTTTCTGAGAAAACACTATTTGCAGACATATAGCACATGTGAAACTTATACATTGTTGACATATTGGATGTTTATATATTCTTAAAAAGGGGGTAATGAGCTTCCTGATGCCAATAAAACACAGACCAACTCATCTCCATCTCACAAGTTTCAGAATAAAAACAAGGCAAAACTAATTAAGTGGCCCTCAAACTTTGATTTTTTTTTAGATTTAGCCCCTCAAAAATTGTTTGGATGATTTGAGCCCTCAAACTTTTATTTTGGAAAGTTGAGAGGTTTGAACTTGTGATCTCTTAAGAGCTAAGTGAATAATTCGCAGAGTCTACCATGCACCAAGGCGATGCCTAGCAGCGGTCGCGCAATTAACTTTAACATTTATTGACAATAACTTTTGTTGGAATTTAAATGTGGTTAATGCTTGATTAGCCCATATTTAAACGTTAAGTGGTCAAAACATCTTTAGTAAGATGGATGAGGCATGACTCGCCTATAGGCAAGGTTTGGGGAGGTCATGCGTTCGACTTGGGTTGAGGTAAAAGAAAAAAGAGATACTTGCAAGACCTACCACGTTGTTACAAAACTAGAAAAAAATATGTTTAAAAAGCTGATTGATTGATATATATGTTAATGTCACGCACTATTCATACAATATGCCCAGTATGATTGTCAAATTTCTAACTGATACATGAGAGAGAGTGAGTAAACAAATGTTTAGCGTGGCGTTTAATGTTAGGGTGACCTAGCTTTTTTTTTTTCGAACCCAATGGGTCACAAACGAACTATGGAACAATAAATTTGATTCTTATACAAAAGTGTGTACGATTTATAAAATCTTATAAATCTAAAAATAGTACAATTACATATATTGTTGAAAGTTATGTTGTTAAAAGTAAATCAAATGATATCTATAATTGACATATCATAATAAGTTGTTAATTTTGAAAATCAAGCGTAATAGTGTATTTTTCTTAAACAACATTTAATGTTTTTTTTAAGAGAACATTTAATGGTTTATTGATAATGCAACGAATTAACATATCTTTATAGGCTAAATTTGCTTAAAAATATCTTTTTATGTGTTAATTTGTATTGAATATATTTTGATAATATAATTGTAAACAAACATTTTTTATATTATCATTTCGAAAGAAAAAAAAAATGTTGTAAAACACGTTCCTTACATTAAATCAAAGATAACTTAGGTTAGTTATGAAAACAACATGAATTAAGCATAGAAGGTTGTGTTCTTGTGGAAAGACCAAACGTCTTAATCGAATTCTGCAAACTCATTGACCATTACTCGAGTTTTTTTTAATGGAAAACAGAATCACAGTAAATGAAATTGTTATTTGTAAAAAGAGTAGTGTTATTTGGACTCTTAGAGTCTGGACTCTTGAGGGTTTTTGAAATTTTTTTATTTCAAAGTCATCCTCAAAAGATAAATGACTTCAAAATAACAACCTGTAATACTCTTTTCATATTTGTAAAAATTTCAAAAACTCCCCTATAAGTCCATACTCTAAAAATCCAAACAAATTTTTTGTTTGTAAAATGTTTTGCACTGATTTTTTATTGTCATTGTCCAATATAAGACTTGACTGGAGTGATTACTGTAATATGTAGATGGGTTTCTTTATTGGTTATAGTGTGTACATTGAAGATTGTTCATTGCACCCAAGAAGTCTTGTTTACTGGCTGAGATTTGTTTGTTGCAGCTGAACACACTTCTGTTTATGTGTGTACAATGTGGGTGAACAAAACAAATGTCTACATTTTTTTCATTACAACTTACAAGCCCACATCAAAGCCTCTCAAGTGAGATGATAAAGACATCATTTGCCAAAAAGGCAAGACCTTGAAAGATCATGGTTCAATACCCACCGAAGTCAAAAAAAAAAAACTTACAAGCCCACAAAAAGCAACTCCACCCCATTAAGAGGTTACTACATACTCATAAGCAATTACAAGGTAAGTGATGTTCTATATATGGACAGACTAACACGGTTATAACAGATCACTCATAGAACCTAGAATCCTAGATGGGTCACAAACGATCACAGTAGAAGTATAGAACCATAGAGCTTAGTTAAGCTTAGCGGACCCAATGAACTTGCATAACTAGTTAACTACTACAATCAACGGACCAACATTTGTTTTTACTTATCGATCCAAATATTAGTCCATGGATGCCTAATCTAGCAACGATGGTCCATTCGATGGGAAACATTCCCGTTATTATGCATGGGTGCACATGGGGTATATGTAACAAAATCTTTCCAATGGAAAATGCTTTTGTAACCTAAAATGGACACGTATTGGTGTCCCTTGATTCGTGCATTGTGATGCACTTGCTATGGAAATGTGGGAGAGCCTTGAGAGCCTTGACATAGGAGAATGCTAGCATTTTCCTTTTTTTCGCCGTAATTTGTACGAACTACCCTTCTGAGGGTTGCATTTATAGGATATTTGTCATCACTATATATACTCTATCGCACCTACCGAAATTTAATTCAAAAGCCCACTTTCACCTATCAATTCTTCTTTACGAGCCTTCAACGTGCCAAAATTCTTCTCCGTTGCACCACATCAAGCGTTTATCTACAAGGCACGATCATACCAGCACCCACCGATTCCCATTAAAGCAATATCTACTAGTAGAAAAAAAAAAAAAAAAAAAGAAATATATCACCAAAAAAAAAAGAGAAACACCATTTTTCTTGCCAAGCTAAAATACCATTCGATCTTATAACTAATCCCAACAATGTCGTCAAAATGATTTAAACTGCAATATTTTTTTTTTTTGTCAAAAAACTGCAATATGTTAACCCAAGAAAAAGGCAACACAAAAAGTTCAAATGTTTGGCCAACTTAAACTAATCCAACTGGAATAAAGCCTGGAGGATGCTAGAGACCTCGACCTTCTAGAAGAGAAGTTAAACATTTCGAGGGCGATTGAAAGCATATGTATCGATATGTCGTCATTTTATCATCAGAATATTCTTCCATCACCAAGTTTAGCTTGCTCATGCTCACCCGAGACCTACAAGTATTTGAAAGATCAGCCATGAATGTCATCATCACTTTTGATTTTGATGCCAATAGCATCAGTGGCGTCAAGGGCAGACTTTATTCTACTGCTGGTTATATTTATGTAATTAAACAAATTTATGATTACAATATGGAATAACTAATTATACAAAAAATATCAAATAATTATGTGAAAAAAAAAATAAAAAGAAAGGAACATGGCTACTTTGTACCAAAACAAAACTATGCCAGGATTATATTGAATTAAAACAACATAAATATATTAATTCACATTTTATACATTAACGAATTTGATTGGGAGAATTAAATCGAAACCCAATTTTTGGGTTCCAAATTTAAGATTTTGATAGATGATGAATTTAAACGTGAAACGTCATGTGGAACCAATGGTCTCTTCAACTCAAAAGAAATAAAACTGAACCTCACATGAAACGCCACACTCTCATGTAGCAGAAGTTAGAGAATAGACAATCGTCGTAGTAGTGGGCATATTTGTATGCATGGTCCCTTCACTTAACGTGTTTTTGTTTTTGCATTTTTTTTTGTTGCTTTTTGTTTTTGTTTTTTTTTTGTTTTTGTTATTTTGTAAATTCAACCGGAGTTGAACATACAACCTCTCCAAACCTTGCCATCTCACTAAATATGCTTTAGCCACTTAACGCTTAAATATGAGTTGATCAAGCAATTGCTTCATTTGATTGCCAAACAAGTAGTTTTATTTTTTTGATTAACATAGATATCCAGAAACTTGTTTGACTAGTCTCGTGAGTCTTTGAAATTACGAAAAGAGACCATAGTGGCAAAGCAAGGTCAACGAGACCACTACTAGTCAACACATCGCCTCGGTGCAATGATTGAAACCTACGAGTTGTTCACTTGGTCTCTTAAGAGGCCACAGGTTCAAACCTTTTAACTTTTCAAAACATACCTTCAAGGTTGAGACTTTATTGTATTTAACCTTTCGCTCTCTACCCTCCATCAAAATCTCAACTGACATTTAGCAAGACTCATAAGAAGTTGCACCTCCCGTGACAACTTTCCTTGAACCACAAAAAATTGAGCTAAAAGCCATCAGACCACTAGACAAGGGATATTACGTCAATTGCATTGAAACTTTAGCTCTTTATCTCCATCAATCTTTCGCTCTCTTTCTTTTTCTTTTCTCTTTGGCTTGGAAGCTCAATCCTAACTGTTTGGTGTTGTTATTGTCGTACAATCCAGACCTTATGAGAGTGAAAATATGAAAAAGAAGATTCTATCACCAAAGCATCAGATTTCTAACCGAGTTATGTGACGGTGTGTTTGGCACTTGAATGCACCATGATTCTAACTTTGACCTATATGTACTTCTCCCAGTGATTTGTATGAGTTGTACTTTGCCTAGTCGTGTTCGTTCACCTTTTGGTTTCACGGCTTGCAAGGTGGCCCTCCCAAGTCAATTTTTATCATTTACAATATTTAACTTAAGGGTTCATTTGAGGGGAATCAAATCCCTCACTACTTAGACCAACCGATCGGTTATGATATTTCAACTTTCTTTATTGGCATTCATGCACACCTAGGACGGCAAGTTTGCTACCATTTACACATTTATTAAGGCAACAGCTAAAAATACCCCAATTTTTACTTAAAAGACCCCAATTTTATGAAATTAGCCAACTATCCCACCATATAAAAAAAATTACTCACCAATACCCTCACTCACCTATCTCAAATCGCACTCATCAACCCAAATCCGATGAAATCCGAGCAAAGCCACAGATTCAAAGTCGTAGGTGCATTAATCATCTCTTTTAATGCCAATTTCAATTTTTTTTGCATTTTTTTTTCTTTTCTTTTGAGTCGTTTTGTTTGTGAATTCGTTTTTGGGTTTAGGGCTACGATATGAAGCTTGAATCTTGCATTTTGTATATAAAGTTTCGATGGAATCGAAAATATTAAGCGATTCCAATCAAAACCCATTATTATTTTTATCATTTTCATGTATTATTCGAGAATTTTAAAATTATTTTGTTCATTCTACTCGCCTGCAAGTTTTTGACTTACAGGGTTGACAACTGTTAAGAGGTGTTGGACACACATAACAAACACTTCTAAAGAGGTTTCAAGGATCCCTCTGTCACCCACTGACACCGAGTTATGTTCACATTATCGGTTGGAGTTGACCAAAACCACTAAAGAGGTATCAACCCTGTGTCCAAAACCTCTTTAGAAGTGTCAACCCTGTGTGTCCGACACCTCTTCGGAGGTTTTGGCTCGATTCGTCCAAAACCCACCGATGACGCTTCTTCAAAAATGGAGTATGAGTAATGGGGTAAGCAAAAGGTATTTTTGAAATTTTAAGAATAAAAGTGATGTAAACTAGGTAAAAATTCAAAAGCTGGTGCCTTAATTAAACGAACATGATAGTTGATATAAGACGGGTAGTAACTCAATCTAATAGACATTTACAATAATCTCTACCTCTCCATTAATTATTGTAGAAAGGAAACTGATGCTTTTCTTTCTCGCAGGTTCCATTGCACTGTCTGTTTCTATAATTACATAACTAGAGTTACGCTAAGTGCATCCCAGTATCCTCTCGGGCACCCCATTGATTAGGGCAACCCATGACTTTTACCAAAATGTCCCTAGTTTGTGAAGCAACGCATCCCTCACTTCCCAAGACACTTGTTAAAGTGGTCTCGATCATATCTTGTCGAGACTCGTATCACAGTGTCAGTACTATACAAGTGGTCTCAGTGGTCAAATACCCATCTCAATGGTTGACCATCGATACTATACTAGTCTAAGTGGTTTTGTGCCGTGACATGTTTATACGTCTCGAACGACAACAATTGACACAACCTATGACTTGATCATGTATGTCCGAAACCATAAGTTCGATTATTTCCCACGTGACTGAAACAAACTGTTGGTTAATGTAGTGTCGCGCTATGAGCACCCTCACTGATTACTTTGGGCGCCTCGAAAAAATGTGTCATTTTCTTTTAGAATCAACCTAAAAAAAATAAAAATAAAAATAAAAAGTCAAGGTGCCCTGAGAGGATATCAGAATGCACATAGAGCAACTCTATAACTATTACAAATCTTTTGTGATTATTTCAATTGTTCTTTTTTTCTTTTTTGGTACAGTCCACCCAATCAAAACTCTTTAATAATTAACGGATAACAGGTACGTACCAGTAGCAGTTTGTCTTTGAGAGATTTGAGTTAAATCATCTTATCAATTGTTTAAACAGCTTATGACCATATTGATTAATGCTGGGATTCATGTATCGAGAGGGCGCACCAAAATACTTTGACAAATGATTTTGTTTTCATGAAAAGAAACACCAAGATTGTTTTGAAGAGAAAAATCACCTTGAAGTAACCATACCTAAAATCTAGATCTCTAAAGAGACATGCACCTTTACTTATTTATTTTATTATTGTCACTTGTCAAGGTATTAGGAGGCATAGCCCTCACTAATCCGGACTCAAGAAACATAGGAGACCATAAGGGCAACGCCTCTAACCAAAAGTTTTAAGGTTTTCTCATTTCCATGACTCAAACTCGTAACCTCTTGTTAAGGGAGGATGGACCTTTAAAGATATTCTATAGAAAGGATGTTCCATCGAGTTGAACATCCTTTCAAATATTATTAGGTTTCGCTCGGCTCCGAAGTATTGAACAATTAAATCCCTGGCCAATTCAAATTCATGTAATCTCCTAGAGAAAAAACAATATCACATATTTAAATAAGGTCTCTATAACTAATTTAAACATACCTCTTATGTTGCCTGTCACTAATGCTTTAACCTATAGACTATTTTATGTTCAGTTGAAAAATTCTTCTCCTTGAGGATAACCACTGCCCAGAAATCCAACCTATACCATTCCACATAAAATGGTTCCACCTGCCTTTCTTAGTCATAATGCACTGACCTATTCAAGCTCATCGAGGAAAACCTAGTTAGAAGTGTTTATACTTGGTTGAGATAATAAAGACGATTGAAGAAATTTATCGACTCGCATCATGATGATTACAATGATTCGCGAGTGTGATTTGTTTGATTATGAACAATTGACAATATAAAACCGATTGATAATTGATGCGGTCATGAATAACTATTAATCGTTGAACGCTGAGTGTTATAACTTTTTTTTTTCGCCTAGGCATCCTTCACTAAGGTTTATAGGTGGTACTGACAAGTGACAATGGAAAAGAAAACACAAAATCGAGGCAACAGGTTTCAGTTGACCACCCACCAAACCGCAGAACATTGTATAATACACAACAGGTGAACAAAACACTTTGAACTAGAATTTTCTTTCCCAATCTTATATTGTCCAACAAAAACAGTCAAGTCTTTAAATCAAAAGCATCAATGCTAACTAACCCCAGCATCAAATCTGAAAGAACTCAACAGTTGCAATCGATCGAGCACTTACAAATAATAGATCACAAGCTAAAACAAATATGGAGATGTCTAGCTAATTATCCAAACACTAACGCTAGCATACACAAGGGAATCCCAAGATATTTATGCAGTGCTAAGAAAACTAAAAGAAACTTGAAGCATGGCATTTCCTTGGACGCAAAATTCAGTCTACAATATTAAGTAGTTAGTTTGTGTTTTAGATTCAGGTAAGCACTTTCAACCTTCTAGCTCCATGCTATGACTTAATGAAGTTGCTTTTAGTTTACAATTGTTACATGTGTCGGCACACTAAATAATGTTTAATGTGATGCATGGGAACGATGATGAAGACGACACTTGATCGGTTGAAATGTTTTTGAGTTATCGCTTTCAGTCTCAAATTAGTGAACTTTTACGAATTGTTTTCTTCCCAACCGAAAATGAGACCTTACTAGATGAAGTGCGTGAATATTCTTATCAAAAAGTGTCATATGAATATCCAAAATAAAATGAATACAAGGCGTCAAAAACAAAAAGGTTAGGCGAGACTTCGGAATTCCACTGTCTATCCAAGTTATGCAAGGAAGGATATAACGTTTGATATTCCAGATTTGATTTTGTATAATAGGTTCTTTAATTATGTAAGTTCAATTTTAAATGCTCATCTTATATTCACTACTTATTAGAGATGGGTTAATGCACCTGACATACTCGTAAATACAAGAAGTATTATACTCCAAAAAAAAAAAAAAAAACGTAGTTACAGCACATATACAAGTTTTTTACACAGAAGCTTTACAAATTCTAGATAGAAGAACATCTAACCAACAAGCAACACAATAAAAAATAAAAAATAAAAATAAAAAAAAAAAAAAAAGAAAGAAAGAAAGAAAGAAAGAAAGATAAAGATAAACAAAAGCTGACAATAAGAAACCAAATCATAATAGCCAAAACAAGGCATACACATACGAAAACAATGCTTGAAATCATCGGCACCAAACAAAACACAATCAATTTTAGAGTAAAAAGAAAAAACGTTTAAAATATCTTAACTCAAAATTTTAAGCTAGTTCAAGACGAGTTAATCCATCCAAATGTGAAGTGTACTAAAGTTACAAAACACAATCAATTTTAGAGTAAAAAGAAAAAACAAAACACAATCATCGGCACCAAATGTGAAGTGTACTAAAGTTAATCCATCCAAAGGGACCAGTCAAACCAACACAAAAAATAAGAAGGAACAATATGACCAAATCATTAGCAAGTTAGGTTTCACAAGTCATGTAGATAGGGTAGAGAAGGAAATGAGGATTCAAGACAATAATGGAAGAGCTATCGTTCTAGTAAGTAATGACGAAGTTACTGGATGCCCTATTGTTCTAGCAGAAATGAATAAATTATTGAAGCTATGTGGGCCAGGTCATCTAAAATTCCTACAGAATGCAAAATGGCATACTACAAGAAATAGCAAATGTTATATAATAAACAAGAATATGCAGCAGAAACTTGATTAACTCAAGAAAAAACATATAAATTAATAAACAAATAAATCATAAATACCTGGTATATGACTCAGCTCTCAATGATTGCCTGGTTCTTGGACAACTTGACTGTTTCCTTGTTGCTGTTGTGTTCGTCGTTGTATTTGCTGGAGTAGGTCTGCCGCAAACGCTAGAGTTGATTTGTACCGTTGGTTCTTTTCAGCCTCACTATCAGCCACACCTTGATCGCCACCTGCAATGGTGGCTTGTAGCTGCTGCACCTGGTTAGGTAATGCATTCATTCCATCATTTGCAGGTGGAATCCCTGCTTGTTGCTGGGAGAAGTTTGTGCCCCCATGAGCTAAAGGTGGTAGGACGGCAGTAGGCATGACTTGCTGAATTGCAGGTAAATTAATTAATTCAGTACCATCAGTTGCCCGCCCAATACCATAACTCCTTTGATGATTGAGAGAAGCATCAACTTGATACTGATGGTTGGTCTGCTGGGGAGTAGTCAATTGCACACTCTGAGATGGACTCGCAAAGTTATTTGACAGCCTGGAAGAATAGGCACCCTGTTGCATCACATTCTGGGAATCATCATGAGTCTGAGAATTTATTAGAGTAGTTTGAGCAGAGTTCTCAAGGCCATTTGCATAAGCTGGAAACTGAGAAGGTTGCTGGGTCGGAGAGATAAATAGATTCCCCGAATGTTGGCCGGAATTGAAACCATGTTCTTCTCTTAAATGGTGGGGAGTATGGGAGAAGTTAGATTGCTGATCTTGCCTCCATCCTTGGGCTGATGCTGGACTGTCAATTGCAGCAGAAGTAGGATATGAGGTCATCCTTGAGCTAGATGAGGTTACTGACGGCAGAATATTGGTTGAAGAAAAAGGCTGTGAGTTGGCCGGTAACAAAGCAGCTATTGTGGCAAGAAGATCAGGTGTCAAAGAAACTCCAGCCTGGGACAAAGATGCAGAACTGCTCATATTATCTTGAGGAACTGATTGCATCAAAGGTGCCTCTTCTGACGGTAGTACAAGTGGTTTGGGGCCCGGAGGCACTGTCTGCTCCTGCAATTGCCTGTTGTAATCCATTTGCAGAAAACGGTCTTCTTTTTGGGGAAGGAAATTGGGGTCTGATTGAGGAGGTAGATACTGTCTATCAACATGATCAGGGGGAGGAATAGATTGTTGTGGTTGTTGTGAGGGAGCACCAATCATTTGGTGAGCCATCCTCAAAACCACACCATAGAGGCGTTCAGGACCAGCAAAATTCAAGATGTCAGTCAAAAAATCTGAAGGTGGCACTAAAAACAACGTAGTACCATCATCAAGTTTTGCAACCCCTGCACGATCCTTACTACCCAAGTAGCGAAGAAATTCTGTGTACGATACAAAGTCATCTTCACTATCTGGTAAGAAAAAGACGATCTCAAATCCAATCGCATCTGCATAGTGTTTTGCAAGCATATCCAGCCCTGTTCTAGCCGAACAATTCACAATTTCAGGCCTGCAGAAATTATTATAATCTTATTTTAGTAGTGAACATAATGGAAAGAAAAAGTTAATACTGCTAAAACAGAAAACAAAACAGCAGAATTTGGGTTTCAGTCGTAAGAGATATCCCAAAAAAGCCTGCCTTGCCTGATGCACAATCCATTTCAACCATTCAACTTCTATAATACTTCAGAGAAGGAAACAGATATGCAAAGAGGAAAGGAAAAATAGATCCAAGGAAAGAAGATTGGAAGATGTAAATACTGTAAAGCCCTAGTAAATAACAATTGATGCCTTTGATATTCGATGTCCTATATCTATGTAATCAGTTTACTACAAACACCACATATGTAATTGAGAAGTGCATCTGCAACAGCGCACTGAAACAAGTATCAGAGAAATGGAACAAGGACACTTACAGTGGAGAGCTTATTCCTTTACCAATGGGCACACAACGAGCTTGACAAACAGGACTTCCACCTTTGGCAATGATGCCACGCCAACAGTGATCATCATCTAGGGGGGCCTGGCGGGAAGGCCTTCCACTCACTCTACGTGCAGGACTATACTGAATCTGGCCTGGCTGAGAATCAAACTCATAAGCTGGTTCTCCCCCGACACCCTGACCATCCATCTTTCTAGCAGGGAAAGAACCATCATCAATTAGTGGTGAACCATTCATCCTAGACCTTTTAGATTCCCTTTGAAAAGGACTTGCTTCAGGTCCATCCAAAATACCAGACATGTGCCTCGGGGGTGGTCGCGTTCCCAGTGAAGGAGTAGGAAGTATACCAGGCGCAGACGGAGATGGTCTTCTCCAACTTTGACCCATTGGACTGTTAGGATTGTTTTCTGGAAAGCTATGGATAGGTCCAGATAAATCATTCAGCATTTCAGCACCAGCAACATTATGATCAAAGCCACTGTGGGGCCCAAAAGGTCCCATTAGCAAATTTGGTCCAGCCATTCCTTTGGCAAGAAAGGCACCTGGGTAGTTATTTGGGACTCCCATACGACCTTGACCAAAAAATTCTACTGCTCCAGGCCCAAAAGGAGGCTCGTTAAGAAATATCTCCGGTCTCGGTCCCTTCATTCCCATAAAAAACCCTGGAGTATCTTTAGGGGGTGCAAGTTCACTGCTAGAAAAACATATATTTATCCTAGAATCATTAAATAAACGGCCTTGCAGGCCTTCTTTGGCTCGCCGAGCTTCATCAACACTTCTAAATTCTACAAATGAGTAGTTCCTAGAAGGGAAACTTTTAATTCTCTCTATTTCACCAAATAGTATCATTGCGTTGTGTAGCATTTGCTCGTCTATCTGAAGAGAAGGAGGGTATCCTATCCATAAGACTTTGCTTGGTGGCCCTTCTCTCCGTCCGACTGAATTCTGCGCCTAAAACATTTCATGGCTGGAATTAAATACATGCTCTAGAAAACTGGAAACAACTTGTTACTAATAAGATTACCAAAAACTTGAGGCTTGGTCTAGTTTAGAATTCAACAGTCTAAATATCCATTTTCAAAAGAAATTTTAAAATACTATTTAAGAAAATCCAATGAAAACAACAAAAGTTTCATCCATAAAAGTTTTTCTTAATACCACTTTCTTCTCACAAAATATGATACTGTGACAGTATTTTTTACCCCAAAAAAAAAAAAAAAAAAAAAAAAAAAAAAACTTTTCTGACTGCAACCCAACCATTTTTTTTACAGAAAACCTTTTCTTTTTTGATGAATACCTCACCTTTTTCCAAATAGAGAACACATTTTACATCCAAACACCATCCTTCTCTTTTGTTGTGTGATTCTCTTCTCGCACAACTTCTAAAAAATTATTCCTATCTTGTAAAAATAGGTGTATTAAAATGAATTAGACAAAATAAGGTAAAAAGTTCAAACAGATTCAGGTTCCAGGACAGAATTACCTGCATCCAGAAGGGCTCTGAAAATGCCATGTTCCTCCTACTTGCACGTCCATCTCTTGAGTCATAGGTGTCTGACCAACTTTCCTGCAAATATGATACAAGTAAATAAAGATTTCAAGATCCCAGATAAGCACATAAAAAGGATTCCACTTAAAGACTAGGATAACAGAAGTAATGAATTGGCTATAAACCTGATGAAGATTGAGTTTAGTTGGGTTTAGTTTTGAGTTTGTTCTTTTATTCGTTTATGTGGATTAGTTTAGTTTGGAGAGTCCTAGTTGTTTTAGATGTCTATTTTTAGTTGGCTTGTTATCTAGATAGAAGTCCAAGTTGTTCTAGGAGTCTTTAAAGTTTGATTCTTATCTAAATACAACTTAGTTGGTTAAGTTGTAGTCCGTTTAGGAGTTCTTATTTAGTAGATTATTTATGTTTTTAGAATGTAACAGAAAATCAGAATTTTATGAATAGAAAACTTCAATTTTATTAGTGTTTTTGGTTCTTCCAAGTTGGAAAAACTGATCAAATTTGCATTGTTGAATTGCTACGCTGCGTCAAGTGGTATCAGAGTATCAGAGAATGGCAACGCTGGGCAGTAACAATGCTCTTCAAGACGGTGTTCAGAGGACTGAATCTCCTATTCTCGGAGACCAAGCGTTGCAACAATTGGAGCAACGGATGGATCTCAATCCAACGTTTCGAGGAACGTTTAGAGGAGATAGTAGAACGTCTAGATGCTATTGGGTTAGAAGTACATGGGAGGTGGAATGTCCATGAAAGGCCAAGAGCAGAGGGAGATCTCGGTGGCCATCGTGACAAGTTAATCCCCAACCTTAGGCCTATCGCATATGCCCAACCTCCGCGAAGGCAACGAGGGTTTGATGATTCAGAAGAGGATGATGACCACGAACCAAACCGATTCGGTCATTACCCATTGCATGAGGGGATTAAGGGGAGAGATGGAGACTTCGATAGAGGCTTTGATAGAGGATTTGGACACTTCAAGCTAAAGGTAGACGTTCCCAATTCAATGGCAGCGCGAACATAGAAGAATTCATGGATTGGATAGTGAAAGTCGATAGGTTCTTTGACTACTTAGAGACTCCTCCAGTGAAGTGGGTTCGCTTGGTAGCTTGTTGACTCAAAGGGGGAGCATCGGTATGGTGGGAAAGACTTCAAGCTCATCGAGAGAGGGACGAAAAGCGTCACGTTCAAACATGGTATAGGATGAAACACATGTTGCAAAGAGAGTTCTTGCCGCCAGACTACGAGCAAATCTTGTTTCAAGCCAGTATCAATGTTACCAACAAGGAACTTGATCTGTGCATGAGTACACTGCTGAATTTATAAGGTGGAAGAGCAGAACAATCTACTTGAGTCCGAAGGGCAGCAGGTTGCTCGTTATGTGGATGGATTGAGACAGTCTTTAAGGGACAGAATAAGTGTGTGGGTCATTCGCACCCTTTTTGAAGTAAAGAACATGGCATTAAACGCAACAAGAGCGGAATAGGAGTAGTTATGATAGCCATAAACCTGTTGGAGCGTATGATGGAGGAAAAGACACCAATGTACGAGGCAATAGCAGTGGAGGTGGTCGAAAACCGGATGATAAGGTACAACACAAACAAGTGCAATTAGCCACAAGAGAAATCAAGAAGCCAAAAAATCCATATGCCAGATCATCCATTAATAAGTGTTTCAAATGCAACCAGCCGGACAACAAATCAAATAAATGTCCTCTGCAAAAGACTGTCAACATTGTGGAACAGGAAATTGACGAGGATTGTGTTACATGAGAGGCAGATGGTAAGGATTACGAGAATGACGAGGATGTCCTCACAACTTGTGTGGTGCGACGTTTAATGCTATCCCCCAAGCAAGCAACCGATAACCAACGCCACCATTTGTTCAGAACTAGATGCACCATAAGGTTTTTGGTGTCATAATTGATAGTGGGAGTTGCGAAAACATAATCGACAAAAAGGCAGTACGACAACTCGATTTACCAATAGAAAAACACCCAAATCCTTAATACTTTAGGGTGGATCAAGACAACAACAACAAAGGTGGAGGTAACCGATCGTTGTAAGGTTTCTTTTTCAATTGATAAATACGTCGATACAATGTATTGTGATGTTGACATGGATGCTTGTCAGTTGTTATTTGGTCAACCTTGGCAATATGATGTCTATGCTCAGCACTCAGGGAGGAATAATGTGTACAGGCTCGAAAATGAGGGTGTGAAATATACGTTGTTGCTTGTGAGGAGTTAAACACAAAGTGACGTTAAAGAGACTAGGCCTATTCATGCATTTATAGTCAAGCACGTGTTGAGGGTGGAGGGTGAATTGACAGAGGAACACCCGCATCAGTGCATCCTTCATGCCAAGAATTCCACGATTTGATGCCAGATGAGATACCTGACGGGTTGCCACCTATACGGGACATCCAACACCACATTGACCTTATCCCTGGAGCGAGTCTGTCCAACCTACCACACTACAAGATGAATCAAGTGAGGTTTTGAGGGAGAAAGTCAAAGAACAACTACGCAAAGGGCATCTAGGAAAGCATGAGTCCTTGCGCAGTCCCCGCATTATTAACTCCTAAGAAAGATGGGAGTTGGAGGATGTGCGTTGATAGTCGGGCCATCAATCGCATCACAGTGGGGCTACAGATTCCCGAATCCAAGGTTAGATGACATGCTAGATAGATTGCATGGAGCTCATTGGCTCTCTAAACTTGGCTTAAAGAACGTGTATCATCATATTTGTATTCGATCGGGCGATGAGTGGAAGACAAGCTTCAAGACAAAAGAAAGAATATTTGAGTGGCTTGTTATGGTCCATATGTTATTTTGAAGAAGATCAATGACAATGCATACATGGTAGATTTACCAACCAACATGGGTATTTCAAACACCTTCAATGTGACAAATTTGTATCAGTTTAATGGTCCTAAAACTCCATTATATCCAAACTTGAGGATGAGTTTTTCACAAGCGGAGGAGAATGATGAAGATTTGAGTTTAATTGGTTTAGTTTTGAGTTTGTTCGTTTATTCGTTGATGTGGATTAGTTTAGTTTGGAGAGTCCTAGTTGCTTTAGAAGCCTATTTATAGTTAGTTTATAATCTAGATAGAAGTCCAAGTTGTTCTAGGAGTCTTTAAAGTTTGATTCGTATCTAAATACAACTTAGTTGGTTAAGTTGTAGTCTGTTTAGGAGTCTTATTTAGTAGATTATTTATGCTTTTAGAATGTAACAGAAAATCAGAATTTTAGGAAAAGAAAATTTCAATTTTATTAGTGTTTTTGGTTCTTCCAAGTTGGGAAAACAGATCAGATTTGCAACGATTTGATTGTTGAATTGCAACGCTGTGTCAAAACCATAAGAGCAAATAGAAATAGCCAAATGTTAAAGTAGCTTATTCCAAAGCACAAAATGTACCCCCATCCCAACAAGAGTTTTCACATACATTTTCCATCAGAAGCTACCTTGTTCTTGATTAAATATAATACAGTTCTTTGTTTTAACCCTTTTTGCTATAGACAAGACTCAAAAACCAATTCCAGTTCTACTTGATGCTTAGGCAAAAGAAGACCCATTACAGAAAAGTTGAAAGTTGAAAGAACAAAAGAAAGACAACTAAAAATAGTGAGCACTTACTCTTCTTGAACCTTGTGACCTTAGAAAGTCTACTCGTATCTGCTCTCCACCTAGCCGCTTCCCGTTCATATTTTTCAAAGCAGCAGAAGCATCTTCCAGTCTAGCATAGTCAATAAGTGCAGAATTCCTGTCCCTAAGGAACTTCATGTCTTCAATTTTTCCGAACTTTGAAAATTCATTTTCTAGTTGCTCCTTTGTCACAGAAGAACTAATAGCACCTACCCACAAATGTTTTCCGGGTTTGGCCTGCAGAAAAAAAAAAAAAAGATTAAGTGCATGTACAGAAAGTAGTAGCACAAAAATTAACTATCTAAAAGTAGGATGTGAAGACATGGGCAATGAAGCCATGAGATATTTGCATGACTATATCATCGTGTCCAAAACAACACAATCTCAATGGAGTCTAACAACTACAATGTTTATTTTTAAAAAGAAAAAAGAAACAAAAAATGCAATTACATGGCCAATAGTCTAATACCACATATGTGTATCAAAAGAAGGAAAACAAGAAATAGAAAGCAAGAACAGCAAATCTAGCCTAAACAACATCCATGACGTGATAAATGCAACAATAAGTGGACATGTTAAGCAAGTTATAGCACAAACTCCATAAGGACTCATACAAAAGAGCATTACAAAACAAGATAGTAGATATTTATCAAAATAAATAAATGAATAAAATTTGGTTTTAATAAAGGAGAAGAAGAGCCAAAGCATTATTGTGTAATCCTAACTTTTATAAATGACAAGTCAATCATAGACTTGATTATAATTCACAACGATAATCATAGGGAAGAAATAGAGAAATATCAGAGGAAAAGTTAACAAGAGAAATAGAAGGAACATTAACTTGCTTCCAGTGTAATCTCTCTTATTTTTCAGCATAAATTAACATCTACACCATCAACTTCTCAGTCAAGCACTTAGATAAGCTATATCAACATTTCTTCAAAACAATTTTTTAAAAGGTAATTTTGCTCCAATGAAGGAACTAGTACATATATTTTATTCTTTTACTTAATTTTCATTGCTCTTTCAAAGGATCCAAAAACCTACAATACAAAGTTCCTCGCCCCTAATGTTAGCGCCGACCTTTCCAAAAGTATTCCAACAATCCTAACAACAGTTCATCACATAATGAAATAAAAGACGCTCCAAACTCTCCTTAACTTGGCTATCTTTAACAAATGAAAATACACAAGTCAAATCCTACATACTAAAGTAAGAAAGGAAAACCATGGTTACCTATAAAGTAACTACTATGCAGAAAGTTAAAATTACCATGACGCATGGTTCCTATTGTTTCACACCTTGAGAGGTGTTGCAAAATGGAAGATTAAACTAATGCAATAAAATAAAACGAAAGTTGAGTTTTTACCAGCAGAATCTTAAACACATAATTTTCAATGCAACCATAATAACAAGTATTTAAAATTTAAACATATCATCAAATAAGATTTGAAATTTAGATTAGTAAAATTCTATTGTTTTTTTCATGATTTACTACAAGTTCAAAAACCTTTGAGATTCATATTAAGACCCTAATTGCCCCTTGATTTAATCATAAGAGTGAGATATGACAGACTCATATTGATACTAGAGCAACTACACACATTATTAGATATAATCAATCCCAATAATCCACATACTTTTTTAATTTCACACAATTAAATGAGGTTAGCCTCGTATAAAAGATTAGTTTTCTCCTATCCAAAAGTACTTTTGTGATAAACATTTTATAAAAAATGATCAAATTAAAACTCTTATTTAGCACAAAATTTCAAAGTCAAGACAAGCCTAAACAAGTCAGTGTTTTCAAGGTGGCGCCTAGGCCACGCCTTAGGCCTTGGGGGGTTTCCATCGCCTAGCCCTTAATAAGGCAAACAATGGGCTTAAAAATATTAAAAAATATTTTTTATTGAAAATATTATTTATTTATTTATTTTCTTGAAAATATCATTTATTCTTTTTTGAAAAAAATTTATTTCAAAATGTGTGGAAAAGTGTGGAGTTGAAAATATGGTGGTAAGAAAATGTAGGTGAGATAGTATGCCCCTTACTGTTGAGGGGTCTCTAAACAAATCAAATTATTTCTTAGGGGGGTCTAAGTAAATATATTTTCGCCCACCTAGGCACCAACTAGGCCCCGCCTGAATTAGGCGGGGCTAAACCGCCTAACACCGCCTCACCGCATTGAAAACAATGAAACAAGTTCATTTCTAAGAAGCAAGTTAATATATTGGACTTCCTTAACTTAAAACATCCATTAAAGTTGGCTATGCTAGAGGCTTTAAGATTCAAAAGTTAGAGCGTTAGCCAATTGGTTTAGCAAAAAACATATTTCAAGGTTCTTCTTTCATATATTGTTTTACCATCATATTTTTCTCATATAACCTAAAACCATTTACTTTCTTCAATTTCAAATGTTGTTTGCCAATGTACCTATTCTATTGCATTTAGCTATTACATGTTTGGCTTCAATCCTTCACATTAAAATTCCTACTTATTTGTATACCATGGCGTCTAGAATTACCCCTTAACACAATCACATAGGAACTCTTATCCAGTGTTTTAAAACTTTTCAGGGACTTATTATTATTTTATTTCTTTATTTTTTAAAAAATATTTTTTGTTTATTTTAAAATGTGTGGAAAAGTATGGAGGTGAAAATATATTGATGAGAATGTGTAGATGAAAAAAATATATCCCTTACTTATGAGGAGTCTCTAAATAAATTAAATAATTTCTTTGGGAAGTCTAAGTAAATATAGTTTTGTCTGCAAAAGCACCACCTAGACCAGGCGGGGCTAAACTACCTAACACCACCTCGTCACCTTGAAAACATTGCTTCTACCACATTGGTATAGCTATTATAACAATTTCTCGTCAGACTGAGCATCCCTGTAATTGTGAAAGAAAAGGGCATTTTGTGGGAGTCAAAGAGATAGAGGACTCATTTCTTAGTGCAACTCAATCTATTGTGAACCAGGTTTAATTGTTATTATATTTGAACATAAAATTTGAAGCTAAAATAGTTGAACTAAATTATATATAGACCCATCGTGACTAAACAAAGGATGATCCACTTGTAGTGTTTGCAAACTTGCCATTTCAAAATGAAAAAGGAGGCAGGTCTCTCAAAGGTGAAGCATTTTTTCAACATTATTAAATAAGAATTGTTACACTAAATCGAGCATAATGGAAGAGTTTGACCCATGTAGTCAACCACAACTAATTTGGAATTGATGCTTTGTTGTAGTTGTTTATTAAATAAGAATCGTGCTCGCAACTGCTCTTATGGAAATCATAGGAACCACTCAGAACATCTAAATTGATGCTTTTGTTAGTAACGTGCACATCAGACTCACTTGCCCTCGATTAATGGCATTTAGATAGCCAATAGTTGCTTCCTCTCTTCAAAGGAGAACTCTCCATTTAAAATAAAAATTAAGCATTCACTTTGCAGGTCTCCCACACAATTCCCTCCATAACCATAACATACATATCCAAATTGCTTCCAAACACCAACGAGAACGTAAATTACAAATTTGCTTGCTTGCTTCTTCCTCAATGTGATGGATATCGAATTCATTAAAAAATGGCTATCAGTTCAATTTGTTATGTAATTGATCATAGAAGCTGTAATTCAAGATTCATCAATAATTTTAAAGCTAATTCCATAACTGAATTTGCATGATCCATCAATAGTTTAACCTAATTGGCAGACCAGCTATCGGATCAATTTGTAATGTAATCATTGATCATAAAAGTTGCAATCAAGACTCATCAATAGTTTAGGCTACTTCCATGAATCGGAAGATTTATCGATAGTTTAAGCCAATTCCAAGACTGAATCACAGAACAGCCATCAAATAGCGATGATCGTGTATTCGCGCAAGCAAGATTGTTGTATATATATTTAGAGAAATATGTCAATCGACCTATAAAGTATAAACTCGCGTTTATCGATTCGCCATAAAAATCCAACCTTGAACCTAAGAAATCTGAGGATCTACTTCTAGGTTTGTTCAATAACATGTCAAAGTACGTCTCATCATCAGATTTACACATACACCTAAATTACTGTACAAGATATCAGAAGAACAAGAACACACCAGACGAGCGAACTCGATTTTGAGCGATCCACCGCGCAAGTTGGTTCCTTGCAGCGCATCCTTGGCGGCGCGAGCGTCTTCGAGGCGCTTGAAGTAGACGAAGGCGTAACTCCTCGACGAGTACGTGGTGACGCTGTCGAGCGCGCCGTACGTCGCGAAGAGGTCCATGAGATCCGCATCAGTGACGTCGTTGGTGAGGTTTCCGATCCAGAGATTGTGCGAGGGGCCTAGTCCTCCTCCGTCGCCGCTATCTTCCGATCCGTGACTCGGCTGTCTGGAAGAGGAAACCGCGTTCGATCTGCTCGGATTCGGCATCGGCATCGATGATGGAGAAGGCGAAGAAACCCTAATTGGGATTGGAAAACTAGGGCACAGATACGGCTAAGAACACGAAGATATATCAGAAATTTCAGATACGGCTAAGAACACGAAGATATATCAGAAATTTTGAGGTTTGAGATTGAGAAGACATGGGAAGATAGGATGAGAGAGAGAGCTATATATAGAGAAAAAGGGAAGGCTATTGTAACTAGAAAAGACACGCGGGAATGACACGCTCTTGTTTATGTACCTTGGATTTTGCATTAATGTTAGTAAACACGGATCTTGGTGTGTGTCGAAGGGAAGCTAAGAAGTACGTGTGTCCTGTTCGATTGGGTATTTGTGTTGGGCCTGTTATAGAGGTCCGTTTATTACTGATGGATCGTTTGTATTGAATTTTTGGTTTAAAGACCCGATATATTGCGGAAGAGTAGATTACACTGCGGTTGGCTTTTGACATCATGTGAAAAACAAAAATATAAAGACATTTTTTCCTTTTTTTCTTTTCTATTTTTTCTGAAGTATTTCTATTTTATTTTTTTTCTTTTGTCAAGCTTATATTTGAATATCTATGTAAATGGGTTTGTTTGAAGTATATATATTACATGGATTCTTTTTATCAAAAAAAAAAAAAAACATGGATTCTTAAATTACTAAAACCCACAAAGTTGCAAACTATGGTGTTAAGTAAGATAATCCCACACCATGATTGCGACAACTACCCACCCGTAATTGGATCAAACAAGCCAATTTGGAACTTCACTAAAACTTGGACACAAATTTTTCACTTTTTAATAAGGGAGATGATACAGAACAACATATTCCTCAACTCGAGATATTCAAGATTTGAAGATAGACTCACGATCTCGAGAAAAGTGATGGTTTAACATATAAGCAACCGAAATTATCAAAAACTTATTTAGTCCATGGGAAGCAAATATCAAAATAGACTCAAACCACGTGATAATTGTCAATCAAGTAAGATAAAGACTCATAGTTGGAGATTGATATAAATCAAGTAGGATAGAGACTAATAGTTAGAGCTAGTTGGAGATTGATATAAATCAAGCAAGATAGAGACTCCTAGTTGGAGATTGACATAGATAAAAAAAATCAGACTTAGTGTGATATATATATACATGGGTTGGTTGAGAAAATGTACGCACAATCTCCATCTCGACTACAAACTTCTTGACCTCCCATCTGACTTGAATGTTAGAGTGCTTTCTTCGAGGACCAACCTCTAGAGACTTTGTTTCGTAGATCTTGTCTACTAAAGAGGTTAGAGTTCAGACGATGTGCAGAGATTTGGGCGACGCACATCGATCGTAGTCCCAAGATTCGAGGCACCCTCACTCCTCTTAAACAAGAGAATTGGACCCAAATCCATCAAACTAAGCCTTCATCAAACAGGTTTTTTTTTTTTTTTTTTTTTTTTTTTTTTTTTCAATTTTGTCGAAGTCTTGCCTTTTTGACAAGTGATGTCTTTACCATCTCACCTGAGAGGCTTTGACTTGGTCACAAATCTTTCACTTTATAAGTGAGAATCAAACCCTTGTTCATTTTTTGTAATAAAAAGGCCTAATCTAAGGTCGAAAGGGTGTTGTTACTAGTATATGTATAGGCTTTAGTGTGAAAGTGAGGTTCATTCTAAAATCCAAGCAAGATTGAGCCTCCACTCAACACTTGTAAGCCTAATATTTTTTTTTTCTAACCACAAACCCAAATCCATCCACCTCACCTGCATCAAACAGGTTAATCTACCATCAAACTCTCTTTGTGCAGTTTTGTTTTAAGAGATTTTGTTAATATTTTTGGCAGCCAAAGTTTTTTCTTTTTGGAAGAGCATGCCGAATTCAAAAATACTTGGTGGCTCTTCTACTTTGGCTTCTTTGATTTACAAGTTGTATAGCTCAAATGTAGTTAACTGATACACAACAAAGAACGGTTGAGATATAGCTATCTCACATTCAACTATGATTGCTTTAGTGTATAAGTCGCAATCATTGTGAAAGTTATTAGCATTAGCATTAGCATCTAACTTTATAGACATATAGATGCATGCACATAATGCAGACCTCTTACATTTACTAAATCAGAAAATGTCCATCGCAGATATGCGTCCAAGTATAATCAGATAACAAAGGTGCCGACAAGCAGTAGATTTGGAAGGATGAGTTCACTCAAATGCCTCAAGCAAGTGATGCGGCTGTGATCTCAAAAAGTAACCTGAAACAGAAAATGAAGAAATTTTTTTTTTTTTTGATGAAATGGAGGTGAAATTCCTTTATTTATAAATATGTATATATACAAAAATAAGATGAAGAAATATAGGAAACAAGAACAAAAAAAATGTAGTCAAAACTGCAGGAGATGCAACAATTCGAGTGAAAATCTCCAATTCTCTTATCAACATACAAATCAAACATTAAATGATATCACCAAAAACCAATGAGATTTAGCTGCCCCGTGCTTGTTCTTTTAACACCATCATGATGCCATCGATCAGAAGATATTGCACACCAATATGGCCGCTTAAATGGAAAGCAAGTACTTAAGTATTTAAGTATTAAATGGTCGTGTTAGTAAGCTTGCATGAAATAGCCAACTAGCGAGTTCCCGTAGGTGTTTTAGCTATTCTCATATTAATATAGGACCTGGTTAAGCACTATATGTTCAAACTACTCGAAATTTGACAAGCAAATAAGCAAATACCAAGTTAATATGACTAGTACTAGTGTAGAGGATTTTGAACTATGTCAAAAAAATGGGATTTTCGTAATAAAAACCAATCATAGTGACTAGTGTACCTCATTATGGTTCTTCAGTTTGAAAAATCAATGCCTCGAGGAAGTTCAACTAGTTGTCACATTGCTGCAACATTGTCCTGATCCTTTACCATGGTAGATTCCCCATGCAGACTTGATGCTAGATGAATATTCAAAAATGAAGTAGCAGACTCTGGCAACTTCCTCATCACTAAAACAGTCAATCTCTTCAGGCCAACTAAAATCGAAAATGCCGTTCTATCAACTTCGTGTTCATATTGTTCATACACCAAAAAGGCAGTGTACGCAAAAACCAGTCCTGTATTTGCAAAAAACACGTCAATAAAAAAGACTAAAAGACTTAATTTCTTATGAAACGAAAATTACTTAAATTCATCAAAGTTCCTTACCTGCAGCAATAACCGCAGATACGGAAAATGAAAATAACACCTTGAAAAGATATACAAAGACCAGAGCCTGCAATTAACCAGTTAAACATAGAAATAGAAGCCTGGGTTATCCCATAAATTCCAAAAAATACAATACAATATTCAATTTCAGACTAAATATTCCTCATAATGTGTCACAATTCTTTCTATTTATAACTACAAAAAATTAAGCAAAAGAAATATTTAGATTTTCTACAAATTCTTCAATTTATTGATACTTCAATTGTTTTGTGCAAGCTATGTACAATATAAAGTATTGAATTGAAAAAATAGAAAATGAGGATTTTATTGAACATACCACATTCATGGAGACATGCAAGAAACTATCATGGTCATATAAAACATTGATAATGGCATGTTATTACAACAACAAAGCTTCAATCCCAAATAAGTTGGGTCGGCTACATGTCATTACATTCAAATATTTTTAATAAAAAAAAAAAAAAAAACAAATCTTTGGATCAAGGCATTTACATTCATTAGCATTAAAGAAAATGTTGAAGAGTGTACAGGACATGTTTTTCTCTTATTCATGGAATTCACCAAACATGAAGGAGAAAGAAGAGTAAGCTGATAGATTATAGATATAACAAATTTCAATTGGTAGATCCTAAATTCCAGCAAGAGCATTATGACCTACCTACAATGGAGAGAAAACAGCATGCAAGATATGTTACTATAGTGCCTTAGAAGCATCTGTTACCTTAAAGAAAATACCGAAGTCACCATCTTGAGCGAACGACCTTAGAGTTTGCACACACTGGTTCCAAATAGAAAATAAGAACATAAATCCGTTCTTCAATGTTGTTTGTGACACTTGAAAGTGATCTGATGACATTTTTTCATTTTTGAAACATAACCTGCTGCAGAAACCTTAATACTCAATACAAACGGAATGCTTAAATGAGGATGAGGATGAGGATGAGGATGAGTGAGATTGCTCTTATTCAGATTTGGATGTGCATTCATCAACCACGCAACCAGTGCTTAAAATCTTGTACAATATGACCTTTATGAATTTAGTTGAATATAGCATTAGCCAATTTCAGAATCTTTTAAATTATTATCTAATTTAGCATTTTGAGCACTAAAATCGTTAGCAACGACATTTAGAGCAATAAGCCTTATAACTAAGATTAAGTTGTTTTAAAAAAAAAAAAAAACTAAGATTAAGTTTCTGAAACTATACTGCTTCCATATATTTAGCTATGTTTTCTGAACAAAAGAAGATTCCTATCAGCATCCACGAAAGGTTATATTGCCAATTGCTTAAATTTATAAAAGCTAAGAAGGCGCATAGTTGACAGCCAGCGTAAAACTTTCGTCACTCTTCAAGAAATGGATCAAACAAATATAAGAAGGCGCACAGTTATCTATATCCATTTTAACACATGCAGTTGCTAACTCTACAATGTAAATAAACATAATATAAAGACAGACAAGACTGAGAAGAATGTTGCTTGTAACCTACAATGAAGGTGGCATAAGTCCATTGCTGAAGAGGAGCACTGAAACAAGCAGCAGAAGGTTGGCAACGGAGGATATAAAAGTTCTTCCTGAGAGGAAAAACCAGTAAAATAGTATTGATGTAGCCAGAAAACACAGAAATGTTCTCTTCTCATCTCTCCACAACAGTATGTCGGCAACTGCAAGAGGATAATACATCATCTTCACAGGAAAAATATAAATATATATTACTAGAGGATGGAAAGCAAGTAATAGACTCCCAGGTCAACAGACATAATGTTCATGCCCATTAGGTGTCCCTCTTTCATGTAAACTATTTGCACTGAATTGCATGTTCTTACCTTTAAATTTTTGTTTTTGGTTTTGTATTGATATCATGAGGTTACCCCACTATTTGGGATTGAGGCTATGTTGTTGTTGTTTATGTATTGAAATACATTTTTCCTTTAATGCCTCATTCTAATTTCAAAATGTGCATTCTATACCCACAACCATTTTGTAAGAAATAAATCATAGTTTTTTCTTAATAACCATCAAGAGTCAACACAAACAGAACTTACTTGTTCCACTGCCTAACAATTTCTCCACTTTTGATGGTTCATTCATGCCTTGACATCTTGAATAAAGTGAAGCTTCTCCAATGTGAGAGAACAATTCAATGGTTGCTGCAACACTTTTCTGTGAAAATGCAGTCATGAAAAACATCTTCATGATTCATTTAGAGGGATCTCAAGAACAAAGCATCGAAAAAGTTCTTTTTTTTTAAGAAAAAAGCACCTAAACGGTTATTTTCCTCAAGTTGGTAAAGTGACCTAGATTGGATGAATTTATAAACTGAGAGACCTTCTAGGACAAAATATGGTATGAGCTGAGAAATCATTAGCTATAGGACATGCAAATCTTTTTGCATTCACGGAAGAAATCACAGTTTCAGACTTTTCAGTCAATGGGTCAGAATAGCTAAAGATTGAACTTTACTTTCATCTGACTTTAGGTCATGAACTTAATGATATGCTCCATGAAACTAATCAAATGACTGGTTCAGACAGGCATGGAGCTGAATGTGAGCAGTCCAATGACAGAGAAAATGAGCAACACATTCAATCCTCAGACTATCTCATGTTATTCCTCAACTCCTCGAGTATGCACTACGCAGAATAATAGAATAAATAATTGTTCTTCAGTGTAATTATGCGATGAGACTTCAAAATCAATTACATTGTCAAGATAAATTAGCGTAGGGCTATGTTCTGAAGAAAGACTTGAATTTTCTTAAGAGTAGACATATCATATGCTTAAAAAAATTAAAAACCCTGAAACAATTCATGAACATTTTCTTGGAAAATTATTGTTTGACATACATTTGCTAGTGTTGTTAAAGTCCTTCAGATTTTACATCGTGATGTGCACACATACATAATAATATTTGAGCAAAGAATATCAACTATCGTGTAGCAAATGTGTCACAAAAGCATGTTACCCTACCATTCCTAGTTTCTTAGCAAGTAAAATAAAAAAGAGATGATGATAGCAGGTAAAAACAAGAGAAAAGAACACCAGAATATTACCTCAAAGGAAGCAATTGGCCTATACCCAATATAGTTCTGTGCCCTTAAACAACTGAAAGTTCTTGTTCTTGAGACCAGATGAAAAACAGTGGGACTTACTATTGAATCTGTACTTCTTCCACATCCCAATTTCTCAAACAACCAGTTGACAAGTACAAGAAAGAACAGCACCAGACTAGCAGGAAATTTAATAGTTGGGCTGCAAATAAAAGGGGCAGAACGTTAAAATGCTTTGTCAACATAAACTCAAAGAAAAATGAAAAGTATGTTATTAATGCCAAACGAAGAATAAAAAGGACAAAGGGAAATGGGAAATGGGAAATGGGAAATGGGAAATGGGAGGGAAGCCAGATGAAAGAAAAGGCATTCAACAGTATGGGCTTTTACTTCTTTTACTTTCTTGTTTTCGGTTCAAACGGAAATTTCAAAACATTATTTTCTTGGAAAGGTGGAACAAGACCGGCCATTTTGTTCAGCATAGAAGTCTCAAACTGAATAGTTTAATTTGCAAGGGACAAAAGATGGCATCTTTTCTCACCTCTGGTATCCCAAACCTTCTAGTATGGGAGAAGCGAACTCCCGAAATTTCATTGGCTGAATATCAGTGATATTAAATGCCTGTGAATGTTTATGGAAGGGAAATTCCAATCAAGATCAAGACAGATGTAACATTTTACTAAATAGGAATAACAAGAAAATTCAATCAAGAAAATTAGGAATAACTAGAAATACCTTTCCAGCTACAGAAGCAGTCCTAGAGCATAAAGCTTCCTCTGCACAAACATGTGCGTAAGCAATGTTATCAACATAGGTGAAGTCGGAAATTTTCTCACCACTGCCTATTATAAACTGAAATAAGAAAATTGAATCAATTGTTTGACATATAAACTAAAGAGATGTCAAAAATGAGATTCATAACAAAGAGCAGTATAAATGATGCACTAAACAGATACATAGGTATGATGATTCAGTTTTTTTAATTCGCCAAATTTATAAATAAGTTAATAGCTTTAGTTTATAGACAACAAAAACAAGACTCATGGCTAAAAACTAAGAGCGTTGTTTTCTTTAACTCCACAGTTAAGAGAAATTCCTAATGAAGTCCAAGGCAAGAAAAGAAAAAACAGGAAAAGTGCAGAGATACAAAACCACACCACGTAACTTGAAAACATTTCATCTTAACATTAAATTAGATGTAGGATTAAATTCACGACCAGGTGAACTTTTTAATAGAAGAGACATTTATAAATAAGCATGCGCCTATTTGGAGGGATCACCGCAAATGATTGGTGTAAATGAGTAGCAACAATCAGAAGTAATTGAACATAAGTAGCAACATTTTTAAGTTTTTTGCCAAACAGCCTTAACCCATGTAGAAACACAAAACATATCTAGTCAGTGGCCCCCATGGACTCAAAACACCTCTATCTTGACATAAGCTACAAAAGGTGATTGATTAATCATGCATGCATTGACAATTGATCTTTTCTTTTTTGCGAGCGTATTCTATTGCATAACAAATGAGTATTCATCAAGTTGGTGATCAATGAAGTTCTAGTAAAAGGAAACAATTTGAAAAAAGAAAAAAGTTTTGGAACCTTGGAAAAGCTGGATTTGGCTAAATTCAGGAGGGAAGGAACAAGGTTTGCATCGCCTGGTCCGAAGGGGTTGCTGGGACGCAATGCACATGTTAAAAGCCCATCAAAGCTATTAGCAAACAAGACCAGTGCTTCGGCTTGGGACTTCAAATCATTAAGCATGTCCTTAAACTGCATCAGAAAATTAAAACAAATAAGTTCATGACCCTTTAAGTGAAACCATACACATACATCTAAATTATTAAAAAATAAAAATAAATACATAAATAACTATAACAGGAAATACACCTTCCACGGGTATGGCAAGGACTCGTCTCCTTTATATATATCATGTGTACCATCAAACACAACATCTGCAGAGCTGTTATATACAAGCCTCTTCACTTTGCAAGCTCGGCATGCATTAATGACATTTTTCGTACCTAGAAGCACGTCCTTCAGTCGTTTTGTATCATTTAGAAGTATAAAATATCAATAGTTCAGACTCACATGCTTATTGTCGTAAGATGGATAAATTTTACCTTGAACAATGATAGGATGCTGATGATAAAAGTCATTTAAGGATGAATCAGTTGCATCAATGTGAAATACAACAGATGAACCTTCAATAGCTGCAGATGAAGGAGATAAAATAAGGATTAAAAACCAATCTAGTAAATCCAACTCTACTCCAATTGGCGCAATAACTTCATAAATATCAGAATTAGGCCGATTCAACACAACCTAATGGTAGAAAAAATCATACAAACCAAACTTGAGATTTGTGCTAAGAAATAACAAAAAACTATGACATGAAAAACCAAAGGGTTTCAATGAAGATCAAAGCAGTCAACCAAGGTTTAAGTAATGTGAAAAATGAGCCATAGAAACGCTTAAAAAGCTATCAATTTCATGCTTCTGATATTCTAAGATTTGTGAATCGAAGTAATGCAACCACGTGTCTCCCAGTTATGGAATAGTAACGCATGTCCAACCATAGATCACATATAGTTCAAGTTGTTTAACATATGATTCATTTATGACCAGAAGTAGAGTATATAATTGCAATATGGAATGGAAACATATTAATTGATAAAAGACTTTATACACAACCACCACCCGAGTGATGCTTATACTACTATGTGATAAACCTTGCACATAAAGATCTTTTCTCAATGCAGAGCAGGACTGTTACAACTCTCCAAGTAATCTTCTCAACCTTTTCAGTGACAAAAGTCCAATCAGCTGAGTTTCGATTCAGGATTCCTCTTTTCTTTTTCTCTCCATGCGTCGTGCAGTGGTTCAAATGCACATGAAACCTACATTATGTAAACCTTTATTTTGACGCCTCGATTCACAACATACTAAACATAGAAAACCATCAAATTTGATTAATCAAGCCCTTACTACACCACTTCCAGTGATCCAAATCATAGAAATCAAGAAGCTTTACTAAAATTGTGTTCAAACAACAACAAAGTCTCATCGCCATCATCATTACGAAGTACTCACACCTGATTATCATCTCTATAACTATAAATCAGAGATTTCACTACAATCATTGTCAAACGCACTATAAATCAACACAAGAGAGGAAAACACAACAAAAAAGGCTAAATCCAGCAAAGCAGAACAAAAACCTCACTCACCTCCAACAATTTGCGACTTCAATCGAACATCAACTTGAAAATACGAAGCAAATCCAGACGAGACCGCTTCAGAAACCGCCAAATCCCTCTCCGTCAAATCCAGATCGATCGAAGGAGCCGAATCCGCGATCCGAACAATCCACTTCCCCGATTTCAACAGCGCCGCAACAAGCGACCGTCCGATGAAGCTTCGGCCGCCTAAAACAGTGCAGATCGGTCGCTCCTCTTCAACGAAATCTTCGTCGATCGCCATTAGAGAGCGAGAGAGGCGAAGAGACGAATTAAAGGAAGAGAATCGGAGATTCACTTTTTTGATGAGTGCGTATATATAAGGTGCGTTTGGCGCCGAAACTGTGTGATTTGTACATTGAAGGGCTTGGTTTCCGTGAACTTTGAAGTCAGAGAGACCATGAGATCGGCCAATCGGGATGAGACACGTGTGTGCCGAATAAAAGTAAGAAAATAGACTGTCTGTAGACTCTGTATGTAGTGAAGTTTGGGGTTGAGATAGTCCTTGGTGGGTGAACTGAATTGCTTACTAGTATTGGAAAACCTTTTTTTTATTTGTGGGGTTTGTGGGGTGGGGTGGGGTGGGGGTGCACTCTAACATTTTTTTTTTAGTGGAGTCAAACTCATGACTTCTCTAAAATTTCAAACCTATTTTTATAACTATTGGAACTCAGATCCACAACGTCAGTTGGACTACCAACCAAGCGAGACAAATCTTGTACACCATCGACACATACCTAAAACAAATCTTAACCGACTTGGCAAGCATCTCGAGCTAAGTTATAAAAGTTTCCTTTAGCAAGAGTTGAGCCTATAGAATCTCGACGTCATACCAACTGAGTTAGCTGAATTTTACTATTTTCGCTTTGATTGATTAAGAAATTTTTACATTTGTATTGTTATGTGTATTGCATACATGTCATTGAATACACTTATATTCTTCAATATTCAGCAATAAAACATTGAGCTTCCAAAGAACAAAAAAAAAAATATTGAAATTACCTTTGGTTTTAGATTACAACATAACTTCAATTATCTTAAATTAGTTAAAGATTAATTGTATGAATCAAACTCTTTCATTACGTTGGATTAAATGTAATTACCTATAGTCTAAGACGGTTATCGAAAAACTAAAAGAATTTTGTGATTGTCAACATCATGAAGGGTAATATAACCGCCAGTTGTTGGATCGCCGAACCCTCAACTTCAACTTCCCCAACAAGTGGTCCTTGTTACACTGCATGATTTATTATTATTATTATTATTATTATTATTATTATTTTATTTTTTATTTTTTTATATCACATGATTAGTTTTATTAGTATCAACTTTTAAGAACATCAAATCCTCAATCCTAAATTAGTGACAGACGGCTCGAAGGATCTAACCTTCCCACTGTCTTTGTTCAACCCATTCCATAAACATATTTGACGCCAATTTTTATTTTTATTTTTTTATTTGACGCCAATTTCCAACCCATCACAACCATCTTCCTCTATCGAACTATGGGACCAGCATATCAATAGAAACAGTAAGATGTGTTATCCAAGGATAATGAGCAACATTGAAGCAAATGTTAACAAATTTTTTATAGGAAAATGTTAACAAATATTTATAGGCATTGGGATTCTAGGAAATCTCAATTTAGTTACAGGCAGCTTGCATGAAAATATTTTAGGAAGACTTTGTTCAAAAATTTTAGAGAGCATATACAAAGTATTTCTCTCTCAAGGAACCAGACCTTCATTGCATAGAAAGAGTAGTGGTATTCGGTAAATGTGTTTTTGGACTTTAAAGTAGAAAAAAATGCCAAATTAATTAAAATATCCTATCATTTCATAACTATTGTTACTATATCCTAACTATCTAAATTGTTTATTTTATATCCCAAATCAATTTTGAACTCCAAATTTAAAGATGTTGCACTTAAACAATGAATTTAAATAATAAAGTTAATAATTATTAAGTAATTAGGGATAATGAAGTGGATTAATTAAACTCATGATTTTGGGGGCCAACTTATCAAATTTTGAGTTAAAAAATGATTTAAGATACAAACTAAATAATTTAAAAATATTGGGATATAATAACAAATCTCAAAAGGTAATTTTTCCCCTACTACACTGACAAGGTTTTTTTCAACTTTATTTATGGGAAACACATTGTTTCTCACTTTTTGTAAATAACTATTGTATATAGTTGGCTATAAAAAAGATTAACAAATCTCAAAAGTTTAAAATATAATAACAAAAGTTGTTGTAAAAAGTTCGGAATATTTTAACCAATAATTAAGATCAATTAGTTGGGTATTCATATAATATGACAAGAAAATCAATCTATCACCCTCACCCAAATTCAGACCTTTTCCTTGCCAAGCAACCTAAGAATAATTTGCTACATGTTTACTCACACAGTCAAATAAAATTACTTGTAACATAATGTAATAAAAAGATCTTGGCCATAAAAGAAAGGGATAAGAAGAATATTGACACCAAATTGACATACAAATTAATATTCACAATCTTTCACTTTTTTGTTGGCTTAAGAGTTAAGAGTGATCCTTCTTGAACTGCAAAAGAGACACAAATTAAACTACCAAATACAAAAAAAAAAAAAAAAAAAAAAAAAAGAGACACAAATTCAACAAAATCAACACATTTCCAAAGAATTCATTGAGAACCTAACACCAAATGTAGTATGCAAGTAACTTTCCATCAAGGTTAACCTTGGATTCACAACACTCAAGATGGGGAATTTTCTTTAATTTTTTCACTAAACAATGATGTTGGGACCTCTTAAGAGTTCCATTGTCTTTCAAAGCATATGCAGATGTTTCTATCCACATACATAACAGTTAAACAATTGGAACCCTTGCAACAGAAGTTGAATAGATGAAACTTCTTAAACTGCTCCGTCCGAACGAACCGCAGTTAATACAGTTCTGTTCTTGTTTTCCAACCAATGACAGTTCGCTAGAGTCATGCAACTCCAAAACTTGGTATCTCCTCAACATGGTCAATGATTTTTCTTTTATTTCTTTTATTCCTTTTCTCACTCCAGCCAAATCTTCCTATAAGAAAATACATTGCAAATTCAAACAAAAGGTAAAATAGAAAAACCAATTGCCTCCATCGAAGTTTGATAGAGAAATAGAGAAATATACTTACATTGGCCTCATCAATAGTTCAAAATGTCATCCACGAGATGAAGGTGTGAATGGATGGGTTGTGGCGAGAAGTCACCATGTTTGAAAAACAACAATGCTTTTAATCCACAAGATGAAATCTCAAGCACAATTTGCCTTCAAAAGAGACAATGGCAATAGACATTAACTTAAGCAGCCATCGGGATGTCCATATTCTTTGTTGATGAAAAGCTTCTTCTAGGCGATGATAAACTCGGATCTAAATCCCTCTCGGAAAATGTAATCAGGATCCGGTTGGCTTCACTAGGCATACCAGCCTTAAGAAGACACGACACAAAACTACTTATAGTGATTGTGTCTGGGGTGCAGCCAATAGTTGTCATTTTATCAAAGAGACTGATTGCCTCTACCATTCTCCCTTTCATGGAGTGTCCAATAATCAAACTTGTAAACGTATATTTATCTGGAATGCACCTCTTTTCTTCCATCTCGGCTAAAATCAAATTTGCTTCATCTACATTACCTGCCTTGCAGAAACCATCAATCACAGGGTTATATATAAAGGGCCGAGGAGCAACATTACTCCACCTCAATTTTTGTAAGAGATCACGTGCCTCATTTAGCCTATTCTCCTTGCACAATGCATTGATCAAAACAGAAAAAGTGTATGCATTAGGGGAAATATTCTTTGTACCCATTTCATTCCAAAGTTTCATACACTCTTCAGTTTCCCCAATTTTGCAATGACCATCAATTAAAGAAGTAAAGGTAACCACATCGGGTATACATCCTCTAGAAAGCATCCTCTCATACATAGTCACCGCGGATCGCATGTTTCCAATCTTCCCAAACCCGTTAATAAGAATATTGAACGTAAAAGAACTGGGCATAATTCCCTTATTAATCATCTCGTCAAGAATAGCAGAAGCCTCTTCCATCCTACCCAATCGGCAATACCCCGATATAACCGATGTGTAACTCACAACATCTGGTGAAAACCCAGTTCTCGATTGAATTTGCATCAAAAACTCGTATCCTCTATCGACATCCTTAGCTCTACAAAATCCATCTATAAGAGTATTACAGGTAACAACATCTGGAGAACAATCAAAACTCCCCATACCGTCGAAAAGCTCAAATGCTGAACTTATTAACCCTAATCTGCACAAACCCCTGACAACAATGTTAAAACTGCAAGTATCCGGGCAAAAACCAGACCTCAAATGCTGATCCTTGAAGAAGCAAACCGCCTCGTCTACTCTACCATTTGCAACCAAAGCATTCAACACATTATTATACGTGAATGCACTCGCTTTTACTCTACAACAACAAGCTTGAACTAGCAATTGCTTCGCGATATTGATTTTCCCCAATTTCGTACACGAACACACCAAGTAATCAAACACAGGTCCATCAGGAAAATGCCCATCAAACACCAATTTGGACGCGGATTCATGGAAACCACACTGACAGAGCGATTTCACAAGGAAATTTAGAGTCTTTACAAACTGATTACTCTCCTCGCGACGCCGCAATCGACAACAACAGAAATTAAAGAACTTTAAACCTAATTTCGGATTCCCTAACCTCTGAACGACACCATAAACAATGTAAGGATTGAAACTCTTATTGAAATACTCCAAAAACCCTAAATCCGTCAAAGACGTCGACTTTGATGCCCTAACGACACACAGAGTGGAAACTACTTTGACAATCCAAGCTTCCGAGTTTGGGATTCGGATTACCTCTCTATCTGAGACTCTGAAATCAAGTTGAGATGATTGATCGTGAAAGGACGAATCGAAGATCGTCGTTGTTGTTGTTGGCGATGCGGATCGAAGAAGAACCCTAGATCGAGAGGTCGAGAGCGACGATGGGGTCATCTGGAATCGAACGCCATTAATGGGGTTCGACGGCCATCACGATTGAGCGAGTGATTGTGGCATTGCGGTGGCTGATTGGCGATGGTGTGATGAAACCCTAGAAAATTAGGGTTTTGAGAGAGAGGAGTGTGAGCGATGAAGAGAAGCCACGAGCGCGAGATGCTCAGGTGAGGTAGTAATGGCGATGGAGGCTTTGACTCGTTAGGGCAAATTGTTTGATCTACTCATAAAAAAGAATAGATGTTTAGAAAATACTAAAATGACAACTCTATGTCACACATGGCGATGGAGGCTTTAACTCGTTAGGACAAATTGTTTGATCTACTCGTAAAAAAGAATAGAAGTTTAGAAAATACTAAAATGACAACTCTATGTCACACAGTAAAATAGGAGCTGTCCATGCAGCTTCGACTCATTATCATTAGGATCTATGTATATCCGTATCTCGAGATATATATTGATCGCTCATGTGAGCAAATGTGTCTTATACTTCATTTCCATTGACCTATCATAACCCCATTTTTCAGACATCACTCTCTCATTTTTAGTAAAATGGCCTTCAGAGACCTTTATCTAAATTTTGGACTTCGGATCGACTACTATGTATTGCATATAAATTATATAATGTTTTGCAAAGGTGAAGTTAAAAGGTTATACGACCGAAAAAAAAAAAAAGGAGAAAACTGAACTCAAACAAGAACACCAACTGCGCCGCACTGTGCAATGCACCTGAATTACGCATCTCACGGCACCCACCCATGGTGTCGATTTGCGGGTCTCAAAGGTGTGAAGCTCTGCATTCATCGAAATAATTGTTTCAGCAAACTCACAATCCCAAATTAGTTAAGACTAGTAATATAAATCAAACTTTCAATTAGTTTGATTTACTCCAGACTCCATTCCAACACGAAAAGAAGCATAAAATTTATGTGGCCATTGAAAAGGTCAAAACCTTCAACAAAGCAAGTGTGTTCAAGCAAGTACGACGATCAGAAATGCAAACTTTGTATAGAACTTCTCTACATGAGATAGGTTATGTGATACCTTGAAAAAAAAAAAAGAACTTCTGTTGTTGATGAGGCAAAATATTGCCATTTCTTCAGGAGATGTGTAACTTGTTGGCAATGGGGCCATGTGGTATATACTGACTCATAAACAATGTTTGCTCTTGTAGCTCCCTGTTGTCACAACAGATTTTACACTAGGTATGTAAGATAAACACCATAAACACCATGAAAACATATTTCAGCATTGGTGTTTACGTCCACCTCCCTTTACATACACCATAGAAACCCAAGGTAATCACTCATCACCAATTATCCTTCGCTTGGCGAATGGCTGCCAATGCTTCTGCTGCTTGCAGTATCAGGAATTTTGAGGGACCGCCGGATTTCTGTGCTTGATGTCCGAAGGAATGGATTGCATGCCTTCTCCAACTTCAGGGCTGTAGGGATCTAAACCAAATAAAAGAGAAAGGAGTCCTTAGCATGCAATGTTGCAATGCAAGCAAAAACAAAACATTATAATGAATATTTCTGATTGCACAAACATTATAGTGATTGAAACTTAAAATGTCAAAAGAAATGTTACTAGAAAGCTTTTTTTTTTTTTTTTTTTTTTTTTTAACCCTAGGTATCCAGGCCTTTTTTTCTCGACTAATCCCAAGGGGCCTTGGAAACCAACTCGTTAGAATCTTCAGTGGCCCGAACAGAGCTTGGCACAAGCGGGGAATCGAACCCGGGGCCGTGCACCTACCACACAATCCCAAGTACGCCCTTACCACTAGGCCAACCCGTTCGGGTTAATGTTACTAGAAAGCTTATTGCATCTCTGCAGACAATTATCGAATGAGAAGTGCTAGAATGACAACGGCTATGTCACACCACAAGACACATCGGCTCACAAGAGTCGTCCATGTGTGCCTAGGGATACAGGTATGCACAGATCCCGGTGCATAACATGCGGGTCAAGGCCGCATGGATGGCTCCTGTGAGTCAATGTATCTTACGGTGTGACATAGGTTGTCATTCTAATATTTTTCTTATAGAATTATGTAGATTAAACGACAAGGCTAAATCCTATTAATATTGTCGTGACTGAGATCTTCCTAACAATTTCTACTCCAAACGTTCAGTACAGTACCTTTGTCCAATATCATACTTTCTTTCCCACAATATATACTAGTCCAAGTTTACCCTCAAAGATGGATTGTGAAACATTAACAGAAAGAAAAATGAACATGGTAATGCATGCCAACACCACCAAGAAAGATATAGAAGACAGAAAAAGAAAAACTTGGAAATAGTAGAGACTGAGTAATTCAAAACAAATGAGAGTGAGACTCCGAGAAGACTCTTCCACTTCTCTCATCGATGGAAAAGAAAATGATGATAACAAACTAACTGCTCGGCTACTCTCATGTCATTTCGCATTGAGATAAATATTTGGATATAAATATATAATTCCTTTAGGGGCGATGTTTATCAATAGTAGATGGGGGATCTAGATAATCAAGAAAATGTATGTCCTTGCTTGTTTCTGGTCAACTTTTATATTTAATACTCTTTCTTTGTTAATCTCAAATTCTAGGCATTTTTCTTCTTGTTTACCCAACTCATTTGAGGTTGAACTTTCTTCTTGTTTACACAATAATGCCCTCTTAAAAATAAGAGTAAAAAACTGTAAATTTCCCAGTAAAGTTTCATATGATTGAGCAACCAGCACTAGAGTTTTTGAAAATTACCGTTGGTGCACCTTTACTGCGAAGTTGAGCAACACGAGCAGCATAGGATTGGAGTGCTGTGTTCTTTGGCTCTATGGATAACGCAAACTTGGAGTTACTCTGCCAAAATAGATGCCACATGATTAAGCCACTAATAACAAAAATATTAGTGTTCAAAAAATCAGTGATACCATAAAAAGTTCATGTATTGCTGGAGAAAGAAAAAACTAACCAAAGTATATTCATGGCCACAATAAATATTTGTGTCATCTGGCAAGGAAACAATTTTATCAAGAGAAGCCAGCATCTGAAATGCAACCAAGATAATATTAGGTTTATGTAATACAAATATCGCTATAGAGAACTACCAAATGCATGAATGAAACCAAAATGTTTTTTCTTAATATTATCAATTCCATTGAACCCAACCATTTTGCTCCTAACTTTATAGAATAAAAAATGTTACATTGTAACTTTTGCAACTCCTAACTTTATAGAATAAAAAATGTTACATTGTAACTTTTGCAAACATATTGTTCATTGCAGAAATTCGACAAGGTAGGCAATCCGAATCTAACTTGAGACACATTAATTATGAGGGATTTTTTTAAATCAATCAGTAGGAATTTAAATAATTTGGAAAGTACACCATCAATTGAACTAAATCGAGTGCAATGGAAAAGTTTGATCCATGCAGCCGACCCCAACTAATTTGGGATTGAGGCTAGGTTGTTCTATAGTTCATTGCAAACGGCAGTAATACAGAAATATTTGATCCATCGCCATACAAATTTGCAATCCTAGATCAATTACATTGAGAATTTGGAATAAGCTAATCTTGAAGAGTAAATATCAAGATTGCTAATGGATAAAATGTGCATCCAACATCCAAGTACACAGCTCTTAAGGGAAGACATTCACTTTCCTTAATAAAAGATCAGGGGAGCTAAAAGGTTAATAATTGATAAATAATTAAACTAAAGTTTATAGTATAATTAAATTCACTGCAAACTATTACTTCCCTAACATGATTTTATGCTTAATTAAGCGCAAACCAACACAGGCATCATGATCATTGCAAAAATATGAAATATCAGATAGGAACATATCAAATGAACTGCAGAGGTCATTCATGCAAAAAGGACATAACGGACACACTTTAGAAAGGATAAATGGGGACCTGTTCAGGGGTGCCTTCAAAAAGCTTTCCACATGATAAACTGAACAACGTGTCTCCCGTAAATATCGCTCCACATCCAGGCAAGTAATAGCTAATATGACCTGAATGAAATTCACAAATAACACCTCAAAGTTACACTCTAAGCCAATAGTGACAACTGACAATTTAAAAAAAAAAAAAATTCTGGACAGTAGCGACAAGTTAGGTCCAGTTTTTATGCACTTCACTTGCCATCTCTTCAAGTAGTATATAGTGAAAATCAACATAAGTTGTAACTCGTAAGTCACAACCGAAAACATCAACATTACAGAAGTAAACTTGGACAAAGTACATACTCCAGTAGAATGAAAAAACAAATGACTTCAATTTTAAGAATCCACTAATAGACCATGAGCACCCTTCTATAATCGTATTAGAATAAGAAACTCAAACTCTAATTATAGATTGGTAGGTTGCCAAATTCTATGAAGCCCATGGCTTCAAAAATGCATTGAACTTCAGTCAACAATGACACGTGCATTGTTAAAATGTTGACGAAATTAGTGCCTATGCATTTTTTTAAAGCATATCCCAATTTACTTTAATAAAACCTGATTAATATGCAACATCACCAGTTCAAACATTATATTTTATAAAGATTGAAATCTATCTACTATTTGAAGATTAGTGAAACACTTTTACATGATGTTTGAGAAGAACAGCTTCCTTCTGCTAAGACACTCAAAGATTAGTGATACACTTTTAAATGATGTTTGAGACAAATACTTGTGTTCATATCTCTATCCATGTCATAAAACTCCGCCTGTTCTCCCTCATTATTGCTAATTTTGAACATGTAAGTCACGTTTATTGTTCTCATTTTTATGTGTTAAGCCATCTTATTTTCCCTCATTTTACCACCAGTTACCAAAGGCTAATCAATTAACTCAATTGGCAACTCTGGAGAATAGAAAGTAGAAATGGGAATGAACTTGGTTGGTGTAGAAATAGTTATGTTATAGTAGTACCTTTTGTATGCCCTGGTGTATCCATTACAACAACCTCATGACCAGCAAACATCCATTTGTCTCCGTCTTGCAAAGCTATGTCAATGCCAGGAATTCTATCTTTGTCCAAACTTGAGCCAATTACCTACAAGACAATGCATATATAGCTCAATCATCAATAACAATGGAGATGAGTACTTTGACAAAAAAAAAAAAAAAATGAAGATGAGTACATATTGCAAAAAGAAGAAGAAGAATGAAATTCAAAATGCTCCAACATTCGCTAAAGCATGAATGGGTTGCTGAATATGACCTACCTTCCTATGAGAAAGCAATATTCATAGTTATGTAAATATGCAAGCCATAAATATAGGCACTCACAATCAAGCAGATTAATTGGCTAAAAAATCTAGGAAACCACCAAAACCTTTTTTTCTTTTTACTTTTTAGTTGCAAACTTGCAATTGTTTGCAATTTGACTTAATGCTAGGAAAATCTAGCATAAGAAGTATTTGACATGAACACTAAACTGATGATAAAGAATAAACACAATAAAACCTTTTAGTATCATAGTGCAACAGTTTTTCATACCTTTGCCCCATACCTTGCTTTCAATTCAGCATTGCCACCAGTGTGATCATAGTGATGGTGGGTGTTAAGTATGTATGTCAGATTCCGATTTTTCCTATTCAATGCATCTATAATAGGCATGGCTTCAGAAGGATCCACCACTCCTACTGTACCAGTATCAACATCGTGCAACAGGTATGCATAATTGTCCTTGAGACATGGCACCTGAAATTTGACAAGTACTAAATTTAGCTATGGAGCATCACAGAATTTTTCCATAGGTGACTTGTTGGTAGATTAACTCAGTCATTTCATGATAACTTAAAGGCACAAATAAAACCAATATAAAACACTACAATAAGAGGATACCATGGACAAAATATGTGGGCTTTTATGCAAGGAAAGTCATCTAGTTTTATAATACTATATTAGAATGGGAAATTCAAAACATTGTCACGTGTGAACTTGATACCAAATTTGTAACTCCAGTCTGCACCTTTTATGATAGAGCAATAATTTACTTCCGTTCTTGTGAGCAACTCAAACTTTATTACAGAAACATAGTGGATTGATTGACACAAAAATTAGGACAAAAATAATCCAGAAGAAGCAATAAAAACTACAATTCAAGGTAAGTTGTATACTTTTTCTTTTTTTTTTTTGCAGATAAATAATGCCAGCTAATTGAAGAAAGTACACAACCTACAACGGAATCTTGATGCTTTTATATTAATAGACACACATATATTCCACTAAAAGAGCAATGGAAAAGTTTGATCCAAGTAGCTGACCACAACTAATTTGGGGTTGAGGCTATGATGTTGTTGTTGTATATTCCACTAAAGAAAGTGATTTCAGAGCATATACACCACAAAAGATCGGGCAATCAAGCAGCTGTAACTTCCTAATAAACTAAGAAACATTAAATCACAGAGACTAAAACTTACATTATAGATGGATTTTTGATGCATGAACTGCACCTAGATCGAGCACAATGTTGCCTGATTACGGCAAGATTTTGCACTTACTACCGAAACAAAGTTTAAGATTCCTCAAGTGATTAATAGAATATTTAATACCTTGCTCTAGGTCTGTTGTACAACAACCAAAGCCCAAAAGAGTTTGGCATTAGAAAATGCAGAAAGAGTTTGCAGTTCTATAATGAATGCAATAAGAGAACCCTCAACAACTCAAAAAAATGAAGGGGCTAAATAATAGGAAGTTGAATGCAAAAATAATCACATTTACAATATAGGAAAGAATAAAGTTGCTTACCAGCTCAATTTGCAATGATGATGTTGTGCTTGAAATGCTACAAGTAAATGGGGTAACACCAAGTGCACGAGTTCCTGCTTGCAAGATTTTAAATGGTCTCCACAAGTAGGTCACAAGTCCATAAAATAAACTTTTTTTGCACAACTGCTGTCTCAGGTCCATCCATGCACAAGATGCCGTTCTCACCTGCAAATACAAAAGTGGAACTTTAGAAATAAGATAAAAAAAAATTCACATTTGCTTAACCACCAACAATTCCTTAATCTAGCATTTTATACTTCAATATGCAATGTGCAATCTCTGCATCTTAGCAAAAAAAAAAAAGAGCGTGGTAAAGTCATGAACTTCGAAGCTCCATGTCATAGAAAGTAAGTAAGCAACATTAGTTATCACTAACAAACTTATGCAGTTCTCTTCTAAAGATTTCAAACGTTCGAAGCTCCAATAATTAAAAAACTGTGGGGAAAGAAAACATCGATGGCAGTGTTATCGCGGATCCACTCACCAATCAAATTAGATTATAATGAGTTTAGATACAACTAAATCACCCACAAAAATATAAGGTATTAAGTATCAACATGAAGGGGTAGTGAGAGTGAGCAGTTATATTAAAGTAGTTCAGCGACATAAAACAGATGTCAAGGAGTACATAGGAATGAAATATTAAAGATGCTCAAATCTTCACCCCAACAGAAAAAGAATTCTTTCTAGATTGAGATGTACAGATCGACAAAGATTTTGGTTTGCTCAAATTATATCCGGTTATATTTCCACATTTCCTGTTGTTCCAAACTTCTAGATACAATTCTAAAATTATTGGATCTTCTGCGACTAAATTGTCCCTCTCCAACACTTGTAGTTTATCATTCAATCGATCACACTTTTAGTCTTAACTGGGACTAATTTGTGTGTCACAACTCACAATTACAATTACAACAGTAAACCTGGTAAATAATTATAACCACCTCGGGAAGAGACGACAAATCTAACAGTTTAAACGATCTCGCCAATACACATCATCGCATTCAAGTCTACAATTTCTCGAAAAATGTATGAACTTTTGCTCCCTAACTCAATCTGCAATAGCCAGTTGAGCTCAGATTAACAAGTTTACAGCAAGTATTTCCCTTTCTCATCCATAAGGTCAATGATCCAAATTTCCTTTTTAACAACAGAGACATTTCTATTTTTCGACAAGAGACTACGCAATTGCAATCAAAACCGCTCGATTTCTCCAAAACCTCTCTCAAATTCAACGATCCTGTTCAGATCTCCACCGTCCAAACCCTAAACAACAATCTCCAGCATCATTCATTGCTAACAGCACACCACGAACACCCTCACGCCATTTCCGTCCTCGAATTCCAAGCCAACGTGAACAATCGCAAGACCAAGCGAAAAAAGGAATCCAAACACGGAATCGAAAGAAAACCACAACAACAGAAAACGAAATCACGAAGTCAAAATCTCCGACAACTGCGAAGTACGAAAGCATTGAAATTTAGAGTAAGCAAAGAAGAGGAAGCAGAAACAAACCCTAGAGCACGGAATGGACGCCATTGCCGACGAAGCTTTCGAGAACATTTTAGAGACAGATTTTAGAGAGGGCGAGAGAGAGGTTGTCCGACGTAGAATATTGCGCGGCCAAGTGTTTGTTGACACACAAAAGGGATTTGTCAGTGTGACGCACGCAGGACGCACCGCACCATCAAAGCAAAAGCTACGCGACTTTCTGACTCTCATGTAAACGTTTTTGCACCATTTTTTTTTTTTTATTTTTTTATTTCCCGCCTAGAGTACACCAACCCACATCAATTAATCATATTTAAGCACTATCAAACTCTACTATAAAGGAGATGACCCTCAAACTAAGAGGGTTGTATTGAGGTAGCACTGGTCTTTTCTTTTTTAATTTAGAGTTTTCAAGTTTGAGAATAAAAAAAAAAAACTCTTACTAGAGGTTGTCGCCTTTATAGTCATTTTCTCTTCGAGTTTAAAATTATTTAGGGCAAAGCTTTGAATGCCTTGATAATTATAACAAATAGACAACCTTCCCTAATATAGGGCCTTATTGACTAAAGTCATCATATTTTTTAATAAATAATGCATGTGTGCATCAGCACCGACACGCAGGTCAAACACGTAGTTGTTGTCGTACGTTGTTGATACGCTTTGAAATACATGCACGAGCCAAAGTGTATCACACAAGCATCCGATGAGTGCATGTTCGACCTGCATGTTGGTGCTCCGGTACTCTAGTATTTTTTTTTTATTTAAAGTGCTTAAGTAAAATATATATTACACAATGGTTCAGATCTTCACAAAATACAATGAGATGTGCAGAAACGCATCTTGATGTTAAACGAAAGACTCTCAGACTACCGTGTAGTATCAAAATTTGTATCACACAATATTTGTTCTTTTTTAATTTAATTTACGTCCATGAGTCTGGCGTGACGTGGCGTACAGTGAGTGGAGTACCATCGATGATGGCGTACACCTGGATGCCGACATTCATTAGTAAGGTTGATCATTTGGTTTGAAATTTTGATTGGTATGTTATGTGGTAAGTGGTAACTTATATTAATATGGATGATAGAGACATGTAATCTTTTGTTGACGCATCCACTTTACTTCTCACCAGTTTATGTTTATTTTTTTTATATAATTTAATATCAATATAAGAAAAGGGTGTATTATTAATTTGTCGTTGTCAAAGAAGGATTCTATAAAAATAAAAAAATAAAAAAATCTTTTCAACTCCTTGAAAAAAATAGTAAAGAAAGAACACGGAAAAAAATTGAGACTTAAATTCTAAGATTTTACGTGTATAATTTACTCATTTGCCATGATTCTATACATATCTACTTTGTCCGAAATAGCTAAATCTTGATCATAGTAAATAGTTTTCAAATAATTGTAGTTATATGTTTTTTTGAAAGAGAAATTACAGGTTTTAAAGATGTTACAATTAAAAGTTTTTTTCCTTGGTTAGATGAAGGCAAATAAAACTCAAATAAGTTGTTTACCAAATCATATATGGTGTGTAAAAAAATAAAATAAAAATAAAAATAAAAATCACATAGTTTGGACTGTGAAGCTCAACAGCTCTGAAGGAAAAAGCGAAACAAGTTGTTAAACAAACCATGACATAATCACAGATATATCAATCATCATAAACAACACAAAATTAGGAGAACTTTTTAAATTCACTCAAATCAAAGTACAACGTTCATGCTTTATTTATATATTCAACTATAAAATTATGCATACCCTAAAAGGCCTTATATGTGAATAACAAGGTGGAAAGATGGCCATGAACACATCATGTGCGCAGCCTGGACCATGCTGTTTGAATGGTAGTGTTCGTAAGTGCTTCCATGCTTTTGCATTGACCTTTTTTGTCAAGAGTTTATATACTAGATCATCTCTCTTTCCTCCCTACTTCAGTTTGAGTTGTCCACGACTCCTGCAAGAGTTAGTCGAATGCCACAACCCGTAACTCACTAGAAACTAATTAGAAACCAATGGAGATATTGGGTAATCTTTGAAGAAACTGCTTGTATAAAATAGTTGTCTCATTCACTAATTGTTGTTGAAATTGACAAAATGAGCACTTTAACTCTAATTGAGGCAGAGGTTATAAGTTTGATTTTGGTGACAATATTATATTCGGTGATTTCTCCTTAATTATGAAGTTGAAATGCCCAACTAATTCTCATGAAATTAGTTGAATCAAAGAAAAAAAGGTCTGAAGAAGGTTCGAACACGGCACACCCATGATTAAAAAAAAAACAAAAAAAAAAAACTCAAAGTATCTAGAATAACGCATCAATGCATATTATGTATTACGAACTTATGCAGAAGAAAACGCGACTAACCAACATAGAGAACGTACAATATAGAAGAAACTGAATCCGTAGACATCAATACATTTGTGGAGTTAATTTCATTGCATAACTTGGCCATGCAAGATGGGACCTACTGCATCATTTAGAGCTGCTGTGGTACAAGAATAAGTGTAGTTCCAAAATGGGAGATAATGCAACAACGCTGATTGCTGATCCCAGAAAAATTGCAGAACCATCCACAACAGTTCATTCTTTAACAGTGATTCGAAGGCACTACAAACTTCTCAAAGCTCGTCCTGCAAGAGAAGAAACAGAAGAAAAATCAAGTACTGAGCATGGCAAAAGCAAAAATAAATCAAAGAGTGGTTTGCGCAAGTAGAACCGATGCATTCATGGGAGCAGACATTAGACGGATCCAAATAACACTATTTTCCACATTGGTGCAGAATTATCACGAACGCTCATTGATTTTAAAATTAAAATACACAGCGGACCTAAGAATTGTGTGCTTACATGGTAATCATCCCAGTCATGGCGGCGATCGTGCTGCAAATTAAGAATAAAATTAGCATTAGTGTGTTAGCACACAAAAAGCAAGCAGAAAACAAGGCCTTTTCTTTTCTAATGCTCAAATAATTAAGTTATGATGCTCTTACTCTTCTGTACTTCTCTCTATATCGCTCCCTATCTCGACGATGTCGATCATGCCCCCTGTCTCTTCTCCTTTGTTCACCCTCTTCTCTGGCTCGCTGAGCTTCCTGCAAACATCATAGCTCAGAGCGTTTCAGACTTCATCAGCAAAAGAACCTAGCACAAAGGATTGGACTAAGTTAATCTGTCACGCACCTCCTCTTCTTTGGCTCGTCGAACTTTCTCTGCCTCCTCAAATGCTTCCTTTTCAAGCTGGTAGGTTATGAACACACATACAAGTACGAATGTAAGATACTAAGTTTAAAATGACCAGGAGAAGCGGGAGATGAGAGAACAGGTTTACCTCCTTGTTTTTCGCCCATATATCCTGAATTACATGCTTGGCGTATTCTGGATCGTCACAGATCAAAATATTGTCAAAGACAGAACCTGCCTTCACCTGCATTACAGTAAACAATCAGACGTGACCCAAGAAACCAGGATTAAGAATTCGTATCTCACAATGAATATATCTCCGGAAACCATGTTTAGGAACAGTACATATTCCTCAATCAAAATGACAAGATATTATCATTGAAATTGTAATTGTGTCACTGCCTTTTACCTGCCAAACTTCAATGCCTACATATTTAATAGGCTTCAGGACATAAAGGTCTGGATCATCTTCAAACTCTGCAGGAAACATGTTTTCTATTTTCAATCAGGGGTCTCAATAATTTAAATCCATGTATCATAAAATAGCTATCCACTAATAAGCAGACAACCCGTTCAAGCACAAAACGTGTACCTGGGTTATCAATCCATGGGGTCTTCCACTTTCCCTTATAGTTGGGGTTCTTGATTTTCTGTTGTTCCAGTCAATATTTTGTCAATAATTAGCAATTTAGTAGTTTCAAGCATCCATTTATTTGTTTCAAAGTTTTTAGTTGCTTACCTTGCGTTTCCATGGTCCTTTATATGCAGGGTTTGGTATTTTTGGCGGTTTCCAGACACCATCTTCGTCCTCATCCCAGCTATCAGGCTGATCAAAGGAATCAATAAGTAAGATAGCTTGATGGTCACTTTGTTACAAATTCCAAACTGTCCGATGAACACGTATACAGAAACAGATATGGTACCACACACACACCCCACACAGAATAAGGAGGCCAATCCCCCTTGAAGTAGCAAATGCACTTCTCAAATATGACGGGGAAAGAAACGTAGGTAAATTTGAAAGAGTGTAGAGCATGTTAGACAATATACTAACCTCTTTGGCTTTTGGATCAGGAATTTCAGCTGGAATAGAATCATAACCCTGCAGTGCCAAGGCAGATACATCAGAACATGTGATATACATTTTTCCGTTTCTTCATTTTCCGTGAAGGTAAAATTTCACTCATTTAGTAAGCAGAAAAGCACATTAGTACCTTTGGTTTAACATCATTAGGATCCTCAATGTACTCCCTTTCTTCCCAGTCTGCCGGCTGTCAGCACAACAACTGGTGTAAGTATTAAAGCAAGCAACAAAGTATAACACAAACACACATGCACAGGAATTCCATATAAAGTAATTAGAAAACTTTGATAGCTAGGTCTACAGTTGTCTTTTCATAGGACAAACATTCCGTCCGCATCCAGATAAGTCGGCCAAAAGAAAGATCACGGGAAAGAGGACAAAGGTCCAAGCACACATAAATAAATGAAGCATATACATAAACATACAGAAACAATCTCCCAGTTCATGAAATCTACTATCCTCTATTACATATTTTTCCTAATGAAATTATGAAACAGACGTCAAAGATAAAAGTAATAAGAATTGTTGGAAAGCACAATAACAAATAGACTAGAGAAATCAGTTTGACAATACCTTTTTTGCATTGACATCTTTAATTTTTCGGGGTGGAAGAATATCCCAATCTGTATACATGCTTCCAGATTCCCTTTCCCGACCATCAACCCAGAGGCTATAAGATGCATCAGGTCTAAGGATGAAAGTGTAGAAATGGGTTAATTTGTCTGTTTCACACTGGAGATCCTTCTTGATGGGATAATTCTGACCCTGATAAGAAAGTATGAGATGAAGCTTTTTCGTCTGCGACCCGCATATATCTGGCCCAAACATTAAGCTGAACAAAATGATACAGATCAGCTATATTGATGATATAGTTGTTGAGAAAGTCAAGAATTGCTTGCTCCACTCCAACAAAAAGGACGGTGAAAAATTGAATACCTAAGTAATTTTGATTATTAGGAGGAGAAATTTAATACTAACACTGAAATAAAATACAAAAGGAACCAGGAAAGAAGCACGAAAATTAAATTAAAATTGACATTACAAAGGTAGAAATCACAACATCATCGAAATACATGTGACTTGAATTGATGGACTTGTATTTACTATGTAAAAGCATCAAAAATTCAAAATGAGAATCGCCGACAAATTATTTCTGAAACTAGATGAAACTTCTAATGTTTACCAAATAGTCCATGAATTCAGACCTGTACGGAGTATCGCCGCTAAATTTTTTCTGATTGACATAACTGGAGAGAAGTTTAATGTATCCACCACCACACTCGATATCTTGTTCAAACTTTATAGAGTACTGTACTACCAGAGTTTTGTTTTTGTTGGAGAACTCTGGTATCTTTGCGGATATCGCAAAATGTCTAGCATCAGTAGCTGTTTGAAGACCTGCACGATCAATCCGCATAACACACGTATTAAATATGTTGTAACCAGCTCAATTCATAAGGTCAAATAATAACTTACAAGTGTTCATTAACTAAGATTATCGGCTATTGTTTTTTCTTCCAGCAAGTCAATAAACCAAGTTTTTAAATACAGAACTGACACCACCTCTTCTTTTTTTCTTAAGAAAAAACAATATCTATAGTAATAAATGAGCAATCTTTAAAATTCTACCCCTAAAATAGAAAGGTCTCAACTTTCAATTCATATGCACCTAGTTAATAACCTAAATCTTTCCAAAGACTTGAATAACTTAAGTTCTGCAACTTTAAAATAGACAATATTCACTTGCAAACATAATTTAACCTCGGCTTCCCACAATATTAGGTGAATGAACATGCACAGCCCGACCTGAACAACTTGACAACACTAGTATAGATCAAACAAAAGATAACCAATCTGTCATTCAAAATTCACAACGTAATTATCCGATACTTCATATTACATGAGTGTTGAATTTCTTCCTATCCCAATAAATTGGAATAAGCTACAATTTCACAAACCTTTATCATCCGGATCCCCTGACCATTTCCCAGCCGTATGCTTGAATGACCCCGCTTTTCCTTCGCTTTTCTTCCAGTCAGATTTAACCCAGCGACTTTCCCATTCATCTATTGCAAAAAATCAATTAAAAAGATTATTAAGGTAACAGTTCCACCATTAAAAAAAAAAATCACATTAACACAATCTACTAACATTGTCATCATCTTATTTATTTCTCAGTAAACGTTAACACATGAGCGGCATAAAAAGTGCTCCCAAAAACCAATGCTACCAAAATAATGAAACACCCGCCATAACTTGATTTCGAATCAAAACCTTTCAATATCAACAATTCCCATAGATCATCAAAAACTAATATATAAACATGAAGCAGGAAACTAATCAAACTATTATTACAAACACATTAACTCGCAATTGTAATACCATTATGTGATTTATGAATTATCTACAGTCTTTTGAGCTCCATTGCCGTTACCAATCTGATGGAAATTGGTATTAATGTTGGAAGCGGGCACTTTGTACCATCAAATAAAGTGCCGAATGTTTTGGTGATTTTAGGAGATTAAAAGGTTTTTGCAGGTTATTCTCTATTATAAGCAAGTTCGACATAAATAGGTGCAGAAAAAATCACAAAACACACCATTTCAGGACAAAAATTCAAGAATCTTCACCAAATCACACTATACAATCAGAAACAAATTTCCTAGAATCTCAGCTCAGCAATCACTAATTGCAGTTGAAGATCAGTGAAGGGTACCTTCGAAGGACTCTTCGAATATGATCTCAGCGAATGCTGAGGTGAAGAAGAAGTGGAGCAGCAGAAATGGAAACAAAAGCTTTGAAGCTAGGGCATCATGGTCCGCCATTTTCGGCAAACCTTGGTGAAGTTGGGGGAGACGGGTAGTGTTAATTATAGAAAGGGAGGACACGTAATTGGGCTTCAGATTTGCAAATTTCACAATCATGCCACTCATCCACAAATCTCTTGCTACTTGCTACTTGCTACTTGCAAGTCTAATGCAGAAACTCAAAAAAAAAAAAAAAAAAAAAAGATTTTTAGGTTGATTTTTTTATGTCGCTGTATTTAAGACTTGTACGGTAAAACTAGTTAATAATCAAGCTGATGGTTGATTAACTAGTTAAAAGTTAATAATCTAGCAAATAGCTTATATAAAATTACTCGTGAGTATTCCGTAGGAGACAAATATCACCTTATACAAGATATATCTCAAAAAGTTAAAAGATTGGATACATGATTTTTAGATGATTCAAGTAAATAATTAGTAGATTTCAACTATTGCACTGAAATAGTAAAGGTTTCAGAATTTATTTATTTTATTTTTTTGACAAATGATAGATTTTTAAGTTGAATTGTTATTACTTTCTTATAGTTAAAAACATCCACAATGGTTGAACTCTCTCATTAGTTAGTGGAGTGTCACGTCGCATCATAATTTCATTACATTCTTTATGGGACCTTTTATTTATACACTTTAAAGGACTCGCATCTTTTTGTCTTAAAAAAATAACACAAATTAGATTTAAAAAAAAAAGAAGTCGGTTAAACTGGCGGGATCTACGCACATAGGATGTCGTTACTGATGCTCTTATAAATAGAGGTAAGAACTCATATATTAATTATTTTAGTAAAACATCATGCTAGACCATTTGAAGAAATATATCTCACGCGCCAAATAAAGTAAAATTTTGTTTAAAAATATATTATAATTGACTAGTATCACAAAACTTGCAAATCAAATGTTTGGTTGAAATATGGGTTACAATTGACAAAAGTACTAGCTCGCAATTTAGTTAACAATTAGTAATAATTTAATAATTTAAACTGAAAGTTGATACTCTAAGTAAAAGCTGAAATAAACTAATACATGTATGATTAAACACTTCTTAAAGTAACATTCAAAACTTTTACTTTTTATTTTAAATTGTTTATATGTTAGTCTAGTTTAACAAATGCAAACTCTTTGAACTTAAATTTAGTTTTGAACTTACCAAAAAGTTCAAACCTAAATTTTATTAGCGATGCCTCCCATTGAAGTTAAAAAAAAAAAAAAATATATATATATATATATATATATATAGTTTTGAACTTAAATTTGAATTTTTTTTTAATTTTTTTTATTTTTTGTCAACGAAACTTAAATTTGGTTAGGTACGAGTCCTTGATGTTGCTGGTTTGTAAATTATAACGAATACAGGGGCATTCTCTCGTCATTGTCGTCAACGCTGTAGACTTCGAGTGACTTCTCAAATTTCGTTCACACAAGTCCTCGCCGTGATGAAAACGCCAAACACGCCCTACGCATTATGCCCAATAGAATAAGAGACTATGTGACGTGGCACATTTTCATTGGACAATACAACAAAGCAAGCAACAAATTGAAGTCAAGCGTGTACTCAACTTTTCTTCCTGGTCAACTCTTGTGAAGATGTCTTTGTTTTCCCTCACTGAGACTGGATATTTAGCTTCAACCATGTCAACTAATTCACACAAAGTCGCTCTCCCAAGTTAATTTGTTTTACATATAAGGCTCAGAATTGTGTCCTTTACTATTCAAAACTTAATTTGTTTCACATATAAGACTTAGAATCATATCTCTTACTATTCCGATCAACCGATTATTTCTTTTCATCGAGTTTTTCTTTTCTATCAATAAATAAGATATTGGATCATACTATTACACAAAATCGAGTCCCTTACTATTCAGATCAACCAATTGCTTGTTTTCTTCATATTTTTGTTTTCTATCAAAAATATCTTTTCTGGGGCATATTGTTTGCACATTAGTCAAGTACTTTGATGTATGCATCAAGATGTTTGATCCATACAATGGACTCTAATTAATTTAATTAATTTGAGATTGAAACTTTGTTGTTATTTAGAAACCTCATCCAATCATCCCCATGCAGATCTCGTATGGTTAGTATCACAAATGAAGACAATTGGCTTGGAAAGCAAGTGGAGAGACCATGAAAAAAACACATTAGGAAGAGATTTAGCACTTAAACACAGTAACTCAAGCATTGTAAATAAATTATCTTTTGATAGGGTTTGTAAAAGCATGGAAATTATACACATTTATGTCAAAAGCAACAAATTAACCAACCCCCCCTTTCTTTGATTTTTGTGTATCCCAAGACTTACAATTAAGCTCCCCCATCATATCATCAAATGCTTGCTTTATAAATAAGCTAAGACCAATCCCATATACCCAAAACCCAAAGACTTTTATACACAAATTAAAACTAGTGGTATCCTTTGATCAATTGGTGGAATATATCATTTCTTGCATGAATTTAAATTATTGCAACCAAGCAATGGAAATCAATAACCCGTTATTTCTTCGCCTTTGTTTCCACCGTTCGCGTAGTTAATGGTGGCTGCGTTGTGCCACCAAGTGCAACTGCGGCGGATTCTACGTTAGTTAGGAGGTACTCATAGATCTTCTTCCTCAACCTGTCGATTGTCTCTGCAGAAACAATCAGTTCTTCGCTGTCTTCTTTGCCGGACCCAATTTGTTCTAACCAGTCATTTACAGCTTTGAGCTGGGATAGCATTCCTGCTAACTGACTGTTATCTGATAATGTTGAAGCATCAACATCAGCATCCAAAAACTTTTCAATGAACTTCAAGAACCAGTCTTGAGATTCTGTTTGAAACGTTAGAGCCAAGTCGACAGCTTCATCAAGGCCACTTCCGCGTACCCATTCTGGTGGAGGTGCACTCCGTGGCTTCTGATTCATAGGTGATCCATCCCCAGTTCTGCGTGGCGTCACAGGTGAATTAAGTTTAGAACTAACAGATGACCGAGCTTTGGTTTGTGGTGTCTTCATGGAAGAGTTCTTGACTGAGTTCTCAAGTACTATCATAGGCTGACAACCACCGTTAGACCGCAGGTTTTGAGCGGAAGTGGGAGTGCATTGTTTGTGATACATTGAGAACGCCGACAAATCTGTGCTTAGTGCAGCTTGAACCCATGAGGCTGCTTGTTTTCGCCTCTCTGACGAGACCATTTGCGCTTCTTTTGACATGCCGTCCTCGTGGTCATTAGATAATCCCTCGCGAACTGACTTTAGGGAGTCCAGAACCAGATGTGCCTTGCTCAGGCTCGAATGCAAGCTCAAGAACTGCTCCACGGCTGGTTGTGGATTATCCTCCTTAGCAGAAGAGCTCAACTCGGCATATGTGCTGCCAAAAGAAAGAAGATATCTGTTACTGAGTAAGTTGAACTAATTTAGAACTCTTAAGATGATTGAAACATATTTTTACTATGATTGCAACTAAATGAAACTACACAAACTAAGCCCTGCTCCAAACAATTACTATTTGTTTTCACTTGGCAAGAAATTCTATAAAGCATATATATATATATATATATATATATATATATATAGAAATTCAGATGATACTTTTACAGAAAGCAAAAAACTGTTTCATGATAGATGACGTTCTACGTCGTAACATCAATTTATGATTTAAGTTCTGCAACATAAAATAAGGGTGATATATTACATAATACAAGGAAAAGATAAATGAAGAGACAAAATGGAAGAACTAACAAAAGTTCTATTTCCCTCAAACCATTGTGGTATGTAACAACTCATGAGAAAAGCTTTTCCATCACATAACAAACTTACATCAAAGCAATTGGATAGCAAAATTGAAAAATCAATCCAACTCTAAGTCTCTAACTGAAGATACTTTGATAAATATTGGTAGAACTTATTGAGGCCTAGAAAAAATGTGATAAACAATTGGTGTAAGACATATGGTATAATCAAAGTTTTGCACAATAATATTGTTTAAAGAGAAAGTTTTCCTTAACTTTTGGATTTCCAAAAATAGCCAATTAAACACATAGAACAAACATGTTAGCTCCTGCTATTGGACAAATGTATAGAAAATAGCTAATTAGAATCTTATTGATAGGTGCTTTCTAAGAATTAGGATATAATGGCATAAATGAGAGAGTGCCCTCTTCGACAAGGGATCTTCCCTGTTACATTTGCTCCTGAGCCTGGCTTGAACCCACGACTTGCGCCTAAATAATAGGGAAACGTTTCTTTGCCAATACAGGTTCTTTCCTACTATCCATGGAACCACCATGGTCAAATGATGTACACCGGATAATGATAAAATATGGCTGAGTGTCCTGAAAGGCATTCATTATCATGAGAAAAATTTCCAGTGTTGTAACTCAAATTCTCATTTTCTTCTCAATGGATATTAACACCGAGTTAACACGCTGGATTTTGGTGCTCACTCTTTTTTCATGAGAAGACGAGCATTTCGACAATTCAACTTCAACTTTCCTTCAAATTACCACAATTTTTCACATTTCTATCTTTAGTCAAAGAAAGCTCTTCCCATTCACATAGCATTCTATGCCGTCAAGGCAGGAGTTGAAATTAACACAAGATTGCCTAAAGCAAAGGGTTACCATATCCCAATTCCTAAAGGAAATTTTCCATATAAAAGTGATCTCCATCTTTGTTACCTTCAGCTTTTCCAATTCTTATGCAAGTTCAGATTATATTCTTTGATACTTTTTTTTTCGACAACTATTTTCTTTAATGCTTAAACATTAATCTCATGTAATGCCTCTCTGATGTGAAAGGGGAGTTCATAAATTTCTTCACCAAGAGTCAAGATGATGATTCTGCACACCCATTTTTCTAATTTTTCGCTATGCCATATATAACATTTTGAAAAATTTTATTACAAAAAATGAGGGTCATTTTTAAACCTTCTAAATATGTCCCACAAACATTTGAACCTTCGATGGTTTAAAACCAACAGCCAATTCAACTGCTTGATCAAAGACTAGGCTAAAAGATCAGGTTCCAGCTTTGACAATATCCATCCATCAAAGTAGCACAAACAAGTCAACTACATCATAAACTTCACCAAAACTTCACCAAACATACCACAATATCCTCAGTTTCCGCAATATTTACCACCTAAGAATTGTATACAGCAACCAAAATGGCCACTCAAATGCAATAAAACAAAAATCAAAATGACATTTTCAAGGAACTAAAATGATATTCAAAGAAGTAAATTAAATATAACCATGTTTTCAAAAATTACCTTAAGCACCGGACCAAACTCTCTGCCGCAGATGCTTCTTGCATGGCCTCAATAGCAGCTATTTGTGCAGCATCTCGGTGCTTCAAGATTTCCTGGAATATAAAAATTGTTTCTTTCAACATAAGTAATCAGGTAAATGTAGGAATTATACTCCATTCAATGGAAAGGTGTTAGGTCCACTCCCAACTTATAAGAATCACATGATGTACACCATTTAACTAATTCACAAGTTTCTCGTGGAGTGTCACTAAATCATCAGCAAGGCCATGTTATCCATTTATGGCCACAAAGTCGTACCTGTTGAAATGATAGATTCAAAGGAAGTACAAACAAGAACATCCAAAAACACTTGGACTTATTGCTATTGCATAGTGAGATAGAAGAAAAATTAGCCGAAATATTCAAGGGTGTCGCATACCTTTCCAAGCTTAGTGAGGGATGAGGGAAGTGAGGCCCATGAAACGCTTCCATCCGTCAATCTTCTACTGTTTGGAATAACTTTGACAAAATTACTAGGGAGTCCATTGCTACCAACTTCTGAAGTTTTCTTTCCACTCAAAGGACTTGACTTATTTGACTTGACAGGATCATCCGGAGTTCCATTCGTTGAAACTTTTTTAGAATTAGTCTGCCCTTTGTTCTCCTCTTTAGGTGATATCTTTTCACTTACAGATTTTCTTCGAGGAGTCTGTAACGAGAATGAATGTATCTTAAGCTTAAATAAATAGTCATAACAAAAATAGCTACTTGATTGACTGCTTCAAATGTCAAGAAGGAATAATAGCAGGAAAAAAGAAGGCTCAGAAGTTGAGAAATGAGAGGCTATTGAAAGTAGATCCTTGACTGCATCATCATTTCAATCATAACCTCTCAAAACACATAGAGGATACTACCAGAGGTCATTGTAGAAAAGATCAGACAAACAGTGAAACAAATTCTAAAAGGTCCTAAACACGAGTAGCGCTAAACAACATAATAAATATGAATAAGTTATTTCACGATACAATAAAAAGTCAAGAAAACTACCATAATGAATTCATAGAAGGTGAGAAAGAGAAGCTCACAGAATTACTCCGAGATTCCAGTTTTAAATCATGTTTGGTCGCCTTGGAGCTCGAATTATCCCTTCCCGTCACTTCCATACCCCCTTCCCAACTTCTTCTCAGGGCCTTGGGTCCTGATTCGATCCCATGAAACAAACTTCCGGGGGAACTTCCTCGAGGAACCCTCTTCTCTGCCGTGCTCACTTTGAGCAAAGAAACCGCCTTGTCCACCAATGCTAAGCCTGTTGACACCTTCCTAGAACCTTTGATCTGGGACTGCTGCTTGATCCCAGTTGCAAACTTCTCAAATGAAGTAGGCAGTGAATAGCAACTCGTAGGAGAAGAGGGAAAATGCGAGTTTGATGACTTTGGCCTTCCATTTGCCTCCTTCTTTTCCAGCAAATTCAATCCATTCTTTGAAGATAGAGAATTAGATCTACTCATAGACTTTTTCTTCTTATCCGACTCGTCAATCTTTGCCACTCCATTTTGCTTAATAGGCTTTGGTTTCTCTTTGTCCCCAGGAGTGTTATTATTTAAGCCCTTGGAGAGTCCTGTGCCATTACTGTTCACGCCCTTTGCCGATGGAGTTTTTGTTTTCTCCCCGGGGCTTGATGCTGAGGAATTAAGGAAGCAAAGAGTATGTGTGGCGACCAAATCCTCTGGGTTCCCAACACATGGATGGCGGCCAGGAATAGTCTTCACGCCATGAAGAATTGGAACTGGCGAAGCAGCTTCAAGCCTCTCGACATGGATAAACTGCCCCAACTGAAGCTTATCGCTCAGAATGAGATCGTCGTGCTCATCAGGAAGAGCAACATACGTCGCATGAGAAGAATCCGAGACCTTGAGATAGAATCCCTGGTTGGCAAACAAGTCCCCACCAGCAAGAGCTGGGACAATGCTGACAACCTGTAACAGCGAAGACCGGTGTTCACCGGCAACCTTCACATCGGTATTCATGTGTTGTAGGAGCTTCAATAAAACTCCAGGAACTAAGGAAGCCATTTTCTTGACCTTCAAAATGCATTACTATGAAAACCCAGATGAAAAATCACTAGCAACTCCCCAAGATCCAGATAATTGATACCATAGATGGCGAATTATGCGGAAAACAGCAATCTCAGATGCAATTTCACCCAAATTTCAAAAACCCAGATTGAGAAATCAAAATGCTTTAATCTGGATCTAATGCAAATGAAGAAAAGACTTTGAACACCCAACCAACATTTAGTTGCACTGTTCCTTCAAGTATTTATGAATCACTGTCAACACTGCAACAAAACAAAGATCTAAACATAAGAGCAACACGAGTTGTACGGTTCACTGACTCTAAAGATGAAAAAAAATCAATGTTTGTGCATTCACATATGTACAGATCAATAAACACACCCTTTAAGCAGAAAAAAAGAATAGAATTGAAGAATGAAATCACAAAGTTTAAACAAATGCATTAACAGGCAAACCTCAGTAGAAAAAAAAGGACTAACCATTAAAAAAAATGACAGCTTGTCTGTCTCATCATTGATTACAGTTGAAAGAAGAAATAAAATAAGCAAAAGAGATGTCTCAACAAGATCCAAAGTTTTCACATTCTGTATTCCAAACTTGAACTGAAATCAACTCAACAAACTCACTTTCAATCTTCAACTACAATGAACAGAACGTTTTGGATTTCTTCAAAACCCAGATAAGAAATTTGCATTTCTTCAACAGATGAGAAAATTGGATTTCTTCAAACCCCAAATGAGAAACTTGAACAACAAATCAAACCCATAAAGCCCAGATTGGGAAAAAAAGAAAAGCAGTGAAATTTGTTAGAGAAACAAAAAGGAGTTTTAGATTGAGCCACATTAAGATCAAAAACAAGAACAAATGAACAAATCAAGCAAAACCCAGATCGGAAACAACCTAAAAAAATGCAACCAAATCAAAGAGGGCATCATCACCTTCGTAGAAGAGAAGTCTCTGAACGGCAATTACTTCAACAAACACAATTTTAGTTTGTATAATTGATCGCACGACAATCAAGATTAGTGGAATCTGGACAAACACAAAAAAATACAACAAAAACTGAATCTGACACACTATTGCTGATATAATAATGGAAAAAAGAAGAATTTTAATTCTGGGTTTGATTGATTGGCTTCACACATCTGAACCACTGAAGCATTTCGAAGCCAATGAGAGTTGCAGAACAACAACTACGCAGAACGAACCACAAGACTCTTCACAGAACAATAATTTTTTGTTTTTAAGCTGTTAAGGTTACTGGGTCACCATGCTTGGATAACCAAAACTAAGGAAAAGAAAAAAAAAATCAACATCATCGTCTCTTGTGCATTGAGATTTGGTGATGCGCATCTCGATGCGATGCTCGAATCGCTTTAAAAGACATGGTTGTCCCGATTACAAGGTCAAGGCTCATAATGAGCAACTTAATCCTTATTAAGCTCATGCTCGTGTTTACAAAGGTTAGGTAAATTACATTGAATTCTATATAGAGTTTTGGAGAGTCTAATAGGTAACAATGAGTTTGTAAATAATTATGACTGTGTACGGTGAATTTGAAATATTTAACCAACATTGTAAATGTCATATAAGTAATTGTTTAGTTCAAGCTCTATAATTTAGAGTTAAAAATTTATAAATTGAAGAGTTTCATTGTCTAACATTATCTTTAACTACTTCATAAAAGATATTTCTTGCTTTATAAGAAATATTTCTATAAAATTAAATAAACAACTAGTATGTCTCAAACAATGTACTGATCATAGTTTTTTCTAAACTTATGTCACCTCTTGAGATTAACACGGACGGTTAATATGTGTTATGTTGTGAATCAATAGGTGTTATTCTAGCATTTTTCATTCTATGATTGTTTAATAATTAGTTAAAAAATTGAAAGCATTAGAATGACACTCTAAATACACTTTGTTGTCGCATCTGTCTTTCATATTTACTTCGAGATGCGAACTTATATATCTCAAGATTTATAATATGGTTGAATGATGGGTTTGTGTTATGTTGAGCACTCTAGAGACATCGCTCTAGCATTTTTGTTAAAAAAGAATTACAATATTTAAGTAGATAATATTCTTTATATTATAATCTTATACTACTATGTGTGTTTTTTAATGTTGTTTGGTGTGAAATTGTGAATCGGGAGCATGTGGACAGTAATGGAGTGTCGGCTAACTAAGCAAAGGTGTCAGATTCCGGCGTAGGAGATGTCACATTCTGGCGGATTTTGACGCTTTGCTTGTCAAATAGCAGTGCAACTTCTCAGTGCTTTTTGGTATTATCCAAGTGAAAATCACCCACACTTCGCTACACCACCACGTGTCATTTTGACACTATGGGCCCAACCCATGTAGGGGTGAGATTGATTAAATGGTGCTGATGTTGATGATGATGATGGCCACTGATATTAGAACCTCTCGCGCATGTCCACCGTCATACCTGATCAATTCTAAGCTTATAAGTCCAGGAACGATGAGGTCCATTAATAATATAATGAGCTACCATATGGGATCATAGTCCCGTTATTATTATAAGTCGTTTTAACTAAAAATATCTAAGTAAATACAATAATTTTATAATATGACGTGCAAGTTGTCGTGAACGCCATCAAGCGTGGTTATGGTGACAATTCTGAAGTTTGTGAAATTTTTATCAATTATTGATAACATTAGAATTTATTTTGTTAAGAGGCCAGCGAAATAGTTAGTTCATAGTCTTGTTAAAGTTTTTATTTTTAAGTATTCTCAATGTTTGGTATATGTAATGAATTGTTAACATTGTTAAATGAAAATCTATAATTTAACCTTACATAAATGAGTGTAATTTACATATATGTTATGTGATATAAATTAAATTAAAGAATTAAAAAATTATAGATGTTTGTGTATGAGAGTAAAAACGTAAAATGGGTAAAAAAAAAGTAATAAATATAGTCTCCAATTTTGAAAGCAACTTGAAATTTGGAAAGAAGGTCTTTAGCTAGAGCGACTTATAAAAATTATCCGAGAAAGTAAGTTAGAGTCTTTTAAATTCATGTTGTGATGTGCATGTGTGTATCTCGATGCATGGTGTGGAAGCCTCTACCTATTGGACAACTATTTAGCTGCATGGTAGAGTGCTTCGGATCCATTAACGGGTGCACACAAGCCTGTAACATATTTACTACTATAAAAACGCGTAATATATTAGGTCAAAGTATTAAAATTTATTTAATTTCTTTTTTATAAAGTACCATGTGTTGTATATCTTAATATATTAATTTAGTATATGTCCGGGGCTTTACATGAGATTTACAGGTAATAGCGTTTTCATATTTAGAATTAAAAATAGGTTATGTCGTAGACTCGAAGTTAATAACCTCAATTCATATCTCTTCAAAACAAAAAAAACCTCAATTTTTTTTTTTTGGTAGGAAAAAAACCCCAATTCATATACTATGTGTGCTCAATCTTTCGTTCTAAAAGGTTATAACAATATTTTGTTTACGTTTTTAATTTCAAACATCATTATCTCTCGTAACTAGCTCAAATAATTTTGCTCAGCAACACAAAAGGGCACAAGACTTGAAGAGAATTGAAAAGCTAGAAAAGTCAAAGGATCACTGCTCTGACCTCCTCCCTAATTACAAGTCAAACTACTAGATTTGGTATAATCCACCGTGATGTACATGTGCAATCATTTTGCTTAGCTCATAATTAAAAATAATAAACACATAAATTAAACATGTATAAATGCAGTTCTTAAAACAGGTAGGTACTCCAACTTCATAAATTAATAAGTATTCATGCATGTGTGTTAGGTACATCTATTAACATTATTAAACCGGCCGGGCCTTGCTTTAATATATATATACTGTATACATATCTACCGCATGCTTGGTGTTCTTTTAATGGAATAAAATAATTTGTTAATTCACAATAAAATAAAATAAATTGTTTTCTTGTTCTACTAATTATTAATTATATCATTTTTCAAAGAACTAACCATGTAAGAAGAGGCAATTAATCAAATGGTTGGAGACTTTGCAGAATTTTGCACTACCATTGCAATTTATTCCAGTATACTGTATAAGTTATTGATTTTGAGTTTAAATTTTAATTGAAAGCCTAAATCTTGAATTTTAAAAATCAATATTGTGACTAAGTTTTTTTCAATAATATAATTAATAAGTAATACCGTGAGTTTTATTATTATTATTATTATTATTATTATTATTATTATTATTATTATTATTATTATTATTATTATCACTATACTATTATTGTTCTTTTTTCCTTAAATTTAAACATTTTCAATTTTATTAATTATCAAAAGTAATGCAACCAAATATTATTATTATTCACTTGGGCACCGCAACAAGAATAGTAATTTTGTGGCCTTTTAACAGTCTAATTAACAACCTCTCCAAAGCACATTAATAAGCAGAAGGATAAAAAATTTTGATCCGTAATCAATTGGTTTAGCTAAATGATTTGTTATTCAATCACATATTTACAGGTTGAGGGTTCGAAAGGGGAAATAAATTAATCGTTTTCTTAACAAGAAAATGTTTTTTCTTGTTTGTAAAGCTTTTTTTTTTTTTTTTTTTTTTGAAGTTTGTAAAGCTGTTTAAATAAACAACAAAAGCTTACTGATATTCACTTAATGACTAGTTACCCAATGATAATATTTGTTTTTGTTTGGCAACATGTCCCACTTAATTTCTTCCCTATATTATATGTTGCCAAGTCTCGTTAGCTAGCTAACATGTTTTAATAAAGCATAATAAAAGGTGTTTCATTTTTTATAGCAAAGCAAAAGGTTCTTATAACATATGCCCATACTCAATGCCCGCAAGTTTCCAAAGCTAAAAGATTAATTAAAAGTACATGCATGGAGCACTTAGGCTTTTTAGGGTGCCAAAAACTTTATTGATGCTAATCCAAAAGTAGTGGAGTTTGACTTGTCTCAATCTCATTGGATTATCCTGAAAAATATGACTTACGAAGATGAGCAAATTTTAAGAGATCGATTGATCTTTTGCGTAAATAAAAGGTCTGAATTGTGCTATTGAATTAGTTGGGGTTCGTTACATAAATTAAACTCTTTATTATATTGTGCTTCATTTTTTTTTGAAGTGAAATAGAAATTTTATTAATTATGATGACTCAATATGTAACAACCCTCAAATTTAATTGGTGACACATGTCGTGTTTTTGGACTGTAACTGTCACGATCCAAATTTTTAATTGATTTTAGCCATAATCAGGCTCACCAACCCATGACGTGAGACGCGTGTGAGATATGCACACCGACCGAGGCATATGACCTAGGTATATTGTATTTTGTATTGGTTGTATGCCTAATATAATGTAATGTGTAGACCTACTAAGTCGGTTTGTACAGTGTAGGTGTCGAGACGAGAGCGGGAACATGCCTCGAGTTGCGTGTGAACTGGGGAACTGGGTAGTTGGCACTTTGGTGAGTCTTGTTTTATATTAATATGAATTTATAAAAGACTAATATGCATTATGGACTTATTAAATTGCCTATGGTTCTTGTAATTATGCAAATCAAATTAGAACCTTATAGTTTGAAAGAAAAATCAACAAATCATGGACTTACCTCGAAATGTGTGTTAGCACATACTTTCATACACTTGTGTCACACGTGTGTTACATGGTTGGATTTTAGTGGAGAGTAGGAGCAAATAATGGCCACAAGGTATCATAGAGATTGGATGGACACATTAGATCAAAACCCTCATTATAAAAACCAAATTTTCTCATATATTGCTTCATAATGCATGTATTTGGCTGGAAATTCAGAGCTGTAGAGAACTCTCTTGCTGGAAAACTTGTGAGATCATTAAGTGCTTTAATCATCAAGAGATTGAGGATCATACACATCTCATCAACCAACATCATCTAGGTAATTTGTTGTCCAATCCATGCATCCAAGTTAAGGATTTTTGAGTTCAATCAAAGAAATTTTCTGTGGGGATGATTCTAAAGTGTTTTAATATCGATTTGATGCATTTCTAAACTTTAATTTCAAACAACAAGTTCCATTTTCGAATTTTGTAAGTTTTTGTCAAAAATGGGGTTTTCTTATGATTTCGATTTTGAAAATTTTCGAGCTATTAAATGATATTGTTTTTGAAAATAAAGTTCATATTTGGATTCTCCATTGAAAAACACTTGGGGTTCCAAAAGAGGTTTTGAAAATTAGTGGGGTTTTGGTTAGATTAAAATTTCTAGTTTTGAGTATGTTATTGGTGCTCTTCATTTAAAATTTTGAAATGCATGCATAGTTTCTTCGTTTCCATGATGTTTTGATGAATGCATGTATGGAAATTGAAGTGTGTGTTGTGGAGGAGGTGTTTGGATCCCTGGTGGTGGAGAACAAGGATCCAAAGGGTTTGAAGTTGGCCAATTTCGGGTTGCAGAAACTTAGAAAATTCTGGGCTTCTGCACTCAGTGTGTTGGGCATTTTAGTCAGTGCGCTGGGGACCTAAACAGCAGAAATTCTACATTTTCCTAAACTTTTTCTGCACCCCGCACGTCGGGACCTGAACAGCAGGATTTTAGATTCCTGCAACATTACTTACACCATAACATTCTCATTTTAACTTGGATTTTGACGCTCCATATACCGTTGGAAAGCTAAAACATAGAGGAACAACCTAGAACCATTAGTTTTTCAAAATTATGCCATATGAGTTTTCAAAAATGGGTAAAAAAAGAGGCTTATTTATATAATAGTCATTTATATAGCTGTTTTGGATCGTTTTGGTGTCGAATAGTCTCAACGCTTAATTTAAAGACTAAGTACATCTAATATAACCTAGATTGATACCAGCAAACTTTGGGAGATATATATGAGTCTGGATGCTAGAGTTTGGGTAACGGGAGGCCATTTGGACTAGGAATAGGAATACTGCATGAAATGTGAGTATACCCGATGATACTTTAAATTGCATTAAATTGCATTTCATTTTCTTTTATTACTGATTGATTGGCAGTCTTTATGACTATATGGTGCCTTTGTACTCTAATATCATGATATTTATTAATATTCTTCACTCTTTAAACTTGCTCATCATTATATTGTCTTGTTGATGCTTTCATTGATTCCATTTGTGTGTTCTATGTCTTCATTTGATGTTTTCAAAGGTAAATGAGTTATAAATAGCATGCTATTAGGATTAGAGAGTTTATGAATGAGACTATGGACTTTATACTCGACTTGATTAGTCTATTAGCTTGTCCCTATTTCTTGACCATCTTATACCGAGCCATTTTTGAATAAATAAAGTAGTTGTTATTATCTAGGTCCCTTACTCGATCGAGGTATACGCGACTTACGAGGTTAGAGCCCCTGGAGATATCGGTACATATTACTTGGTTGTGTATGATACCTGGCTGTATGTGATACTTAGTTGTGTGCGATGCTTGATTGTGTGAAATGTTTGGATGTGTGTGATATACTAGGGTTTGAGACCCTTGTAAAGTTATAACTATTGAGTTAGTGTAACACGGCTCATTACCGATTGGACCTAGATCACTACTACTTAGTCGAATGTCAGTATCATTAGTTTAACTCTAGTATTTACCTGCTTATGGTTAATCTTTCAGTGTTTCATATTTATATGCTTTTAAATATCAGTCGATTATATTTGGAAATGTGAAAAAAAAAATATATCATCAGAGATTACTGTTATTTTCTTACACTCACCATTCTTTTTATGACAGCGGGTGCAGAGCGGTCGACTAGTAGGTCCGGCAAGAAGAAGATCAGTGACTACCTCTGAGCCTTGAGCACATTGCTGGCCATACTTGTAGGTTATTTTGACATTTTGTATTATATTGTTATTATGTCTTTACATAGTTGGGTTGTATAGTGGGTTGAGCGATAGTTCCCCAACCTTTTGACTTTCACACTGTTTATATGTTCGCCATTATCAAGTATATATATGTAATCGTTATTTCCTGGTTTCCACACTTAGGTCATTATCATTGGCTCCCACATAAGTCACTAATTACTTCCGCATAATCATTAAAGCTTTCGCTAAATTAATTAACTTAATAAAAAATTTTATTAACTCTAAATTTCTATAGATAGTAGGACTAGTGTATTACTTATCTTGAACATGAGTAATGAGGCGTATAAGTTGTAAAGGCTGACTAATACGTAATTAGGTCCTACGTGTCTGTGGTTAAGGCTTAATTACGAGATTAGGCCTGGCGATGCCTTAGATTAGGGAAGGGACTGTCGCAGTGACCTGACAGTCGTGACTTGTCATATTACTCAAGCCTCGGGAGTCAACACTGAGGTATATTTTATTTTTTTATGATGTTTGTACTATTATTTATACCCGAATGTGAATTCGATATGTCTTAGTGCGTGATTTTATTTTGTTTATCGCCACGGATTTGTGTGTGAGATTTGTCTAGGAAAAATGAGAATTTTAGGGTATTTAATCACCGAAAAAATGATAGTTTGTGAATTATCAAAAAATAATAAATAATTCATTAAAATGCAAGAGCGTTGTTGTGTCCGAGAACGCACGACGTGCGGGTTGTGAGGTGGTACGGGTCCGAGAACGCAAGTTGTGAGCGAGAAACGACTAAGTATTGAAGTTGAAGTCACCTATTGAAGTCATATAAGTGAGTCATAGTTGTTGGATGAAACAAGTGAGAAACACAAGATGTGCCACGAGATTCGCGTGTGTGAGTTGATGAATGAGAAATATAAAAAGGGGCCATCACATTTTCTCTCTCCTTTATCTCATTTTCCATCTCTTAATTGAACAAACGTGGTGATGAGGGTTTCAGTGTTTCCGAGCTTGGAATGACGTCAGAGATCGACCAACTACGCATAAAAATGTAGGATCCCGACTCCTCTCATGATTATCTACGATTTGACGCTAATTTTGTAGATTTTAGTCACAATTATTTCGAGCGAGATTTTCGAGAAATTTTGTAAACAAGTTTGGTTGATGATGTTATGATCAAATGGGTGATTTAATAGTATTTTGTGAATTGGTTTGAGTTTTTGAAGTTTGTAGGAATTTTTGAAAATTTTTGGTGATTTTCATGTGATTTGTGAATCATGGTTTTGGTCGGGGTTTCAGCTTAAAGTGAAGTAAGTTTGGTGTTGTTTTGGACATCCTAAGAGTTTGGGATAGTCTCAGAACGCGGCGACGCGAGCCGGGGTTTCTGAAAACCCCAGAAAATGAGTTTAGGGACTTACGCTGCGAGGGACGCCGTAGAGCATTTATGCTTAAAACGTCAGCCACGGCCTGCAAACTAGAGATGGTTTGGAGAATCCACGCTTTAGATGACATTATGGACCAAAACCCTGACGGCATCATTTGCGATGTCCAAGCCAGTGACTCAATAATTTTACGTTTTATGTCACCGTAGGGATTAACCCTTGGCGGCGTCACCTGCGACGTCTGCAATAGTGTCAAAATTAAAATTTTAAAATAATTTTCAAAACTTTTGGGAAATTTTGGAGGGTTATCTACGGTCACGAAATGACTCTAATTGAAATAAATTTGGGTTAAATGATTGTCAGATTTTAAGAATTCGATTGGAACAAGTTAAAGGGTTGTGCGAGGATCGGTGTTTTTATAGTATTTGAGGTACGTCCCGTACATCAATAAGCCAGTATGAAGGTACACATTAATTCATTTTCCATTATTGTTGTTTCTATTGAATTGATTTATTTATTGGAATTCCATTCTATTATTCCTTGACTGAGTCTCTTTAGCGTAAGTGTGTCGTGAAGGTACTCCATGTTCATATTAGATGGTCTAACGTGAAAACTTCTGCAGAAGTATTGGCTACCCACCTAATATTGAGTTTCACCCTAAGTACTGGATTGTTGTTGATTTGTTGTGGATGTGGATGTGGAATTGAATGTGGATGTAGTTGTGCTACTGTTGTGGATATTTACCACTTATAGGCCTCTTTTGACTCAATGGACACTCAAATATCATTGTTATATTTGCCAGTCTGTTTATCATACAAATTTGTCTTATTTCTGTCTTTTAATACCACATTGGTTATTCTTGAATTACTGTTTATGTTCTTCTGGCTATACTTTCAATTTTTTACGCACTCACCGTCTAGTTTGTGACGGTGGTGTAGATAGAGCTAAGACGAGCAAGGGAAAGGAGTGTATGCTAGGTGATTTCCTCCGAGGACTCTCGAAGCGGTTCTTTCCTTAACTCACACAGTAGAACTTATCTTTTTGTTGTGCTATTGTACTTTATGCTTTGTAGTATATTGGGATATATTTTTTGGATTAAGTGACTAGGGATATCATGTATTATCGTATTGCTTAACTCTGATCACCAGATTCACATATTTATCCAGTTTCACGGTTTCCACACTTTAGGTTATTTTCCTGATTTTCCATTTACGGAGTTATTAGTTGATTATAGTTTATTTCCGCTACGAATTTATTGATAATTATGTAATCCTATAGCTCACACATTTAAAATGATAAATTGAGGATGAATTTGAGGTTTTGAGGCTGACTAGGATGTGTTGATTTCGCATGTAAGGACTTGGGGGATCACGTTGGTCTAGGCCGGGCGGGATCCAGTTTTATGGAGAACTGGGGTCGTCACATAATACATTTAATAGAATAGGACAAGACATATAATCAATTACCTTGATAAAAACACATTGATTCGCTAATCCTAATTGTTCATCAGAACATTCAACTGTCATAGAGTTGATTTTGAGAAACTGTGATTGTAATAATGAAATAGTTTGACAATCAGTGATTGTTCCGAAATACAATAATGCCTAAACATATTAATACCAAAACAAAAAATAAAACTTCCAACAAGGGAAGACAAATAAAAACTTCCAACACGAGAAGACAAACAATAACTTCCAACATTGTAAGCCAACTATTTATTGAAAAAGATAACCTAATAAAACTATCAAACCAACAACTGTAAGCGCAGATCCAGCACGAGCAATAGAAGTGGAGATGGACTTGAATGATGATAGATGCACACAGAGGGGAAGCAAATGGTGGCACTGATGATGAATCCAACAAGTGTTGCAGGATTGAAACTATGTTTTATTGAAAAAAATGCATGTAGTAAACACTCTTACTGGAACCATCGCCGATCAAAATAGAAGATCGACGGTGGTTCATGTAAGAATCATAAAGGAGCAAACACTTGTTATATTGTGCTTGATTTAGTAAGTTTAATTAGGGATGCACAAAGATTGGATCCAATCCAATTAAGGTCAATCCGCAATCCAATCCAATTATTGCGGATTGAAAAATTAGAGTCTAATCTAGTCAAAATAATTCATCAATCTAACTCAATCCAATTTGCAAAATGCAAACCGGATTGGATCAAGTTTCACAGACTGACGTTTTCCTATCCAAAGATATATAAAATTAAACTTTAACAAATGAATCACAAAAATCATACTTCTCATGAATGACAAATTTACAACATACATTCCACAAATCTATATGTAACATAGTTTCCACAGACTTATTATCTTAATAATCTTTAAAATGCAAGTTCCGACATAATTAAATATGTCATTCACAAAATTTCACCATACACTCTCACATAAGCACAAAAAAAGGTGAACGCTGCAACATACAACCCATAAAAAAGTCGAAAGCGTAATAAAAGAGTTAAGACAAGTATAGTTTTTTAGATATTATAGTTTAGAGTTGATAGTTTGGGTTGATGCACTTTTAGATACTATAATACATATTAGTAGGTATGTATATGTGTTGATGTGCTAAATGGACTGCATTGAATTGGATTCGCGGTTTTAAATGTAAGATCCGAAATCCGATTCAGTCTAGCCGAATTAGTGATTCTCAATCCAGTCCAGTCCAAGGGATCAAAAAATCGATCCAGGTAGCGATAATTGGTATGGATTCGACTAGATCCGCGGATTAGTGCAATCCGTGTGCACCCTGATGTTTAATTACATAGTATTCAATTTAGCAGGGGATTTGAAAGTGAGAGGTCATGGGTTCGAACCTTGGTAGGTGCAAATGTGATTTCGTTCCTATAAAAAAAATTAAATGGTATTCTCTAAATTCCTTAAATCTTAATATTTTAATCAATAAGTTGTTAATTTGGGATGCATTAATTAGGACGGACTTGAATGGTTTAGAATGTTCACCATCAATTGCACTAAATCGAGCATAATGAGAGAGTTTGATCCATGTAGCCGACCTCAATTAATTTGAGATTGAGGCTATTGTAACAATCCTAAAATTCTAATTCGTGCCACGTGACATTTCAAGGTTGTATTGTGAGCCCAGCTAGCCAACTTTATACAATTGTATATATATTTATATATACTACACCGAGGACCGAAACAAGTACACCATGGCTAGCTGGGTCCACAATATGTAACGACCCTCAAATTTAATTGGTGACACGTGTCGTGTGTTTTACATGACCATGACCTACCGTCGTGATTTGTCATAGTACTCAAGCCTCGAGAGTCAACACTGAGGTATATTTTATTTTTCTGTGATGTTTGTATTATTATTTATACCCGAATGAGAACTCTGTGTGTCCTAGTGAGTGGTTTTCGTTTATAAATCGATACAGATTTCTGTGTGAGATTCGGCTAGGAAAAATAGAAGTTTAGGGTATAAAACAGATAATTAAATACCGAAAAATGATAATTAGTGAATTATCAAAAATAATAAATAATTAAATAAAATGTGGGGCAAGGTTATGCCTGGGAACGTACGCAGTGCGAGTCGGGAGTTGGAACAGGCCCAGTTACACGTGTTTTGAGCGAGAAATGGAGCGGTTTTGAAGTTGAAGTTACATATTGGAGTCATTTTAGTGTGTTAAAGTTGTTGGATCAAATAAAAATGAGCCACAAGATTTGCCTCGAGATCCGTATGTGAGTGGAGATGACATGAGTGGTATATATATATCAACTTTTCCCTCTCCTCATCCAACATTTTCATTTTCGATCCAACTTGAGAAGGAGGTAATGACGGGGTTACGGTACTTTGCGGACACATTGTGACGTCGTGGAGCGACCGAATACGCATAAAAAGGTAGGATTCCTACTCCTTGCGTGTTGGTGTACGTTTTGACGTTAATTTTGTGGGTTTTCGTCGCAACAATTCTGGGCAAATTTTTGGGAAAATGTTAGAAGATGATTTTGATTGATGATTTTGGTATCAACGGAGTGTTTGATTGATGAATTTGTGGTTGATTTGTGGATTGGAAGTGAATGGGAATTTTTGAAGAAATTTGGGTTATTTTTTAATCTGGCTGTTTTGTCGAGGTTTTAACGGAATGGGAGTGAGTTTGTTGTTTTGGACGTCCTGAAGGATTTGGGATAGACTTAGAATGCGGCAACTCGAGCCGGGGTTTCGAGCAACCTCGGAATAGGTGTTATGTTGAATATACCGTGAGAAGTATCTCCCACGACGTCACTCACAGACGTCTCGAACAGAGGGAAACCAACGAAAATCAGGAAAGAGGCCGTCGGGACGCTATCTAGAACAAAATGGTCAAGACGTCACCCACATATGAGTTGGGCAAAGTGTTTTTCTCCATGCCATGGAGACGCCGCCCAAGCATAATGTGACTGCCCCAAATCTCCCGGGGTCACCCTGTGACCCACGCCCTCCGCTCGCAAGCCCAGCAGCGCCTGTCATGTCACCGGACACATCATCACTGCTGCCACGTCAACAGCTCTGTGAAGTGACGCTCCGTTTGACTAATCCTACTATATTAAGTTGTTTAATTTATTTAAACATCTAGTAGGTTGGCAAATTTTAATAACAATAGCGGAAGCATTTAATTCGTATTTTATGAGAATTTATTAAGCCTAAGTAGTGGAAAACCCAGATATAAACACCATGTATATAGCTGAGACGAAATAAATAGTAATCCATATACATGTGATAAAGTTCTAAAGTCCCCAAAACCCAGCAAAACAAAATATATATACATGATATCAAAACACGAACTATCAGCAGCAACGATCTCAGAGATAGTCGCCTAGTACCTCCTTTCCCTTGCTCTTGCTCGTACCAAGATCTGCGCTCAGTTGCCCAACACATACAACAACGAGCCTAGTGAGTAAATTTTCAAGAGAAGTCTACACGATAATCATGAAAACCACAATAACCTGCGAGACATGTGAATTTGACCCTGGCAACAGGAATCATATTCCCATGGCTGGCAATAACTAACATTCACAACAAATATGACAATCACACATAGCGAATATAAAAACATCATTTGAGTAATCCCGTTCAACCAACGATATCAATGAAAACTAGATAGATGTGTGATGGAGTCTAACAAAACTAGATCATACTTTGTGAATTCGGATGCCCAGGCTGAGCACATCAAGCCTAGACCACACCCGAATCACTAAAGGTGACCAGAAACACATCACAACCCACCGGACACACAACTCGGGTAGCTATTCATCGGCTGCGCCAAGTACACACGCTACAATCTAGCCCGCTCAATTCCGTACCACGACCATCCCGATTAATCTCCGACCATGTGAACAAATCAAACACCGACCAACATATGATCATAGTGCATAAACATGGCAACCAGATAAGTAACAAAGCGATAAATGAACAATTTGATAAACAATCATTTACATGGACACACCACGAATGAATTAAAGTATAACATTCTCAAGGGTTTTACGCATCTGTAACTACACACTTTGACTTTTCGGACCCGTCAATTCGACTCGCTTAGCTCTCCTATGCCCGAGCTATGGTTCCCCAGTCCCTGAAGTCCATTTATAGTGTTTTATAGTATTTAGAAATACATTATATAATTTTTTATGATATTATATTATATATTAAATTTTCAGTTGTGGTACCTCTTCTGGACAATGTCGGGGTTCCAAAAATACTCGAAAAGTCCCAAAACCACTTTTCTATCTTTTCCTTAATTTTCTATATTTTTCTAGAATTTTCTCCAATTTTTCTGATATTTTTCCTATTTTCCATAAAATAATATATATAATATATTATTTAATTTTTATTTAGTTTTAATTAAAAATTTTATTATTTTTTATTAGGGGGCCCACCTGGACTAGCTTGGCTGGCCGGTCCAACCCGGCCCGGTTCGGACCTTCCCAGAGATGGAAATCGTCTTTGGTTTACACCAGAGACGATTTTCATCTTTTTTTTTTCTTCCTTCTTTCATGCTTCCTTTACTCTCCTCTCAATTCCTCATTACTCTCAATCCATTGGAGACCCTCCAAACCTCAAAATCTCACCTCAAATCCACCAAAACAACACCAAATTCTCGGATCAAAATACATGTAAATAAACCCAAAATTTATCAAATCACCTCAATTTTTTATAAATTCGATCCAAATCAACAAAATACTACAAAACCAACCTCAAGAACATCTAATTCATCAAAAACAGTAATGAAATCATACAAAAACCTAAGTTAATCTCAACCCAACAAAACCCACATTTTTTTCAAAAATTCACATTTATGAGAGATAAATTACCTTATATCGATTGTTGTGAGGCTCAATCTCCTCTCCAAGCTCAAATTCGTCCCTCCCCAACCTCGATTTCTCTAATAGAACCTCTCAAATTGTTTGAGAAAACGTTTTCATGTTTTGCATGTTGATCGATCAAGGTGTATTTATACTTTGGGTCTAATCTGGTGTGTGCACACATCTCGAGGACGATCGAACGGTTTCTGATCGCCCCGTGTCACCCGAATTCGAAACACCTTATCATAACACTCATTTCCTTAAATCACCTTGTTGTACATCTCGAGGATTATCCTCTGCATGCTAATTTTTCCTATCAAACTATATGACTTTAATTAATTCATTAATACATTTATTCAACCTTAGGTTAAATCACCTAATAAATCATATAAAAATCATAGGTTAATCACATTAACACTTAGCTACCCGGCAACCCATGCCCCATACCCCGGCTATCCCGTACCTGGTACTCAATTCCCGACACGCACTTCGGGACATATACCTGAGTCATAGCCTTACCCGATATCAACTTACACACATATGATGTTTATATAAATAATAATAAATTTTCACATCATAATAATAGACATACAACATACACAAATAACACATATACTTGGGTACTCATATCTGAGTCAACCCAGCTGCCCACGTAACGCCCGAATTACCTTTTAATCCCCGTGATTAACACTAATTCTGATTAAATTAATTTGGGCCGTTACAATTCTTCCCAACTAGGAGAATGTCGTCCCGAAATTTAAGATAACTAATATCTCTTCTCGAAGTCGCAAAGCGAACTCAACTGCCCGCTATTCAACCTGACACGCATAGTCCAAATGAACTACTCAACTCTAACCCTTCAGTGAACGAATCAACTGAAATTCTTAGGGAACACATCATCCTATTCCAGGGAAACACATCAACCTGGCCCTGGTGAACAAATCAACCAGTCTTGTCTAACTATTTGGTCCTGGTGAACAAATCAACCTATCCCAGGGAAACACATTAGCCTGGCCCTGGTGAACAAATCAACCAGTCTTCACCCAAAATCCTGGTGAACAAATCAACCAGTATCCCACTAAAACCTAGTGAACAAATCAACCAGTCTCCCACAATCCTCTAGTGTACGAATCAACTAGGATACACTAATCTAAGTGAACTAATCTACCTAGATGCAACGAATGCAAGGAATACAACAAAACAACAATTATAATGAACATATCAACCTATATGCAACACACGCATATAAAAACACAATAATAACGTACCCTGCTCATGTTGTTGGGTCGTCTCTCTGACTGGTTGTGCCACGACATGAACTCTCTCATCTGTCTGTGGAATCTCTAGTGCTGGAAAGGCTCTATGACAATCCACACTGATGTGACCTCTCTGACCGCACTTATAACATCTACTTCCTCCAGACTGTCGGTCCTCAGAGTGTTGTCTATAACTCCGGTCTCTCTGATCTCGATCTCTACTTCTCTGTCATGCCCATCATGCTTTGATCCTTTTTTATTGCAAGGATAATTTTGATCTATGTTTGGTTGACCAGGGCCTTTCAAGACCCTGGTCAACCAGTCAACCCACCCCCCTAGGATTGACTGGCCCCTGGGGTAGCAGACCAAGGGTCGAACGCCCCTGATGCGTCACGAGGTGGGGGAAGTGTTGCTTCCCCCTCCCCAACCCTCAGACTGGTGTTTAAGGGTGAGCACTGGGGACCCCTCCACCGCGACTGGCCACTTGGCTAGCCACGGTGGCGGCGGTGGTGGGAGAAGTGGGGTGGCTGTGTGCCACCCCCTTCTCCTTCATGGTCTTCATGGGGTGTCATAGACGGCATCCCACGACCCCCTTTTCAGACAGTTGCGCCGCTGTTCTCTCCTCCAGCGGCGCTGGTGGCACCGCCACTTCACTCCGGCGGCTTCTAGAGGAGCTGCCACCCCCCACCCCCCCAATTAACCCAAAAAAGAAAAAAAACAAGAGAAAAGAAGAAGAAAGAGGAAAATGAGGTTACCTTTCCTTTGGGGATCTACCTAAACTTGGGGTGTCTCCTCTTCCTCTCTTCTCTCTCAAGCTTGTAGAAGACAACAAATAGGTGACTAGGGTTTGGTAACAACACTTATATAGTTAGGGTTTTAGGGTAGGGTTGTATGCAACCTTAATCCAAATGACGCAAATACCCCTATGGGCCTTGAGACCAATTTCTTTGTTAAGCCCATTTGAACTTATTACCACTTAGTTTAAGTCTTACTAAGATTAGTTCGTGTATCGATTTCATTGATTCATATACTTTAGTGTAAAATTACTAAAATGCCTTTAAAATGGGTCGGAGAATATTTGGGTTGTTACAAGCGGGTTGATCTGGTTCACGGGAGACGCGTACTTGTTACAAGTTCAGATCGAGCATTTACAGTTTCAGTGTCCATTGTTGACGAGAGCTCAGCCACAACATTACCAGTAACAGCGGGAGATAGTCCAAGTTGTTGTTGAGCTGGACCAAGGATCGTCTCGTAATCTCGTAGAGGGTATGTCTTTGATTTGCAGTACTTTGATGAATATCATATTTGATTCAGGTTCTACAGTTTCATTTATTTCTTGACGTATGGTAGATGCATTAGGGTTGAGACCCATTAGGCTTAGTAGACCCTTGATCCTTAGTACAACGGCTGAGGACAAGATATATCCGAACTTGTTGTGTGTTGATTGTTTGATAGTTATAAAGGGTCATAATTTGCCTGCTAATTTGAGAGTACTAGAGTTCTTAGAGTTTGATGCATTGTTAGGCATGGACTGGTTAGGAGCTTATCGTGCCCATATTGATTGTTATGGGAAGATCATTGCGATTCCATTGGCCAATGGTACGAAGGTTAGATTTCATGGCGTTATTACCGATCATCAGGGGTAGAGAGGCTACTAGTGGTAAGATAGAGACATTTGCGAGTGTCTTGAGCACTGCTGAGAGACTGGAGGTTAGCATTGATGATGTACCAGTAGTGTATGATGTTACTGACATTTTCCCTAATGATATACCAGGATTACCATCGCCGAGAGAGATAGATTTCATCATAGACTTAGTACTTGGGACTAGACCCATTTCTATATCGCCGTATAGGATGGCACCTCGAGAGTTGGAGGAGCTCAGAGCTCAGGAATCAGTTGGATGAGTTGTTAGAGTTGGGATTCATTAATCCTAACATGTCATCGTGGGGTGCACTTGTGTTGTTTGTGAAGTAGAAAGACGACAGTGTAAGGTTGTGCATTGACTATAGACAGATGAACCAGGTAACGGTGAAGAATAAGTATCCGCTACCTCGTATAGATGATTTGTTTGATCAGTTGATGGGAGAGACGTGGTTTTCAAAAATAAACTTGAGATCAGGTTATCACCAGCTCAAAACCAGGGTTGAAGACAGGGAGAATACTGCATTTAGTACGAGATACGGTCATTATCAGTTCATGGTCATGCCATTTGGTTTGACTGACGTGCCAACTATGTTTATGGATCTCATGTACAGAGTTCTGAGGCCTTATCTGGATAGATTTGTAATTGTGTTCATTGATGATATCCTTATCTACACCAGGATTTAGTGAGGATCATGAGGAACATCTTCAGATAGTTCTACAGACTTTGAGGGACCACCGGGTAAGTATGAGTTTTGGCTACTAGAGGTCAGATTTTTGGGTCATTTTGTTGGAACTAGCGGTGTTTCCATGGATTCCGCGAATATTAGAGCTATTGTTGAGTGGCCTACTCCGACTACAGTGAGAGAGATCCACAGTTTTCTGGGATTAGCTAGGTATTATCGTCGTTTTGTGCAGGATTTTTCCAAGATTTCTATAGGATGACTATACTAACTCAGAAGAATGTGAAGTTTGACTGGAATGAGAGTTGTGAGACAACATTCTCTACTCTAAAAGAGAAGCTGACGACTGCACCAGTTTTTGCATTACCTGAGACAGGGAGGGATTCGATGGTTTATATTGATGTGTCGAAGGTTGAACTTAGTTGTGTTTTGATGCAGGAGGGCAAAGTGATTGTGTATGCATCTCAATAGCTCAAGATTCATGAGAAGAATTATCCGATGCATGATTTGGAGTTAGCTGTTGTAGTATTTGCATTGAAGATTTGGAGACATTACCTGTATAGGGTGAGGTTTGATCTTTTCACTGATCACAAAAGCTTGAAGTATTTATTTTCTCAGAAGGAGTTGAATCTGAGACATAGATGTTGGTTAGAATTCCTGAAGGATTATGATTTTTCACTTGAGTATCATCCTGGGAAGGCCAACGTAGTTGCAAATGCTTTGAGCGGGAGAGGATATGATAGTGAGGTAGTTGTGTACCACATGACACATGAGTATGCGTTACTCGAGGCAGCTGAGATGATGACTTCGGTTGATGTGCCAGCTACTACCAAGACACAGATTTGTGGTCAGTTGAGGATGCATACTATTTCACTTCAGGTAGTCCGTGAAGGACAATAGACTGATGAATTGTACCAGAGATTCAGTGAGATGGTTGATAGTTCAGATTATTCAGATTGGAGTCAGTCGATGGACGCATGTCTGAGGTATCGAGGGCGACTGTGGATTCCATTAGTGGTTGATTTACGTACTGAGATACTTCAAGAGGCTCACCGTTCGCGTTTTTCTATTCATTCGGGTAGGACCAAGATGTATGCTGATATGCGACATCTTTTTTAGTGGTTGGGGATGAAAGTCGATGCGTCAGAGTTTATACGAGCTTGTGAGATATGCCAGCGTGTAAAAGCCGAGCATAGGCGACCTGGAGGATTGTTGCAGCCTCTTCCCATTCCGTAGTAGAAGTGGGAGCATATTGCTATGGATTTTGTCAGTGGTTTGCCTCGATCATCTTGCGGACATGACAATATCTAGGTAGTTGTGGACTGACTGACAAAATCTGCACATATCATTCTGGTATCCACTACACATGGAGTTCCGTGTTCTATTGTGTCAGATAAAGGACTGCAGTTTACGTCATTGCTATGGTAGAGTATGCAGGCTCAATTTGGCACGAGGATTGATTTGAGTACGACGTACCATCCACAGGCAGACAGACAGTCCGATAGACTGATTCAGGTGTTAGAGGATATGCTTAAGATGTGTGTACTAGAGTACGGAGGATCTTGGGAAGAGTACCTTCATTTATGCGAGTATGCGTACAACAACAGTTTCTAGGCTAGTATTGGTATGACACCATTTGAGGCACTGTATGGCAGACCTTATAGATTACCATCTTGTTGGGCAGAGCCAGAGGATGCAGTGATAGTTGGGCCTGAAATTGTTGTTGATCATACTGAGAATGTGTATGATAGATTCGTCAGAGACGAAGGGTGCTCAGGAGAGACAGAAAAAGTACTATGACAAGTATCACGACGAGTTGCAGTACGATGAGGGAGCCTATGTGCATTTGAAGGTTTCGCCTCTGAAGGGTCATAAAAGGTTCAGAATCAAGGGGAAACTTGCGCCAAGGTTTACTGGTTTTTTTAGGATTGTGAAAAGAGTCGACAAGGTTGCTTATGAGTTGGATTTTCTGCCTCAACTCACCGGAGTTCATCCAGTGTTCCATATTTCGATGCTTCGACTAGACAAGTTAAGCGAGGGACGACGACCTACGGTAGATCTGAGTCAGATTGATTTGCATGATGATATTACTTATGAGGAGTAACCGATTCAGATTGTGAATGGGAAGGTCAAGATACTGAGGAATAAGGATATACCTTCAATACTTGTCAGGTGGCAGTACCACAGAGACGAGGAGTTGACCTGGGAGTTAGAGTCCTATATACGCGAGTATTTTCCTCATTTATTCGATTCCAGTAAGTCATTATTTTGAGTCATTATTAGATTAATTTCAAAGACGAAATTCTAATAAGTTGGGAAGACTATAACGACCCTCAAATTTAATTGGTGACACGTGTCATATGTTTTACAGGACCGTTATCTACCATCGTGATTTGTCATATTACTCAAGCATTGGGAGTCGACACTGAGGTATATTTTATTTTCATGAGATGTTTGTATTATTAGTTTTACCAGAATGAGAACTTTGTGTGTCCTAGTGAGTGGTTTTCGTTTATAAATCGCTACGGATTTCTGCGTGAGATTCGGTTAGGAAAAACGAAGAGTCAAGGTATAAAACAGATAATTAAACACCGAAAAATGATAATTAATGAATTATCAAAAATAATAAATAATTAAATAAAATGCGAGAGCGAGGTTATGTTTGGGAATGTACGTGGTGCGAGTCGTGAGTTGAAACAGGTCTGGTTACACATGTTTTGAGCAAGAAATGGAGCGGTTTTGAAGTTGAAATCATCTATTAAAGTCATTCTAGTGTGTTAGAGTTGTTGAATCAAATGAAGAGGAGCCACAAGATTTGCCTCGAGATCCGTGCGTGAGTGGAGATGACATGAGTTGTATATATATATATATCAACCTTTCTCTCTCTTCATCTAACATTTTCATTTTCGATCCAACGTGAGAAGAAGGTGACAACGGGGTTTCGGTGATTTGCGGACACATTGTGACGTCGTGCAACAACCGAATACGCGTAAAAAGGTAGGATTCCTACTCCTTGCGTGTTTGTGTACGTTTTGGCGTTAATTTTGTGGGTTTTCATCACGACGATTTCAGTTAAATTTTTGGGAAAATGTTGGGAGATGATTTTATTGATAATTTTGGTGTCAATGGAGTGTTTGATTGATGAATTTGTGGTTGATTTGTGGATTGGAAGTGAATGGGAATTTATGGGAATTTTTTAAGAAATTTGGTCTATTTTTGAATCGGGGTGTTTTGTCAGGGTTTCGACGGAAAGGGAGTTGAGTTTTAAGTTATTTTGGACGTCCTGAAAGGTTTGGGATAAACTCGGAACAAGCAACTCGAGCCGGGGTCTCGAGAAACCCTGGAATAGGGTCATGTTGAACACGCCGCGAAAGACGCCGTGAAAAGCATCTCCCACGACGTCACTCACAGACGACTCGAGCAGAGGGCAATGAAAATCAGGAAAGACGTTGTGGGGACGTCGTCTACAACAAAATGATCACGACATCACCCACATACGAGTTGGGCAGAGTGTTTTCTCCACGCCGTGGAGACACCGCCTAGGCCAAAGACGTCACAGCGTCTTGGCGATGTGACACTATTTAAAGAGGGCGATGTGACACTGTTTAGAGAGACTGCATTTTTTGAAAATTTCAAAAAATTTCAAGGATATCTCGGGTATCCAATTGGGCTCAAATACGTCCCAATACCCCGAAAATCAACCATATTACACTAATTTGATAATTATAGAAAATTGGGTAAATTAGAATGATATTAATATGATTTTTGAATTTGGGTAAATTACAAACTTTGAAAATTCAAGTGGGATAGTAGAGGTATGCGAGAATCGGAGGTTTGCGATTAACCGAGGTACGTTATAGTACGATTGTAAGCCAGATAGGAAGTATGCATTAATTAATTATCCATTTATTGTTAATTATATTGAATTGAGGTTTTGTTGGAATTCCATTCTTATTTTGTTGGTTCAGTGTCTTGACGTAAGTGCGTTGCAAAGTACTCTTAGGTACATATGAGTGGGTAAGCGTGAACACTTCTGCAGTTGTGTTGTTCGACCCCACTTATAGTGGGTTATACCATGTATACTGGATTGTTTGGACTCTGCAGTATCTATAGTTTGTTGGTTGTTGCGGTGACTATAAATGTGGTGTTGCGGTACTACATTTTTACCACTTATGAGCCTTCTTTGATTCAGTGGACACTCAAACTCCGTTGCTCAACTTGTCAGTCTGTTTATCATGCTATTTGTTATATTCTCTGCTTTTCAATACTATTTGATATTTGGACTATTTATTTGAAATCTTGAATTACTGTTTAGTTTCTTCTGGCATTACATTCTCTTTTTCAAGCACTCACCATCTAGTTTGTGACGGTGGTGCAGATAGAGATAGAAATAGAGATAGAGATAGAGATAGAGATAGAGATAGAGGTGAGACGAGCAAGGGGAAGGAGCTGATGCTAGGTGATCTTCTCTGAGGACTCTCGGAGCGATCATTTCCTTTACTCAATTTAGGTTTTTGTTCTTTTGTTTGTGATTATGTATATTATGTTTTGTTAAACACTGGGAAATGTATTAGGGATATCATGTATGATCGCTTTGTATCGCTTTGATCACCAGACATGCATGTATTTATCCATTCCTCAGGGTTTTCACGTGATTAGGTTATCTATTATTCCTAATTCTCATTACATAGTTATAGTTGATTATAGTGATTTCCACTGCGAATTTCCTGATAACTTTATAATCCTATAACTCACGCATATAAATGATTAAATAACGATGTATTTGAGGATTTGAAGCTGACTAGGATGCGCAGACTTCCCGAGTAAGGACTCGAGGGCCCACGTAGACCTAGGCCGGGTTGGATCCAGTTTTATGGGTAATTGGTGCCGTCACACAATACGACCCTGAAATGTCACGTGGCATGAGTTAGAATTTTAGGGTTGTTACAGTCTCCCCCTTTATTGAGAATTTCGTCATCGAAATTAAACGAAAATACAGGGTAAGACTTACCGGAATCAAAACAAGTAAGGGGAATACTCGCGCATATAGGACTCCAGTTCCCAAGTCAGTTCCTCGTCCCCGTGATACTTCTACATGACGAGAACTGAGAGAATTTCCTTATTCCTCAATATCTTTACCTTCTGGTCCATAATCTGACTAGGCTTATATTGACTTGTCGGAGATTGGTTCGGGGGTCTAAGTAGGTTTAGGCCAGGCGGGGCCCAATTTGTGGTTGTTGTGGTCGTCACAACTATGTTGTTTCTTTTTGGTGTCAAATTTGTTGCATTGATGTTCTTAACACTAATAAAGGGTACAACAATATATTACAACAAAAGTAACATGTTTCAAAACATATAACATCATTCGCACGGAGGATGGCAACAACCCCACGCAAGGGGACAACAAACTCCTAATGCAGGGCAACAACCCCACATAAGGGGCAACACACCCACAAAGGGGACAAAACCCCCTAAATTTCTAAAACAAGACAAAGGAAAACAACAAGACTGCTAGCGCTCCCACCACAACAGTAGCACACATCACTAAGACGATGCTCGCTAGTGCCAAGAAGTCTATCGTCGACGTTCACTCCCAGTGACTTCGAAAACCAGCAATGTCTTGTCGCTGCAACTCCTCTATCTGGCTCAAAAACTCTGACAAAAATGGGGCCATCAGCCGCGACGACCCACCAGCGACAGGAGAAAACGGGATCAACTGCCAAAATGAGATAAGATGAAGGAAGAAAAGAAGAGAGAAACGGACGGGAGCCGCAAGGAAGGGAGAGGATGAAGAAAGGAAAATGAAGAAAGAAGAGGGGATCTGTGGCCTGTGTGTGGGAGGAGGAAAGGTAGAGAAGGGTGGTCGGTGGTGGTGGTATGGATACAAAGATGAAGTTGTGTTGGGGATGAGATAAGCAAAGGCGAGGAGATGAAAGGAGAGGAAGAAGAGAATGAGGAGATTTGGATTAGTAGGAGAGGGGGAGGGGGGAACTGCAGTGAAGGTTTCGCCGACCCCCAAATAACAGATAGGGTTTTCTTTGTTAGGAGGCGACGGCTAGGGTTGTCTCACGAAGAAGAGGATTGAAGAGGATTGAAGAGGACTGAGGTTATGTTGTTGTTCTTGCATTTAATGAATGAGTTGGTCAAAGTTAGCTTAAGTTCACATTTACACCGTTGAATTTCTTTAGTTTATATTATTTTTTATAAGAATTTCTTTAGTTTAAATTGAATCAAATTTTCTAAGTGAGATATTTGATTCACGTACGCAGAGTTGTTTAAATTAGCGCAACTGTACTTTACTCCCTTCTATGCTCCGGCATGTACGTATGTGTCAATTGATCATTCCCCAACTTTTCTTTAATAAAAATACTACTACAATAATTAGGCATGAAGCATCTAAGCAACCGTTTAATGAGCTGTTAATCACGTGATTTCCAACCGCTCTAATCAACATCATTAATGCTAATGGACCAACAAAAACTATACTATTAGTACTTGTTTGGTGGGTCAAAAGAACTTAGGGTAGTGCTATTTGGACTCGTGAGTCAGGACTCAAAACTTTTTTTAATTTCAAATACACCCTCGAGCAATTAATGAAATAACCATAATCACTTGTAAAATTCTTATTATACCCCTTAAATATGTACAAAAAATTTAAAAACCTCCCTATGAGCCCGGACTCATGAATCCAAGTAGATTTATTGAAGAACTTAATTGTTGTTCTGTTTATATGAGTAGTGCTATTTGGACTCTTAGGAAGTTTTTGAAAACTTTTTATTTCAAAATCATCATCAAGCAATAAATAACTTTGAAATAACAACTTATAACTCTCCTTTAACATTTGTAAAAATTTTAAAAAAACCCCTACAAGTCCGGGCTCTAAGAGTCCAAACAGATTTTTTGTGTTTATATATAGGCTTTATTTGGTTGGAGGTGGAGTTGGGGGATGTGAGATAACTGCAGTTGGAACTAGTCTTATTTGGTTGGTTGGTTTTATAAACCAAACTCCCCTCCAAGTTATCTCCCAACTCACACTCGAGAGTAGAGTTATCTCACACAAGGGATATTGACAAAACTATCCCCATAAATGTGTTCTTTGTTTATCTTAAAATATATTTAAAAGGTGTTTATATCAATTTCCATGTTTAACTGTTTTTTAAAATTTATATTTCTCTTTAAGCTCAAAGTCAAACTAAATATGAAACATGAACTTACACAGTGAATTAACTCCAGGGAGTTATCCCCGCCTATAAAAAAATTCATCCGTAAGTTGGTAAAAACAAACCAAATGAGGCCATAATAAGAGTACATTTTTTTTTATTACTTGTATTCTTAAATAATTTAATTTTTTTTGAAGCTTTAATAACGTATATAGAAGTATTAATATGTCATAATTAATGAGCACCGCTATGTGCACCCCAATTGTTTATGAGGGCACCTCAATAGTGTATCAATTTACATGCATTTTGGGGTGCCCTGAGAGGGTACTGGGGTGCACATAGCGTGACTCTAATTAATTTGTGTGAATGACATCACTTCACTACGTAGCCAACTTTATTATAAAGTCCACCAAATTTATAATTTAGGATCTTTATTATTCGAATTTTGAATATTTAATTTATTTGCTCGCATTGTCTATTGTGGATCTTTAAGTTTGTCCTTTCAGCCCCGCTACGTGCATATCACAAATTACTAAGAGCAAACTGCAAAAAAATTTACTCTCTTTCCACATTTGCACCTAAATGAAATGACCTCTTTACCCCTCTCAACTCCCACAATCACTCATATGCCCCTCTCTCACACCTTTGAACACCCCACAAAAATTCACCTTCGTTTCCGCTCGATCCACTTCGACCACCGGTGACGCGAACTTGCATTTTGGAGGCCACTACTATCGTAAGAGTCGATTTCTTCATTTTTTTTTATGGATCATGATGGTTTTCAACTCATTTTTGTGTGCTTTAATAGGGTTTGAACAAATTTGTTTATTTTGTAGGGCATTGTTTGTTATTGTTGTTTGGTGCCTCTTGACCTTACAAAATGGAGGGCGAACATCTAGAGGGTGTGAATGTGGAAGACAAAGAGATATCTCTTGAGTTTTTCTTCGATTTAGTTATTTTTTGTATTTTTATGTGTTGTCCGCCATTGGTTCGGTCATGCAAGACCGAGCAAACACAATTTGTTCAGCCTCGACTGACCGACCAGATGGGTAATGGTCAGTGACATGTAACAGAGCAAATTTATTTTAGCAAAAAAGGTTTGTTTGGTTGGTAATGACCGAGCAATAACAATTTGTTCGGTCACTTTCAACCGAACAGTGCATGCTCAATCGGCCTTACGTGACCGATTGAGCCTTGACCAACAACAAACCACACAAGACGACTATCAAATTCAACCTTATACAACAAGAAACACATACACAACCACCACAATACAAACTTGAACTAATAAACAAAATCTCACCTTACAAAGTCGAGTTGACGTGAAGATGAACCATGTGTGTTTGTGCGTTTTCCTTCTTCTTCGCATTGTGTGGAAGCAAGATCAAACTAGGGTTTGTACATGGGGAGTGATGCGAAGATCAACCTAGCAGGGCTTGTGCGTGCGTTCTCCTTCTTCTTCGTCGTCGCGTCGGTTGGGACTTTTTCAGTTTTCAACTTAGGGGTGCACAATGACAAGGGTATGTTGGGAAAGAATTAGTTGTTTTAGGGTGCTTTCATCCATCGGTGAGGTGCCTACATCCTTTGGTTTACCCTTAGTAATTTGTGGTTTGCATATAGCCGGGCTTTGTCCTTTTTTTAATAAATTAATAAAAAACCTACTTTTTTTAGAACAATAAAAAACCTACTTAATTAAGTCTTGACTTCAAAATGAGTAATGTCCCATCCATTTTACTAGAGATACTTTTTCCATGCATGTTTATCAACAAATTTCACCAGCCATAAGAAATGTTGTCAAAGGACCCATCCTATCCCTTGCGCACTCCTCCCCCACCTGCACCAACTGCACCCGCACCCGCAACTTCTCTATGTTGTTTCAAATTGTAGAATATTCAATTAATTAATATTTAATGATAAAACTTATTGAAAAGTTTTTTGTATTGATATTCATACAATTGTAATATATATATATATATATATATATATATATAGCCGACTACATTGGTTGTCTTAGATCTAGTTATAGAAACTCATATTTAGTACAAAAAGAAACAAATAATTTTGTATTTACACAAGGATCGAGTCAATCAAGGAATGTAATCAACATATATTATGCAAGGATCGAGTCAATCAAGGAATGTAATTACCATACATTATGTAGATGATTGACTGTCCATATTTGGAGAGACAGGTTGTGGCATGCGGCTGACTGTCTACATCTGTGACTGAGTGTGACTTCCTTTTTTTTTTTTTTTTGAGAAAGACTGTGACCTCCTTAACATTTAACAACATATAATTTCTTTGAAAAAGAAAATAACAATGGCTTATAAATTTAATAACAAAACTCTTTATTTGATAACATTAAACACGACATTATTTTTATTTTTATAATTAATGACAACTTATAGTAGATTGATTATATGTGAGTTAACTTTCAACAACCTAGCTTTTAACAACATATTTTAGTGTTTTTTTTTTTAAACCATATTTTAGTGTTTTTAAAACTAATATTTTCTTGTAGTGTAAGTCTCTCAAACCGATTTAAATCAACTCATCAGGAACATATATAGAACACAAAAAATGTGGATCTCCAGTACCAAAAAAAGAGGAGACGAGCATCATCATTTTTTTTCTGAGGAAGTGCAAATTGCATCCGACGTTGCTATTAATCACAAAAATGTAACTAGAATACACTAGCTAGATCCTACCAAAAAAAAAAAAAATGAATACACTAGCTAGTCTATTCAATATGTCGATCAAGCCTAGTCGGGTTTCCCCATCGCCAGATAGTGCCAGTTGAAGTTTAAGGACATGGGTTTAATCTAATTACCGGGCACGAAACCCGAGAACCCGACTCGGGTCGGGTCACCCGAGTCGGGTGGCGGGTGGCGGGTCGGGTGGGATGAGTGGAGCAAACGAGTCGGGTCATAAAACCCGACCCGTCGGGTGTCGGGTCGGGTTCGGGTGTGGTCATAATAGTGTCGGGTCGGGTCGGGTTCGGGTCGGGTCCGGGTATCATCATGGGTTTTATATGGTTTTTGTGGGTTTTATAGGGTTCGGGTCGGGTTCGGGTCGGGTTTAGGGTCTGGCGGGTCGGGTCGGGTTCGGGTTTAGGGTCTGGCGGGTCGGGTGGCGGGTCATTTTTATATCGACCCGAATGAGTCGGGTCGTCGGGTATCGGGTCGGGTCGACCCGAACCCGACCCGTGCCCACCCCTACTTGCAAATAACCAACAATCTAACCATTGGACCAACCCCACATGGGTAATAAACTATTATACATGAGTTTATGATGATGAGCCAAAATATGTATGATAGGTTGAAGCATCGCTGTTGCGAAATGAATGGGGAAATCAGGGTGCATATATCTTTGTTGAGGTGTCACTGTTGACTGTTGTATAGACAATGAAGCCAACATCTTCATTAATGGTCTACTACACAAAAACCAAAATGACTCAAATGAGAGGTGTGGTCAACCTTGTGACCCTGTTAGGTCAACACCCGACAAGTATCTCGATATTTCTGATATGACACGTTGCACGAATCCATTGGTGCCTGACATTGACACCTCACCAGTTGTAGTGACCCCTTGTAAGTTTTGGTACAATAGAATTGGCGAGCTATTGGCGTAATATAATGTAATTAAGTTTCATTTCTTTTCCTTGTTTTCTTTAGGCCAAATTAGTTCAAATATCTTTAACCTTTAACAATTTATTTTTTATTTTTTATTTTTTTTGAAGAAAAAATATCTATTCATAAAAACTGTTCACTATTAAATCTGATTTAACAATGAAATTACATCAATAACATCTATTTTCCACACATTGGGATCAAAGCGACATTAAGAAAAGTTTGTAAACTCATGTGCAATTTATACAAATATGTTTGCTTTTTTTTTTAAATTTAAATTTGTTATTACATCCTAACCTTTCTAGATTGATAAATTTGTATTTAAACTTACTTTTTTAACTTCAAATTTGATGGAGTGACACCTAAGTAATAAGCTTAAATAATAGATTTAATAATTATTTTTAGTGATTATAGGTGATGAGGTGGCTTTTAAAGTCATTATTTATGTGCCACCTCATAAAATTTGAAGTAAAAAAATGACTTTGGGTATAATAACGAATTTAAAAGGGTCAAGATATAATAACAAAAGTTGTAAAATGTTAGGATATTTTAACCAATGAAGCCTTTTCTTTATAGTTGAGGAATCTTTTTTATTTTTTTGGATGAGAAAGAAACAACTTACTTGATTGAGCGAGGTTTAAACCTATGATCACCTCATACTCCCAAACCAGGTACCAAATTATCGGGTCATCCAATTGGTTGATATTTTTTTTAGTTACAACCTTCTCATCTTTTTCTTTTACGAAAAAAATATTTCTATTAATATAAATTGTTCACTATATTAGATCTGATTTAACAATGAAATTACATCAATAGCAGCCCTTTTCATTTTATTTGAGATCTAATCGACATTATAAAAGTTTTTAAACTTGTGTGCAACTTATACGCTTGTCTTTTGCATCTATAATAATATAACCATAACGAGAAATAAAACTTTCAACAAGGGAAGACGATCAAAAGCTTCTGATGAGGGAAGACAAACACATACTTCCAACAATGGAAGACAACAACTTACTGGAATAGAAAATCTAGTGAAAAATATCAAACCAATAACTGACGTAGATCCATACAAAAACATATAGAAGTGGGAATGGAATTGAGCGATAGCAGATGCATGTGTGGAGGACAGGTAAGTGGTACCAATAATAAATCTGATAACTGCTGCAGGTCAAATGAAATAGAATATTTTATATCTGAATAGATTTGACTTTTATTGAATAAATAAAAATAAAGATTGTTATTGGAACTACCGCCGATTAAAAGAGAAGATCGACGGTATTTCAAACTAAAGAATCACAAAAAAAATAACCAATACTCCAAACCCTAGCCACTTCTTCAATTAACCTTCTCATCTTTGTTACTTTCAAGATCTATTTACGTGACGATTTACTATAGTTCACAGTTTTTATTTTTATTTTTTTGTAAAAATAGTTCCCAATTTTTAAGGAGTCTCATTAGTGTTTGTTGGTTCAAGAGAATATAGTGTATGTAATGAAGTTTTGAGATTGATTTATGTGTATTTATTCCCTTCATTAAAACTCATTCAAGACACATTCACGAACACGACCTCTTCGTCGACTTCTGACTAGGTTTCTACGTTTCTACTTCGCTCACTCGACCTCTTCGTCGTCTTGGACTTTGCTAGCGAAGGGATCGGGATCTGCGAAGTCGAAGATCTGCTCATCCATTTTCAGGTGATCTCTCTCTCTCTCTCTCTCTCTCTCTCTCTCTCTCTCTCTCTCGTCTCTGTCTCTCTTCGTTGTTGTTTCTTCTTGAATTCGATTCGCATCGCTTCGTCGATCTCGTCGTCTCTGCAACCAAACCGTCAACTCTGTAAATCTCTGTCTCTCCGTCTCTCTGTCTCTATGTTTTGATTTCATCGTTTTTCAGTTCTCTTTGTGTGTTCGTTTTTGTTTGATTTACAGGGGACCGACGCGAACGGACGGACGGAGACTGTGATGTGGGGCTCAATCGGCTTGCGGAGACCAGCCTTTGCAGTTGAGATTTCAGGTGATTTTTTTTTTTTTTTTTTTTTTTTTTTTTTTTTTTTGTGGTTTGGCTGGCTTTGCTGTCAATTGCGAAATGCAAATGTGATTCGTTCTCTCGAACTACTTCTGTTGATTCTCAGTTGAAATTGATTGCATTTGTTTGTGGTTTCTGTTGTTTGGTTGGGATGATTGATGGCTTTAGGTTTATAATTTGTTGATTCTCGATTTTAGTCTCATCAAAATGTCATGGTCTTGCTGAATCCAAAAATCTCCATTTCATTGAGTGTCATTATGTTGAGATTTTGCTCGGTTTGGTGATCTTGTGAGATTTGCTTTTGGTGTTATGTCATGTCAGGATTTGCCTTTGGCGTTTCAAATATGGTGTTTCGAATATGGTGTTTAGTGTTTCAAATCTTATAAACTTGTAAGCTTGAAATGTGTTATCTTATGTTAGGATTTGCTTTTGGTGTTTCAAATTTGGTGAGATTTGTAATGAAATTAGTGTTTCATTTCATGAATCGAACATACTAGAGTGTTTTGATGGTTTATGTTTCTATTTTTGTTAATGTAATTAGTGTTTCAACAGTTTATGATTGTGCTCTTAAGATTGTAGTTTGTACAAATTATCTACATTAGTTTGCTTAATTAGAAAGTTTAAGGTAGTGTTTGGTAATTCTACTTCAACCTCTTATTTTGCTCAAATCTTATTAAATAAGTAGTTTAAGGATCAATTCCAATTAATGGTGTGAAAAGATTACCTGGGCTTGAGACGGTTCCATTCAATTTGTTGAGACTAAGTTCCAACGTCCTTAGATTTGGTAGTGCAGCCAAAGAGTCCAAAATCGAATCATCAAGGTTATTTCCCCCCAAGTATGGCTCCTCAAGCCGGCTGAACTTCTTGAAACCTGGATAATTAACTAATTTAAGAATGCAAAGTTGCAAACTACTAATAGAGTTGAAAATCTAGCTTATGCACAAATATTGCAGGAGAGTAATGGAGTTACCTTGATTTGATACAATTGTTTCATTCAAATTGTTGCCCCTTAGATCTAATATCTTTAGATTTGATAATGCTCCCAAAGAATCTATAATGGTCCAATCAAGATCTTTTCCCCATAACTGCAGTTCTTCAAGCCTACTCAACTTCATAATACCTTGCAAATTGAACAAACTTGTTCATTACTATTGGAATCAAGTTCTTTGGCCAATTTAATTAAGAAACATGGCTACATTACCTTGGGTAGGTATTGATCCATTCAATTCACAGCCTCCAAGATCCAATATCTTAAGCATTGGTATCTCGCCCAAATAATCCATAATGCTTGTGCTCATCAGTGGAAAGTGAGTAACTTCACCTTCCACTCTTATCTTCTCCTCATTGACTTCAAATCTACAGTTATGTTACTCAAGTCCTTAACCTCAACTTCATAGTTAGGAGGGCAGATGATTAGTACCAACATCCACTCTCTCTAATAATAAGACAATCAGTTCATAAAATGTTGTATGTGGAAATGGGGGGTCTCACATTACATGGTGTATGTTCTGTTCCAAGTGTTTTTTTTAGTGATTGTGGAGCAGTGAAGAAAAAGAAGAAAGTGCGTCAAGCCTTCAACCAGCCCTGCATCCTCGTTTGACCAAAAAAAAAAAAAACCGGCCCTGCATCCTCTACGGCAACAAAAATTTACTACTAAATCTTTTATTTGTTATTACCAATTTTTTTTGTTTGATCACATACTGCAGTGCTCTTAGTACTTACTAAATCTTTTGTTTGTTATTAGTGGGCATGAATGTATGAATGAAAAAATGATGGTGGGTTGAGAAGGTGTAATGGCAAAAACACATCAAGATGGTGTTTTTGATTGCACGAGTGTTGTTTGATGAAATGCCTAATAGAAATAAAGTTTCACTTTCTTCTTTTTTTAATAGTTCAAAAGATTTCAATACCTCCTTCATCTTCTCTACTGCTAGTACCCTCCAGATCATTGCCTTCATTTTGAGGATCATGATCAATTGATTAGCATTCCTTATCTCTGTCATTCTCTCATACATGTTATGTTAATTAACAGTGAGTTATCAAATACTCAACTTTTAAGAGGTTTTGAGTTAGTTTTACCAAACACTCTATTAACAATAAGCTCTTATTTAATAATCTCTTATATAAAGAGTCTTATTAAATTAGTGCTTAAAATTTAAGAAGTAGTCTGACTAAACACAACCTAAATTTATTTACAAGCACTTTACAAGCACTTATGATACATTAGACTATTACTTTGTGATTTACTATGTGATCAACATATGCAATTGATATCTATATATAATAACACTGCCTTGTAAATGATGTTGTTGTTTGAGCTAATTGATGGTTAGATAAAAATAGAGTACTAATTTCAGTATATAGGCACAGGGAGAATGTGTATACTAGTTTGGATGTTATCTTTTAGTTGGTAAAGGTTCATATGCCTTAGAAATTGACAAACAATTGTTGGATGAAGATTTCCTTATTAAGAAATGGGCATTTTTTACTAGGATTTCATCCCAATTATGAATTTTAGGAATACAGTCAAGTGGAATATCTATTTAATGCGTGAATCATTGTTTTAGCCATGTTTGGGAAATTATAGCTCCAATAGCTTAATGTGAGAGCATACATTAATTGTTTCCTTTACGCATGTGTTTGATGTTGTTAGTGTTTTATGGATATTCCTAATATCTTTCTAGTAATATCTATGCAATGTGTGCATCATTGTTTTAGCCATGACATAATTTTTTTTTCTTGATCATCACCCTAATTAGTCTTCATTGACTCGAGTGCCTTATTATTTCATCTTTTCTTAATTTTAATTTTTTAAAATACTTATAAATAGAATGGTGCCAGACAAACAATGGATTAAGCTGGTTGACACAGATCGATTTAGTGAAATGTATGAAGATGGGGTTGAACAATTTTTGGATTATGCTTTTAAAATGACTGGTGAAATAGATATGATTCGATGTCCTTGTGTTAAATGCAATAACACCGATTCTGGATCTCGTGAAATAGTTCGATCACATCTACTAAAAAAAAAAAAAAAAAAAAGGAAAATGCTTTAGTAACCCAGTTAGAGACATTTTTTTGTGCATCTAGCTGACGTGGACAGTGGGCTCCACCACTGTTAGTGAGACAACATAACCCCACTAGGTGCACAACAAGGTGCCTCTAACTGTGTCACTTTAGCATTCTCCAAAAAACACACACACACACATTTTTTGTTGACCTGTGAATTGTTCGAAACCCTAAATTAACTGTCAAAGTCAACCAAAATTTATGTCAAATTACACATTAACTTCCAATGATTTTGTAACAGAACACGGGTTGAAAACCGGAAAATGTCGAATAAGCCCCCTTCATTGTCATCAAACATCCCTAGAAATTTTTGTAATTTGAGCCCCATCTAACGACTATTCCCTATCATAAATCCCTAACAAGAATAGTGAAGGAAGAAGAGGTCGCTGAAGCTCAAGGAGTTCAACAATTCTCAAGTCAGGTGTGTTCTCTCTCTCTCTCTCTCTCTCTCTCTCTCTCTCTCTCTCTCTCTCTCTCTTTAGATCGTTGTTTCCTTACTTTACAATTCATAAACAAACATCTACTCTTCTAGATTTATCAGAATCAACTATGGTTTTGTTGCGCTAAATCGAGAGCAATGAAAGAGTTTGCTCCATATAGCCGACTCCAACTAATTTGGAATTGAGGCTATGTTGTATTGAGAGAACACTAGAGGCTGAAACTGATTTGTGAGAATTTGGTCTTTCACAGGTCTTGGACAATGGACAAGAAGAGCAGGCAACAACTGAAGACATTAAGCAAGAAAGCAATGAAGTGGTGCCTAATTCAAATGGGGATTCAGCAATTGAAGTAAAGGTTCTGTTCTTCGCGAGAGCTCGCGATCTTACCGGGCTAGGCGAAATGCTGCTTCAAGTGCCTTCTGGTGCTACTGCCCAAGAGTGCTTCAGCAGAGTGCTGGACAAGTTCCCCAGCTTAGAACATATTAGTGGGTGCATGGTGCTGACTTTGAATGAAGAGTACACTGTTGGGTCTGCAGTTGTTAAACATAGAGATGAGTTGGCATTCATTCCTCCCATAAGTGGGGGCTGAATTGAATTGTATTATGTTTGTAATTTTTCTAATTTATGAAGAACAGACATTAATGCTGAAAGAAATAACAGATATATCTGAAATTTTGTACCTTGTACTTTCCAGATTTCTTCAAACATTTGTTGAAGTTCAGTTTCAGAAGCTCATATTATGTTGAGGAATTGATTGAACAAGCTTAGCTTTGCTTTCTGCATCCAATATCATTAGATATGGCAAATGGAAAATATTTTGTCTGTGCAGTGTTACTGATACAAATTCGACTAATGGATTCCCACTTCAATTCGCATCGTATAGATAAAATCGGGTTCCACGAATTATTGAAGTGTTTAGAACACATACAAATACGTCTAATGGTCAATCTCTTGATCCCGTACGTGGTTGCTCAATTATTGAATGTTACTTATCTTTGATGTTTCCAGTTTGATCTGGAAGATAAATTGGTAGCCATGAATAGACCAACTAACTCTTCTATTTTTGCTTCAATGTGATCAACAAAAATTAGTGTTGATCATTTAGCTACGTATTTAAGGAGCACTAGAGTGTCTGAAACATACTTTCATGCCTTGGTTTCTTATACCTCTTTGCTATTTTCCCCATCTTTTCTCTCTTTAAGACCTAGTGAAATCTCTTGCATTATCGCAATTGAAGTTGTATGTATAATCAACTTGATCAACATTAATTTCTGTTGATCATCATAATTCCATCGTCTGCTCTATGGGCGTAATGTTGCTTTGGTTCATCTTAATTAATCAGGTGTTGCCTAGATTGTACAACTTTCTTTCTTTTAAACTCAATCATACTATCTTGGTTAAACCTAGGCGTCAACAGCTTTTGCATGCCTGTTTACATATTGTTTACAGTTCCTCTTTTCTTGTGTCGAAAAATTATATTTGATTCTATATTATAGTTGTCCCAGGTGGTTATGTATGAGCAGACTATGCTGTATATGATATAGGTACTTGAGCAATATAAAATGCGACCTAGAGTTTGGCAGTGTTGCCTCTATCATAACTTTTATATGCTACATCAGCAATTGTAATAAATGAACTAAACTATTTCCTTCACTGCTGTTTATGTAGATGTTGGAACTTACTTTCAGTAGATCATCAACAGTGTGTGTAAGCTAGTGTTTGATTGAAGTGCTAACACTTGTAATAAGTTTTGACAAAATCATATACCTCAAGGATATAAAAAATGATGGAATGTTTCATGTTCTGTATACCAATGTCATTTTTATGCATATCGACAAAATCATATACCTCAAGGATATATAAAAAAGACTGCTTTCAGTCTTTGGCAGCTATATATTCCCAGTTATTTTACCTGGATTTTCTTTGTATCAGTCTTTCTTCCTATCCGATTCTTTGCACAGGCTATCGACTAAACTATAGTTTTTAGATTGGGAGAGTTGATTCTATCTATACGAGTTTTGCCAAAACTTGTTCTAATTATGAAGTATCTATGTTCACTTGATTTTTTTACCTGCTTGTTCTTTTTTTTTTTTTTGGTTTCAACCTATTGGCTTTTTTTATGTTGATTAGCTGTTTTATGTGATGAAATAGTTTATACTCTAATACATTCACATTTCTTCTTAAGACTTGCTTTAGAATGAGCAATAGATTCTTGTTCTTTTTGTTATTATTCACTATTGCTTTAGACTTGAAAGAAACAATAGCCAGGGGAACGTTCTGAAATGCAGAAAGAAGTAAAACATATCTCATTGTGAACGTCATTAACTTCTTTGGTTTGATGCTTTGGAGTTGCACATGGGTTCCAGTCCCTGAACTGACAATTTCAACTTTTGTCATAATTTTTTTGCAGGATTTTTCAATTTACTGGGTGAGGTCTATTTTAGCATCATGAAGACGTTTGAGTCAATAAGGAAAAAAGGTTTGTCAAAATTCTACATCTAATTAGTGGTTTGTGTTTGTCTATTGTTTGGATTTAATTTACATACATTTGCATTGCATCTTTTATGTTGGCATGTGGAGAATTACTATTAATTTGGCTACTGTATTAATTGTAAAATGTTAAATATGATTCTATGTTTTAATGTTATCATGTGTGCAAAGATAATAAAGGTACTAAGCGCAAAGTTAGAAAATTCAACACACCAAAGATGTTGGGAAAGGAGTGTGGTAATGGATTCCAGTCTTGAAGTGTCTAGTGGTATTACTTTTGTAAATTTACTTTGTGTTATCTTAATTTCTATCTTTGAGAACTATTTTTCCACTTAGATGTTGAATTACTTAATATGACATGTATCTCTTTCTTTTATTTAAGGTACATTTATGTCACACAATCTAATCATGTACTTTGGTGATGTTGAGTACCATGAGGAGAATTTCAGTAAAGATAGCTGTTTCTTGGATATACTCGCAATTTGTAAAAAATTCATTGATGTCTATTCGATTAGATTTAAAGTTATTGATGGAGATAAGAAACTATTGAAAGGTGATCAAGATATCATGATCATGCCAATGGAACATGAAATAGTGAAAGACATACAGGTTTATCTTGAAAAAGATGAAAAAGGCAAACCTTTATCCTTTAGGTTGCCACAGGATGATCTAAATCTTGGTAATGTTTATTGTGTTTTGTTTATATCAATTTGATGGTTGCATATCTCTTAACATTACTAACTATATTGACTTCTTTTTTGTGTAGGTTCCTACAGTTATGTCAAACCTAAGGTTATAAATGTTCAGATATTAAACCTAAGGTTATAAATGTTCGGATATCAGGGAATTTGAGAACAGACAAGAAGGTCCTAGTAGAAGGTGATGTTATTGACGGGAATGAGAAGGTTAACATTGCTCAACTGTTCATAACAGGTTTGAAAGAATTCGTTGATGAAAATGGCATAGAAGCTATTAGCTTATCCAAAATTGGTCGAAAGGTAAATTATCATGAAAGTATTATTTTGTGAAATATCTACATATCTTTACTTTTTTATATTTGTTTAAATTTTAATTCATTTAGGAGTTTGAATTACCACAAGAAGCCGTTGGCCAATACCTTGACGCAAAAGTATATTCCTGTAAATGCCGATGACAAAATTGATGATTCTGTGTATGTTGTATAAGAAGTTTGTGTTGAAAGTAAGTATATGTTATTGAAAATCTATTTGATTTGAATTATATGTTTTTTATTCTTGAAATTATTTGGTTATTCTTTTACATCATAGATTCTAATCGAAGAAAAGTTCGGGGAAAAACAAGAACAAAATTGTTACTTTTCTTCAAGGTGGAAAAAAGCTTAACATTACATTTTATAAGAAGCACATGGTTTCGGATAATCATAAATCTTGGCCAAGACATTTGGGTAAAATAGTGTGTGATCGTAGAATATGCCCTGTGCAAGTGCAAACTTGGAAGGACATTAGTCAATCTGACAAGAACCACATGTGGGATGCAGTCAATGTAAATGATTGAAACTTTTTAGATGTATGTAGTTAATGTTTTTTAGTTTCTTTGCTTAAAAAATATTGTTATTGTTGTTTATTTGTAGGAATTCTTCTCTAATCCAAACATTGAGTTGTACAAACACTTTGGAGCATATGAACACTTTATGGACAAATTGGCGGTCAACTTTAAATGTCGATTATGTGAAACTATGCAATACTCGAGAAGAAGCTGAGAATAATGTTTCTAGTGGGATGCATGCTAAAGATTGGGAATGGCTTGTGAAAAATAAATTTTTAGTTCCAAAATTCAAGGTATGATTTTTTTCAAATCTAAAGAGTTTAATATACTTCTTTATATGTTGATTGTAATGTGGGTTTTCTTTTTAATAGAAAATCAATGATCAAAATGCTATCAATAGGAGTAAGGCAAAATTGCCTCATCATACCGGAAGCAAGCCTTTTAGAGAATTGAGATATCAAAAGGTAATTTTTAATCTCACCATGTAGTATTTAGTGAGATTTTTGTGATGGAAGAATTAATATCCTGTAATGACTTTTTAGGGAGGAAAAGATGGTAATTCACCCGATGCAGCAACATTTATCTTTGAAACAAGGCAGAAAGGCGGGAAGCTAGTTGAACCAGAAACAATTGACAAATACGTAAGCATCCTTTGTAAATTGACATTCTTTTCTTTACATGTTTTCCATTTGATTTTTAAAGAGAGTAAAGTTTTTCTTGCCATTTGCTACGATGAAATTGTCAAGATCGTCAATGCAGAGCCATCACTTTCTAATATTGAGGTCATTGAAAAGTGCTTTAGAGAACGTCATAGCCATGTGTTTGGTTATGGTGGTGGAATAAAGAGAAAGGAGTTTAAAGAATCTGAATCTACACAAGTTAGAGAGCTTAAGGCAAGGCTTCATAAAAAAGACGAAGAAATTCTAAATTTGAGGCAAACTGTTGAAAATATTTGCCGTAGATTGGACAAGATTGAAATGGAAAGAAAGCAATCATCCTCTATTGATCCTTCACAGACTAATGATGAATCAAATAAGGTTTTACGTCTTTTTAAATTAGTTACTTTATTTGCATTTGGAGTTGATGAAATTTACATTTTTTGATTGTTTAATGTGTTTTTTTTGTAAAATGACGCTTAGCATTGGTTAGTAGATATAAATCGTTTATTGCTTCTACTTCTAGGTACATTATTTTCCTACTTGATTTGTTTTTTCCTTCCTTCCATTTGAACTAAAAGTATACATCTAGAATCAATTGTCATCCTATAAATTTTTAGGAATACTTGCTTCATTTTTTGGTGATTATTTGTGCTTGCTTGAATGCTATGCATTCTGCTGTAAGCCCTTTTATTTGAAGCTATGCATTAAGAGAAACTAGCTAGTACTGAATCTTATTAAGAAGAGAGGCCATTATAGTCTAGAGATGAGAAGATATAGTTCATTACCTACGATGATTTCAAGTACATATTAATTACTTTGATATATATATTCTTAATTATATTTTTGCTATGATTCATGGGTTGATATATCAAGTAAAAATACGTGTCTATTATCGGATGTTAATGGGGGAGAAATGTCTCAGTGCCAATTGTTTATGGCTAAATGTTGTTTGCTTTGCTTGCAAATAATATTTGATTTTGAATTAAACTGAACACAAATTTCTTTGAGTGAGTTTTGTACAATATTATGGGGGGAAAATTGAGTGAGGAGACAGAAAGCAAAAACAAATAATGCCATTTATCTGTCGATCTGTGAAATGGTGTCAATTTTTGGGCCGTTTGTTGGATGTTTCGTGGTGTGTGAATCGTGTGATTCGCAGTTGTGTTGTGTGGAATTGTGGAATATGGGCTTTGATTGTGTTAAAGATCATTGCTTTTGTTGATTTTGTGTGTGATAGATGTTAAAAGCGGTGTCTTTGTTGGGGATTTGGTGTTAAATGTCTGTTGATGAATCGAAGTTGTGCCCTACACTTGTTTGCCCTAATTTGGATGCTAGCTTGTGTTGGGGATTCTGAATGCCATATAGATTGATGGGTTTCTTATTTGTTAATTTTTGTTGGAACGTTTAGCTAGTTAATCTTTGGAACGAACTTGAATGCTGTGTGTGTTTATCTGCTATCAGAGACGGTCATTTTGTGGGGCAAGATGCATGTATAAATCTTCTTGTTGTGCTACATACACACTGTATGTTTATTAATCTGTCTTTGCTGTCCTTTTTTGTACAAATTATGGAGATTAGATGGAATTTGCATATGTATTTTTAAGATATAAAATGTTTCTATAAAATAATTGCTACCCATGTTTGGGGAGTTCAATTTCGTTGGTTGATGTTGAATTGTGTTCTGTAATGTTCGATGTTCTTGAGACGTGGTGATGTAATTTGTTCTTAAAAGAGTTGTTGTTGTTGGGTGTTTCGATGTTTAGTGTCTAAAGTTGAAGTCTAAATTTATCTATTTTAGATTAATGGAAGTTGTGCCCTGAACTTGTTTGCTCTAATTTACTTAGTAGCTTGTATTTTGAGAATTTTGAATGGTTAAAATTGTTTACTTTGCTATTTGTTACTGTTTGATGTTTTTGTTAGAACATTTACATAGTTATCTTTAGAACTTGAATTGCATTTTTCAGCAATGATGGTTATCAGATAATCATGCTGTGGGGTTGCCCTTATGCTACACACTTATGTTTGCTCATCTAAATTTGGTATTATTTTCGCCAAATTATGGAGATTAGGTGGCAATTGTATATGTATTTTAAGATACAAACGTTTCGATAAAATCATTGCTTTGTTATTTTCTTCTATCGATTGACCATTGACATTCTTAATTTTTTTTCCAGGTGTTATGTGTGTTCGGTGGAACCAACTATGTGCATTCAGTGTTTTTTTTTTTGAAAATCATTCAGTGTTTGCTTTGGTTTTCAAAATATTAATTGTTATTTCATTCCCTCATTACGGTTGAGTACTTGTTTGTTGGAAAGTTTGTAGAGATTCAAGACAATATTTGATATTTTCTTTTGAACATTAGAAGAGATTTATATTAGTCGTAGGTATATAAGATTTGGATTGTTGGATTTACACTTTTGAAATGTGTTATTTGTCTTTGTCACACTACTTTTTATGTCGAATGCAAGAGTGCAAACAAAAGGCCTATGAAAAGGGCTTCTAATGACTACTGGTGTTGTTAGTAGTGAGAGGCTTTTGGCCCCTCACTAGAAGCTTTTAGTGAAGGGATTTATCTCTCACTAAAAGCTGTTAAGTAAAGCATAGACCCTCACTAAAAGCTATTTTAGTGAGGGGATTACCTCTCATTATAAGCTTTTAGTGAGAGGATTTACCTCTCACTAAAAGTTATTTAGTGTGGTTGTCATCTTGTTAGATTCTTTTAGTGAGAGACAAATCCCCTCACAAAAAGCTATTTAGTGAGGGGATTGCTTCTCACTATAAGATTTTAGTGAGGGGATTAGTCCCCTCACAAAAAGTTTTAGAGAGGAGATGTGATCCCGTCACCTAAATTCTTTAGTGAGAGAGGCAATAGCGAGGGAAAAGATGAAGGGATTTTCCCCTCGCTAAATATCTTTAGTGAGGGGAAATTGCTACAGCTGTTGCAGCTATGAAATTAGCTTCTGCAGTGCTTTGAGCAACAACTTCTTGCTTCTTTGAACACCAATTGATCACACTGATCCAAGATTGAAACAAAAACCAGTTGTGCTCTTCATATCATCAGTTGAACCTGCCCAATCACTATCAAAAAAACCAATTAGCTGAAAATTATCAAATTTAACATATTTAATTCCAAAATCAACAGTTCCTTTAATATATCTGACAATCCTCTTGGCAGCCTGCAAGTGCTCTTCACTTGCACAATGCATAAACATGGAGAGAAGACTTACAGCTTGCATAATGCCAGGCCTAGAAGCCATGAGGTACATGAGATAACCAATCAAGCTTCTATAGAGATTCTCATTCACTTTGGGAGTCCCATCATCTTGGCAGAACTTCACTTTGGCTTGCATTGGTGTGTCTGTAGCTTTGCAACTCTCCATGTGAAATTTCTTCAAAGTCTTTTTTGCATATTTCTTTTGGAAGACAAAAACTTCATTCCTATGCTGCATCACTTCAAGACCAAGTAGGTCATTAATCCTAAATCTGTCATCTCAAATTCTTTGAGCATGTTAGATTTAAACTCATCAATGAGCATCTGATTGTTTCCTGCGATCAAAAGATCATTAACATAGATAGAAACAATGGTAATGTTAGTGCCTTCTTTTCTTACATATAAGGTAGCCTCACTTAAGCTTTTCTGAAAGCCTAAGCCAATCAAATGATCATCGATCTAACTGTACCAAGCTCTTAGAGCCTGTTTGAGGCCATACAAAACTTTCTTCAATAGGTACACTTTATTTTCTTGATCCTGCACAACAAAACTATCAGGTTGTTCTACAAAAATCTCCTCTTTAAGAAGGCCATTTAAGAAAGCAGATTTTACGTCAAGCTGAAACACTTTCCAGCCACTTTGAACTTCCATCACAAGGAGCAATCTGATGGTATCAAGTCTCGCCACGGGAGAGAACGTTTCTGAAAAATCGATGCCAAAAACTTTTGCATATCCCTTCACGACGAGCCTTGCTTTATGCTTGTTTACAGAACCATCTGCATTGAGTTTTTTTTTGGAAACCCGTTTAACTCCAATCACTTTTTTGTTAGAAGGCCTTGGTACAAGCTTCCATGTATGATTCTTTTCAATCATACTCAATTCTTCCTTCATAGCTGAAATTCATTTTATGTCTTGCATCGCTTGTACTCCAGCTGGTTCCATTACCGCAACATTACATCTTGCATAGATGTCTGTAAGTGATCTAGTTCCTCTGATTGGTTGGTCATCAACATCATCTTTGCTAGGCTGCACGTGAATAGGGTCTTTTTCATTTGCTGAATTCCAATCCCACTTTTCTGCCTCCATGAAGACAACATCTCTGCTGATCAGTATTTTTCTGGATTGAGGCTGGAAAACTCTATAGGCTTTTGAGGTGTTGATATAGCCTATAAAGATTCTCGGTTCAGCCTTCTTGTCCAACTTGTCCCTTTTGATCTGTGGCACGTGAGTAAAACACAAACAACCAAATATTTTTAGATTTTTGAAATTGGGTTTGAAACCATACCATGCCTCAAAAGGAGTCTTTCCATTCACAACTTTTGTAGGAAGCCTATTCAATAAGAACACTGCAGTGTTTGTTACTTCAGCCCAATACTCCCTAGGCAAATCTTTATCGTGCATCATACATCTTGCCATCTCAAAGATTGTTCTGTTCTTCCTCTTACTGACTCCATTTTGTTGTGGAGTGTACAGAGCTGTCAATTGATGATCAATGCCGGTTTCTTCACAAAGCGGATTGAATTGATTTGAAGTGAGCGCCTTGCCATTATCTGACCTCAACATTTGAATGGGTCTCTCGCTTTGATTTTCAATTCATTGCTTGAATCTCCAAAAGATTCCAGCAACCTCTGACTTGAATCTGAGAAAATAAATCCAGCACATACGAGAGAAGTCATCAATAAAAATTATGTACCTTGAGTGAAGGAGTTCTTTGAGGCCCAGTAAGATCAGTGTGAATAAGTTGCAACTTCTTTGTTGCTCTCCAAACAGAATTCTGAAATGGAAGACGCGCTTGCTTGCTATATTGACAAGCCTTGCAAGCATGTATTTCTGATTCAAGCTGGGGCAGTCCTTGAGCAAGCTCTTTTCTTTACAAATTCAGCACTACAACATGATGAAAATGACCCAATCTTTGTGCCAGATCTCAGTTATGTTGTCATTTGAGGAGTAAGCTGCTTGCTCTTCTTGCAATGGATTTAATGAAAAACTCTTGCCCTTCATCTTGATCTTGAACACCTCTTCATCTGTTGCATCTTTGATTAAACATTGGTTGTTCTAAAAAACAACCTTAAACCTTTTTTCAATCAGCTGCCCCACACTTAACAGATCTTGGTTAATATTAGGCACCAATAATACATCTTTAATGACTTTTGTACCTGAGAAACTTTCGATGACAACGGTACCTCTTCCTTTAACAACGATGTGCTCATCATTGCCAATTTTTACCTTGGATTTAACTGATGTATCCAAGTCCTTAAAGAGAGCACGATCGAAAATCATGTGATTGGTGCAGCCACTATCTATGAGCCACTTGTCACTAGAACAACTACTTGCAAAATAGGTTGCAACGAAAAGTTATTCTTCCTCCTCTTGTTTGTTTGCAACTTTAGCTTCATTTTGTTGTGAAGTTCCATTCTTGCAGATTCTCTCATGATGTCCCATGCGATTGCATTTGTTGCATTTGATGTTAGGCCTTTTCCAACACCTGAAAGGAGGATGTCCTTTCTTGCCGCAATGATACAAGGAGGGAAGCTTCTCTTTTGGTCGCCACTACTGCTGCTATTTTCAGTTGAAATGGCTTCATTTTCATCAGCAATCTTCTTCTTCTCATACTTTTTCTTCCCCTTTGTGTTGAGATTGATGTGAAGCTTTTCCTTTAAAGCTCTTCTATTAAGCTTTCTTGTCGCATCAACATTCTCTGCTCTTGGGCTTGCAAAGCGTTCAGCAACTCTGCCAAGGTAATCCTTGCCAGATCTTTAGAGTTCTCCAATGAGGCGATTGTAGCCTCATATTTTTCTGGAGCTGTAATAAGAATTTTCTGAATTATTCTTTTATCAGGAAATTCGTCACCAAGCAATCTTACCTTGTTGACAATGCTTAGAAGCTTGTCAGAGTACTCCTTGATTGTCTCTGACTCCTTCATTCTTTGCATTTTAAACTCCTTTATGAGGTTCAACACTAGCATTGCTTTGATTTTCTCATCACCTTCATATTCTTCTTTGAGAAAATCCCAAATTGCCTTGGCTAATTTCAGGGCCATTATTCTGGTGAAGATTGATGATGGTGCAACAGAAAATAGACATGCCCTTGCCTTTGTCTTCCTTTGCCTATTCTCTTTGTGATTTTTGAGCTGTGCAAGTGTTAGGTTCTCGGACAATGGAGGAGCGCCGTAGTCCTCCTCAACAGCCAACCACAAATCACTTGCATCAAGAAAAGCCTCCATCCTAATAGCCTACGCATGACAACCTTCACCATCAAACACTGAAGGAGCTGCTGCCTTGTAAGGTGCTTCAGGATACATGTTGCTTTGATGGTTTGTTGGTGAACTGAATTGGGTTTGTTTGATAGTGGAGTATGCTCAAACGCTCACAGTCCCTTAAGAATTGAATGCTTTGCTACCACTGTTATAAAACTATAAATATGAAAAAAGTAGGACAGATTTGAAGCATGAACTAAGAACTCAATACTTTCATTCAACTTGACAACGTACTTAAATACACAAAATAATAACTAGAAGTCAAAACATAACTGAAAGTCACTAAACTAATAGCTAAAAAACAGGTCCCATGACTCAACAACTGAGTCAAAACTAAATCCTATAAAACAGAAACAACTAGAAACTGAATTAAAGACATGGTCTTCAAGACTAAGTCACATTCTGCAACATGTATCACATGTTTGCATTAATTTCTGCAGCTTCTAAGGCATATTTCAAACATGCGGACACAAGTTGTTTGAATCTTCATGATGAGATTGGCTCAAATCTTGTTAACTTGTCATCCCTTAAAGATATGCAATGCAAGCGCATAAATTAATTAAGTCAGTTGTAAAACAAGTACTTCTAATTCTCTTTGGAAATCTTACTTCATGAATTAATCAGAGAATTGCTTCTATGTAACGTGACAATGCATGACATCTCACCTTTTACGTTCCCTATTACTTTCTCGCAAAAAATGTAGAAATAGAACGATTTTGTGATGTTTAGAGCATCTCCAATGGTAAATATCAATTGTGGATGTGGATTCCCAATGTGGAAAAGATGCCCATCCCATGTGGCTCAATTAAACATTGGACTTTAAATTAGAGAATCTCAAATGGAATGTAGATTGAATGTGAATGTGCGTGAGACTAAATAGACATTAGAGTTAAAACAACCTCTCCAATGGAATGTGCATTCTGAAAGTCGAGCTGACGTGGATTGACATTGTCTATTTTGAATATCACTTCTAGACATTCAAATTGACATCTACGTTCGATAATCGGCCTTTTTTAAATATTTACTTATTTTATTTATATTTTTATTTTCACGTTTTAATTAATAAAATTACAAAAAGAAATGATACCTCATCAATTGAGCTACAAATCTATATCTACAGTTGGAGACCTATTTTGAAGTTCAATGTCTATTTAAGCTACATGGGATGAACATTCTCTTTACGTTAAGAGCATCTCCAATGATAAATGTTGATAGTGGGGGTGAATTCTCAACGTGAAGAGGATGTTCATCCTATATGGCTCAAATAAATATTGAACTTCAAAATAAGTCTCCAATGATAAATATGGATTTGTGGCACAATTGATGAGGTAACATTTCTTTCGGCAATTTTAATAATTAAAATGTGAAAATAAATATTTAAAAAATAAGACTGATTATCCAACGTGGATGTCAATTTAAACGTCAAGAGATGACATTCAAAATAGACATAATGTATATCCACACCAACTCGACATTTAAAATGCACATTCCATTAGAGAGATTTTTTTCACTCCAATGTCTATTTAGTTCTAGGTGGCACACATTGACATCCAATCCACATTCCATTGGAGATGCTCTAAAAATCCACATCTACAATCTACATTTACCATTGGAGATGCTCTTATATAAGTCTCCAATGGTAGATGAAGATTAAGGCTCCATTGATGAGGAGACATTTTTGTTTGTAATTTTATTAATTAAAACGTGAAAATAAAAATATAAATAAAATAAGTAAATAAGTTAATCTCATTAGTTGTGGCCGCCAAACTCTGAATCCCAATTTTTTTCCCTTTTGATTTCCATTATAATTCCCGCGTGAACCACCGTCGATCTTCTATCTGATCGGCGGTAGTTCCAGTAAGAGTGTTTACTACATGTATTTTCTTCAATAAAACAAAATTTTATTTAGATCTGAGAGTTTCAATCCTGCAACGGTTGTCAGATTCATCATTTGAGCCACCACTTGCTCCCCCTCCATGTGTGCATCTATCATCATTTAAATCCATCTCTACTTCTATTGCTCTTGCGTGAATCTGCGTTTACAGTTGTTGGTTTGATAGTTTTATTAGGTTATCTTTTTCAACAAGTATTTGTCTTTAAATGTTGGAAGTCTGTGTTTATCTTCTCTCGTTGAAAGTTTTTATTTGTCTTCCCTTGTTGAAAGTTTTATATTTCGGTTTGGTCTTAGTATGTTTGTGTAATGTTGTGTTTCAAACGTTTGTTAGGAAAACAGTTACTGGTTGTCAAATTGTTCCATTATTACAGCCGCAGTTTCTCAAACTTATTTCTATGATAGTTGAATGTTCAGATGAAAAATTAGGATTAGCGAATCAATGTGTTTTTATCAAGGTAATTGATTATATGTTTCATCCTGTTCTACCAAATGTATTGAACCATCATGATTAATGAAATTTCTATGTTACTTCAAAAAAAAATTACATATTTAAGAAAGACCAATTATTCGAAGCGGTTGTCAATTTGAATGAAGTGACATTCAAAATAAACAATGTCAATCTATGTCACCTAGACATTTGAAATACACATTCCATTGAAGACTTTTTTTCATCTTAATGTTTATTTAGTCATAAGAGACGCACATTGACATTCAATCCATATTTTATAGGGATGCTCTTATACTTCCACTTTCCATGCTTGGCTTATGTTAGTCCGTGGCTAAAATTAAACATGTTGCTATTTTAATTGAAAGCCTGCATTATGCACATATTATATATATGTGGAAACGCACACAATTAGCTAGCTTGGTGTCGAAGTAATTGGGAGATGCTAGGGTGACACGTGGGACACACGGGATGGACGCCCGATGATAGTGTCTATCCATTGTGCATCGAGATTTAAGCACACACATCAATGTGCAAATGGATGGACACCATGGACTAGTGATGTGTGGTAATTGATATATTTATAAGAAAATCCGCTATTAAGTCCCATTTCAAAAACTCAGATTTTTCATGTCCCGACTCTGAGCAGCGTGCTACTGGGCTTGCATAGCGCACCATCAGGCTTGAGTGGTGCGCTTCCCAGTCGGGATCGAAGCCCCAAATTTTGCAACTCAGAATTTCGGTTCTCGCCCCCAAATTGATCCCCGACCGTCTCCTTTTGCCCGAACCTCCCTAGCCTAGACTTGTAGGGGTACTACCACCAAAAATCAACAACAATTACACACAACATCCATCATTCCATCATGATCAATTGAATCAATTTTAACATTCATAAGATAAAAACTCATTTGAACTTCAACAACTAGAAAACCAATTTTGATTCAAAAATTTCCTTCGCCTACAAGCCATGAAAATTCAGTGACAAACACCTCCCAAAAGTCCTAGAACTGATTTTCATTTTGAAAGCCCATCATGCATTACTTGAGAATGAAAAGGAAGACCAGGAAATTGGTACCCAGGGTTGATCCTTTCAGTCTCCGTCAAATCCTAGCTCCAAATTCCACCCAATGTGATCTCCAATTTCTTCATGCATAGCATCATCTTCACAAACCTCTCTTCTTTTTCAATTTGGTACGCTTAGTGACGTGTTTTCTAATTTTTTTAGATCTTAATATCTTAATCAATGCATTAACCAAAATTAGCTTAACTTTACCTCTACATCGTTGAATTTCTCTAGTTTATCTTAAGTCAAGTTTTCAACTAATTTGGAGAGAAAGGCATCTCTAGTGAGATAGACGAGACGTCACTTGCTAAAAAACAAAGTTGTAGGAGGTCTGAGATTCAACTCATGTTATAGTCACTTACCAAGGAAAATTTTAGTTTATTATTTCTAGCATTAAATCATATATTGGCAATCAAGGAAGATCTGATTCAAGAAATTAGGAAAATTTTGTGATAACTTACAGATATGAAGGTATTATGTTACACCAACTGCATTCTCAGACTTGTACTTGTATTTAAGGTAAGCTTTGATGAAAGAATCCAATTCTCCATCCATCACAGAAGCTATATCTGATGTCTCAAACCCTGTCCTGACATCTTTGACCAGCTTGTATGGATGAAACACATAGTTGCGAATCTGTTGGCCCCACTCGGCTTTCACTGCATCCCCTCGAATCTGCTTGATCTCCGACGCTCTTTGCTCCTCCGCGATGATAAGCAGCTTGGCTTTCAACCTGCTCAAAGCTTTGATCTTGTTTGCCAGTTGACTTCTCTCTTCTGCAACATTAGTTATGAGAAAGTAATGAAACATCAGAAACTTTATGATAAGAGCATCCAAACAAAGTAGTTTCATACCATGAGCGAGATTTCAAAAGTTCAGGCTTCTTAGTAGTTGGACCTATTATATTTAAAATTAAAAATTTAGACAGATCATTAACGACGACAACAAAGCTTCAATCTCAAATTAGTTAGGGTCGGCTACATGAATCGAACTCTTCCATTGTGCTCAATTTAGTGCAAATGCCCCAACATTAATGTGTTTGATGCATTCCATAAATAGTGACAAATGTTTTACGCAGTTGTCAGCCTATCACAACCCTCCCCCACTTTTCTGGTATGAAAAATGGGCTTGCGAGCCCTCCTTTATCCGGACTTCGGAATGGCTATGTAAAGCATATAATGTTCCACGGATCAAGACAATAACAATTCAAAATGTTTGAGGTAAAGAGCGAAACAAGCACTGTAATAAACATCCTTTTAAGGACCAAAGCAGCAAAAACCTTTTTGGGTAGTCATTTCTCAAGAGCTTGTTTTCCAACATCCTAGATTCTTTACTTGAAAGGTAATTACGATATAAAAAAAAAAAATTCGCACATTCATGCAACTATAGTCCTATAAGCTTTTAATATCTTCTCATGGATAAGCACAACAAAGATAGCTCGGAGTTGGCTTAAACTTCCAGAGCAGCATGACAAGGTCTCACATGACATGATTAAGAGAAATATTAGATTTTGGCTTCAAGTGTGCCGTAGAAAGCATTACTCATGAGCAATCGTAAAAAAGTCTAGTTTAGAAGCAAACCTGTGCAGCGAACTGCAACACCGGTGGGAATGTGAACAATTCGAACAGCAGTTTCCACCTTGTTCACATTCTGACCTCCTCGTCCACCGGCCCTTGAGAAGGTAATTTCCAGGTCTTCTTCAGGTATTTCAACATCCAGAGACTCTTCAGGAAGAAGAGGCATAACTTCAACCCCAGCAAAACTTGTCTGCAAATAAACTACACTGCTTTCAGCAAGCTAACTATCTCGTTAAACCAATATTCGCAAGCAAGCCTAAAAGCATAGGCCTGCCAACTTTTGCAGGGAGCATGAAAAACAATGATTAATTCATAAGCTAGGCATGAAAGCATAGTCAAAGAAATCCAAATTAGAAGACCCAATAATGATAATTTCACCTGTCGAAGACCTTTTGCATTGAATGGAGACTGTCGAACTATGCGATGTGTTCCTTTCTCTCCTGAAAGATATCCATAAGCATAACGTCCCTCTAGCTCAATTGTAGCTGACTTGATCCCAGCTTCCTCACCCATGGACTTCTCAACAACTTTTGTCTTGTACCGCTGCTTTTCTCCCCATCTAGTGTACATTCTAAGAAGCATGTCCGCCCAGTCCTGCACTGGAAATAATTGAGAGGGTGTTACACAGACATAGAGCGCAAAACTGGGCTCTTCCACGTAAACACCTTTGCAGATCCACTCCCCATCTCAAAATCCGTCGATCATATACCAAAATCTACAACTGTTCCCAACTGTCACATTACAATGAACATGATCAGCAACGTCAATCATTATTGCAAATTTGCAATCAGTTGCAGTTGAGATCTCTTTTCATTTGTATTTAGGTTGACCACGAGTGTTTGAACACAAACCAGTCCTTTTCTTATTCGAGTTTCCAGCACTAGTGCAATCCTAGAATGTTGACACGGACAGTACCACACATGCTTAATTTATATGCCGTCACTTATTTGCCTCACAGCTAATGGCTGTCATAAAGTTTCTTTGAAAGTTTTAAACTATTACATTGATTGCTCCCATAGCCCTTGAGAGAATTAGAAAATGTGAATTTCCATATGATGACCATAACAATTTAGCAATATGGTCATGTTCATGGAAAGCATGAAGATGACTTTCCAAATTTTCAATCACTTCCTGGCACCTAAACATTATTTCTCCAAAGAAAAAACCATCTACTGCACTATATGGGTGGATGATTGACAAGATTATTGATCACAATCGCAAATGTCTAATCATACTACTATTTTGGCTGCTAGAAATGTGTTTGTCATAAGCATATCTCAATGATTCATAGAAAGTGGTCATTACAAAATTGACAAGTTCTTGTTGTAGAAAATGTTCACCTGAGCATCAGTTCCACCAGCACCAGCTGTGATAGAAATAACAGCACCTTCTTTGTCATAGGGTCCTGAAAGAAGCTCAGTCAACTCAAATTGATCCAGTGATTTGTTCAAACTCTTTATAATTCCCTTGGCCTCCTCGAGAAGCCCAATATCTACAGAGTCCATCTCCTCAGTCAACTTTACTATAGTTTCAGCCTCTTCAACCTGCTTTAAAATGTATCAGAACCCACCACAAAAACTTGCACATTCACATTTTTTTTTGAGGCCCACATTCACATTTCAATACATATTAACAAAGGTTTTTACTTGTTCAACTGCACACAAACTTTTTAGAAGATTAATTGCTTCAATAAGACATTGATATAGTAATATATAATGGTGCAAATGAGTAATGAAATTTCATTACATCCTCGTCCTATTGTGTGGCATGATTCATGAGCGGATTTTTCATGTCGCAGTTAGCAATATAAGTTAAACTAAAATATGGGTGAAAGGACTCGGGTATAACACAAACTCTGAGAAGGTTCTGAGGATGTTAAAAAGGTAATTTCATTAAGGGCAACATAGCTACGAAACAGCAATAGGAGAACTACATGGCCAAATTGTGATTTTAGAACTCAACATTGCTACTCATCAGAATGTAACATATACTGATAGCCTATATTTAGCACACTTCACAAACTATTCATTACAACTAGATAATTTAGCTATTGGAAAATGTTGTTGTGACCCATCACGGAAACGAACAACCGACATGCACACTTCTATTGATTTTTGCATTGGGATGCATGCGCATGAATCCCAATGTGTATCGCACACACCGACAAGTGTGTGTAAATTGTGTGTCTGTGCTGAGGTACCATAGCAGGGGTCTTTAATTATAAACAAGATGCCAAATTTTCATAAGTCCTATAGCATTAGAGAGAATTTTCAAACATAAGGTGTCCTAGAATATCTTTGCATTTCCAATTATTGATCTCCTAGGACAGAACTTCCAAGGACAAACATTTTTGATATAAAACACAAACCTGCGTCTTGAACTCGGTTAACAGTTTGATCTTGTCCTTGGTGTCTGTCAATGCAAGAAGAATCTCCTGCGCGTTCGCGCGATCATCCCATAACGAGCTATCCGCCGCCTTCTTCTCCAAAACCGATAGCTCCTCTTCCAACTGTTGCACCCCCGCAGATGCCCGAATCTCTTCAACACGCTGCGTCACAATTTCAACTTCCTTCCTTAAAGTATAGAAATCTGCAATCATCCCAACACAAGACATTTCAATCAAGTACTTCCCAAACACCAACTTTTCTTACAATCTTCATTCAGGCATTTCATCAAACACATAGATTACAACATTGAAAAGTGAAAATCCAATTCCAAACCCACCTTGCATAGCCCATTCAGCTGTTTCAGACCCAACATCCACACTGGATTGCTTCTCCGAAGTTGCAAAACAGACTAATCAAACAAACATCCAAACAAACAAAGTCAATCAAACCAGCAAAAATAGTGAAAACCCATTAAAATTAAGACAAAACAAGAGAGACCCAGATGAGGAATCGCATGAAATTGAGATTGGCTTCAATGAATTACCAAAATCAGACTTACTAAATGGGCAGAAACACGCAAACACACAAACAAACAAAATCAATCAAATCAGCCAAAATAGAGAAAACCTATTAAAATTAAGACAAAACAAGAGAGACCCAGATGAGGAATTTCATGAAACTTAGACTGGTTTCAATGAATCATCAAAATCAGACTTACTACATGGGCGGATTTGAGGTGGGGGCGGGGAGAAATTGTGGAAATGAAGAGATTGAGAGAGAGGGGGAGTGTGGGAAGTGTGAGCTGGTTTGTTGGGGATGATGAGGTGGAGTTGGTTGTGTCTGTGAGGTCTGTTGTGGTGGTTGGTGATGGGGAGTTGGATTAGCTGCAGAGACTCCATTGATGGAGTGTGAAAAGGCGCGAGAGAGTGTTAAGTTCCGGGGGGCCTCATCTTTTTCTTAGGGGCCGTTTGGCTTTCTTTTAAACTCGGAATAACAACTAGTTGGACCGAGTAGTAATTCCGTCAAATTAGTACTAAGGCCTTATGTGTTAAAACCTTATACCTAAAATTGAAGATAGTTACATTGGGAATAATGTCAGTACTGTGGGGAGATCGCCCGCGTATGCGAGTATGCCACTTGCGAGTGTTGTACCCGTAAGTGAGAAAATTAATATGGTAGCAGAACATATGGTGTTTGTGCCCTTAATCATACCGATGTCTTTTGAGATAAAACTCTACACCTAAGAGTTGAAAGGTGGTTAATTTGGGGACAGTGTCGGTGCTAGCTGTGGAGATCCACAGGCTCGCACACGCGTGTGCGATGCGACCGTGAAAATTTGACATGATATCAGAGCCCATTGAAATGAGACTTGGGAGAAAAAAAAAAAGCATTGAAATGAGACTTGGGAGAAAAAAAAAAAAAGCATGTGGATCATATGACATTCAATCCATAGGAGAGTGTTAAAGATGATTGGACCGACAGTTAGTCTCACATCGATTAAATATAACTTCATAAAAAAGTATATATTTGATTAACTCTGCCCAACTTGTACCAAGACCTTTTGAGATAAAACCCTACACTTAAAATTGAAAGGTGGTTAAGTTAAAAACAATATCGACGCCAGCGGAGGAGATCCACAGGCTCGCACACGAATTTGCGGTCCGATTTTCTTTTGGCCTTTACCTTTACTACGACTAGACCAAACCATTTCATGATTACACGCGATAACTCTACACAAACATGATATGTAATAAACGAGTTTGAATTTGACATAAACTTATTTGAGTCATAAACGAATCAACACATTTTTTACTACTAAAATGTGAGTCTAAATACGTTAACTTGTTTCAAACACATTTACCACGATTAACATCTATTTATTTACTTTACACACACACACACATAGACATGTCGTGCTAAACTTGTTGAAAATAGGTTAAACAGCAATATGAGACCCAATTAATAAACATGTTAATTATGTCGTATACAAAAATTAACATAAAAATATGAATAACACCAATTGACACAAAAATTAAAAAAAGTAAGTTGCGGTGGTTTGAATACTTGCAAAGACAACCTATAAATGCCCCACTAAAAAACTTAACTCAATAGAAACTGAACAAATTTAATGAGGTTGGGGTAAACCAAAGTTAACTTGAAATACAATAATTAAGAGTGATTTTGAATAGTTTGAAATACTCATCGTCAATTGCACTAATCGAACACAATAAAAGAGTTTGACCCATGTAGCCAATTCCAATTAATTTGGAACTGAGGCTATGTTGTTATTGTTGTTTTGTGTTTAATGTCCGTGTTTAAGGTAATCGTGTATATTACATGTTTAATGTCCATATTTATGGCATGTTTGGTACAAGAATTGAAAGTTAGCTAATCTTTTGTTTGCCTCACAAATTATGTGAGATTACATTATTTTGTTAGATTGTTACGCCCTTCCACATCATCTTCATCTGTCTTTTTCAAAAAGAGGGAGGTTAAAGTTATACTTCTAGCGCTTAAGTTGGACTCATGAAGCAAACACTGCTTAAGTTAGATTGTTTAGGTAAGCCCAAGTGTTAGCTAATACTTAACCAAACACTGCTTGAAGCAAACAGGCCATTAGAGTAATCGTGTTGTAATCCATTTATGACACATGATATTAGCCCCTTAACCAATAACCATGTTATTAATAACTCACCTAAGCAAAAACAAAACACAATTAACAACTCATTCTGGTGGTCATAACCTTTGTTCTTTCTAACTGGACAAATTCACCCCCTCGATCAAACCATACATACCACAGGAAATAAAAAGTCTTACAGATCGTACGTTCCGACTAACTTTTGTGAACAGAGCCTCAATGACCCTCAAATGTTGTTGAGATTCAATCTGAAGCGTGCAATTCACAAAATAGGTAATTAAGAAGATATCATGCAAATAACAAACACAAGTTAACGCCATCCCACAATTCTTTACTGTTTCAATCAAGCAAAACCTCAATAACTTCTTCTAACATGGGGAAACAGTTCATGAAGTAGAATACATAAATCATTGTAGTTTGTGACTAAACATTTAAATCATTATAGAATCCAATATCATATACTCCTATATAAAGAGTTTGCAAAAATCCACTGGTTCTGGTAGGTTCACACATCTTGGACACTCAAACCTGCAAGAGATTAACATAGAACATTAAGATTATTATGTCACAGAGAGGCACCAAATAGAGGCATGCCCAAACAACAACGATTAAGATAGTAGGGTTGGCTACATGTATCAAACTTTTTGACTCCGCTTGATTTGATAAAACATACAATTTTCTAATTTAGCCAAGTTCTCCAATGCCAATATAATGATTGAAAATTTGAAATAGTAATGCAACAGGGCAGATGCTGAAAGTAAGCTATTTCCAATGCACAGGTGCAACATTTTTGAATTGTGTTATAGGTATTATGTTAAAGACTGCCTATGTAGAATCTTCTACAGGAAACAAATCTAAATCATAGATGACATGCCCCATCTATTATGTTGGTTTAAATTCAGAAGGCATTTTTGTTCAAAATTAAAGCCCGAGACAATAGATAATGTTCACAGTTCACACACTTCCCCTTTGTCAGAAAATCAGAGTAATCAAATGATCACTTAACAAACTCGATGGACATAATCTAATTTTAACAACAGCAATTCAGTGGCAGCTCTAAGAAAGTTTCGCATAGATTACTGTAGCTTAAAAGCAACTTAAATAGCAAGAAAGCATATAGAACAGTCTTCAAATAACATCTAAATTCTAAAATCTAATGTGTAAGCATGATGCGAGAAACAAAGTCATGGGCAAAGTGACGCCTAAAAAAACTTGAAAAGTCTAAATTCAAGGATATAAGAAGGAATGCAATCCAACCTGGTGGAAGTGACTGCTTCAACTTATCAGCTTTGTCTGAGTCAAAAACACATAGGGTATACAAATACTTGGAGCATCGGACCTTGAACTTCACTACATCTTTGCTCTTCTTGATTCTGACGGAACGCGCATCCTTCCTTCGTGCAGTGAGAAGGAAATCCTTAATTTCATGAATTTGCTTCGGCTGCATGTATCAAAGGACAATAGTTAACATAATAATCAGCAACAAACACAAATATAGCACACTAGCATCACTAAATAACAATCATCACAAGCGTCACGGATGCACTAGAATAGAATAACAATCTCTTCCACTCTCAACAAATAACAAGATTATCGCGAAGACTACGTTAAGTATATGCCAATGCATCACCAAGACAAAAAAAAAAAAAAAAAAAAAAAAAAAAAAAAAAAAAAGGCCCCTCCAAATCTCATAAACATTCCTTTATTATATATTTGTGGGTGTCTAGGCGAGCCTGACTATTCCCACGAGGCCGTGGTGCAATCGGCCTAAGCTTACCCCAATGGCCATAAACAATCCATTTAAACTACAAGTTGAACTCAATAGTAAACCATGATTTGGATAAACTTCAAATCTTTATTCAAATCAAACATTTCTAGGGCGAAAACTATTCCCATATTAGACATTGCACAAACTTCGACTAGAGAATAATTGAAAATCATCAAGTACTTAATCTGATCTAAAACCAAGTGCAACACACCAAATAACCCAAAAATGTGCTTTCGATCAGATAAAATCAATCAAAAAGTGTAATGAACTAATGAAAATCATAAATTTAACGATCGACAAGTATTGTCGACAAACCTAACCTTAACAACACAAGATCCTCAACAACAAACACAGATTCAAACATGAACAACATGATAGTCTTCTACAACATCGAATTGAACCAAATGAGACCAAAAATGGGACATTGAAAGTGAAACTAAAACCCTAAAATGAACACAAGCGGCAATAATTGTTCGCTAATCTGTACATTGATTCGATCAGACCTAACAAAATTAAGTGATTCCAGAAAAGAAGAGAAGTGAATGTGAATCGAACATGAGAGATCGAGAGAAAGATCGAACGTACCATTGTCGATTTTAGGGTTTCAGAGACGAGAATCTCTTCTGTTCTCCGAATCTGATCGATCGAAACCCTTACAGCTGTTATTGGAGAGTATTTATAGGTCCCAGAATTTGAAACCCTAAATTCATTCCCCCGATTATACCCCTGGTGTAGTAGTGCATTCGGAATTTTCAAAGAGTCTCGTTAAATGCACCCATAAAGGCACTACAACGTATACGTTTTATTGGAACGCAAAAGATTTATTTTCAAGAAAGATTTAAAAAAATAATATCGCTCGGGTTCCCTTATACATAAATGGGGTGCCTTTTGCGTGTCTTTTTTGGAAAGCTCAAACTTTTGGTTGCACCCTCTATGTGGTCATTCCATTTTTGAGTGGAAGATTAATAAGGGCAAAGCTCTCGATACCTTGACAATATTTTTTTTGGCTCAGCTAAGTGCACCCCACATTTTTACTAAAATACCATTTCATTCGAACCGAAGCACCCAACTCCAAAACCTTGGTCGAGACATCTATTTTAAGTTCGACGACATATGGCCGAGACTTATCCTCTAGACGTGGGACCATTTGCTTTGATACGCATGTTCGGCTCTCGACCGTCGACACCGAGGTTTATTATTTTTACTTGATGTTTGTATTACATATATTATTACCCGAATGTAAATCCAATTGTCCAAACGTGTGTACGTTAAATGCGTTTGAGCGGTGGATTGAGTTCAGCCTGGGGAAAACGTGCAGAACAAGTACTGAGCGAACTAGTTACGGGTATACGATAATTTGGGGGATAATTGTTAATAAAAAATTGACAAAATGTAATTAAATATGATAATTAATGAAAGTGAAAAATCATTAGCCTAGTGATTGAAATTGAGAAATTAATGCATCGCGCAGTTTGTGTTGCGCGTAAGCGAGTGTTTTACCCGAAAGCTTAAGATTTGAAAAGTCAAATAAGGATAAGCTTAAAGGAGATAGTGTCTTGTATGAGTCAATAAAGTGGTTGGATGACCTCCATGTGAACCACAAGATGTGCCTAGAGATACACATATGAGTGAAGATGAGTTTCAAGGTATAAATAGACCAAAAAATGGTCAAATGACCAAACTTTCTCATAAAAATCTGAAAATTTGGGGAAAACTTGAAAGGGTTTGGATGAGTTTTGATGACTTAGAGAGGCTTGTGAGCAATCAACAACATCAATTAAGGTATGATCTTAGTTGTCCCTTCAATTCTTCATTTTTGAACTATGTTTTGGGGCTGGGTTTTGGTGTAAATCCGAGTTGTGAGTGTGTGAGCTCACTGATTTTGGTGGTCTTTTGATTTTTTTTTGAAGCCAACTTGGCTATGTAGTTGTTGGTTAAGTCTTGAAGAAAATTTACAATGTTTTGGTTGTGGAGAGTTATGAAATTGGTGAATTTAATGATATGGTGATGGTTGAAGAAAGATTGAATGGATGACAAGATTGTTGTTTTTGTTGTTGTTTTGGTTAACCATAATGTTATTTTGATCAAATTCTAAGTTGTGGGTATGTTTGGGATCATTTAGGGAGAGTTTTTGAGGATTTGGAAGTGCAAAACTGCATTTTTGCAGTTCTGCTCGAGCATAAAGTGCGCTTCTGCTAAACGTGAAGCGCATTCCATGTTCTAGGTTGCTTTGAAACAATTTTGACTAACTTTCGTAAAACATTCGTATCTCTTTCGTTTTAACTTCGCTTTTGACGTTCTCCATATCACCGAAAAGCTAAGACATAGAGCAACAACCTAGAACTATTATTGTTTCAAAATTAACCCATCTAAGTTGTCAAAAATGGATCGAAAGATGAGATTTGAACGTAGGATGGTTCTTCGTGTAAGTGTTTTGGACTGTTTTGGTTTCGATTTGTCTTAACACTTAATCAAAAACTAAACATACTCAATGTAACCTAAATGGATACCAGGAACATAGGGGACCAGTGCCGGGTGACGGGCCTTTGGAGATCGATTTTTGGTGGCATGTCAGAACAGAGATAGCGTTTAGTTGGATTACATGTAAGTAAACTAGTTAGGAAATGTACAGTTATTTCAATTGAACTTTAATTTGTTATTGTTATTGCTCTATATTTGTTTTTGGATTTTCATTCCGTTTGAGTTGTTTGAGGGTAAGTGAGTCAAAGGTGATCCTTAGAAGGAGTGGTCAACTGAGGTAATATGCCAGAGCCATGACCTCGGGATGCACTACACTGGTTATTAGTTCTATACGGGGTGAGAGTTCTTAGCTAGATTACCAGAATGTCTCTCATCCGCATGGACTTAGGGCTTGTTGGGTGTTGATCGCATCTTAGAATCCTAGTCTTACAGGATTTTCCTCAACTCAACGACCGTTTGGTCGGGACTACTTGAGCCTATCTGTTTGATTTCCTGGACACTCATCTTTCGATTGATAATAGATTTATATATAGTATTTATTTATTCATGCGTTCCATGTACCTTTATTTCTATCTGCATGAATATAGACTGTTTTACTTGTTTCGAAATGTTGTATATATCTTGCTTGGTGTTACTTACTTGAACTTGTTATTCTCGTGTTTGACTGAGTGCAAATCCGCAGACGAGTAGGGGTAAAACTCCATTATTGGTTGATTTATTATGAGGACATTGGGGTGGTTATCTTCCTCGTACTAATATAGGTTTTCCTGACTTTTGTATTATGCATTTATATCATTTTTTTATCACATTAGGTTTATGGGTTTGTGAGAGATCTTAGGACATGTATTAGATATGATTTGCTCTCCTGTGTCTTGATATACTTGATGATGGTATAAATAGGCGAGGTTTCAACACTCTAGGTTGTCATGACATGTATCTTGGATTTTATTCGGTTTGTTTGAGGTTTTTAATCGCTTCCGCTATACTTTCACTAATTTGAATAACTCATTTAAACTATTATAATAGTGCTTAATTAATGGATAATGGTAAAGAAGGTTGACTAGGCTTGCGTTGACTTCGTGAGGGTTGACTCGGGGTACACGTAAGTTTAGGCTGGGCGGGGGTTTACTTTAAGGTTGTGGAACTGGCGTCGATACAACTGTCGACTTAAAGGTTCAGTAGGTTTCGACCGACTCTCTAATGAAAGGTTCGACAGGTTGTGACCAACTCTCCAACTAGAGGTTTGGTGGGCTCTGACCGACTCTCCAACAAGAGATTCTGACCTGTAAGGCCGAACCACTCGATGATGCATACAATTCACATAAAAGAGTGTGTGGAGGGATGATGATGGGGTATACAAAACTAGAGAAAAGTGTAGTGGGGTGCATTAATCACGGTAAGGGGCATAAGGGTCGTTTTGTAGTATGATTGACTTTTTTTAAGTTTGACTTTTTAGGATGCACTAAGTAAAGACTGGGGGTGCACTTAGCTGGGTTTTTTTTTCCAAAGATAACCTGACGATGATTAAAAAAAAGTTACTCCCTTCGATAAAAATGTAGGTTGTTTAAGGTAAAAGCACAAGAATTAAGATAACTTTAATTACGAGTGAAATTTACATATATGTCCTTTGATATTAAATGAATTGAAGAATTGAAGAATCATCAATGTTTGAATTAGATAAGGGTAAAATAGGTAAAAAGGAATAAAAAACACTCTCGAATTTTGAAAACGACTTACAATTTTGAATAAGAGGTTTTTGCTAGAACAATGTATTATTGACTTGAGGGGAGTATTTAACTTCATACCAACATTAGATAAGCTAGGGCATATTAGACAAGTATCAAACCTATAGGCAAGGTTTGAAACTTCAATTTCACTTTAAACTTCGCTCACGTAAAATTTGGAAGTAATTTGAGGAAGTTAACTGTAACGACCTAATTTTATTAAGTCGTTATTATTATATATTTTCATACGTGGATGCCAGCCCAGGTCCACGGGGATGCTTTAGATAAGTTAGGACACACCAGATTGCCGATTGGGTGTAAATAGTCATTTTTGACTGATTGGGTGCGTAACGATGATGTTAATTCATCATTTTATTTATTAATGCATCGCACGTGTGAAATTTGTTGGCTATACCGTGTGAGACTATGTAGCGAGAAGTCGTATTGAAAAATGTATCAGTTCGGGTGCCAGACAAGCAAAATGCAGGTACATTAAGTTTATGAAATTGTTTGTATAAACAAATCAAATAAGTGTGACAAAATAATAAATTGGTGGGCGCCTTATGATGCGCAGGAGTCGTGGTCGACACGTGTGGGTTGTACAATAGTGTACACGCCTGAGTTCGCTCGTTGACGCGCACGACAGAATTGTTGGCATAAAAGTATAGGCAAATATATATTTATATATATGATAATTAAAATATATATTAAAAATCAGAAATTAAGAAAATGAAGGCATTGGCTTTATTAAGGATTGTGGATAAGGATAGGGGTATTTTGGTCATTTGACCCCCCTAAATATCAAAATCACCAAACCACCAATCTACTATTCTCATTCTCACAAATTGAAATCGAGAGAGAGAGAGAGAGGGATAGGAGACCGAACAAGTGGGATAGGTTGAGAGCTTGAAGGTGTCGATGAAAGTAAGGTTGTTATTGGTTGCGTTTTTGTCGCTGTTGTTGTTATTGTTTTGTGTTGATGTGTTGTTGATGGTACTGATTTTGTGAAGTTGGGGTTAATGTTGTTGTTATGTTGTGGATTGTTGAGGAAGGTGAAGAAAAAAATAAAGAAAGAATGAAAAAAAAATTGAAATCGAACATTTCGAATTGAGGAAGAAGGCCTTTTAGGCCGGGTGAGGAGCATGGTCAAGCTAGACCCAACGCCCTGGCCAAGTCGGGTCAGGTCAGACCCGACCCAGTTTCATATATATATGGGTGTTGCCATGTACACCCCACAAAACACTAAGGTTAAGCCAATGGATCTCAAAATAGATGGAGCAAAATGCTAAGAGTGGTGTGACATCCCCTATCCTAACTAGAGTATATTCGACCTGAAACCCTAATTAAGCCCCGTTACACCAGATCAGACCTAACTAGAGCCAGCAGCCTTTCATTTCTATCTGACAACAACCTATATATTGTATATAACGAATAAATAATAAATCAAATGCAGCGAAAATTTAAAACTTTTTCGGTAATACTATACAATATACAAAACTATACAATTCACAAAAATCCATCGGCTGTTAAAAGCAAACCCAACCCAATTATATTACATAAACATACTCAAACAGTATTATTACATAAACATAAATATCAGTACACTGAAGAAAAGATTTCAAAACTCCTACATTTTCCTTTTCCTTTTGTCAGGTGCTTTCAACTGTAAACCTGTAATTGTTAAGTTGGGTGAGCTTCTACATACTTAGTAAGTGGCTTTCGAGAAATACACCAATTATCAACTAAATAACAAGACAAATACGTAACAATATGAATCCAACACATATTTAAAGAGGATGGAGAAAAATATAAACAATACATAACTGAATGCAAATTCATAAGTCTTTTGCAACTGTACTGTTACTTATATTTTCATTTCATTTGACTAAGAGAGTCGCACTCCCACATTTATCATGAATTACCACTGATAGCTGATAATTCATTATTGATGTTCTGTTAACTCAAATGGAAAGCATTGATCAGGATAATTCCCAAGTCATTGGGGGCGCAGTGATGGGTGGTCACCTAACACAGTTCCAAACCCCAGGCCGATCCGTCCCTCCAAACCTCTTCCTAGTTTTCATTTTCATTTATAAAAATAATAACAAAATAGTTTAAGTCACAGTACATTGCCCTATTCCCAATCTCTAATACTATGTACTCTAATAGTATTTAATTACGTTGCATAATTGATGAAAACACGAGGCTCACTTACCTGTGTTGAGCTTTCCTAAGTGTTACTCTAGGTTACACGACTCTCGAAATCCTCCAATTATTCCTCATCAATTAAGAATCTAAATCACATCATTTAGTATTAATTTAAGTCCATTTCCCTAGGCTTAGCACCCATAAACCATACAAACACTGCAACCAAAGTACGCTCAAGAACTATTTCCAAAATAATACTTTATAACTATTTCGAAATGTTATCAACTAACCAATTTGGGTTAAGGTTTTAACCTTAAAAACCTCAATATTTGTCATGATAACCAACAAGAAATTTGTAGTACTCCTATTGTACTTTCCATAGGCTCTGAGAACACTCAAATCGGATCATAAACGGAGAAGTTATTAATTTCTTAATATGGCTTGTCAACAACGCAAACTTTATATATTTTGGATCGAGAAAACTTCTCAAAATCAATATTTTCGCAATTAAATCCTCAAATCTTGATAATCAATATAAGAAAATCACTCAATGCCAAGACAAATATATTTTCACAGCCCGTGGAATCGAATTGGATCAAAACCAATAATTAATTTATCCATAATCCCAATTTAAATAAACATAAACTATAAAAGCATCTTCAAAACTTTTATCAACTAAATCGCATCAATTCAAATCACAAAAACCTTAACCTACTCCTATAGAATTTATCTCAGATTGATGCAAATCAACCTAATACATCAATTCACAACAATTAATACCAATTCCTATGAAAACCCTGTGAAAGAAATAGAAATATTGTGAGATTTCAAATTGAATTGAGGAAAAACACTATGAATTGAGATTTTACCAAATTTTGGGCCGAATATCTCGTTTCCACCACCACAACTTAGCTCAAACTGACCATCTCGCGATGATCTAGTGTTTTGCAGAGAGAAACCGGACGAAAATTGGATATCGGAAGCTTCACGGGTGAAGAATCAAACGGAGAGGGTTGAAGAAGAACGTTTACAAACGTTCTGTTGAAAAAAAAACATTTGATTGTTTTTTTTAAAAAAAACTTTATATATATAAACCCTCAGCTACTTGTCAACAACTTAATTTCTTTTTTATTTATTAATTCCTTAAAATCTGTATTTTGATGTATTTTGACTTATGGTGCCCGTTTTCAATCCAATTTTTCACCAAATTGAGTCAAACTCTCGACAAAATAGTCCATCTTTATAAAATGTCCATGACAACGATTTTAGTCACCCCAAAACTCAAAAAATTATAACTTTATCTATGACATACCAAACCTAATTCTCTTGCCATACTAAGCACACTTGTACCAAATCAAACTCAATCTCAACCTCGACTACTGCCAACTAATACGAAACTCGAGGCAAAGTCTTGCACAACTTTGTTATCATTTTACACTACCATTGTGTCTAACTTGCACGTAAACTGAGACAAAGTCTTCACGTGATATTTGACACGTGATTTACAAGTTTTCAAGTAACTAATTATTTAATTATTCAAGCCAAACAAACACAATACATTACATTAACGCACTCACACACCTTATTTGAGACAAGTTGGGCTTAACCTTAAATCTAACTTGAATTAATTATGATTCAGATTAACACTAATCATGTGCTTAAAGTAACGGGTCGTTACAAGTGATTTGCCTTTAGTGTTTTGTGGGGGTGCACATTGTAACGACCTAAATTTAATTAATAAGGATTTAGGGTTAATCATAGGGATTAACATACCAATTTGGACGTTACGTGGACAGTTGGGACTCAGACAAGAGTGTCCAGGATATATATATGTTATTTTTGTGTCTGTGTGCATGCCCATTATTGCGATGTTAAGTCGTTGATATAAATGCTACATTGCATACGTGTATGTTGATGATGGCCGAAGTTATGTGTTGGGGTTTCGTCTCGTAGAGTGCGCCAACGCAGGGGTTTCGGTAGTTACTAGACCAGGCATTGGGAATGGAGATTAGTAATAATAATTTGACCTTGATTGTGTATATTGGTTTAAATTGAATTTAGACAATAACTTTAGGCTAAGTAAATAAATTGGGTACACTAAGGTGGGACTGCCTCGAGGTGCATGCCGAACACGGGGCACGGAGTGTCGAGTAGTTGGGAGTTAGTGTGACCGAAATTACCATTTTTGGAAATTTACTTGATGGCTTAGATAGGTTATATAAGTTAAATCAAATAATGTATATCATGTCTTATAGTTGTAAACAAATAAATCAACACACATAGGATTACTCTAGAGATGCACAACAAGGTACATTAAGGACAGTTGTGTTAGGATAAGGTGTCACTGAATTTGGTGAAAACCAGTGATCAAGGACTGTTGGATCAGCCTCGAGATACATGTGCACGTCAGGTTATAATCACAACTATAAATACAAACCGATGAGTGGGAGCATGCAAACCAACATTTTTCTTGACACATTTATGAGAATTCTGAGGGAAGAATCCTTGCTGTGGGGCGAATTCAAGGGTTGGAGAGCGGATTTGGGCATCCAACAATGAAATCTAAGGTAATCTACACAGCCACAAGCTTGAAATTTCATAAAAATATGGTTTTGTTGGGTTTTGAGGAATTTTGGATTCTCTGGGGAATTTACAACTATTGTTGAAGGATTTGGTGTTTTTGAAGTATATCATGATGAATTATGTCAAATTTGTGGAAAATTTGAGTGATTTTGGTAAATTTTGGTTTTATGAACATGCATGTTTGATCCTTTGGTTTTGGGTTTAATCATATTTAAATTGATGTTTTAGTCTTGGATTTCATGCGATTGAAGTGTAGGAGTGATGCAGATCGTGTTTGGGTGTTTGGAAAACCCCGAAAACACAGAATTCGCTTCTGGAATTCTAGGCAAGGGCATACCCAGCACGCTGGGCACCCTGGGGAAGATGAATATCCTTCCTGGGCGAAGAATCTCCCAGTGCATTGGCTACCCTGCCCAGTGCGCTGGGGACCGAACACCTAGAAACTACAACCAGACCTCCCAGCGCGTTGAGGCTCAAGACCATGGAATTAGCTAAGTATTAACCGAGCTCATTTGACAAATTAACCCAATAGACACACTTAATTAACCATTAAACACCGTTAATCGATCTCAAGAGTCACGGGATAGTATTTGGAGTCGGGGACTAGTCATGTGGGGGGTGTTTTCAGGGTTATCGAGTGCGGTTTGAGGTACGTAAAACTCAACTGAACACCACTATTGCATTTACTTATTGTTATTCATTTGGCTGTTATTCTTGAAAATCTATGTGTTTATTCCTACTGGGTTGGTTGAGGTTACTCCCACCCATGTATCTGAGAGATGTTGTGGTCGCTTGCTAAGCACGTGTTTCACGGTCTTGACATATGTTATCTCGAGTAGAATACCGGTTCACGTGTTCGATGTACGCCAACAGGGAGGACATAGTTGGAGGGATGGGTAGATTCCACATCCAGGGCTCCTGGTCTGAAATACATAACTTAATCAGCTGTGGTCACATCTGCTTTGTGTTTCTTGGTGTTTTATATTCATGCGATGAGCTTTGAACAGTTGCCTGCATTTTCCTTTCTTTCCTGCATGTTTATCGAACACTATTTATTGGCTCTGTTTTTTATTTCTTAAATTATGATGCACGATTGTTTACCTTGGGATTTTATTTACTGGGCTCATCATCCGTCTCTTGTGATGGCTTGAGCGCAGATTTTGCGTATCAGTAGGGGCAAGGTGATCACATGCGACACATCTTTACTTGTCCACTGTCGATGACCTACTGGTATCTGTAGTTATTATTAAATTGTTTTATTTATTACTACCGGGGACTTATGACCATATCACTTTCAACACTGGTATATATATATTCATTATTGATAGTTTGTTGCTTATATATTGAGTGCTTCTAGGTTTTCCACTATAGGTGTAACACGTTTAATTTATTCATGCTCAGTTATGGAAATTAAAAGCTTCTGCTTATCGAATATATCGACTATTAATTTGACAATTAGGTAAGTATAGTGAATAGTTAGCTGTGGGACACAACTGGTAGCTACATGGCCAGCTATAGGCCTGCGTGGCCTTGTGGCGGACCAATGTGGATTTGGGGCTGTCACATACATAGTTGGATCATATATATATATATAAATAGAAAAATAAAAGGAAAAAATATGGAAAATGTAGGAAAAATTCATGAAAAATTATATTTCGGCCAAATAAATAGAAATCTATGAGTTTCTATGAAAAATGAAATATTCAAAATTTCGGCGAGACGTTCTGTCGAGGTTTTTACGTCGTAAAGCGTGAAATTGGCAAAAAATTACCAAAAATAATAAAAAAAATTCAAAACATCCCGAGAAAATATGAGAAATTTGAAAAAGAGTAGTAAAGTGGATTACGAGACTTTTTTCAAGCGTTTGACACCACAGTGTAACCTGAAAAATGTGCCACATTAAAAAATTTGAATGAAATTCTAATTTTTGTTGTAGCAATATGAAATCAATTAATTCGACACTAAACCACTTAGATTGGTTTATTTTGACACCAAAGACTTAAAATACCATAGTCGGGTGTCTTGAATACATTTCGAGGTGACAACGAGATTGGACCGATGTATTTTGGGGATTTAAACAGCTTTCAAGGTAAATAAAAACCTTGAGAATGCCTTACAACGTTTGGTTCGATTTATTTTATTCATCGAATGTTGAATGATTGCTTACAATATTATGATGTCAAGATTTGTTTATCGTGTGATTTTTTATTGTGCTTACACATCGAGGTATTGATTGCTTAATTGTTTACGGTAAATTGACTCATTATTATGGTTGATGGTATAATATACGGTTGTGATGTTTTCTCTTATATTATGATATTCTTACGTCAGCCACTGAGAAAACCAGAGAATCATCCATGTTTGAGATTACTCACTGGTAGTGCTTGGGGATTTGTATTGTGTTATATTTATCTGGTACCAACCGTAGTTTGCACTCACCTGGGTAATTGTTCATATGGGTCGATTGAGGTAACACTCACTCGGGTTATTGAGAAGACCAGGGTTTCAGTCAATTTGAGGTTACTTACTGGCGATACTTGGGGAAAATCTAATTGTTTATACGGGTCGATTGAGGTAACACTCACTCTAGTTATTGAGAAGACCAGGGTTTTCAGTCAATTTGAGGTTACTAATTGGCGTTACCTGGAAAAATCTGATTGTTTATATGGGTCGATTAAGGTAACACTCACACGGGTTATTGAGAAGACTTGGGTTTCAGTTAGTTTGAGGTTACTCACTAGAGGTGTCTGGGGAAAATTTGATTGTTTGTACGGGTCGATTAAGGTAACACTCGGGTTATTGAGAAGACTAGGTTTTCAATCAGTTTGAGATTACTCATTGATTGTGCCTTGGAAAAATCAGAAGTATGGTCTAGTACGCCACCTTGCTTCAACAGACGAGTTACTAAGGGTACGATATTATTTATATGCTACTAACCCCTTGTCTTGCAGGGTTTATTATATACATTTATGTTGTATATTTACCTGTTACTAATCCCTTGCTTATCAGAATATATTGTTTATTAAATAGTTTGTTTATAGTCTTGATGAATGGTTATGATTCATGATATAGCTGATTTATAGTCTTGCAGGGTTTATTATGACACTTGACGGTTTTTAATTAAGTGATGCTATTATGGTTTATCAGATATTATGATTTATGGAATCGTACTTCATTCATGGCAGTATGTTATTTTGTTACCAGTTAACATACTCGTATGAATAGTAGATTGATTTGATTTGTTGCTGAATATTGTATGAATTTCTCTTGGGAGTTTTACTCATTGGACTTGTCATTGTATCTATTGGGTTTCAAATGCAGATATTGCTACGAGTAAAGGCACAAAGATCTGCGATGACTATCTTTGGCCTGTCATTTATCGAGAACATACTCGTAGGAGTATTTTCCTATGATTTGAGCCATATCTGGTTATCAGGGGAGTGTTGAGAGAGATCAATAATTGTCACTAAATATATGTTTTATTTTATACTGGGTTTTCCACACTAGGTTGATGTTAAAATGATTTAAATTTTATGTGGTTTCATAATCATTGTAGTTGTTTAAAACTTTATTTAAATAGTTGTTATTAAATGATTATAACTCTGATAAACGAGGATTAAGAAGGTTGGGTGCGCATGGGATATAAGAGGGTGGTGACATGGCAAAACTGTGGGCTCGATGTGACAACCTCATTTTCTGAGGTCGTCCCGTGACCCACGTTTTCCGCCTGCAAGCCCAGTAGCGCCTGCTACATCACCGGATACGTCATCACTACTGCCACATCTGCAATTCTGTGGAGTGACGTTTTGTCTAACTAATCCTACTATATTAAATTGTTAATTCTCATAGACATCTAGCAGTTTAGTAAATCATAGCAGAAGCCTTTAATGCGTATATTATGAGAATTTATTAAACCTAGATAGTGGAAAACCCAAAAATAAATACCATGTATATAACTGAGACGAAATAAACAATAATCCATATACATGTGGTAAAGTTCTAAAGTTCCCAAGTTTCCAAAACCCAATAAAACAATATATACATACTAGGTACTCAAAATTCCCTTGCACTTGCTCGTACCAGGATCTGCGCTTAATTGCCCAATACATACAACAACGAGCCCAGTGAGTAAATTCTCAAGAGAAGTCTACACGATAACAATGAAAACCACAGTAGCCTGCGAGACATGTGAATATGACCCTGGCAAAAAGAATCATATTCCCATGGCTTGCAGCAAACAACATTCACAACAAACATACTGATCACACATAATAAATATAAAGCATCATTCGAGTAATCTGATTCAACGACGATATCAATTAAAACTAGATAGAGGTGTGATGGCGTCTAACAAAACATGATCATACTTTGTAGATTCGGATGCCCCGAATGAGCACATCAAGCCTATACCACACCCGAACCACTAACGGTGACTAGAAACACATCACAACCCACCGGACACATGCACCCCACTACTCGGGTAGCTATTCACTTGCTGTGCCAAGTACACGCGCTACAATCTAGCTTGCTCAATCCTGTACCACGACTATCCCGATTAATCTTTGACAATGTGAACAAATCAAACACCGAATAACACATGATCATAATGTATATGCATGGTAACCGTTTAAGTAAACAAAATGATAAATACATAAATAAACACTCGTTTAACAAGGACAAACCACATATAAATTTAAAGTGTAACATTCTCAAGGGTTTTACGTACCTGTAAACACGCACTCCAACTTCTCGGACCTGCCAATCCGACCCGCCTTGCTCCCCGATGCTCGAGCAATGGTTCCTTAGTCCTTGAAGTCATTTTTAATGTTTTTAAGGTCAATTAGGTGGGTCTTATATGTTAATTAGGCCTAAATCTTGTGAACACTTGCTGGAAAATTCACTGTTTTGAGTCCCTAGCGCGCTGGGTGATTCATCTTCATTGTTCATCTTCTCCAGGCTGCCAAGCGCATTGGTGTTCATCACCCAGCGAGCTAGGTGTGTTCTGCCTAGAATTCCAACCGTGAATTCTGGGTTTTTCTGGGTTTCTAAACCCCCAGAAGCATTCGTAACGCTCACACATCTCCAAACATACCAAATCCATCAATTGAGCACCAATTAAACAAGAATTAAACCCAAAATAGGGGATCAAACATGCATGAACATAAACCCAAAAGCTCTCCAATTTGACACCAATACCTCACAAATCTTATTAAAATTGATATATTTCTCCACAACAACCTTTAAAACCTCAAAATCCTAGAAAAACCAGTGCATGCTTGAGAAATCTAGATTTCACCAACAAAACCCATTTTAATAGAAAATTCAAGAACATGGAGGGATTGATTACCTAGATCTCGAGTTTGAATCCTCAATCTCCACTCCAAAACTCTAAATCACATCTCCACCCTCAGAATTCTCTTATCTGATCTCTCAAAATTGGTTAGGAAGGTGTTGCATGTGAACACTAATCGGGTGATATATAGCCTTTCTTTTAATCTGGTGTGTGTGCGCATCTCGAGAACAATCTAATGGTTTCCTAACTAGCCTGTATCACCTAACTTCTGGACACCTTATCATGGCATCAATTGCCTTGTGTTACTTTATTGTGCATCTCTAGAATTGTCCTATGTATACAAATTTTCCTAGCTATAACTTTAGGACTTAATTAATTGATTTTATATAAATTGCATAACCTAAGTTAGGCAACCTAATAAATCCACAAAATCATAGGTAAGGTCACACTAACTCTTAATTACCCGACGACCCTTGTCCCATACCCCGGCTATCTGGTATCCAGTCCCCGACACACACTTCAGGACATATACCGGACTCGTAGCCTTGCCCAATATCAATGTTCACACATCTGATGTTTATATACAAAATAATAACAATACAAACAACACCGCAATATTAAACATCACAACATGCACACATATCATAAATATAACCTGGGTTCCTACATATGAGTCACCTAGCTGTCCAAGTAACGCCCGAATTAACCGTTGATCCCTGTGATTAATACTAATACTTAATTAAATTAATTTGGGCCATTACACTCGTGGTGCATGACGTGGCGTGTTACAATCCTCAAAATTAACACGACTTATGTCGTATTGCTAGAACTGTGACTCGGTTGTCATGATACGTGGTGTCACGGCCCAATTTCCTAATCTTGATTAACTTGCTTAATTATGATCACCGACCCGTGACGTGGGACCCGCATGAGATGCGCACACTAACCGAGGCATGTGGCTGAGGTAAATGCTATATTTGTACTGGTGTATGCCTAGTGTTGTGTATTTGTGTAGACTAATTAAGTCAATTTTTGCAAACCATAGACGTTGAGTTGACGTGAGCGGGGACACGCCTTGGAGTGCGTGCAAGTATGAGTACCTAGTGGAATTACCGGGGTAGCGAAACTAGGCTAGGAAATAACAACTTATTTCAAATCTACCTTAACATAAATTAAGTTATTTAATTTAGTTGGAAAATACGACGTTCAACGCACGGGGAAAGCACCTCGAGTTGCGTGCGAGTCGGGACACTGAGTGCCGGGGAGTTGAGGGTCGGTGTGACCACTTAGATAAATTTTATAAATTTGTGTGACCAATTAATTATGGTCCATATGGGATTTATGTACATTAATCGATTTAACCTATAGTGTATTTAATTTAGAAATCACATTTTAATATCCTATAGTTGTTGTGAATTAAACTAACCTGAGGACAGACCTCGAGATTCGTGCTGCCACACACTCCCATGATGAGAGTCACAAAGTTGGTGTCATCAAGAGAACTGGACTGCCTAGTTAGTAACCCTCGGATTTGCCTCGAGATTCGTGACACATACTTGATTTCACAAACACATATAAATACCACAAGATGAGTGGATTTCTCATTGATTCCCCAACCAAATTTCATGCAAACACAGTGATCCGAGAGAGAGGGGAGTCCGGGAGAGAGAGGAAGAGAGAGTCATCGGAGACGGGGAAATCGAGAGCTCGAGGTGTGGCAGCGACGTCAAGGCGGAGGTGAGTTTGTGTTGTTGGTGTCGTTGTTGTTGATGATTGTGGCTCTCAGTGATGGTGGTGACGGGGGGGAGTGGACGAACTGCTCTTGCAGTTCGTCCGAGGAGGGAGACGACATGATCGTCGTCTCCCCTCCCTCCCATCTTGATTTCGATCGAAAAAAAGAAAAAAAGAAAAAAAAATGATTGAAAACCAGAGACGCTCGTCTCTGGAAAAATTTTGGGGAAGAGGATGCACACGTGCGGGCCGCACTTGTGCATCTCCCCCAATTGGGCCGGCCGGGGGACTGGGCGTCGGCTCGGCCATGAGCCGAGCCTCGGCCCGGCGCCGGCCGGCCCAGAACCGGGTCGGGTCGACCCGACAAGAAAAAAAAATAATAACAATAAATAAAATAAATAAATAAATATAATATATATATATTAAAAAAAAGAAGAAGAAGAAAGGGAATAATACCAGAATAAAAGAAAAAAATGATATAAATAATATATATATATTTATATATATGCATCATATATATATATATATATATATATATATATATATATATGCAAGTATACATATATATATAGGAATATACATACATGTATATATGTATATGTATACATAATATATACATGTATGTACACACATATATATATACACATACACCTATGTATATATATACATATACACATATAGGTATAAATATAAAATAATAATAATAATATAGAATATATACCTATATAATAAAAATATTAATAAATAAATAAATAAATGATATGAAATGACCTTTCATGAACTTAGGGGTGTTTCGAGAGTTCGGGAGCGCTAGTCGGGGTGTCGGAAGGCCGGATAGCTAGGACTATTGCGTTGACTTGTAAGTGAAACTGTGGGAACTCTTTACTTTATTTCATTCCAGTCATTTATAAATTTTCAGTCTATTTGTAGACTAGCTAATTTATTTCCCACATCATGCTTTCCTTGTTTCTATTCATATTGAATATCGATATAGCATGATGCCTTGTTTGATATATCATTGACTCCATGCTTCCTTATATGCTCAATGTTTGTCTTGAAATATGGTTAATGAATATTTAGAAAATGCATGCTATAGGGTTATCTGCTATGTTGGACTTGTGTTCTACTTCCCTTGGGGCTTTGTAGCCTAACATATGTTGAAATCATAACATTTTAGGATTTATATTCTTGAAAACTAAAGTAGGGATTATCTAGTATCCATTGCACACGAGATGCACGGATTCACGAGGATTTCGGTCTTTCGGGGTCTCCGGCACTCGCCACTACACTTGGGCGAGTATAAATGATTTAAATACGCCGAGCACAGCTCCGCCATTTGAGGTTATTAAAAAAAAAGAAAGATTATTATCATATGTTGAGCACAGCTCCATACAGTAGTGGCAAAGGCTAGGTGATAGTTCTCACCGCCGACCGGACGTAGATCATCTCGACTTAGCCTGTGTCAGTTTGTGTATCTGTTAACGTTGGTATTTACTTGCATTATTTATTCAGCATTTCTTCAGCTACATATGCTTTTAAATACCTTTTGTTTAAATTGGAAATGTAGTATTAGATTTCCCCAGTTATCACTTAAATATCATCATACTAGTGGGTGTAGATCCATCGAGCAGCACCAGGCCGGGCAAGGAGAAGATCGACGACTACCTCTGAGCTTCGAGCGCGTAGCTGCCCGTACACGTAGGGTATTTTTTTTGTATTATGTTTACTTATGTCTTTATCTTTTGAGATGTTATTGGGATGAGTGTTAGATTACCCGACTTTTGGCTTTCACTTTGTTTATATATGTTCGCCGTTTACTTGCATATATATGGTGATCGTTATTTTCTGGATTCCACACTTAGGATTTAATAAAATTAAAAAAAAATCTGCTAAAATATTAAAGACTTCCGCTAAATAAAATAATTGTTTAAACAAGGGAACACAGGTAGTAAAGACTGACTAATTCGTAATCGGGTCCTATGTGTTGTGATTGGGGCTTAATTACGGGATTAGGCCGGACGGTGCCCTAGATTAGAAGCGGGGCCGTCACACGTGGAGTATTTCAAACTTCGGATGTCGACACTGAGATAATTTTATTTTTTTGTTATGCTTGTATTAGTATGTACGTCTAGTATGAGTCTCGAGCCGTTTGGCGTGTTGAAAGTTCGAGTGAGGCTTCACCTAGATTAAATGGGGTTATAAAACACAAAAATGACAATAAAAGATTAATTAAATGATAATTAGACTAATTAACGAGGTTAATTACGCTAGTGAGACCATAAGCACTTGACACGCGAGTAGTGGTGCGTTGCGGGTTCGAGAACATGAAGAATGGGCTATGGAGTTGGTTAGTTAAACGGCATGCGTGTCACCTATTGGAGTCCACAAGTGGAGTTAGAGTTGTTGAACATCTTAAAAGGGAGGGGTGCAGGATATACCTCGAGATAAGTGTGTGTAAGTAGATCATAAGGGGACCTATATAAAGGCCCATCTCATCACTTTTTCCCACATTTCTCTCTCTCTTCTCTTTCATCTCTTTTTCTCCTCTTTTTCTCTTCTTTCTTGGTGAACAAGAAAGCTGGTCAGCCACCTTGGGACAATGACCGTAGACTTGCCGGAGTTAAGGTGAAACTTCTACTCCTCTCTTCCTCTTCTACGTCTACGCGTTTATGTTGATTTCCATCGCGATGACCACGGATGTCGCACCAGACTTAATTCCGTTAAGTTTTCAAATGCCTTGGCAATCCACAACTCAATCAACACCCATTTTTATTGTTGTTGTTGAGTTTTACGCCAATTTTTGCTATTTCATTGAGTTATGATGTGTTTGGATGGTTTGTCATTCAAGACAATTTTCGGGGGTTCCACTACTATCCGAAGTCGATTTTGGATAGTCACAAACTCTAGTACAAGTTGGAGAAAGGCGCAGTGTAACGGCCCAGCCCGCCCCGCAAAGCACGCCAGCTGGCACCGCACAGGCAGTGTGGCACCCCCCTTGAGTCGCACCACACCATCACCACACCCCTTATGGTGTCTTTCGCCCCCCCAGCGACTCGAACTCGCGCCCTGGGGCTTAAGACGCTAGTTCGTTGAGTCCTGGTACCACTTGAGCTCGCGAGCTCAAGTGGTGCACGGTTCATTAGTCTGGTGCTCTTAAGCCCCAGGACCCCAGTTTGAACTGTGGGGGCGAAAGACCACAGTTGGGGGCACTGTAGATGGGGATGCGTCCCTGCCTGTGACTAACGATGCCAGTTGGCGTGCCTTGCGGGGCGGGCTGGGTCGTTACATAAAAGGCGCCTTTTATATAACGGCCCAGCTCGCCCCACGAGCTCAAGTGGTACCAGGACTCAACGAACTAGCATCTTAAGCCCCAGGCTGTGAGTTCGAGTCGCTGGGGGGGCGAAAGACACCATAAAGGGTGTGGTGCGACTCTAAGGGGGTGCCACACTACCTGTGCGGTGCCAGCTGGCGTGCCTTGTAGGGCAGGCTGGGCCGTTACACGCGAAGCGCGGCGAAGCAAGCTAGGGTTCAAAAACCCAGGGGAAAATGTTTCTGGTTAGGACGCTGCGCTTGGCGCCGTGACTAGAGGCTCAGGGAATGGCGTCACGAAGACACCGTGAGCCAGTGGACTGGCAACGTCTCCTACGACGCCTGTACTAAAGAGACGAGGTTGCGTGCCACGACGACGCTGTGACAACCCAATGTGACGGCGTTGTCCACGTCACCAATTCCATATAACAAATATGAGGTGTTGTGACAACGCCGTGACGACCAATTCACGGCGGCACCACCGCATCGTCCCTATCTCTAAATGATCTATAAATTTTGCTTAAAACTTGGGAAACTTTAGGGATTTATCTAGGGTTATAAATTGACCATAAACCATATATATTTGGGTTCAAACCATTGACTGGTAGTTGGGAACCCAAGAGAACGAACTAGAGTCGCGGGATTGGTTTCGTGTCGCGACGTTGTCATGTAAGAACACATGTGCTATGTATGTGTATATGTTAGTAGGCCAGTTAAAAAATACTATGTGATTCATGATATTGCTATGATCCTATTGTTGGCATTCTATTTTGTTATTTTTTGGCTATGTGTGTTCTTAGCGTGAGTGTGTTGGGAAGGTATCATGTGGCTAGCACTAGCTGGGAAAACGCGAGTATTCCTGCAAGGATACTGACCACCCCTAGTGTTGTGTGAACTTGGGTAATGGATTTGAGAGGTGTTGTTGTCATGGCCCAAATTTCTAATCTTAGATTTTGGCCGTAATCGGGGTCACCGACCTGTAACGTGGCCCGAGAACGGGTACACGAACCAACACTCGGCTCGAGGACGGAGTAATATATTATTTTTGTATGATTGATGCTTAGTATAATGTATATGTGTAGACTTATAAAGTCAGTAATTTCAATTATGAGCGTCGAGACGCAAATGGGGATGCGCCTCGAGTTGTGTACGAGCCAGGGAACCGGGTAACTAGGCTTATGGTAAGTCTAAACTTAGTATATTGTAATTAGATTAATTTATTTCATAACATAAGGTATTTAAATAGAGCAAATCAAATTAGATGTCTTATGGTTGAGTTACAAAAAATTGAAATACATAGGAAATATCTCAGGATGTGTGCTAACACACACTCCCACAAAGTTCTATCACAATTGGAGTCACCTTGGCTGGAAACAAATGTTGTGTAGGAATGATTGAGGGACATTAGATTTGCCTTGAATCTTGGTATACACAAGTGATGAAAAACCACAACTATAAATACCCATCCCTATTCATGAATGCTTCATTTTGCATGTATTGTAGCTGGAAAAAATATTAGAGAAAACTTGTTGAAAATTTAGGAGAGATTCAAGGAGTGAATTAGACAACCAAAAAGGGTGCCAAGAGTTGGAATCATCAAGCTCCACTTCTAGGTAAGAACTTTACAAATTCATGCATATAAATTGTGGGATTTGGGCTATGGATCATGAGGACTTTGTATAAAACAGTTTCAAATGAACTCAAATATGGTTTTGAATAAAAAATCAAGCATTTGTTTGGGTTTAAAACTTGCATTTTCTATTTTTACAAACTTACCAAGTTTTTGGTTTTTTCGTATGAAACTGAATTTATAATTTTTTACCATGAAAACAAGCTTATTTGTTAAAATCAATAGCATATTCGGATTCCTTGTCGAATTTCACTTGGGGTATCAAAAAAGCCTTGGATTTCTAGTTTCGTTTTGAATCAAAGTAGGTGGTCTTGAAGTTTTTGTGTTCTTCCCCAAAACCCCTTTCATGCATGCCTAAATCCTTTTGTAAATCGATGTTTTTGTTGTTGATTTTTATTCTTTTAAGGTGGTTGTACCCCATTAAGGGAGTTTTTGGCAATGGAGATGGTTTAGGTGAGATTGAGGGTCAAAAACCCCAAATCCCGAATGCAGAAATGCAGTCTTCAGCACACCCAACGCGCTATCCAAACTAGCAGCGCGCTGGAGACTCTGCAGCCGGGACATATTTACCGCTTCGTAAACGACCATAACTTTCTCATTTTAACTCGGATTTTAACGCTCCACATACCGTTGGAAAGCTAAGACAGAGAGGAACAACTTAGAACCATTAGTTTTTCAAAATTAAGTCATGATTTTTCAAAAATGGGCCAAAAGATGAGGCTTGACCGTATAATGGTCATTTGTATAAATGTTTTTGGGTTGTTTTGGTGTTGGGTAGTATTAACACTTAATTAAAAACTCAATACATTTAATATAATCTAGATTGACACCAGAAACCTTCAAGAGATATTCATGAGTCAGGGAACGCGGGTTTCAGTTGTCGGGAGGCCGGATATCTAGGAATACTGCTTTGACTTATAAGTGAAACTGTGAGAACTTTGTACTTTATTTCATTCCTGTCATTTACCATTTTTCAGTCTATTTGCAGACTTGCTAATTTAATTCCCACATCATGCTTCACTTCTTTCTGTTCAATATGAATGTTGATATAGTGTAGCAACCCAATTAATAATTGTCGTTATTTTATGATGTTATTGTAGGCGTGGACGCCAACGGGGGCATTTGTGGGTCCCACAGCGAGGCTGGAGCACGCTCGGATTAGGTAAATAGTTATTTTGTGTGTTATTTTTGTCTAATTTTGCAATGTTTATGTTAAAATAGGTTAAACGACATCGCGATGTGTGTAATTATATTTTAATTGATGTGTGAGATTGTGTGTTAAATATTTGCCTCGATATGCATGTCAATGCAGGTATCGGGTAGGCTAAAGGATGAAATACTAGGTCGAAGAAAATAATACACACATTAAATGAATTAAATGTGATAAAATAGTAAATTGGTGAGCGCCTAGGGACACACGGGGTCGTGGTCGACACGTGTGGGTGGTACGGTAGTGTGCACGCCCGAGTACGCTCATTGGCGCGCACGACGAAATTTTAGGTGCGAAAATATAGGTGAATATTTATATATTTATATATATATATATATGTAGTTTAAAATATGCATGTATATATATAAATATATATATTAAAAATTAGAAAATAAATAAATAATTGTGAAATGAACAAAAAGGGAATTTGATTGTTAAGGAAAAGGATATGAACATAAAGGATATTTAGGTCATTTCACCCCAAAATATTGATAAACACCACCGACACCCCATTTTGCTCACGGCTTCAATCAAAATAGAGAGACTGAGGGAAAAGGAGAAGGAGAAGGGAAAGAGAGATTGGCCGAGAGAGATCACGACGACATCGAGGTGAGTGTCATGTTGTTGTTGATTTTGTGTTGTTGTGTACGTTGTTGTTGTGGTGGTGGTGATGGTTCGGTTGTAGAGGTGAGGTGGAGTTCCAAAACTCGAACGAATTGCAAGAGCAGTTCGTCCGAGGAGGGAGACGACACCAATGTCGTTTCCCCTCCCTCCTAATTCCAATCCATTAAAAAAATAAATAAATAAACCCTTCTAGTGCAGGCCGTATGTACCTTCGAAACACACACTTATGCCAAGAACACACATACAAGGAATATGGAATGGAATGCCAAAAGTAGGTAATAGCAAACACAACAAAACGAAAATGAATCACATGGTATTTTCATAACTGGCTTACTAACGTACACAAGCTTTAAGACAAGTGTACTTACCTAAACTATCGCACATCGTATCCTCTCTCGCGAATTCTAACGCATATCCCCGAGTTTCTTGCCACATGAAAAGGTCAAAACTCTAATTAATGGGTCGAGTCATTACCTAATCCTAGGTTGATACCCTTAGCATTTTTCCATCATTTTAAATGACTCGAATAACTTAACAAATAAATAGAAAAATGAATACTCTCTCTTGGGTTTTGAAGTCACAATACGTATAAGCCTTATCGCAAATCATAGGCTCGGCTCATTCGTACATGGGTCACGCCATAGCCTCGAGGACTGGTGGCGTGACCACGACGTCACAACCTTTTAACCTCGATGTTTAAAAGACATAGACACAAAACCATAACCACAAGTCATTATGAATACAAACCAACTATGTACCAGTGAGCATGGATTCTCACTAGTGTTGTCTGACATTGGGAAGACACCACCGCGGCATGGGAAAGCCGAAGGCACACTCCACCGCTCGGAATTACGTCAACACATGCAAATAAGGAATCGACGTCGACACTACATGAAATCACGACAATATACATTAACAACATTGTTTCGGGCATAACCAAAGGTTGCGAGACCTCAACAAAGGTTAGGTGAGATCCTCGACAACCTCCACTGGTGGTGGTCCAGCCGATAGCACTGCCGGCAGAGGCGATTTTCGACGAGGCTCCACCACACATATCACATGAAATGACGACATTTTGCACTTTGTCTAAACTGATTCGACCACTCCGGAGGGCTGTGGGACCCAAGTGGGAGTTTGGTGGGGTCCCCTATATCGTCCCAGTCACGGTGGTCCAGCGGTGGCACCGCCAGTGAAGGCAATTTCCAGCAAGCCATACAACACACATACAATGAATAGTGAAAAAAACGAGATATATACACACCACTTGACATCTCCACCATTCAACACTGCTAGGGGTGCTCTAGGTTCGTCGGGGCTCCGGTGGTCCACCGCTCCTCGCCTCCGACCAAGACCTATTCACGGCAGCCACCTATTCGTCGAAAAACAAAAAAAAACAGTGAGAGAGCACGAGAAAGAGAAGAGAGAGAGAGAGAGAGAGAGAGAGAGGGATTTCTGGTGAGGGTGTGACCTTCGACCACCACCAGTTCTGGTAGGAGTGGCAGTGCAATGAGCTTAGAGAGAGAAACTGAGATGAGAGAGATACCGACAGAGAAATAGAGGGATCTAGAGAGTACGAGAGAGGGAAGGAGAGAGACCACCGCCGAAGAGCTAACCCGCCATCCCTGTAACTCCGATGATCGGTGGTGTGCACGGCCAGGCGGGGAGGATGAGTGTACCGAGAGAAAAGGAGATGAAACTCGAGAGAGATAACAGTCGAGAGGGAGAGGGAGAAAAGAAAATGCCTACCTTCAGCGTCTCTGTCCGGTCACCAGTGAGGGGGGAAAACGGTGGTGAAATGAGGGAGAGGGGAGGAGGTCGTGAGTGAGAGTGAGGGTGAGAAGGAGGAAACCGTGAGGGAAGAGGGAGAGAGAGAGAAAGAGAGAGAGATCGTGAGGTGAGAGTGAGGGGGAAGGTGGGGTGTGTGTTTTTAAAACTAAATGGGTATGGTGTGAATAGTGGTGAATAGTATGTTAGGTGGGGTGTTGTCTCGATTGTGTCCACCCATCTCCACCTAACCACGCATCCCAAGGCTGATCCAAGGGTTCTCCATTATTGGATTATGTCACTTTAACAATCCTACACCATAGTCCATTTGTTTTGTATTTATACAACACCCACGCTTTCCAACAATTTTCCCCGATCCATCTTGCCTCCTCGGACCGTATTACCCTGTCACGTGCATATTTTTTGCTTTGTCTCGTACAAATAAATAATTAAATTATCCAATAATTCTTTTAAATATATTTTTATTGTATTTTTCTCCCCCGTTTAGCTAGGCGGAACCTCATTTATATTAAAAATCACCTGAACAGCTCGTGACACGCATTAGACTAAAATACTATTACACACATCAAAGAATCATAAAATTACCTCGGTGTCGACTCCTGAGGTTCGAAATACTGTCCAGTATCACGTAGTCTGGTCACGGTCCTGACAAGTGCCATACACGTCGGGTTAAAATTTGAGGGTTATTACACGAACCGGGTCTGACCCGGTTGGGTCGAGTTAAACCCGGTTCAGGGGGCCCACCCCCATATTATTTAAATAATATTTTTTTTATTATTATTTTATTTAAATAAATTAAAACAGTTTAAAATAAAATAAAAATACATAAAAAATAGAGAAAATAGCTAAAAATTATGGAAAATTCAATAAAATCCAGAAAAAAATATGAGAAATTAGAAAAGGGTTCATAAATGAATTTCAAGATTTTCTCAAAATTTTGACGAGATGTTGTCGGGGTTTTTACCTCGTAAAATGTAAAATTGATATAATATACTCAATTGAAACTAATTCAATGACAAATAATCTTAAGTACATTTGGGTGATAATTTGATTATCGGGTTTTTATTGGAGCTGGATCGGGGTTTATTTTACAAGACGAGGAGTGCGGTTTGAGGTGTGTAGTAACGCAACTGAAATTCACTTTAGTAATTACTGTTTGATTTATTTGAATTCAGTCATGTTCATTTACTACTCTATTTCCTTATTACTTTACGGTGGTTGAGTACTTTCACCTGATGACTTTATGGTAGTTGAGTTTACTCCTACCTGGTGTCTTTACGGTGTTGAGATCACTCCCCACCTGGTGTTTATTCGTTGCGGGGGCATAAGGTCCACTAAGCCATAGCATATGTCTAGGCATGCACCGGTGAATATGATACCCGGGTATAATAGGCATGTGTGGGTGTGCCGTGGATATACGTCGCCTACCTAGAGGGTCCAGGGTCACCCGTTAGTGGTATCCTCACGGGCCGTGCCTGGCGGATAGCCCGAAGTATGGCTTACTCTGACTTTAATTGTGCACACAGTTTGCTTCACTGCTATATTTATGCATGCGATGATCTTCTATAGTTGTCTGTATTCTTTTGTTCCGCATGTTTATTTATAGTATTTTAAATTTCAGCAGTTTATTTATGTATTTACTTGGTAAATTTCCTTAGGATCACTCACTCTAGACTCATCATTTGCCTTTTTGTGATGGCTTGAGTGCAGATCTTAGTACGAGTTGAGGGAAGGGCAAGCTTGAGGACTACATTGATTGACTGCATTTGCCCTACTCATACGTCCGTTTATGTTTCCTTATTTTATGCTGGGTTTTGGGGTATGAGAGATAGATATGATTTGTATATAATTTGTAAGTTATATTTTAAATATTTTGAGGATCTCAATTGATATGTATATGATGTATATTTTGAGATGGTTTCCACCTTAGGTAATATGCTCATAAAACACCTTGATGATTTTAATTATTCGCTACGTACTTTGAGGTAAAATGATAATAAAGAATCCAAAGTTAACTTAAATCAATAATTATTAATACATAACTTAAAGTTAGCAAGAATTTGATTATATTGAGTTTACGAGTAGCCGTGGGACACAGCTGGGTGATGAGTTCGCAGAGTTGTGGGCTCGCAGTGCACGCTGTAGTTGTCGCTGAATTGGAGGTTGCTACATATAGCATGATGCCTTGCATTGTTATCATTGACTCTATTTTCTGAATGCTTGATTATTGGCTATGAAAAGAATTAATGATTTCTTAGAAAATGCATGCTATAGGGTTATCTGTTATATTTCGACTTGTATTTTATTCCCATGGGGCTTTGTAGCCTAACTTGTATTGAAATCATAGCATTGTAGAATGTTAATTCTTGAAATTTAAAGTAGGGGATTATTTAGTGTCCATTGCACACGAGATGCGCGGATTCACTGGGGCTTTGGCCTCTCGAGGTTTCCGACACTCGCCACTACATTTGGGCGACACATGTGGTATGGGCCACGGGGTTGTCAGCAAGTATAGGTGATTTATATGTGTAGTGCACAACTCCGCCACTTGAGGTTATTAGAAAAAAAGATGATTACTATATGTTGAGCACAACTCCATACAATAGTGGAAAAGGCTAGGTGATAGTTCTCACCACTGACCAGATGTAGATCATCTCGAGTTAGTCTGTGTCAGTCTATGTATATTTGTTAACTGTGGTATTTACTTGCATTATCTTTTCAGCATTCTTCAACTACTTAATGCTTTTAAATACCTTTTGTCAAAATTGAAAATGTAGTATTAAAATTCCCCCAGTTATAACTTAAATATCACTATATTCATTGTCTAGTTTGTGACGATGGATGTAGGTCTGTCGAGCAGCACCAAGCTGGGCAAGGAGAAGATCGGCGGCAACCTCTGAGCTCTGAGCATGTAGTTGCCCGTATATGTAGGGTATTTTTTTGTATTATGCTTTACTTATGTCTTTTTCTTGGGATGTTATTGGGATGAGTGTTAGACTACCCGACTTTTGACTTTCACTTTGTCTATATGTTTACTATTTAATTGCATGTATATATATATTGTGATCGTTATTTCCTGGTTTTCACACTTAGGATTATAAAATTTTGCTTCCGCTAACATATTAAAGACTTTCGCTATAAAGTGTTAAGACTTCTGCTAACTAAATTAACTGTTTAAAATAGAGAATATAGTTAGTAAAGGCTGACTAATACGTAATTGGGTCCAACATGTCGTGATTAGGGCTTAATTACGGGATTAGGCCAGGCAGTGCCTTAGATTAAGAGAGGGGCCGTTACAGTTATGATGCCTCTCTTTCATGCTTTGCGATGTTGCAATATTGGTCGAGGAGATATTTCAAGGTCTTTGTCATTTTGCTATGAATTAGACCACTTATGAGTCTCTTTTGATTCTTAGAACACGCATGTTTTGTTGTTATCTATCAGTCTGCTTATCGTGCACCTTGATTGCTTTATTTATCTATCTCTTTCAATTACCGCATGATATTTGGACTGTTTTATTGATAAATTATGAATTATTGTTATATTTTTTTGGCATTACTTTCGATTTCTCTTAGTTACTCACCATCTAGTTTATGATGGTGAGTGCAAATAGATCAGAGTGCACCAAGGGCAAGGGCCCCATTCTTGGTGACTTTCTCTGAGAACCTCTTGGAGTAGATCACTTCATCAGGATTAGCGTAGGTCTATATTTATGTTGCTTGTATATTGCTTTTGGAAATATTATGTTTTGGCATTTTGGGGAATTTTAAGATATTTGATATCATGTATGCTAACTATTTTGATGATGTTTTATTGTACATGAATATTTGTTTATTCGGGGTTTCCACATGAATAGAACTTTATTGATCTCCCTTTGTTTTGAGTTATTTCCCATACTTATAGTCTATTTCCGCTTCTTAACACTTGATAATTACAATAACTCACATCATAAATTTGTAATCGGATGAATTGAGGCTGACTAGGCATGTTTAGACTCGCCAAGTACCAATTTGGGAGCCTATGTGGGTTTAGGGCGGGCGTAGCCAATTGCTTGGGAAATTGGGGCCGTCACATGGCGGACCTCAAGATTTGGGGCCGTCACATTAACTTCGACGAGATAAGTTTTATAAAAATCTGTCAGTGTGAGGAAGTTTATAAAATTTCTTTAAACGCTAAAAAGCTCAAATTTCTCCTTAAAAACGCTAGAAATACACTTAATCATACAACAATGATGCATAATATTCACAATACAATTATTTAAAATAGATATTTTGCGATAAACACGCAATTTGCTACACATGTACTATTAATATTTATTTTTTTTAAGTAATGAATATTTTTTATATGATAAATTTTGACCTTATTTACTAGTTGTTGTGAAAAGAAGTTAGTTTTAGGTTTTTTTTATTTAGGGGTAACTTCGGCAACTTCCCCTAACTAAGGCCATTCCTAACTATTTGGGGGACCAAAACATAACTTTAATGCGAGTGTGACGACCCCTTTCCAAATTTAGGACACCGCCTGGCTTAATCTCGTAATTAAGCCCTAATTTTATCCACATAGGACTTAACTACGTATTAGTCAGCCTTATAACCTATCTGTCTCTTTTCTCGCGTTCAAGATAAGTAATACACTAGTCCTATCAATTATGTAATTTAGTATTAATTAAAACTTTTTATTAGATTAATTACTTAGCGGAAGTCTTAGTCATTTAATGCAAAAGCTTCTAATAACATGCAAAAGAATTCGTAATTTATACGGAAGCCAATTAAAAAAACCCTAAGTGTGGATAAACCAGGAAATGAAATCACATATATAATCCTCAAAATACAGTGAAAGTAGTATGACAGTCTAAGTTACGTCGGGGAATTAAGGCTCAACCTAAATATACGATCCAATAGTATATGAAGGACATAAATAACATATACAGGCAATATACCAAAAGACTTACAATCGATGCAGTGTTATGCTACTAGCTCAGAAATAATCATCGATCTTCTCCTTACCCGTCCTGCTAGTAGACGGTCTCTGCACCTACCCTCATAAAAAAGATGGTGAGTACAAGAATATAATAGTAATCCATGATGACAAGTTTAATTTGCATATCCAAATATTCAAATAGTATTTAAAAGCATATAAATAAGAAAACTGAAAAATAAACCATATGCGAGTAAGTACCAGAGTTAAATAAGTGATACTGACACTACTGCGTAACCAGACTCTCGACACACTTCCTTATTTCCCTAGGGTTTTTAGATAGGTATTAGGTTAGGTTTAGGTCAAGTCAAATAAATTTGTGAATCTATAACCCAAAATAGCCCCTTAAGTTCTTGCAAAACTTCAATTTGATACTTAGCATTACAGCGTTAATTGAACCATTATAAACTCTAAATCATCAAAGACACTTAAGAAGAAAATTTTAGCTCTAGGTCTTAGCTTTCTAGAATGGTATGGTGTGCAAGGTTTCGATATAAAAATGAAGGAAATATTAAATATTTTTGAAGACAACTCGAATTAGAATCAAAATCTGATCAGCGAGATTTTAAAAATCATTTCTCCTAATTTATAGCTACAAAAATCATGATTTTTGGTTACAAGTCACTTAACATATCCAAGAATAACATAATCAAAATTCATCTCATTTGGATATGAATTGGATATGTTTTTTTCAAAGTTTAACTTCAACACTCCCGTTATGACATTTAAATCACCTATTTGCAGAGCATTTTTTAGTAAGAAAGAGCTGGAATTTCAAATATATGGTATAGACAAAAGTTGTTTGTCTATAAGTTAGCTTTCATATGGCGTTAGAATCACTTAATTTAGATTTATGATGAGTGAGTTATGTCAAAATTACAGAGGTTGATCAAGAAATCTAGATTTTCAATTTTACAAGAAAGACCACAATCCTTGGCAAAGCTTTTCAATTATGAAATACAGCTTAGGGAAATCATTTGGTGTTTCAAAATGAGTTAAAACATCATTAAAAAAATCTTTGAAATCGATTTTATATAAAAACCTTAATATTCATAGCCGAGAATACAACAATTGAAGCATAAAAGAGTATAGATGATACCTAAGGTTTTAGTTTTGATGGTTGTCACTTGAGCTTCTTTTGATATGCAAATTTAGCTCTCTTACACCCCAATATCCAACAAACAAAATCCCCTAACAGCTCTGAGATTTTTTGCTTGATTTGCATGCAAAAGAGAAAGAATATGTTTAAGTGTTTCTTTTATAATGTTGGGTTTTCATCAAGTTGCACAACTCCATCTCCATGTGAATCAAGGGTCATCAAACACTCCTACTCACCCACTTTTTTTTTCAGCTCAATGACACTTGTCAAGCATGAAACACCCTAAATGCCACTTGTCAAGCAGGTAGTTTCCGTTATTATGGTCATCCATCATTTGATTTTTTTGTCCATCTCTAGGATGATCTAGTGACCATTAATCACTTATACTTCCACTAAAACCAGCCCTCTAACACACAAATTATCACAAAGCCTTATTGAGATTGGTTGTTGCATATATCTCGAGGCATATTAATATCAGTAGGATTTTTATTTAAACTTTAGGCTTTTCTAACTTGACTTACGTTAAATAAAAACCATAAGCTACATATTTGATTTGCCTTAATATAAATACTATAGGCTATGTGCTTAGTCATTAAATCATATTTAAATGACTTAAGACTCACCATATTACTAGCTATCCGGTCCCACGGCTCGCACACTACTCGAGGCGTTTTCCCATGCGCGTTGAATCAACGATATTATTCGAACTTAACTATTTCGGGTATAAGGTACACACATACAATACACTAAGCATTCACCACATCAATTATAAAATATACTTTGGCCACGTGCTTCGGTTAATGCACGTGTCCCAATGAGGGTCCACATCACTTGTTGGTAACCCCGATTTTAGCAAAAATATAAGATTAGAAATTTAAGCCGTGACAAATATTCCCAACAAAATAGAAATTTCGTCCCCGAAATTAACTTTGACTAACGCTTTACTTTCTTTCAACTTTATCAATTTCTCATTCTTATTATAATTACCCTAGCCAAAATTTCAAATGATACTAGCCTCAAAACCCGTATCTCTTAATTACCTCAGACGGGTCCACCGACCACTTCGACCTAGTTCACATGAATCCACATACACCTACAACATACTACTTCAATTATCCCATTATTAATTTCCATTCATGTAACATAGAATATATCAGGTCGTACTTGACCGTGCAATGATCATCTCTTGGATAAACCAATGGTGCAAGCTATTGTAGTGTTTGAGTCGGACAGTACTCGCAAAAATGCGGAAATAGATAAATGCAACACTCGATATGGTTGCGAGCCACTCCTAGGTCTATTTTCTACCACTATATAGGCTTTCTTTGGTACATGATTGCATCGTAGTCTTCTAAGGACTCTCGGGTTACAGACACCGATGAAAATTATGTTTAATCTTATCACAACTTAAACGAGTAGGTTATTTCCTCTATCTCTATAGAACTAAAGATGCTAACTTTTTCAAACTCATGTTTCTCGTGGAAGGGCGGCCGTTGATACATTTCTTGCAAGGATCAAGCTCTAGTGCTGAAAACTTGGTGCGCGATGTCTAGCCTCAATCCATCGCCAAAGTAGAAAACGTCATCAACATCATTCTCAACAATTATCTCTAGCAAACTATCATAAGCTCACGAACTTCTTCTCTATCCTTTTTCTTTCGGTTGGAGCTGGCACAGTTAAGTGTGCTCCCATTATCACGAGGAGTTCGATCAATTGTTGTCCCTGAGCAGTAATTATGTCAGTCCTACGTTGCATGTGTCTGTAGTAACGATGTGTTGACTACTACTGACAGGACCATCTTCACGTTGTAGCTGATCTCTTATCATACTCTACAAGTTAATCGCAACTGAGAATCAACTGCTACGTATATATTGTATATATACCTATAAAATATAACATGCACACATACAAATAGCCCCAACTCACTTTCACTCAGTTCCCAATAAAATAATCTCTATGCAAGGATCGTCTGGTTTCCACTTCTAAGATTTGTGTCTTATTCAATAATTTATTACTTATCGAGAACGTTGGTTCTGATACCAACTGTGAAGTTGATATCACAATTACAAACAACTCTCTACTCTATCCCTAAGGTTCTAATACCTATGCTCTGAATAAAAACTATAGGCTATATATTTGATTTGCATATGGTTAATTTACATTGAATAAAAACCATAGGCTGTGTGAGATGATTTATTGTAGTAAATGATACATCCCAACAATACAACTGTGCATCGATTACAGGCAACTGAACAGGACTACAATTAGGAATAAATACCCGCTACCGAGGATTGATGATCTGTTTAAGCAGGTGAGAGGAGCGCAGTTTTTCTCCAAGATAGACATGAGATCAGGGTATTATCAGCTTAGGATCAGGGACGAGGACCGGTACAAGACAACGTTTAGCACCAAATATGGACATTACCAGTTTACGGTCATGCCATCTGGGCTGACCAACGCCCTGCCGTGTTTATGGACTTTATGCATCGAGTATTCAGACCATTCCTTGATCGGTTTTTGTGGTAGTCTTCATCGACGACATTCTGATCTATTCGAGGACACGGGAGGATCACGAGCAACACCTTAAGGAGATGTTGCAGACTTTGAGGGAGCACCATTTATATGTCAAGTTTAGTAAGTGTGAATTTTGGCTTTCAGAAGTCAAGTTTTGGGGTCATATTGTTAGAACAGCGGGGATTTCAGTAGATCCGGCTAAGATTCAGACGATTATGGATTGGCCAGCACCGACGTCAGTGACAGAGATCAAGAGTTTTCTGGGGTTAGCAAGTTACTATCGCAGATTCGTGAAAGATTTCTCTAAGATCGCTTCACCAATGACTAGGCTGACACAAAAGGACTACATGTATGACTGGACTGAGGAATACGAGAGTGCATTTGAGTAGCTGAAGAGGTTGTTGACGACCGCACTAGTATTAGTACTGCCAAAGGTTGGACAGGGATTCCTAGTGTACACCGATGCTTCTCATAGGGTATTCGTTGCGTGCTAATGCATGGCAGAGGAGTTGTTTCTTACGCTTCGAGACAGTTGAAAATACATGAAAAGAACTATCCGACACACGATCTGGAGTTGGCAGCGGTCGTATTGGCACTGAAGGTGTGGAGGCATCATCTATATGGAGAGAAATTCATACTATTTACTGTCCATAAGAGTCTGAATTATCTCTTCACACAGAAGGAATTGAATATGAGACATTGCATGTGGCGGCCCCAAGATCCGAGGCGCCCGTGGATCCGTTTCCCCGCTATGCAATCGGAAACCACCGCCACGAGTATAAGCGCTTTCGACTTTAGATAATTATCGAGATAATTCATTAAAGTCACTTAATTTATCATTTTAAAGAAATTAACAAGCGGAAGAACTTAAAGTTTATCAAAATGCATATATATGTAAATATAAGTTTCTTGATCAAACCTATAGTGGAAAACCCATTTACATCTTGTGCATACGAGCGATCAACTATCTTGATAGGTATACCAAGTACAAGTGTGTATCCAATTTCCCAACCCCAAAACATAATACGAAATATCAAAACATTATAATATCTACACACATACCGGCGAGCCTCGGCGTAGGCAAGTTAGATGTAATCGCCGATGATCCCCTTACCCCGCTAGTACTAGGATCGCACTCAAGCCATCACAAAAGACGGATGACGAGTCCAGAGTGAGTAATCCCAAGGAAATTCACCAAGTAATTACGGAAGTAAAAATCTTGGAATTTAAAATACTATAATTAAACATGCGGAACAAAAGAATTTCAAACAACCGTGAAAGGATCATCGCATGCATAAAAAATAGTAGCAAAGCAAAGTACGTGCACAATAAAAATCAGACTAAGTCATACTTCGGGCTTTCCCCCAGGCACGGCCCGTGAAAACACCTCTACCGGGTTGGCCCTGGACCCTCTAGGTGGTCGGCGTAGACCCACGACGCACCCACACAAGCCTACCATAGCCGGGCAGCCTATTCACCGGCATATGCATAGACAAGTGCTATGACTCAGTGGACTCTATGGCCGTAACGAATAAGCACCAGGTGGGGAGTGATCTCAACACCGTAAAGACACCAGGTAGGAGTACACTCCACTACCGTAAAGTCACCAGGTGAGAGTACTCAGCCACCGTAAAGCAATAATGAAATGGAGTAGAGAATAAATGGAACTGAATTCAAATAAATCAAACGGTAAATACTTAAAGTGAAGTTCAATTGGGATACTACACACCTCAAATCGCACTCCGACTTCCTGGACCCATCAGTACGCCCACCTAGCTCCCCAATGTCCGAGCTATGGTTTCTCGGTCCCTGAAGTCCATTTATAGTGTTTTATACTTTTTGAGAACATATTCTATAATTTTATGTTATTTTATAAAAATTTACAAATTTTTAGTTGTGGTACCTCTCTAGGGCTATGTCGGGGTTCCAAAAATACCCGAAAAGTTCGAAACCACTTTTCTACCTTTTTCTAATTTTCTATATTTTTCTAGAATTTTTCCCAATTTTTCTGATATTTTTTTCCCTATTTTTCCTATTTTCCAGAATTTAAAACTGTTTTTTTTTTTTTTTTTTTTTTTTTAAATAAATAAATAAATAAAAATAAAAATATTATTTAAATATATTATTTAAATAATATATGTGGGTCCCCCGAACCGGGTCGGACCCGACCCAACCGGGTCGGCCCGGTTCGGCCCCTCACGGCGGGTCGGGTCGGGCCGGTCCAGCCCAGCCGGGTTGGGCCGGGCGGTTTGGCCGCCCACCGGGATGGGCCTGGAGGCTGGCCCGGCCGGCCCGGGTGCACGTGCACGCACGCACGCACGCGTGCGTGCCCCCCTCCCCTTCTTCCTCCAGAGACAGTTTCGTCTCTGGTTTTAACTGAGAGACGAAACTCGTCTCTTTTTTTTTTTTTTTTTTTTTTTTTTTTTTTTTTTTTTTTTTTTTTCCTTCTTCAATCTCGCTCTCTTCTTCTCTCCTCTCCATCTCTCTTCACTCTCACTCCATTAAAGACCTCTAAAACCTCCAAATTCCTCCACAAATTCATCAAAACAACCCCAAATTCTCAGATCAAAAATGCATGCAAATAACCCAAAATTTATCAAATCACCTCAATTTTCCACAAATTCGAACCAAATCCATGTAAATCATCAAAAACAACTTCAAAGTCCACCAATCTAGTAAAAACAGTGACCAAATCTATCAAAAATGAAATTTCACTCTAACATCCATTTTAATGGAAAATCACCAAAAATAAGGGTAAATTACCTTAAATCCACACTTTGACGCCTAAATCGCCTCTTCAAACTTGAATTCACCTCTCCCCAACACTGAATCTCTCACTGATCTCCCTAACAAATTTTTGGGAAAAATTGTTTAGTTTGCATGTTCAATCGATCCATCGATATTTATATGCTTGTTCTAATCCCACGTGCCCGCGCATCTCGAGGTTAATCGGATGGCTATTGATCACCCTGCGTTACCAAAGTTCTTGACACCTTATCATGACAACATTTGCCTTGAATTACCTTGTTGAGCATCTCGAGGCTTATCCTATGTATGCTAATTCTTCCTATCAAACTATAGGACTTTAATTAATCGAATTGATTTAATTCATAACACCTATTCTAGTCATCAATAAATTCCATAAATTTGTAAATAGGGTCACACTAACTTCCCGACCACTCGACACCCCGTGCCCCGTGTCCGGCACGCTTCTCGAGGCGGTCCCACGCTTAGTGTACCTAATTTAATTTCCTTAGCTTAGCCTAAGCTTATATATTTACATTTAATTAAATAAATCTTCAACCATAACATGTTTAAATAATTTAAATCTAATTAGCCCCAACGCCCGCCTCACTTTGCTACTAAACCCCGCATTGGTGCGTTCACCGAACTAAAACCCCGTGCGCTCAAACTCGCCCGACAATAATTTACACACATGTGATGTTTATATAAATATTAAATTTCCACATCACAATAATAGCCATACAACATGCACAAATAACACAATATACCATGGGTACTCCTATCCGAGTCAACCCAGCTGTCCACGTAACGCCCGAATTAACCACTAATCATTGTGATTAGCACCAATATTCAATTAAAATAATTTGGGCCGTTACAATTCTTCCCAACTAAAAAGAATTTCGTCCTCGAAATTAGAACACTTCGAGTACATTCGGTTCATCAGCTTATATATTGTGTGAACTCTAACATTTTATTGAACTCACTTCTAATGCGTCAGGACTCCACTAGGGTGTGTATCAATTGGTCCTTCACTCGAATTATTTCCATCCGAGATTCCACCAATGGTACACCCCACCACCCTTCACCTCACGCATGTTCTATCTTGTGTGAATAATGTCTCTGGTGACTCTATCGATCGTTGCTAATATCCGCAATCGTCTTGATTTCAAGATAATCGTACCTTCGGCCTTGCCAACTCTATAGCTTAGATTTTTCGCGATATCTATCTCGCATACTTCTTTTGCTTGTCTTGTCTTCGCTCGAAGCCTATGACGAATCTGTCGGATCTTCTCGTGTGATCAACAACTATCTCCGCCCAATCGTAATCGTATCTTCCGGCTCGCCCAACACGTGGTGACTGCGCAGGCCTCCCATACTGGCGCCTCATAAGGTGGCATCTCGATACTAGCTCGATAGTTGTTGTTGTAGGCAACGTCACACGGTGGTAAGTAATCCTCCTACGAACCTCCAAAGCTGAGAATACAAGCCCAAGCATGTCCTCTAAAATCCGTATCAATCGCTCATTTGACCGGCCATCTGTTTGAGATGATACGCCGTGCTAAACCGCAACCTAGTGTCAAAGCGCTCTGCATCGCTCCTCAGAATCCCGAAATCAACCTGGGATCCCTATCAAATACAATGGAAACCGGCACCCCATGCAGTCTAACAATCTCCCGCTCAAACAGACTGCTCAACTGAGGAAACGTGTATCGCATCCGAATCGGTATGAAGTGCGCCGATTTAGTCGATCTGTCTATCACCACCGTATCGCATCGTGTCGCCTAAACGTCTACGGTAATCCACTGACAAAATCCATGGTAAGGTGTTCCCATTTCCATTGAGGAATGGGTAACGGCTGCAGCAATCCGCTTGGTCGCCTGTGCTCCGCCTTTACCTGCTGACATATATGACACCCTCGAACATATTCACCAACATCAGCCTTCATCCCCGGCCACTCAAACAATCTACGCAAGTCTTGGTACATCTTGGTTCTCGCCGGATGAAGCGTGTGTAGCGCGATCGGTCAGCGTCCTCTAACATACTATCTCGTATCTCTGACACGGCTGGTACCCAAAGTCGCCCTCGATGCCACAAATATCCATCAGATGTCTCCGCCCAATCAGTGCACTCGGGATCCGTGCCAAATCCACCGAACCGCCCATAAAGCCCATCGACCCTTTGACACTCCGATACCCGCTCCAGTGACACTCGTTTGTGCACTCTCATCCGACTACAAATATGTACATCATGCATGGCCGCAACGTCGACATGCTCATAATTGATCTTTGCCTCCAACAGTCCCATGTGTGTCGTCATCGGTGCGATTGTCAACGCCGCATCTACTCAAAGCATCCGCCACTACATTGGCCTTGCGAATGATACTCAATCGTGAAGTCATAGTCCTTCAAAGCAACTCCAACCATCTCCTCGACGCCTATTAAGATCTTTCGTGTGATAATGTAGCGTAGACTCGATGGTCGGTGTAAAGCATAAACTCCTCTCCGTAGAGGTAGCGTCTCCAAGCCTTCGGCGCAAACACAGCTGTCGCAAGCTCCAAATCGTGTACTGGGGTAGTTACACTCATATTATTATGTTTGAATAAAACAACCTTCTCAATAATATATCTATCCCATACATATATTTTATAGCAAAAATCCTTAGGCTTCATTTAATTATAACAAAAAACAACTTGATAGTCTTCATACATAACACAACTCGCACGTTGTTTTTACCATAATTTACACAAAAATATAGTTGACACTTTATTGTCGTGTTGCCCTAACTTATGGTTCGGATACGATCGAACCCGATTCGAACACGCAACGGCTCTACAAATATCGGTGCCATTAGGATCAATGCGCATTCCCAATGTATATGCCCTCAACTCCACAAAGTGAGCACATCTCGAACATGTCGCGGTCTCTCCCGTGAACCACCGATACCCGATGTAGTAAAACTAGGCGCATATGGTGTCCTCATCGTGGTAGCTGGTCGTTGCATGCTCTCACTCCTCACCGGCTCGTATTGTCCATCCCGAACATCTCCATGTCGCAACTTCTCTCTGCAGCTTGTCGTCGTCGCCTCCTACGATACTCTGCGATTGCGGCTGCCGTGCTTGGCAAACGACCCTCCGATGTCCTCTCGTCCGCATTTATAACATTTGCGCGTCTCTCGCATCCTAGTATGCCTATCACCGGATCTCGACCCCGACCCCGGTCTCTCTCGTTCCTTGTCCCGACTACCCTGATCCCTATCCTGGTGCTGGTGCTGAGGTTGATGTCGCTGCTGCTCGACAGGTGCAGGTGCAGTAGCATACACCACATGCCCCTCATCTCCTCTCTGCTGCCCTGGATGCCTATCCTGTCGACCCTGTTGATCCCTGTCTCGTCGTCACAACCGGTCTCCCTCGTCTCTAACTTCGGTGTGCCTCTGTGTGTGCTTGCTCCAAAACTCTGGCCGGCCTGCCTCTTGGTACTCGCAAATCCCTGTCGATCATTTCCCTCATATAACCTCGGGTAAAGTCGTTGTCGCTCTGATGGCTCAGTCGTGAGTGATGCAGCCATTTCGAAATTGCGGCGCCCTGGTCCCGTAATATTCGAGTACTTCGTCATCCGAACTTCTGGGGTCGTAAGTCGATCCTCCAAGCTCACTCGTAGCTTGCGGACTCCTAATAACAATGCCGAACTTGTCTCGTCTCTCGAGGGTATAGTAGACCGTCCATCCATCTTGATCCGCACCGAAAAACGTGCGTCGTATGCGATCCTCCATGATATACGTATACATATATAATACACGGTAGAATCATAACACATACATATAATTCGTTAACCACCCATTTCTTATTGCTTCCCAACTAAAAGTTCTAGGCAATTCATCGGGTTTCCACATCTAATTTGTTTTAAAATTTATGCTCTTTTATTTACTTTATTTAATTCGAGCCCTATCGACCTTGCTCGATACCAAACCGTGGCGGCCCCACGATCCGAGGCCGCCCCGTGGATCCGTTTCCCCGCTAGTGCACCGGAAACCACCGCCACGAGTATAATCGCTTTCGACTTTAGATAATTATCGAGATAATTCATTAAAGTCACTTAATTTATCATTTTAAAGAAATTAACAAGCGGAAGAACTTAAAGTTTATCAAAATGCATATATATGTAAATATAAGTTTGCGATCAAACCTATAGTGGAAAACCCATTTGTCTTGTGCATACAAAGCGATCAACTATAACAAGTAGGTATACCAAGTACAAGTGTGTATCCAATTTCCCAACCCCAAAACATAATACGAAATATCAAAACATTATAATATCTACACACATACCAAGCGAGGCCTCGGCGTAGGCAAGTTAGATGTAATCGCCGATGATCCCCTTACCCCTCGCTAGTACTAGGATCTCGCACTCAAGCCATCACAAAAGACAGATGACGAGTCCAGAGTGAGTAATCCCAAGGAAATTCACCAAGTAATTACGGAAGTAAAAGTACTTGGAATTTAAAATACTATAATTAAACATGCGGAACAAAAGAATTTCAGGCAACTGTGAAAGGATCATCGCATGCATAAAAAATAGTAGCAAAGCAAAGTACGTGCACAATAAAAATCGACTAAGTCATACTTCGGGCTTTCCCCGTGCACGCCCGTGAAAACACCTCTACCGGGTTGGCCCTGGACCCTCAGGTGGTCGGCGTAGACCCACGACGCACCCACACAAGCCTACCATAGCCGGGCGACCTATTCACGGCATATGCATAGACAAGTGCTATGACTCGGTGGACTCTATGGCCGTAACGAATAAGCACCGGTGGGGAGTGATCTCAACACCGTAAAGACACCAGGTAGGAGTACACTCCACTACCGTAAAGTCACCAGTGAGAGTACTCGGCCACCGTAAAGCAATAATGAAATGGAGTAGAGAATAAATGGGCGAATTCAAATAAATCAAACGGTAAATACTTAAAGTGAAGTTCAATTGGGATACTACACACCTCAAATCGCACTCAGACTTCCTGGACCCATCGACGCCCACCTAGCTCCCCAATGTCCGAGCTATGGTTTCTCGGTCCCCGAAGTCCATTTATAGTGTTTTATACTTTTTGAGAACATATTCTATAATTTTATGTTATTTTATAAAAATTTACAAATTTTTAGTTGTGGTACCTCTCCCGGCTATGTCGGGGTTCCAAAAATACCCGAAAAGTTCCGAAACCACTTTTCTACCTTTTTCTAATTTTCTATATTTTTCTAGAATTTTTCCCAATTTTTCTGATATTTTTTTCCCTATTTTTCCTATTTTCCAGAATTTAAAACTTTTTTTTTTTTTTTTTAAATAAATAAATAAATAAAAATAAAAATATTATTTAAATATATTATTTAAATAATATATGTGGGTCCCCGAACCGGGTCGGACCCGACCCAACCGGGTCGCCCGGTTCGGCCCCTCGGTCGGGTCGGGTCGGGCCGGTCCAGCCCACCGGGTTGGGCCGGGGGGCGGTTTGGCCGGCCCACCGGGATGGGCCTGGCTGGCCGGCCCGGCCGGCCTGGGGTGCACGCACGCGCACGCACGCGTGCGTGCCCCCCCCCCCTTCTTCCTCCAGAGACAGTTTCGTCTCTGGTTTTAACCAGAGACGAAACTCTCTCTCTTTTTTTTTTTTTTTTTTTTTTTTTTTTTTCCTTCTTCAATCTCGCTCTCTTCTTCTCTCCTCTCCATCTCTCTTCACTCTCACTCCATTAAAGACCTCTAAAACCTCCAAATTCCTCCACAAATTCATCAAAACAACCCCAAATTCTCGGATCAAAAATGCATGCAAATAACCCAAAATTTATCAAATCACCTCAATTTTCCACAAATTCGAACCAAATCCATGTAAATCATCAAAAACAACTTCAAAGTCCACCAATCTAGTAAAAACAGTGGCCAAATCTATCAAAAATGAAATTTCACTCTAACATCCATTTTAATGGAAAATCACCAAAAATAAGGGTAAATTACCTTAAATCCACACTTTGACGCCTAAATCGCCTCTTCAAACTTGAATTCACCTCTCCCCAACACTTGAATCTCTCACTGATCTCCCTAACAAATTTTTGGGAAAAATTGTTTAGTTTGCATGTTCAATCGATCCATCGATATTTATATGCTTGTTCTAATCCCACGTGCCCACGCATCTCGAGGTTAATCGGATGGCTATTGATCACCCTGCGTTACCAAAGTTCTTGACACCTTATCATGACAACATTTGCCTTGAATTACCTTGTTGAGCATCTCGAGGCTTATCCTATGTATGCTAATTCTTCCTATCAAACTATAGGACTTTAATTAATCGAATTGATTTAATTCATAACACCTATTCTAGTCATCAATAAATTCCATAAATTTGTAAATAGGGTCACACTAACTTCCCGACCACTCGACACCCCGTGCCCCGTGTCCGCACGCTTCTCGAGGCGGTCCCACGCTTAGTGTACCTAATTTAATTTCCTTAGCTTAGCCTAAGCTTATATATTTACATTTAATTAAATAAATCTTCAACCATAACATGTTTAAATAATTTAAATCTAATTAGCCCCAACGCCCCTAGGCCTCTTTGCTACTAAACCCCGCATTGGTGCGTTCACCGAACTAAAACCCCGGCGCTCAAACTCGCCCGACAATAATTTACACACATGTGATGTTTATATAAATATTAAATTTCCACATCACAATAATAGCCATACAACATGCACAAATAACACAATATACCATGGGTACTCCTATCCGAGTCAACCCAGCTGTCCACGTAACGCCCGAATTAACCACTAATCATTGTGATTAGCACCAATATTCAATTAAAATAATTTGGGCCGTTACATTGCAGGTGGTTCGAGTTCTTGAAAGACTACGACTTTTCTTTGGAGTATCACCTAGGAAAAGTGAACGTAATCCCTGACACACTAAGTAGGAGACCGACTAGAGATGCGGAGGTTATCAATTGTCACATGGCACATGAGTACATATTACTTGAGGCAGTGGCGACAACAAGTTAGTCAAAGATTCCTATCGACATACGAGTCATGATTTGCGCGCAGATGAGAGTACACGTCGTGTCTACACAGAGAGTAGCGAATGGTCAGAGGACCAACATGTTATACCATCGATTCAGTGAGTTAGCGCAGAGTTCAGATTGTGTGGATTGGACAGAGATGTCAGATCAGTGTTTGAGGTACAGAGGAAGATTGTGGATACCCGAGGTACCGGAGTTAAGAGATGAGATTCTTCAGGATTCGCAACGTTCTTGTTTCACTGTTCATCTAGGCAGGACCAAGATGTACCATGACATGCAACGACACTTCTGGTGGCTTGGGATGAAGGCGGACGTATCCGACTACATCAGGAACTGTGGGATTTGCCAACAAGTAAAGTCTGAGCATCATTGACCCAGAGGATTATTATAGCTACTTCCCATTCCACAGTGGAAGTGGGAAGACATTTCCATGAACTTTATCAGAGGATTGTCGAAGAAAGCCAGGAAGCACGATTTGATATGGGTCATAATTGATAGACTGACGAAGTTTGCTCACTTTCTACCAGTTGCTTTGCATTATTCGTTTGATCAGTTGAGTGTACTATTTGAGAGAGATCATCAGGTTGCATGGAGCACCGTTGACGATTATGTCAGAGAGAGATGCTACTTATACGTCTCGGATGTGGCAGAGCATGCAGGAGCAGTATGGTATGCACCTTTAGTTCAATACAACATTTCGCCTTTAGACTAACAAGCAGACTGAGAAACTGATTCAGGTCCTCGAGGACATGTTGCGGGCTGGTGTGTTAGAGATTTGCGGATCTTAGGAGGAGTACCTACCATTATATGAGTTTGCATACAACAATAGTTATCAGGCCAGCATTGAAATGGCGCTGTTTGAGGCTTTATATGGCAGACCATGTCACTCGCCATCGTGTTAGGCTAAGCCAGAGGACAGGGAGCTAGTGGGGCCTAAGATTGTTATTAACCACACGGAGAAAGTACAACAAATTCATCTGAGACTTAAAGGAGCCCAAAAGAGACAGAAGAAGTATGCAGACATGTACTACAGCGATCTCACGTATCCCGAGGGAACCTACATATATCTTAAGGTTTCCCTAGGTTTGCTATGAAGGGCAAGCTCGCACCGCGTTTCATCGGGCCCTTTAAGATTAGAAAACGGATTAGAAAAGTTGCATACGAGTTAGAACTTCCTCCACAGATGTCAGGCACTCTGTGACGGCCCCAAATTCCCAATGTGTTTGGGTACGCCCTGCCTAGACCCATGCAAGTCCCGAATCGGTGCTCAGCGAGCCTGACGATCCCAGTCAGCCTCAAATCATCAAATTTCAAGTTTTATGAAAGAGTTATTGCTAGTATAACACAACTGAAGAAAATTTAATACTAATCAATTATTGAGAAATAACTCAATCAAACGGAAATTAGAAATCTATATAAATATGGAAAACCCCGATATGTTCATGTCTAAGTCAACATAACAAACTCATGGTATCCATCTCAAAAATGATCCCCAGTTCAAAGACTACTACCATACATATAAAACATCATACAAAAAGAAATAAATATGAGCCTACTCTTAAGTACCTCAAGTCCAGCCGCTCACAAAAAGTTTTCTAGGCAAGGTTCCTTGCCTCTACTGCACTCTGCCCTATCTGCAACCACCGTCACAAACTAGACGATGAACAACTGAGAGAAATAGAAAGTAATGCCAGAAGAATATAACAGTAATTCATGAATTATCAAACATGGCAGTCTAAATAACATGTAGGAATTGAAAGACAGGAATTTAAATAGACAAGATGCATAATAGACATACTGGAAATAATAGCAATCGAAATATGCGTATTCTACGAGTCAAAAGAGGCCATAAGTGGTCTAAAATCCACAACAAGTCCACAACAGCGATGTCGTAATATCGAAATCCACAACAATCCAGTACATGGTATCACACAATCACTAGGGGTGGTCAAACACTCGTGCGCACGAGTGCCCGCGTTTTATCCCTTCTAGTGCAAGTCGCGTGTACCTTCGAGACACACTTATGCCAAGAACACACATATAAGGAATATGGAATGGAATGCCAACAAGTATATAATAGCAAACACAACGGAATGAAAATGAATCACATGGTATTTTCTTAACTGGCTTACTAACGTACATAAGCTTTAAAACAAGTATACTTACTTGAACTATCGTGACCCGCGTTACAAACTCTCACGAATCCTAGCACGTATCCCCGAGTTTTCCGCTACTTGACAAGGTCAAAAACTCGTATTAATAGGTCAAGTCGTTAACTAAACCTAGGTTTAAATCCTTGTGTTTTCCCAATATTTTGATGACTCAAACGACTCGAACAACTCGATGAAAATCAATCAGAAAACTAAACTAAAACACCACAACTCGTTTGATTTTGTAAAACACAGTTGAAATACAAATAAATGAAATTTTGTATAATTTAAGTAATTATTTATGAGACAAAGAGAAACTATGCACGTGACGGAGAAATACGGACCGAGGAGCGCAAGACTAATGCGGGACTCGGACAGTCTCGCAACATATGGGCTATGGGATAGAAATTGTTAAAGCGACACAGCATAATGAGGAGAGCTATGAGATTGACATTGAGATGTGTATGTGTGTTGAGTTAAGATGATGAAATAAAAGACCAAAAGGGCAACTGTTTTAAAATGTACAAGTAGTAAATTGAAGGGCAAATAGGTCATTTGGACAAATTAAACACACACATATGCATAACGTTCCCTAACAAACCCTACTATTCATCATCTTCTCCAAATAGCCGTCACCCCCTCTCCACTTCCATCCACTGTTTCACCAAACCACCGGACCTCCAACCAAGCCAGAGGTGGCCCGAGATAGGGACGACGTTCCCTCCACACTCTCCCTCTCGCTCTCGGCCTATACTCTCTCTCGTCTCGGCAGTTTCTCTTCTCCTCCTCTCTCGACTGTCATCACCACCCTTGACGGCACTGGACGGCGGACCATCGCCTGAACCACCTCGGTCACCGGAGCAGGTAAACCTCTCGACCACTCTATTTCTCCTCCACTCACTCTCTCTCTCCCTCTCTCTCGGTTTCTCTCTTGTTCGATCCACTGTCACCCCACATCTGGCCAACTGGGGTAGGGACTGCCGTCGTCGGAGGTGTTAGTCAACCGGACGTTCTCTCTCTTTCTCTCTTTCTCTCTCTCCCTCTTTCTCTCTCTCTCTCTCTCTCTCTCTTTTTACCGTCATTCGTCCTCACTGCTCACTTCTTCTCTGTCTGCGTTCCGCCACCACAACAAAGATCATTGAATCTTGGCGGATGTGGAGTTCGAACACGTTTGTTGGTCGTTGTTCTCTTTTCACTGTTTTATTCTACATGATGTTGTATGTGTTATGGTTGGCCGTTTCGGTGTTGTAGGGATAGGGACTCGTCGAGGATGACTTCTCAGTAACCCACTGGAATTCTCGACAGCCCTAGAGCACACCACAGCCGCGTTGATTGAGGTTGTGATTAGTTTTGTAGTCGGCAGTCCCGTTTGCTCCATTTTTTGACTCTTTCTCTAACTGTGTTGCTATCGCATTTTTGGGAGACCACCGGAGTGACTGCCGGTGTCGGAGACAGTTGTGGATGGGTCCTACTAGTCCACCAAAGCCCCACGTCCTCGTAGTGTTGCTGAATTTGAGTATATATGACTGTGAGTCATGGTTTGGTTAGCAATGTTGTAAGGTGTTCATCTTGGACGATTTTCATTGAGTTGCCAGAAACCGCTGCCACCGGAGCGTTGTGGGTTGGACACCACGTTCGAGAGGCTGTCGGGGACCATGGCTTACCTTTGTTGGTACCTCGTTGTCCTTCGGTGTGTCCGAATCAGTTTCGTTTGGACTGTTTGGTCTTGATTTCAAGTTGGTATGTGGTTCTTTTCCTCGCTAGAAAACTGCCATCACGGGCGGCATTACCGTCGGACGCCGTGACCAGGGGAGAGTTGTGGGTCACGCCAAACTCTTAAGCGTGTCCCATAGCCCCAGAGCGTCCATATGGATAGTGGCAAGTTGTTTTATCTATAAGTTCATACATTGGTTTTGTTTTACTATCGCGTCATGTAGTCGTTAACGTGACGTTAAGCGTGCCCCCGACCTTACCATGTCGTGAGGGTACTCTACAGACGTTGAACCACACCCGCGAGGTTCCTTACTTGCCGGTGTATGATCATTTTGAGTTCGTATTGAGTCATTATTATCGAGCGACGTCGATATTATGTTTTTAAGTTAACTGAACAGTAATGATGTCGTGGTCACGCCGTCGGTCCTCGAGACTTTGGCGTGACCCACATACGACTGAGCCGAGCCTACAATTCATGAGTAGGCTTACATGCGTTATGTTATCAATGTTGTGATATCGTAGTCATGATTATTGTTATGGTTTTTCAAACCCGAGAGAGAGAGTATTCATTTTTCTATCGATTTGTCGAGTTGTTTGAGTCCTTAAAACACTTGGGAATACACTAGGGGTTTGACGTAGGGTTTAGTTGATGACTCGACCATTAATTAGAGTTTCCAACCTTGTCAAGTAGCGGGAAACTCGGGGATACATGTTAGGATTCGCGAGAGTGTGTTCGCAGGTTGTGATAGTTCAGGTAAGTACACACGTGCCTTATATGTGTGTATGTTAGTAGGCTAGTAAGGAAATAACATGTGATTTATACATCCTCTATTCATTGATATTATTGAATTGATCCATTGTTTGATATTCCATTCCATATTCTTGGTTGTATGTTCTTGGCATGAGTGTGTCTCGAAGGTATCATGTGGTCCCGCACTAGCTGGGACAACGAGGGTGCCTCTTGCAGAGGTAACTGACCACCCCTAGTGTTGTGTGTACTGGGTACTGGATTCGAGAGGTATTGCGATGCCTCTCGATTTCACGCTGCGCTAATGTTGTGACATTGCCCGGGGAGATCTTGCGAGATCTTTGTCGTATTGCTGTGAAATTAGACCACTCATGGGCCTCTTTTGAATCTTAGAATTTGCAAATATCGATTGTTTCTCTATCAGTCTGTTTATCATGCACTTGATTTACTTACTTTCCTGTTATTTCATTTCCGCATGATATTTAGACTGCTTTACTTATTAAATCATAAATTACGGTGGGTGCAGATAGGGTGGAGAGCAGCAAGGGCAAGGGGCCCTGTCTAGGAGACCCACTTTGAGGACTAGCAACAGGATCAGGGAGACTTTATAGTATGTGTTTATGTTTTGCTTACTTGTATATCGTTTCATACATATGTTTTGGGATTATTGAACTTGGCATTTTTTATGAGACTGGTATCATGTATATATGCTTATTGAATTGTACATGAATACCCGGGGTTTTCCACACTTATAGAATTCTTATATTTCCCTTAATTGAGTTATTTCCCTTATTATACTTGTTTAGTCTTCCGCTGTATATTATTGCAATAACTCTTTCATAAACTGTCAAATTGATTAATTGGAGGCTGACTAGGCTCGTCAGGTTGCCGAGTGATGACTCGAGGCCTGCACGGGTCTAGGCCGGGCGTACCCAATTGCACAGGAAAATTGGGGCCGTCACAGGTTCGATTTTTTCTCTCTTTTTTAATTTTTTTCTCTCTTTTTTTTGCAGTTCGTCCAAGCTCCTCTTCAACCTTACAACAACAACAACGACACCAACAATCATAACATCACCACTTACTTCACCTCGCCTACGCCGCCAATGCCGCTTCCCTGAGCACTCAACCTCGATCTCTCGCTCTCTTTCTTCTCCTTTCACTTCTCACTGTTTTGAAAATCAAGGACAATGGGAGTGACGGTGGTGTTGTGGTGTTTTTTGTTGATTTTTGGGTCAAATGACCAAAATACCCCTATCATTATCCTATTTTTCTTTATAAAACCAATACCCTTTTTGGTCATTTCACATTTCTGATTTTAATATATATATATATATACATTGTGTTTTCGTGCCTACAATTCCATCTTGCGCACCAACGAGCGTACTCGGACGTGCATACTACGGTACAACCTACGCGTGTCGACCACGACCCCACGTGTTACTGAGCGACCATAAATTTATTATTATTATATTTTATTTTTTGATCGTCCACCAAGTTCATTTTTCCGACCCGTGTATCCGTAATTCGCCCATCGAAACCCATTCGACATATTTTCTCGAGGCGATCACTACTCGTTTATCGACGTCACCGCCCTGTCAAACAGACATGAGTATCACTTGATAGTACACGTCATCACACAAAATAACACAAATTTTTGGGTCGTTACATGCTTATCCTTTGGACTTTTCAAACCATAATAATTGCCCTTTTTTGAGTGTTTTTGCACCTGACATACACCACGACTCACACCGTCGTGTACAAATAAAAATATTAACAACCCGAACAACTTTTTATGTTAATTAATTATCATATTTAATTTTGGTTATTTACAAAAAATCATTGTCCAAACCCGTGTACCCGTATTTTGTCTACCCAATACCTGTTCGATACGTTTTTCTAGGCAAACTCTGCTCGTAAATCGACGTCACCGTCGTGTTACATAGACACGAGTATAAATAGATAGTACACGTCATTACACATAAATAACATTATTTTTCGGTTGGTTACAAAAATTCTCGATGATTAACTACCTCATTAGAAGATATTTACAGCTAAACCCACTCCATCTCAAATTGATAGATCCACCCCAGATTGGTGTCAAAAAGAGTAGGGCAATTGAAAACGATCGGAGTACGTGACATCCAAACAACGTGTATTTCATTGCAATGTCCAATATCTGCTGCTAGATTTCCTTCGTCGTAAATGTGGAAGATCTCTTCATTCCAATCGACGTCAAACAACTAATGATGTACCCCACCGTTCCACGCTCAATAGCAATAATTCAGCAACTCCATATCAAAAAAGTAAAAAAAATAAAATAATAATAATAATAATAATAATAATAATAATAATAGTAATAGTATATAGTATATAGTATATTTAAGGCTGGAATATACATCAATATATATTGAATTATAATGATAATCTAAAAAACTTTAGGCGCATAATTTATTTTTTAGCTATTTATAATATTTTGTCGAATGTGGGTCTATGTTTGAAGAGAAAAAAAAGTCATAAATGACTAAAAAATAAAGTGTTCGCCCAAGATTATCATTTTTCATCTATATAAATAGAAACCATTCATAAATGTTACAACCAAAAAAAAGAAAAAGAAAAAGAAAAAGAAAACTTCAGACTAGCTTGCTGTATATCAGTTCTTTCTTTAATTTCTTGTTTGTATCAATAAAAAATGGAAGTGCAAAACAAGTTTGTGGCATTGAAGAACCGAATCGAAGGAGCTCCACTTGAATCAGACTTGGAAATCAAAGAGACCTCACTCAAACGAAGCCCAAATGAAGCCCAAATTATTGTCAAAAACTTATATGTATCAATAGATCCGTACCAGTTGAACCGCATGAAGAGCCTCTGCTCGTCCCATTCAACAACCAAGAACGCGAGTCAGGTCAAGCTCGGCCAGGTCAGAATTCATCCATATATAACTGGCGTTATTATTTGTAACACTATTAGTCGTTACATATATAGTTTTGTATTTTTTTTGTTGCAACGTGTTATATTTACTTGATGATTATTTACAAAATTATTTTATTTATTTTCTTTTTTAAGTTTCTTTTTTTAATATCATGCATGGTTGCAGTCTTGCTGAGTTTCATATTTTTTATTTATTTTTTTTCGATCTATCTCTTTTCAGACTCGATTATTAATTCCACCTGAGTTAATGTTAGGCATGTTGCATAAATATTATTTTTCCTAATAGTCCATAAAATTTAATTGATTATTAATATTATTTTTTTCTAATAGTTGTCATGAGTGTTCAAACTTTTTTTTTTTTCAAGACTCGTATTAATCTCACGAGAGTAATTAAGTCACGTACGAAGCTCATTAAGCAGGAAAAATTTTAGTTGATTAATATTATTTTGTTTTTGTTTTTTTTTTTTTTTAAGTCAGATTAACTTTTCTTTTTTTTAGTCAGTTTACTTTAATTTGTTAAGTATACAAAAAGGTTCTTTTTTTTTTTTTTTGAAAACACAAAAAGTATATACTTATTTAAATTTATGTCAATAATGTTGCAGGTCGTTGCTGCACATGGAGTGGGCAGAGTTGTAGCTTCTGGTGATGAGAGATTCAAAAAGGGAGATTTGGTGGTTGGGCATCTCGGTTGGGAGGAGTACAGTGTGATAAACACTAGCACTGCTGATGGGTTTCTCAGAAAGATAGGGTCCTCTGAGTTCCCACCATCTTATTATTTGGGCATACTAGGTATAATGTGATTAAATTAGTTTAAACGGGTTGACTTAGTGCTAAGGGTGAAGACGAAACTGTGCGAGTTACAAGTAGGGTCTCGAGTTCGATTTCCTACGACAGTCAAACATCGGGCCACTAGTGGTCTCTCTTTTCGTAATCCACCTACAGGACTGATTAGACAAGTGTCTAGATACCAATAATTAATCCAAAAAAAAAAATTGAGGTCAACACTCTAAAGTCTTGAGCATTTGTTTCAAGGAAAATGCTACACTAACGTCACCAAACTTACACCCGAAGTTACATCGATCTTAAGAGTCGTCCACGTGTCCCTCAAGATGTGTGTACACAAATAACACGTGCATGTGTATCCCGAGGCACAAACGTGAACGGCTCCCTAGGCCAATTTTATTTATTTGTTTCTTTCTTTTTGTGTCATTTTCCAAGGGCTAAGATTGACAATTAGTGGCAGGGATTAGTGGTCTCACTGCTTACACTGGGTTCTTCAATGTCTGCAAGCCCAAAAAAGGAGACTTTGTATTTGTATCTGCTGCTTGTGGATCAGTTGGTAACATTGTTGGTCAATATGCCAAGCTCTTTGGTTGCTATGTGGTTGGCTGTGCTGGAAGCAATCACAAAGTGAGTGTGTATTGTATACAAAAAAAAAAAATATTAGTAGCTATCCTTTGGTGCTTTAATGAGACTCCCAAAGTCACACCGGAACACATATCCCTTCCAATCAGTTGTCCATTTTCACCTCGGGATGCAAGCTTACGCATCTCGAGATTCAAAACATGATTGGATAGGGGCGTATGCATTCCAGAGGTGTCACTCTAGCATTTTTGAATTAACATTTCAATCTCACATAAAAAATCACAATATATACCCAATGTGTGTACTCACAATATCCCGAGGAGCTTAACCAATTTGAAAGTTGAATTTTTATTTATTTTTTTCTTTTTGACGAAAAAGTTGAAAAGTTTGTAGTTTAATTTAGAATTTCAACCCAGCTTTATGTAGCTTACAAAAAATTAGAGTATTCTAAAATAAATGGGGAATATTCTAAATACAATTTGTCGTGATATATTTTCACTTCAATTGTGATGATTAACTAGTAACCAGTTTTGAATTAGCTAGTTGATTGTTTACTAATTTTTCTAAATTATGTATATTCGTAGTAATTATATTCATCATCATTTTTTATAGGTTGATCACCTAAAAGATGAGCTTCGTTTTGATGATGCGTTCAACTACAAGGAAGAGACTGATCTTGAATCAAGCCTTAAAAGGTAAGAAGTTTTTCTTAATAAATTAAGAACCAATTTCTGGCTTGGTTTTCTAATATAAGACTACAAAACAATCTCCCAATAGTAAATTTGGCATTAAAATATTTTCCTAATCTTCTTAGGATGAATTTTGGATTAGTCCAACTACTAGTCCGAGTGCAGATGTGTATATATATATATTGTGCTTAACGTGCATGTAGTTCCTTAATTATACTAGACCCATATAAGATGCAATGGTTATGTATATATTAGGCTATAATAAATAAAATCTTGTTCCTATAAAAAAAATATGTTTGGTCATTTAAAATAATTTGTTTCAATCAATGTTAGGTATTTTCCGCAAGGAATCGACATATACTTCGACAACGTGGGCGGTGAGCTCTTGGAAGCTGCGGTTGTAAACATGAACATGTTTGGAAGAATTGTTGTTTGTGGAGTGATTTCTGAATATACTAACAAGAGAAGAAGTGCACCAAATATGCTTGATGTGATTTACAAGAGAATTTCCATTCAAGGCTTTCTTCTTGTTGATTACATGCACTTGTTTGAAGAGTTCATGTCTTTCACTTGTGAGCAACTAAGGAATAATAAAATCCAAGCCATTGAAGACATATCCAAGGGCCTTGAAAGCATTCCTTCTGCTTTTGTTGGGCTTTTCAATGGAAGCAATGTTGGAAAGAAACTTGTTCAACTTGAATAGTAATGAATAAAAAGGCCTTTTAAGTTTAAATAATATTTACGGCATTTTAAGTTTAAATAATATTTGAAGGTTTAAATTTGAGGGCTAATTAAAAGTTGTTGATAAAAAAAAAATCAAATAATATTTATGTTACTATTCTTTTGGGCTTTGGACTTTATTTTCTTGAAATTATTAATGAATGTGAACTTGTGAATGTACTTTAAATTTTTTAGCTTAACTTGCATTAAGGACTTGAACAATTTTATACAAAATCTATGGATCTAACGTATTTCTCCTCCAACCAAGCCGGTAGTGGATACGAAAAGGCATGTTCACGTCAAGATGACGTCCGGTGATTGAATTTTCAAAAAAATATATATATATTTCTCCTTTTTATGCTGTAATTTTGTATAAATGCATTCAATGGGCTTGGGCCATTTTGATCTAAATTTATTTGTGGACTAAACTTTGGGCCTCAATCTACCTTTACATTTTTTTTTGGGTGGCATCACAGTTACTACTCAGGGCACCTTTTTTTGATTTGAAAAGACTCAAATGTCCCTCCTAACCCAAACGACCAACTCTTCCTTCCTATTCCCACACACCCTACCCCATCAGCACCTCGTTGGGGTTTAGTGGATGAAGAGAGCGTAAGGGGAGTGGACGCGACACACAGGGAGGTGGGTTTTGATTTTTTTTGTGATTTTCCCCATTTTCGATGTATACCACGTACACGAATTTCTCAATCGCACAAGACCGATACTTTAATCAAAGTCTCAGTATGATACAACCGATAGATGCCAACAGGTCTTGGTGCCTACCAACCAAAATTAATCCCAAACATACCTTATTACGACATTCAAATGAGCTTAGCCAACACTTACTTAATGGTCTCGAGCGTAATAGACGACCGAGACCAAAACACAAATCACGGCCATGTGTGGCTGAACATTACGAGATTGCGGTTAAACCCAGTGATGGGTAGATTATCATGAAACGCAACAACGATACGAGATAAATAAACAATAAATTCAACGAAAAACATAAACTTAACGAAAAACATAAACTTATCCTCGAACCCTTGACGATTCATATCAATCATCTACCCGAAGTCATCACACAAACCCTCACCCTCACCTCGTGAACACTCACCCAACCCTAAAAAATAACATATCGAGAGTAAATGAGCAAGAAAATGAGGGGATTTGATGGATTGAGCCATTGATTTGTGATGGGAGGGAGAGCGGAAGATGATTAAATAGTGGGGGTGCATTTGACTAAGGACATTTCGTCCAATAATTTATGGGTTCCCTTTTAAATGGGATGCCCTAATTAATGACTGGTGCACATAGTGCAACCCTTTTTTTTGTTAGAAAATCAACCTTTACATTTATATCTATATAAAACAATAAATCCTTTTTTCATGAACAATTAATCTTTGCTCTGCCTTAAAAGAAATAACCAAATATATTCAAACGAAATAAACAACACAATTCTTAGAATCTGAAATGAATAATATAAATTTAGTTAGATTTAAAAGTTTCAAAATTTAATAATTTCAACAACATCAATGGTTCAATCCCAAATTAGTTGGGTCTGCTGCATATAATAATATCGTCAAGTGTCAAAAATGGACCTCGATTTATATCCTTGCATGTACACTTACTAGCCCATAGATATGGCAATTTTTGGGCCGCCACGGTGCCAATGCAGGCCCACAACCTGGCCTACTAGCGCCAGCTGTATCCTACATGCAATTATCACGCACAATCATCATTAATAACCCAACAATAAATTTATAAATTTAAATTATTACTAAACTCAAACCATCTGCTAAATATTATTTAAAACCTTAATTCACATCGGAAAGCTCAAACCTGATAAATTAAGTTGAAAACATAATTTATCTAGTGTGGAAAACCCATACATCATCATTAACAGGAATAAAACCTTAACAAAGCCACAAAGTATCATTATATAGATCAAAATGTATAACTTTTAGTCCCAACCCAGTATAAAACAAATAAGTATAGATATACAAACGTACAAGCCCGGCCTTCTGTCCTCAGAAGATCACAAATAGTCAGCTAACTTACCCTTGCCGAGACTAGTACTCGGATCTGCACTCAAGCCATCACAGGTAGATGACAAGTCCAGAGTGAGTATTCCCAAGGAAATTCATTGAGCAATTACATAAAGTAAATACTGGAATTTCAGTAAACTATTAAATAAACATGCGAAAATAAATAAACAGGCAACTGTGCTCATCGCATGATTTAAATATAGGAGAGAATCAACAATGTGTTCCTAGCGCACTAGGGTCAGACTACACCATACTTCGGATTCTTCCACAGAGCACAGCTGGCGAGTAGCACTCTAGCAAGGCCAGTCTCTGGATCCGCTCGATGGCCAGCGTAACACCTGTGGCACATCGACACGTTGCACGACGTGACACTCGGGTCATCCTATTCACCGAGCTCAATCATTAGCAACATGCTATGGTGTAGTGGACATACACAAGAATGGCACGGGGGCGAGATCCTCAACCAGCCATCCATATAATATCACAACCAGGAATGGTGTAGATAAACAAAGCACTTAATTCAAATGCCAAAGGTAAATGCTCAAAAAATTTCAGTTGGGATACTACACACCTCAATCCGCACTCCGCGTCTCGAAAATCAAACCCCGGTCTAGCTCCTCCAACACTCAGACAATTAAAATTACCGCTCAAACGTACCTAATACCATTTGTCATTGAATTAGCTTCAATTGAGTATATTATATAAATTTTACGTTTTACGAGGTAATAAACCCCGACATAACCTGTTACCAAAATTGATATGGGTACCCAAGGGTATCCGACCCTAATGGATAAGGTAATACCTAACCTGATATACATTGAGTAAGGTATAGTTTATGAATGAGATACTTACGTGGGTACGCCCATTTACCCAATTACCCACCCATATACATATATTAACTTGATTTTACTATTACGATATCGAACATTGAAGTTACATTATTCTAATTTTTAAAGATTGAAGACATTTTTTAGCTTACATAAAGCCTTTAATATTTCAAATAGTAGAGCAATTATGAGACAACGTATATTTTATTTATGTTTTATAATAATTATTTTTTTGTCATAAATGTTTTATAATAATTATAGAAATAATATCGCGTGTGGATTCTATTGATATTTTGCTCAAAAATCTTATCCAACGCTTTTTAAAATTTAAAATTTATTATATCTATTTAATTAATAATGGATATGGATACTCATGGGTACCCTGCAACCCATACAAATAATATTTATACCCACTCCACTAAAAAACACGGTAAAGTGTACGATATGGTTACGACACCCATACGGTGGGGTGGGTATGGATGTGGTGTGTTCACCCCATACCCTACCCATTGACATCCTTACTGGCTCATGGCCTTTTCCTCTTTTTTTTTTAAGTACAGATATTAAAAAATAGATTTTCTATATATACATTGTTTCAACATTATTTTTATATGAAATCTAACACAGGATTCCAATGTGAGTCAGAGATATATGCTTTGGCAGCATGGAGAAATCTTAATTTCATGAAGGAAAATGTTAAGTGTACATAATTGTTACACCTGTCGATTGTGTGCCATTCGACACATCTCTAAAGCATATCTCAAGGTGTATCGATGGCGAATGATTGTCAGGTGTTCCAACCGGATGTGAGAAGTATGTACCTCTAGCATCTCCCTTTCATGAATTACGTAGGGTTGAATGAAAACCATATTATTTCCTATCAAAAAAAAAAAAGAAAACCATATTATGAAGATGGATATATATATATGCATGTAGTGTCAATTCACCTTATTTGTGAACTGCATATCATAGGTCATTCTCAAGGGATGGTACGTGGTATATACATAGCCTGCAACACAGACTGTCGGCCACTCAACAGACAAATTAACAAGCTCCCTAGCTGCTACAATCTAAAGGTATATATGACTACATATATGGCTACGTCTTCGTAGGTTACTCACTTCGACTTTTGTACAAATAAAAAGCTTTATCTTCATCCCTAAGAGTGGATGTGATAAGGTTTTAATAAAAAGAAGAGTGGATGTGAGAAGTACACTTTTTAATTTTGTTCATAAGAGAGGATGGAATTGAATACACTCTTCAAGAAAAAAAAAAAGTTGATGTGAATATATAGTTTCAAACTTTTATTACATACATTAGCTAGAGGAAGGATGAAATCAATTATATATTAGTACCACAGAGAATTTGGCCATAGGGCAACAATTTATAGTTTCATTACATAGTACTAACTAGGGTGGTTCAGTAATTTGATGAATTATGCATCTTACCTCGAAAGAAAAGAAAATTGTCTAATACGAATCTTAATTGATGCATGTTAGCAGCCTATCGATCATTTTCTTTCAGATTTTTCTAAGTGCTTCGAGAAATTATATATGTATGCCGGCATTGACAAGAAGTTGAATTGAGCCGATTAAATTTAGAGCGGCGCTATGGGCGCCCCACAATTCTCTTAGGGCACCTCAGCAATTTATTAGGGCACCCCAATTCTTTTACCAAAATGTCCTTCGTTTGAAATGCGAGCACCCCACCCCAATCGAATGAAACCTTTCTTTTCTTCATTCCATCATGACATCAATGCTTCAATATACCAAATTCCTTCACTTTCTTGCATGTTTAAGGTAAATTTGTTATTTTTATGGTCGACGATGTGTTTAACTTCAATCCCGTAGTATTCGGTCACACAGGGCCATGATATGTCTATTGGTCTCGGGCATCCATTATTGATACCATTGTGTAAGTATCGATTAATGTCAACTGACACCTAAGTGAGAAGGACCCTTAAACCACGTAGTTGTGTATCACCGAGACTACTGGTTTTGGTCTCAGTGACCTGTTACCGAAACATTAAGCTATGTCTTAGTTGTTTCCAACCGAAGTGTAATAAAAAGCTACGTTTGGAATTAAACTCGGTTGGTAATAACCAACACCTTTTTGTTAGTTATCGGTTATAAAGTACTGAGACACTATAACATGTCTCGGTCCTGTGTGACCGATAAATTTCGAGTCGGTGTTTCACATTCGAAAATGGGAAAAAAAACCCACAAAAACCATAAAAATTAACTTGTCGTGTGCAACGTCCACCTCCTATTCATTTTCTTCAACTATTATACTCTAAAAACACTTAAAACTTGTCGAATCTCCGAGCAACGACGACTCTACAAACGCAATTGACAAGGGCTAGTGCACACTCTTTGATTGACAAATGCGATGTTCGGCCCGTGACAGATCGACTTGACTTCGTAGAAAAATCGAGTTTTCAAAAGTGGGGTGCCCTTAGAAGACATTTGAATGGGCAAGTGAATTGTTGGGTTGGATGAGGACATTTTTGTCAATTGGTTATAAGAGCAGTTTTAATTAAAAATGACGAAGTGCCCTGAAAAGATAGCCGGGTGCCTATAGCGCGACTCTACATTTAAATACCCTTTAATTAAAAGTCTCGCATGTCACACTGTTCTTTTTTAAGTAAGTCCGAAGAAGCCCACATTTAGGTCCATATGGCCTCGACAACCTCCACAAAACTCTAAGAAACTTTCATTCAAAAATCTTGAATGATGTATGACTTAAGTAATGTTTGATAAGGAAATATGAATGTGATAAGTGTCTTTGTACAAAGAGAACTCCATAAAACCAATCTATTTGTGTAAGTGTGTGAGAAGTCCTTGTAATATTGTTGGCCAACTAATTGAGCTAGGAAAATGTTACTATGATCCAAATGGGACACGCAGGTGCGACACCTGCTCATTCTCCCTACACATGCCTCGAGATATGTGCACTCTTTTTAAATCAAAGGCGGGTAAGCAAGTGGGACACTCACTTGCTTGTCCATGTGGGGACAAAAACATTTTCAATTAAATCATAGTGGCACAAAGGGACTTGTATTTTTGTAGGCTTGTGTTTGTAAGTTAGAGAGTGAGTGAAGGCCATCTTTTTCTTCTGGGTTCCCTACCGTACCCACAGTGCCCTGCACCATCCAATCAGTCGGCTGCTCCCTCCATGGCACTTTGCACAAAGAATTTTTATATGTCGATTTGATCACGATTTCTTCACTGTTTGACAAGTGTGGCATCCTCACCAAACTCTACCTCATTCGCTAATTGGGTTATTCTAAATGGCCTTTTCTACACATCAAAGAGAATGATTTGTATCAATCTCTTTGTGATATATAGATAAGTTGTCACCAAACTAGTTGTGACATAGGGAAGGCATAATATTTCTTGGAATGTGTGGTCCGAATTAATAATATCTGACATCGGTTAATAGCAACCTCAGAATGAAGAGTGTACTTAACTTAGATGGGTTAACACGGTGGGGCGAAGAATGCAATCCCCACCTCATTCCCACTTTTGGTGGAGCGAAAACTTTTTGCTTAAAATTTCTCACCAGAAAATTTTTGACCCCCATTCTACACCCAGTGGGAATCTCCACCCCGTAGAGATTCTCCACCCCACTATTTTTTGATAAAATATCTAAAAAAATAAAAAAAATACAAATACAAAATTTAATCATTAAAATCTATTTCTTCATGACTCTAAGTAACTTTTCAAAGCTTTTGAATCTAGACCAATACTTTAAATAATATACTTACGTTATTATATATAAATTTCAAGTTATATTAGTTTTTTCTTCCAAGTTATATTATTTTTTTCTTGATAAACTTAGTTGTATTTGTTTAGAGTTGATAAATTTAATTACATTATCCCCGTAGAGAATCCCTATATAAAGGCGGGGCAAGAAATTCCCACAAGGTGACGAATAATACCACCCCGCCTCGTCTCGCATGGTGGGGGTGAAATCCCCCATCCCTCGTCCTATGGGGATTGTTGGCGGGGAATCTCCGCCCCATCGGGGCGGATCCCTGTGGGAAATGGGGATTTCCATCCCCACCTGCATCCCTACATACGGTAAGTGTGGGTGCATGGTTGTATAAGTTAAGCACATGATCTCGGGTTCGATTCCCTAGTGTGGCAAGTTTGTTTTGGTACACTGGAACCATCTCTCAATCGATAAGCACCAGGGCCTTGTGATAGACTAATGAAGAAAATAACTTCGACACCTTATCAAAAAAAAGTTTACTCACGTGTAGAAAACTTGGTTATTTATGCAATCTATTAAAATACATCCTCTTTTATTTGAATTTGGGATTAGATATGCTGAGTATAAGAGAAGCTCTTATGTATGTTCTACACGTACATGTGGAATTAATTAATTAAAATATGTATCCTTAAAGCATAAGAACAAATTTTATAGAGAATGCATTAGGTGATTTATATATATCACAAAGAGGAAGCAAGTGGGAATGGCCAAGAACCAATATACTAGTACCAACAACATCTAAATCTAGAAAAGTTGTTTCCACTAAGAGGAAAGTGAGCCAAAACACATGCATTTGTTTGATTGTTAAAGAGGCACATATGAATCTATAGACAAAAAGGCAAAATTGGGATTAAGTAGGTACTCCATGTTTGCCACCAACGTCATTCATTTAGACCCACTTCCTTCTTTATGTCAATTTGCCCTAACTGTTCTACTCTCTCTCACATAATTATTCTACTATATACTTCTACAAACCTCATCAAATTCCAATTCCCTTCATGTGACTTGGCATGCATGCTAGCTAATACTCCCTTTGTTCTATATTTTTTTCAAAAAATTTGTTTGGACTCTTAGAGTTTAGACTGACAAGGAGTTTTTTAAAATGGAAAATGATAATCTAACACATTTTGGAAGCACACTTGGGGCCTACACTTTGTCTTTTAGCATATTTATGGTTCTTTCTTGTCTCATAGGCGTGGGCCCCATATCTAACAAAATACTATAAAAGACTAAAAGACAAAGTGTGTGCCCTAAGTGTGCATCAAAAGTGTGTTAGATTATTATTTTTCTTTTAAAATTTTTACAAATATTCAAGGAGAATTATAAGTTGTTATTTCAAAGTTATTTATTGCTTGAAAATGACTTTAAAATAAAATTTTTTTCAAAAACTCCCTAGGAGTCCGGACTCTAAGAGTCCAAATAGCACCACTCTATTTTTTTGACTTGTGCACAAGAATTAAGATATAATTACCATTAAGATTTTATAACAAGATTAAATTACCCTTCTATAAATGACTTCCTTTATTATATGTATTGTATAAAACAAATTGATTGATGGTGTCATTAACTAAATAGAATGAAGTTAGAATTGGAAATGAAGCATTATGCCTTCTTGATTTTTTAATGTGACACATATTGTGAAACAAAATCAAATCCAAAATGTGATAGATAATATGGAACGAAGGGAGTATGACACATCTATATATATGAAGAGCTAACTATTATTGCTATAAAAAAATTGCAAATCAAAGTCTCAATCTCAAATAATTAGTTGGGTCGAATATGTCGACCAAAACTCTTTGTATGCTCGATTTAATGAGTTGATGGCTTGGTTTCGAATTACAACTGCTACTTCTACTGGGCATATTTTCATTAAGAGAATGCTCATTGAAATATGTGTTAAGAGATAGAGAATAGTCCAACTACTAGTTGAGAAGAAACATATATATACATATAAATAATAAGTTAGTATATATATAAGTTTCCACTCCACTTAACTTGCATTGTCTTTTGCAGTAAACCCGTCATTCTCAAATTAAAGTCGATTCTATAATACACTAGTCTCACTACACTCTCTCTAGACTTGGACCAGGCGGCCTAACTCGTACAAAAGTACTTGTCATTATGATGTTATTTTTTGTAATAGGCCCAAGTCCAAGTCATTATAGAGTATAGGAGTGACTAGTTTAATGTGTGGACTTTAGTTTGGAAGTGGAAGAATTCTCTAAAATGCTAAAGCAAGTTGGAGTTCTCACTCCCAAACTTATAACCTTTATATTTCTTTTTGACTATAGTCCATGTGAGATTATTCCCTTGTCTCTAAAACTCCCCTCAAGTCCAAGCGGTCTAATCACTTGTGACTTGCTTTCAATGTGGTAGCCTGAGCTTGTGTTGTTTTTGAACCTCGTTCATAAGTCTGGGCTTGTGTTCCTTTCGAACTTTAGAGACCTCAGGTCTTCAGACATGGGTCCTAGCTTCATCATTTCTGTTTTTGCTAGCCCATTTTTTGGACTTTGCATCTTAAATGGGCTGTTAGGCTACTTTGGGCATTGATACCATGTTATTTTTTTGTAATAGGCCAAGTCCAAGTCATTAGAGAGTGTAATTGTGTAAGCGTGACTAGTTTAATGTGTTGACTTTAATTTAAGTGGCAGAGTTCTCCAAAATGCCAAGGCAAGTTAGAGTTCCCACTCCGAAACTTATAACATTTGTATTTCGTTTCAACTAGTCCGTGTGAGATTATTCCCTTATGTCCAACAATGCCCAAGATCGATAACTAGCTAGCTAGTTATAAGTACTTAATAACTTGGTTAATTATTTAAGCAATGGGCAGACTAATGTTATTGATATTTCATTCACTCATTTATTTGCTTCCATTATTGGATGGCTTGGATCATGATGAACTCATGGTCTAGACAGTCACCACTGTGAATGAGCATTGATTTGCATGCTTTATAATATATTCCGAAAGCCCTGATTAATGATAATGGTGAAACATTTTTATAAAGTAGATTTTGATGAGCTAAAGTTTTGAATGATATTGTCTTCCCATTATTCATATTTGTATATATATGAAATTGTATAAATCTCAATAGTTAAAGTTGAGCAACTGTTCATGAAGATGAGTACTTATAATAGTTCATTTATTAAAAAGAGAAAGAGAAAAAAAGAAGAAGGAACTAACAAGGAAGGCAGGAAGAGAACAAAGAGAACAATAGAATTCATGCCATTAACAAAAGCAATGCATCCAAACTGCATATGTATAAAGGAATATTTAAAAGAGAAACAAGTGCAGCCACCTTCAAACAACATTATGAGATAAAAAGAAAAGAAGCATATGAAACTACTACACCAAGCACAAGAAATTAAATTTGAGAGATAGAGATAAGATACAAAGTGTGAAAAAGATAAAAGAGATCTAGCTAGAACTCATTGCATGACAAGTACATAGCTTCAATTCCATATATGTTGAAGACACAACAATATAATGTTTAAAGAACTCCCATAAATTCAAGAGTGACCTAATATATATAATTAGGCACGGCCATGTAGCACCATATATGTATATTAATTATTTCTATGGCTTCCATGCTGAAGTCCATACTACAGGCTCCTCCTTCCATGTCAAGTATAGGCCAACCTCATTCTCCCCTTGAGCCGGCGTTAGTGACCATCCCGATCGGTATCTCTTTAAGAGCGCCCTAACGTCATCAACCACATCGTCACTATATGCCGTTGGGGTGAATGACTCCTTCATTTTCTCACACCATTGAATCCCCTTCTCTCTTCTATCCGACTCCTCGCCACCGCCTTCTTCTTCACCATCACAAGCTAACACATTAACAATGCTCCTACCACACTCTCTTTCTAGTGCCAACCTCTCATTACTAGTAGGTGCAAAACTCTCCTCTAACATCTCAAAAAACAAAGTGTAGAACCTTAAACACTCTTCAAAGCACTTGGCATAGTCATCTCTTGAGCTTGTGAAGTCTGCTTCCTCTTCCACTATAGTCACTACTTTAGGCTTGAGTCCACAAAGCATTCGAATTGCATCGATCCGCTTCTCTACATCGATTCTTCGCAATGCTCCAATGCAATTCACTGCAATTGCCGCCCCTTCTTGTATTCCTAGCTCTTCTTTCGTGAGCTCGCCTAAGCGTGCCAATCCACTAACTACATGAAATTCAAAAGGAACTCGCATCAACCCTGCAAACTTTTCCATTCTTTGGCCTATTTCTTTCATGACTGATCTTTCCATAGCAGCTGTTACCACCACGGTTAGGTTCAAATGCGGCGTCTCATCGTTCCTAGTAGCCAAAGCTTCTAACAAAGTAGGCCATTGAGTGCAAAAAGTGTTGCTGATATCAATTATATGAAGTTTAGTCTCCCCTTCTAACGCCTCTAAAATAGCACCATTTGAAGCTACATGCCCAAATGTTGTCCATGGACTAACCTCTTGAAACTTGAGTATCACCTTCCTAGCAGTCTCAAAGCAATGGTTTCGCTCCACCACCGATGTCAACGTCTTGTAGCATCGATTACCCGAATCGGTAGCCTTGGAGAAGAGTGCTTGAAGGAAATAAGAGGCCAGCTTTTGATCACAATCTCCATAAGGCGACGCGAGCTCGTTCAACATCCATAGGAGGTGATGGAATTTGCTAGAGTCCTTGTCGGCAATCGCCTTTGCACACTCTCGAAGAAGTTTCGATGCCCATTTCCCCGCGGCAAAGGGGTCGTTCGACTCCGATGAATGGCTAGTACTTGATGTAAGGCTAGATTGCTCATTAGAATGAATAATATTGTTGTTGTTAGGCATGGTTATGTGTGCTTGACCATTGCCTAATATTAATGTTTGGTTGCAGTAGATGAAGTGTTGAAGCTTTGGTGTGTGAAGGGTAGCATCCATGCTATGTGGAGTAGTTTGAATAATCCATTTGAGTAGGAGAAATTAAAGAGAAGGAAACCTAAGTTCTGTTTCTACTATATAGTTGAAGGGTTTGCATATTCACTACTCTACCTAATTAAGAGTACTAGTCCTTTGTCATATCAATCTACAACAATAATATTATTCTGGTATGTAATATCATCACTGTGCATTTGTTTTCTTCTCCAATGTATAAATACATCTATATAACTTATAAAAAAAAATTAGGTCAATGTCATTAAAATAATAATGAAACCTGGCAGTTGGTTGGGAATAAAACATATATTCCCTTAGTTCTAATCTATATCAATTTTTTTTTAATACAAATGTTAATATAATATTCCTCATGCCATCATCCCCTTCATCATCATCTTGGCATGGCACATGTCATCGATCAGATGGTCCTTGGGATTTGGTTTGCCAAAATAGATGCAACTCTGGATGGCAGGGATACTAATTAGTAGCATATATACAAAACACTGCTATAATTAATATATAATATATATGGACCATATTCAATATAAACTTCACATTTTATTTTATTTTCTTTCAGTTTTATATATCAGACCATGAAGGGTCTTGCATAGTTTGGGAAAAGACAAGAGTATAGACATACTTGAGCTACTTAGAAGCCAAATAGTTAATGACTTATTTAAACTTGTTTTGCATCATCATTTACAATTGTTTTATAGAATGATTACAAAGAGAAGAAACAGGCCTAGAAATGTATGTACTATGTGTAGTTTTATGTGATGTGACCATGTAATGTTTGGAATAGATTATTAGTTAAAAGAGATGATCAATTTTTATAAGATATATAATTAGTAGCAGAACTATATAATAATGAGGATCAAATGCTTGAATTAACTGGGAATGAAAGCAATTGCTTTAGATATGTTAACTACATTGTTAACAAAATATGCATGATTGAAGAACTCCAATTTGCAATAAACTATACTATTAAATGATCAAGGGTATTCAAATTATTTATTCATGAGCCACTTTCTCAATCCTTCTCAGTATATGAAATATGTATTACTCAAAAGGGCTCTTAATAAAGATTAAACATACCACTTAATATGCTGTCACACATAATCGCCACAAACTCATATCCCTTTGTCTATTATAGCCTTTAGAAACATCTTAGAGCTTAAGGAAATTTTGACGATTCTATAACTTCGATAAGTAACAAGATAATTTGTTTAATGTATGAATTAATTTGATATTAAGGGTATCTAGATTCAGCTTATACCTTGCTAATGATTGGAGAAGAAGACAAGAACAATCTTCCCTATCTTCATATTCCAATCATTGGAATGATGTCTTGCTCATCCAGTTTTGTAAAATAGAGCAATTCATTCAAACTTTTGTAGATTCCATTCATGTGGTCCAGGAAAATTGAAGGCCAGTTTGTCTGCATTTGTATGTATACTTTGGTTTGTCATTTTGGTTATAAATTGCATGGAGCTTCTTACTCGAGTATTAGGCTGTCTTTGGTGAAATCAACTTGTATTGAGAAGAAAAAAAAAATTAAAGCTAGTTTAGTAACATCTAAGAAACTTCTTGACTATACTGGATTGTATATATTATATATAATAATTGATTAATCTTCATATATATACTTTAGGGTATTCCTATATAATAATAAAAAAAAGACAATTGTAGCATATATATTAGACAAGATGAAGAGAGTCTGAAAATATCAAATCACTTGTGAGTAGTCTGCATGATAATTTCTGCAATTCGTAGATATGAGTAGGGCACCAACTGTAAAGGCTGCAACAAAGATAAGCATATTTGTAACTCGATTTTAAGGAAGAGTACAAAGACTTGAAACTATAAACCACATATTTGTTGGGAATATGTCAAACTTAATTATCATTAATATAGATTATACATTTGGATAGTATGGGGACGTATGGACCAAATATAGTCGCACATCGGCTAAGGACGACTTTGCAATGGGGATATAAGCATGGATCTCTCCCCATTCAGTATACTGAGGCCGTATGGAGTAAAATTCCACATCTTTGACGTGCAAGGTGGTTAAGTTGGGGATATTTGTACTAGTGGAGATTCGTAAGCTCACTCGGGTCGATATTTTCATTCAAATCTGTAAAAAGAAAAACTTGGCAAAAGTAATTAAGTAAGAAAAATTATTGACAACGTGAGAGTAAAGCTACCAGGTAAGAGGAATGAAGTTCAAAAAGAATCACTTCAGAGTAACACACAAAGGAGCATAGTACTTGGTGAGCGAGCATGTGCAAGTGAAACAAATATAAATTACATGTACATACTTGCAAAGCAAAACTTATTTGTATACAATACACTTACATGTGTGTGAGCAAATGCATGGACAAGGACAATGATGTATCTATATTTTTTTCTAAGGACAGCATATTGATATAGGTATGTACTTCATGAGTTTTTCACATGACCTGCACCAACAAAGTGGAAAAGTGTGATCACTTTATAGGTGATGTTACATGCTCTGCCACAATCATTCAGTTTTAGTTTATGAAAGCAAAGAATGAAAGAGCTGCAGATGTAGGACCAAAAACTGAGTTAGGCAGCTCTTATTGCCTTTACTTCTTTTCTTTTGGCCTCTTCACTGTGAACCCAGTACATTATGATTCCAAATGTAGGCAAGGAGAATAGGTACCAAGCCAACACATGTCCCTTGGTGATCCTGTTTGTGTGATATCCTTTTAACATTTTTTTTTTTTTTTTTGTGAAATAGATATCCTTTAACTTCAAGTCCTCTATAATTCAATAAAAAACAAAAGTACTCTTAAGTATATATTTTAAGACAAACCCTTAATTATTTTTAAGTCTAGAATTGGTTCCTGCAATTGTGGCAATAAAGAGAGTTGGAGGGTTCTGATTGTTAAGGATGAGTAGTCCCATGCACATTGCTTCAATAAAATTGAGATTTTTAGTATATTCATGGTATATTCTCTTATAGAAAACTGAACAACAGAAATTCAAAAGTATAAGGGTAAACTTAGGATAACTTAGAATGCGTTAAATATGAAAGATTTACAAAATTATGAAAATACACAATCAAATGTATGAAATCAAGCAGAGTAGTATATATTTTTTGAGGTCAAAGCCCCTCAGGTGAGATGGTAAAGACATCACTTGCCAAAAAGGCAAGACTTCGGGAGATCGTGGTTCGATTCCCACTGAAGTAAAAAAAAAAGTATATATTTTTTGAGAATTCAAGCAATGTATATAAGTGTTCGATCCATGTATATAGTGGACCATAACTAGTTTGGGATTGTTGATTGTGTTATTGTAATGTAGTAAATACATGTTTGAGACAACTTTCTCCTTACAAGTCATTTGTCAAGGAGGAGTTAAGTTTACGTCAAATTTCCCGAAATTAAATACTCTTACCCAAGAATAGAATAGCTTGGGCGCTATAAGTCACTATTTCTTCAACTTCAATAACAGGAAACCATATGTTATAAATCGTTTTTCCAAAAATGTAATAGCGAGTAAATCTCTTTTCGCCCTAGCTGATAAAGATAAGTTAGACTAACATACTATAAAACTATACATAGCTTCGTTAATTTAATCAAGACAACATGGAGTAAGTACTGTATGAAGAAAACAAAGGGTACATATATAAGAACACCTATTAAAAATTTAAAGAGAAGAGTACTATATAAATATATGTTTGTGTTTCTGTTGGATGAAGAAAAGAACACTTTGAGTATATGTACATGAATCCATCAACTTTAAACAAAGGAAAAAGGGCTTCAAAAAAAAAAAAAAGAAAGAAAGGAAAATGCAAGGAGAGAAATATATAGATAAGTGTCTTTAAGCTTATGTGTGTATTATGTCTTGAGGGAATCTGCTGGTGTAAGCCTTTCCTTTTGAGAAAATACATTCGCAACAAGTTGATACTAATGAGGGACTTTGATTTGATGATGGCCCACATGAATGAGTAATGCCTTTATGCATTAAATATGTTATGGCTTTGAAGGAAAAACTAGATTGGTTTGTTAAGCTGTACTTAGTGTCCTTGTTGCTTAAAAAAAAGGTATAAGAGAAAAATCAACTTGCTTGAAATTAAAGAAGGTAAAGAATACAAGGGTATATATACAAAATAAATTGGTATATACTAATAGTAAAAAAAAAAAAAATTATTAAACTTGTCAACTGCATCAAATTAGGGGAAATAAAACCATTGAAAATCATGTCATCCATTGTCTATATTGGCAAATAGAGATCAAAGCACCAATGGGACCTTGACACGCTAGTTTGGACCAATTAGTTATCCATTTGGGCATTTTCGATGTTGCAAATTCGAATCTTTTAATATTTTACGGCATATCTCTGTTGCAAGTGTGTTATTTGATGAATGAAAGGATTAAAAATACGACTTTTGTGAGTCTCGCATTTTTAGGAAATGTGAACTACCCTCCACCACCCTACTCGCGAAACCCTTGCGCGAGAACTGAATACCTCTAAGGTAATCTTAGATACTCATTAGTTTTCTTTTTTTTGCAATAATATGGAGTTCATTTCACAGTAGATACACCTCACTATATACAAGAGATATACCTCATAAAATTAGAAGGTTCGAGCATAAGATCAAGAGACATCCAAGTAAATGACTAACAAGTCCCAACCACTACATGTGACATGACCATATCATGTCATAGCTTCAAATAAAGGAAAATGCTAGAAAACACACCCCTATAAGTTACACCATAATACACGTCCCCTATCCAACCATGTTTTGAATCTCGAGATGCTTAAACTCGCATCCCGTGGTGGGCACGGACGGTTGGATGGGGAGCGGGGTAGGGGTGTCATTCTAGCAAAGTCCTCAAATAAATTTGCAATTTGTGAAATTACTAAACTATCCATCAAAACCCCTCATCTGCACTGTGTAGGGGTGGGCAGCGGTTTTCAAAAAACCGTCCAAACCGCTCAAACCGACCAAACTGCACGATTTGGTTTGGTTTTTGAAGCTCGCGGTTTGGTCGCAGTTTTCATTTTGAGAAAACCGCGGTTTAACCAAATCGAGGGCATTTTAGTAAATACAAACCAAAAACCCTAAAAAAAAAAAAAAAAAGAAAAAACCACAAATCTCTTCTTCTCCAAACAACCCCCCACCGCCGCCTCTTCTCTCTCGATGCCATCTCACTCTCTGCTCCCTCTCGATCTCTCCACTCCCATCTCACGATCTCTCCTCTCTCTCTCGGCCCTCATCTCGCTCTCTCTAATCTCACGGACTCTCTCACTCTCGCGGTTTTCACAGTACTGTGTGTTTTGGTGTGTTTTATTCTCCATCGCTTTTGTTCTTCTTCGTTACAGGATTCGACTCGACTCTCACTGACGCGATTAGCTCGTAAGTCCTCTTCATAATTTGCTTAATTTTCGTTACATTCACATGAATCTGTTGAAATTATCGATTGATTATGAACTTAATCCATGTCTTAATCAATCACTTGGTCTATAAAAGTCGGGGCTTTAAGGGTTTTGAATCATTTGATGAGATTAGAGTTAGGGTTCTTGATTTTGTAAACCCTAGTTTATGCTACTGAAAAAAGCCCTAATCTTGATGGGTTTTTTTTTTATTTTGGGGTCTGTTTTAGATCTTTGATGTGTTCGCTGTCAATTTATTTGATTCAAGCAAGGTTTTTGATTGTTTCAAGCATTCATTCATCAATTGGTGATATCAGAAAATTCATAAAAATTGGTCCTTTTTGTGTTATGTATTGTGTTGAATTGATGTGAGGCGCGGCATTGATTAAGAAGGATTTAAAGAATTTCGAATGCATGCCGTCAAGTGCATTAAATCGAGCTGATTGGAATTTGGAAGAGTTTGATCCATGTAGTCGACTACTAATTTGGGGGCAGATTGGTGCTTTGTTGTTGTTTGTTATTGAATTAATGCGAGGCGTCTTGTCTGCTTCAGTTCTAGGTATTTATGAACCTCTTAATGCACTAGTGAAGCTTCGTCATCCACTGTATGTGTATGTGTATTTTTTTTCTTTTTTATTACTATGGGTGTTTGAACCGCCTCAGCCCCTCCTGATTAAGGCCCAACTAATCCCACGGGGGTTAGGAGGACCCCTACCACTAACCCAGAGGTCAAAAGAGAAATAGTGCAGTTGCTGCGAATTGAATCCATCACCTCTGCCTTAGTCAGAACACTTAGACCCTCTTTGAAACCACTACACCACACCCCCTTGGAGGCACTGTATGTGTATTTGTTGTCGTGTAGTTGGTACAATTTCAAAATGTTTGAGCCTGTGCATTTGTGTACTTATTCATCAAGTTCTTGCAATCGTGACGATGCTCATTTTTGAGCTATGGGATTGTTGATCTTCTTATTTCGGTAAAGGATTGTTGGGAAGGAACTAGATTGCAGCTTGGTTGGATGATTCTTTTCCTCTTAGATTGCTGTTTTTTTCCTCTAATTATTATGATATCCTTAACTTATTTCCCTTAAAGACAGTGAAAAGTGAAGAAATGAGTGCGTTCAATGCTTTCAAAGCGCGTGCTCCAATTGCGTGGAGCCCTCACCTATACATTACATTGGTGAGGGGAATTCCAGGGACTAGAAGGCTTCATAGACGCACGCTGGAGGCTTTACGCCTCGGCAAATGCAACAGAACAGTCATGAGATGGAACACGCCCACAGTGAGGGGGATGCTCCAGCAGGTACTTTAAAAAAACAATGTGACTTTCTTACTTATTCATTCCTGCTTTGCTATTTGCTCTTGCATTTAATTGCTTGTTCTTTGTATAGGTGAAGAGGTTGGTTGTGGTTGAGACCGAAGAAATGTACAATGCTCGCAAGGAGAAAGACGCCAACCATCGAGCATTGCGCCCACCGTTGATCATCAATCACCAACCTGTGCCTAGCCCTCCAAGTGAGGCTTCTTAGTACCGCTCAAGGTTCTGCACAGGTTTGTCTAATACCTAGTTAGAAATTGAATATACTTGGACCATAGTACTTGTATTCATTTACTGTTGGAGAACAAAATTGAGATGATCTCTAGGCTGTTACCATTTTGTTCATAGTTTGAAGCAACAACTGATACTACAAGAAAATTTACACATTTTCATCGCATTCAGAATCTTGAATTAGAGTCGAATACTAATGTTTAATAGAGCTTATGAATAAGTATAAGCGCTTCACGCCTCTTTCCGTTATTAGTTAACAAAACCTCTGTGCCTCTTTATGAAGTGCAATTTTAATCGATTGGTGTTCTTTTCTATTGTATTTAATGGAAATGAGGCAAGTCTTGTGTTATTTTTTCGTAATAGACCCAAGTCCAAGTCATGAGAGAGTGTAGGAGTGACTAGTTTAATGTGTGGGATTTAGTTTGGAAGTGGGAGAGTCCTCTAAAATGCCAAGGCAAGTTGGAGTTCCCACTCTCAAGCTTATAACCTTTGTATTTCATTTTATCTAGTCCATGTGAGATTGTTCTCTTATCACCAACACTCCCCCTCAAGTCCAAGTGGTAGTCTAACCACTTATGACTTGCTTTCAGTTTGGTAAGCCTGAGCTTGTGTTCTTTTTCGAACCTCAGATGCCTCAGGTCTTTCAACATTTTTACAAGCCTGGGCTTGTGTTCTTTTCGAACCTCAGAGGCCTCAGGTCTTTCGACATGGGTCTAGCTTCTAGCTTCGTTATTGCTAACCCCTTTTTTTGGACTTTGGATCTTTAATTGGCTTGTTAAGCCACTTTCGGCTCTGATACCATGTTATTTTTTTGTAATTGGCCTAAGTCCAAGTCATAAGAGATTCTAGGAGTGACTAGTTTAATGTGTAGGATTTAGTTTGGAAGTGGGAGAGTTCTCTAAAATGTCAAGGCAAGTTGGAGTTCTCACTCTCAAACTTATAACCTTTATATTTTATTTTATTTAGTCCATTTGAAATTATTCTCTTATCTCCAACATGCCCAGTATACATTCTGAAATCATCTGAAATTGAAATGGTTGGAATAGTGTGGCACTAAAGAACGGTGGTTTCCATATTACTATCAGTACATCGTAATATTGCTCGTCGTTATCCTTGTGGCCTTTATCCACCGCTTTTTAAATTTGCGGAAATTCCATTCTCATTCTACTTCTGCATAGATGTAAAGTTATCATTCTTCTATTGTTTATCGCTGCTTAGTATCTTTCTCTCACTAAATTTTTTCCCACTTGTTTTGTAGGGTTGTTCGTTAGGCACGTGACTCTGAAGTAATGAATGTTACTACGACTTTGATCTTAAAAAGAGAGAAATGGTAGATGATAATTAATGTCGGGTGCACCATTTTGAATGGTGGATTCCGCCTACTCTTAACCTTGTTTGTTTCAAATTAATGGCATCACCAAATTTTCTTTGTTCTGTTTTAAGTTCTGATATTGCTCCACATCTACACTAGATTGAAAACTTTTTTTTTTTTTTTTTTTTTTTTTTTTTTTTTTTTTTTTTTTTTTTGTTCTCTGATAAAAAAGTGCTTCTCATATAAAATAATTTCTTTCTTTCTCATCTTATATACAGGAAAAAACATGTTTTTTTTTTTGTGAAGCATTTCAAGTTATGGGTGCACAAGGATTGGATCCAATCCAATTAGGGTCAATCCGCAATTTAATCCAATTATTGTGGATTGAAAAATTGTAGTCCAATCCAATCCAAATAATTCATTAATCCAACTCAATCCAATTTGTAAAATGCGAACTGGAATGAATCAAGTTCCACGAATTGACATTTTTCTATTCAAAAATTCATGAAATTAAACTTAATCAAATGAATCACAAAAATTATGCATATTATGATTAAGGTTGCAAGTGGGGCAGGGCAAGGCGAGGCAGGGATTGAAGATACCGTCCTCGCATTTGCTGGGGTGCGGGGCGGAGATTTATCCTCGAAATTCTTTGCGGGGCAAACTTCGTCGCCCCACACCCCGCCCTGCCGAATTTCCCACGGGGTGTAGATTTTATATAAGTCCATGTTTTGATCAGCAATCTTTGGTCTTTTTTAATGTCTTTATTTGATGCACATACAACGCGTCTTTATCTAAGTACTACTAGTTTCAGATTTTATATGATTAATTAGAATAAATCACTCATACTAATTAACAATTGAATATCTGTCAAACAAATTTTTTAATCAATTGTATGCTAATGGTATTTCAAGGGGGAGACTTAATTAATTAACGTTTGTTCTAGAACATTATTGAAAATTACGTACTGATGATTAATTGATTCAATTTGCTTATTGATTGTGATTATAATTGGTTTCTTATGTAATTTCGTTCGTGCACTTTATGTCTTATCCTTATCTTTAGTCTTCTTTTTGTCACTTGGCTACTTTATCAACTATTTTTTTTTTTTGCTCTTTCGAATTTTTGATAGCTATTTGGTTTTTGGTGTTTTTTATGTTTGAGTTTTTATTCCGATATCTTTTTTATTTTTCTTTTCAAGGACAAACAAAAATATTTTAGAAATGGCATATACTGATCGACAATCTCTGTATGCATTGTTTAGATCAACGACCTCCCTTTTTTTAGTTTATTCTACAAGATGTCAATTTGTTATATATCTTTTATAGTGGCAACAAAATTTTAATTAATCATTTTTCAAAAAAATATATAGCTTCTATTCATAAAGTATTAAATTGAGATTTCACCAATATTTACATAAGTTTTTTTTTTTTTCTTTTTATCACTTCCTTTTTCTCATCAAATTATTTTTTAACTAATATATTAACATTAAGTTAATTATTTTTTAACTAATATATTTTTTCAATTTTTTTTTCTCATGGGGCGAGGTACGGAGCGGGCGATTGGAATTCCTCGTGGCATGGGGTGGGGTGGGGCGGGGCTACGGGGATTCCCCGTGCGGCAGGGTACGGGAAAAACCTGCGGGGCAAGGGTAATCCCCGCCCCCACCCCGCCCCGCCTCGCCTCGCCCCACCCCGCTATGCGGGGCGAAATTCGCCCCGTTCCCCGCCCCGATGAGAGCAAAAATGTGGGGAATCTTCACCCCGCCGGTGCGAGGCCCCGCAGGGGACGGGATTCCTCGCCCCACTTGCAACCCTAATCATAATTGACAAATTTACAACGTACATTCCATAAATCTATATATAACTAAAGTCAGAAAAAAATGACAGAATGGAATAATTTTTATTCAACCATTTTGGCGTGTTTAAATAGAAAATTACAGAGTAAATGTTTTACATAAAAATAGCAACTAATTGATCCTAATTGATTTACAGAGTAAATGCTTTACGTAAAAATAGCAACTAATTGATCCTAATTGATTTACAGAGTAAATGCTATTAAAAAATCGATTATACAGCTAATTACTTCTAATTCTAATTAATTACAAATAGAATAAATATACTAAATAACAATCCTAATAATTATGTTAATATTCTCGACACCCCTTCTCAAGCTGGAGAATAGATATCGATCATTCCCAGCTTGGATAGAAATCCTTCGAACATAGCAGTAAAAAGTCCCTTAGTAAGAACATCAGCGAGCTGCTCAGATGATGGAACAAAGGGTATGCAGATATTGCCGTTTTCCAGTTTCTCCTTGATGAAATGTCGATCTATTTCGACATGTTTTGTCCGGTCATCTTTGCACAGATTCGAGCAATATTGATTGCCGATTTGTTGTCGCAAGATACAACCTCATTGGTTTATCTCCTTCAACCTTCAACTCCTCTAAGATCTTCCGAAGCCATAACAACTCACATACTCCTTGAGCCATAGCTCGAACTCGGACTCGATCTTTCGAGAAACAGCGGTTGTTTCTTGCTCCTCCAAGTAACTAAGTTGCCCCTGACAAAAGAGCAATAGCGGTGGTAGATCTCTGTCTCGTAGAACTTCCGCCCAAATCAAGCATCGGTGAAGATCTCCACTCTTGGCTCCCATTCTTTGAAAACATAATTCCTTTACCCGGGCTTCCTTTCAAGTAATGAAGAATCCGATGAACAGCCTTGGAGTGTTTTTCTGATGGACAATGCATAAACTGACTAACCAAGCTCACTACAAACGCAATATCTGGTCTTGTATGCGCCAAATAAATTAGCTTCCCCACCAGCTTCTGATACCGGTTCTTGTCCACAGCCTTAGCACCATCTTCTTTTTCGAGTTTCTGATTCGGATCGACAGGAGTTGCCACTGGTTTACATCCGAGTAATCCAGTCTCTTTCAAGAAATCAAGAACATATTTTCTTTGTGAGATAACTATTCCTTTTGAGGATCTAGCCACCTCCATTCCAAGAAAATATTTGAGCTGTCCTAGATCTTTGACTTCAAACTGGTTAGATAAGAAATTCTTCAGTGACTCCAACTCTACTATGTCATCTCTGTCATCACAATGTCATCTACATACACAATTAAAATAGCAATTTTACCATGATTGTGTTTGTAGAACATCGTGTGATCGAATGAGCTTGAGTGTAACCACATTGTTTCACAGTTCTCGTGAATCTTTCGAACCATGCCCTCGGAGATTGTTTCAATCCATATATGGATTTCTTTAGCTTACATACTCGCCATCCTTCTTTAGCTCATCAAAGCTGGTGGAGCTTCCATATACACCTCCTCCTCTAGCTCGTAGTTTAAGAACGCGTTCTTCACATCAAAGCGTACGAGAGGCCAATCAGATTAGCGGCTAACGAGAGAAGAACACGTACGGTGTTTAGTTTGGCCACGGGAGCGAAGGTTTCCTCGTAGTCAAGGCCGTATGTCTGAGTGAAGCCTCGTGCTACAAGTCGAGTCTTGTATCTCTCAACCGAGCCATCAGCATGGTATTTTATGGTAAACACCCACTTGCTGCCTACACATTTTTTTCCTTCGGGTAAAGAAGTAAGATCCCACGTGTCATTCTTCTTCAGGGCCTTCAACTCCTCAAAGACCGCCTCTCTCCATCTCGGAACCTCTAGAGCTTCATGTATCGACTTAGGTAGTTCATCATCCATAATCCTGGTGGAAAAGGCTTTGAAATCTGGTGAGAGCTTATGATAAGATACGAAATTGGATATTGGATGTTTTGTGGTACATGATCTAACACCTTTGCGTAAGGCTATGGGTTCAAAGAAATCTGTAGAAGGTTCTAAATTTGGAAGAGAAGTAGGAGAGAGAGCAGTCGTACCTTGGACCTCGGTCGAGTCCGATGATTGGCCCACCTCGGGAGCTGGTGGAATATTACTTGGTTGAGTCCTTTTAGAATAAACACGAAGTTCAGTAGGTGGTTCCAAGTTGTTTTCTACCTGGGTCTCACGAGGTTGTGAATTTATAGGTTGTGAAACCCTAGGATTAGTTACAGAAATAATTGATTCCACTGAACTATTTTCAACAGATTTTGGCAAAGATATTTGTTCCCAAAAACTCATTTCAGAATCATTCTCCCCCGGAATTGAGTTTTTTTCAAAAAAAGGTTGTTTTTCAAAAAAAGTGACATCCATACTTACGTAATATTTTCCAGATTTAGGATCAAAACATTTATACCCTTTTGTGTTGGTGAAAAACCAAGAAATATGCATTTATGTGCCGGGGATCAAGCTTTCCTCTATTATGGCCGTGTATATGAACAAAAGCAATGCAACCAAAAATTTTAGGTGTTAAATCAGTGAACGATCTATTTTCAGGAAACATATTCTTTAGTGCTTGCAAAGGAGTGATGTAATTAAGAACTCTTGTAGGCATTCGATTAATCAAGATAAGTTGCGTTAAGAGCGCTTCATTCCAAAAACGATTAGGAACATTCATAGCAAATAATAACGCCCTAGACACCTCTAATAAATGCCTATTTTTCCTCTCAGCCACTCCATTTTGTTGGGGAGTATCAACGCAAGAACTGTGATGAATAATTCCTTTTTCTTTCAAAAAATCACCTAATATTGCATTAAAATATTCTCGGCCATTATCGGTTCTAAGAGCTTGAATATTAGTATGAAATTGAGTATTAATCAAAGAGTGAAAATTTTTGAAAACATTTGCGGCCTCGGATTTCTCCTTTAGAAGATAAATCCATGTGACTCTAGTGTGATCATCAATGAATGTGATGAACCATCTAGAACCTGAGGCAATTTTTACCCTTGAAGGGCCCCAAATATCACTATGCACGAGTGAAAAAGGTTTTGATGGCATATACTTCAAAGAAGGATAAACAGATCTATGATGTTTTGCCAACTCACAAACTTCACAACAAAATAATGAAATGTCTTTATTTTTAAAAAGATTTGGAAACAAATATTTCAAGTAATTAAAATTGGGATGGCCTAACCTATAATGCCACAACATTATGTCATTCTCGCAAGACAAGGTAGTAAAACATCTTGGTTTCTGAACTTGTTCATCTGAAGGATTTTCCGAGACCAAGTGATAGAGTCCATCAACTTCCTTAGCATTGCCAATCATCTTTCCCGAACAAGGGTCCTGAAATTCAAATCCAGCAAATGTTATTGTAGCAATGCATTTACAATCATGAATAATTCGACTAACAGAGATGAGATTGCAAGAAATCTTTGGAACATGCAGGACATTTAGTAATGTAAGAGATGGAGACATAATAATAGAGCCTTTTCCAGCAATAGAGGTTAGAGAACCATCGGCAATTTTAACTTTCAAATTTCGAGATAAAGGATAATATGAAGAGAATATGGAGGAACTACCGTCATATGATCGGTTGCCCCTGAATCTATGATCCAAGGGTTTAATTTTTGAGCCATTTGTGAAAGTTGTAGGGTAAGTACCTTTTTGAGCTAAAGAAGAAGAGGCAATGTAAGATGATGAGTTAGGAGTGTTGGATACAATTGAATGAGAACTCATTAGTTGATACAATTGCTCTATTTGTTCTTTCTTGAAGGCGAGCACGTCTCTCGAGGCGATTTCGGCTCTTTGGAAGTGTCTCCAGATGAGGCATGAAAACCCTTTGAATCACGAGGCTTCAGGTTAGATGAAGGGTTCTCGACTGGCTTTCCATGAAGCTTCCAACATTTGGCCTTAACATGCCCTGGCTTGTTGCAATGCTCGCAGATTGGCCGGTCTTTATCGCTGCGACGGTCGTTGCGGCGTGGTGGCTGACTAGAGAACAGGGGAAGGCTCGGGGTGGGCGGGTGAGTGTCCTCCGAGCATGACGGTCCGCCGGCTCTCTCTCTTCTGACCTCGGCAAAGACTTCTCTAGTACTCGGTAGTGGATCACGACCAAGAATGCGTCCTCTCACTTCATCTAATTCCTTATTAAGGCCAACGAGGAATTCGAAGACACGTTCTTTTTCCACCATTTTCTGAAACAAAGCCCTGTCTTTCGCACAGCTTCACTCATAATCGTTGAACATATCTACCTCTTACCACAAGGTTTTTAAGTCAGTATAATATTGAGTGACAGTTTTCTCACCTTGTTTTAGCCTCCATAGCCGAGTTTTTAGCTCAAACCACTGCCCTGCATTCCCGAGATCAGAATAAGTCTCGTTCACAGCAGTTCAAATGTCATGAGCAGTAGGTAGGAAGAGATAGGTTCGTCCTACACTCGAGTCCATAGAATTTATGAGCCAAGACATGATCATCGAATTCTCTGCCTCCCATTTTGCAGAACCTTCATCTTTCTCAGTGGGTCTCGCATTGGTACCTGTAAGATAGTCAAATTTTTCACGACCTCGAATGAACAGTTTCACCGATTGGGACCACTGTAGGAAATTGTTTCCATTCAGCTTGTGAGAAGTGATGGAAAGGTTTTGAAAAGAGCTCATAGCATCGATAGAATCGATACCAGAGGTATAATCGATACCAGAGGTATCATCAGAGGGTTTAGCCATTTAGGCTCTGATACCATAAAGTCAGAAAAGAAATGACAGAATGGAATAATTTTTATTCAGTCATTTTGGCGTGTTTAAATAGAAAATTACAGAGTAAATGCTTTACATAAAAATAGCAACTAATTGATCCTAATTGATTTACAGAATGCTTTACATAAAAATAGCAACTAATTGATCCTAATTGATTTACAGAGTAAATGCTTTACATAAAAATAGCAACTAATTGATCCTAATTGATTTACAGAGTAAATGCTATTAAAAAACCGATTATACAGCTAATTACTTCTAATTCTAATTAATTACAAATAGAATAAATATACTAAATAACAATCCCAATAATTATGTTAATATTCTCGACAATAACATATTTCTTACAAATTTGTCATCACAATAACCTTCAAAATGCAAGTTCCTACATAAATAAAAATGTAAACTTCACCATATACCCAAACAAAAGCATAAAAAAATGCACATTGCAACATACAACGCACAAAAAAATGTCTGAATTGTAATAAAAGATTTAAGAATAAGCAAAGTCTTTGAGATACGATATAGTTTAAAGTTGATAGTTTGAGTTGCTCTTCAAGATACTATAGTACATATGATGAAATATCTATATGTGATGTGATAAACAGATTGGATCGGATTGAATCAGCGATTTTTAAATGTAGGATCCGTAATCTGATCCAGTCCAGCCAGATTAGTGATTTTTCAATCTAATCCAATTCAAGGGATCAAAAAATTGAACTAATTAGTGACAATTGATCCGAATTGGACTGGATCCATGAATTAGTGCAATCCGTGTGCACCTCTATTTCAAGTCACTCATGAATTGATTGACTTTTATCACAAAAAAGCAGATTCAAAGTTCTTACAATCTTTCACAGTTTGTAAAACAACAGACAAGTAACTCCATATACTTGGTAGAAAAGCAGATTCATTTCCCGGAGCGAAAAATAATAACCACTGAATTCGGCCAAAGCATCTTTGGTGAAATGGTAGAGGCATCCTTGTAGGTTTGGGATTGAAATACTTTGAAATCAATCTTTGCCATGAAATTTGTATAGAACTAACATAATTTAGCCAAATATCAAAAGTTAATATGCTTACCAGAACTTCGTAAACATTGAATGCATCGACGCTAACACATAACCAAATAGAATCCTTACTTGTAATTTTTAATATAAGTAAGTCAATAATAGCTTCAGATTGTTGAAAGGTGTTGTGTAAGTTGCAGTTTCTGAGGATAGGTGTTTCTTTTAATAAGCAAAGATTATAAACATAGATACAATAATTCTATGGTCAAGCAACATTTTAAAGGAAAGACATAGACAAGTAATAAAATTTGTAACTCCCAGGCTTGTGAGGCGAAGCGAATTAATGCTTCCATCTTTTAGAAAATCCTTCCTCCATGTAGGGTTCCAGAAATCCAATAAACTGAAACAACAGAAAAGAAGCATATGGTCAAGCATATGAGCCCTAATAGAAAATCCGAAAAATGTGTGTTTGGAGAGACTTTATAAATAATTAAATTATTGTACAAGTAAAAGCATTCAGGGCTTCGACATGAACAGCAATAGATGCGGATTTTAGCTGAAAAACAACACAACACTTCGACATGAACAGTAATAGACGCAGACTTACGTCGAGAAACAACACTTCTGCCCGGTTGGTGATTTTTGGATTAGATCACAGTTGCATCATATTCTTTATTTTTCTAGTTGTTTTATAGCAAGTTTTTCGGCCTGAAGTCAAAATTTAAACTTACTGACCAAACATTATTCCATGCATCAATATCAAGAGAAACAGGATTCGAAAGAAAAGAAAGGTGGAAGATCATGCTGAATACCTGAAAGCAATGTCTTATCGAAGCATAGGATTCGCATTTCTCCGAAAAACATACAATAATATCTTGAAAAAAAGCTTCTTGCATGGAACTGCAAAAAGGTCTAAAATCATATACATCCACGGAATTTCATTATTTCATTGACTAACAGTTTTGGATGGTAGGCAGGACAGCGATCTATTTCCTTGACTTTGCCTAAAGTAGATATATTCAATCAGCATCTACTGTTTTCAGTTTTCACAATTCGCGACGTTTTATTTAATTATAACTGAGGAAGTGTCATTAATCCAGAGAGAATATTACTGGCTTGTCAGTAGCAAGATATGCTTCTCATGACTTCAGGGTGGTTTAAAGGCCATTTCAACTGAGGTTAGAAACCATAAAACATAAGAATATAGCTGGGGTTTAAAGAACCTTGACATTTACAAGCCATGAAATTATCTATGCAAAGTTCAATGTGCCATTTTATTTGCACCAGTCTAAGAGGCTAGAGCATTGTACATAATCAAAATAGTGAGTGACATACCTTCATACCGTCTTTAGACCATCGTGCACCATAGCCTTCTACAACACGTATCTCAAAAGCAGCTCCGTAAGGTTGAACAACATGTACGTTAATCCAACAACAATGGTTTATCAGATGATCAATCACTCTCAACGCAATTCTATTCTTGTCACAATCTGAAATGAAAAAGATAGAATTCTTTTAAGGTCGCCATTGGATCGAATTGCACAGTATTCTAATTGTCTAAGTTTGTAGGGGTCGTATGTGTTTAAGGATATGTATTATGTTGGACTAGAACAAATGTGCGCCTAAGCATTTTATAAAAGGCGGTTGGATTGCAGATGCATATATGTGCAAGTCACACAGAAGTAAAAGAAGAGAAGAGACTTACCATTTCCATCAAAGCTACCCCACCATTGACTGCTGCACCGCTCGACGTGCTTAGCCAAGGCTCTTGCTCCAACACTCAAAGTACTGCCTCTAACCTCGCAAAGCATAAAAAAACAAAGTATAGAATCATGAAGTAGAAATAGTCAGGAAATCAAATTCTTACAACATTCATGCGCATTTTGAAGCGACTTGATAATGCTCAACTTACTTGTGAGTATATCATTCGAACTATCTAGGCCAATATCAGTTACAATAATGTACTTTCTAAATAAAAATGACAAGTCAAAAAATTGTTCTATTGACCATGATATAGGTGGGAAGAACACTTCTTCCAGCTTTCAAACCAACTTAATAAAATCATTTGGATCTCTTGAGGCAGATAAAAATTCACCCTTCAGAAATAGGTTGATTAGTAGAAATCAACATTATGGCAGCACCACAGTAGTACTAGTGTGGATATGGAAGTCACACTTCCATCCACGATTAAATACAAAATAGAATGTCTTCTACTTACATCTGTCTATAAGGCATCTGAAATGAAGATAGGAGAACTGATCTTGGGGGAGGTAGTGCATCATGAATTGTTCCTGCGGTGTGCTTCAAACCTAAAAGTTCTCCAACACCCTCATAACTTAATCCCTAGATAAAATGGAGTAAAATCCTTAGCTCATTTTTCAATAGAATTGTCAGATCATAAACAAATTTGAATGTCGAATGCCCCAGAAAGAACAGTCAATAATTTGGTGAACTTGCTTTTGGTAAGAACCCGGAACCGTCATCTTCACTCAAACAACCCGGATCCACTAAAACTTAAGGCAGATAATATTATTTTGACTAGAAATATTTGCATAAAATTTGCACTGGTTTGTTTTGCCAGCATAAAAGAATGTGATGTAGGCCCTCATAGAGCAGCCAACCAAACTAAAATTGAGACCGTACCCCAAGAACTAAAGAGTTTCACATCATATTTGCAACTGGCATAATATTCAACAGGGCTGAAGTTGAAGGCTTAATGAGAGCCACATGAAGCATAAAACAATACAAACGTTCAGTCTAAGTGACACTTTGTAGACCTGACATGCATGAACTTAAGCTGTGCAAAACTAACTCACAGCAAAGAAGTAAGTGATCAAACTCACAGAAATAATGCTGCCTAAAGTGATGTAGGGTTGAAAAGCTAGCTTTGAAACACAAATAGCAAGGACACCACTAGTTTTTTCCTTCTCTTCAGAGTAAAAGTTCCGATATATTTGCACACCTGGATATGATAAACACTCATTTAATCAAGGAAGCTGTATACATTTCTAGGGCCACCAAAATACAAGGAATAGTTAGAAGAAACTGACTCTGACTCCATGATAAACCACAAAATACTCAGATAGTCAATTCTAAAATCAATCAAGAACCAAGTTCCAACTAACAACTAAAATCTTAAAGAGAGAAAATTAGGTATAGGAAGATAAAAGCCAGGAGCGATAGCAAAATTGTAAATTCTAGCATTTAACCCTCTCTATTGGCCTACAATTTAGCTACAAATAAATATTTAAGCTAAATGTCGTCCACTACCATCAAATGTGGATGACTTATTAAAGCGACATAGTATCCAGATACTCAGAAAGAGAAGTCCAGAACACGTAGTGCAAGTATTGTATCACATTACACAAATTAATGTATCAATAAAGAACTTGTCTTAATCCATGAACTTGAACCATCATATTGTCCTTGAAGTATTTTGCAAGTTCTTTGTTGCAAAAACCTAGATTACTTTGATTCAACCTGTTGCTCATTCCAGACTCCCCAAGTTCCTTTTTTTTCTTTTTTCAATATGCGATCTCCAGGATAACCCCTGATTAATCCACAAGAGATACACCCCACCTCACAAGAGATGTGCCTCGAAAAGTTGGGAGATTCAAACTTGTAAGTTTGTGACCAACAACTGCACCAAGGAAATGTTTAGGTTTGGACACCTCAAGTTGCATAGTAAGAACAAAACAATATCGGTATATAATATATACGAAAAAACTGAAGCGCATCTGCGCATGCAAGAAAATTTGATTGGGATAGGAACGCTGCAAAAGTAAGATCTGCAACTTTAATACCATTCGCAAGAAAGAGAACTCTGTGAACCTTCATACTTTTTGGTTTTTCCACTTGTTTCCAGGGAAAAGTAAACAAATCAAATCCACACATAAGATGTGCAACCGATCTCTATAAAAAAAGGGTTCATTTCTGCATCAGCCACAAATGTTCATATATGTTTTACTTTTACCATATAGATGCTACGAAATTGGAGAGGAATATGCTGGCTAAATATTTTTTTTAAAATAGACTCACCTTCTTCAATTTTTTTGACTCCAGGTAGAACTTTGCCAAGGCCCTCTGTCATTAGCATCTCATAAAATGAAGCATAACGTCTAACATCCTGTACCTCAAGTACCAAACACTTGTTGAAAACTAGCAAGGCACCGGGTCCAATTCTGAATGCACAGAAGTATAAAGTTACGAAGTAAGCAAATGAAAACAGATCCATAGATTACCAGTCAAAATTCCGGGAGTTGGTGTGCATACAGCTAAATCTTTTCAAACTTCATTTATCGAAGATGAGCAAACGCCACTAATATGCACTATAATGTAGAATATTTTCCACCAAAAAACACAAGCAAGGATAGGTGTACCAAGGGTGATACAATTCACCTCCTCACACAAATTGCAATGCAAGCTAAAAGTACTCAATAGCATTACACAAAACTTTCATGCTTTTTAAGACCATGAGCTCGCGACTCTCAGATATGCATGAACTTTGTTGTATGCTATTAATACAACTGGTACCTTGTTCAGAACAGCAACACAAAGTTCGAGAACACGTTTACCAAAATTATGTATACTCTACTTAGTTAAAGGAAGGCCATGTTTATAAACTTGCAATATTAACCGCAGAGAAGTAGGTAGCATTGACTAGTGACTACAAGTGTACAAGTGACTTTATATGCTGACATGTAGAATCACTCTGCTTGAACCAAGCATTAATAGCAATGAATAACAGATGTATTCCTTTTGTATAATGATCCAAACAAAGTCAAACGACTGTAAATGTCAAACAACTTTAAACAGGTAATTGTTTTTTTTTTTTTTTTTTTAAATCAAATGATGGAGATTGTATTCCCTTCTTCCCTCAAAAGAGATGGATAGCCCGATTCACAACTGAAGAGCGAGAGTGAGAGAGAATAGAATATCCAAACATTTCAAAAGTAATGATACTGCATTACATGTGGGAGCTATTCCTCAACATCTAATGATCCATTGCAAGTCTATCAACTGATTAACCCACTCTCTAGTGAATTAATCCAGAAAATAAAATGACAAACAAAACTCCAGTTGTAAATAAATCACAGCAGAGAATTACCTGATCCACAAAATGCCAAGAACTTACCGTTTATAGTCACCAACAGCACATCTCCCTTCAATTGTTTTTTGGCCAACTGAAAGTTCAAAGTTCATTAAGATTATAAGTTTTTTTGCTTTCCACAATCTACACTAAACCGCATTATACAGAGAAATGGATAAAAAAAGGTTTCTGATAAGAGAGAAGAAATGCGAAACGACCATGAAGACAGGCATTCTAGCCTTCAAGGTGTAAAAAATCCAAATATTTTTTCATTTCAACAAGTACTACAAAAATACCTCTTAACTGTGAAAAGAAAGGCTCCTGGACGTGAAGTTCAAAATTTGAAGCCTCTAACATCTGCTGAATAAAACTGTCATTTAGTATTTACTGAAGACCCAACACTTATCACTACTATTTCATCAGCCCTTATTTACCCTTGCTAATTCGGATCCCTTCTCTAGTATCAATCTATTCCATTTATCTTTTTCCTTCAGCAAAATTTCATTTTCCTGGGGTTGAATCATATTAATAGATGAGTCCACAAAGGATCCAGAAGCTATGCAACTACTCAAAGCTGAAGCTACACTCTTGTATAAGGGATATAGAGGCACTCCTTCAGAAGTACCTGCATTGAATGATACTCATCAAACAAGGCCAACCGACAAAAGTATGCACCATTGTTAATCTTAAACTTAGTAATGCACAATGATGTGTATGAACTATAATTCAACAACAACATAGCCTCAGCTACATGGATCAAGCTCTTCCATTGTGCTCGATTTAGTGCAATTGATGGTGAGCTTTCCAAATCATTTAAATCCCTCGGCTACATGGATCAAACTCGTCCATTGTGCTCGATTTAGTGCAATTGACGGTGAGCTTTCCAAACCATTTAAATCCCTCCTAATTAATGCGTCGGTCTACCCCTACCTCATCGAATTTCTTTAGTTCCTATTGATTCAAGTTTTCTAGTGAGGCATTTGTAGGCCATCTTGCAGGTGTCCAAAGCACCGCAACTGCCCTTCCCTAATCTTTGGAAACTTTATGTTTGCAAGTTTTGATGAAAATAACTAGAAAAGTCTTTTTTTTGTTATATGGCAGCATGAAATACTTCATTAAGTGAAATCAAATAGTACAACATAGCCTCAACCCCAAATTAATTAGTTGGGGTCGGCTACACATATCAAACTCTTCCATTACGCTCAATTCAGTGCAATTGATGGTGTGCTAGGAACGCCCCAACCGTTCATCTCATTGGAAAATGATCAGGTAACCCACTTTTAACACTTACATTTGACACCTGGTTGTTATTCTCCTCTTGATTTTGCATTGAGATGTGTTCGCACGTGTTTTGATGTGTGTCCAAGGGACCACAACAACTAGGTGTCAAATGAGGGGGTGTCAAAAGTGGGCTATCTAGCACTTCCCTATCTCATTTGCTTGATCCATTCCAAAAGAGCAACAAAAGTTTTACCCTAACTGTCAACATATCGCAAGTCCCAACCCTCCAAATTACGCAAGTGAATTTCCAAATCTCGAAATAGAACTACAACCCACAACAAAACATTGTAATTAAGCATGAATTTGTAGAGTAATTACTCACAACAAAGAACTTCACTTAAACAAAATTAGGTCAAATCAACGAATCAATAGAAGCACAACAACAAGCGATCAAGATTCCAGACCAAACAATTCAAAATTCGCGCCAGATAAAACAACAACGATCGCTCACTTGATCCGCCTAACTCGCACTGGCGGAGATCGTCGTCTTTGAGGAGATCGGAACAGTAGTCCTTCGACAACCCTAGATCGACGTCTAGGGTTTCTTCAATCGAAGATTCTAGAAGAAACCTCAAGAGGTCTTCGATGCGATGCGAGAGTGAGACCGGAGAGACTCCAGAGTCTTCATCTTCTTCTTCCATTGTGGAAGGAGCTGAAGAAAAATATCTCAAATGCTTCTTCACATAGCACAGAGTTTCCCCGCCAAATGGATATAATTTTTGGGAAAAAGTTAAATTTAGAAAAATGATTTTCTAACTCACTTTGACCATCAAGATTTAAGACCCATACAGTGTCTCGTACTCACCGTGTATTGTATTACCAGATACGTAAGTTTGCATCTCGAAATGTAAATTGTAGGTGTTATTCTAGCTCATCTCTTTTAAGTTGACTGACTGACTGACTAAAGAGAGGAACATCTATGGGTTCCTATGCCACAACAGCTCAATGCTCAGTCTAAGTACTCAAAGTCAGTTTAGCAGCTAAAGATGTTAGGCTAACACACTTTTAACAACTATAATTATTATGGTCCTTTAGATATATTTTGAAACACATTTGCACGCATCTCGATGTGAAATTTCAATTACCACAATAACTAAGGCCTTGTTTGGTTTATTTCTGCTAACTTGCAGTGTTAGTTCGGAGATATCTTCTTAGAGTTAATATTCTCATGTTTGGTTCAACTTTAAACATGCAGGGAAGTTGTAAATTTTTAAATAATAAAATATATGAATTAACATAAATAACCTTCAAATAAAAGAAAGAGATGGGTAGTAAAATGGTCATTAATTAGGGTAATTGTGTTCACAACTCTTGGGAGATAACTCCTTATAGGGGGGATGGGGGAGATATCTCTCACCCTTCCCCGTAAGTTGGGAGATAACTTGCAGAGAAAATGAGCAACCAAATAAGATTAGTTCTCAACTCTTTGTAAGTTATCTCTCGAGAGATAACTTCACCTCCAACCAAACAAGCCTAAATGTCAAAGCAATTGTCGAGGCGCTGATCATTTTCCTTTATAAAATCTTTTCCTATCACCAGTTTATTTTATAGAACAAACCATTAATTTTCTTTTCTACTATCAAATAAGGTGCGGCTATGTGCACCCCACAATTTTATAAGGGCAAGCCACAATTTTTTTTGCACTCCAATCCCATATATGCCTCTAAATGAAATCTTTTTTACCTTCACAACTCCCACAATCACTCACATGTCACTCTCTCTCTCACGTTTGTGCACCCCACACACAAACTGATAACCCTTCGACTCCAACGATCCCTTCGACCACCGGTGACACGAACTTGCAATTTTGGAGCTCACTAACATCATCAGAGTCAATTTTTTCATGCTTTTATGATGAAAAATGTTGTTTTTCCACTGTTTTTTGTGCGCATTTATGGGGTTTGAACAAATTTTTTTGCTTACTAGGGCATTGTTTGTTTGAATTGTTCAATGGCTAGCTATTGAATTTAAGAAATGAAGGATGAACGTGTAAGGTGTGACATTCCCTAACCCAATTAGGGTGATACCCAGCCAAAAACCCTAATTAAGCCCCGGTACACCAGTCAAACATAACTAGAGCCAACAAGCTCTCGTCAACACCTAATAAACACAACCTGTATATTTTAACCATCGAATAATAATTAAAATAAAATGCAGCAGAAATTTAAAACTTTTTCGATAATTACAAGATATACAAAAATCGGCATAAACCTCGGTATTAAAACCATATCCCAACCCCTGGTTATTACAAAATAGTAATTCAATATAATTTATGAACAACAGTGAATATCAATACATCAAGGAGAAGACTGTAAAATCCTAATCTTTTTCGTTCCCGAGTCAGAGCACATGTCAATAACCTGAAATGTTAATTTAAGGAATTAGCTCTCCAACTTGCTCAGTAAATGATGCTCGTAAACCGATCAACTATCATCTAAGATCAATGAATCAAAGAATAACAATATGAATCTAAAAATAACTATTCAGGTATTGAAATCGATATAAACAATATATAACATAATGCAAGTCATTTGGTTTCATAGCTCATGTTTATGCAAAGATGTAGTTGCTCAATAGGAGGGTAGTCAATTACTCATTCTAACGGAGTCCACTAGTCAATGCCACGACCGTAGCAAGACTACTAGCATCTCACATTATCCTAGTTCTGATCCTAAACGACCAAACGTTGTTTTTATACACCAGTGACCCGTATCAACTTGGCGCATTTCAACGTCTGTGTGGCCTATCGCGACACAAGCACGATTTCCACAGAGGCTACGTGTCATGCGCACGTAAGGTATGGTGTATCGGACACTGTACAATGACCTTGTGACACAAGCACGATAATAGGCAACTATATTACTAAACATGAAGATAATAAGTTGGAACACAACCAAAGACAGTTCAGTCTACGCAATGTTAATGCGTACAAGTCAGGAACCACATCAATGTACAAACACAACTTCCATATCTCAGTCCATAAACTAAGTGCACTAAATATAACTAATTACGATGCGTAATTGATAAGAGAATGAGTCTCACTTACCTGTACCAAGCTTTCCTAACATTTACCGACTTACACGACTTCTCGGAGTCCTAAAACCTTTTCCTCGTCAATCTATTACCTAAAATAGACCAATTATCATTGATCTAAGTCTGACAATCATTTATTATAGTCCTTAAACTAGTCTCATTCGAATCCAGAACCTCAGAATCTAATTTCCAATTTATTTTGACCATTTTCACATTTTACGAGATAAAACCCCTGATATAAAGTCTCGAGAAAATCCTAATTTCTCTATTTTTCATAGAAATCCCTTAATTCCTATTTATTTGGTCAAAATATTATTTTCCCCATTTTTCTGGATTTTCCAGCAAGTTTCCAAAATCTCTTTTTCTTTAAGCTTGAACCGGGACGAACTGGGTTCGTCTCAATCGATTTGAACTGGCCTGGTTCATGGTCTGTTTCGATCCTCATTTTTTTCTTTTTAAGTTGTGGTTGGGCTCCCAACCCTAACCCCAGGTTGGTCTGGCAGAACAGACTACTTCCCTGCCATCTCCATCCTCGGTCGTGGCTCCTCCCCACCATCAACGACCAATAACTACAACAACCCACAACACAACCGAACTCACCACATCTCCATCGCCTCTAGTTTGCTCCCCAACTTGAGTGAGCTCTCCTCCTCGTTCTCTCGCTCTCTCTCCCTTTCATGATGAATTTATCTCCCTCTCTCGTTTATTCTCGAACCCCGCTGGTTCGATTTTCTTTAAAAGGAAAAGGGTAAGGCTAATTACCAAAATACCCCCAAGCATATCCTCTTTTCTTTTATTTCCAACTACCCTTAATGGTAGTTTCACATTTTTTTAAATTTAATTATATATATCAATATCTGCACGCCTACAATTCCATTGTGCACGCCAACGAGCACCTTTGGGCGTGCACACTACCAAACGACCCCACGCGTGTCATCTGTGACTTCGTGTGTCACTCGGCGCCCTGACAATTTATTATTATTTTTTATTTTAACATGTATTTATGCATAACCACAATATATATATATATATTTATGCCTATAATTTCATAGTACATGACAACGAGTACTCTCGGGCATGTACACTACCCCACGACCCATGTGCGTCACCCCTTGGCTCACACACAACATTTAGGCGTCCATAATTTATTCTTTTAATTATATTCTAGGCTAATTAATCACCTTATTTTTCATACTTAATAATACAGTTCAAACAAATACAATACATCACACAATTCCACACACACACACTAATCGAGACCAATTGGACTTAACCACGAGTTTAACTAGGATTAATTAGTAATTAGATTATCACTAATCACCTGCTCACGAATTCAGGATGTTACATAGGGAATGCAGATGTGCAAGATGGAAAGGTATTTCTTGAGTTTTCTTTCGATTTGTTCATTTTTTTCTTGTTTGAACCATAGGTTTCACATCTAGTTTGGCCACGTCAAACCACATGTTGTAGGTCGGTTCCTAATGGCCGACTGAAGTGACATCGGTCGGTCACATATGACCAATCGGTAGGAAGAGACCGAACTAACATGGATTGTTCACTATCAAGTGACCGAGATCAACCCATTTGTTCGGTCACCTTCAACCGAACAGATTAAGTCTCATCGATACCGCAAGACCGAACGAGACTCGACTAACAGCACTATACAAAATGACAATCAAAATTGACCATAAAGAGAACAAGCACATACACAACAACTAAAATTGACCAATAATACCAAAAAATTGAACAAATACACAAAATCTCACCTTAGCAAGTCGATCCAAATCAAAGCCCTGAGTTCGAACAACCACCACTGCCTCTTTCCGTCCACCAATTCAAGTCCACAGGTCACCAATAAACAAGATCGACCTAGGGCTCGTGTCATTCTTTTCGTGTGTTAGGTTTTGGTGTTTTTTGAGTTTTTACGTGGTGGGATGCCCTTGTACAACACAAGGGCACTTTAGGAAATAAACATTTTAAAGGGGTGCCCAAATCCAGTGGCTTGCCCTTATAAAATTGAGGGGTGCACATAGCCGCGCAACATAACATGTGCAACAACAAGCTTCAGTCTTAAATTAGTTCAGGTTGGTTACATCAATCAACCCCTTTTAATTAGATCAAATTTCTTTCACTTTGTCTGTAACGACCCGAAAATTTTGCTATGTTTATATGGCTTTGTGTAGTGTAACGGCCCCAGTTTCACAACCCTAAAACTGGACCCTACCCAGCCGAGACTTGTGTAGACCCCGAGTCAACCCTTCCGCAGTCAACGTAAGCCTAGTCAGCCTTATCTTACCATTTATTTAACAATTTAAGATGAGATTATTGATATTTGTGAGTTATTCAAAGATAAGCAGAAGCATTTAAAATCTTCAACTAATATAACAACCTCAAGACATAAGTTAGGATAACCTAGAATGTGGAAACCCTGCATATGTATATCATCACCATATGTCATGTCACAAAAGAGAATGTCATCATATCCATGCCCAAGATCTCTCATTTCCCAAAACCAATGTTTCAAAACATATATATATATATACATTAATACAAAATATCAAACCTACATCAAGTCCAAAGGATGAACAGCTCCAAGTCTTTAAAGCAAATCATAAAGCTGAGGAGCTTTTTCCTTGCTCGACTGTGGATCAACACTCAGTCAAACACAAGAATGACGAGTCCCAGGTAAGTAACACCAAGCAAGATGTTTACAGTATTTCGAAATAAATAACAGTTTATATTCATGCCGATAGAAAGAAAAGCATAGGGAATGCGTGAATAAATAAATATTAAGAAAAGTATAGGGAATGCGTGAATAAATAAATATTTGAAATAAATATGAATCAATCGATAATGAGTGTCCAGGAATCAAAAGGAAAGGCGCAAGTAGTCCCGACTAGCGAAAAAGTCGTTAAGTCGAGGGAAAATGCCTACCAGACTCTCATCGAGTCAAAAGAAAACACCTACCAGACTCAGAGTTTAGGACGTGGTACACTTACACCATCCTAAAATCCACCCAAATGTAGAACTCCCCAGCAATCTAGTGAAGAGTTCTCATCCCATATAGAACCAAAAATATCCTGCATCCTGAGTTCCTAGCTCTAATCAATTACTCCAAATAACCTGTCCTCCCAATGATCACGTTGACTAACTTGCTCTTTGACCACTCAGATAAAATAGAATTCGGAACAGGATAGAGCAATAATAATAATAAATTAAAGCTCAAAGAAATAACTATAAGTTTTCTCACTAGTTTACTTACCCATGTCCAACGCTATTACGTACTCATACGACTCAAATTTGTCCCTTACGAATCCCCCGTGTAACTATCACTAACTATAACTAACCAACTTTCAGCATACTTTTCGGGGTTTCTGAAACATCAGGTCACCTTGAAGCTGGTTCCAATAGCTTCCTTGTATATCTAATTATACTCTGGTCAAGCTTTAAGTGAAACCAAGTCACGAAACTTCGTGAAATCTGCGACCAAAGTACGCCCGAGAGCTAGTTCAAAAAATAATTATTTATAACAACTTCAACTGGCTAACTTGAAATAACTTTTTAACCTCGAAAACCTCAATATTTGTCATACTGACAAAAAAGAAACTTGCAGTACACATTTCGTACTTTCCATAGACTCTAAGAACACTCAAACCAGATCAAATATGAAAAAGTTATGAATTTTCTAATACAGCCCGTTGACAAGGCAAACTTTATTTATTTTGAACTGAGAAAACTTCTCCAAATCAATATTTTTGTAATTAAATCCTCAAATCTCGCCTACAACCACCACAAAACTACTCGATACTAACTTTCATACATTTTCACAGCCTGTTGAGTCAATTTGGATTAAAACCAATAATCAATTCATCCAAAATCACAATATAACTCAATATCAACTATAAAAACATCTTCAAAACAGTTATCAACTGAATCACATCACTTCAAACTACAAAAATCCTATCCCATGCTAGTGGAACAAATTGACGTAAATCAACTCAATACATCAATTCACAATAATTGATACCAATTCCTATGAAATCCCCGAGAAAGAAATAGAAAAATCATGAGATTTCAAATTGAATTGAGGAAAAACACCATGAATTGAAATTTTACCAAATTTCAGGCCAAATCTCTCGTTTCTGCTGCAACAACTTAGCTCAAACAGACCGTCTCGGGATGTTCTACTGTTTTGTTGAGAGAAACCGAACGAAAACTGGACATCGGGAGCTCCGCGTACGAGAGAAGGGTCGGAGAGCTTTAGAAACCAAAAACAACATTCGTTCTATTAAACAATTGAAATTTTTGATTTTTGATTTTTTTATATTTATATATAAACCCTCAGCTACTTTTTAACAGCTTAATTTCTTTTTATTTATTAATTCTCATAAATTCATATTTTGACATGTTTTTACTTCCCATGCCCATTTTGGATCTGATTTTTTAGCAAATTGAGCCAAATTCTTGACAAAACAATTCATTTTCATAACACGTTCATAATATTAGTCTTTGTCAAACCAAAACCCCCAAAATTTTAACTTTTTTCACGACTTACCTGTGACGGCCCCAATTTTTTCGTGCAATTGGGTACGCCCGGCCTAGACCCATGCAGGCCTCGAGTCATCACTCGGCAACCTAACGAGCCTAGTCAGCCTCCAATTATTCAATTATACAATTTATGAAAGAGTTATCGCAAATTTTACGCATCGGAAAGTAAATGAACTAAACATAAGGGGAAATAACTCAATTAAGGGAAATATAGGAATTCTATAAATGTGGAAAACCCCGAGTATTCATGTACAATTCGATAAACATATATACATGATACCAGTCTCACCAAAAATGTCAAGTTCAATAATCCCAAAAACATAAGTATGAAACGATATACAAATAAGCAAAACATAAAACCTACTAAATAGTCTCCAAGTCCAGATGCTAATCCTCACAAAAAGTCGCCTAAGCAGGGCTCCTTGCCTCTACTGCACTCTGCTCTATCTGCATCCACCACAAACTAGACAGTGAGCAACTGAAAAAATCAAATGTAATGCCAGAAGAAGATAACAGTAATTCATGATATAACAAGTAAAACAGTCTAAACATGCGGTAATAGAAAGACAGGAATTTAAATAGATCATGTACATGATAAACAGACTAATAGATTTCAATCGAAAGTCAAGTGTGTTCTAAGGAATCAAAAGAGGCCCATAAGTGGTCTAAATTATATCATAACGACGAAGACCTCGTGAGGTTTTCCCGAGCATCGACACAAGCAAAGGCATAGCTATGATGGGAAGGACACAAGCCCACCCACCCAGTACTCGATGTTACACGGTCACTAAGGGTGGTCACACACTCCTGTACAAGAGTGCCCGCATTTTATCCCTCTAGTGCAGGTCCTAGTACTCTTGAGACGAAACACTTACGCAAAGAAACACACAACAAGGAATTGAATGGAATACCAATAATAGAGCGTAATGAATCTGAATAAATGATAATGAATTACATGGCATTTTCTTTCTGGCTTACAAATCATACACAAGCTTTAAGGCAAGTGTATTTACCTGAACTATCACAACCCGTGAATAACAACACTCCCGCGAATCCTAACGCGTATCCCCGACGTTCCCGCTACCTGACAAGGTTGGAAACTCTAATTAATGGGTCGAGTCATTAACTAAACCCTACGTTAAACCCTAGTGTATTCCCAAGTATTTTAAGGACTCAAGCAGCTCGACAATTTGATAGGAAGACGAATACTCTCTCAGGTTTGAAAAACCATGACAATATCCACGACTACAGTATCACAACGTCGGTATCCATAATGCATATAAGCCTACTCATATATTGTAGGCTCGGCTCAGTCGTATGTGGGTCACGTCATAGCCTCGATGAACCGGCAACGTGACCACGACGTCATAACCAATTCCCGACCTTCAAATGCAAATCAGTAAAACAACACGACTCAAAATGACCATGCACCAATGAGTTTGGGAACCTCGCGGGTGTGGTCTAACGTCCGTAGAGTGTCAACACAACATGGGGAGGTCATGTGCATGCCCTACGTTACGTCGACGACTACTCGACGTAATATAAATCAAGCTTAATTTTGCCATTACTACTCATCACCATTGATATGGACGCTCCAGGGCTGTGAGACTCCATGACGGACATGGTAAGTTCTCCGGCAGTTCCCCATTTCATCGCGTCAATGACAGTATCGCCATGATGGGTGGTTCCCGACAAGAAAGTTACAACACGCATACAACACATAAACGACATAATATAAACAATAACGCCATTGTTTTAGGCCACTTCGAGAGTCGTGAGACACAAGTATGGACTTAGCTTGGTACCCGACATCCCCAGTCACGGTGGCATAGCGGTGGCATCGCCCACGGCAACGAATTTCGGCGAAGAGGAGCATAACACCCATGAAATGAACATAACATGAAATATCAAAAGTTTGCACTCGCCTCACTATTATTGACCACTCCGGAGGGCTGTGGAACCCAAGCCAAGGCTTAGTGGGGTTCCCGAAAACCTCCAGTCCTGGTGGTCCAGTGGCGGCGCCGCCCTTAGGGGCAGTTTTCGACGAGGACTTAAAAACAGTCCACATAACATGACAACAACATCACCTAGGTTCAAGACACTAAAACAGTTCCGACACGACCAAATCGATCACAACAAGGGCAGCGAGGCATCATCAAGTTCATAGAGAGGTCCCCGATAACCCCCACGCTTGGCGTTTCAACCAGCAACGACCCTGGTCATGGCAGTTCCGGCGAAGGCATAAAATAACAACCAATACATGAAAACAGAGAATGGACAACATCTACTCTATGTATCCAACACCCAGAGGTCTCCCGGGGATATGGGAGCTCCGGTGGGCCACGAGGGTCCGTCCCCGACTGTCCCTAACCACCGTCACCCACTGCAGCGATGACCAGAGGCGAACAACAGTGAGGATGAGAAAACCAGTGAGAACAAGAGAGAGAGAGAGAGAGAGAGAGAAAAAGAGAGAGAGAGAGAGATCTCCGGTGAGAGAGTGAACCCCATCCACCACTAGCTCGGTCAGAGCCAGTAGTGCAGTGAGACCGTGGAGCATGGCTGAGAAGAGAGGGAGACCGAGACAAGAGAGGGAGACCGAGATCACTGCCGAGAGGGAGAGAGGGAAGAGG